>JAUIMM010000064.1:7335000-8821666 GCA_031769625.1 Taudactylus pleione
CCCCTCCGCTCACCTCCCCCCCATCCCCGATTTACCTGCCCGCGCAGCAGCCTCTGGCTCCATCTGCTATGCTGACACTGTGTTCTCCCGGCAGCACACTGTACAGTTTAGAAAAAGAAAAAAAGTTTTGTTTTTTTTCTAAACTTTATTGTGTTCTGCTGGGAGAACACAGTGTCAGAGCAGCCACAGGAGCCAGAGGAGGGAACAGAGCAACAGAGGAAGACGCCGGGGGACCTGCCCAGCTGAAAGCAGGTAAGTGTTACCTACTGTACGCCACCTCACAGTGGCGTATGGTAACACCATCAAATTCCAAAAATCCATAATTTTCGGAATTTGATGAATACCAGAATTTCCATATCCCCATACTAATGTATGGGGAGTGTGGAAATGAACGCAGGGGGACTTAACCAGGAGATATCAGTGATATCTCCTGCGTTAAGATACTTCATGAATACTAAAATAACGTTAATTAAGGAAAATGCCCTTAAAGACGTTATTTTAGTGTTGATGAATAGGCCCCTATGACACAAGATGAGAGATTGCAAGTAGCATCATGAACACATATGAACCTGTGTTTATAGATTGCATCTATACATATGTTGTATTTGTCTTTGTTTTGTGTTGGGAGTTATAAAGCACCGCAGTCCTGAGCAGCTTTAATTATAAGTGCATTACATTGGTGCATCTTTTTTAGCCATACAACATAGGGAACCAACCAGTTGTGGCTCCAGAGGTGGTACTGTAGCGTGGTCCAAAATTCAAATAGGGGAGCCACACCAACTGCCAGTGATGTTTGGCAGCAGATAGGGTGACAGTTGGTGTGACTCCCTTATTTGAATTTTGGACTGCGCTGCAGCCCCACCTCTGGAGCAGCCACTGGAACCAACTAAACAAAAATACTCACTATGCATCTGATTCAGGGATGCAAGCAATTCGGCCTCATCTGCGGTTGCATTGCGTGATCAGAAATAAGTGTGAACGTCTGTTTGTATTTGGAGTTGGCTGTATTTACAAGACTGTAACTCCACCACCCAGCCACTTGTGAAAGTAGCCGTCTTTACTATGTGTGGTCTTCATTGTCGGACTGGGACATGAAGGGCTCACCGAGAGAATGAAGTGATAGGGGCCCATATTTAGGGGTGTGAGCAGCCTCTAAAGGGGGTGTGGCCAGCCTCCACAGAGGCTTGGCTAACAATTAGAGAGTGCATGGACTGGGCTCCTTAAAATTGTATATATAGTGAATACTGCTAGTGCATGCATGATAATGTACCAGATTAATAAAAGCAATCCATTTTAGAAAATACACTATAGTCCTGTGCAGTATAATTTAACATATGTATAATGTATAGTTCAAGTGCAGTCTTGAACCTAATCACTAGAGGAGGGTGTGGGCCCACAGGCAGTGGGGCCCACCGGGGGATTCCCCTGTACCCCTATGGGCCAGTCCAACCCTGGTGGTCTTGCACCAGTCAACAGTCCTATCATAGGCTCAAGATACTGTATCCGCCTTTCCAGTTACACCCACTACTAAGCCGCAAGTAGAGTTGCAGCTGAGATGCGTATGACTCTGAAGATCCATTAGTTACTCAATGTTGCCTATGCAGACTACGACATATGTGCATTTGGTAAAGATAGCGAGATCCGTCCACAAAGCAGACTTTCTTTCAACTGTAGAACCGTGCATTCAGCAAATGAAACATGGTTCTACAGTAATCTCAGGCATTTGTTGCCTTGACTATCTGAGTCAATCCAGGTTCATTATATATTATATATTGGGTGAAGCCTCACTGTATCAGATTAACTTGGTCTAGAAGTCAATGACTGTGGGGAATTAGCTCGTCCCAGAGGTGTATGTGCAGGCAAACAAATGAGATGGAAAATAAGAGTTTATAAAGATACACATAGTACAATTACCGAGAGATCAAAGGAAAAACTGTACTTGATATACTGGGAGATATGGTTTTTATTGAAAGAGCTGGAGAGATCAGAATGAAGTACAGTAGAGTATACTGCAGTCCAGTTGTGTGCAAGATTGGTAGATACAGGGCCGTTTCTAGGGAGGTGCGACCTGTGCCGTGGCACAGGGCACCGCAGGGCAGGAGGTGCTGTTTGGGCCTGTCACTTTTCCTGTTTATTATCATTCTCACTTGTAGCTTCCTCTTCTTTTATGCCCAGCATCTCCTGGCCTCCCCTATCTCTTCCCTGGTCCTTCCACATGAGGCCACATTTTTCTTTTTAAGTGACCTAATACTTGAGTCTCAGCTGGTGGCAAAAATTTTAAAAAAGCATCTAAAATGTACTTCATATCATCCCTAAAGGGATGTAGTCAATATACCTCAGATCGGGATGCCGGCGGTCGAAATCCTGGTGTCGGAATCCCGACCCACAGCCAGAACTCCGGCACCAGAATCCCAACATCAGTTGAGATGCCACGCCGGAATCCGGATAACCGGCATCTCGATTGTAAGTAAAGCGGGCCGGGTTAGCTGTTAGCCACAGGGGGTTTAGGCACCACGGGGGATTAGGGTTAGGCTGCGGGACAGGGGGAGGTTAGAGTTAGGCTGTGGATGGACAGGTGACACACCTTGGGGGGGGGGTTAGGCTCTAAGGGGAGAAGGTCAGTTTAGGCACTAAGGAGGGAGGGTTAGTTTTAGGCACTAACCGGGAGGGTTAGGATGCGGTGTAGGGAGGGTTAGGATACAGGAAGGGAGGGTTAGGGGTTGAAAGGGGGAGAGTTAGGTTTAGGTGCCAACAGGGAGGGTTAGGGTAAGGGTGCGAGGGGGGGTTACGATGCAGTAAGGGACAGTTAGGGGGTGAAGGGGGTGGGTTAGGATACTTACCTAGCCCCTGTCGGAATTTTGAGCATCGGGATGCCGCTGTCTGTCTTTTGACAGCGGGGAATCCCGACTGCCGGTCTCCCATATTCAACCCATTCCTAAAGCATCTAGGATCTAGGCACCCCCACACCCCTAGCCATTCATTTCGAATTTCAAATCTACAACAATGTGCGTGCACATGATATTCATCCCAGGCCCTGTACACTATCACCCACATTTATATGGTGATGGAGAAGAATCTGGATGTAGTATGGAGGTGAGATTTGTGGATATTGTATTGGGAACAAATGCAATAAGAAGACAAAGTCCATTTAAAAGTTGTGGTGCAAAACATATCAGTGTGGCGCACAATTGCAAAGAGTAGATAGTTAGGTACAGTACCACTAAGAATGGAAAGCTACTTGCACAAATGAGTAGTCCACATGTCAGAATATGCTTCTTTGTCTACTGAATACATGGAAACAGTCTTTAATAAAGAATCTCTAACTCGTGTGTGTGTGTCATCTAGATCAGGCATGTCAAACTCAAAATCCCAACTGGGACAAATAATCAATGTCTAAGCATTTAGGCCCTCATTCAGAGCCACTCGCTAGCGGCAGTACGCTCGTTCCGAGCGATGTTCGCACATCTGCGCATGCGTACGGTTTTTAGTACGCATGCGCGAACCAGTCAGTGCGGCCGAAAATCGTTGGTACGCAATATAGCGAGGGCCTGCTATTTTGAGTGACAGAATGAGGCATATGTGGGTGGTAACAGGGGAAGGTGCTTGAAAACGGGGAGTGGAGATCCGAACGCAGGCGTGCATAAATGTCAAAACGGGCGTTTTAAGGGAGTGCATAATTAATACAGCAGCGTCATTGACCACGTCACTTGGTTTTTTTTAACTCAGAACTGCTCGCAAAATAGCGGTTGAAAACACCAACCACAAGAATAGCGAGCAGTTCATACGCTGTACGATGTACTCGATTAATCTAATAAATAGCGGACATGACGTATGGTGCGTGCGGCCAGGGGGCGTTTTTATCAAAAAAACACGCGTATGTTTTGCTCGCTCGTTCAGACTTAGAGGTGGGAACAGACTGCAATTTGCGAACGGATCATTTGAATAGCCACCCCTTGTTTTTGAACGAACGACCACAAATAGCGAACGGCTCTGAATCAGGCCCTTAACATTTAATGTTTTCTTCCTGATACTTGGCATCTCTTTTCTGCCACTAATTTTCATATTTCAGGTGAAATCTTAATGGATGTGATAACTTTTAATACTGAACCAAGATGAAAGTATGTCAAACTGGACCTAGAAGGACACTTGTTATCGTTATCCCCTATATAATAATAATACCACATATTCAGTGTGAGCCGAGAGCTGTGTTATTCCCCTCATATATCACTGTATGGTCCCCTCTCCCCTATATAATAATACCGCATATAAGTGTGAGTTGGGAGCTGTGTTACCACCCCTCATATATCAAATATTGGGCCTGATTCAGAGCCGCTCGTAAGTGGCCGCTCGTTCGCTCTGAGCGATGTTCGCACAACTGCGCATGCGTATGGGTCGTAATGCGCATGCGCAAACCAGTCATTGCGGTCGGAAATCGTGTGCTCGCAAAACAGCGAGGGGCTGCTAATTTGATTGACAGAATGTACCGTTTGTGGGTGGTAACAGGGGAAGGTGCTTGAAAACGGGGAGTGGAGATCCGAACGCAGGCGTGCCTAACGGTCAAAAGGGCGTTTAATGGGAGTGCATAATTAGTAAAGGAGCGTCATCGACCACATCACTTGGTTGTCTTTTAGCCTGAACTGCTCGCAGTGATAGCGGTAAGAAAAACCTACCACAAGCACTGCGAGCAGTTCAGATGCCTTTCGATGTACCCGATTAATGTAATAAATACCGGAGATGACGTGTGATGCGAACGGCCAAGGGGCGTCTTTACAAAATAGCGAGCGCATTTTTCGTTCGCACGCTCAGAAATAGAGGCGTCAACAAACCGCAAAGAGCGAGCGCTCAATTTAAATAGCCGGCCCCATTTTTGGTACGACCGTCCGCAAATAGCGTCCGGCTCTGAATCAGGCCCATATTCCCCTCATATATCTGGAGGGACAGAGGTGGCTGGAAGGGACACATGTTCCATTTAAGAGAGAGACCACCATATACTGTAAGTAAGCCTTACTTGGAACATGTGTCCCTTCCAGTCCAGCCACATGCCCCCCATGTCCACTCTTGCTCCCGTGTCCACCTCCAACCCCTGTGCCTCCCCCCTCCCCAAATGTACCGTCTTCTTAAACAAACACTCTTCTGTCTGCTCTTCTTCCAGCTCCTGCTCTTCGTGGGCAGCCAGCACACACTGAGGGCACGGACGTCTTCAGTGCTTCTGAACAGGCGGGATGCGGCGGGGGCATCCCGATCAAAGGGATGCCGGGCGCCACGAGCGGACAGCCACAGGGGGGGATGGTTAGGTTTAGGGCACCCCGGGGGGAATTATTGTTAGGCAACCCCCCCTGGGAGGGTTAGGGTTAGGCTAGGGGGAGGGAGAGTTAGGGTTAGGCACCCCCGGGGGGGACTTAGGGTTAGGCACCCCCCCCCGGGGGACTTAGGTTTAGGCAAGGGGAAGGGGGGGGTTAGGGTTAGGCACTTAGAGGGGGGAGTTTAGGGTTAGGCACTTGGGGGGTAGGTAAGGGTTAGGCACCCCTAAGGAGGGTTACGGTGGTAGGGTTAGGTTAGTTTATACTTACCTTAGGGACGATCGGGATTTCCAGCGCTGTCGGGCTTCCGCTGCCGGGCTCTGCTGTTTTGTCGGGCTGCCGCAGCCGGGAATCGAACTGCCGGTCATGCGGCAGCCCGGATCCCATACCGAATGCATTTTCCTCGTCTCTAACATAGTGCACATGTGTAGAACGGTGAATGCTGCCCGATCGGAGCTGAGTTCTGTTCGCGGCAGCTGGCCAGCAGGAACTCACCCGGTGGGCCTCATTGCACTTTTACTAGAACAGTTAAAGCAGGCTGCAAAAGTATGTAATAGCGGCCACATGCGGCCCGTGAGTTTGACACATCTAATATAAATCATCTCCTAATGATTAAGTGGAAAATAAAGAAATGTTGCTATACTGTACACAACATTATGCCAAAAGATCTGTAAAAGCAGAGAGCCTGAGAGAACATTTAAATTATTTTTATGTTTTAAACCAGTCTGTTATAAATATTCTCCTTTTATTTCACATACTTGTTAATTGCAGCCTGGCATGAAAGCTATGAGCTGCAAGCATTGCCAGAAGTTGGAGCATGCGATCATATGCATTTTGTACTGTACGTACATGTTCTAAGCACCCATTATTATTATTTTATGTTATTGTTTATGTGATTCAGATAGCATTACAGTTATTTACATTGCAGTAAGTTTCAGGGAAAGCATATAGACCACATAACAATAACTTACAGGGACTTTAACTCAACTCTATATTGTTTTATTTTCTCTTATTATTACTGTAATGTAAATATTGAATGATGACTATTTAAAAATGTCCCTTTTATAGGACTTTATGTATTTTTCATGATGGTGCTAGTTATTTAGTACAATTCACATTATTGTCTTCTCTTTCCCATAACCCCAAATGGTATGGTCTAGAGCAGGGATGGGAACTTCAGGCCCGGGGACCGTATAAGGCCCCTGGAAACATTTGGTCGGCCTTCTGAGCTTCTGTCTGCTAGCCTCATCTGGCTAGCAGGGTGCCTAGAATGGCACCCTGCAGCCAGAATCTGAGCAGCAGTGCCGCCTGGAGCATCCTTAGGATGCTTCAGACGGTCACACCGCTGCCCTTACAGCTCCCCGAGCATCCCTAGGATGTTCCAGGCATTGCTGTAATCACCGGCGACTGTGGCCCCGTCCCCGTGTGACATCACACGGAGGAGGCATGGCCTGCAACGGGCCCGCAAATAATGTTATGTATATCAAAATGGCCCTCGGCAGAAAAAAGGTTCCCCACCCCTGGTCTAGAGGTAAGGAATATGTGTAGGCTTCCCATGCGTCATTGCTTTTAGTGGACGGATCTGAAATGTCTAACGCTTATAATACTAATTATATTCCCATAATTCAGTACTCATGTACCCAATCTAAAATGTTTTGACCTTTTTGGGGCCTAAAAGGCTGTATGCAGTAGACTTATGTAGTAGTTGATTGACCTTTATTGAAATGCCCTTTTTTTTGGGAACAATTACTATACTGCACTGTATGTACTTTCTGACAAAAGTTTGTTTTACACGAAAAGATGTAGAACACAGGATACTAGAACCTGTTAGATTGTGGGTTGTGTGTCACTGTAGTGATAAAAGCAGTATGTATGTTTTGCTGTTTAATAATAACGTCTTCCTTGACTTCAGCCCTCCTGGACAATAAGCCTTATTCAGAGATGGACGCTTTTGCACAACTGCTGCGTCTATGGACTATTATGCTAATATCTGCAATAGGCGTCTGAAGGAAAAAGATGATTCCTGTTTGCATCTCAGATCCGATGCCTGCGCCTGAAGACGCAGGATCGGATCAACATTGCAAGTTTGCAACCAACTGTCGCGATGTTTGCCTCATCGGCCATCTGAGTAAACCTAAACTTACTCAGATGGCCACTCCCACCTGCTTGTGAGGCCTCGGCTCTTCCAAAAACAGGGCTGACACGCCATCGATTTTTGGAAACACAGCCAGTGCCGCCCCGTCCCCATTCCAGAACGGCCGCAGCTCGTCAATCACGCTGCAACTTAGGAGGTACTGCGACCATCATTGCAGTCAGTGATCGGCACATGTGTAGTACATATCCTGCGCATGCGCCATCATTAAACACCAGAGTTGTGCGTAAACCATTGGGTTTATTTATATACAACTCTGAATCAGGCCCAATGTCCCAACTTCCATCTCACAGGCTGTGTTTGAAAAATGACAGTTGGGAGCTGATTGGCTGGCACCTTATCACTTTTGACTCTGTCTCATAACACTGCTTAGTACATAGATCCCTGAATGATCTGGTACCAACATCTGGCCTAAAGGAAATTCATGCCACAAAAATGATAGGAGTACTACATATGTGCAACATTATTCTGGTCATTGCTGGATTGGGAAAATACAGAAAATATGATACAGAATAATCAATGAGGAAGCGGCCAAACCCATTTGCAACACTGATCCTTAGAGAACAATTTAAATAGTTGCGAACATGTGATTTACATGTACAATTGCTATATTTATTCATCCATAGCCTACAATATTCCTAACTGGAAAACTGATTTTTTTTTTCTAGCAAGCTTCATCCATTTTGAAGGAAATTTCAGACAAAAACTTCAAGACTGTTCTAGAATAGTTCAGTATGGGTTTGGTATAAAAATCTACAAGAAAAAGATAGTCAACAGATGTTAGACAGGCAATAGGTCGTCTAGGACAAAAGGTCAACATGGATGAAGTGTGACAAGTACAAAAGGTCGACAGGGTCAAACGGTCGACTCAAAAATGGACGGCACATTTATTTGCTTTCTAACCCTAATCCTCATCCTAACCCTTCCCTTGATGCCTAACCCTAACCCTTCCTCCTGGTCCCTAACCCCAAGGGACCCGCAGTCAGGGTGGCAGCAGACTCCCCGGGCCCTCCCCAGTCCAGCACCCAGAAGCGTGTGCTGGAGATGGGACTGTTTTATTCCTGAGGAGGCCAATGTATTGTGTTTTATTCCTGTGGAGGCCAATGTAGTGTGTTTTATTCCTGTGGAGGCCAATGTAGTGTGTTTTATTCCTGTGGAGGCCAGTGTAGTGTATATATTTTTATGTGGTAGCCAATGTTTATGTTTCTTCATTGGTCACGCACACCGCATAGCCGGATAGTGTGCCTTGGCAATTTTAAAATCATGTGTAGTGTGCCTTGAGTTGAAAAGGTTGAAAATCACTGAGTTACTGCATAAAGATTTTTTTTGTTGTTGTTCTTTTTATTTTCTAGAAGCTGAATAAAAAAGGGCTTCAATTATTCTGCCCAAATGAGCTAAACTAAGCAAATTTTAAATATGAATACTGATGGAACATTGCCCCCAGTGGGCAAATGATCATTTAAATTGTAGCACACTTGCTTGGCAAACTAATAACTTGTCTTACTTTAAAAACTCACAGTTTGTAATTATGCAAGACTGAATTGGTGTGAGTTTCTTTAGTCATAAGCTAAACCTACAGTATTTATTAAACAGCTATCACAAAAGTTAAATCTGAAGGCAGTTAGACAGTACTGTAGGAACATACTAGCGCCCTTAACACAGAGATGATGTACGAAAAAAACTAAAAGCAAAGAAATAAAATGACTCGAGCCTTCAAAGCACGTTCTCAAGGCTTGCTTGCAGCATGACAATAATACAACATTTTATGAATTTAATAAGTGGCCCTATATTGTGCTGAGTGTTATGGTGCATACACACGGTCAGATTTTTCTTCAGATCTGAACGATAACGATTTTCAAAATTGTTCAATCGTTCATATCTGAAGGAAAATCTGACATGTGTGCAATAATGAACAATGGGGGAGATGTACGAAGCCCAGAAACGGTATCAGCGCACGTTATGTGCGCTGATACTGCTTCTCCCCAATGTATGATCGGGGGTCTGGGCGGTAAATGACAGGGGCGCTATGCGCCCCTGTCATTATCGGCGCTGCTATCTACAAGATAGCAGCGCCGACGGCAGGGCTTTGTACGAACGGTCATAACGCATGACCGCTCGGCCGGCTGTAGCTGTCGTTATCGACAGCTACAGCCTGGCGCTAGCCTATCCCCACAGCAGGGACAGCGCTGTCCCTGCTGCGGCGGCTGCCGGCTGCAGGGCTCCACGCGGGGATCTCACGATTCTTGCGAGATCCCGCACATGCTCAGTGGAGCCGGCCGGGAAGAGACACAGCGCATCAGCACTAGGATGATGCGCTGCTGTCTCTAGCGGGTAGCGCCGGAGGCTCCCCCTCTCCGGTCGATGAGATGTTAAGGAGGCGAAGCGGGAAGCGTTATAGCGGCACGTTAAGTGCCGCTATAATACATCTACCCCCATGAACGATGCGCATTCCCGTTTGTCAGATAACAATATCTGACATCTGATGGGTTTGCAGTCAGTTTTGGACGATTTCCATTCATTTCCATTCATTTTAATACAGTCAAAAATCGTTCAATCGTTTGCAAATCATTTAATCGTTCAATCGTTCATCTGACATATCTGACCGTGTGTATGCACCATTAATGTCATGAAAGTCTCAACTGCTTCCTTCGTTTGCAATATGCTATATTTTAAATGTTATTTTTGCATAAAAAAACAGCAGAGGGGAAGTGTATCAAACCTTGGTGAGAGATAAAGTGGAACAGTTGCCCAAAGCAACCAATCAGCTTGGTTACTGTGACAATGATGTCACAGTAACTGAGTCTCAGCCCTTTGATATGTATGAGATCACAACAAACTTGTATTTTACCTTCATCAGTTATAAGTGAAAAATTAAATTTTTGGATTAATTGACCATATAAAATGGGAATTACACAAACCTGGCGGTCAGTTTATAAATCTATTCCTTATAATCTATTCATTTTAAAATCCGAGTTACATATGGAATTATTCATTGGTGATACACCTGTGATTGTGCTGAGATAATGTTAATCTAGTAAGAGATAAAAAACAAAATAACAAAATTAGCCCTGTCATTTATAGTGTAAATAGATCTTTAAACAAACAACATGTAACAAGCTTAGTGAAATGAAGCAAAGTCTGGGCAGATATAAAATATTTATAAGAGTGTAAACATGCCAAATGCTGGAGCTTGATCACTGTGCTCCTGAGAAACTTTCAATTGCATCATCAAACTGTAAGAAGCCTTAAAGCATAGACTGCATAACTGTACTGAATGAGCACACGTGTCCACAGCTGACGTCACAGCCGCCACTAACATCTCATTTGCATTGACATAAAGCAAAGTGGCAGGAAGTGTAGCATTGTATTGTTAGACTGTACATAGAATTAATGTTAGACTTTTGACAGTTCTTAGCAAATTTTGCATGCTGTATGGTTCTTTACAGATTCTAGGAAAATAATAATAATAAAATATATATATATATATATATATATATATATTCATGTGTGTATAGATAACTGTCACTTACTTTGTGCAAAATCTCGCTCATCTCCAGGGCTTAATCCGCTTGGGGAGACAGAAGAGGCCACGGACGCCTTGGTGAAGATACCACTGATGAACTTTAGCATTTTCCTGTCCCTAGCAGCTGAGGCCCTGGCCTTGTCCCCAGTAGGAGATGTTCCTTCCCGCCCCTTTTTAAACTCTTCAGCTGGTGGATCTAAGTCACTGTTGTCAACAGTTTTGCTTTTTCCCTTTCTAAAACCTTTTGGATCACATGAAGAAGGAGACAATAGGCTTCTTCCTCCCCCAGCAGGTTTTGGTGTCTCAGCTCTGGGGCTGCTCTTAGTTGAGGACTTTGAGCGACTTTTACCCCCTTCATTTTCAGGCCATGACAGTCGGTTGGAGCCACTTTTCTGGCTTAGATTTTTTTCACGGTGCTCAGATTTTTCCACTTGACTCTTAGAGGCCTTACTCAGTTTAAGCATACGACTACCCTTCTCCTTACATGGTGTTAAGAGAACTGGAGCTACTTTCCCTTGTTCAAGAGGTCCAGGTAACCCTGTGGCACTTAAATTAGAAGTAAATGGAGCTTTGGTCTTGGTTTCTACTTGTGAGTCACTCTTCTGAGACTCCCCCACTCTGTCTGGGCTCACTGTAAGGGACACAGTCACTGGTGCTTCACGATATGGTGTTCCCGGCTGGCAAGGTATGGGGAGCAATGGGCTGGCAGGAGAGCTGAAAGAGTATCGTGGCCCGGTAAAGAAGGTAGGGCTTGACATCTGCCGAGGGCTGCCACTAAGCCGGCTTGGAGAATTTTGAAGAAAATAGTCTGAGGTGACACTGGTACTAATCCACATAGCATCCTGCCTATGGAAAAGTCTTTCATGTCGCTTAGTCTTTCCGAGATCATCACTGTCTAATGTGTGCTCATCATCCTCCTCACCTGGCAGAGAGATATCTGGTGAAAGAGATAGCAAAAGAGAAGGTTCTGGAATCTTTTGAATGGGGAATGCTAACTCACTGAGGTCAATACCTTTCTTTTCAATGAAAGTAACTGGCCTATCACTTGTTGCTTTGGCTCCAGGAGATTTGGCAGTCCCAGAAAATGGTGTTCTGGCTCCTGGATATGTTCCCATGCCAGTTACTGGTTGTTTTATGCCAGTTGAAGCTTTAGCCCGAGGAGTGGCAGCTGTTGTAGTGTCAATAGATGAAGTTGCAGGCTTGCAGATTATGCTTGAGGCTTTTATCGCTGAAAGCGGTGGTACCATAGAAGTCAGAGTTTTGGATGCACTGACAGGTGGTTTTGCTCCAGGGTATGTGCCAGTATCGCCAGTGTTTGTATTCTCACTCACTGTCGCTATAGTTGGTGTTTTATTTCCTGCAGAGTCTTCAGATGACACACCTGCAGTTGGTGCTCTGACTCCTCTAGCTGCAGTTCTGGCAGCGATTATTTTGGCCTCACTAGGTTTGGCGGCAATCACTGGGGCTCCTGCAGACCGAGATGCAGAGAACAGGGCTGACGCAGTACGAGCAGCACTAATTGGGGGAACAGGAACATGGGGTATGCTGGAAGGCGCTATACTTTGTTTGTCAGAATGCTCTAATGCTTTGCTAGACTTCTCTTCAGAAATTGGTGCCACACATGTATGTGTTGGTGAATCAGAGGATACAGCTGGTACCTTTATTGCCTTTAAACTTCGCCGGGAGATTCTAGATTCAGTCACTGGTGCTTGAGGACTAACACCTTCTGGAATTTTGGCACCAGGCACTGAGGTAACAGGGCTGCATATTAAATCTCTGGAAACATCAGTATCCAATGCTGGTCTTCTAGTGAGGGATCCCCTAATTACCCGCACGCCACCAAAAGGAAAATCCTTTTGACTAAATGGTATTGGGGTGCTAGATGTTCTTGTTGCCTTCATTCCTGGTGTTGGCGCTGAGGAGCTTGAACTTTTTGTGTTCTGCAGTGAGGAACCTCCTGTGCTGGATGTACCTGTGTGTTTATCTCCCTGTACTGAAGCTGCATTGCTGGATGTTTCAGAACTCCTAATTTCCTGTCTCTGGGTTGCAGTACTTGCTGATCCTGTGTCCTTCACAAGTGGTGCTGGTGATGGAGTACTGTGTGCCACAATACTATCCCCTCCCTGGTTTGGGGAAACAGGACTCGACTTTCCAGTCACTCCTACTGTCTGAGCTAAAGTTGAGCATGACCCCTTTTCTGCAATTGATAGGGCAGCAACATGGAATTTGTCTCCTGTTGCTAACAAAGGGCCTTCAGTTCTAGGTGTCTCAAAAGATCCCACTGGCTGATCTGTAGTTCCATTGGTACATGTCCTCGAGTCTTCTAATTCTACTATTGAAGAAGTAGCATTGCTTTTCCGTTTGTTGCCTGGTGCCAGAGCTGAAGAGCTGGATTTTCCAGTGTCCCTCTCCCCATGTAGCAGGGCTGTACTGATAGGTACTGCAGGATCTTCATCTGGGGCTGTTGTTTCAAATCTAGATTGATTGGTTTTGGTGGAAACTGGTAGAGGTGCATTGTTGCTACCCTGGATCCCCTTTGATCCAAGAATTGCCCCTGCAGTATTGTGAATCGCTGGTGTACTTGCTTCAGTGATGGACTTTCCTTTCCCTCCACTCACCCCGGAACCAGGAGTGGGCCCTCCCCAAGCCCAGACATCTGGAAATTCCCTATCCAGTGAAAGGCAATGAACCAGTCCTGGAGTACTGCCAAGCGAAGGGGTGTCATGTTTTCGGAATACCTCAGTGCTCTCTCCCTTTTTTTCCTCTCCCACAGCCTCTAGCTTGACTAGGGTCAAAGAGATGTGGTAGGTGGTCCTGCGCTGGAGGGTGGCTCCTCTGCTCATGGGTCCCCTGTGTGAGCAGCTTGCTAAGATAGCACGGGCTGCAGAGTATTCTGCTTGATCAACCACACTGCCGGTCTGCAATCAGCTCAGCACATCCATCATCTGATGTACCACCTCCTCTCCACACAGGTGTCCCCGCAGCATATATCCGATCTCCAGACAGAAAACACACGCCCAGGAATGTCAGTGAATAGCTATCTGCAAATAATGCACAATAACAGAGGGGGAGAGCAACTGTTCAGAGGTGAGACCTCATTGTTAAAAAGCATCACTGCACTGGCTCAGTACTGCATAAGGCACTGACGTTTCTCTTCACAGCTCATTCGCATTTCAGTCCCATTGTTTTCCAGGAAAGCTAGGTGGACAGGTGACACCATAGTCTTCTGTGTCCTCAGGAAGAAAGGGATGCTTGCAGTTTCTTCAATGCAGAAGCAGCAGCAGCAGACTCCTGAATTACAGCCGTGAAGACTATCTGGTTACACAGTGATTGGAGATGGGCTTGTCACAGATATCCATTCACAGAGACACAGCCAGCTATTCTTCTGCCGCCTCTCCAATGTTATAGCTGCAGCTTAAATGATCACTTCAGTTTTGCATCTCATAGGAAGAGTTTGCAAAGGAGGGGGCTAGGAAACGGTGTAATCGCAGAATAATATGCTACCCAAGCGTAGTGTAAAGACTAGCAGGACTCCCTATTCATGGTATAGGAATAGGAGGAGCTGTGATCCCTGTTCACTACACCCACACCTAACATGGGAACTCTGCACGGTGTGTTAAAGGATGTGTTTTACATCCAAGAAGAGAAACAATTGTGCATATGCAGCTTTATATGAGGGATGTATGAGCTGCATCTCCAGTCTCTTTGCAGAATTTGTGCAAATCTCTATTTCAATTCTCTTTTGCTTAAAAAAATTATGTTTTTTTGTGAAAATATTATTTGGTTACATTATACTTTATATTTTAGAGAGAGCTGGGAAAGGTAACCTGTGCCCTTCAGCTGCTGTGGAATAACAAGTTACAGTATTCTCTGATAGTCTCAATTGGATTGATTCCAATTGTGGAAACCACAGCATTCACTGACAGCCACATGCCAGTTCTCCAGCAGTTGTATTGTGGGACTACAAGTTTCAGCATGTCCTGCCAGCATCTTAGGCTGCCTGTGACTCTCCAGCAGTCCCACACTCCAGCCAGGAGGTGATGCTGTGACAACAGCTGGCGAGCTACAGGTTGTAGATTCTTATAAAATAAACCAATAGATTGATTTAGGTGCAACACGTCTTTTGTTATAAAAAGAAAAACAAATCAACTTTTCCTTACAGTAAATACTTCTGTATCATCCATAAAGAGAAAACGATTCACACAATATATATTCACCTTTATCTTTTTGTTTTACCTTGTTTTATATTACTGAAAAACATCAAGGGGTAAATTTTTCAATAGCCCTAAAAAGTCCTATAGCAGCGATAGAAAATACATTTTGGAAAAAAGAAAAATAAAATCACCAGGGCAGCTGACCAATGCTCACCTCCCGTGATGCTGTCTGGCAGCTGTAAACAATGATAGACTTACCACATTGCTGGCCAAATAAATAAATGAATGGAAAAAATAGTAAAAAGAAATATTTTGGTCACAAGAAGAAAAATTGCTTTATACTGCATCTACTATTACTATCCTGAGATGGTGATAGCATTTTAGGACAGTCGGCAATATACTGTTGGTACGGTTACTGTCCTTCTTAAATATGTTGTAAACTGCTTTCCCTTGATGGCGACCTAGGTGATATTTGGCAGTGACCATTTCTGACACCTCCTGCTTACAACTAGAGATTTGCGGGTTCGGTCTTATTTGGTTCTTATCGCAAAATTATCGCAAGTTCGAATTTCTCTTATTGGCTATTCCAAACACGTGATAGCCGGATAGCCAATATGATGCTGTTTTGCAGATCTGAACATATCCGAGTATATCCGAGTAAAACCGAATCGCACATCTCTACTTACAACCCAAAAAGTCAGAAGGATCGTAATGCCTTTCTTTCCCAGTCTATATTCATACCAAAAATCAGATCAAGCTAACTTTTGTTCTTCTGCTCCATGGGGCTTGATAAATAATGAGAATCCCTAAATCAAGCAAAAATTTCAGTTTTCCCTGGATTTTGGGATCCTTTGACAACTAGACCCACAAGTTACTTGTCTCCTGGTCAAGACCTCAAGCTGTCTTAAAGTTGCTTTGCAAACATTTACAAATAATAATGAGTACCTTAAAGCACTCTGTGTTACAGGGTTGCTCAAATATAATGTATGTCAGTTAGTGTTTTATTCAGCACTTTAGACACTTGTCCAGGGCCAGATTAAGGCCTGTGGGGGCCCCTGGGCAACAAACTTGTGGGGCCCCCTAACAGTGATCCGAGTACGTATGTATGTATATATATATATATATATATAATATATATACACACAGTGTGCCCCCCCCAACCCCACAACCAGCCCACCAGCAGCACCACACTTTATGAAAAAAAATATTAATTAACTCATCCTCCGGGCCGAGGCAATATCACAGCAACAGCCATTGACCCAAGGCAGAGCCTGCAGCTCCTGTCTTCGATTCACCTCCGCGGGCTCCAGTCCAGACACGGCTGTTGAGGGGGTGGGCTGGCGTGGGGCTGCGCAGCATGACCTCTGATGTCACGCCTGCATTGCTGTACAGACCCATTGCACAGCCTGCCCGCCGGTCAGCCGGAGCAGCACCGCGCTCTGAGACCAAGTGCTCAGCGAGCGCTGCCCGGCTGAAGTGACAGAGGACCGCAGCGGAGACAGCTAAATGCTGTACACCACCGGTCTCAGCAGTGGCAGGGGACAGGGTGTGGGGGCCCCCTACGACCGCCCCTGTCGCCCTGCCTATAATCCGGCCCTGCACTTGTCAGTAAACATTGTTTTAAAACCATTTGAGCGATTATTCCTAGGAATGACTCCTAAAAATGAATGATATAAACTTGAAGCAATTATAAGCTGCACTTTAAGGGTGCTGATTCTGAGTCGGATGCTACAGATGTGTCCTCTTGCATCTTTGCCACTGTCACGTACTCGCGACTCCATAGGTTTGCATGGTGCAAATACAGCACGTGTCATGGTGTAGCGTAGCGCACACGGCTAATCGCATGGTGCAATGCGTGCCATGTTTGCAAGATGCCACAGAAGCCTGATTTATTACCTTCTGCTAATGTGAGTTTCTGTAGGGCTGATGTGAGGCCCCGCGGGAAGCTTCACTGCTGCAACTGCCATACAGTAACTAGTATTGGCCCATGCGCCAGCCTCATGCTAAGTGCAATAAATGAATCTGACACAGGCGTCCCATCTCCGTACGCAAGGCTGAGAATAGCAGGGAACTCAAGCTGCTCGCCCATGACATTCCCACATGACGGAACAGCTCTGTGCTATCGCATTGTCATCATCCAGTTTTCACCCCAGGACACCCATTACACGCAGAGAGAACTGGTCAAGAACCGCCCGACTCGGAATCGAGTTACGCAAAATTGTGAAAATTGGCTTCTGCGCATGCATACTACACCTCGCTATTTGCTTCAGTGAAAAGGGCTGCATCCGATTCAGGATTAGCACCTACATGCGGAGTGAATTGTGCCCGTGTGATAGCACTCTATTTCCCGATATTGCCATGCAACTAGTGTTTTCTACATCCATTGGACACAATGATCTCTGATATAAAAGGTTTGTCACCATAGAAATACATCCTTAGCATTTGTACTGGAAATTCTGCAGCAGGCATGATGACTTTGGGCCTGATTCAGAGCCGCTCGTAAGCGGCCGCTCGTTCGCTCCGAGCGATGTTTGCTCAACTGCGCATGCGTACGGATCGTAATACGCATGCGCAAACCAGTCAGTGCGGCCGAAAATCGTTTGTTCGCTAAATAGCGAATGCCTGCTAATTTGAGTGACAGAATGAGGCGTATGTGGGTGGTAACAGGGGAAGGTGCTTGAAAACGGGGAGTGGAGATCCGAACGCAGGCGTGCTTAAAGGTCAAAACGGGCGTTTTAAGGGTGTGCATAATTAATACAGCAGCGTCATTGACCACGTCACTGGGTTATTTTATACCCAGAACTGTTCGCAAGATTGTGGTAGCAAAAACCAACCACAAGAATAGCGAGCAGTTCATACGCTGGTCGATGTACTCGATTAATCTAATAAATAGCGGACATGATGTAGGATGCGAGCGGCCAGGGGGCATATTTTTTTTAAAAACGACCGCAAGTTTTGTTCGCTCGTTCAGACATAGAGGCGTGAACAGACCGCAAAGAGCGAACGGTTCATTTGAATAGCCACCCCTATTTTCTGGACGAACGACCGCAAATAGCGTCCGGCTCTGAATCAGGCCCTTTGTGTAAAATAGGAGGCGACGCTGAGTCAAACATATGGCAGTTTGTGCACTCTATAGAGCAAAATGGCTCTGAGCCTGCCCAGATAACACGTCGCAGGCATATACTGTACATATTTGTTTGCATCTGACACTTGAACCTGTTTTTAACTGGAGGCGGTAAGGGAAGGGGAGGTTTAACATAGGCTAAGAACCATGAAAGCCTTTTGGTGTAATTGTGCACAGATACATACCTGTACAGAGATACATGTATACTTCTGTCAGTAGCCGTATCAACTACGGGGGCCGTGATGATGACAGCAGTCATAGTACCAACTAACCATTTCTGTTTGGCTAATTGTGAATCCACCTCTAATGTTGATAAGCTGCATTGCTTGTACATCTATACTAATATTATAAGAACGTTGTGTCTGTCTGTTCCAAGTTACTGCAAGAACAGAACCGATTTTCATGAAAACTGCATCATTGTGTCGTGGAAACTCCTAGAAATAACCTGCACTTTGTTTCATCTCGATCCGTCAAGTTAAAGCTCAGTAATAAAAAACACAAAATGTATTGACATCGTCAATGCAAGAGATAGGTGTGGCACATGGCATGCTGTATATACAGCATTTCGCTATCAAAACAAATGTTTAAGAATTTGGGCATAGGAATGCCTGACGGAAACTTGGTGCAGAACTGCACACATGTTGCAGATTGTCCAATCTGGCATGCTGCATGCACACGTCACATGTTTTTTGTTAAAGCATATTATGTTGGTCTGCATTTTTTAATGCAAGTGCATTCAAACTCACCATCAGCCAAGATACAGTATTTTTTTTATTAATCAAGGTCAATATTTTTAAACAAAAAAATTATACATATTGCTCTGGGGTGTAGATTCATCACTTAAAAGTGTACTGTAGTATGGTAAGTTACTGTATGTCTGATGCTGTCACTAATGCTATTGCTGTCTATAAAGTATGTTACTCATTGGGCTTTTCTCATCATTATAAAATGCAATAGCACCAGCACCTGCAAAATAGAAGTTTTGAATAAAATTTAAACACGATGCCAATCAAGTATAAATAAAAAATCAGAATAGCCCTGTTTACATAATTATTACCATAGAGCGTGTTAAAAAGCTAAATATAATTAAGATAATATTTTTTAAATAAATTACACTTTACATAAATTTTAGTGCATTCCATTGCCTTTACAACTCAAACTGTCCTTATTCCATTTCAAGAAAATTGGTAAGTGTATTAAAGGAGACGTCCTCCCGGATCAAATATTTAACTGTAAACAACTCCCCTAATTAGCGGAACGGCAGAGGTTCAGTGTCCTGTGAAAGATGCTGAGTATATTTACTAAAGTGCAGGTTTTTAGAAGTGGAGATGGTGCCCATAGCAACCAATCAGATTATAGCTGTTATCTTCTAGAAGGAGCTAGATAAATGTTAAGTAGAATCTGATTGGTTGCTATGGGCAACATCTCCAATTCTAAAAATCTGCACTTTAGTAAATATACCCCTGAGCCTCAGCATGTTTGAGGAAAGAGAATGTTGAATTACAGTGCAATTAATGCCTATGATAAAGGCAAATGCAGGGGTAGGGGTGTTCCAGTTATTATTAATAATAATAATAATAATAATAATAATAATAATAATAATAATAATAATAATAATAATATTTTTATCATTTATTTATATGGCTCCACAAGGGTTCTGCAGCACCTTACATAAACAAATGAGTTATTAATGGTACAAAACAATGCAGGACATGGTTTATAAACAAATGCATTAGTGATTATAACACTTAAATAAGCAGCAGGGCTAATTTAAGTTAGGTGCTGTTGTGGAGAGCTAGGAATAAATGATAGTATAAGTAAGGGAAGGAGAAGCACGTGAGGGAAGAGGGCCCTGCTCGTGAGAACTTACATTCTAAAGTGGAGGGGCAGACAGACAGGGATGACACAGATGGGTAGACAGTGAGGAAGGAGCATGGCGCAGTGGTTTAGGATGTGAGCTGGAAAGCTTTGATGAAGAAGTGGCTCTTGAGAGACCATTTGAAGATTAGTAGAAAGGTGTAGAGTCTGATAGAAAGGGGAAAAGAATTCCAAAGGTAGGGAGCAACACAGCCAAAATCTTGGAGCCTGGAGAGGGAGGAAGTAATCAGCTGGCAGGAGAGGCAACATTCAAGGGTGGAGCGAAGTGGACAGACAGGAGTGTGAAGGGACATGAGGTCAGAGATGTAAATGGGAAAGGATTGGGTGAGGGCTTGGTAAGTGAGTGTGAGAAGCTTGAATTAAGTTCTAAAGGGGAGCCAGTGTAGGCTTTGTAGAAGAGGGGAAGAAGATGTAGAACGTTTGGAGAGGAAGATAAGCCGAGCAGCAGCATTGAAGACAGATTGAGGTGGGAGTACAGGAGGAGGTTACAGTAGTCAAATCTGGAGATGACCAGTGAGTCTTAGTAGCATCCTGGGTGAGAAATGGTCTGATCCTGGAAATATATTTGGAATAGAAATGGCAGGAATGCGAAATGTACTGAATGTGTTACAGTGAATGTGTTACAGTACACATGCACTGTACATGTGTTACATGTGAATGTGTGGTTTGAAGGAGAGGGAGGAGTCAAGGTAACTCCAAGACATCACACTTGGGGGCTACAGGAGATCAATAGATAATGACATTTTGGGAAGTGAGTTTGGCGGGAGGGTGGGAAGATGATCAGCTCAGTCTTACACATGTTAAGTTTAAGAAAGCGCTGGGACATCCAGAAAGAGATAGCAGAGACAGTTGGAGATATGAGTGAGAAGAGAGGGGTGAGGTTAGGGGAGGAAAGGTAGATCTGAGTATCATCAACATAGAGATGATATTTTAGGCCAAAACAGCTGATGAGTTCACCTAAGGAGGACGTATAGAGGGAGAATAGGAAAGAACAGAACCTTGGAGGACACCTACCATTAGTGGAAGTGAGGGCGAAGTGGGGTCATGAGAGGAGACCGAGAAGCAATGGTCAGAGGTAGGAGGACAGCCAGGAGAGGGCAGTGTCATGTACATCATGGGAGTGAAGGATTTGCATGAGAAGAGGGTAGTCCACAGTGTCAAAAGCAGCAGATAGGATGAGGAGAATGAGCATACAGTAGTGGCCCAGAAACCCCCCTACATAGTCAGCAGCTCCAATCATGATCACAATAGCAGTAGTATATAATAAGATTTACTAGAGCTATGGCCACATCACGCAGAATAAGGGATGGAACAGAGCTACTGCAGTTTTATCTACTAAGTCTGCTGTGTGTGGATCTCACCACTTAATCAGAGCACTGGACCAGAGAGCAACGACCAGCAAGAAGAAACAGACGTTTTACCATGAGGTGGGAGGTTGGAAAACGTATGTTTAGAAAGCTCAATTCTGTCTCCTACTGGTTATAATGTGCAAGTATATTTGTTATGGGATGTTTAACCTTTTCCTGACCACTTATGTTAATTATGAGAGAAATGTGTTTGATACAGAAAGTTCATTTTATTTAGACTTTCTCCCCTACAGCCTATACTATAGACCATCTAAAGTAGTAATTATTACTTACACTATCCAGTGCATATGAAGTCCAATGAGTACATTTATGTCCAGGTCCAGTGCTAGGTTCTTTTTATGCGCTACCAAAGACTTCTGGACTTGCTCCAATGCTCTGCATTGGATTATGTAATGGTGCTCACATTACAAAATAAAATCAGCTCAGGCAGCCCTATTCCTGCATCTAATGGCTTACTGTGATCGCTGGACCTGTATATGTCTGAAGCATTACATACAGTGCGCTTTGTATGTGGCAGACTATAGCTTGTTAACTGTTTATTATGCCCTCTTCATGGGCTGGCCACATTCGCTCCAAAATCAAGAATTTCAAAACCCCTCTCTAGAAACCCTGTGTTTGCCCCTGTATGAGTACCTACCTATACCTATATGTACACTTGTGTTTTATTGAAACCAGGACTACAGGATTATTAATTCATATTAAAAAAGGAACATTAAAAATATATGCAACATGGCTTTGTAAGAAATTGAGTAGTTTAAATTCAATGAGTTTACATTTGAAGTAAAACTGCAATATGCATTTTAAATGTGTCCCCAATTCATATGTTGATCAATTAACATTACATTACCACTACCAATAATTACATACTCTATTGATTTAAACAATAGGTTTACTTCCATAACTTAAGCAATAACATTAAAAAAATGTGTTTTTTTTAAATCACTGTGAGAGGCTAAAATAAAATTCTGATATTTACCAATTCTTTGTTTTCAGGCTATTAATGATATATAATTCAATGTAGTCTCACAGAATACCATGGCAAATACATAGACACCGCACATGGTGTTGTGAGAAGTGAATCTTTGGAACATCCCTCTTAGGGGTCAATCCTATTCCGTGCGAAGGGTGCGATGTGCCGTTGCAACGGCTTTAAAACGCCAGCAACAGACCAGCGCATCGCACTCTTCGCAGCCCGACTCGACCCTGAATTCACCAAACTTTGCTCGCTGCCCTAAGGGGCTGTGAACAATATTTGGTGAATCCGGGCTGCTGTAAAGTGTGACCACTGCCGCGATGACTCGCAGTGGCGAGATCATCACACGGAATAGGATTGACCTTAGGGCTGTTTCTGCATTGAGGGTTGTGGTATGATATGTTAACAGTCATGAGAATGTCAATATGGTCAAAATGTTGATCCCGACCATGTCGACATTCATCATGTAGACAATGATGACATTTCAACAAGTTAGAATGTTGACATTTCATCCCTGGTGACCTTGCTCCTGATGGCTGCAGCGAGTCCAGCGCGACTTCCGGGTCCAAGTGGCAGGGGCGCAGAGAGGGGGGGTTACTATTTACCTGGGCCCGGGCTAGCTAAAGGGGCCCGGCGCCGCCCCCCTCCCTCTTACTTCACAGCAGCCCAGCACACTCTGGCTGTGGGCTGGGCTGCAGTGGGAGACTGCTCGCCGCTGCTGATCTCCAAAGCAGTCTGCTATTCTCCTAAGCCTAGGGGGGGAGCGATCACACTGATTACGGCCAGCATGGCTGTGAGCCGGGCTGAGAGTCTCACAGCGCCCCCCTCCCCAGCGCACTGCAAAAATTGTTTTTTTTTACATGTTTTAAACCTAAGGGGACGTGGCCCCATCAGTGCAATTAGACCCGGTGCGGCTCTTTGTGCCCCTGCACAGTGGTCATGTGACTGTGATTTCAGGGCCAGAGCTGTGATCCACCCGCATTCCGTTGAGAATGTCTCCCCTATCCCCAACCCTAATCCCTACCACTAACTCTCCCTCTAGTGCCTAACCCTAACTTCCTCCCCCCACAGCCTGACCCTAACCCCCCTCCCCCCAAAGCCTAGATCTAACCTTCTCGCCCACAGCCCCACCCTAATGTTGACATTTGGACAATGTCAACATTTCACCTGTCGACATTCGTTGCCTGTCGACATTTTAAAAATGTCAACATCATAACTGTCAATATTGTGGTGTTGACATTATGGGGTAAATTTACTAAAGTGAGAGTTTTTAGAAGTGAGTTTTAGAAGTGATGTTGCCTATAGCAACCATCAGATTCTAGCTATTTTCTTCTAGAAGGTGCTAGTTAAATGTTAAGTAGAATCTGATTGGTTGCTATGGGGAACATCACTTTTAAAACTCACTTCTAAAAACTCTCACTTTAGTAAATTTACCCCTATGAATGATGACATTGTCATTGATGACCATTTGACTACATCCCTTCTGCCTCTGTCATCACATGTCATGCTGAGAGCTGTGTGAGCCAGTGTCTGTTTAGTAGGCTGACTGTGTCTATATCTTGCTCCCATACTTATTTTATCTCCAGAGAGGTTTTGAAAGGAGATAATTATTTGTTCCCATAGCTTTGTGGATGTGCACAACTCATTAATGACAACACTGTCCTGAAGGTGCATTAGATCAATATTTACTATCCTTAAGATACCATCTCTCAACCCTACTTCGGTCCACAAATATCATCCCATCCTTTCCTTTGCTGCCAAACTTTTTGAGCGACTTCCACACAACTGCTTAACCCACTTTGTCTTCTCATTCTCACTCCTTCAACACTCTTCAATTGTAACACTGTCTTCTACATCTTCAAGCATTATGGAAAGCATCAGTGTTTTTTAAGGGGTATTCAACATGGAGCCCTACAGCTGCTGTGGAACTATACATCCCAGCATGCCTTGCCACAGTTATGGCATATCATAATAGCAAAACTGTGGCAGTGCATGCTTGGATGTGTAGTTCCACAGCACCTAGAGGGCTGCATGTTGAATACCCATGCTATAGATTACGATCTTCACAGTCATTCAGGTTACAGTGACTGTAGATCAGGCCGAACATCTCACTGGATCATTGCAAACCTCGTGATCCATTGAATACTGACAACCAAGACCTGCATTCCATATGATCATTTCATAACAGAACGTAGACTCAATTTTATCATGATAGACCCTGTTTTTGAGAAAGACATAAACATGGCCCAACACTAAACTAAAACATATTGGGTATTTGTGAGTGTAGTTTGGGTGGATCAGGAGTATGGTCTATTGAGTCAGGAATTTCCTTTTAGGAATGTTGTCAATTTCCACTCATGAACATGTGAAAATAAACCACTATTCCCATCAGGATCAATATTTTCATTCACAAAATTTTACTTATAAACAATGTTCCCTTACACAAAATGAATACTTATTTCCTATGATAATTCAAAGTAATCATTTTAATTATCTACAAACACATACTTGTACAGTATCATTGAAATAATGAAAAAAATATATTAAAACCATAAGGCATTACCAGATTTTAAGATTCAATTTTCAGCAAATTTAGTCCAATAAAGCGAAAATATCCAATTTGGAAATTCAAACTTAAAAGAAGTTTCAATATTATCTACACCAGAAGGCTTTGCACAGACAAAGACATATAACAGACTCATTCACAAGTTAATTTTCCTCAGCAGACTAATAAAAAAAAACATGCCTGCATCTTGTTATTCATATTGGTGAGATCCCTAACTTGGTTATTATTAAGGGGTGTTTTATACTCTCTCTCTCTCTCTCTCTCTCTCTCTCTCTCTCTCTCTCTCTCTCTATATATATATGTGTAAAATAAGTGGGAAAGCGTGTGTCTGTCCGTCTGTTTGTCCTTTATGTACGGCCTGTTTTGGACCTAGCTCCACCAAATTTGGCATGGTGGTGTAGTTTTAGCAGGATTAGGTTTTTGCTTAGGTTTGAACTTCATCAGGGCCACACATTGTCGTACAAACCCTAAGAATGAGGACACTCTGAAATTACACAGGTTCCAGGGCTGGCTCAAGTGGAAATTTTCAGTCTGCCAAAAACCTGTGAGGAAGCTACAAAAGTATATTTTTAACCTGTCTGAGCAGACTTCATGAATCATGCAAGTTCATACCCAGAGCCTCTGTTTTTGCAAGCAAGGGCATAACTAGAACTTTGAGGGCATCATAGTAAGATCTCAAAAGCCCCCCCAGAGGTAAAAAAAACCCACATATAGATGCCCCCACACAGAGTCCATTCATGTTATGCCACACATACCCTATTCAGGTTAGGCCACACAGAGCCCATTCAGATTATGCCACCCAGTAGTACCCCTTATACACATTATGCCACGCAGTAGTAGTGCCCCTTATGCATTATGTCACAGAGTAATGCCCCTTACACTATCAAAGTAATGCCCCTTACACATTATACCACACAGTAATGCCCTTTACAGATTAAGCCACATAGTTATAGTGCCCCATATAACACATTATTCCACACAATAGTAGTGTCCCTTACACATTATGCCCCCCCCAGCAACTCACCTCCCCGTGTCCCTCCAGCAGCCTCTTGCCTCCCCCTGTGTGCCATCAGCAGCCAGCAGGTGTAGATTTGGAGCCAAGCCGCCAGCTAATTACAGCTGGCGCACCGGCAGGCAGCTGCGGACATGGACAGACTGCGCCGGCACAATTTGAATCTGGCGCCAGTCACAAGCCAATGAGAGCTCGTGGACTGACAGACAATCAGAAGCCACCACCACCACAGTAAAACATTATTTTTAATGCAATATTCTGCATACATGTAGGGTTTAAATATTAGTGACCCAGTATAGTTAGCAGATTTTTTTCGTGTTATTGATCTCTATACTGTAGGTGCTCTTTAGCTATTTTTTACATATTTTTTTATATATCTTATTGTATTTATATGCATTTGTATTCACTTGCATCAACAATGCCTTATCACTATATGTGTCCCTCTGTCTCCCCCAGGGTGCAGGGGTGTGCATACAGGACCAGGCAATTTTTATATTTATTTATTTATTTTTGTGCTTTGGTTGTTGCAGTCTGATATTGGACGTCTATCAGTTTCCATGACTCCGGACACTGGGCTTTTCATGTTTCCCTACCAACCCTCCCAGCATGCCGTGTCTTTGTTGCAGCATGACCGTGACACTCCCATATGAAGTCTGACACCTCGCGACTACCCCGACAGTGGCGCATACCTCCCAACATGACCTTCTCCAGGAGGGACACAATGCTCTGGTCCTGGACTTCCCTGGTAATTTATGATTGGTGGCGGCTCCAGAGGTGGGGCTGCAGCACAGTCCAAAATTCAAATAGGGGAGTGACACCAACTGCCAGTGAGTCCCAGCCAGTGATGTTTGGCAGCGTGTGAAATGACAGTTGGTGTGACTCCCCTATTTGAATTTTGAACTGCGCTGCAGCCCCGCCTCTTACCAGGGAAGTCCAGGACCAGAGCATTGTGTCCCTCCTGGAGGTATGGTGGCGGGAGATGGGTGCTCACTGGGTCACAATGGGACCTGTGTCCCTATTTAAGCTAAGCACTGTAATTCTTGAGTTTGTTACACCCTGGGCCTTGAAACATCAGCAATAAACCATTTTTCATTCACTAAAGTCCCTTGGAGTGCTGGCTGTTCCATTGATTATGGACGCTGGATTTTTATGATATTATAAGCAAGGCACCCCGGCACTATTACATAGATCCAATAGTGCCTCTCTACATGCCTATATATATATATATATATATATATATATATATATATATATATATATACGAGGGTGGTTCTAATAAGTACGGTAACCTTAGTTATTGCTCTTTGCTTACATTGATCCAACTCGTACATATATATGTATAACCAGTAGTATGGCCTTGGTACAGATTATTTTTCCACATAGTCCCCATACTTGTCTAAGCATTTGTTCCAATAATACACCAAGACATCTATCCCGACATAAAAGAAATCAGTGTCAAGCGCCTGAAGCCAGAACATGACGGCTTGCTGAACTTCAGTTGTGAATCGCCTTCCACCCAGGTGCTTCTTTGTCCAAAGGTCAGGGCTGTAGGGAGAATGGTCCAGTGCCTCCCAATGGTAGCACTGTAACAATTCATGGTTGGCTGAGTGTGGCCTGGCATTATCGTGTAGCAATATGATCCCTGTTCGCTGCAACCCAGGTCGTTTTTTAACAAATTTCTCCCATCGCAACCGGCTCAATGTGTCACAATGGCGGACTGCATTCACAGAATCTCTCTTGGGGGAAGAAATCAACAAAAAGCACATCCCTGTGATTCCAAAACACGGTCGCCATGTTGAACGCATTTCGTCATTGAAGGGTTCAATAACGAAACTCGTTGGGAATGGCTACTTACATGGACGCAGTAATGTCACCCACTGACTTCGGAGCCGACGATGGTCTTTGGACATTGTTTAGAGCTGCTATTCTAAGTTGTTAGCTGGAAAGCGCAGGACTGATTAATGGCTGAGTTTGCTGATTTTAACTTTGATATACGTGACCAGATTTATTAGTAAAGTATTGTTTCACCTTTTCTCACGAGTGCGCTCTCCATGTTTGTTGCTATATATATATATATATATATATATATATATATATATATATATATATAGTGTAAAAATGGTCAGCACTCCACAAAATATTAAGTAATTGCCCGGGTGCCATCCAATGGAAAAAATACCAAACATATATAAAAATAACAGCGGCACTCACGGGACTCTGATAAAGAAGACTCACAACTCAGGTAGGTCAAAGTTCAACATTTCAGTCTGGCGACTTTTATCAAGAACGATCTTGATAAAAGTCGCCAGACTGAAACGTTGAACTTTGACCTACCTGAGTCGTGAGTCTTCTTTATCAGAGTCCTGTGAGTGCCGCTGTTATTTTTATATATATATATATATATATATATGTATATACATATACACATGTGCGGCACCCGTCCTAAAGAAATAACTCCACTCACAGTTTAAATGAACATCAACATTTCAGTGCTTTTAATGCACTACAGTATCTTCAGGACATCCTGTGAGTGGATTCTTTGGGACGAGTGCCGCACCTAAAGTATTTATTGTGGATTTTCTGTGGAGGCACCGCCTGCAGTTTTGTACTTGCTGCTTTGGAGTGCCGGAACTCATGCTGCTATATATATATATATATATATATATATATATAAATTTATTCCACCCTTATGCAGTCATGCTGGTTTTCACTCCCATTAATGACATCCTTGTGACCTTTCAAACAGTCCTTTGTCCTATACAGTCTGAAAATAACAACACTAAGCTACGGGGAGCAACCAAGTTTTCTGATGGTGTGCCCATACAACCCGCTTCCTGACGCTTGTTAACCATAATCGGAATGCAAAAAACAGAACATATGGGAAGGTATCTATTTAGCACTGCCATTCCAGACGGTTCTCTGAGTTTCTCCAAAACAATAACATACAGTCCTGACTTTTCTGAGGGTTTACAAATAAACCTACTTCCCTTAAGTGCAACATAGCTGTGACAAATCCACTAGACAATTGTACATAATAACAACTCCATTATTTTATTTGCTTATCTATGTTATACAGTATATCCATTTATTTTCCTTTTATGTTCTTGCTTGGCACATTTTACTATTTACCATTTATCATTATTATTTTGCAATTTTAAAAATATATCTATTTTTTTTTTCTTTCCCCTATTTATTTTATTTTTAATTAAGCTATAATAAATTTCACATAACATTGTCCAATGCAAACAACTACCAGGGGTTGATAACATTGGAACATCTAAAGTTGAATACCTTCTGGACACTTGGTGGAATAAGATCACGATCATCACTGAGGAGACTAGGGGGCATATTTACTAAAGGTTGATTTTAATTGATTTTGATATTAAATCGATCAAAATCAATTAAAATCAATCCTTAGCACATACCCCTAGGAATGCTTTTACCCAGATATAAGAGTTTAAAGAATGATACATCCCTTTGTGGTACTTCCAGCCTCCGGGTCGCAGTGTAGCTATATAACGTGCAGATTAACTTCTACAATATTGCTTTTTTTAACATTATGTAAATCAATGTATTAAATGTTCAAGGAAGGAGTTAAACCTGCCTCCTGAAAATTAATGAAAATTGAGGAAGTGATGCTGAAACCTGACAGACTTCTGTTTTCCTAATTCTACCTCTTATTCGGTTGTCTTGACGACCAGAGTGCTGAAAGTGTTGCAAAACAGCAGGAATAATTAATCGTAGTGTTACACACTCTAGTCAAAGAGATATGTACCAGGTCCTCTAACGTGGGACTGAGAAGTCGCACTGTGTAAAGGGGATGTTTCATACAAAGTCTGACAACCAAGATCTGCAATTGGTTAGATTATTAATGGTTTGTGTTATCCATGCCATTGCTTCTATTTACCAGATCCCCATATATATTTGGGTAACCAGTGAGCATTCTACTTCTTGATCACTGTGAGGCTTTCAGCATTAATATCAGCAAAAGCATGTCATTTCTGCACTGAAAATGTTTTCAACTCAGTATGTTTTAGGATATTACCAAAGACTGGGTCTGATGGACATATTGTCAAAAAACACTATGGAGCAGCCATTTGTGTAGCTGTCCAAGAGCTTTAAAATAGATAAAAGAACTGGGAGAAATGATGAGCAAACAGTATATTCATAAGCTCAGTCATGCAAGGATCAGACAAGATTGAAGTGTTCCTAAGTGCTGTGGCTCAGTAGGGCAATGCCTGTCCCTTATAGGTGCAGTAATAACTAAAGTTGACCTGTCACTATTAATTAACAATATGTTTCTATAGTACTTTAAAATGTTTGTTTATAATGTCTAGGTTTGTGTTCCTATCTTGCTTAATTGTATCTGTTATCTGCCTTTATATTATGTTTATGGATTGTTCCTCCTTAATGTTAGTTGCAAAATGGTAGCTCCACTGAGGAATTGCAGCTTTGGATACACTGAGCACCTCTTCACAAGAGCATCTAGATTTGCGTGGGGAGAGTAGTTTTGCGGAGCAAGATGACAGCATTGGCTGATGGGCATAGGTTTGCACAGGCAGAGAGGAGGGGTCGGACTAAGAGAAGACATTGCGTAATGGCAAAAAGATGCAGATCAGCACCGAGATACATAAACTGTACCAGCTGTACCAATTGTATGTAGCCTGATGGCTGGTATACTACATACCATATGATGATGGTCGCCATCATTACATTACTACTTCTGATTGGCTGATAGGTGCTTTCTCTATTATGTGTGGCATTTGCTTTTGTGTGCATGTTGGCATTTATTCTCTTCGTACATGAGATAGAGACTTTTACCTGATGTTTTAGTGTTGCTTACTGAGTATTATTGAAACCTAACATCAAATATGTATTTTGCAAGCAAAGCAAATGGTTACAAACATTACTTATACCGGTGTCTGATGTAAACCAGATGCATAGAGGGCCGGTGAGACAAGTACTGGAGGGTGTGGTCATCCAAGGAGGTGCGGCTATAACCTCCTACACTCTATGGGGCTGATTCTAAATTATGTGCAAGTCTCAATGCGCACGAATCTCGCAGATTTCAGCACACTGTGCAAAAGAAAGAAATCAGCTCCTGCGCATGCAACGGACCAGGCATATGCACATGGATGGAGTTCACTTGTACATACGGACTGATTGTCTATCAATAGAGCACATCATCTTTGGCATGGGTGTTTCTGGCCGGTAACTATGTGATCGCACAGAACAGTTCTATCTAGTGAGTGTCATGGGTGCTCATACGTAGCGTGTGGTCAGAGAGAGACGTCTGTTCCAGACTGATCATTTGCACCCAGCATAGGGCTAGTGTAAGTCCAGATGCTAGTAATGATGGCTGAGGCCACGGATGTAAGAACAGCGGGCGGGATAGGCTTCCAAACAACATAAGTTATCATTTAACTTATTTTCTTAATTGTATAATAGGACGAGTTTACAGGCATATATCAATGTCGTCTCTAACTTATCTACTATATCCTGGAAACTTCAGCCACTATGGGCCTGATTGTGAGCCAGACGCAGCAGCAATGTCGGACGCAGAGGAGCGATGTTTGTCATTTGTGCATGTGTCTGTCGCACTGCGTATGTGTCCCGATTTTGTTCATACAGAGTCGCAGTGGAGAATTAGACACAAGGTAGCAGAAATATAAGGGACGTTCCGGGATGGGGACTGGGAATAAACGAGGCTGGTTAAAAAGTGGCGCGGAGATATTACATGTTATAAGAGTGTTGTGGGCATGTCACTGAAAGCGGGTGCTTACATAGACGCACAGACGCTCACATAGGAGGCCATACTCAGAAGGGGAAGCTGCACCTGCCATAGGGTTGGCACAAGTTTGATGGTGCGTCCAATGGCGCATCTAAAGACGCACCAGATGGTAATAAAGCTTCTATAGATGCTGCAAGTGCGCCTCAGGCATTGCACGTTCGGACATACGCATGCACACCAGGGAAGGGCTTTGTAGCGGCAGTAACAAAAGACGCAAGGTCGGCTTCAACTGTGTCCAACTCAGAATGTATGAAAGTGCTGTTGTTTTATTAAAAAATAGTAGCCAGGGTTTTCCCAAATTGTTTCAGTATCATTAGACAGGTAGATCACACTTGTGTCAGTTTTTTATTTTGTGGTAACATTGTTGCAACTTTATGTAAAATACTTCACCCTTTAGCTGGTGTCACAAGGGCACTTTAAATGTCTTGTTTTATGTGCTGCGTCTAATTACTCCAAATGAAATCAATCATTTATGTGACTAATATGACAGTGAGGATGTCACGCAAGTGTTTTTTTAAAAGGTTAACAGTAGTGTTTTGGTCAAGAGTGCAAAGTCCCTCACATCTGAGTAGACCCTGTCACACAGGGATTTTTAAGTACTCATTCATTACAAGCTTTGAACTGTAACGCTCTGTGCTTTTCAATGGGTAATAAAAAGACTATAGAAATCTGGCGTGAGGACATGCCAGCATGAAAAGAGCCGTGTGCTATTACCCTTAGTGCTGCACGGAAACTTGGTACATTTAAGGCAATATTCACATTTAGTTGCATAACAATGTTTACATGTGAAAGATCCCTCGATGTGTAGCAGACATACAATGAATAACAACAGTTTGGTGGAAGAGGTATAATATATAGTAACATGCAATAATGTAAACATGGGCATCTATGCTTATGGTAAAGCATACAAATGTAACATAACTTAACATAAGCTACTAGACCCAGAGCAACATTTTTACATGCAGAAATCAAAATTGATCATGCACCAGTGTTTCATGCCTGTTACCGTCCTGCCATTATAACTTTATTTTAAGCAATCGATTTCTCCATGTGTCTAAAGGCCCCCATACATCAGCAATCAGAAAACCACAATTGAATAATTTGAAGATTTGTTGCCCAATTTTAGGATTTACCAATCTAGCAATCTGCGACCATACATTACAGATATTTTCCAGTGATTTGCAAATTGTTTTCTGCAAATACAGATCTGCTTATCTTAAAAGGCCCATCATTTTACCAAAACTCTAGTATACCTGATCTCCCCCGGCTCTGTTCTCCAGTACCTGCACCTACTGAAAAGTCTTAGGGTAAATTTACTAAGATTCGTGTTGGTCTGAGATTGCAATCTCGGATGTAAATATAATTTTTTACCAACATGGGAAATTAGTATTGTAAAAAGCGGGTGTTTTTTTCATTTAGAGGGGGGTGAATTCAGCCGTGTTAATCCCACAAATTCGGCCGTTTTTTTCGGAAGTACTTTTCATTCACTTCAGCATAACACAGGAATTTACAATTATTCATTTTGTTCTATTCTGCCGTTTTTGCAGCCAAATCGGGGTTTTCAATAGAAATTTTAAATACACCACCTCCTGAGCTTCGAGTTTTCCTGAAACATACTGTACACAGATCAGCGTGATTTGTGTATGTTTCAGCATGGAAACAGTGTGTAAATGTTTAAAAAAAAATTACGTAGGGCCCCCCCATCCATAGTCAGGGGACCCTATCACTGGGTCTCCCCGGCCAAAGCATTAACACCCCAAGCCAGTCAGCCCAAGTCGGGGATCTCAGTGGAGGTAAGGACTCCCCAATAAAGGGATCCCCCCTCTCCTGAGCACCCCCAGCTTATTCTGAAGCCTGGGGCTCTTTTCCGCATGTACGGGGGTAATAGTAGTGTAAAAATAGAGAAACTATTGTATTTTACAATGGAACTACAGGTGCCAGCATGCCTGCCCTTTGGCACTTGTGTAATTACAAGTTCCAGTAGGTGGCTATACCCCTGCTGTAAAATAAATAGTTAAAAAACCAAAACACTCACACACCGTCTAAAGTATAGCTTTATTATATACAACTACCTACCCCACTCACACATACCTGCTCCAAGCCGGACAAGTATTGTATTTTACAGTGGAACTACAGGTGCCAACATGTATAAGTTACCACACATACCTATACTTCACGAAATGACAGATGATGGCAGTCATCTAAAATTCCCATCCGGCGCCAGCCAATCAGAGGCTGCTTTACATGTAGCGGGCACTCATTGGCTATGACACACATGGGTCACAGCCAATGAGCGGCCGCTACATGTACAGTGGTCTCTGATTGGCTGGCGGCCCATGGGAATTTCAGATGACTGCCATCATCTGTCATTTCGCGAGGTATAGGTATGTGTGGTAACTTATACATGTTGACACCTGTAGTTCCACTGTAAAATACAATAGTTTTTTTATTTTTACACTACTATTACCCCCGTACCTACAGCCATGGGGTGCGGGAAAGCGCCCCGGGCTTCAGACTAAGCCTGAGGTGCTCGGGAGTGGGGGGACCCCTTTATTGGGGGGTCCCCACCTCCCCTTTGATCCCCGGCTTGGGCTGACCGGCTTGGGGTGTTAATGTTTTGGCCGGGGAGACCCGGTGATAAGGTCCCCTGGCTGTGGCATTACACCCCAGACGGTTTTTGGTCTGGTACTGGTTTTAAATATAGGGGGACCCTACTCATATTTCCTCCTGTATTTTTAGGAACCAGGACTGGCTGAGCAGCCCAGGGCTGGTTATGCCTTTTGGGGGGAAGACCCTTCGTAATTTTTTTTTATTTTAACCCATTACATTACACTAACACACACAAGCAGCCTACACATATATCACTGATATGTGCAGGCTGCTTGTTCGGGAGGGAAACTCAGGCAGTAAACTAGGCGCTTTAACATAGACAGAATCGATCAAATACACCATCGGACAACACTATCCTGTCCAAAACGGGAGCTTAGTAAATTCCCAATTTTTTTTTTTTAGAAAAAAATGACCATTTTTGATCAATCCTATCTGTGTTTAAAAATGGATCAAATCGGGACCAACACGTATCTTAGTAAATTTACCCCTTAGTATCTGCACTTTTGAAAAACTTTCCCCCTTGGTAATTTGCTAGCGGAAACATTTTCCAAGGCCCTTTGGGGAATGGATATTTCCACTGTAAAAGGCTGCATTCATTGGAACAAAGATAAGAAAGATGTTTTAATAATACTCAGGTGTCCTGAATAAATGTAAAATAGACCTATACCTGTATTTAGAGGGAAGTGAGATCATATGTGCCTCAGAATACATTCTGTCATGGATTGTATAACTGTGACAGTAATACAGAGCTGGATGTGAGGATCACCTTGTACAAACAACTTGTCAAGAGTTTTTATTTTACCCATCTGCCCCCCCCCCCCTCATTATACAGCCATAACTCCACAGTACACACACGTATCGGCCCCCATTGTGCATGATAGAGATGGCACAGCCATGCAGGATTATAGTGTAAGTACCCCCTACAGTTCTATTAGCTGTATAAAGACGAAAATCCTCTGTGTTTTTATGCTTATGTATTACACTAGGGGATACATTGATCCCATTGCATTCAATTAGTCTCTCTTCAATGTGCGACAAAGATAAAAATACAGTATCTTTCAGAGTTATTTAATCACCTATTTTATTATAGATGTATTGCAGAAAAATATTAAAAGCAATGTGGCCTTTGCATTATACAATTCATTGCCATATAAATGACTAGAGAGTTCAAAAAATGTAGATACGTTAAATACACTTATTTTATCTAATTAAAGCAGAAAATTAATAATTCAGTACATTTCAAGTTGGGTGACAGAACCAAGTCTGCACATTGTCTGCAGGTGAGTTCTAATAGCACTTGCAGAGAAAGAGCAGCTGCTGAACAGATGCCAAATAAGAGAGAGCCGGTATCTAACACATGTTCAAAGTACATTAACTCTGACTTTCCAAGCTACTGTTTATCTGCATTAAACAGACAAACAAAGTTTTCCAATTTTACCTAAATATATTTATGGCATTTCTCTAAGCTTTATTTGTTCATGTTCCCTCAGCACGTTATGCTTTTATGTCATCTGAAATCATTGCACTTATGTTTTACATCTCCGCTCTGTAAGTAGTAGGCTCCCCTCTTCCCCTCCTGACTTCACTGCCCTTTTGTCCTAACTTTCTGCAAAATATTCACCACTTTCCTCATTTTTTATGGTATTTGTCACATTTAGCTATGTAAAATGACTGACACAGTATAACAGGCTCTGCAACACTAAATGCTGCTGCAAGAAAGCATTTGTCATGTGGAGAACCTGGCCTCTTGTCCACATGTTACTTCCCTGTAGCTTCCATCTTCACAAGTACAGCGAGTACAGTACCACAGTGAGATGGAAAGTGATAGTAGGAGTCAGAACGGGTTGGGTACGGGATGACTGGGCGCCCGGGATCTCGGCGGTCAGAATCCTAACGCCGGTATCCCATTAGGGTTAGGATACAGAATACACCTGTTGGTAAGTATCCTAAGCCTCCCTCCCCGCAGACTAAACCTATCCCTCCCCCCTAGAGCCTAACCCTTCCCCTAGAGCCTAACCCTAACTTCTAACCAGGGCTGGATTGGCCCTCTGGCACCTCTGGCCTCAGGGCTGGCTCAAAGAGGGCAAAAGTGCATCCGCCCTCCAGCCCATGCTGCCGCATACATAATGTTAGCTCAGGGGGAGGGAAGAGGTGTGCTCTGCTTGGCCGGGTAGAGACGGGTGCTTTGCGCTAGGCCAGGACCCCGTGACTTGCGGCATGCCCCTTTGAAAATTAACCACGGCCCTTCGTGAGTGCCCACGCCTAAGGAGCGTGCACATGGTGGACTGCCAGGACTGATCTACAGCCCCAGTCCGTCCCTGATCCTAACCCTTCCCCTAACCCCATTCCTTACCGTCGGAATCCTTGCAGTCGGGATGCTGGCGCCATGATTCTGACTGGTGTAGGGATTCCAGCGCCAGTATTCTGAGTGTTGACATCCTGACAGCCGGGATTAAAACTACATCCTGTCAGAACAAGGTGATTGTACTTCAACTTGTATGGAACAATGCATGATAGAGGTGTATACACTGATAGTCCTGGGATCTCAGTGGATCTGGGATGGACCACTTGTTTTTGTACCACCTTGACAACCTCCACCAGCTTTATTTGCAGTTGGTCACCACATGGCATTCACTAAACAATTTTTTTAAATTAAATAATCAAACTTTTGCCTTCATTTAAATTCCTTGACCTACTCTCATTCCTTTCCCTCCCTGACCCTGTTGTCAGTGAATATTTGATAGTTTATAAAGGATAGGTAGCTGCTGGTCTATCCATATTAATAAACCACTGTAATTAAGACTGCAAATTGGATTGTGCCATGATGAGCATCATTATATCATAGTGTTGTGTCGTATTTTACACAATCCCTTCCTTCCATTATATCACTGTGTCAGCTTCTGTTACTGCACTATACCTTCTTCTTCTTAAGACCCTATTGCCACATGTGCTCTTCACTTCTGCTGGAAGGTAAGACATGGAAACATCTGATAGAATACAATGACTTTCACTTGGCCCAAAGGCGGCTGCCACAGCAAAAAAAGGTTATCCTTTCACAATGGTTACCTCAGAGATCCCTGGTATTAATATGGTGCTCAACACAATCTCTTTCTTATTTAAATAAAGAAGGACAGGGTGACCATTTTGGTGTCAGCCCCTTACTGACCAATATGTATATTACATTATTACTTAGTCACATCTGGAGTGATGTCACACATTGTTAATTTGTTCCATGAATGTTATTTAACTATATCTTTGGCAGCCTTCAAATAATATATATTGTAACCAGTGGGTTAAATAATTCATTTCTACATAGGCATATAAGTTGTAACACACAACCTATGCTAGGCCCCATTGAGGTTTGAAAATATATTGTATTCATGCAGTCTATGCACAGACTGGTCAGATAACCTTTTGGGGTCAAACAAGCCATATATTGAGGGGGCCAACTTGTACCTGTTATTATTAGTAGATGTAAAATGAGCCCTTCATACCTTATATGGTGTTAGCAGCAGACAGTTAGCCACATTCCAGTGGGGTGACCATTGTAAGATGTGTAGATAAGCTAAGCATTTTGGGTTATTGACAGGGATGCCCATTTTCTCTAGACAAAGGGGCTTTGAGAGTATATCTCCAGACATACTAGGAAACATCATTACTGTATTTCTTTGAGTATATCTTAGTGTATCAGCAAGAGATAATCATGGTCCATGCTATGCCATACCAATTATTGCTTGATACCCCAGTATGTAACTAATATATACATATATATATATATATATATATATATATATATATATATATATATATATATATATATATATAGAAAACTGATTTAGAAACTTTACAATTTACCAACATATCCAATTTTAGGGTTAGGTTACTTACCAATTTTGAAGGCCTTGGATTTCTGGTGACAATTTAAGACAGAGACATAGAAATTGACAGCAAATAAGAACCATTTGGCCCATCTAGTCTGACCTTTTTTTTTAACCTTCTGGTAACCTTAATCCTATGTGATGTTTAGTCCTTTATAGAAACATAACAGATCTAGGGATTTAGCTTATGAGAGTAGATTGTACTGGAAGTCCCTGTTAACTTGGCGAGGACTAGGATGGCTTTAGCAGCATTGGCTGATGTCAATAATTCTTTCCCAGTTGCACTCAAAACGAGACTGAGATCAGGATCTCTTTGAGAGGCACCAGCAGCTGGTATATGTCTCCCAATGACTTAAGATTCAATAGGTCCTTTCTAATACTTTCCATGACTTTGACATAGTTGCTGCTGGATGTTTGTTGCTCAGTAGGCTGCACAACAACGTATATTAAAAGAGCTCTACCATCTATTGGGATCCTCCATAGTCACTTTGGGAACTGGCAATTTATTCCTATCCTATCCTGAAGTATATGTAACCTGTGTGGGCTACGCATCATAGATGAAATTAAGTGTATATGTTGCTTTGTAGACTTTGGTAAGAATCAGTTGACTTAGGACTAAAAACATAAGCAACAGGGAACGTGGATGAATTAACTCTGATGGATATTTGTCCCATTGTCAAAAAATCTAGAAGCTGGCTGGTTGTATGGGCATCTTTAGAAGGTCTCATTAATCTCCTCTAGAGTTTTTTATATGGCTTGGTTGCCCGAGAAGAACAGAAGTGTCTGCTGGCAGCAGGGAACTTTATAAGCTCCCTGCTGTGTGACCACTGGCACCAGCGAGCATTTGAAGCCCCAGAATGGCGTATAAGCAGGTTGGCATTCTAAGTCTCCACAATTAAATTGCACTCTGAAGCAAAGGGATGTCTGCTATGCCCTTCCCTCTATGGGGGGGGGGGAATTAAATTAACCTCAATAATTTTCCCGAATGATAAACGTGACTTACCGCATTTCTTACCTCCAGGCAATTCAATTAAAGTCTGTTTTATCTGCCCGAAGAATTACCTATTTCAGGTGAATACACATAGGATCTAGTTCACGGACCTCTGTGTTTTTGACACTGGCTTCCCGATAACAGGGTCATAATTGGGGATTATGACCCAGATGAGAGCTGCCAGCGGCCGCATTTCGGTGCTAATAGCCCCCGGGAGATCAATTAGCTGTCGTACATTACCGTGGCCAATGAATTCCACCCTAAGCAGTAAGTACAGAGCTGTACCCATAGTGGAGCTGCAGACAGCAAGTATAAGCAGGCAGGTGGTAAGTGAGGAAAGGAATTGGTGGGTGATGATGATAATGGAGACTGAGTGGCAATATCGGAATTGATGGTGACATTATTTTGTAGGGGAATGATAGAGTAGATATGTATTGGGGTTATGGGGTACATGATGATATTTTGCACAGATACCCAAACTGGTTGCTTCCCGAACCTGTAATATGATTGTCATAATTTTCCATTCACACCTCCTCCCCCCCCCCACCCCCCCCTCCCAGTTGCTGTCTTAAACAAGAAAAGAACAACACAATTTTATTGCCGCAAGCACTAGAGGGGAATACCTCCCATCTTCTACAGATCAGGACAGACATCCCAATCACAGGAGGGCAGGACAGTCCCTTCAAAGTGGAACTGCAGGCTTCATCCTAGTCACCCCAGTTACGTGGATGGCTCACATTAGATTGCTGTCACAGGATCTTCAGTAACCAGAAAGCATTTATATAAATAATGGAGTCTGCTGTGTGCACCTATACACCTGCATGCTCAATTGTAAATCCAAATATATTTCACTTTCTCCTAAATTTCTCTTAATCCTTTTCTTTATTTTTCTATGATACTAAGACGCTGGCTCCGGTAATGCTGCACATCCAATTAGCAGCACTGCTAATTGATCACGGCGGGCTATCCTATTAGCCCTGAAGTGCCACCCAAACCCGGCACTTATCATCGATTTTTTTTCAGGACCTGATGTGTACCGAAAGATAATCCACAATAAGTGCCATTTTTTTCACCACCTAAATGGCGAAAACACATAGGTCCACGAGCTTATCGCGGGTCCTATGTATTTTCGGGAGAACTATTCTATTATTTTGCCGAAATAATAGGATAGGGAGAAAAAAAACATTGGTGAAAAACGGGGATAATCGCTATCAATTAGCGAACAATGTTCGGGGCTAATTGGATACCCCCACAGCTCTCTAACTTACATTATACAAAACAATGATGCTGTTTCTGCAAAATAAACTAAACCGATGAAAGAAATTGTTTCCTTAGTAATGTCTATGTCTAGGACCGTGATGTTCTGCATCAAAAATATATTGCTCTTGGCCAAGTATCAGCATCTGTGCCTGAGAGCAGCAGATATGCAAAGTCCTAAGTACTGTACACTTTCTATTTGCTGCTATTCCATGATTGTAAGGGGGTACACTGTTCCAATTCAGAATTTAAAAATGAAAAGAAATAAAAATGTAAATAATGGATTCAATTAGTCTTTTTATATGGTGCTGGATGTGATGTTGCAGCAACTTCTCTCTCTTGTTCTTTTTTTTTTTGTATACATCAATCATAATCAGTCCCGTCATTACAATGCAAAGGTTCAAAGAGAATTATGTGAAGCAAAGAAGCCAAAAAGTCAGTCTTTGATCCACAGATCTGAAAAGTGTTTCCTCCTGCTTGCAGATTTCTTTTGCAGATGAACATATGAATATCTAAAATTAGCACAATTCAAAATACAAGAAGACCAAAAATAAAGTAAAACAAAAACATATTTTTTTGGAAGGGGCATATACTGCATTTTCATCCCACCCCAAGGGAGTATGTACCTCTGTTTGCAGTTTTGACAAATAAACTAGCCACAGCTGTACCAGAGCATACAGTAATTCTAAAAGTCTAGGAGTGGACCTCATTGTAAAGCTGTGGATGGTCATTAAAGAAGTTTAGCATTGCTAGAGAAATGGGTGTGCATGTGTGAGTGTTTGGTATCAGAGTGGTGTGCCAGTGGAGCTTGCACAAGGAACTTGGCTCACAGTATTATAAGAGTGCCACTCTGGATGCTGCTGCTGTAGACACTCTGGATGCCGCTGTAGACATTTCTTTGCAAATATTTGGCGCTAATGGGCATTGCAGAAAAAGCTGCAACTTATAGAGCAATATTAGGAGAAAGAGGCTGACACTAAGCAAACCATCAGACAGATAGGGATACAGCAGGGTCTGACTAGAGGTACCAGTTAGAACTTGTTCTCCAGCCTTTCATCTGTAGAAGTCTATATTATCAGGCCTAGTATTGTTCTCTTCCTGTTCAGGAAAAGGATGAAAAACTGAACAATTTTCTGCAGGGGTTTAAAAAAAACCTGCAGACCTCATCAGCTGCCCTGCAGTTTGTGGGCATGGCACTTAACACCTGAACTGAAAGGTAAAGCTTTAGAAGGATTTGCTGATCTTCACACTGAAACAAACCAGGGATATGACGCTATGGAACGTGCATTGCTATGGAATTTTAACATCACCACTGAGGCTGATTTTCATATTTTCAGAGACTTGAGATGCAGTCCCTCTGTCTCCTACTCTGAAGTCATGGGACAATTGGGATGGGTATGGGATGCCCACTCTCGGGATCCAGGCGGTCATAATCCTGACGTCAGCATCCCGACCATGTTACAATCCCGACGGCTCTAGGTAAGTAACCCTAGCCTATCCCCTAACCCTCTCTCCCCAGTGCCTAAACCTAACCTCCCCCCTAGTGCCTAAACATAACCTCCCCCTCCCTGCACCCTAAACCTAACCCTCCTCCCTTAGTGCCTAGCCCTCCCCTAATCCCGCTACTTACTTTTGGGATCCCAGCGGTCCTGATGCTGGTGCCAGTATTCTGATAAGTGTCTGTATTCCAACATCGGTATTCTGAACGCTGGAATCCCCACTGTCGGGATTCTGAACGTATCCTGGACAATTATCGACAGCTTTCCAGTGTATTAGGTTTACCTAGATTGTGGTGCTTGGAAGGCATTGTGAGCGTATTGCACAATACGTATACACATGGATTACTTGGTAGTTTCAATTTTGCTCTCTTACATATTGAGAGGTGCCTCAGTGAATGCCACATATTATTTAATTACTGTAAACTCAGATCAATGAACAATATAAATACCCATTGAACAATGTTGTGTTACAATTTAGATATACAATGATTCAAACAGTTACGCTGTTTTACTGTTAGTACTAGATCTAATGATCAAAGAGCTTTGCTTGTGAGCCTAGCATACAGTACATAGAATGTCATAGAATTATCTGTGACTAGTTGATATACCCAGTATCTTATGGGTCAACCTTAGATATTTACTCCAGAAACACATTAATCCTTCACCTCTTTAGTAATGCATCACTGTTATAGGAGGACCTTACCCTCCCGCATCTGTGTACTAATAATTTCTGCTCCCTCACCTCTGTAGTAACACATTATCCTCGCTCACCTGTGTAGTAAACACATTTCCCTTCCTCGTCCACGTTGTAAAACATTCAACGTTCCCTTCCTTCACCTGTATAGAGGAACATTTTTTAGCCCTTTTCACCCCCTTAGGAGTAAAATTTTTAAAAATCCCTGCTTAGTGGGCATCCACGCCATGGAAGGCGATTTTCATGTTTCTAGTTCGAGGGGTATGGGCTGGGTGTTGATGAGTCAGTCATTAAAGATATTTGTTTTGTGTTATTTCATGCTTTAGGCAGATTGCACTGTACATTATACACTGGGCCTTTCACAGGTGTACATACTATATTATGGAAAAAGAAAATTAGCTTTTGGCTCTCTACTACATTTTTAAACAAATATTAATAATTTTACATGTTTAAAAGCATTTTGATTATAGGCTTTAGAGCACTTTTCATAGAAGTAAAGTCATTTTGGCTAACAGAATAGAGCATTTTTTATTCAGTCTGGCAGTAGATACAACACACAAAATGTAACAATATACAGTGGTTATATGTTCTATGTAGATTATGATTGGTGAATGTATATATATACAGTATATATATATATATATATATATACAGTATATATATATATATATATATATATATATATATATATAAAATTGGCTAATGTACCTGGTTTCACCCAGGTAGACCTTAGATTTTCCATTTTCTTCAAACCATCTTAACTTATATGTCTAGTTAATTTGATGCCTCTGGGAGTACCGATAAGTAAACTTTATATTAACGTAACACATACATAATATGAAGACTAAAAATACTCCAATAGAGTAAGTTTATATAAACATCCTTTAAAAACAATGTGGCCTTACTGTCGTGGGACATGATGGAGATCTCCTCACAGTTGTCCACCACACGCCTCACAATTAGTTCACTCATCTCCCTAGCCATTAGCTGAATGTCATACATGAGACAGGAGAGGAACCGGAACAGGCAGGCTCTGTCTCCTGTGATGGGGACAATGGTGTGAGGCACAAACTCCCCTTTTACGTTCAAAAACTCAATTGCCATGTTCAAGAAAAATAAAAATCCAAATACAAAGCAAGTGAAGTATCCAAATGGAAAAAATCAAGTCAAAGTGTTAAGTCCTTAGTGGCAACTCCAGAGGTGGGGCTGCAGCGCACTCCAGTGTTTAAATAGGGGAGCCATCCCAAATGCTGTCAAACATCACTGGCAGTTGGTGTGGTTCCCCTATTTGTATATATGACTGCACTCCAGCCCCACCTCTGAAGCCGACACTTGTCCCAGACAATGAGCTTACAGTCCCACAGCACTTGGGACATGTTGCGTTGTCACCCAATCACCTCGGTCGAGAAGAAACATTTTACCACTTCTCATCCCCTTAAAGGATCGATTTTTTAAAAATTTCTGCTTAGTGGGTGCTTATATCATGGAAGGAATATACTCCCCGAATTTCATGTTTCTAGGTCAAGAGGTTTGGGCTGGGTGTTGATGAGTCAGTCAGGACACTGCACAGGGAGAAGACACATTTCAGTCCTTTTCATCCCCTTAGGAGTTTAATTTAGAAAACAATGGTCTGGGCGTTGATGAGTTAGTGAGTGAGTCAGCAGTATTTTTGTATTGTCTATGAGCTATTTATGTCTTGAGTGAGGTTTTACATTTTTTTATTGTAGTTGTCTCTTGTGAGGGTTTTTTTCTCTTTGAGTGGTGCAAATATCCCCTCCCTTAGGTCTGGATTCATCAGTGACACAACTGGAGTAGCTCAGTTGATTTATCAGTTTCTTGTGCTCATACCACAAATACTGTACCTACACATGCTGCAAGTAGAAGCCTGAAAGGACAAATTCACAGCTGTAGCCGTAACCCACCCATTGATCTTGTGTTTGTCATGTTGACGCTTTTTCCGAGGCCTCAGAAGATGAAGTGTAAAGAAATGTGGAGAAGGAGGAATCATTGATATCGATGAACAATAATCTTTTCTGAGAACTTCGGCTGATGCGGCTAGTACTAGTGATTTAGGTTTAATCAGCTGTTGTTCTGACTTGCATTACAGTAACAAAGTTAATTACAGTGACCAGTCCTAAACATGACGGAGTTGACATTTCCAGTGGTGTTTTGAATAAGTTTTGGAATTATCTATGAATAGGCCGATATAGATTTCTTGCCCTTAATACATAAACCTAAATAGAAATGTATCAGAGGTAAACTATACAATACTTTAAACATTCATCAAGCTGTATAAATCCTTTCGTACTGAATGGTTGTGCATATGGGTTGCATTGTAGAGCCAAGAAGGTTGAGAGCAGAATGAGATGGGTTGGGTACATGATCCTGGCGGTCGGGATGCCAGTAGTCACAATACTGATAGCGACATCCCGATAGTCAGAATCACGACCCAACTAGGTAAGTACCCTAACCATCCCCCCCACTGCCTAACCCTTCCCCTAGTACCTAACCCTTACCCTCCCCTCAACCCGCTACTTACCTTCGGGATGCCAGCACTGGGATTCTGACAGGTGTTGGGATTCCGGTATATTAAGCGCCGGCATCCCCTATGTTGGGATACTGAATGTATACTGTCTTGGGGGTGTGTTTGCTGCGATATAGAGCCAATTGCCCAATTTTGCTGCAATATTGCACCATGAGTGTCACCATAGGGTAATTTAATTTCTACATAACATACAGGTATTAGAACCTGTGCTGAGCTCCATTGAGGTTTGAAAAGGCGATTGTATTCATGCAGTTTATTGCTTATGCATATTATCAGAAAATGGTCAACTTAACCTTTAGGGTCAGACAAGACATAAATTTACTTTCCTGTATCTGCTTGTACCTAACCCTGGCATTAGCTAGTCAGTGGCATCTTTAAGAGATAGTTGGCAGTATCCTATATGGTGTGTAGAGCCACATTCCATATGAATCAGCATTATAATATGTAGAGACGCTAAGCATTATGATTTACTAACAGTGATGTGACTTTTCCCCCATATTCTCTAGACAAAGTGTCTTTGGAAGATAGTCCTTCTCTAGACATCCCAGGACACATGTATGTATCCCAGGACTGTATGTGTCTTGGTTATATATATGTTAGTGCTTACTGCGCATGTGTTAGAGATAAGAATTGGTACGCTGTGTCGTACCAGCCTAGCACTGGTACCCAGCTTGTAACTAATATGGGGTTAACATCCTAGCAGCCAACAGAAAAAGATTCTAGTATATATACAGTACAGGGTCACTGCACAATAGCCCTTGGCTTCGTGACGAGATCTGAGTCTGCAGTAAAGTACTCGTCATTGAATTGATCAAGGTGTCGTGGGCGACAAATGATCCCCTTGGAAACCATACTCTATGTTAAGAAGATGCTTAACCAGAGTTGTCTAAATACATAAACAAAAGTTGAGTATGTACTGTACTTTGCTGTTTCTTTGATGCTTATATAATAAAGTGTGTTGATTTGTACTCACTCCATTGGTCATGTGTATAACTATTCACTTTGATATATAAAAGAAAGCCCCACAGTATACAATGAGTGGCCAGCTTATGTGGGGATATACAATTCAGGATCAGTCCTTGGGAAATCAAGTAGTATCTACAAATATTTTAAAATATTATGGCAAAGGGCCATGAGAGACACGGGCTTAGCATGGAGAGACACAGCTTTCAATTCAGCAACAGTGAGTGACACAATACTACAAAGCACTGAAGGGAATCAGTTGCCAAGTACATCTGGAGTTGGAGGTGATGTAATAATGAGCATAGTTGCCAATTGTCTCTAATTCTATTCTATATTCTCCTAAACAATTTGTCCCTGGATATTTTATGCCTCTAACAATAACCCTGGTTTTCAGTTATCAGTCAGCAGCCGAAACATTTCCACTCAATGTAATTTTTATTTTATGCATTATAGTGTTAATTAATGCCTGCTATATAAAATGCACAATATTACAGTATACAGTAACCAGGTTGAGAAAACATACATCTGGATAAGGATTATAGTGCACCTAGGTCACAACACACAGTGGTGCCTGTGATGCATCAGTATGCAGCAAATGTGCCTGCAAGTTATTTTATATATTGCCAGCTATGACTGTGATGGTATAATAGGAGATAAGGCGTCCCTGGGTTGTATTATGGGGCTGATTCAGAGAAGGACGGTAATCACACAGTTGCTGCATGCTGTTCCATTGTTCACGCAGTTGAGCGTTTAGCACTGGTTTGCGCATGCATCACAGTCACATTGCACACGTGCGGCGAATGAATTAAGATTGCGCTTGCTGTGAAGATTAACGCGCAATTGATTGACAGGAAGAGACCGAATTGTGGGTGGTTACGGGCAGTTGCGGCCAAAATTTGGGCATTTCTGGGCCATTTCCTGGGCGTGTACTAGCCAGCGTCTGCGATCGCGCATGCAGAGCACAAAGCTCCAGCGTCTCAGTTAATACAGCCATTCTGAGTGACCATAGATTCACTTGAGGAGTCAAAGTTTTACGGATCTGCGTACAATGCTGCATTAGAGTACGCAGTTGCGGTCAGTTACGATGGCTCCGGTGCGCGTCTCAATACAAAAACTGCTACCTAATGCTTTAGTATATTTTAGCAATTGCTAAGCAGCAAAATTTGCAAATGCGTCTGCATTAGTGTATAACTCTGAATCAGGCCCTTTCTACGCAGTGGCTGTGCGATATTATGCGATTGCCGCAGGAGGCATTTGTGTAAAGAAATGCCTTCTGCCTGTTTCTGTGATCCGCTGCTGCATACATACATGTAGCATCGGATCACCATCGGGCAGGCATCGACCATCTGAGTAACTCTAAGTCTACTCAGAATGGCCGTCAGAACTCTGCTGCAGAGGCCAGTAAATCTGCATCAAAAGAAGCAGGCACTGCTCTCAGCAGGCCTACAAAATGGGGCTGACACACCCCATTTCGTCAAACGCTCCCCTTCGCGGCTAGACCTCCAAACTGCTGCAGCCTGTCAATCAGGCTGCGGCGTCCAGGGCATGCGCTGGACATGCACTCTCTGGCGCATGCCCTGTTAAAAAAAAAAATGCCATTTGCGGAAAAATCAATATTGCGTCCACCTCTGAATCAGCACCTACTGTATATGCGCACATGCACTGATTTGCAAACTAAATGCATTTCAAAGTAATGCCCACTGTGCGGTCTTTGGGCCTGCCCCTGTAAAATCAATCACGCCATCTACCTGTTAATTAGTGTTAAAAAATAGTAACAAAAGTATACAGTGTGGCACTATAAAATAAGTGGGCTAACACTATTTATCAAATAGTCCCAAACAGTCCTATTTTTAGGGTACACCACCAGTCTGAAGCATTCATTAAAAAGAAAACATATAAATGAAAAAGAAAAAATATATATAACAAAAGAAAAAAAAATTATAAAATAGAAGAAAAAATCCTTTAATAATAAAGCAATTTTTTTTATTAACCGCATGCATCTGCTATCGCCATCCTGACAATTGTTCTTGATGAATTTGCAGTAAGTAGAAATAATGAGTACGCGAGCCCCTGTGATGGCCAGCTGTGAATAAGAAGCAGTTTGCAACCGGGATCATTGGCGGTGGTAGGCAGCGAGCCCCCTTCAGATCCGACCCCATACATCAGTACTACCTGTACCCCCCTGACTGTCTTTGCTTCATATTTAACTTTTGTCTTTGAAAGTTTTTGTCTGTGAGTTTATATTATATTCGTTGAAGTGCATCTAGAAATGTAAATAAATAAAGCTGTAACTGTAGGGCACCTTCCCCACCCTATTCTCTCATTTAAATCATCTCTTCCACAAAATCCAAATTTATGAATTCATGTCCTTGCCCAGAAAAGCAGATGCATTTGTACAAATGTTGTACCATGATGTCACAAAACATGTCACTGCTTTTTTGCACACTTGCAATTGGGCCTTAATGTATTATATCGTGTCCAGCTAGTGGGTGTTTAATAACACTGCTCTTTATGGTCAGTGTTTAATAACACTTTCCTCTAACTGCAGCTCACAGTAATAACATCAGTAGGAGGTGCGTGACTAACAGCAGCCTGGCGGGGAAGGGTCTTTACATAGCTGACTTTCTCATCATGGTTTTAGACACCGTAGGTTATGATCCCAAGCAGATGTACAGATTACTGATTCAGGATTAGGAAAATGTATTTCATGATGACTCTAAAAGACTAATCTAATTTACACACTTTATACTTTTGTTCGTTAAACATTTAAACACAATGCTTTAATGCAAATGTTCAGTCTCAATGTTATGGTCTTGTTTCTCATGATATGTCTAAAATAAATTGTTCTCCTTCATTATACAAAGCTGCCCAATGTTTCTGCACTACATGATTAAAGAATAATAATAATGACCACATTTTACTAGACAAATACATTATTTTAAGCAGTTTTTATTTAATTTTATGTATTTTCTTAGATTCTTGGTAAGATAAGTATATTTGTATGTATATTTAAAGTGGGTTTGTTTAAAGTTGGACAAACCCTTAAGTACAAAATTGAAGACCCAGAAATTGTACAAACGTATTTACAAAAGGCTACTTGTGACCACTGTCATTCATGTTAAAGAAAATTCATCACATTTTACAGATTTTTAAAATTTATATCCTTCAACCAATATTATTTGCAATTTTTTTATAATAGTTTTTCTGATGCATTTTGATGGAAGATAAGCATATATTTTACTGGTTTCTAATGCTGGGTACATATTAGACACCTGTGTACCCAGCCAACCCACGATGCGTCGGACGACATATTGTGCGGTCCGTACTCACCAGCCGCTTCCAAATGCTTGGGGCCATTCATCGCATTGACAGATTAAGCAGCATGTACTGCAGATCTGTTAATGCGATGAACGACCCTGCGGGAGCTTGCATGTGCCGACATAGTGCGTACAGACTTGCCGATGTCAACGATATGTCATCCTGATCCGCTGGAATAGGCGTTATATCGTCTAATGTGTACCCACCTTAAAACATCATCAAGTTGTATCAATTCAGTTTGAAAAGATGTACAGTATACGTTCCCACTGTCTCGCTTCAGGCAGGACAGTATCAATTTAAAGGCTCTGTCCCTCCATCTCTTCCCTCTGTCAAAATGCTGATCACTACCCCAGTCGCACATGACACAAAACATACCTCCAGGCATACTTGCAGAATTTTTATATGAAGCCCGGAGAGGGGACGCATTTGGCCACTTCAGTAGACGGGAGACGGGCTCCTCTGTCATTAGGTCCCAAAACAGTTTTGCATCATTTAGCCCTAACCTCTCCATACTAGGCTGCGATTCCCGGAAATTATCTCCCCATCCTGCCAACTTCACCAGGAAATGGGTGGGATGCAGGAGACCAGGACACTTCTGGGGGTGCAGGGGTTTACCCAAAAATTCGAGAGCCTCCCGTAACTTCCATGAGAGCAGGTAACTATGTGTCCAGGTCAGAACTACATTCAAGGAAAATAATAAGACAGTAGACTTTAAATGGAATGGCCAGAACAGTCCCCAGACTTACATCCCAATGAGCTGATTTTTGGGATGAACTTGGCAAACGGGTGAAAACAAATGAACCTACAGTATATGTGCAACAAATTTGTGGGAACTTTTGTTATAGTCCTTATCAATATTTGATTTCCATTGTAGAAAGAATATCACAAGTGTATTCAGCGGCTAAATCTACAAAAGGTGGCTACATTTAGATTCAATTTTGTTAAGCAAAATTATTCTATGATGTCTTTTTCATCTACAATTGTCTATTTGTTCTATTTACATTGAGACATTAATATGCACAAATTTCAATAAACACTGAAAAAAATGGGTATTGGGGTGCTCTAAAACATTTTGCCGTTAGTGTATATATAAACAGGAATGGGTATGAAGTCCCGGTGCATATCCCGACACCGGCAGCCTGAAGGGAGAAGAACCTGACAGGGCAGGTAAGTACCCTATAACCACCCCTCTCCCCCCCAAACCCTAACCCTCCCGGGGTGGTGCCTAACCCTAACCTCCCCCTGGCGGTGCCTAACCCTAACCATTCCCCCTAGGGGTGCCTAACCCTAACCTCCCCCCAAAACCTAACCTGCTACACTTCCTAAACCTAACCCTCCCCCCTGCAGCTAACTCTAAGGGCGTTCCCGGATTTACCTTGTATTTTGACTCCTATCTTAAATCCCTTGTCGGGATTCCGTGGTCGGTATTGAGACTGTACATCGCATATGAACACCAGGGCTGGTGTTTGTTTATTCTCCATGTTATACAACAACTAGATAATGGGATAAGGTGCATATGTGATTGGAGGCTGTGTTCTGAACCCAATATACAGTATTTAAGTTGTCACATGTGCATCTTAAATAATTCCCTTTAACTCTCTCCCTTCCACCAGGTTCATGCAATTCATCACACATCACCTGTTATTCATCATACATGCTTGTGCACACAGCCGCTTATGTAGCCATCTGTGTGCTGGAGAGCAGCATCCATTTTCTTATAGCACACATTCTCCTTATTCTTCTCCCCAGTGTTTCCTCCATGGTTGGCAGAAATGGATGACATTATCACTGTGTTGTGGCTTGCTCAACTCACCCTTGTGAGATTGCTAGACTCTCCAGTGAGTCAGGGAGATCCAGGGCTGCCACCAGAAATTGTGGAGCCCGGTACTATTAAAATAGGCAGGGCCCCCCTGGGTGGGGGGAGCATAGGGCAGGGAAGGCTGAACCTTATTGGAAGGGGGGGGGGGTTGGAGTAGGGGAGAGGCACAGGGCAGGGAAGGATGTCTGGACTTGGGGGGGCGGACACGCAGTAAAAGGTCCTCCTAATGCAGCTAGACTATGTACTTACCAGACTTCATCTGGTCCTGAGAGAGCGGGGGCACTGGTGGCAGCACCGCAGCAGTGCAATTATGCACCGGCAGCCAGCTAGAAAGCATCAGTGGCACTTCAAATAATATGGCACCGTTCGTGAGCCAATCACAACTCGCGGACCAGCAGCCAATCAGGAGCAGCCACTCCTGATTGGCTACCGGTCCGCTAGCTGTGATGCGCTTGCGGCACTGTGTTTCCCTGGGTACCGGTGCATATCTGGCTCTGCACCGTTGCCACCCGGCTGTGCCCCCGCTCTCTCCGGGCCGGGACTACGGGCCTGGCAGTCCCTGATGGAGGCCCAGGGGAGATCACCACTATTTCAGAGAGTCTACAAGACATGCAAACATGCCCAGAAACAGTATTCGCAAACTATGAGATCATAGGTTATAAGATGTGACTAACCCATAACTAATCATGCAGGTAATTAAAAACTAGTCAAAGATAAGTATATAATAATAGAATGCAATGATTCATTTATAGTGTTTAAAAGAAAGTCACCTTGCCAATGTTGGGCTGCAGAGATGTGCCATACAGCGTACAGTGATTAGAATTCGTTCATTATGGCTTAGTGACTATAACCTCTTTTCATGTGAATCTCTATAAATATTTTTGCATAATTATATTTTAATTCTACGGCAGAGAGAAAGGATAATGCCCATCTATGCCAGTGAGGTGGCTGTTCCGCCGTAAATCTGTGACCTGATGCTAGATGGTTCAATTCCTTACAAAGGTCTGATCAGCCTTTCATGTCTCTGATGGAGATGAATGAGACATGGGATAAATGGGGAATAATTACAGTAATGATGGATTTCTGCCTTTAAAGTGCTTTTATTTTATTTCCTTCTTAACCCCATTCTTAACACAATTTATAGGAAAAATCCATAAATAAATTATATTTTTCCTAGTACACTAAAGAGTGTTTATTTTCAGAATTTCGTGTCTACTGCTTGTTCTTTTGTAGTTTTATGCTATATCCAATTTAGGGCCTGATTCAGCGATACACGGTATTGCCGCCCCTGAGACAGACTTTTTTTGTGCACACTTCAGGCCACCTCCCAGTCACCACCCAGAAGCGCCCATGGTTTTGCCTCGCCAGTCCTAATGCCAGTGATCCCATACACAACTGCTTACACTCAGTGGAACGCATGCATGTAGGGGTCTTCAGTATTTCTTGCGCATACGCAGTAGCAGATTATTGTTCAAGTCTGCCAACATCGGCATTGCATTCAGTTTGCGCCCACGTGTGAATTAGGCCCATCATTTGGAAGCCTGGACTTGGGCATGTCGTTACAGATGTGTGAAAAGTTAGATAAAAATAATAGTAAATATTGTTTGAAAAATTAATTTTTAACAAATGCATGCAAAGAAAAAAAATGGTTTATTTTAATAATAAACCATTTTTTCATATTAAGTGTTCTCTGTTATTTATTATGTTGCGACCTATCTAAAAATCATTTGTTGTACATAGCAAGCTGACCAGTGTGGAAGTTACGGACATCATTGTAACAAAGTGAAGCTAAACAGTAATTAAACATCCCGGCGTGGATGACTGTGAGTTTTCTAAACATCAAATAAGATTATAGCTGGAACTGTTTCTCTATACCAGAGGAAGGTCTAAATATTTGACCCCACTATTTAATCGGATACTGTTAACCGCTGTGTGGAGCTGGAGCCACAAATGGCTACATATTATATATACATATAAGAGACACCTACTGCAGAGGTGAATCCCTTATTTTCTCATATGAGCCAATATTACAATTGTATTCCAGTTGTTTTTTTATATATGTGTGTCTATACCTTTTTTTTTTTATTTATCTGTTTTATACTATATAACTGTGTAAATAAATTGTTACAGTTTTAGAATTAAGCGCTGTTTGGGGCCTATTCACTAAGCGTAAAAATTCAATGATAATTAGCTTTAGAACTCTCATGGAGTTCTAGCTAATTATAGGTGGAATTCATCATTCCACCTCTCCATAAGTATCTATTCCGAAAAGCTGTCATTTTTGCGATGACAGCTTTTCGGGAAATAGATACTTTTCCCTGCCTACACTAACTTATCGCATCTGGAAACAGTGCTGCGCATGCGCTGTTACATCTGTAAAACCAGCGCATGCGCAGCACTGCCTACAGATGTGTTACGTTTCATACCCCCCCACCGACCCCCCCCACCCAATTCCAAAAATTTATAATTTTCAGAATTTGAGGAATACCACAATTTCCACATCCCCATACTAATGTATGGGGAGTGTGGAAATTAACGCAGGGGAACTTAGCAAGGAGATATCTGTGATATCTCCTGTGTTAAGTCTGTTCATGAATACCAAAATAACGTTATTTAAGGAAAATGTCCTTAAAAACGTTATTTTAGTGTTGATGAATAGGCCCCTTTGTCTGATAAATCAATCATTTATCTATTAACACTGGCCCTTGGTTGGCATGAGACTTGTGTAAATTGATGGTATATTCAGGCTTCATATATTTCTCTGTTATCGCCATCCTGAGATGACAGATGGCCAGATGGATTTTTAATTAGGGGAGAGCACTATCTCTGTTGAAAACACCTTTTTTGCCATATATAGGACTTTCCACGCTATGATAAATAGCCACCCAGATTATTGTAACATAACTTGAGTTGGAGGTTTCTCTGTTTATTCTACCTTGTAAATCCAGAATTTTTCTTTTCCTCACCATTAAATAAGAGAAAGGAATAGAATTTTTTTTTCTCCTTTAAGCAAAGTACCTTTTAAGCATGCTTTTTTATCTGTCCTCCTACAAATCATTATCTGCTTTTTAAAATCTCTGTGGAGGGGAAACCAGCATGGCTAGAAGTCATTCACAGACTCACAACTCTTGTAATGTAATGTGATGGCAGAGAGGTGACAAGAAGGATGTTACAGTGCAGTCAGAGCTCAGAAAGACATTCCAAAGCCTCTCTGCTCACTACATCATGTGACATGGGCTTTTGGTGGCCATGGTAATGACACAGCATAGATATATAAATAAAAATGTACAACAAAGAAATACTTTTAGTTTGTTTCCTTTTTGAAAATAGTCATACTTTACTAGTTTGAGGTCAAGAAAAATGAATATGCCCTCAGAATGTTTCTATTAGCTCTATTTTTTGAGCTACACTACTTACGCCATATGAACTTCAGTAATATAGTCCTAGTGTAAAGCAATTTTAAAATAATCTCATATTTCCTTGATACAACATAAATAACAGTTGTTTCAATTCAATCAGTCGCAAATAAGAACACAAATTGAGGCAACATACAACCAGAGCAGGCCCTAGCCAAATTAGTCAAGATTCTGATCAGTGCCCTCCCCCCCCTGTGGGATCCTGAAAGGGGGTGTGGCCTCAAGGAAGGAGTGTGGTCTCACCGTGCTCCCAGCACCCCACTCCCAGCACAGATCCCACCCAGCACAGCTCCCTTCACCCCTCTTGCAACAGAGAACCCCTCCCCCAGCACAGATCACAGCACAGCACCCCTCACCCAGCACAGCACAGATCACAACACCCATCACATCTTTCCTAGCACAGTTTCCTTCACTCAGCACAGGAGCTTTCACCCCTCTCCCAGCAATGCACAGATCACGGCACTCATCACCCAACATAGTACACCACCCATCACCCCTCTCCCAGCACAGCACAGATAAAAGCACCCATCACCCCAGCCCTCACCCAGCACAGCACCCCCTCTCCCAGCACAACATGGTGTCAGCACCTCTCACCTGACCCAGCACCCCAGCACCTCTCATCCTCCCACCCAGCACAACACCCTCACCCAGCACCCCACCCCTTACCCAGCACATCACCCCCCCTATCCCAGCAAAGCACGTGAGGTGTGACTCGCTACTCCAAATTCCACAAAGGCCCATGGGAGGAGCTGTTGTGGGTGCAGCTGAATGAGCCTCTTACTATGTGCAGAAGCTTATTCTGATCATTGTAGCGGCCTCTGTCCTGGTGTGTGCCGGCCCAGAGCAGGCCCGGCACTAACCATTAGCCAACGTCCAGGTGCCCCGTCCCTGCAAACCGCTACCGGCTGTTTCTTTGCTGCCTGCTCACTTTTTGCTGCTGCCAGGCTCGATCAGAGCTGTCAGCTGAGCTCCGATCGTGGACACTACGCCATGGAAGTAGCAGCTTCCTGAGTCTCTGTCCAGCCGTCAGCAGGTGCCCTGGCCGTGTCTGCCCCAAACCTCCACCGGCCCTAGGTGGGCTTGTGTGCCACTAGACTTTCCAAATGCCCTAGGCAGTTTGTCTATGCCTAGGGTCGGCTATGCATACAACAACTGAAGGTACTATCTCAAATAGTGGCCTAGTCATGATAGCGCTTTCTCTTTGCTTGTCGATTGTACTCCTCTATTGGGGCATCTCTAGTCACTGTCCAACAGTAGTCAGCAAGCGTAGAACCCTTCCACCTACCCTGATATCTTCCTTCCATTGCTGACATGTCTTGGTGGAATCTCTCACAGTGCTCATCACTCACTGCACTGCAGATATCAAGGAAGAAGTAAAGATAGGAGTTAAGAAAGTGGATTTTTAGTGACACGTTGAAGCCTAATTGATTACACTTTAGTAGAAGGTTGTTCACAATCTCAACATAGTTTTCAGCTCTTCTGTTACCCAAGAAGCCGTCAATTTACAGGCTTCCCAATCTGCTTTCTCATTAACCTGGAGGACTCAGTTGAAGTTTTCATACTTAAGAAGTTGATGAAGTTGTGGACCAACAAAGATCACTTCCTTAAATTTAGCATCATACAGAAGTGGAAATATATCTTTCAGGTACTTCAAAGCTTCTCCATCTTTGTTCCTCCCCTTTACAAAGTTCTTCATAGGTTTGAGTTTGATGTGTAAAGGGGAGAAAATAATTTTGCTTAATATCAACCAGAGGACTGTGATGGACTTTTTTTTCCCATGGCCTACAATGACTACATGGCATACTGTACAATGGGATGCATTCAATATCTTGACCACAGGGATTGTGGGGCACAGAATGCCGATGCCGTAATCCCAACACTTGTCAGAATCCTGGCGCTGGCATCCCAACCGCCGGAATCCCAAAGTAGCGGAGCTGGAGTGAGGTTTATCGTTAGGGTTAGGCACTAGGGGGTTGGTTAGGTTTAGGCACTTAGGAGGCAGGGTTAGGTTAAGGGTGTGGGTGCGGGGAGGTTAGGTTTAGGCACTAGGGAGTGAGTTTAGGGTCAGGCACCGGGGAGGGAGGGTTAGGGTACGGAGAGGGGGAGCATTAGAATAATGATGTAAATACCCCTACATCATCATAAATGGGTTATATCTCGGAACCGAGAGCTAACTGAGTTTTACATTTCTTATTCGTTCTTCACAGCCAAAATCTATTTGAACAGTAACTATTTTCACGTCAGAAACATTTTCACTGTTTTTGCAACAGTGAAAATGTAATTAACAGCAGCCTGAAGAAACTACCTAAGGAAAAAACGTAATTACAGAGCTTGTTTTTAAGCCTAGTGTATTTATAATGGGTGCAGTTTGTGTTGTGCACCTCGGTACAGGGGAGCCCTGCAAACCCCGCACCCAGAGCATACCTACTTGTTACTGGCAAGATGGTTACTCTTCCTGCGGCACCATCTTCCATGGGGCACTTTTGGAAAGATGGTATTGAGCAGTGAAAGCAAATACTTTAGCACTATGCCAGAGCCTTTGCCATATTATTCATACGTGTCGTCTTCTCAAATATCACTGGCGCTGTGTACGAGGAGGAACACACTCGCTTGCAGCAGGTAGGATGTGGAGGGGTATACGTGTATGAGGGGGGAGGGAGGGTGCTGCTCACAGGCCAGGAGTTTGTTAAAAGACCAGGAACATAGTAATGTGCCCTGCTCATAAATCTATCCAGTTTTAAGGGAAATTCTTCACATATTGTTTGAAATAAATCTAGTATTTGGACAAGAAGTGTGCTTATGTTTCATTATGTACTGTAATAATGGAAACGCCTGTTGTAGTTGCTTCTGTCATCACAGCTGTACTGAAGAGGGAAGGGCAGTGCAGTGACATCAGAAGGTTAGAATGCCTAAGTTACTGGAGTATCCTCTGCTAGGCCTCAAGCTTATATACCACACAAAAAACACACTGTGGTTATTTTTGCTCAATATTAATTAATCTACCACTATGGCATATTAATACCAAAGGGGGCCCACCTCCACCATGCAGCACCCTATACGCGCACGCAGTAGGGGGTTCTGAGTACCCAGAAACCTCCCCAGCTAAGCGATCAGTAAGTGTAGTGCGGACATCAGAGAGTGCAGTCCGCACTACACAGTAACAAGCACACCGCTGCCGGCGCCGGCTAGTACACTCTTACTACCCGGCAGCAGTGTGTTTTTTTTAGCAGCCAATGAGAGTCAGACAGACTCTCATTGGCTGCTGCGCCCACTGCTAGAGCCTGCCTGGAGCTCACTCATGAGCTCCACCTTCCGACTCCCGCAGTGGTGATGGTAGAAATGTCATGACGTCTCTCCCATAGTGCAGAGCAGGCACGGAGGACGGAGGAGCGGACTACAGAAGGTGCAGGGATTCAGGTAAGTTTTTTTACCTATATGTAAGGGTCTGCCAAAAAGTCTGGGAAAGAGAGAGGAATGGTATATTGAAAGACCATTAAAGTAGTGGCTGGATTCATAAGCTACAGCAGGTGTGCCAATAATAAGAGGTTTGTCACAGAGATCATTTTGCCTAAAGAAGCATAGGTTACACCAAAAGGAATTCCCATTGTTCAATATCCAGGTGACGTAAGTGACTATACTTCTATATATCGTACTTACCCAATATGGTCCACTTATAAAAGGAGCATACAAACAAAAGGAACATTGCTTACTAACATAGCTCATATGAAATATGACAAGGACTGATGATTCCTATTTGATATGCAACAGTGCTACTTACTAAATACGCTTACTAACATTGTATACACTAAATCTGGAAAGAGCTAATGATTCCTACATGATGTGCAATAGTGCTATTTAAATAGTAACATTTTTGCAAGTTATTTTTTTGTTTTGTTTTTTAAGCTGCAGGTTTACATTCTGCTAAGTGAGACTATATGTGTTTAGGTTTTATGTGATATTTTATATGTCAGATATTATGCAATGATTCATCTTTTTAATAAATTGATTAATTATCATTCCTGTTAGATGCACAGCATCTCTTTAATTTCTTTAAAAGGCAAAACTTCTTAGAAAATCCACTATTTCTTTGTTTTGATTGAAGGTTAACAATTCCTTCTAGAGTGCAGCAGTGTATCTAATTATCTTTTGTCACTGGTTAGACCAGCGCCCATTTTTTTCAGTATTAATGAGATTCCAATTAGTTTTAATTGATTTCTGCACCGCGCCTAGGTTCATGTCACATCTAGTGCCAAGGATTATCCTCTTTTTTTTTGCTTGGAGCCACGATCTCGGTAACTTCTCTAGAAAAAATCTTCCTTGCCATGGTGAGGCATTTTTTAACAACAGACAATTTGTAGCCTTGGGAGGTGAACTGTGTCACACATTCTTGTAACTGTACTTCTGCCAATCTGACATCGGAGTTATCCCTAAGTACTGTTAAAATTGAGATACCATCAGGTTTGATTTCAGTGCATCTGGATGGTGACTCGTAGACCACAGAAGAGTGTTCCGATCCGAAGTCTTGCGGAACAAAGTATGGCCAAGTCTCGGACCATATTTAAAAACGGTGACTTCCAAAAAGCAAATGTGGGTCAAATCTGCTGTAGCTGTAAAATGGCTCAGGTGATCCCTGGCATTAAGCTGTTCAACCATTAGAAAGAATGTTTCAATTCCCCCTCTCCACAGCACAATCAATATTTTACAGTATATGATGTCATCAACATAAGTACTAAGGATAATGTCACACTCATAATGGTACATGTAAATGTTGGCATAAGCTGGTGCCAGGTTGGAACCCATGGCTGTGCCCACGGTTTGCATATAGTAGTTATCCTGATATGAAAAATGATTGAGCTCCAACACCTTTTGTAGAAGTGTCAATATGAACTCAATCGGTGGGCCAACAAATAAATCATACACAAGTGTGTGTCTAACAGACTCATTCCCCTCCTTCTGCAGGATCACTGTATACAGGGAGCTAACATCTAGGGTAGCAAGCAAACAATCATCAGGTAAATCATCAAGGATAGTAAGACCAATCAGTAAGTCACCTGTATCTTTAATTTACATACTCATTTATAGTACACTTATACTATTACTCTCACAAAACAGGCCCAACACCCCCATTTTCTGGAAACGTTGTCAGCGCTGCCCTCTTCCAGGCCCCAAATGGCTGTAGCCTGTCAATTAGGCTGCGGCTTAAGGGGGACTGCATGCAATGATGCATGACCTGTTCTGCACATGCACAGCATGAATAATGTGCTGCTTTTACTCTGGAGGTGTTGTCTCAGCTCTGCCTACAGTATCTCTCAAATAGCATGTATGCAGTTCTCTCTCACCACAGTGGAGGTGTAGGGGAGTAGCAGAGGATCGAAGACTCCAAACTGTGGTCCAATCAGAGGTCTACATTGGAGTAAGTGGAGGGCCACATTTAGCCCGCCAGCCTTAGTTTGGATGCCCCTGCTTTCCAGCATATCTAACATGTTCCTTTTTGATCATATAACATCCTGAGAAGTGTGTATACTGCACTGTTATATACTAAAATATACAGAGCTGTAGCCCTATGTGATTATGTAAAGTCATTTATAAACATTCTCTAATAATATGACATTACAGTTGTTCGCACATTTATATAGAAGGGTACTTGTATTATTATTATTATTATTATTATTAATAATAATAATACTAATAATAATATTTATGTATTTATATATAGGACACCACAATATTCTGCATCACCATATATAGGGCCTGATTCAGCTTGGATCACTATTGCGATCGCAGCTGCGATTACGCACACAGTTCAACTGCGATAGTATGCTAATTCATTGCGATCGCTATGCCGTTACAGCACTACATAAGGACGCCCACTTTACTTAGCACACATCCATAATGTTTAGTAAGACTGTGAAAACATCTGTACAATCGGGTACTATCACAGCCTCACGCACACTTGCACAAGCCCTGACATTACTCAGAAATTGCTCATTTCAGTGCACCCTAGGAGTTCCCAGGCTGTGTAGGGCATTGCAGTGGATAATTTCTGCATGCCCATGCAATGGCGTTCAAACACACTGGCATACCTGCGTTTCAACGACCACTCCCCGTTACCACCCCCAAATGCAAAGTATGCAACAATCAGCCGATTCCATAGGGTCTATGTACTAAGCAGTGATAAGAGACAGAGTCAAAAGTGATAAGGTGCCAGCCAATCAGCTCCCAACTGCCATCTCAGAGGCTGTGTTTGAAAAATGACAGTTGGGAGCTGATTGGCTGGCACCTTATCACTTCCTTATCACTTTTCACTCTGTCTCTTATCACTGCTTAGTAAATAGACCCCTATGTGTATTAACAACTGCGATTCAAGCTGAATCAGGCCCATAGTTAGGAACTGTGGGGAAATAGTAGCAAAATACTGAAATAACTAACAATAGTACAGTACTGGACAAATGTAAAACATATTGAGTAACATACAAGAAACAAATGTAAAGACACATGTGACAAAACGGTAATGGGCCAGCACTCTCACGCATGAGAACAATTAAAGAGATTGACAGCATAACCCTTACAACTACAGGCTGGTGTTTACGGGGCAGCTGAGGTTTCTCTTAGCAATAGGTTTTGATAACTGCAGTCAATATCAATTTTCAACGACAATTTATAAATTATTGGGGGCTATATAGAAAATATAGAGGATGGAACGGGACAGAGGCAGTGACCAATGAAGTGACATTACTAATTGAATGGTAGTCCTTTCCTTTCTGTCTGTAAACGATGAGAGAAAACCCATCTTTTCTATCTAGCTATAGGATAAGAGTGCACACATTGCTGCAATATACTGTAATTCCAGGTATCTGAGAACTTTCCCTTCATTAGATCTCCTCCCCAGCTGCTTCCCCTACCTCACACTGTATACTATAGTACTGCAGCTGCCTCCTTAGATAGTAATGCCCCCTCCCATAGTAAAAACTTCTGTGGTGCTCCCTGTTTTTCGGATACAATTGTAAAGATCCCTTGTTAGTTGATTTTTTATTTTTTTACTGGATCGTAAAAAGGAACTATCTATAATGTTCTCTTACAGTATATAATGCTTTGTGATACTATGATGTTTTCTGGCACCCTTGTGTCAATGACGACACATCCCCTTTTGATTTGGAAGGTGCATCATGCTATGGAATAATATTCATATTTGAAGAACTGATGCACTGAGCAACCAAAAACTCCCACTCAGCCTTGATGCTCCTAACCGGTGATATAATAAGATCTCTGTAGGAGTTTTGCCAATACAAGCCCTTAATTAATACAGATAAAAATGCAGCATATATATATAATCCCTTCCTGCACATATTGTGCTAGCAGCTTCTATTCTGCTTGGCAGTCTGTTTACATGCGTTCCAATGTGCAAATGTACACTTCCAGAAATGTGGGGCGCCTCATGAAAACCATTTGTTTAAACTGACAGTACACTGAAACAGTACATTATTTTCTGAGTGATCTATGTACCGTGCTAAGTATTTACACACACAGCATCACACGTATGTTACAACAACATGCTTTCAGGCCAAATCCTTATCTTTAAAAAATTATGTTGTACTGCATGGAACAGAAAGTAGTTTTGGGGGATATCAGATCCAGCTCTAGAACATTGCTGGTCAATGTGTTAGGTATCATGTCTAACATGGGTGTAGTAGGTATTACCGCCGGCCGCATGGGCAGTCCGGCAAGGGTGAAGATCCCGATCATCCCTACGGTAAGTATCGCTAGCCTAATTCTACCCCCTGACCCTAACCTCTCCCCCAAGTGCCTAACCCTATTCCCCCCTCTAAGTGTCTAAACCTAACCCCCCCTTCCCCGCTGCCTAAACCTAAGATGGGCACAACGCTGCCCTTACAGCCTCCTGGAGCATTCGCAGGATGCTTGGGGCATTGCTGTAATCACCGGCTATTGTGGCTATGCCCCTGTGTGGTATCACATGGAGGTGGCGTGGCCTGTAGCGGCCCGCAAATAATGTTATATATATCAAACTGGACCTCGGCAGAAAAAAGGTTCCCCACCCCTTGTCTAGACAGACACCAGCTGGAGGGAGTCAGAGGTAATAAATTACTTTTACAGCAAAATCATTTTTGAATCAGAAAACACATTGGGGACATATACTGTATGAACACTGGTGCAAAGAATTAATGTGGTGTTGACCAAATTTCAAATGCTGTTTTTCTATTGCAATTTAGAACATGAAGTGAACATTTGATTGGTTAATATGGGCGACACAATGTCTCAGTTTTGTCCCTATTTTCATGCTATGAACAGCTAAACCGATTCCTGTTAATTTATACTATTTTATAAACATCAGTAAATGGCATATCTACGGGAATTATCAAAATATTTGATCATGTTCAGTTGCCAATTTTTCTTCATCTCTAATGAAATTAACATACAGTGGGGGAGATGTACAAAGCTCTGGGAAGTGATAAATTGGAAAATGATAAACTACCAGCCACTCAGCTCCTAACTGTAATCTTACAGGCTGTATTTGAAAAATGAGTTAGGAGCTTATTGATTGGTAGTTTATTACTTTCCAATGTATCACTTTCAAGAGATTAGTACATCTGCCCAACGCTGCAGGGCCAGTGCTGGTTTTAAATATAGGGGGGAAAATTGCATAGGGGTCCCCCTATATATAAAACCAGCACCGGACCCAAACCGACCGGGGTGTAATGCCAAAGCCAAGAGATCCTATTACCAGCAAAAGCATTCACACCCCAAGCCGGTCAGGCCAAGCCAGGGACGTCAGGGAAGGTGAGGACCCCCACAAGAAGGGGTAGTTTACATGTAGCAGCCACTCGTTGGCTGGTTACACGTGGGTCCCAGCCAATGAGCGGCTGCTACATGTAAAGCGGCCGCTGATAGGCTAGCGGCCCGTGGGATTTAACAGATGATCTCGGTCATCTGTCATTTTGCGAGGTGCAAGTATTATGTCACAACATATACTTGCACCTGTTCGTATGGTTCGCGTAAGTCATTTTCTTATTGGCCATGGAGACCCGGTAATAGGGTCTCCTGACTGTGTCATTTCCCCCTATATTTATAACCAGCACTGGCCCTGCAGCCAGGTGCTGGTTCCTAAATTACGGGGGAACCCTACTCATTTTGTTCCCCGTAATTTTTGGAACCAGGACTGGCTGACCAGTCCTGCGCTGGTTATGGCTTTTTGGGGGGACCCTACATCATTTTTTTTTTAAATATAAATACTATACATTAACTACACATGCATTAACATACACAAATCACAATGATCTGGCAAACTCACAGCTCAGGAGGTTGAGTGTTTGAAACATCAATTTGCTCTAATCTCACGCAAGATTGAAATCTTGAATCTTATTAAATTTTCAAGCTGCATCTTTTTCACTAAAAGTACTTCTGAGTTTGCCCGATGGTGAGAAGATTCGAGTTTGCGATCTCACCCGAGTTTTACGAGTGAGATTAAAGAACTCTCTCCCAAACTCGACTTTGTCTTTAATAAATTTGTGAGATGAAAAACATGCCTAAACCCACCCAAGTTTGTCTTTAGTAAATTTATGAGATGAAAAACATGCCTAAACTCACCCGAGATTGTCATCTCGACCACATTGAATATTAGTAAATTTACCCATAAGAGTCCCATCAGAATCCAGTAGTAGAACCTAGTCTTGACTTAAAATGGAATGAAGGTGCAAAACAAACAACAATGTCATCACACATTCTAAAACTACATATCTGTACAACAGCACGGAAGTACAACTAAATATTGCATTTTCGTAGAATGCTATAGTGGAGAATTTTCATTGATCTGTGTGATGTTACTCATGTTAAGTTTGTTTTATTGTTTCTCATTGTGAATATAAGGAACTTACTTTAGGATACAATGAATAAACATATTGATGAAACAAAGATACAAAACAATTCCAGCTATTATGAGCAGCTGCTGTTTTTGGAAAGTGAAATAACCTTTACATTATGTTAAAGTACTGGTGAATCACCATAAACATGACGCATTGAGAACCATAATTGGATTTCATTTATCTTATAATCAAGCTATAGAAAACTTAGCGTTTTCAGAGTGCACACTCAAGTTAATTGTATGTGTCAGCTGCACCACAAGCAATTTATGTTACTATAGCAGAAATGAAAACTAATTGCATTTTCTCATATCCTAAAAAAGCCTACACAATTACAGCTGAAGTGAGAGCAGTCCAAGAGGAATCAACATCCAAGAACATACAGATATGTCCACATAAACTGTGGCTTCAATCACACCAAACAGCCCCTCTCGGTGCGCCAGGTCCAGGGTGACTTGTGTGCGCCTAGCATCGGTCTTTTTAGCTCAAATTGTGCATCTTTTTCGCACAAATAATACAACTGTAAATAGCAAAACTACTCTGCTAGATTACACTGATCAATTTGATGTTTGACATTTGTATATCCGTTTATGACTCTGAATCTGTGTGAGAAGGGCTCTGATGCGAGCAACTTTGGGCCTGATTAAGACCCACTCGCGAGCGGCTGTGCGCTCGCAAGTGGGTCGATGTTATGGACTGAGCATGCGCACGACGGAGGGAGCTCCGTCGTGCGCATGCGCCAGGCGCGACGAGCGAAGGAAAGTCCTTCGCTCGTTGTGTCCGATCAAAGGGGGCGTGCTGTCAATGTTGATTGACAGCACGCCCCCTTTGGTGGGCGTGCCGGGGGCGTGCCTCCCTGACGGGGGCGTTCCCACGGGAACGCCTCCCGTCAGAAGCCGGCCCACTGACATCAGTGGGAGTGATTTTGGCTCTGATAGAGCCAAAATCACTCCGGAGCTTGCGGTTGAAAACCTCAACCGCAGGCTCCGGCTCGCAAATTCGATGGTCGCGATGGTCTCGACCATCGCGACCATCACAATGCACGCTCGTATAGCCTGTGGGTGGTGACCCACAGCTATACGAGCGTCCAGGAGGACGCTCCATGAAAATGGAGCCCGGCCCTCATTCAGAGCGTGCGCTCTGCTCAGAGCGTACGGCTCTGAATGAGGGCCTTTGTCTCCTGCTGAATTCCGTTGTGCTTCATACAGTATGTGACTTTGTACAAGTTTAAAACTTATTTCTGTGTGGTTAAAGTTGCAGCCAAGTTTCATACAATGTGAGTGGTGTTTCGCGAATAAGATGCAAAATGTAAAGAAAAAGATGGTAACCTCTTGGAGCGGCTCATTCGCACCATATGGCATATCGAGACTAGGGGATCTATTTACTAAAGGTCGATTTTTGAGTTGATTTTTAGGATGATTTTAATAGACTGAAATCGACTCAAAATCGACCTTATAAATCACTGGCCAAATCTGTCATTTACTAACATTCGATTTTGAAATCGATTTCGAAATCAAATGTGATAGGGGTCAATTTTCAGGAGGGAATAAATGGTCGATTTGGAATGTGCACTTTAAATTTACCTACAAAATCAACAAACACTTCCCTATGTACTCTTATTGGACAAAACATACCGCATGCACAAAATTTATTATAAAAATGCTGGCACACTATTGTCATTTTTTGAAGTTTATCTTATTTTTTTGTCTTGTCTAATTTGTTTATTTAGTCTTTGTCCGTGTGCCTGTGAAGTGTGTGTGTGTTAAAGTTTTGTGTCAGTTTTTAAATGTAGTTTGTGTTTTTATTTCTCTATTTGTTATGGAAGCTGACAGGAGTACACACGGTATGATTTTTATGAACGCTAACGATATCGTTCAACACTAAGGGAGTATTCAATTACTGGCGAAATCGGCCGTTTTCGCCGTGGTTGGCAAAATCGGTCGTCCGATCGGCCAATATCGCAGCCGATATTGTCCACGAACGGACGATTTTGCGGCCGATTTCGCCAACGATGGAGAAAAATGGCTGTTTTTTGCCTAAAACTGGAGAAATTTTTCTCCAGCCTAGGAAAGGGCGAAAAAATTTACAAAATCCTTATTTTTGGGTAAAAATGTGGGGATTTCTTACAGAACACTTTGGACAGCCCCCCTAATGATACTTTAAAGGGAAAAAAATCGTAAGTTGCACACTTTGGCGAAAACCGACTGATAAAATTTTGGTCAAATTTTTATTTCCACGAAAAATGTGTTTAACGTATTGGGGCTAGTATTTCAGTGGGCCATAAGGATGCGCCAATTGTTTTAAACATCGCACGTGGCTGGCGCAGGTGGTTTTTTATTACCGCTAAAGAAACGCCTGCGCCAGCCACGTGCAAACTTTTCTCCAGTTTTTTTTCTCCAATTGCATTTTCGCCTGCTTTTTGGCAAAAATATCGCAGTTTTTTGGCGAAAAACGTCCGTTTTCACCTATGGCGAAAAAACAGCCTTTTGTCGTTCATATCGTTCATTTTGATGCAGTGAACGATCAACGATGCACGTTCCCTCATGGACGATAACGATAGCTATGGTCGTACGTACATGCAGGCTAACTTGGACGATTTCATCACGATTTGCATGTTAAGAGATGTGGCACCCAATATCGTTTGTCCTGCACTACAGAAAAGTTCAAGGGAAATCATTCAGCGATATTGTTGGTTGTGCAGATCGCAACATGTGTGCCCAGCTTAAGGCAAAAGAGGATAGGGAGGTGGAGGAGAGGGATCCAGTTGGTGAGGATAGTGTAATGGAAGAGGCAGAGGGACAGGACTCCAGTTAGGGGAAGTACCCTCAAGCTGGCAAAACTAAATCTGGCAACAATGTCAGTTCTTTACTTTGAGGAGTATTGTGTGTTGGTAAAGTCCTTGTTGTCTAACTATAAAGGAGTTATTTGGGTGCTATGTCCAACACACATCTGCAAGAAGACAGCGGGCATTTAAAACACTAAGTGTGTGAAGCATTTATCAGACATCTAATGCCGTGACAAATCCAAGATTGCCCTGCAAAGGGGCTCTACACGCAGCACTGGAGGAGGGTCACCGGTGGAGTTGGATTATTTATAATGAGTATGAGGAACGGGTCAAGGGAATAATGCAGCAGGATCTGGGGTCAGGAATTAATGTGCATGCTACAGTGCATCACATGCTTGTGTTTCCTTTTATAGGCATCATAATTAAGTTCCTACCAATAGAATGGTGTTTAGAAGCTAAAATCACCTGTTTTTTACAAGTCTATTTATTTGGGGATTTTTCTGTCGATTTTGTAGTCGATTTTTTATTTGACTGTTAGTAAATGAGATAGATCATCCTGCATTGGTTTATGTGAAAGAATCGACGTTTGGTTGATTGTGGATTTTGGTCTGAATTCGGTTTTATAGTTGATTTTGTAGTAGATTTTGCCTTTAGTAAATCCCTGATTTGCAAATCACCTAGAAAATCACATATAAATACACCAAAAATCCAAAATGTACCCTTAGTACATATACCCCTATACCCCTAGGCAGTGGCGTAAGTTCATCTCAGATGCCCGGAGGCAAGTTATAATTTGGTGCCCCCCCCAAAAAAAGGAAAATAAATATGGTGCATGTCTATCTATCTATCTATCTATCTATCTATCTATCTATCTATCTATCTATCTAAGGAAGGAGTGCCATGTATTGGGCAGCCGTGACGGTACACTCCAGGTACATAGTTACAGCCCTAAGTGGGGTGAATATATTGTGGACAATGGAGGAGGTGCCTCTTCAGAGCTGGAGCCCGGTGGCAAGCGCCTCCATTGTCTGCCATAGTTCTGCCCCTGCCCCTAGGTGTCTGAGGCTACATCTGTATGAAAAAGAGGTGTAACCCACTCACTTTTTTCATTTGATAAATACTACTAGTAAAATGATAGTTAGAAATGAATATGATTGGTTACTATGTATGCACCCTGGGCCTGATGCAGGTTACTGTAAACCCAATGGTTTACTAACACGATAGTGGGTGAACTGCGTTTGTGCAGAACGAGTCCTGAGATCACGCTCGCAGTGCTCGACAGCTGCAGCCTGTTTGGGGGTGGGGAGGGGGTGACGCCAGCCAGCATTCCCGGAAAGAGGGGCAGATTTCCTGGCCTCGACAACGCAGCAAGACGGCCATTCTGAGTAGCCTTTGGCTTTCTCAGATGGTTTGGAGCTGCAAGCTGAAGGTCACGATGGTTTTCTGATGCTGCGTCTTCAGATGCAGCATTCGGATTGCAGATGCTGATAGGAGGTGTCTGTTTCACTCAGACACCTCCTGCAGTATTGCAGCGATGTGTACTACACCCACGTCTGAATCAGTCCCTCTGCACGGAACTGATGAACCCTTTTGGCGCCCTATAAATAAAGTATAATATTATTACGGCTCACAGAACCATTACCTGTGCACGGTTTTCATAAATGTCCACCCAATTTATTCAATGTCTGACTCCATGCAAAGGCATCAGGGATCCTTGTACTTAATGTTTGAAGGTAATTAACATTGCTTATATTCTAAAAAAGTGCACATTTTATAAAGTCTTCTAATCAATTATAAATATGAGACCATTGCACATATTATATAAAAGAGAGATCTACAGACACTATTGCTCTTAATATGTTCTTGGAAACTTAGCACTCTATAGATGTTCATCTCTGATCATCTAGTGGGCTAATGATGCATCTCTCACTGTGTGAATCCCAATCCAGACCTACAGAGCAGCTGCAGTACTGGGTACTGAACGATTCTGGGCACCAGTTGGCAGGCATAGTGAAAGCACCCTGTCTTGTTTCCTGAAAGCCAGTGAGCCGGAACAGAGAATCATTTCCATAGCAATTCGCCCACACACACTCAAATTGAAAACATAATTTGTAGGTTAGTTTTTCTTTTGTGCCTTCAAAATCCAGCAATCGGTGTTATTTATGAAGGACATGTGTCAGGCAAAAATGTCAGCTTTAACGCGGCAGGTTAGGCTAAATTTAAATCCTTTTCCTAAAATAGTGCCAAATGGCTCTGCTAGTTTGTGTAAGGAAATATGGGAGGTTCATTATATGCATTTGGCAAAAACTCGCACATATACTAGATAAATTGTATAGCCTTACACTATATTTCATTCCCAATGAGGAGATACACGTGTCCTCTTGCATCTTTGCCATGAGTCGTGCACCCGCGAACGGGTACGCGTGCTGCGTTCGCACCCGCGACTCCATAGGATTGCATGGTGCAAACGCAGCTTGCGGCTTTGTGTACTGTGGTGCACGCGGCTGCAGCTAATCGCATGGCGCGATGCGCGTGCACATTTGCAGCGCGATCGGCAAGGATGCAAGAGGACACATCTGTAACATGCTGTTTGCATGCTGTGGTTTATTACAGTGGCCTATTTATCATTGGTGGCCTTGGAGCCCATGAAACTATAGTTTCTTTTTGTGGCATAATGCAGACATAATTATTTTGTACAGTATCTCTATTTATCAATATTCTCTTGCTGGGATAGTGGCTTTGATAAAAGTCCATCCCAGTAAAGAGTAAAAAGCTATTTATTGCTGGGTTCAGACTCAGCTAACAGAACCTACGTATGGCAATTGTGAGGCCATCACATTTTGCACATGTACTGTATAAGCTGTCAGGGAGTGACATAAATGTACCCTGACCAGAATGTGTTTTCAACCTGACAATCAATTATCTCCTAACTGTACAGTGCTGCACACTTGCCAACTCTCCCGCAGTGGCCCGGGAGACTGCAAAAAATTGGATGGCGCTACCGTTCCTCCGCCTTCCCCGCACAATCCCACCCTCCTTCCCCCCACAGCTCCCTCCAAAATTCAGCAGTCCGGAAGGGGCAAATGATGAGGTTAGCACTGAATTGCGTCGTCATAGTCCCGCCCCCTGCTTTGCATTGTCGGTTATCTCTGCATTGTATATCGAGGGAAGGGGCTGCGATGACTCAATTACAATGCTGCTGCGCCCCGCACCACCCACCTATATCGCCGCCATGCCCCTTCTGTGCCGACCTGGCTGCCTCCTCCCAGCCACAGCCGAAAAGTCGGTAAGTATGCTGTGCTTTGATTTGCAAGAATAAATGATTCCCCAACAGAGTGTCCTCCACCGTAAAAATCAATCTATACTGATCTGTACATAACCTGATAATCGGTGCATTCTGATCAAACTGCACTACCCTGACAATAGGTGTGCTTGTCGTCAGAACATGCCATTACCATAAAAGTGATGTTTGTTTACAGTATGTGCCAAAAAGGAGAAACTGCAGGGCTCCATCTACAGCCTCATAGGAGCGGGTGTGTCAGTGATGGAGAGTGAGTGATTCAACCAAAAGGGGTGGTTATTGCTTTCACATTGCGCTCACATAACAGGTAGTTGTAAAGGCCCTGTGTCCAGCCTTTGTAAATGTTTGGGCATTTTACTGCCCTGTGGGCCTGATTCAGACCCACTCGCGAGCGGCTGTCAGCTCGCAAGTGGGTCGATGGTGTGCACTGAGCATGCGCACGACGGAGGGAGCTCCGCTGTGCGCATGCGCGAGACGCGACGAGCGAAGGACTTTCCTTCGCTCGTTGTGTCTGATCAAAGGGGGCGTGCTGTCGATGTTGACTGACAGCACGCCCCCTTTGGTGGGCGTGCCGGGGGCGTGCCTCCCAGACGGGGGCGTTCCCAAGGGAACGCCTACCGTCAGAAGCCGGCCCACTGACATCACTAGTGATGTCAGTGGGAGTGATTTTAGCTCTGATAGAGCCAAAATCACTCCGGGCCTTGCGGTTGAGAAACTCAACCGCAGGCTCCGGCTCGCAGTGGCGATGGTCGCGATGGTCAAGACCATTGCGACCATCAACCTGCACGCTCGTATAGGCTGTGGGTGGTGACCCACAGCTATACGAGCGTCCAGGAGGAAGCTCCATTTTTATGGAGGACGGCCCTCATTCAGAGCGAGCGCTCTGCTCAGAGTGTCCGGCTCTGAATGAGGGCCTGTGTCCACTCTATAAGTCCCTATTATAATGAGCCCATGTTATCCTTTCTTAAAATGTAATGACTTCTGGGCAGCAGCTGACTGCGTGTGGGCATGACATGGGTATGGGGGGGGGTCACCGGGACTGTGGGGTCACTTATTGATTACTGTGTTACCGCCAGCTGTGCCGCTGAAGAGCTACTGACTGATGACATCATTATCTCGCAAGTCTCTCTCTTCATTTGGCTCTGGGCCTGATTCAGACCCGCTCACGAGCGCTGAGCGCTAGCAAGTGGGTCGATGTTGCCCAAGTGCGCATGCAGAGGCGGCTCCGTCGTGCGCATGTGCGAGACCCGAATAACGACGGCCAAGCCGTCGTTATGGGTCTCGCACCAGAGGGGGCGTGCTGTCGATGGTGATTGATAGCACGCCCCCTTTGGTGGGCGTGCCGGGGGGCATGGCTGCCCAGACAGAGTCTGGGGCCGACCCCACTGACATCACTAGTAATGTCAGTGGGAGTGCTTTTGGCTCTGATAGAGCCAAAAGCACTCCAGGGCTTGCGGAAAAGAGACCCTACCACAAGGGTCTCGTCGCAAGTCCTATGGTCGCGATGGTCTTGACCATCGCGACCATCATTTTGGCCGCTTGCTATACCTGTGGGTGGTCACCCACAGCTATGCGAGCGGCCAGGAGGCCGCTCCAAAAGGTAAGAGGGACGGCCCTGATTCAGAGCGAGCGCTCTGTCAGAGCGTCCGGTTCTGAATCAGGGCCTCTGTGCGGGGACTGGGAGGGATGAGCTATAGTGCATCACCAGTTGGGGCAAGGCTCAAGTTGTTGGAGTGGAGTTGGGGGGAAGACTCTGCGAGTAACACTGTGGTGCAGCGAAAGTGGTTTATAATCTCACCATAAATATAATATGCTAATCTTAAATATATATTAAATATAAATTATATATATATATATATATTATACATACACACAATGAAGATACCAGCGCTCAGGTAATAGAAAAACACACTTAAAATAATAAAATTATAAAGTGATAAAACAATAACAATAAAACACACATTTCACCCAGTTCGTGGGTAGCTGCTTGCAATCAGTGATATGTGCATTGGTGAACCACACAGGAAAATTAATCAAAACTAGTGAAGATCAGTGCAGCGCCAACTAGTGTAAAACAAAATTATAAGTGAGGTATAGATTCAACCACTTATCTGGTAAGTATGTCTTCGTCACTTGACCATCATATTTGGAGTCATGTTTATGTGGAAAAAATACAAAAAGAAATAGACATAGGACCTCATTCAGACCCGCTCGCAAACACCTATGCGCTCGCAATCGGGTTGATGGTGAGGCCCTGCACACGCATGCGCTAGCTCCGGAGCGAGTGACAAATTCACTCGCTCCGGGGCTCGCTACAAAAGGGGCGGCTGTCGATCGGGGAGGGGGGGTGGCCGTCCGGCTCCTGCAGTGGGTAATGGGACAGACGTCATGACGTCTGTCCCATAATGCTGAGCGCGCCAGCCCGGGAGGACTGGCGGGCCGGGAGCGGCGTCGCGGACCGGAGCAGCAGCAGCGTGGATTCAGGTAAGTATATTTCTATATATTATTTTTTTTTAACCTATCTGCACTACTGGGGCCACAACGGGGGAGGGGGGTGGCTACTACAGGGGGACCTCTACTGGGGGTGGGGGCACAATGGGGGAGGGGTGGCTACTACTGGGGGCACCATTATTGGGAGGACCTCTACTGGGGGGGGGTGGGCTACTACTGGGGGCACTTAATCAGGAGGGGGAACCTCTACTGGGGACTACTACTTGGGGGGGAACTACCACTGGGGGCATTAGAAAAGGGGCCTACTACTAGAGGCACTGCACTCGGGGGACCACTACTGGGAGCAATAATAGGAAGGGCCACTACAGGGGGCACTGGATAGGGGGGATCACTACTGGGTGCCTGCATAAGGGGACCACTACTGGGAAAACTGCATGGGGGGGACTACTGCTGGGGGCACTATATAAAGGGCACTGCATAGGGGGGGACTACTACTGGGGGCACCATATAAAGGTCACTGCATAAGGGGATACCGCTACTGGGCGCACTGCATTGTGGGGACTGCTACTGGGGGCACTGCATAAGGTGGAACACTACATGGGGCACCGCATTTGCGGGGGCCACTACTGGGGGTACTGAGTAAGGGGAACTAATTGGGAGCTGTATAAGGGGACCACTACTGGGGATACTGTATAAGGGGCACTACTATGGGCCTGCATAAGAAGGACCACAACTGCATACTGGGGGTACTGTATAAGGGGTACTACTGGGGTTAAGGTGCATATGGATAGGAATGTTCAGTGTGAAAATAAAGGGGTGTGTCATGTTGACACGCCCCATTTTTAAGTGACCGCGCCCATTTTTTGCCACGCGTGCCTTCGGCGCGCGCACATCAGGGGGGGGGGCTCCCTTTTCAAATTTGCCCTGGGCTCCAAATACCCTAGTTACACCACTGGTCCAAACCATTAGACTTCATCAGTGTTTAATCCAAATGTGCAGTTGATAAACGGTACACACTATGGGCTTGATTCAGGTTGGTTCGCAAGGCTGTGTTCGCACGCAGCCGGTCGATGTTTGCATTCTGAGCATACGTATGCATCACACTGCGCGTGCGCGAACAGGGCGCTGCAACCGGGAGGCGATCGCAGCGAGCACGCAGTCCCATTTCATAGTCCATTTGGGGGTGGAGAGAGGGGGTGGTCGGCGGAATGCAGGCGTGCATGTGCGTTTGAACGCCATTACAGGGGCGTGCATAATTAAACCCCTGTGACTGTATACGCTGGCAGATGTCTAGATGGCCACAGGAAGTTTAGCTGTTTGTGAGGTAGGGTCAGGTCAACCACAACTGTGCGAATGGTTCCGATGTTACTCGATGTTTTCGCTGACTTGCAGATGCGTGTCATGGGAAGTGGGCAGCTTTATACAGTAATGGGTGTCTTGGTTTAGTGCTGCGATTGCCGTGCGATTGCATTCATTAGCATGTTTCGCAGATAGCGGGTGCTGGCTGATTGTATTTTTTTCCACATAAACATGACTCCTAATAGGATGGTCAAGTGACCGAAGATATACTTACCAGATAAGTGGTTGAATCTATACCTCATTTAGGGGGAGATTTAATAAAGCTTGGAGAGAGATAAAATTGGAGATAAATAGCACCAACCAATCAGCTCCTAACTGTCATTTTTCAAACACAGTGACAGGAGCTGATTGGTTGGTGCTATTTATCTCCAATTTTATCTCTCTCCAAGCTTTATTAAATCTCCCCCATATTATTTTGTTTTACACTAGTTGGCGCTGCACTGATCTTCACTAGTTTTGATATATATATATATATATATGTGTGTGTGTGTATATATATATATATATATACATATATATATATATATATATGTATATATATATATATACATATATACACACATATATATATATATATGTATGTATATATATACCTATATGTATGTATATATAGGTATATATATTTATATATTTATATATGGATATATATATATATACTGTATACAATTTTTTTTTAAACATTTTTATTTATGTTAGTCTGGCTATGTAGGCTGAATCCCACCATTGGGGGGGGGGGGCTGTGTGCACCTTTGCTATGGGGCCCACAAAGAGCTAGTTACGCCCCTGAATGTACCCTTTACATAATGTACTGTGCTTTGATGATTAATGTATGTCAGTTAGAATATGCTGTGACCATGAGCGTAGGGGTAAATTGATCAGAATGTGTTGCATCCTTGAGAATGGATGTATCCTGAATAGACAGCACTATGACCAGGAGAATGAATCCTGATCACACGTGCTTATGGCGCACATAGAACTCGTGATCCACTTGTTGAGCAGTTCCATCCCTTCTCTCAGTCATTTCACTACATGTGATATCATTTGACCTTGATCTAGGTTGAGAATTCCAATGGTCGGTAGAGTTTGCTAACAGTACAGTGATTCACTCAAGTAACGTTTGCTCATCCCAACTTCCGGCTTGGGTGTGATAAACACAGCTTAAATGTAATGAATATATTTCAAAGTTCTTTTTTTTTCAGGAATGAAGTTTCGGATTAACTATTATGTTACTACAAACAGCCATTAGGGATTTCAGCTATGCTTTGACTTGGTAAGTACTGTATATTATTCAGATGAAAGCATACCGAAATATATAAACAACCTGCTTTATATATTTTGGTTTAGTGTTTATAGTATCATACCTGCCTACTATATGTTTCTCCTCTCTGGGAGAAATCTGAAGAGGCGGTGAAGCAGACCACTTTGGGGGCGGGGCCAGACTCTCATTTTATTAGAAGGGGTGGGGCTCAAACTATGCATTTTGCATAATTTTAACCTCGACCCCTCCATAGGGATCTGTTATTATCTACCTATCCTGCCCACTTAGAAGTGGTGGGATGCGAGAAATCCACCAACGCTTCCGGGGGTCCGGTGGACTACCTGAAAAATTGTGAGTCTCCTGCACCTTCTGGGACTATAGGTATGATAGTATGTATTCCTCATCTGAGGTGCATGGATACAAATTAGGCCGGGGGAGATATTATATCTTCTCATGAAACTTAGAAACAAAAGTTAGAAAAATGTAATAATCCAGAGACATTTTGTTTGTGGGAAGACACATTTAGAGGAATACATACAGTAGATAGATATTAACTCATCATTGTCTGTAAGGTAAATCATTTCACAATGAGTTGACGACTGAACATTTATTGTGTATTAAATTTTCCACTTCAATATATGTTAGCTGACAGCATATAGTGTACTTATACAGCACACTGTGTGTAATAAGAACAGAAACAAAATTGCATATAGTAGTTATGGTAAGTGGTACTGTGTGTCGCACCTGTTTTGAAAATGGGAACGAGGGGCCTGATTCACTAGGGATGCAATCACAGCTGTGATTACGCACGGAGGTCTGCTGCAAAAATCTGCTTTTGATTGCAGCCGCAAAGTGTCGCACAGCCACCATAGAGACGCCCACTACCTCCCACTACTGCTATCTCACATCCGTAATACCTTGCAGTCCTGCATATACATTGGTAACACCAAGTAGCATCGGCCACTCACGCACAGTTACAGCAGCCCTGACCTTACTCAGAAATTGCTAACCTCATCACACGCAGTAAGTACACAAGCTGCATATGCTGTCGCAGTGGCTAATTTATGCACACCCAAGTAACAGTGTTCAAACGGACAGGCACGTCTGCGTTTCTCAGACCACTCCCCTGTCACCACCCCCAAATGCTGACCTCCAGTCACTCACTCTGCAATGGCTTTCTTTCTGCGTGAGTGATCGCAGTGTGATCGCAATGCTAACTCACGCACTCGCACTGCGATGCATATGTATGCGCGTATGCACCATCGACCGACCTGCGTACAGTGTTGCAGTTGTGATCCATGATGAATGAGGCCCACAAACCTCAGTGAACAAATCACAAAATCCTTATACTGAAAATAAATTTGGCAACAATTTCAGTGGACCACACAGAACGGGGGAGGGGGCGGTTCTGAGTACCCCCCCCCCCCCTTCCCCCCTCCCGAAGGACTGGTTATTTTTTCTGAGATGAAGAATCTGTCTCCTCATAGTCTCTGTCTCCTCATAGCTGCAAACAGATCCCACCCAACATGGTGTAATGCTGCAATTTGCAGGTGTATGGGGATGGGGTGGTGCCATTATGACGCAATTCTTGGAACTGCATAATTTCAGGCTACACCATAGACCTACGAATCACTGCGCATCCTCTCAGGTTAAACAACGTACTGTAACTAGGACACACAATGCAGGACCTGGATCCCATACAGTGTGGTGGTATAAGCCATGAATGTAACGGTCAAGATGAAGATTTTCCCTTAAGCCATAGAATAATAAAATGAAAAACGTATAAGACGATACATCCACTAGTGGAGTGAGCATTAGACTAGACAAGTAATAATCCTTTTTATTTGTATAGGTGTTCTGAGGTATCGTGTGCTTCACGACTCCTACCTGGAATTACCCTTTGGTCAACCACTTAATTGTAGCTCAACTCAGGTGTAGGCAACCTGTGGCATTCCAGCTGCTGTGAAACTACACATCCCAGCATGCCCTGCCACAATTTTGCTGTTAGAGCATGCTGAATACTGGAATGCCATGGCAGCCTACACCACTTCAGTATTCTATGGGTGACAGACAGTAGACGAATAACAGTCCTCAAACGCAATACATGTAATCCAGATGAACAAATATATATAATGCAGATAAGGCAGCTGAAGTACTATCATACAATATAAAACACATTGCATATGAATGAAGTTAAGGAAAAATGTTTTATAATGTCAGTATAAGTCACATCCTGTACATAGCATGTCTTGAAAAAATAAATACCCTTTGATTTTATACTTTCATCCATTATGACCTGTGGAGTTCACAATCTAGGAAGAAAACAATGCATTGATTGTAAATCTGCATAATGCTGGACCAAAGCCGTGTATGCATTAAGGAGCTGTGTTCTGTTTACAGCAGAAAATACTGAAAAAATATTGTCTTAAAACTTTAATACGAAAGAGTGTGTGTGACTCATTCCAAGTGCACAGTACTGTACCAGGATGCCATGGAAACGGGTCTATTTTTGATAAGAGCATATGTATTAGTGAACAGAGAGCGCTTCAATAACTATGATACATTTTTGTAGGCAATGATTTAAAGCTTTGTATCAATAACACCATATTTGGTGTCCATTTTTTACATCAGATTCTTTCTGGATGAACATGAGCTTGTCTTCAAATGTGAAAAAAAAAATCAAAACATCTTTTTTTCCATTATCCATCACCCAAGTTTTATTAATTATAGAATGAATTCTGTTTTTGTTTTATGAATAACAATAAAGCTTTTGAGTTTTGATAGCTTTTTCACGCTATGCCTTATTGAGTAGCTTTAACAGAAGTTGAAAGAAGTTATTTGCTCAGTTCAGTAAAATGCCACCATACAGTATTTCAGGCAGAGATTTGGACCCGGGATATTTCCGGGATAAGCCGGGTCAACACGGGTCCTTTCTCTGTGTGAGTCCAGCGCCGCCATCAGGGGGGAATGTCGGGACACCAGTCACGGGCCGAGAGAGAGGGGGCCTGGGTGGCAGTTTCGATGAATGCACGGATGGCATGCACTGACAGGGAGAAAGAGCATCAGCGCAGCATGGCAGCGGCATTTGAAATATGGAGCCAGTCGCGAGCAGTGGCGTCATAAGGGGGGTGCGGAGGGTGCAGGCCGCACCAGGGTGTCACCCGCCAAGGGGTGACACCAAGGTGCAGACTGACACTCCCCCACAGTGACAGGAGCCGGGTGCTGCACTGTAGTATTAAGTGCAGCACCCAGCTCCTGACACTGTGAGGGAGCCGGCACTGCAACACAATGCAGTCAGCACCCCCTGCACCCCCTCCCAGTAATATTAAAAAAACAGGACGAGAGGGATCAAGCCGCAAGGCCACCCCCTGTCCTGTGAGGCCACGTCCCTTTACACGAGATCACGCCCTTTTTGGGGCGTGTGCGGTTGCGCCGCGCTCACAACGTCCCTCCCCGCACCGGGTGACACCGCTGGGAGGGACACCACTGGTCGCGAGCCAAACACAGCTCGCAGAATGGCAGCTGCCATTCTGTGAGCTGTGATTGGTTCGCAGCTGGCTCCATATTTCAAATGCTGCTGCCTCGGTGCGCCAATGCTTTCTCGTTTCTCCCTGCCAGTGCCTGCCACCCATGCATTCTGCACTGCTGCCACCAGGGCCCCGTCTTTCTTAGGAAATGCCGCCAGAGATTGTGTTCGTTTTATGAAGAGTCAAGGTATGCCCTGTGCCCTCCCCTCTCTGCACTGTCCGCCCCGAGTCCAGCCAGCTTTTCCTGCGCCCCCCACTAGTCCAGCCAGCCAGCCTGCCTTCCCCTGCCTGCAAACCCTCCCAGTCCAGCCAGACCGTTTGCCTGCCCCTCCGACAGTCCAGCCAACCTTCCCTGTACCCCCACCTAGTCCAGCCAGCCAGCCTGCCCTGCCCCTCGCTCAGTCCTGCCGGCCTTCCCTGCCCTTTGCCCCGACCCCCAGTCCAACCAGCTTTCCCTAACAACTGCCCCCACAGCCCAAACTTTGAGAATTTTTAAATTGGTTTACACACCAATTGATGCCCCCCCTCCGAAAGTAGCTCCACCCACATTATTCATGGCTCCACCCACCTCTGCAGCATACCTGCCTGCTGGTGGGGGAGGGCTACCTCTTTGGCAGTACATTTCTGATGGCAGTCCTGTCCGAGTCCAAAGGCCCGAGTCCACGACCCTGGTGGCTACCAGGGTTATTCCCTGGTTCAACCCAGGTAGGCTGCAGTGCGAAAGGGGCGACCTGGGTTATTCAACCCTGGTTACAGTAAAAGGATCTCATTGGTGGTTCAGGAGCACTGACACCCACTCTTCATGACTCATCTTTGTGAGCCTGTAAAAAAACATCCACTTCTAATGACTCACACATTTGGCAGGCCAGGCTCGGGTCCAGTTTGCAAGGGTACACCTCTCCTCCATTGTCCCAAGAACTTCCTCTGTCCCCTAACAATAAGTGCCTGCAGCTGCACTGCCGCTGCCCTCGCCCTTTGCTGCTAAGCCAGGGTCGTATTGGCCCGTTGGGCACATACTAGGCAGTCAGTCGTTGACTGACCCAGCAACAGCAGCTGCAGGCATGTCCATAGGAAATAGCACCACTGATATAATTTTTGTGAATCAGAAGTGAAATCACGGAGGGAGGAGCCAAACTGCTGCAGACGCTCAGGGCTCCGGCTCCCTAACAATCGTACACGTATCCATGCATCTGTGTAGCTGTATGTGTTAGCATTACCCATCAGAAAAAAATCCTGCTTCATTTGAGCCATACTTGCCTACAGGGCCGGATTAAGGACCACATGTGCGAGGGCTGAAAATGTTCAAGGGCCTATACTAAAAAAAGGAGGAGCTGTGACCAGTGCTGTGTGGGTGTGGCCAGAGACATGTGAGTCTGTAAATCCTCTGCACCATCAGCCTCATTGTCTCTCTAAATACAAAAAAATTGAAAAAAATCATAATTTTGTGAGAAAACTAGAAATAAAATGTTAGTACTTATGATTTATGGCCACTGTGTGGATAGCTAGGCAGCTGGTCATCATCATGCTGCCATGATGATGGACCTATTTTTATGTGGAGGCCTGGAGTCAGGTGCATATTTATAATGGGTGCAGGGTGTGCGGTGCACACGGGCCCCTGGGTCCACACCTGGGGGCCCGTGTGGGTCCACACCTTGCACCCATATTATACTTGCCTCTCCGGAGTCCCACGTCAGCGCCGGTGTCAGAGTTGTTAAACATCAGGAAAGTGGCCCGCAGCAGCCATTTTCCCATTGTTTTGTTCATGCGCAGTACAGGGAAAATGGCCACCGTGGCCATTTTCACGGTGACTTGCGCATGCGCTATAGACTCTGGTCACACTCTAGTGCACAGAGTCTATCAGTGCGGCGCTGCCGGCCACCGGACTGAGAGGAGAGGGCCCATGACGAAGCCCATGACGAAGACTGCACATGGGCCTCCACCTCTCTATAAACACCCCTGCCTGGAGATGGACCTCTATCCACCCCATTGTTAATCTGGCCCTGCTTGTCTCCTTTCCCAGAACATCCTGGGACTACCGAATGTCAGGAAGACCCCATGGACTGCCAGAGGAATAGGCCACCATCCACATCCTGCACACTGCCCATTCATCTTGTCATAATGATGCAAAGTGCCTAGCCCACCATAGTGACTGCATCTCTTCTCTGGGCACTATCCCAGAGGGAAAAAAAGTATGATTTAAGCTCCATATAGAAGAACTGCTATGCACATCCTTTTTGGCCTCCAGATTACACACTGATCTAAAATCCCATTGATTCCTGTGGCCCCGTATCCCAAACACGTGTGTGGCCCCTGAAACTACAGCACTACCCTGTGCGTCCTTAGGATGCATGCTCAGAGGCTGCAGGGGAAGTGCCTGGAGGCTGCTGGGTATCATTTCAGGCACTGTGCAAACCAAATGCAGGTGCCATCCCTATCGCCATATGCCCTGGGCAACGGCACTCCTCGCACACCCCTAGTTACAGTTCAGGCAGTAGCATGCATTGTGTGATCAGTCAGGATGGATTGCAAAAAAAGAAAAAAGAGGAAGCGCTAGCAAACAGTAAAATTCAATTTATTTATCCTTTTAATATTAATTGATAAATCACTTCTAATAATGGATAGCAGCAGGAAGAAGATGATGATCATAGTATGGCAGTTAGAGACATTCGGGAGGGTTCTTCAGGCCCAGAATGATGGAGATTTATATTACTAAAAAGAAATGGAGCTCATCTACCTCAATGGGCACAATATATGAATTTTACCTGCTAGGACTAATATAATGGAATAATAATAAGTTCTGCTGTGGGTAAATGTCTGATAGGCTTTCTGAGGGACACAGCAGTGTACAGGTTGGAAACTGTGTGCCATTAGAGCTCAGGGGTATGTTTCAAAGGTTTGTGGATTCATGACTTAGACATGACAGGGAGTAAGATGTTTATTTACCACTTTGGAATATACAAGTTTGAGGATTTTTGGGATAGAGGCTCATGTGATAGTACATAGCAGATACCCACCCTTGCCAGCAATGATTCCTATTGGTATTGCTAAATTGTAGATTGTCCCATTGTGAGATATATATTGCACAGATATAACTCCTCCGCCAGGAATACATTCCACAGAAATACCCCTCTTTGCACTTATATCTTATGGAGACATCGGCTATTGAGCTACCTCGAATTCCCATCCATGTGTAGCAAACATACAACCATTGTCAGCAGTATATTGCACAGAGATCTCCCCACCAGCCACTTCCGCAGCACCTGCCCAGCACAACCACACTATCTGCAGTTCCCAGAGTTTATAGTACTGAATGACTCCAATAGCTCGAGACAGCAGTCAAGTGAGTTAGAGGTGACGGAAGTGTCATTGTCAGGGGGTCAGAACACATACAGCACAGTGCTCAATGAGCTGGTAAAGTAGTGACAGCAGAGGTTACAGCAAGTGTCCATCAAGTCTGATCCCACTAGTCACCGGCTGCTGTGAGGATCCTTTTTTATTGTGTAGTAGAATTACTTTTGCTATCCTGGCTCATTATGTAATGCCATACATACAGTATAAGTATGCATACAGGGCCTGATGCTGAGTCACACACTATTGCGACCGCTTTAACGTGTTCTGCAGTAGTTGCGCCTGAGACCATATGCTAATGCAAATATAAGCCTTTCCCCTGGTGTACAAGAGTGCGTCTGACTGAGCAAGGACTGAGACGCCCACTTTAGGCAGCCTCAGGCCCTGTAATACCGATTGGATGGTCTTTAAACAAAGCCATCAGTGGCACCATTGACACTTGCACCAGCTCTTTGGTAGGTTCATATCTTTCTTCTGAGTAATCTGAGTATGGCCTCCAACATTAGTGATTGGCATCTGTGTATGCAACCACTTCACTTCAGTAACAATCCCATAATGCACCTATAAGGCAGACCATCTCCATGTGTCTGTATAGCCACCTCCCAGTCACTGCCCAGCACATTTCCAACACAATGCAACTTTAATAAAATTAAATGCAAACCCAGTAAAAGTATACCCCAGGTAAATATACCCCAAAGTCTGTCTGGGAAAGGTATCCCAAAATGTATCTGGAAGGTGCAATATATGACTCATTAAAAGTATAGATCAAGGAATATTTATTCCACCTCTTAGCAAGCTGTAATAAAATTGGATGCTTTTGTAGGAAGATAAATACTGTGTATTCGCCTTTAAAATTGTAACCACCTCTTCTCCACCCCACCAGCTCATAATAAAATGTTGGTGTTCCAGTTGGGAATAGAACAAGAGGCACTCATGTACCTAATCCGTACACTCAGATTTGTCCAACTTTTCCTAATGACAAGCACGTATGTTTGCACATGCCACCTTTGGGCTTGTATATCCAGTAATCTCTCCATCAAATCAGGCGCATTTCACAATCAAATAGGCACGCATTTCACAAACATAGGCATGCATTTCACAAACAAATAGGCACGCATTTCACAAACATAGGCATGTATTTCTCAAACAAACAGGCACGTATTTCACAAACAAATAGGCACGCATTTCACAAACAAATAGGCACGCATTTCACAAACAAATAGGCACGCATTTCACAAACATAGGCATGTATTTCACAAACAAATAGGCACGCATTTCACAAACAAATAGGCACGCATTTCACAAACATAGGCATGTATTTCACAAACAAATAGGCATGCATTTCACAAACATAGGCACGTATTTCACAAACAAATAGGCACGCATTTCACAAACATAGGCATGTAGTTCACAAACAAACAGGCACATATTTCACAAACAAATAGGCACGCATTTCACAAACAAACAGGCACGTATTTCACAAACAAACAAATAGGCACACAGCTACATAAAGTTGCTTTACTCAGTGTATTTTCAAAACTCCATTATCACTCTACCAAACATTCACTTCCTAGATCATTTGACCTTAATTAGGACATTAGAAAAATTAGATCTGCTAGAGATCCCTAAGGTTACTCTTCGGTAGCGTGCCCTTCACATAAATATTTAGCATCTATTACAGCTGTCTCTGTCCATTACCTCTGTGAAAGAGGATGCTGTAGCTTTTCATTTAATTGACTTACAAGGCAGTAATCAGTAATTAGAACCATGTTTTTCAGAATAACTCTACAATATTGTAGTAAAGTTCAGAATGACCTGGAGGTCATAAAGTATGTTAGGGAAACTTTTTTCTTTCTCATCACAAGTAAACAGGATTCCAACTTTACCTTTCACTGAAATACAGTACTGTTAGTTTATGTAGAATTTATAAATATAGTGTAAGGTACTAGCACCCAATAATAGACAGGGTGAATGTTAATATAAATGAGAGATTCAGATAGACATATTTTGTGGCTAACTGAATCTTTACATATTTTTGCAGCTCTATATATGAAAACCAAAAGTGACGATTTAGGAGAAAAAGGGACAGATAGATTTGGTTTTAAAAATGGCACAGTTGGAGGTAAGCTTTAATACAAAATAAGAGACAGTGAAAATAACATCCAGGTTGCACAATGAAAGAAGGGTTATTGTGGAGTTGTCATTTAGTAGCACACCTACAGTACATAGTACATGCAGTTCTACCTCACTGCCCCAAATATGTATTGTGTGTTTCACTGTAGAAGTTCCTTTTTGTTTCCTGCTATTCCTGCCCTATTTATAACTATACTGCCTTTTGGTTGCCCTGACTTCGACCTGGCACTTATCTGGTACTATTGATTGCTGCTTGCCTTGACCTCTGTCTGGACTGTGATTGTTGCTGTTAGCTGCCTGCCCTAACCTTTGCATGGACTTTTGTATGAATACCAGCATTTTTGACATTGTGTACAGCCCTCTATATGTTTTTTATATGTTTATAAAAAAATTTATATCCCTGGATGAACTTTATATCATTTGTAACTATTGCATCACCAATAATATTGCCAGATAACCAATGATTCAATATTGGAGCACATACCCATCCACACTTTATGAAGATATGAATCAATCCTCTGTTAAGGATATCACAAGTATAAATATTTAAAAAATGTCACATTTTAATTGCTTGCATCTTAAATTGTTTACGAACAACATTAGTTTATGGTATGTATGTGCTAAGGAGGAGTGTGGGAAAGAGGCTGGCAGGGTTGGTTGAAACTCCCATGCCAGCTGGCACCTCTGTAACACTATAAGAAAATGAACTGCTGGTATCTGCAGCATTTGCAAAATTGTATTTGTTAAATCAGGATTCTCTATATTGCAGGAGCCATTAACTATGTATCATAAGGTAAAAATATCTACGTTCCTTGCGATGGTAAAAGGAAAAATATATATGCGGACCACACAATCTTTTGATAACTGGGTACATTTTAGGTTATATATACACATCTATCTCTCTCTCTCTCTCTCTCTCTCTATATATATATATATAATTATATATACAGTATATATATAAATATACTGTATACATATACAATGATATATATATATATACATATATATATATATATATATATATATATACCATGTGATTACTGTACACTAACATAAAAATATACTTACCTTTAAAGACACTATACTGCAGAGCTGTTGTCTAGCAGGTCAAGGAAAGAAAAAACAGTTCAGCAATTTTTCTTTAAATAATTGGGTACTGCAGGCATTTTTCTATCACTCTATATGTATATTATATACTATATGTATAGCACATGATATGAAAGCTCCAACTGTTAGATATATATATAAAACCATGTAGCTTTAAAATACATGGGGCTCTATTTATTAACGTTATTTTTACTAAAATAAAGTAAAAAGGCTTGTTTTCACACCCTTTTCACATTATTTTAGTTTCACATAAATTTACTAAAGGGCAATTCGTAAAATTCTACTCCAAACCCTAATTATTACATATTTTTAGTAAGCAGATCACATTTGCCATAATTGTAATGGGAAATGGGATCTGGCCAAAGTTACTAAAATTAAATTGTGAAAAAATACCGGGGGAAGCCCTGTGACAATAACACCACCTGGAGATGGCGTTATCCAGGGCTTCCCCGGTTCCCCGACTCCTGCTCTGCTCTAACAGGCAGAGCAGAGCCGGGCCCAAGTGATCAGCTATTTGGTCTAAATAGTCCACACACAGATCACTGCAAAAAAAGAAAAAAACAAAAAACAAAACGTATCTGCATCCAGGGTGATCAGTGCTCCGGTTATGTCCTCCGAAGCTCTGGTCAGCTGGTCTCCCGGCTCCTGCATAGAACTGCTGACCAGGGTCACAGTGCAGGAGCTATGAGACCAGCTGACCGGAGCTCCAGAGAACATCACCGGAGCACTGATCACCGGACGTAAGTATAATCCGAGTGCAGGGGAGGAGGGTTCTAGCAGGGCGGAGGGGGATTTCCGCAAGGGGGTGTTGTGAAGGGGGGTGCATGGTACCCCAAGCACTGTCTCTGCAAGGAATTTTTGATAAATCCCTGTGATTCTGTATTTCCTAAATTCGCAATGTGAACTTATTCGGAAATATCACACTACAACCACATTGCGAATTTAGGAAATATCACAGGGATTTATTAGAAATCCCTTGCAAGGACAGAGGGGCTGATTCAGACCCGCTCACAAGCGCTATGCGCTCGCAAGTGGGTCGATGTTTGCCCCCTGCGCATGCGCCGACTCCGGCGTGCGCATGCGCAAGACCAGGCCAGTGACGGGCACTCTGTCGCTACGGGTCTCGCACCAAAACGGGGCGGCTTGATTGTGATTGACAGCTCGCCCCGTTTTGGTGGCAGGCAGGGGGGGTGGCTACACAAACGGAGGCGTTCCCGAAGGAACGCCTGCCGTTTGTGGCAGGCACCACTAACATCACCAGTGATGTCAGTGGTGAGCTTCCTGCTCTATTTATTGCTATTACAAATTTATGTGGTGCAAGGTCAAAGTGGTCCTTTCAAATTCATCTAATGACAGCAATACTTTAATATTGACAGGGGCCAGAGGTGTCAGAGGGTCTGGTGACACCCATTGCCCACTCTGGTTATTCCCTGCACCGGATGCCCTCCCAGATGAAAATGGGGCATGGCCTAAATAAAAGCTTGGACTCATGATAACATCACTCCGGGGGCAGCCCGGCATCACCGGAGACACTGGACTGCCCCGCAGATACTGGGCAGTCTGCACTGTCTGCTCCTCTTCAATGACAGGAGGCGGGTGCTGCAGGAGAATGTCACACTGCAGCACCTGGCTCCTGTCACTGCAGAGGAGCTGGCATTTTGGTGTCACTCCCTCAAGGGTGACACCCGGGTGCGGCCCGCACCCCCCTTATGGCACTACTGACAGGGACATAAGCCTTGTGGTGATGGTGGGGGTTTATATTCATGAGGGCACCGAGAGAGGGGGGAGGTGAAAACTGGATACCCAAGCCCAGGCTTGTTGAGGGGCGGCCCGGTGGGGGCATTGTCTCCCTTTGCAGTGCTGCTGTTTCCTGGTGCCACACACAATATTATTATACATATTTGTTTAGGGAGAGTGTGGCCGCATCTTCCAGTATCCAGGCCCTTGGCATCTCTCGACGACCCTCTATATTCATGCAGGATATGGTAATAAGGAGAGCCGAAATGAGTGTTAGCTGGCTGCTGCCTTGAGGCTGTACGCAGGTTGATCTTGGGTCTCTAATTGAATATCTGTGGACATTTTATATGGAGGAACAGACCATGCCCCTTACTGTAATATCTTGACTGTATCTGTTGCAGACTGAAAACCACAATAAACAGACATATTCATACTGGTTTGATGGCATACTGGGGCTGAGTGCCAGTTTCTGCATGGTAAGTTGTGTAACTTCGCTCTGCATATGCCCAGAAAAGTGGCTGCACACATAAAAGTGCAATTCCACCTCTTCTGCCCGCATACTGTACATCTGGATAGGTGGGACGAAAACCTTCTAACATAAGGATGTTTGTGCACTTGCATACACATGTACACCAGACCACAAATGTACATGTGGGCCTGATTCAGAGTTACATTATATGCTATAAGCATAGCTGCTGCGTCAGGCCCTGTGTCGGAAAAAGTCTGTGGTCAGGCGCAAGTGTAAGTACTGGATGAGGATGATAATGATGCCCAGCACTAGCGGACTGTCTATCGGCTGTTTGCACATTCTTCACAGACGCTGAAATCTCCATCACTTGGGCATTTAATATGATTTTTATGAGCGCGTTAAAGCAAAACTTTTTATTTTCCGTACACAAGAGGGGCAGTTGTTTCTGCTGCATTAGAAAGGCTTTTGGGATTTTATCGATGCCTAATATCGATTGCATTTGTTGCAAATAAAAATAGAAGATTAAAAACATGGATACAAGTGGGATGTAATGGCGTGCGATATATGCCCATGCACATATGTTACTATTGCCGATTTGCATATGGTCACAATTGCTGCTTTTATTAACAAACCAAAACTTTTCCAGTGAGTTGGGGCCCAATTTCGACTAACTATGCATGAGCCTCATTGTCTTCCCTAATCAGTATAGATTATTGCACAGCATGGGTACCCTGAATTGTTTCTTTCTGGAATCACAGTTAATAAATAATTATTGAAAGAATGGCAGCCTTGTAACATCAATATTGTGGAATAAAACTATGCGAATAATACTAATAATAATAAGGTTAGTTTGTTATGAGACTGGTAGAATATTAAAAATGGACTAAATTGCTTTATTTTTAACAGCTGTATGTGTGTTTTCATTTGTTTTGGTAGTATGTCTTGTAGGACACCTAATTGACAATACCCCCTTTAGGTCAGCCACCCAGCTATACCCCAGTCTCTCTCATCTCAGGGTCATGCAGATTATAAAAGGCAAACACAAGTTATAGGGGTATGATGTAACGGAAGTTGTGAAACCACTGAAGGCTTCACATCCAACTTTACGCCACAAGGGGGCGTTGAATACATATCTGTTTTTGCCATTCCCTAGTTAATTTTTGTTTTTATTCTTAACTATTGTTCACTCCTTATTTAAGTTATTTTATATTTCATCTTGTTCTGGTGCATTGTGTTTTACTTACCGGTGTATTTTCTTATAGTGGTATATTGTATTGTACATAAAAAATAAATGTACTGCTTTCATTTTATATAATTGCATCACTTAGTGCTATTTGTCAGAGACATATGACTTATTTATATGACTATTCTTGTTCCATAAAAATTTTCCGCTTACTGAAATGTGTTATGGACATTGGTTACAATGTGAGCTCTCTTAAGGAGGAGGGCTTTTATCACAAGCCTTACGGTGTTACACGATGTTCTTTTGTGCTTGAATCCCCAGACCTGTCATCTCACCCAAACATCATTCTGCTTATCGGCTTTAGATGAACATTTGATTCTCCTTTGACTTTATTTACAGAGCCAAATTAATTCCTCGGTTCTGGCGATCCTGCGTCCCTTCCCTTGTGGTACAGTATATCGCCAATGATTGCTGCCCTGCTTGATGTCTGACTATTTTGGACTGTCATGTTCACTGGATTCATTGTCAGTGACTGTTCTTTTCCACAAATATAGAATATTATGGTGAATATGTTCTTCTCTCCCATTCCTTGCACTGCCTCCTCCACACTTTCCTTCCTGTCACTCTGTCTCATAATTACACACTATAGACATTGCTGATTATGGCTTCTGCAAGTATTGTGTTGCTCTTAGTGCGCCCCCGCAGCTCTGACTCACGGAACACACAGACACTGCTGGAGTGGTGCTGCTATCAAGCAATGTACGCTAATAGGCTGAGGTGTTATCTTAGTCCTGGTTCTATACACCTGATATATGGAAGGTATAGGGAATAATGTACTCCCTTATAATTATTATCAGGCTATTAGAGGCGTTATGTGACCATATAAAACCATTAGGTCAAGTGCCTTACAGATTAGACAACTATGAGGTGACTTCTAATATCCACTATTTGGTTTAGGGGTATGTTATGCCTTATAATTCACAAGTTTTAATTAACAAAACACACATACAAACATAGCATAAAGAAAACGCAATTCGGCTTCCAGATCCAGCCTTTGCTACTAATCATACAACCCCATTCTGAGTGGATGAGTTACCCGCCACTGTCTGTGATGTCACTGCTGGCGCAGTAGTGCACACACATATCATATATCCCAGAATTGTTACAGAAATACTTTTATAGCTCGGGGTGTGTGAGACCTCCACCCCCTGCCGGGAACACTGAGTAGGTAAGAAAAAATAATGGAGACCTGGTACATTCAACGACAGCTACAGGAGCATACCATGGCCCTTACCGATGACTATCAATAGTGAAAAGTGCCTAAACAGTCTTTTCTACATAACAGTTTATGGGCAAACACAGCTTTAAGGGACCTCAGCAGACAGAGTACAGGGGAGGAAGTGCCAGAATTAGAGACATTCGGAGATAACTGTGCAATAAAGGTCATGTAAGAAAAGTTGGAGTTGGGTGGTTGACTGTATGAAGTGTGACCAAGACTGAGAAGAATGAGCCATTGGTCACTTTATTATGGGCAGTCTGGGAGTGTAGAGGGTAGAAGCTCATTTGCAGAGGGACAAGAAGGGAGTGTGTTAATAGAATATGGTTTAGAATGTTCTATACAAGTTGCTGTTAGGAAACAAAGAGGAAGAAAGACCTGGGGCACTAGAGTGGGGGAGTTTGAGATTATTTCTTAAGAGTTGAGCACATTTTTGAAGATTCAAGGTAAAGTGGTGGGTTTGGGAGTGGAAGTGAAGGTGAGTGAGGGGCACTGGATCTATCAGAAAATAATTCTTCATCGGTGTTATAGATACAGTTTTTGACAAGTGAGCAGTCTAAGAAGGGGGGATCACGGAATCATGTGAAAGCTGCATATAAGACCAGGTGCGTATCTATTATGGGTGCAGGGTGTGCGGTGTGGGCCCCCCTGCACACATACTTTGTATTACTTACCCCTCCGAAGTCCCATGTCGGGTCTCCCAGCGCTGTTAAAATGCAGGAAAATGGCCGCTGAGGCCATTTTTCTGGCTTTTTGCGCATGTGCTCTGAGCTGATCGCCGAAAAAATGGTGATCTGCGATTGCGCAATAGACCCTGGGCACACTCTAGTGCCCAGAGTCTATTGATTCTGCGGTGGAAAGCCAGCCACGTCAGTCTGCTGCCGGCCACCTAAGTGAGAGGAGGGGACCCGTGTCGGGGGATGCACACGGGCCTCCTCCTCTCTAAAGATGCCTCTGTATAAGACAATTTATAAAAATATCTCTACCGCTGTTTGGAGCAGACAAGTCTGTATTGTAGACAGATCTTGCTTTTTTTAGCACTGTGCGTGCTCCGTATTCAAGTGTATGTAGCTATGGACAATAACAAGTCATGCACATCCTACACATCTCCACTTGCTGTTGAATGGGTATAATTGTAATGGTGCTTTCAAAAGAAGGCAAAGTTTAAAAAAGTTGTGTGAGTGCAGGGCTTGTAGACAGAATTGTGGGCTATACAGAGTTAAGCGCATGCAGCCATCTGTATCTTGCAACAAGAGTAGGATTGACGCAAGTGCGCACTGATAATGATGGATAGGGGTGGTGCACATATGTGTGATTATCCAAAGTGTATGAATAGGGGTGGTGCACATATGTGTGATTATCCCAAGTGTATGGATAGGGGTGGTGCACATATGTGTAATTATACCAAGTGTATGGATAGAGGAGGTGCATATATGTGTGATTATCCCAAGTGTATGGATAGGTGTGGTGCATATATGTGTGATTATCCCAAGTGTATGAATAGGGGTGGTGCATATATGTGTGATTATCCCAAGTGTATGAATAGGGGTGGTGCATATATGTGTGATTATCCCAAGTGTATGGATAGGGGTGGTGCACATATGTGTAATTATCCCAAGTGTATGGATAGAGGAGGTGCATATATGTGTGATTATCCCAAGTGTATGGATAGGTGTGGTGCATATATGTGTGATTATCCCAAGTGTATGGATAGGGGAGATGCCTATATGTGTGAATATCCCAAATGTATGGATAGGAATGGTAGACAAATGTGTGATTATCCCAAGTTTATGGATAGGGGTGGTGCACATATGTTTGATTATCCCAAGTGTATGGATAGGGGTGGTGCACATACTGTATGTGTGATTATCTCAAGAGTATGGATAGGGGAGGTACATATATGTGTGATTATCCCAAGTGTATGGATAGGAGAGATGCATATATGTGTGATTATACCAATTGTATGGCTAAGGACGATGCATATATGTGTGATTATCCCAAGTGTATGGATACGGGTGGTGCATATATGTGTGAATATGCCATGTATATGGATAGAGGAGGTACATATATGTGTGATTATCCCAATTGTATGGTTAAGGACAATGAATATATGTGTGATTATCCCAAGTGTATGGATAGGGGAGGCGCATATACATGTGGGAATATCCCAAGTGTATGGATAGGGGAGGTGCATTTATGTCTAATTATCCCAAGTGAATTGATAGGGGCGATGCATATCTCAAGTGTATGGATACTGCCCTATCCCAAGTGTATGGATAGGGGAGGTGCACACATGTGTGATTATCCCAAGTGTATGGATAGGGGTGGTGCACATATGTGTGATTATCCCAAGTGTAAGGATAGGGGAGGTGCACATATGTGTGATTATCCCAAGTGTATGGATAGGGGAGGTGCATATATGTGTGACTATCCCAAGTGTATGGATAGGGGAGGTGAATATATGTGTGATTATCCCAAGTGTATGGATATGGGAGGTCCATATATGTGTGAATATCCCAAGTGTATGGATAGGGGAGGTGCACATATGTGTGATTATCCCAAGTATATGGATAGGGGAGGTCCATATATGTGTAAATATCCCAAGTGTATGGATACTCCCTTATCCCAAGTGTATGGATAGGGGTGGTGCATATATGTGTGAATATGCCATGTATATGGATAGAGGAGGTACATATATGTGTGATTATCCCAATTGTATGGTTAAGGACAATGAATATATGTATGGATAGGGGAGGCGCATATATGTGTGAATATCCCAAGTGTATGGATAGGGGAGGTGCACATATGTGTGATTATCCCAAGTGTATGGATAGGGGAGGTCCATATATGTGTGAATATCCCAAGTCTATGGAGACTAGCTTATCCCAAGTGTATGGATAGGGGAGGTGCATATATGTGTGATTATCTCAAGTGTATGGATAGGGGAGGTGCACATATGTGTGATAATCTCAAGTGTATGGATAGGGGAGGTGCATATATGTGTGATTATCCCAAGTGTATGGATAGGGGAGGTGAATATATGTGTGATTATCCCAAGTGTATGGATAGGGTGGTGCATATATGTGTGATTATCCCAAGTGTATGGATAGGGGCAATGCATATATGTGTGAATATCCCAAGTGTATGGATAGGGGTGGTGCATATATGTGTGTGAATATCCCAAGTGTATTTATAGGGGAGGTGCATATATTTGTGATTATCCCAAGTGTATGGATAGGGGTGGTGCACATATGTGTGATTATCCCAAGTGTATGGATGGTGTGGTGCACATACGTGTGATTATCCCAAGCGTATGGATAGGGGTGGTGCACATATGTGTGATTATCCCACGTGTATGGATAGGGGAAGTGTATATATGTGTGATTATCTCAAGTGAATGGGTTGGGGAGGTGCATATATGTGTGATTATCCCAAGTGTATGGATTGGGGAGGTGCATATATGTGTGATTATCTCAAGTGTATGGATAGGGGAGGTGCATTTATGTATGAATATCCCAAATGTATGGATAGGGGAGACGCATATATGTGTGAATATCCCAAGTGTATGGATAGGGGAGATTCATTTATGTGTGAATATCCCAAGTATATGGATAGGGGAGACGCATATATGTTTGAATATCCTAAGTGTATGGATAGGGGAGATAGATGCATTTATGTGTGAATATCCCAAGTATATGGATAGGGGAGACGCATACTGTATATGTGTGATCATCCCAAGTGTATGGATAGGGGAGATGCAAATATGTGTGATTATCCCAAGTGTATGGATAGAGGAGATGCATATATATGTGAATATCCCAAGTGTATGGATAGGGTGGTGCATATATGTGTGATTATCCCAAGTGTATGGATAGGGGCAATGCATATATGTGTGAATATCCCAAGTGTATGGATAGGGGTGGTGCATATATGTGTGTGAATATCCCAAGTGTATTTATAGGGGAGGTGCATATATTTGTGATTATCCCAAGTGTATGGATAGGGGTGGTGCACATATGTGTGATTATCCCAAGTGTATGGATGGTGTGGTGCACATACGTGTGATTATCCCAAGTGTATGGATAGGGGTGGTGCACATATGTGTGATTATCCCACGTGTATGGATAGGGGAAGTGTATATATGTGTGATTATCTCAAGTGAATGGGTTGGGGAGGTGCATATATGTGTGATTATCCCAAGTGTATGGATTGGGGAGGTGCATATATGTGTGATTATCTCAAGTGTATGGATAGGGGAGGTGCATTTATGTATGAATATCCCAAATGTATGGATAGGGGAGACGCATATATGTGTGAATATCCCAAGTGTATGGATAGGGGAGATTCATTTGTGTGTGAATATCCCAAGTATATGGATAGGGGAGACCCATATATGTTTGAATATCCTAAGTGTATGGATAGGGGAGATAGATGCATTTATGTGTGAATATCCCAAGTATATGGATAGGGGAGACTCATACTGTATATGTGTGATCATCCCAAGTGTATGGATAGGGGAGATGCATATATGTGTGATTATCCCAAGTGTATGGATAGAGGAGATGCATATATGTGTGATTATCCCAAGTGTATGGATAGGGGAGGTGCACATATGTGTGATTATCCCAAGTATATGGATAGGGGAGGTCCATATATGTGTAAATATCCCAAATGTATGGATACTCCCTTATCCCAAGTGTATGGATAGGGGTGGTGCATATATGTGTGAATATGCCATGTATATGGATAGAGGAGGTACATATATGTGTGATTATCCCAATTGTATGGTTAAGGACAATGAATATATGTATGGATAGGGGAGGCGCATATATGTGTGAATATCCCAAGTGTATGGATAGGGGAGGTGCACATATGTGTGATTATCCCAAGTGTATGGATAGGGGAGGTCCATATATGTGTGAATATCCCAAGTCTATGGAGACTAGCTTATCCCAAGTGTATGGATAGGGGAGGTGCATATATGTGTGATTATCTCAAGTGTATGGATAGGGGAGGTGCACATATGTGTGATAATCTCAAGTGTATGGATAGGGGAGGTGCATATATGTGTGATTATCCCAAGTGTATGGATAGGGGAGGTGAATATATGTGTGATTATCCCAAGTGTATGGATAGCGGTGGTCCATATATGTGTGAATATCCCAAGTGTATGGATACTCCCTTATCCCAAGTGTATGGATAGGGGAGATGCATATATGTGTGAATATCCCAAGTGTATGGATAGGGTGGTGCATATATGTGTGATTATCCCAAGTGTATGGATAGGGGCAATGCATATATGTGTGATTATCCCAAGTGTATGGATGGTGTGGTGCACATACGTGTGATTATCCCAAGTGTATGGATAGGGGAAGTGTATATATGTGTGATTATCTCAAGTGAATGGGTTGGGGAGGTGCATATATGTGTGATTATCCCAAGTGTATGGATTGGGGAGGTGCATATATGTGTGATTATCTCAAGTGTATGGATAGGGGAGGTGCATTTATGTATGAATATCCCAAATGTATGGATAGGGGAGACGCATATATGTGTGAATATCCCAAGTGTATGGATAGGGGAGATTCATTTGTGTGTGAATATCCCAAGTATATGGATAGGGGAGACCCATATATGTTTGAATATCCTAAGTGTATGGATAGGGGAGATAGATGCATTTATGTGTGAATATCCCAAGTATATGGATAGGGGAGACTCATACTGTATATGTGTGATCATCCCAAGTGTATGGATAGGGGAGATGCATATATGTGTGATTATCCCAAGTGTATGGATAGAGGAGATGCATATATGTGTGATTATCCCAAGTGTATGAATAGGGGTAGTGCACATATGTGTGATTAGCTCAAGTGTACGGATAGGGGAGGTGCATATATGTGTGATTATCCCAAGTGTATGGATAGGGGAGGTGAATATATCTGTGATTATCCCAAATGTATGGATAGGGGAGATGCAAATATGTGTGATTATCCCAAGTGTATGGATAGGGGTGGTGCACATATGTGTGATTATCTCAAGTGTATGGATAGGGAAGGTGCATATATGTGTGATTATCCCAAGTGTATGGATAGGGTAGGTGAATATATGTGTGATTATCCCAAGTGTATGGATAGGAGTGGTGCACATATGTGTGATTATCCCAAGTGTATGGATAGGGGCGGTGCATATCCCAAGTGTTTGGATAATCCCCTTTCCCAAGTGTATGGATAGGGGTGGTGCACATATGTGTGATTATCCCAAGTGTATGGATAGGGGATGCTCATATATATGTATGATTATCCCAAGTGTATGGATAAGGGTGGTGCATATCCCATGTGTATGGATACTCCCCTATCTCAAGTGTATGGATAGGGGAGGTGCACATATCTGTGATTATCCCAAGTGTATGGATAGGGGTGTTGCACAAATGTGTGATTGTCCCAAGTGTATGGATAGGGGAGGTCCATATATGTGTGAATATCCCAAGTGTATGGATACTCCCTTATCCCAAGTGTATGGATAGGGGAGGTGCATATATGTGTGAATATCCCAAGTGTATGGATAGGGGAGGTGCATATATGTGTGATTATCCCAAGTGTATGGATAGGGGCAATGCATATATGTGTGAATATCCCAAGTGTATGGATAGAGGTGGTGCATATATGTGTGTGAATATCCCAAGTGTATTTATAGGGGAGGTGCATATATTTGTGATTATCCCAAGTGTATGGATAGGGGTGGTGCACATATGGGTGATTATACCAAGTGTATGGATGGGGTGGTGCACATACGTGTGATTATCCCAAGCGTATGGATAGGGGTGGTGCACATATGTGTGATTATCCCAAGTGTAAGGATAGGGGAAGTGTATATATGTGTGATTATCTCAAGTGTATGGAAAGAGGAGGTGCATATATGTGTGATTATCCCAAGTGAATGGATTGGGGAGGTGCATATATTTGTGATTATCCCAAGTGTATGGATAGGGGAGATTCATTTATGTGTGAATATCCCAAGTATATGGATAGGGGAGACGCATATATGTTTGAATTTCCTAAGTGTATGGATAGGGGAGATAAATGCATTTATGTGTGAATATCCCAAGTATATGGATAAGGGAGACGCATACTGTATATGTTTGTTCATCCCAAGTGTATGGATAGGGGAGATGCATATACAGTATGTGTGATTATCCCAAGTGTATGGATAGGGGTAGTGCACATATGTGTGATTATCCCAAGTGTATGGATAGGGGAGATGCATATATGTGTGATTATCCCATATGTATGGATAGGGGAGATGCATATATGTGTGATTGTCCCAAGTGTATGGATAGGGGAGGTGCATATATGTGTGATTATCCCAAGTGTATGGATAGGGGAGATGCATATATGTGTGATTATCCCAAGTGTATGGATGGAGACGATGCAGCGTTTTACAGAGAATATTTCTATCATTAACATCAGCCCATGCCCCAATGGAGCTTACAATCTATGGCCCTGATTCAGAAGCGCTCGCTATTTGGGAGCGCTCGCTCTGACTCAGAGCGGGCCGGTTTTTTATTTTACCCCAGCCTCAAGGCCGTTCGCTAAGCTGTGGGTGACCACACACAGTTTTAGCGGGCGGCCTGGCGATGGTCGCGATTATCGCGACCATAGGGCTTGAAACGAGACCCTTGTGGTAGGGTCTAGTCCACTGCAAGCCCCAGTGAACTTCCTGCTCTAATAGAGCAGGAAGTTCACTACTGACATCACGTGTGGGCTGCCCACAAACGGCAGGCGTTCCTTCAGGAACGCCTCCGTTTGTGCAGCCACCCCTCCGACCCGCCTAGAAAAAATGGGGCGAGCTGTCGATCAACATCAACAGCCGCCCCGTCTTGTAGCGATCCCCGGAGCGAGTGATTTTTCACTTGCTTCGGGGCTCGCGCACGCGCTGTTGTGGGCACTGATTGGCCATCAACCTGTTTGCGAGCGCTATGCGCTCGCGAGCAGGTCTGAATCAGGCCCCATATTCCCTACATACACACGAGGGTCGTGCGTGCGAGCGCGCGCGTGTGTGTGTGTGACAAAACAATAATAAGCGTGAGGAAATAAATAAAATTAATAACAATAACATTTATCATAAGCTGTAATATTATTATTAAAATTACAAAATATTACTGTAGAAAAAATTGGATTTCTAATTTCAACCCAGGACATATACATTTGTCCATAAAGATTTATTTTCCATAAGTGATAGGAAAATGATAATTGTAAATTATCTATTTTTGAAGTTGCGCACGTTCGTGCAGCATACCCAGAATGGTCTACACATACAGTATAGGCCTATACAGCATATTGGTAATATGATTATGTCTATTATATCTGTGTATAAGAAACATATTATTACCTTATTCCAGGGGTGGCCAAAGCGTCGATCGCGATTGACTGTTCAACCGGTAGATCACTGTGACATCCAGCAGCAGCCAATAAGAATAAGGCAGAAGCCGCGACTTGGTGAAATCGCAGCTGTCCCTGTCAGCTGTCATGTGTGATCCACTCCTCCACGCTGTATTGGGGACACAGGGGGTCATTCAGACCCGCTCGCGAGCGCAGGACGCTCGCAAGCGGGTCGATGTTACCCCAATGCGCATGCGCACGATGGAGGGAGCTCCGTCGTGCGCTGTCGCTCCGGGTCTCGCACCAAAGGGGGCGTGCTGTCGATGGTGAATGACAGCACGCCCCCTTTGGTGGGCGTGCCGGGGGCGTGGCTGCCAGACGGAGGCGTTCCAATGGGAATGCCTACTGTCTGGGTCCGGCCCCACTGACATCACTAGTGATGTCAGTGGGAGTGATTTTGGCTCTAATAGAGCCAAAATCACTCCAGGGTTTGCGGTCACCGAGACCCTACCGCAAGCCCTGACCATCACGACCATCTTTTTGGCCGCTCGCATATGCTGAGGGCGGTCACCCACAGCTATGCGAGCGGCCAGGAGGCCGCTCCATTTTCAGGTAGGAGGGCACTAATTCAGTGCGAGCGCTCTGGTCAGAGCATCCGGCTCTTAATCAGGCCCACAGTCTGCTTACTGAGCGCATGCTGCTAGACATCATCTCTGCATCTATAACTACAGCCACACTGAGACACGGCACTTCTGAGCTACACATTGCGAAGTTCCTGGAAGCACGATCTGGATAATCAAAAGTCAGCATACTCATACTGTGTGGACTAATAATGGGGTTAGAGATCTCACTGTTCAATTCAATACCACCTGTGTCAATAACACCTTGTTGCATACAGCAATTACCAACAACCAGATTACTGCCAGTTCCTATCTGTAGCATCTTTATTTCTCATACTGTGGACATTGGTTTACTGATTGCAATACTAACTACTAACCTGATACGTTTTGTTAGCTTACATTTCATTGGCTCAGAGTGCTAATAAGCATACCTTCCAACCAGATTTTGGTAGGACAGACCCCATGCCCCTTTCTGCATGGCCACGCCCCCTTTTTCCTATTTGGTAGATCATTAAATATTTTCTCCCTTTAGAGTAGATCACAGAGTCCAAAAGTCTGGCCGAGGTTACTCCATAGAGTTATAGATTCAATTATGTGTCCTTATTTATTTTGCACAAATATATTTATTAAATTTGACTATTTCAAAAAGGATAAACAATCTGCACCCCCCTTTGTCACTGGTTACATAAAGTGGTTTTTAATGATTTCCTTCCGCTTTTACTGTGTACCACGACTGGAAGAACACGGTGGCTTTCCTGCTGACGTGCGCTCCTCACTATCAGTGGCCTCCAGACTGTAGAAATGAATCATTTTACAATGCTGGTGGGAGGACGTTGCACATTTCCTACAATAGCTGTTTCTGAAAGTAAAGCAGTGGTTTCAGATGGTTTTGCCATCATAGGTGCAGGCGGTTTTTAAAAATCAGTTATACAAATGTATTTCTATGAATGAAAACAGTTTTTTATCTTTACTTTATCATTTAACACATTTTTTCGCAGTAGCCAAGGTATTTGCTGCTAAGCCAGTACATGTAAGCACATTATGCAAGGCACTTCCGCACTGGAACCTGATGCACTACAATCTCCATAATTTCATTAATAATAAAGTTATTTATATCCATTTTATTCAGTAAATATTGAGTAATACATTTGACAGAGTAAGAGGATTTTTATTGTGTAAATGGTCAATAATGAATAAAATAGTAATATATCCAGGTACTGTACCAATCTTTAAAATTACGTACAGTTGTCAATTAAGTTCTGGGCCATATTAAATATATTTGTATTGCAATTAGAGTTATTGAATATAAAATTCAATGATATTGCTCATATCTAGCCAGCAGGGCCTCCAAGACATTTTTCAGGGCCCCAATACTATATATTATAGAGGGAGCGTGACCAAGCATGGAGGTGCGGCCACATCCTGGGAAAAATATGCACTGTCAGCACTCTACCTTCCACTGTGAAGAGCGCTGCTCTGCCTCTAGAGTCCATGGCTAAGGCTAAGTCCAGACAAGCCTAGGTACTCAGTATCCAGTACGCCCCTCTCAGTGTCCCCAGTCTATTTGGTTTACCAACAGTTCCCAAATAGAAGAATGGCATAAAGAAAAGGAAAACATTTTTTTGAGCTTCTCTATATATTGGGTGTAGTGATGCAAATTAAAGAATGTGACATTGAACATGTTAATTATAACCATAATGTATCCAGGGTCTCTACTTTGTGTTTGTCATCATGACCAGGGTTTCACGGCGTGGAGTTTTGCGGTCCTTACTGGTGAGGGCGCTGTGGCGCGGTCTTTCTGTCGGTGGAGCTGGCGTGTGGAGACTGGCATTGGGCCATCCTGGCAAGGGTAAGTCTAGCGGCCTCTCTACGTCACAGGTGTCTGGGCGCCTCCATGTTGTCTTTGGCCATGTGACGTAGCAGGCCAATTGTCTGTAGGTCACCTGCTCTCTTGGGCCTATCACGTTCTGCTACTGGGTACTTAAGGATGTTTGGAGCTCCCTGTAGTTGCCAGTGCAACGTGTTCACAGCGTAGCTGTGAGAGAGTTCTCTGCGCTCCTGAAACCTAGACTTGTGCTCTGGTGCTTGCCCTAGCTCCTTGTCGGCCTCTGGCTCCCTGCATAGCCTGCACAGCTCTGCCTTGCATTCCGCTGGTGATCAGCCCTGCACCTTCCACCAGACCCACTCCTGCCTGAACCTGTCTCCTCAGTTAACCCATTCCTGCACAGCCATAATCGCAGCATTACCATATATCCCCTTCAGCCACTATTCAGCAAACCAGGATATCCACTTCACTCTCAGTCTATCTGGATTCATCTCTGTAACTGATGTGGACATTCGTTTACTCCCATTCACTACAGCTCCCTTCAGCCACATATATCAGTTTGTTTATTACTGACTTTAGTTTATTTTATTATTCATGTCTACGAACATTCACATTAAACAATTCAGAGCGAGCGTCCTGTGAGAGCGTCCGGCTCTGAATCAGGGCCACAGACTCTGACAGTGGCCCTGATTCAGAGCCGGACGCTCTGACAGAGCACTCACTCTGAATCAGGACCGTCCTTCTTAATTTTTAGAGCGGCCTCCTGGTCGCTCGTATAGCTGTGGGTGACCACCCACAGCTATAGCGAGCGGCCAGGAAGATGGTTGTGATGGTCAAGACCATCGCGACCATCAGGCTTGCGACGAGACCCTTGTGGTAGGGTCTCGTTGCCGCAAGCCCTGGAGTGCTTTCGGCTCTATCAGAGCCGAAGGCACTCCCACTGACATCACTTGTGATGTCAGTGGGGCCGGCCCCAGATGGTAGGCGTTCTAATGGGAATGCCTCCGTCTGGCCAGCCACGTCCCTGGCACGCCCACCAAAGGGGGTGTGCTGTCACTCACCATCGACAGCACGCCCCCTTTGGTACGAGACCCGGAGCGACGGTTTGCCCGTTGCTATCCGGGTCTCGCGCATGCGCCCGACGGAGCCGACTCCGTTGCGCGCATGCGCACTGGGTCAACATCGACCGCTTGCGAGCACTTAGCGCTCGCAAGCAGGTCTGAATCAGGCCCTGTGTTCAGAACACAATGATGAGATATTTATAATGATAAGTAGAGACAATTCAAGCATACAGTATATGTTGACAAAATTAAAAAAAATGCATATCTGTTGCTATATATAATGCACACTTGTCTAGTCTCCCCGAATATTTGGGAGACTCCTGCATTTTGGGGAGTCCCTCCTCACTCCTGGGAGAGTAATCATCCTACTGGCTCCCAGGTGTCTATATATCATCAGGGGCTGTATGGTCCCCGATGATGAAGTATCCCCCTCGCAGTGGGGAATACTTATCACCAAAGTAATTCAGCATTGCTCCAGTATGGGCGACAGCTACTCTGAAAATCAGCTGTCCCTGCGATCAGTAACACTGCTTCTTCTGTAGCAGCATTACTTACCTGCACTCATCGCCATCTTCTGCGCATGTGCGACCTGAGGTCACGCATGTGCAAAGCAACTGGGGAGGCGGTGAGGACAGTGGCGGAACTCCCGGAGACAATGAAGTCATTTGCCGCCGGGCGCCAGCCCTGAAGGGGGCACCTGGCTCCATTGTCCCCGGGAGCTGCATGGAGAAGAAGCTCCGCTGATCGGCGCTCCACCTCCATTGGCGTAACTACGGAGGGTGCAGGGGGTACGGTCGCACCCCCTGCACCCTCCATTTGCCAGACGCCCGCTGAGTGTGTTACCAGCGGGCGCCCGGCTCCTATTCAAACCCCCGTCTTCCGGGTCCTGCAGTGTACTATGGGAGTGACGTCATAATGTCACTCCCATAGTGCCGAGGAGCAGACGCCGGGGATGGAGCTCAGGAGTGAGCTCCGTCTTTCGGGTCCCGAGGAGCGGATGCCGGGGATGGACGGCGGCAGCACTGGAGCGGGGATAAAGGTAAGTGTTTGTTTTTTGTGTGTGTGTACACGCGCGGGGGGGGCCCTCACTACTGGGGGCAACTACAGGGGGCTCACTACTGGGGGCAACTACAGGGGGCTCACTACAGGGGGCAACTACAGGGGTCTCACTACAGGGGTAACTACAGGGGTCTCACTACTGGGGGCAACTACAGGGGGCTCACTACTGGGGGCTCACTACAGGGGGCTCACTACTGGGGGCAACTACCAGGGGCAACTACCGGGGGCTCACTACTGGAGCTACTGCATAGGGGGACCATTACTGGGGGGCACTACATAGGCAGGCACTGCATAGGGGGACCACTACTGGGGGCATTATATAAAAGGAACTGCATAAGGGGGGCGGTGGCAGCTGGGGCTGGCATAGGTGCTGGGGGGGTGGTACATTTTAGTTTGGGGGGGCACCAACATTTATCTTGCCTCCGGGCACCTGGGATGAAGTTACGCCACTGGGTGAGGAGGCGGCAGAAGCATCCACACACATCCCTCTTTGCATCCCAGGAACTCCTTCCCATAGGAAGGAACGGGGCCACGACAACAAGCACAATCTAAAAATGGCGCTTTCACAGTCAAACTCTGAAAAATGTATGTTTTCGGAGTTGGCTGAATATTAGGTGGTCCTATCGGACACTTGATGATGAATGGCCCATTACCTTAAATATGCAGAAACTATAACAGGCCATTATATACACATATATACACAATGTTGACACTTCTAATTTTACACTACTCTTTTACACTATCAACCCGGCAACTACCGTCCCCGGATGCCGGGGATAGCCCGGTCTATCAGCCTAGGCCTAGGGTGCCCTGGAGAGGGGGACCCCTCTATTGGGGGGTCCCCAATTCCCCAGGGAACCCCGGCCTGGGCTGACTAGTGGTCAGGGGTAATGTTTCGGCTGGGTACCCGGTGATAGGGTTTCCCTGGCTGTGGCATTACCCCCCCGCTTGAAACAGTCCGGTGTTGGCTATGGAAATTACAGGGGAACCCTATGCATTTTTTCCCTGTAATTCCAGAACCAGGACAAGCTCAGAGCCTGGTGCAGGTTTCGCTAAGTACAAGGGAACCCTACTCAATTTTTCCCCTGTATTTACACAACCAGGACTGGCTATGCAGAGTGTCGAGGCTGGTTGTGCTTTTAGGGGGGAACCCCACTTAATTATTTTTTTTTTATTAACACTTAACAAGCTTTTTACACTAAGATACATGCATGCATCTCACTGATGTATGCATGCATCTGTGTCCAATAGAACAGCCCATGCTCAAATCGAAAGCATGAAGCTCTTCTATTTAATGGGGATTGCAGTTCGATTTTGTGTTCGTTTTTCATTTGATTTGCAAATCGAATGTTAGTAAATTAATGGATCCTATATTCTTCTATGGAAAAACATAGATGTGTTTCAGAAATTCGATTTCAGATTAAATACATTTTTATGTTTGATTTGGCCTTTAGTAAATCCTTTCATAAAAAATATAACAAAAATCGAACCAAATTCAAATGGCAAATCAAACAGAAAACAAAATCTAACTCCTGCTGCTTTTATGTGTTTTAGCACAGCTGTGCGTACAAAGGCGCAGCGACTGTGCAATACTGCCCATTACTTCTTTATGTTACAGTTTTTACTGTGGCCATAAAAAAAATCACATCAGGAAACTAATAGGTCACTGTTGCTAGTATGTACAGTGGGCCTGATTCAGAGCCGAACGCTCTGACCAGAGCGCTCGCTCTGAATCAGTGCCTTCCTCCCTGAAAATGGAGCGGTCTCCTGGCCGCTCGCATAGCTGTGGGTGACCACCCACAGCATATGCGAGCGGCCAAAAAGATGGTCGCGATGGTCAAGACCATCGCGACCATCGGGCTTGCGACGAGACCCTGCGGTAGGGTCTCGCTGCCGCAAGCCCAGGAGTGATTTTGGCTCTATCAGACCCAAAATCACTCCCACTGACATCACTAGTGATGTCAGTGGGACCGGCTTCAGACGGTAGGCGTTCCCATGGGAACGCCTCCGTCTGGCAGCCACGCCCCCGGAACGTCCACCAAAGGGGGAGTGCTGTCACTCACCATCGACAGCACGCCCCCTTTAGTGCGAGACCCCGAGTGACGTATTCCTCATCGCTCGCCGGGTCTCGTGCATGCGCACGACGGAGCTCCCTCCGTCATGCGCATGCGCATTCGCACAACATCGACCCGCTTGCGAGCGTCCTTTGCTCGCGAGCGGGTCTGAATGACCCCCAGTATACAGTAAATTGTATTGTACTGTAGTTAGAATGGGCATTTCCTTGTAGCAATCAGAGCCCTCTACTGGTAAGATCTATAATATATTACATTTGAACTTCATGAATTTAATGTTTACTCACTTTTTAGGGAATAAATCCTTGTAGTTTTTTGCCATGTTTTTGGTGTTGGCCTCTCTGACTGCATTTATCAAGCACAGGATAATGCATTATAACTGTTCTTACGCACATTATGTGTCTGTGGGTTCACATATGTTATAATGTAATATCTCTGCTGTAATATTATACTATATATCATGTGTTTACTGTAGCTGAGGAAGCGAAGAGGGCTCTGAGCAGATCCCTCCGCCACCTCCTCACTGCTTCCCCAGCGGCCTTGCGCATGCATGACCTCATCATAAATGGAACCCTTGGGGGTCTATTTACTAAGCAGTGTTAGGAGACAGAGTCAAAAGTGATAAGATAGTGATAAGGTGCCAGCCAATCAGCTTCCAACGGTCATCTCACAGGCTGTGTTTGAAAAATGACAGTTGGGAGCTGATTGGCTGGCACCTTATCACTTTCTTATCACTTTTCACTCTGTCTCCTAACACTGCTTAGTAAATAGACCCCTTAGTCAGCTAATAACAAACTGTGCGTGCCATTTATTCTCTGGATGCATCATTTTTAGGCAGGAGCATAGCTTGGGCTGAACAGGTAGAGATCGCTCTCTAGACATCAGCTCCTGTAGGTTGCACCAGCTATGGTGGTTCAGCCAATTTCTTTTCATTTTAATGTTTGAAAGATACTCCGGCATCTGTTCACCAGTCCAGGCTCACGGATCCTGGTGGACGTGCTGTCCCTGGCAGAACTGTGTGAAAATAACAGGGGCTCTCCCTGCTCTTCCCCTGACATGTCAGCTCCTCTCCCTGCTTCCCTCGCTCACTTACTGTTATTATAACAGTCGCGAGGCTGCGTTGCCGGCAGCACACTGTACACCAGCCAAGAAGACGGCAAACTGTAGGGAAGTGTGTAGTGTCCCAAGACAGAGAGAGTCCGTTCAGCAGCAGGAAGCTGAAACCCAGTTCACGGGAGTGTCTGAAATCTGGACATCAGGCTGCTCATCTCCATTTATACTGAGAACCTCCTCCTGCCGTTAGAATCCCAACCTCTGCTGCTATACTCATATCTAGCACACCTGTGGTCTAACCAGATCCAGCATACTGAATGATTTCCTCTGATCCAGAACATTTTTGGTTCCCCTAGATCCAAAACATCTAGGATCTCCGCAAACTGTGTGGTCTACAAAAATCTAGCATACATTGGCATACAAATGCTCAACATTATCAGGTCTCTCAAAATTAGCTATGGGGTCTCCTGAGACCTGCTGTTAAAGAGAAAATAATCCCTTTGTAGTCACTTCTTCTTACCTCACCATATCGGCTACACTCTCTCCCCAGACACACTTCAGTACTGGGGATGGGGGCCGCCACAAAATCGCTTGCTCCAGGTGCTGCGTTCCCATACTTTGCCGCTGTCTATAGGATGTTGCTGGTTTCTCTGTTTTAAAGGGACTGTAACCTCAACATTTTAATTGTAACTCTACTGTATATACTAAACATAGTTTTCAATACCCTTCTGTGCAAGCTATCAGCTAACCCCGGGGCAGTGGAGGAATAAGATTAAGTTGAATTTATGGTGGTAATCAAAACAAGGCTCTTACTGCACACCCACCCTCTCACAGAATATTATACCAGCCTTTAGAATGCCATCTGGATTATACCAGGCAGTGGTGTGGTATAAGTATTCGAGATGGTCATGATTTCAACATTGAAAATGCTGAGATGTTCATAATGTTGACAGTGATCATGTCAACATTCAGCATGTTGACACTGATACTATGTCGACACTGTTGAAATGTCTGCATAATGTATTTTTTCTGTAATTCTCTCCCTAACCCTAACAACAACCCTAAACCTAACTGTAACCCTAATGTTAATGCTAACCTTAACAGTAGCCCTAACAGTAACCTTAAGCCTGATGGAAATATCGACATTATGACATATTAACCATACCGAAATCATCAATGTCGTCCTTCCATGTCGACATTGTGAATGTCAACTTCCTTAATGATGACATTCTGTCTGCATACCCCAGGCAGAGGAGCCCGCATGATTATATACCAGTCATCAGAGGTTTCACATAATTATATACTAACGAGAAGTTTCCATGTCATAATATAATAATCAGTAGTGTGTACCATACATTTTAAATATGCAGGCACCCACATCCCATTCCAGCAACCTAAGGAGTACACACACATTAATATATCAGCGTGAGGTGCCCACACCATTATGTAGAGAATACTACACTGCCCACCTAAAATATTAATGACATATATGTGCCCATGTGATTATATAGCAGCCAAATGTGTCAATTAGATTATTTAGTAGCATGTAGAGTGCTCACATGATTATATACCAGCCAACGTCTACATTATAATATTCCAGCCAGAAGTGCCAAAATTATAATGTACCAGACAGTACAGTGTTCATGTCAGGGTTCAGCCTAGGATCAGCTATCTCTTACCTCTGCGCCGGCTTCCCCTGACTTCTCATTCGGTCAGACGTCTTGTGCAGTGATGGTGTGGTGCTGAGCATTATGCCTTAGGTGCTTGTGGACTTCCATGGTTGGCTGTGTGTGTCGGGGATTGGAGTTCCCAGCATGGGCGCCACCATGACAGTTCCTATCATGTGACAGTATCCCAACCAATGGTAGCATGGTCTAGGTCAGCTGAAACTGTGCTCCAATCATATGCTACCCTTGGGTATACATCCGGCTCCAGAACTCCAGAAACTTGCCTGATCAACAATTGTCACTCCTAGTGCGCTAGTAGAGTCCTTTTCCAGGTTCCCTTGGTTCTCTCGTTTGTTTCCAGAATTACCAGTGTCTACCGCAGCTGCAGTGTGACCAACATCTCTTCCTGTGTGCCTAGTCTCCAGTGTCTCCTTTGAGCTACAGCGCATTTACATCTCTGCCTGTGTACAATTACCAGTGTCTACCGGAGCAGCAGTGCGACTAACATCCTTTTGCCAGAGTGCTTCATTTCCAGCGACAGTGCTATTACTACTCTGCCAGGGTGCACTGTGTGTGCCGTCCCATGGTGCTACCTGTGAATCCCTTGAGTGCCACCCTGTGGTGCAAAAGTGCATCTGCACGCCTCTACCTGTGAATCCCTCGAGTGCCACCCCGTGGTGCAAAAGTGCATCCGCACGCCTTTACCTGTGAATCCCTTGAGTGCCACCTCGTGGTGCAAAAGTGCGTCAGCACACCACTCCCTGTGTATGCCTTGTGTGCCATCCCGTGGTGCAAAAGTGTGTCCGCATGCCTCAACCTGTGACCCTTTAGTGTGCCATCCGGTTGTGCAAAAGTGCGTCAGCACACCACTACTTTTGTATCCTTTGTGTGCCATTCCGCGGTGCAAATGTGCATCCGTACGCCACTTCTTGTGTATTCCTTGTGTGCCATTCCGCTGTGCAAAAGTGCGTCCACACTCATTGTGTATCTCTCAAGTGTCTAACAAGTATCTCTCAAGTGCCATCTGGTTGTGCTAAAGTGCATCAGTACGCTATTCCTGAAATACTCCTCAAGTACCAACCTCTGGTGGAGCCCCCGGTGTAATAGTGCCTCTGTTAGGCACTTTCCCCAGGCCGTTGATATCTCGAGTCTCTATTCCTACGGATCTTGGATACCTGGTCAAAGGACCACGAACTGCCTGCAGGGTGCAGCTAAGCCCATATCCCGCTTGGAGGGGTCACTGGTGAACACCTCCCTGCTGGTTAGATTCCGCACCATTGACCAGGTCTCGCCAACGTCCAAGATCTGTGGACGAGGAGTTCTTATATCCAGGCCTCTCACCCCGAATTCCTCCCTCAGTAGGGGATTCCTCTTCGGCAAACTTGACAGTTCACATATTAATGTGTAAGCTCATAGAATGCATATATTATTATTATAATAATACTAACTGCCATATTCCTGGGTTGGATACTGGATGTCGGCGCTCAGAATCCCGATGCCGGCATCCCAACTGGGGTACAATCCCGACACCTACCGGTAAGTAGGCCAACCCTACCCGCAAACCTCCATCCCGCAGCTTAAACTTAACCCCCCCTTCCCCACAGCCTAACCCTAACCCTCCCCCTAGCGTCTAACCCTAAACGCTAACCCTCCTCCTAACCCCAATACTTACCATTATTATGTCAGTGGTCAGGATGCTGGCGCTGGGATTCTGACTGATGTCGGGATCCGGGCACCGCCATTCAGAGCGCCGCCATTGCAACCACTGGGATCATAACTACATCCCATATTCCTACAGAACATAAAGCCGCTAACTCATTATAAGAAGATATTAGGCATTGTCAGGAACTTTATCTTTCCAGGGCACTAGGGTCCCTAAAATGGAAACTGCCCTGGAACATATTGTACTTGCCAACTTTTCACATGCCCTATTCGGCAGAGATCCTTGAGGGGGTATACAGGTGTGTGTCCCAGTCATTGGATTCACTGAATTCAGGCTGGCTGGGTCTCTGAAAATTGGAGACTGAGATAGCAGTGATCATTCTAGTCCAGCAGCAGAGTCAGAATGGGCGCACGGCGGGCGGAAAGAATATAATGGCCAGCCACAGTTGTCATCATGACATCATAACATGCGGCCAACCACCTGGGACCATGGATATACCTGACCCAGAGGTCCTAACCTTACTTCCCGGTCTTCCACTCTAGGTCTTCCGCCCTCACTGATGATTGCCGGGCCGACCTGTCTGCCGCCCACACACCGTGGCCATCCCTCCAGCTTCTCCAGTCTAAATCCGGGACACTTGGGCATCCTGAAAACTATTTTCGGGACACTGGGATACACACCCAGAAACCGGTACATTCACAGGAAATCCAGGACCTGCACCCCCGGAAGAGTAGGCACTCCTCCCGCATCTCCCACCCACTTCCTAGAAAAGTGGGCATAATGGGAAGAATTTTACCTGGAATCCGCGGTAAGGGGCTGGGGACTAATAAAGCAATTATATCATAGTCGCTTCATTTGGCCCCACCCCCTATTCAAATATTTGTGATCGCTACATTTTTCCACGAGGAACAAGTAGTCCGGGCCCGGCCCCATTATCACTCTCCTGCATATCCTTTCTTAAGTAGGCAAATACTGTATGCCCTAAACCACAAATTAAAAATACAAACAATAAAAATTAAATCTGGTACAGAAACCAGACTTGGTATAAAACTATTTTTTATTTTTTATAATAAAATGCTCAGACTAAGGTAAAGGAAATTCATATTAGATAATGAATATGTGGAGCAAAATGACATACTGTACTGTATGTAAAGAAGAATTCAATTTAATTGGAATTTCCTCCAGCTCAGTCTGACCTTTTTACTATATTATTTTTTCCATCAACACTGGCTTCTGCAATTGATCTAATATTTATTTGATTTGTATAGAATGTTAAGGTGCATTTTCAAAGTTTTGTCACATCCTCCTCTTACCTAACATATGGGTCAGAGATAGTAGGTTACATAAAGAGACTCACACGTGTGCCAGCACTCTAAGAGTTGGCATCCCGACTTTTGGGATATTGACCATACCCCACACATATACAGGGAGGGTCACACACAGAGATACACATACACAGAGATGTCACATATAGAGATATACTGTATACAGGGAAGGTCACACACAGAGATACACACACACAAGAAGGGGGGTTGGTTCTATTTCCCCTTCATCCTAAGGACGTGGACGTGACATGTAGTGAGGGCGGAACTGCGGTTGTATGCCCTCACAGCACTGTTATCTCGTCTCAGCTGGAGTATCTGACTCCCCGATAGTGGAAATTTGTAACCTCACGGGCTCGCTTCGCTCACAGCTGGTTTATATTCCCCCTCTATGCCCGCGTGGATAGTAACTGATGACGTCCGGGTCAGTTCGGTAAAGGGCATCTAGATCCTACCTTACTACTATAGCCACAAGCCAGTGTAACCCCGCCCCCTGAGCAGCATGTGCTGGGCTTCACCAATGAGGGTTTAGCACAAACTCCTCTAACCCCTGGGTGTCTCAACAACCATAGGGCACTGCAAAAGGAAGGAGCTGCCTTATATTGTATCCCTCACCATTTCCTATTCCCTAATGCTGTTAAAGCCCCCGATACAGGGTTAGGGAACAGGAAATGCAGCCATCATAACTGGCTTATGGGTAATCCGGACCTGAATGGCAGTAGTATATAATATGATTTTACTAGAGCTGTGGCCAAAACATGCAGTTTAAAGGACAGAATGGAGCTATTTCGTATGTTCAGTTCAGGGGGGCTGGCCCCACTGCCGCATCTAACAACTTAATGTGATCGCTGGACCTATAGATGTCTGATGTATTCCATACACTGCACTTTGTATGAGGCAGGCTATAGCTTGTTAGGTGCTAATTATGCTCACTTCATGGGCTGGATACACATGCTCTAAAATCAAGGATTTGGAAACCCCCCTCTAGAAATTCTGCATTTGCCCCTGCACACAGCAGTTTGTATCCTGTACTTTTCTGCTTTATTTATCTCATCTGAATGGTAACAGAAATTATAGCATGTTTAGTGATTCATGTTTGTTGTGTTCATTATTGAATTATTTTGATGTGTGCAATTAGTTTAAGTTATATTAACCAGGAGAACCAAGAGGGTAATGTGTTTTCACTAAGGACAATGTGTCTCCAAAGCTCTGTGAGGAGCAGGCTTACAAGAGAGAACTGTACATTTTGGTTTATTTGGTTAATGTTATTGACCCACAAATAAACACTGTGCATTTTACAAAGGTTCACAGCAATAAAGTACCCAACTAACAGTGTACAAAACTGGTACAAGCATGGTGTAATAGTGCAAAATCAATAGTACATATAGGGCCATATTCAATTTGGGAGCGAAAAGTCCGTGCTGGACTTTTCGCTCCACATCGCCCGATACTTTATCCCCGTATTCAATTAGAAATCAACGAAAATGGGAGCCGGCGGAAAGGCAATTATCGCCAAAAAACTGGAATTTTCGGGAAATATTCCAGGGACCCCCCTAAAGATGCCTAGATATGGGGGATCACTATGGGTACCCCCATTTTTACCTGCTGAAGGAAGTCGGGGTTTCTGATAAAGAAGGGGTGAAGAATAGCACTTAGATTTTTTTGGGGGAAAAAAATAAATATTGCTATCAAATTTGGGGTACATGAAAATGGGGGTAAGCATTTTTTTAAGTCCATAAAATGATTTTTAAAAATTCTGCAAAAATGCACCTGCCGCTACTCCCGCAATGAAGAAAACACCTGCTGCATACTTGGGAACCCCTCTGAATTTAGTTTGGCTATTGGTGTCCCGATTTATTTATTTTTTTACTTTTTTTTGACACAGTATATTTTTAAATGACATTCCCAGGGGTGCAGGCTATTTTTTTTAAGCCTACAACCCTAAACCCCAATTCTGCACTTTTTTTCACCACCTATTTCAGTGGTGAAAAGTTATCCCCGTTTTTTTCAAAGACTTTTCGAACCTGCGAAAAGTGTTTGAAATTGAATACGGGGATAATTGAAATAGGCGAAAATGACGTCAGCAGCGATAAATTATCGCCGATTCCGACATTTCGCTCCAAATTGAATATGGACCATAGTATAGTAGTATGAGCCCGAAATGATCATTTAGTAACTGGCATAAAATCATGGGGAGTTTTGTTTTAATTTTTTTTTTTTGGTGCTCATTCACATTTTAACTACAGTACAAACCCTGTACATACCATTCAGTTTGCACATACAGGGGCTGATTCTGGGGGTGAAGGATCTCTGTGCATGGACGTAAAAGGCTAGTTTTTACATACAGCACGTGCGCAGATAGGAATTTACACATTTTTGCCAAGGTCCATCATTTTGGGTGGGAACTGGGCGACGACAATGTGATCCCACGGAATCTCCCTATCTTGTGGGAGAGTCATCATGGACGTGTATCTAAAGCTCCATGCGGATCGTGCATACAGTGAAGGAAGCCTGTTTCTGACGGATCTCTTGCACCTACAGATGTGTCCTGCTACATCTTTGCTGCGTACATGGCAAATCGCATGGCGCGAGGCGTGTACCTCTGTGAGCGTATACACGCACTGTGTTCGCACCCATGAATCCATAGGATTGCATGGTGCGATTGCAGTTCGCGCCATAGCGTACTGTAGCGTATGCTGCTGTTGTAATCGCATGGTGCGATGCATGCGCACATTTGTAGTGTGATCGGCAAGGATGTACGAGGACACATCTGTAGCATGGGGCTGGTGCATGTGCTGATACTAATGATGACGGTTGTGGTATATGTGCCTGATTCAGCAAGGAACGCAGTTCTACTGCGATAGTATGTTAATCCATTGCAATCGCAATGCCGCCGCTGCACTACATAAGGATGCCCACCTTACGTTACACACATCCAGAATGTTTAGCAAGACTGCAAAAAAATCGGTACCATCGAAGCCTCACGCACACTTGCACAAGCCCTGACCTTACTCAGAAATTGCTAACTTCCACAAACGTTAGCAGGCCTCAGGCTGCATAGGGCATCGCAGTGGATAATTTATGCACCCCCCTGGCACGTCTGCTTTCGCCCGACCCCCCCTTTCCACCCACAAATAGCACTTCCTGTCTATCACTCTGCAATGAGTCTGCGTAGTCATTGCGATCGCAGTCCCGGTTGCAATGGCTGGTTCGCTCGTGCACACTGCGATGCGTACACAAGCGCAGAATGCATGAATAGGCCGATTGCGTTCCTTGCTGAATCAGGCCCTATGTGCGGTACAGCTTTTAGATTGCAGACACACAAACCCCCATATTTTCCATTAGCATAAGGTAGTAAATCAGGCTTCCGCTGCTGCCCACAACTGCAGCCACTTTGCATGTGACTCAGGGGTCTATTAATTATCACTTAATTTATACAAAATAAATATTTTCACCTAATTTTGGAGAAATGAAGTATTTGGGCCATTAATCATAAAGGTAATGCAGAATATATCACAGATACAGTATCTCCTGCTTACCTTCACCCCTGATGTGGCCCACTGTCCCCATACACTAGTATGGCCACCTAAATTTATCAAGCTCCAAAGATACAATATATTTTGGGCTTGACTGCAGGAGCATTCGCCATCTTCAGATGGTGTTTGCTCCCACACCCCCGTTCGTTCCCTATGGGAAGGAGTCCTGGGTTGCGTAGAGGGATCCTATCAGATTCCTCCACCCCTGTCCAGCTCCTTCTGCCAGACGCCGGGGCTTGTGCGCGTGCATGAAGTCTAGTTCACGCAGGCGCACTAACACTGCTGAGTCAGACTTGGAAGTGCTAAGCTTCACTGCTCCGATAGGAGCAGTGAAAATGTACGGGGTGGAGACAGACGATTTTTGGATGAGCTGTCTCCACCCCGGAGCAATGATGAATTGCTCCGGTGCTCGACGCAAGTGGGAATGTTAATTATCGGGGCCTGATAATTAACATAATGAATAGACCCCTTAGAATCAGCCCCACAGTATGGTGTATTTTTAAAAATTTTGGGAAAAATATAAGATCTATTACTAGTACTACCACTGTGCAGCCTGCTTATTTCTAGGAGTAGCACCAGGAGCTGTCTACTAATAAAATAAAAGGGAACTAGGTACAGTTATAATCGCTAGTACACAGCTCCAGATGCTCTGTGGTCACTGTGAAACCACTATGATTACTCCATCCTCACTATCTCCAGACACAGCAGACAACTGTCTCTTTATTTCTTTCTGCTGTTGTGTCTAAAGTAGCTGCATTATATATTATCAACATTAATTTATATCAGCATATTCCCTAGTGCTAAATTGGAATAGAAATAAGAAACCACAGCAGCTTTGCAGGGGGGAGAGTGTGGGGTGAGAAAATGGTAACTGCCAATAACAGAACCGTAGCTAGACTTTTTGGTGCCCTGTGCCAGAAAGAGCATTGGTGCCCCCCTAATTTTTCAAAGGGACATGATGCACCCAAAAAAGGGGAACTGCCTCATGGGGAAGGGCCAGGGAAGAGATAGGGGAGGCCAGGAGATGCTGGGGATGAAATAATAGTGAGAATGATAATAAACAGAAATTTGACAGGCCGAAACAGCGCCCCCTGACCTGTGGTGACCTGTGCCATGACACCGGCCGCAGTACCCTAGCTACAGCCCTGGCCAATAATGTGTGTAGAGGTCCCTTAAATTCAACTGGAGAACTGTGGATTTTCAGGGGATGATCACCAATGAAAAGGTGGGCATAAAACATGTGGCTGGTAGGTAGATTAAACATAGAATATGACGGCAGATAAGAACCACTTGGCCCATCTAGTCTGCCCCATTGGACATGTCACTAATGGATTGGGTACGGCATCCCAACAGGCAGAATCTCGACGGTCAGAATGCCGGCAACCGGATCCCGATGGTGAAAATGCAGTCGAATTTTGGTCATTATTTTCATGTTAACCCTTATCTTAACCCTAACCCACCCCTACCACAGCCTAACCCTAACCCCCCTCCCTGCAGCCTAACCCTAACCCCCCTCCCTGCAGCCTAACCCTAACCCTCCACTCCCGCAGCCTAACACTCATACTTACCATTGGAAGCTGTCAGCATTCTGACCCGGCATCATTATTGTGAGTGTCAGGATGCCAACTACATCCCGTCACTAATATCTTGGGTACTAGGCTGTCTATGGTTGACGTTGTTATAGTGGAATTGGGGCTTATTGCTGAATACTCTGCTAGATTTCCATACTTGCTTGTATAAGAAATTGACTTTAACTGTAGGATTGGGAGACCATGGGGTAAATTTACTAAGCAACAGGTTATCTGCATTTTATGGGCAATTTTGCATCCCACCCAGGGTAGGCACTAGGGGAAGGTTACGGAGTAGGATTAAGGATAAGTGGAGAAATACTCACTGGGAATGCTCGTATCGGAGGTCCCTGCTGGAAGTGACTGTCACATGGCCGCTGAAACCCCAAATAAGATGCTGGAGCCGCCGCTGCCGCCGGGAGAAGGTGACCACTGCTCCACCAGAGACTATTTGTCGACTGTTCATCATGTCGACATAGCATCCGTATAGACATTATGAATACTAACATGGTGACTGACAACAGTTTGACCATGCTGAAATGCTACATGTCGACAGTTTGACCATGTCATCATTCTCATGTCGACCAGATGACTTCTGACATGATAACGGTCGACAAATCATAACACACCCACATAAACACCCAAATAAATCTGTTGCTTCAAACTGGCGAGGTAATTTGGGTGGCAGGCCACGGTTCCTTTAGAACCAGGCTGTTGATGGTCAATGTATTGTGGGCAACCTCCCCTTTGCAGTAATGCAAGGTGTCCTCCTCTTGAGAGGGAACCTGGGCATTTCCTTTGAGGAGCATCCAGTTTGGCCAAATTAAGGGGTTTGGTTTTCCCCACAGTCCAGGTTTTGTCTGCGGAAAACTTTTTGCTCTAAAATGTGGCATGTTATTTGGCTGTAGCTAATTGTCTGCAATGCTTTCTCAGCCACCAGATAGTTTGATTCACATTATTCAATTACTAAAAGTTGTGACCTTTTAATACCAACTACTTTGTGCATGTATGTATTTTAGTGGGGTTAATTGGGGTGCTGTTCATCATCATGGTTTTGACTATGCTGGTTAGAGGCCCATCATCCCACAGAGAAGCTATAGGCTCATTTTCCAGAATGTAAATAGGACCTTATTCAGCAGTGCATGCAAGAGCACTGCTGAACACAGATTCCCGATTATTAAGCTGAGGATTACTCAGCTGGTCGGCTCTGTCCAACATCGCGAATGATGGTGGATGCAGCGGTAGGTTCGCAGATGCTGCAATTGCATTTTAGCAATGACAGAATTGCAAAGCTGTTTGTGTGCGGCTCTGCTAGGCTCTGCAATTTTGTCCTCTGCTAAATCACCCCCATATATACATTATTATCGCCTGCAGGACCGTTCACCTCATAGGCACAACATGCTGACTAAAGATCTTATCTCCCTAATGCATCAAATTCTCAGTTAATTCTGGAGAATTAAAACAAGATATTTTGTCCTACATTGTACAAAGAAAGAAAATGACAGAACATTTAACAAGTTGATGATATGGGCGCACTGCACTTAGCTTAGGAAACACCATCTGTTCCGCCCCTAATTAGTCATGTACAAAAACACATTTCATTAAGATACAAGCATTACACAATGTCCCTGCATATAAAATAACACAGCATGCATCTAAATGCTTCTTATTGAAGTATACTGTAGCAGTAATGTCAAGTCAAATTCTCTATAAACAGTAGAGAAAACCAATGATCTACAGCAGTGGTTCTCAAACTCGGTCCCCAGGATCCCCACACAGTTCACGTTTTGCAGATCACCTAGCAGGTGCATAGGTGTATTCATTACTCACTGACACATTTTAAAAGATCCACAGGTGGAGCGAATATCTCACTTGTGATTCTGTGAGACCTGGAAAGCATGAACTGTTTAGGGTCCTGAGGACCGAGTTTGAGAACCTGTGATCTACAATATCAATGTGATTGCACAGAATTCATGCAGGACATTAGTTTATTTCTTTCTATGAACAACTTTCCCATGGAATGCAAACAAAATGTTTAACTTTTATGCAGTTCAGTTATTACATATTCTTCACCATTTTTTCACAGATTGTTCCCATTGATACTCACTGTATAATTTACTCATACTTGCCAACTTTCTGGGTGTTCTCTCTGGGAAGGGGCACCAGGTTATCACAGCAGGGGGCTTTGCACGGCATAAGTGGGCGCAGCGAGAGCGTTGCAGAGCGAAGTTCATGTTATACGCCTCTTCCAACCACTACACCTCAGAGTAGCTGTCATCTACCGTCCCCCCAGCCCACCATCCAAGTTCCTTGACAACTTTGCTTCCTGGCTCCCTCACTTTCTCTCCTCAGACCTTCCCTCCATTATCCTAGGTGACTTCAATATTCCAATTGATATCCCCACAGAATCTGCCTCCAAACTACTCACCCTCACTTCCTCATTTGGCCTCTCACAATGGACCTCCTCACCCTCCCATGAGAATGGCCATTTGCTTGATCTGGTATTCACTCACCGTTGTGATATTTCTGCCTACTCCAATTCCCCATTCCCCCTCTCTGACCATCACCTTCTCTCTTTTAACCTATCCCTCTCTTCATCCCCTCCTTTACCTCTGAAAGCCACCATCACTAAGCGTAACATTGAAGCTATCGACACTGCTTTCTTTTCTTCCCTCTTTGACTCACTTCTCTCCCCTATCCTCTCTTTCTCCTGCGCTGAACAAGCTGCTTCCCTATACAATGCCTCCCTTACTTCTGCTCTTGACTCTGTTGCTCTGGTGATCACTACTCACCATCGCAAATCCACACCTCAACCCTGGCATTCCAAATACACCAGATACCTGCAAAAATATTCACGAACCGCCGAGCGACAGTGGAGAAGATCACGTTCTCAGGCAGATTTTCTATATTTCAAATTCCTCCTGTCATCCTACAGTGCTGCCCTTTCCCTCTCTAAACAGTCATATTTCAAAAATCTCATCTCCTCCCAGTCCTCAAACCCTCAACGTCTCTTTTCCACCCTCAACTCCCTCCTCTGCCCACCCCCTCGTCATCTCCACTCCTTACTCTCTGCCATTGACTTTGCTACCTATTTCACATATAAAAATTGATTCCATACGTCAGGACATCATATCCAACCAGTCTCCCAGCTCTCCACCTCCTCCTTTCCCAGATCACCCCTCCCCATCCATTTAACCGACTCTGACATCCTTCTCCCCTGTGTCTGGAGTGGAAGTTAAGGCCCTTATCCAGTCCTCTCGCCTTCCAGCTCTACCCTCGACCCTATCCCCTCCCACCTCCTCCGCTACCACTCTCCTTCTGTCTGCTCCCATCTTGCCCACCTCCTTAATCTCTCCCTCTCTTCTGGCATTGTTCCTTCTGCATTCAAGCATGCTCTTGTCTCACCCATTCTTAAAAAATCTAACCTTGATCCTAACATTCTCTCTAACTACTGACCAATCTCTCTCCTCCCTTTTGCTTCCAAACTCCTTGAGCGTATTGTTTACAACCGCCTCACCACATTTCTTTCCTCGCACTCCCTCCTTGATCCTTTTCAGTCTTGCTTCCATTCTCTCCACTCCACTGAAACTGTCCTCACGAAAGTCAGCAACGATCTCCTTGCTGCCAAATCCAAGGGCCACTACTACCTGCTCATACTCCTTGACCTCTCTGCTGCTTTTGACACTGTGGACCACCCTCTACTGCTGCAAATCCTTAACTCCCTTGGTCTACATGCCACTGCCCTCTCCTGGCTGTCCTCCTCCCTCTCTGACAGTTCCTTCTCTGTTTCCTCTCACAAATCCTCTTCCCCCCCCACAGCCTCTTACAGTAGGTGTTCCCCAAGGTTCTGTTCTTTGACCTCTCCTATTCTTTCTCTATACGTCCTCTCTAGGTAAACTCATCCGCTCTATTGACCTCCATTATCATCTCTATGCTGATGATACTCAGATCTACCTTTCCTCACCTGCTCTTTCCCCCTCTCTACTGACTCATATCTCCAACTGTCTCTCTGCTATCTCTTCCTGGATGTCCCAGCGATTTCTCAAACTTAATATGTCTAAGAGTGAGCTGATCGTCTTCCCACCCTCCCACATTACATCATGTCCCACTATTTCTTTATCAATAGATGGCATAATTATCTAATCTAATCCCAAAGTGTGTTGTTTTGGAGTCATCCTGGACTGTTCCCTCTCCTTTAAACCATATATTCAGAACCTCTCACAGTCCTGTTGTTTCCATCTCAACAATATTTCCAAGATCAGACCCTTCCTCACCCTGGATGCCACCAAAACCCTCATACATTCACTGGTCATCTCCAGATTGGACTACTGTAACCTCCTCCTATCTGGCCTTCCAAAATCCCATCTCTCTCCTCTCCAGTCTGTGCTCAATGCTGCTGCTTGGCTCATCTTCAAATGCTCTACATCTGCCTCCCCCTCCTACAAGCCCTCCACTGGCTCCCCTTCCCTTTCAGACCCAATTCAAGGTTCTTAAAGCCCTCACCCATTCCTCTCCCTTTTACATCTCTGATCTCATCTCCCTTCACTCTTCTGCCCGCCCTCTTCATTCACTTAATACATGCCGCCTTTCATGTCAATTGATTACTTCCTCCCACTCCTGCCTCCAAGATTTTTCCCACGCTGCTACCCACCTTTGGAACTCCCTCCCTCTCTCCATCAGACTCTGCACCTCTCTACAATCATTACAATGAGCTCTTAAGACCCAGCACTTCATTAAAGCCTTCCAGCTCTCATCCTAACTTGCTGCTACATCTTCCTTCCTCCCTGCCTACCCTATCTGTGTCACTCCTGTTTGTCTGCCCCTCCCTTAAAGTATGTAAGCTCTTTCAAGCAGGGCCCTCTACCCTCTTGTGCTTCTCCCTGTTGTAATTTAATTTACCTCATACTTCCCACTAGGGCAACTAACGCCTGGCCGCTTATGTTGGTGTAATGGCTGCTTATAGAGCAATGTTTACTAAACATGCCCGTGTCCTGCTTTGTACTGTATTGTAAGTCACTGGTTACTTATTTGTTTATGTACTTTGTAAGGTACTGCGGAACACTTGTGGCGCCACATAAATAAATTATAATAATAATAATAATTATCATGGCCCCACATCCCACTATATAATGCAGAGTTACTGGCATTGTATATCAGGGGCGGGGCGATAATGACGAGATTTTGGGAGACTTGAATATTCTTCCGGACGGCGGGAAGCACCACCCGAGATTCAGGAGCCTCCCGGGCATTCCAGGAGAGTAAGAATGTATAAATTTACTATCAGGGCTGTAGCAGGGCTTAAATGCACCCTGTACCGGGCTGCACCCTTAGGGCCTGATTCAGAGCCGCTCGTAAGCGGCCGCTAATTCGCTCCGAGCGATGTTTGCCCAACTGCGCATGCGTACGGATCATTATACGCATGCGAGAACCAGACAGTGCGGTCGAAATTCATTTGCTCGCAAAATAGCGAATGCCTGAAAATTTGAGTGACAGAAAGAGGCGTATGTGGGTGGTAACAGGGGAAGGTGCTTGAAAACGGGGAGTGGAGATCCGAATGCAGGCGTGCTTAAAGGTCAAAACGGGCATTTTATGGGTGTGCATAATTAAAACAGCAGCATCATTGACCACGTCACTGGGTTATTTTATAGCCAGAACTGCTCGCAAGATTGTGGTAGCAAAAACCAACCACAAGAATAGCGAGCAGTTCATATTCTGGTCGATGTACTCGATTAATCTAATAAATAGCGGACATGACGTAAGATGCGAGCGGCCAGGGGGCGTAGTTTCCCAAAAAACGACCGCAAGTTTTGTACGCTCGTTCAGACCTAGAGGCGTGAACAGACCGCAAAGAGCGAACGGTTCATTTGAATAGCCACCCCTATTTTCTGGACGAGCGAGCGCTAATTGCGTCCGGCTCTGAATCAGGCCCTTAGAGCCCAATGTCATGACATTACGTCATACGGAGGGGCGGCAACACCAGTAAGTGCAGTGGTGACTGGAGTGTTCTGATGATGCTCCGATGAGCTGCACAGACTGCAGGGTGCCTGTCTGGAACATCTAAAGGACACTCTGGTGGCACTGCAGTGATCCCGGCTGCAGGGTGCCATTCCAGGCACCCTTCTAGCCACAAGCGAGGTTCATGGGGCAGTGATGTTGGAACCTACAGAGCCCTGTGCGGCGGCACCAGTTGCACAGCCCTAATTACAGCCCTGTTTACTATGTACTCTCAATGATTAAGTATTATACATTGTCAGTTTTTTTATCCCAGGCTTGCCAGCCTAGGACTAGGTTTCTGTGTACAGATAGAGGGTCTGCAAGCTGTGAGTACCCCCTACTCCTCCTGCTCTGGAAGAGAGACCCCCTAGTGGAGGAGAGCATCATAGTGCTGCATTTCCCAACAGAGCTGTAGCTCAAGCTGCTAATTTATGATGTAGGTGGTCATTGCAGAGTGCAAGTTACATTATTAGTGGAAATCACAGCGGCGGCAGTTGCTGTGAAAGCCAAACCTCTGACGGGGCTAGGGGTAGGAGGATTTTGATCATATTTGACAAGTGAGAATGCTGAGGGAGCATATGCGACAAGGGACAATGCTGAGGGAGCATATGTGACAAGGGAGAATGCTGAGGGAGCATATGTGACAAGGGAGAATGCTCAGGGAGCATATGTGACAATGGAGAATGCACAGGGAGCATATGTGACAAGGGAGAATGCTAAGGGAGCATATGTGACAAGGGAGAATGCTGAAGGAGCTTATGCGACAAGGGAGAATGCTGAAGGAGCTTATGCGACAAGGGAGAATGCTGAGCGAGTATATGCGACAAGGAAGAATGCTCAGGGAGCATATGTGACAAGGGAGAATGCTCAGGGAGCATATGTGACAAGGGAGAATGCTAAGGGAGCATATGTGACAAGGGAGAATGCTGAAGGAGCTTATGCGACAAGGGAGAATGCTGAGCGAGTATATGCGACAAGGAAGAATGCTGAGCGAGTATATGTGACAAGGGAGAATGCTAAGGGAGCATATGTGACAAGGGAGAATCCTGTGGGAGCATATGTGACAAGGGAGAATGCTGAGCGAGTATATGCGACAAGGGAGAATGCTGAGCGAGTATATGTGACGAGGGAGAATGCGAGCGTGTATATGCAACAAAGGAAAATGCTAAGGGAGCATATGTGACAAGGGACAATGCTGAGGGAGCATATGTGACAAAGGACAATGCTCAGGGAGCATATGTGACAAGGGAGAATCCTGAGGGAGCAAATGTGACAAGGAACAATGCTGAGGGAGCATATGTGACAAAGGAGAATGCCGAGGGAGCATATGTGACAATGTAGAATGCTGAGGGAGCATATGTGACAAGGTAGAATGCTGGGGGAGTATATCTGAGAAGGCAGAGGGCTGAAGGAGCTTATGTGACAAGCGACAATGCTCAGAGAGCATATGTGACAAGGGAGAGTGCTCAGGGAGCATATGTGACAATGGAGAATGCACAGGGAGCATATGTGACAAGGGAGAATGCTGAAGGAGCTTATGCGACAAGGGAGAATGCTGAGCGAGTATATGCGACAAGGGAGAATGCTCAGGTAGCATATGTGACAAGGGAGAATGCTAAGGGAGCATATGTGACAAGGGAGAATGCTGAAGGAGCTTATGCGACAAGGGAGAATGCTGAGCGAGTATATGCGACAAGGGAGAATGCTGAGCGAGTATATGTGACAAGGGAGAATGCTAAGGGAGCATATGTGACAAGGGAGAATCCTGAGGGAGCATATGTGACAAGGGAGAATGCTGAGAGAGTATATGCGACAAGGGAGAATGCTGAGCGAGTATATGTGACGAGGGAGAATGCTGAGCGTGTATATGCGACAAAGGACAATGTTAAGGGAGCATATGTGACAAGGGACAATGCTGAGGGAGCATATGTGACAAAGGACAATGCTCAGGGAGCATATGTGACAAGGGAGAATCCTGAGGGAGCATATGTGACAAGGAACAATGCTGAGGGAGCATATGTGACAAGGGAGAATGCTGAGGGAGCATATGTGACAATGTAGAATGCTGAGGGAGCATATGTGACAAGGTAGAATGCTGGGGGAGTATATCTGAGAAGGGAGAGGGCTGAAGGAGCTTATGTGACAAGGGACAATGCTCAGAGAGCATATGTGACAAGGGAGAGTGCTCAGGGAGCATATGTGACAAGGAAGAATGCTGAGGGAGCATATGTGACAAGGGAGAATGCTCAGGGAGTATATGTGACAAGGGAGAATGCTCAGGGAACATATGTGACACGGAAGAATGCTGAGGGAGCATATGTGACAAGATAGAATGCTGAGTGAGCATATTTGACAAGGGAGTATGCTGAGGGAGCATATGTGACAAGGGAGAATGCTCAGGGAGCATATGTGACAAGGGAGAATCCTGAGGCAGCATATGTGACAAGGGAGTATGCTGAGGGAGCATATGTGACAAGGGAGAATGCTCCGGAAGCATATGTGACAAGGGGGAAATCTCATGGAGCATATGCAAAAAGGGAGAATGCTGAGGGAGCCAATGGGACAAGGGACAATGCAAAGGAGCATATGTGACAAGGGAGAATGCTCAGGGAGCATATGTGACAAGGGAGAGTGCTCAGGGAGCCTATGTGACAAGGGAGAATGCTCAGGGAGCCTATGTGACAAGGGAGAATGCTGAAGGAGCCTATGTGACAAAGGACAATGCTGAGGGAGCATATGTGACAAGGGACAATGCTCAGGGAGCATATGTGACAAGGGAGAATCCTGAGGGAGCATATGTGACAAGGGAGAATGCTGAGGGAGCATATGTGACAAAGGACAATGCTCAGGGAGCATATGTGACAAGGGAGAATCCTGAGGGAGCATATGTGACAAGGGAGAATGCTGAGGGAGCATATGTGACAAGGGAGAATGCTGAGGGAGCATATGTGACAATGTAGAATGCTGAGGGAACATATGTGACAAGGTAGAATGCTGGGGGAGTATATCTGAGAAGGGAGAGGGCTGAAGGAGCTTATGTGACAAGGGACAATGCTCAGAGAGCATATGTGACAAGGAAGAGTGCTCAGGGAGCATATGTGACAAGGGAGAATGCTGAGGGAGCCTATGTGACAAGGGAGAATGCTGAAGGAGCCTATGTGACAAGGGAGAATGCTGAAGGAGCCTATGTGACAAAGGACAATGCTGAGCGAGTATATGCGACAAGGGAGAATGCTCAGGGAGTATATGTGACAAGGGAGAATGCTCAGGGAACATATGTGACACGGAAGAATGCTGAGGGAGCATATGTGACAAGATAGAATGCTGAGTGAGCATATTTGACAAGGGAGTATGCTGAGGGAGCATATGTGACAAGGGAGAATGCTCAGGGAGCATATGTGACAAGGGAGAATCCTGAGGGAGCATATGTGATGAGGGAGAATGCTCAGGAAGCATATGTAAAAAGGAAGAATGCTGAGGGAGCCAATGGGACAAGGGACAATGCAAGGGAGCATATGTGACAAGGGAGAATGCTCAAGGAGCATATGTGAAAAGGACAAAAATCCTACAATTGTAGGATTTCCTGTGTCTATCAGAACATAACAGTGGAGGATATTGGTGGATATTTGACAAGGGAAGAGAGTATAGGCACATGTGACTAGCAGAGGGAGGTAGGGGACATACAGTACTGTGAGAGGAAAGAGGTGCATGTGGGAGGTGAGCTGCAAAATGTACATTTGACAAGTAGTCGAGACTTGCCCGTGGAGTGGGGACCCATCATCTTGCAGTGCCCTATAGGCCTTACTAATGTCCTGGATAAGAATATTTAAATAAAAATCTGATATTATTTAGGAATGTTTATTAATGTAGTAATAGTTGATGCCAATATTGGTAATCTTGTTAAATATTCAAATTTGAAAAATTTTGTTTTGATAACGCTGCAAAAAGTTTAAAAGATTAGTTAATAAAGGGCCTGATTCAGCAAGGATCGCAGTTGCTTATATGCATGCATTCGGCCTATTGTTGCGTTCTGCGCATGCGTATGCATCGCAGTGCATGTGCGCAAACTAGCCACTGTGATCGGAACTGCGATCGCAGACCCATGGCAGAGTGATTGACAGGAAGTGCCATTTGTGGGTGGTGATGGGGGGGTGGTCGGCCAAACGCAGGCGTGCCAGTGCGTTTGCACGCTGTTTCAGAGGCTTGCATAAATTATCCACTGCAATACCATATGCAGCCTCAGGCCTCATAGCGTGCGCTGAAGTAAGCAATTCCTGAGTGAGGTTTGACCTGCCTTAACTGCATATGGGTCCTCAATGTTACTGATTGTTTCACTATGTTGGCCAAGGGTACAGATGTGAGTAAAGGGAAGTGGGCGTCCTTATGTCAGGCTGCGATCGCAATGTGAATGCAAACATTTACATATCACCGCTGATATTAGCAACTGCGTTGTGTGTGTATAAGCAGAATAGCGATCCATACTGAATCAGGCCCAAATAGTGATAAAGAGAAATCCAAGAACTGACAGGAGCTAGAAGTAGAGGCATCGCTGACACCAGACTGCCATTACGAAAAGACTGTATATGGGGAGAATGCAACAGAGGCAACAAATGTAATTGGTGACAACACCTGCTCTGCTTTTTTTCAAACAAATATGGAGAGGAGAGGGTAGATATAAGATGCAGGAAGAACCTTCACTGATCCGTTTAACAGAGAGCAGAAGGTACGTAGAACATTTCAAACTAAGGGCCTGATTCAGAGGTGGGCAAGCAGAAAAAGTCCTGGAACCTCCTACAGTGCATGCATACCATGAGAGCTGGCGGGGGACAGCCATGGGTGTTCCTGGGAGGCAGCTTGATATTGAATGCAAATGGGTGTGTTATGGGATGGGAGTGTCACGGACGTGTCAGTAACAACAGATGTGTTCTCAAACGCAGAGCCACAGCTACAGAAGCCATGGCTAGAGAAAGTTCAGAAGAAGACACTGCGCCAGCCATAGGGCATCATACAGTAAGTTTCAATGGTGATCACTAGGGTGCACCCATGGTGGAGTATTTGGGGTAAATGTACTAAAGTGAGAGTTTTTAGAAGTGGAGATGTTGCCCATAGCAACCTATCAGATTCTAGCTATTATCTTCTAGAAGGTGCTAGATAAATGTTAAGTAGAATCTGATTGGTTGCTATGGGCAACATCTGCACTTCTAAAAACTCTCACTTTAGTAAATATACCCCTTTGTGTCCACTGGTAGATTTACATTGTCCACAGGCATTGGAATTGGTCATTACAGGACTTGCACTGTACATCGCACGTTAATACAAAAAGGGGAAGGTTGAAACTAGCATTTGCATATTATCGCAGCTGCTTCTGCATTAGCGCCCACCTCTGAATCAGGCCCTCAGTTATACTTTGATTCCAGATTACAAATTGTTTACATATTTGTATTGTCTAGATCTATTGATGCCTTTCAACATTTATTTATTAACTGTTACTTATATAGCGCCAGCATATTCCGTTGTGCTTTACAATTGGGAAACAGTAATAATAACCAACATACAAAGAGGTAAAAGGGCCCTGCTCTTGACCTTACAATCTATAGGGAAATAAGAATTTGATACATCAGGATAGGTTCTATATATTGCAAATGGTCCAGCCAGATTGCAAAGGTTCATGGTGGGCTCTATGATCCATTCACATGGTAATGTTGGCCTGGAGAACATTTGTAAATTTACAGTATGTGTGGACTGTATAGTGGGGATGTAATTGGGTAGGAGAGCTTACGGATGTGGGTGGTTCTGGAACTTTATAAATTGCCTGAAGAGAGGAGTTTTCAGGGAACACTTGAAGTTTGGGAGGCTAGAGGAAAGTCTTGTGTGGGAGGGCATTCCACAGAGTGGGTGCAGCTCAAAAAAAGTCCTGTAACCATGAATGGGAGCAGTCAATGAGCATAGATGAGAGATGTAGATATTGCGCAGAGCAGAGATATTTTGAGATAAGCAAAGAAATGTATCTCGGTGTAGATTGATTATGCCTTATATTAGAGATTATATTAGAGATGTGCATTTCGGTTGCCCTAAAAATCTGAATCCACCAGAATTTCGTGAATCTGAATAAATCCGAATCGTGGTTCTGATCTCCTGTGGAGATCTGGGTAAATCCAAGTTGCGGTTCTGACCTTTTTGCAGTTCGTAATTCTGATTTTGAATCCGAATTTCGGGTTTTGGGTTGCATAAATTACATGATTTTAGCCGATTTCCAAAACGTTTTATCATTTAAAAAAAAAAAAAACAAGATCCATAACCAAAACACAAAGATGAAACCAGATTCAAAACCAAAACACAGGATCAGCGCACATCTCTAATAAATACTATATATATTTATTGTACTCTGTCCTTCTGGTAAAACATCGTCCTCTATATTGTATATTGTAGTGCAAGGTAAACCCACTGTTCAGCCTTACTCTTGGAGGTATATTTACTAAAGTGCTGGTTTTTAGAAGTGGAGATGTTGCCCAAAGCAACCAATCAAATTGTAGCTATTATCTTCTAGAAGGTGCTAGATAAATTATAAGTAGAATCTGATCGGTTGCTATGGGCAACATCTCCACTTATTAAAACCTGCATAGTGGTAAATATACCCCTGGTTGTCAGCTGGGTCATGAATGTGCATATGCCCTGTCTGGCCCGGTAAAGGGGTAAGTTAATCCTTACTGCTCCAAGTCAGTAACACTGAAGCAACTGAGTATTGCTCAGCTGTCCTAGCAATATTTGATAAATCTAGGTGATATGTGAAAATTAGCATTATTATCACTGCACATTGATAAGTGTAGTAGGTGCCTTAATCTGATGGCATCCAGTGAGCCAGGAGATACATTAAAATTGATATACAATTACTAAGCGGCCTATACAGTGGCTTGCAAAAGTATTCACCACCCTGGGCTTTTTACCTTTTTGTTACATTACAACCTGTAATTTATTTATTTTTTTAATCTGAATGTTATATAATGAATCTGCACAAAATAGTCTAATTTGGTGAAGTGAAATGAGAAAAATATATATAAAAAAGAATCTTTATAAATAAAATTCTGAAAATTGGCATGTGCATATGTAATCACCATCTTTGCTATGACACCCCTCAAAAGTTCTGGTGCAACCAATTACCTTCAGAAGTCACATAATTAGTGAAATGAAGTCCACCTGTGTGAAATCTAAGTGTCACATGATCTGTCAGTATGCACACACCTTTTCTGAAAGGCCCCAGAGGCTGCAAGAACACTAAACAAGAGGCATCACACCATGAAGACCAAGGAGCTCTCCAAACAAGTCAGGGACAAAGTTGTTGAGAAGTACAATTCTGGGTTGGGTTATAAAAAAATATCCAAATCTTTGATGATCCATCGGAGCACCATCAAATCTATCATCATCAAATGGAAAGAACATGGTACCACAACAAACCTGCCAAGAGAGGGACGCCCACCAAAACTCACAGACCAGGAAAGGAGGGCATTAATCAGCGAGGCAGCACAGAGACCAAAGGTAACCCTGAAGGAGCTGCAGAGTTCCACAGCAGAGACTGGTGTATCTGTGCATGTGACCACAATAAGCCGTACACTCCATAGAGCTGGGCTTTATGGAAGAGTGGCCAGAAAAAAGCCATGACTTAGTGATAAAAATAAGAAGACACGATTTGAGATTGCCAAAAGGCATGTGGGCGACTCCCCAAATGTATGGAGGAAGGTGCTCTTGTCAGATGAGACTAAAATTTAACTTTTTGACCACCAAGGAAAACGCTATGTCTGGCACAAACCCAACACATCCCATCACCCCAAGAACACCATCCCAACAGTGAAACATGGTGGTGGCAGCATCATGCTGTGGGGATGTTTTTCAGCAGCAGGGACTGGGAAACTGATTTGAGTTGAGGGAAAGATGGATAGTGCTAAATACAGGGATATTCTTGAGCAAAACCTGTTTCAGTCTGCCTGTGATTTGAGACTGGGATGGATGTTCACCTTCCAGCAGGACAATGACCTGAAGCATACTGCTAAAGCAACACTCGAGTGGTTTAAGGGGAAACATTTAAATGTGTGGGAATGGCCTAGTCAAAGCCCAGATCTCAATCCAATTGAGAATCTGTGGTCAGACATGAAGATTGCTGTTCACACGCAGAAACCATCCAACATGAAGGAGCTGGAGCAGTTTTGCTTTGAGGAATGGGCAAAAATCCCAGGGGCAAGATGTGGCAAGCTTATAGAGACTTATCCAAAGCGACTTGCAGCTGTAATTGCCGCAAAAGGTGGCTCGACAAAGTACTGACTTTAGGGGGTGAATAGTTATGCACGCTGAAGTTTTCTGTTATGTTGTCCTAAATGTTGTTTAATTCATAATATAAAAAAAAACACAACTTCACAGTTGTAGGCATGTTCTGTGAATGAAATGATGCACACCTTCAAACAATCCATTTTAATTCCAGGTTGTGAGGCTATAAAACATGAAAAATGCAAAGGGAGTGAATACTTTTGCAAGGCACTGTACATTTGAATTCATAAGGATGATTTTCTATAGCAACTCAGGGCATGATTCACTATCATACACAACTGCGAGTATGCACGCAATCGGCCGATTGTTGCATTCTGCGCACGCATATGCATGTCAAGTGCACGAATTAGCAATTGCGAACGGGACTGGTGACGGGGAAGTGGTCGGGGAAACTCAAACGTGCCAGTGCGTTCATACGCCGTTGCAGGTGCGTGCATAAATTATGCACTGTGATGCCGTATGCAGTCTGAGGTCTCATACCGTGCGTGGTTGTTAGCAATTTCTGAGTAAGGTCAGGGCTTGTGCAAGTGTGTGTGAGGCTGCAATGGTACTCGATTTTACCGATGGTTTCACTATTCTGCTAAGTATTACAGATGTGTGCAATGTAAAGTGGGCGTCCTTATGCAGTGCTGAGTTTGCATTGCTATCGCAATAGATTAAAATACTATCACAGTTGAACTGCGTGCGTACGCAATATTGTGTACCGACGTACAGTAGTGAATCAGGCCCTTAATGCAACAATAAAAATTAATCTACTGCCTCAATATATCAAAATTTTGCCAGGATAGCTGAGCAATAATAAGCTGCTTTTATGATATCGGCTCAGAGTCGTAAATATTAACTTACAGCTTCCCCTGGCCAGTCTCAGGGTATATGCACATGCATGACCCAATTATTATTATTATTATTATTATTATTATTATTATTTTCCTTCTGTAGATGCAAATTAGTAAAATAACACACATATTGTTTTTTATGATATAAGCATAATATAATGCTGCAAGGCGTGTTCCTCACTTCACAGCTCTCACTGGATGCCTGCTAAACACAGTGTCAGGGACAAACGCAGGGCTTGTAGACGGGGGTTTCCAAATGCTTGATTTTGGAGCGAGTGTGCCAGCCCATGAAGATTACATAATTATCAGTTAACAAGCTATAGTTTGCCACATACAAAGTGTAACGTATGTAATGCTCCAGACATATACAGGTGATCACAGTAAGCCATTAGGTGCAGCAATAGGGCCAGCTCACCTAAAATGAGCTGGATTTAGGGGCTGATTCATACCCGCTCGCGAGCGCATAGTGTTCACAAGCGGGTCGATGGTGGCCCAGAGCGCACGCGTGTGCGAGCCCCGTAGTGAGTGAGACCTTCACTCGCTCCGGAGCTCGCAGCAAAACGGGGCGGCTGTCGATGTTGATTGACAGCTTGCCCCGTTTTGTAGGCAGGTAGGGGGGGTGGCTGAACAACGGAGGTTTTCCCGAAGGAACGCCTGCCGTTTGTGGGCGGCCCTACTGACCAGCTTCTGTTAATCTATGTAACTCTGCTTGCTTAACACACTGCACAGAGTAGCAGAGACTAACAGAAGCTAGTGATCGAAGGAGTTGGATACAATATCACGAATGAGCGTATTCCAACTACAGACTAAACATTTGGCCATCGAGCTGAGATTGTTTGTTCATCTCGGCACTATTAAGCAGTGTTGGTGATCACCTGACTACTAAGTTGTGATTCTTTCTGGTTATAAAGCTAAGATGGATGGTTTTATATATATATATATATATATATATATATATATATATATAGCAATAAAATTTTGCAATAAATAGAGTTTTTTAGCATAATCATGGCCAATGTTGTGGGCCTACCCACCATATCCAGGTAACCTCTGTGGGGTAGGTCGTTAACATATAGGGTTTCAAATCCAGGGCGCAGGACACCCCCAAACCAGCTCGGCCGAGCCACCCCAAGGCATAGCTCTAATAAGAAAGGAGCAGTGAAAAGTAAGATAGATAAGAGCAGCTACAGCTGCATGTATAGAGTAGAAAGGTGAAATTACATATATAATAAACAAACAGTAAAAGTGTTAAATTTGCAATAAAGGGGAAATGTGTTATAATGCGATGCCATGAAGCAGACCAACCAAAGCAATCTAGGGGACCCATGCCCCCAAAATCAACCCAAAGCTGCACTACAGTATATAAATTGTAGGACTTAACTATAATTTGCCTAATACAAGTGTGCATTCAGAATGCCAGACTCCATGCTCTAAACCAATGGGTGCGGGGTGCTAGTCCAGGCTAAAGGTGTCTCATGCCTTCAGGTGTGCAAAGACACACACTAAATGGAATATATGGGAAAGGGGTCCTAGACTGCACACCCTGAATATATATAATGGGAGATGCTATCTCAACAGGTAGCACCTCCCATTATATATATTCAGGGTGTGCAGTCTAGGACCCCTTTCCCATAGATTACATAATGTACCTAGGTGCCCTCCACATGTATCATGTGTATATAGTCTCCAGTGTTGGCGCCACTCATAGGACATCTTATATCAAGAAACATACTACCATGCACCTAGGATAAACCTTTATAAGCATTTTCAGCAACACATGGGCATGTTTGTCTTTATATAAGATGAGAGTCCTGTGAGTGCCGCCAATACTGGAGGTACACTGCAGGGGCTGACTGGAGGGATACTGCATGGACTGGCAGGACACTAAGAGCTGACTGGAGGAGCAATGTGGGGGCTGGAGGAGCACTGTGGGGGCTGGAGGAGCACTGTGAGAGCTGGCAGGAGGGACACTGAGGGAGCAGGCATGAGGGACTCTGGGAGCTGGCACGAGGGACATATATATGATTGGGATATGAAAATACAGAAATAAAAAATTAAAACATAGTGCGTATTGTACAAATAGTCTCCCACAATAAGCTTGTAGCATATTGTTTACCTGGGGTACTGTTAAGAACAATGGCCCTGATTCAGAGCCTGACGCTCTGACAGAGCGCTCGCTTTGAATCAGGGCCGTCCTTCTCTTTTTTTAGAGCGGCCTCCTGGCCGCTCGCATAGCTGTGGGTGACCACCCACAGCTATGGCGAGCGGCCAAAAAGATGGTCAAGACCATCGGGCTTGCGATGAGACCCTTGTGGTAGGGTCTCATTGCCACAAGCCCTGGAGTGGTTTCGGCTCTATCAGAGCCGAAGGCACTCCCACTGGCATCACTTGTGATGTCAATGGGGCCAGACCAAGATGGTAGGCGTTCCCATAGGAACGCCTCTGTCTGGGCAGCCATGCCCCCGGCACGCCCACCAAAGGTGACGTGCTGTCACTCACCATCGACAGCACGCCCCCTTTGGTACGAGACCCATTGCGACGGCTTGGCCATCGCTATCCGGGTCTCGCGCATGTGCACGACGGAGCTGGGTCCGGCGTGCGCATGCGCACTGGGCCAACATCGACCCTCTTGCGAGCGCTCACGAACGGGTCTGAATCAGGCCCAATGTCCCAGAAGTATAATACTCACTAGCATGGTATTTATAAAAACAAGCATAATAAAGAACAGTGTATTAGAGTTTCTGCAAACATCTAGTACACATTAAATGTATAAGAAGAATACTTAAGTAGTGCTGTGCAAAATTGAAATCAAGATGGCAGTACTGTCTATGTATGTATATATATATATATATTTGCAATAAATAGAGTTTTTTAGCATAATCATGGCCAAGGTTATGGGCCTACCCACCATATCCAGGTAACCTCTGTACGGTAGGTCGTTAACATATAGGGTTTCAAATCCAGGGCGCAAGTTCTGATTGGTGTAATCTTGCTAGTACATGTGTTACATTATGTTTGGATGTGATAAATATGGCTTACATAAAAGCTAGATGACTGTTCTGGTGTCAGAACAAAAGCAAACTAAAGGTGACACGAAAAAACATGTAGTCAGTATTCTGTGTAGAAAAGATGGAAATTAATGAAAATTGTTCTTCAGGTAAATACGTGGAACAGAAGTTGTAGTACATAGCAGCAACCAATCAGAATCTAGCTTAGAAAAAAATCAAATATCGTACTAAAGGATGTACTAAAGCTAAAATGCGACCAAAACTCAGAAAACTTCAATTTTCTGAGTTTTGTTCATATTCCCTATATGTACCAAGCTCTGGTAAGCAATAATCCCAGAGGTCCGTATCGTAAAGGACAGCTCTTACTGGGAGAGCTGTTCTTTGCACATTTCTAGGTAAAGGTCCTATTTTCACATGTGTTAGTCACACATATGGGAAGATGTACTATGATGTAACTTCCATTTTTTAAATACAGCCTGTAAACTGACAGGAGCTGATTGGTTGGTACTTTATCTGTCTCCATGGGGCCTATGTATCAAGCCGTTTTTACATAAAATGATGCAGAATCTGCACAGTTTTTAGGAGTTTAGCCACGGTGGTTTACACTATCTTCAGATGGGGTAAACTACTGTAAGCCTATGGGGGCTCCAGGGGCAGGAAATATATCTTTCGATCTCTCTCTCACAGCGCCCGGCCGGCTCCGGAAGCTGACAATGTGTGAATGCGTAGTGACAGCTTCCCCCGGGGAAGTCTTTCTTCTTCTGTGAAAACCTTCCACAATTTGCCACGGATATAACTCGCAGGGCCTGCGTTTACCGCAACCGCTGTCCCTGCGAGTTCCCCTTGGTATGATCAGTATGATTCCGTTCCTATGGCCGGCGGTTTAAATCCTGATGCCGGCAGACCGACAGCAGTGAAAATCCAGACAGGGGATTTAAGTATAACTAACCCTACCCCCCCTAGTGCCTAACCCTAATCCCCCGTTCCCGCAGCCTAAACCTAAGTCTCCCTGGGTGGAGCCTAACCCTAACCTCCCCCCGGGGGTGCCTAACCCTAACCCCCCCTTCCCCTAGCCTAACCCTCCCGGTGCCTACCTCTAAGTCCCCCCCGGGAGCCCATAACCTAACACCCCTCCCCAGTGGCTGTCCGCGCCCGCTGCCCAGCTTACCTTCATTCGGTATGCCGGGCGTCGGGCTCCCGGCGTAGGTATAATGACAGTTGGGAAGCTGGCAGTCGGCATTTCAACCGTCGGCTTCCTGACTGCATCCTCTTGGTACATAGCGGGGATATTTTCATTAAAAAGCAAGGACTTGGGCTTTCATTTTTGAAAGATTACATTCAATCAAGTATTTTTGTTCTTAAACGTGACTCCCAAATTCCCATTCTGAGGTGGTGGTAGGGGGTAGGAGGACAGCAGAATTACTTGACAGCAACTAACACTGGGCCTGATTCAGAGCCGGACGCTATTTGCGCTCACTTGTTCAGAAAAAGGGGCCGGCTATTTAAATTGAGCGCTCACTCTTTGCGGTCTGTTGACGCCTCTATGTCTGAGCGAGCGAACGAAACATGCGCTCGCTATTTTGTAAAGACGCCCCCTGGCCGCTCGCATCCTAGGTCATCTCCGCTATTTATTTGATTAATCGAGTACATCGAAAGGCGTCTGAACTGCTCGCAGTGCTTGTGGTTGGATTTTCCTACCGCAATCATGCGAACAGTTCAGGCTAAGAAACAACCAAGTGACGTGGTCGATGACGCTGCTTTGTTAATTATGCACACCCTTAAAACGCCCGTTTTGACCGTTTGGCACGCCTGTGTTCGGATCTCCACTCCCCGTTTTCAAGCACCTTCCCCTGTTACCACCCACAAACGCCTCATCCTGTCACTCAAATTAGCGCACTCGCTATTTTGCGAGCGCTCGATTTCCGACCGCAATGACTGGTTGGCGCATGCGCATTACGACCCATAGGCATGCGCAGTTGGGCGAACATCGCTCGGAGCGAACGAGCGGCCGCTTACGAGCGGCTGTGAATCAGGCCCACTATCTCTAGTGAAAACAGACATTTTCGCCAAAAACAGGTCTTAATCATTGAACCCCTTAGTCCATTTTTTTCTACTTGGTTAATTTCTTGACATTCTTTATAGATTTGAACACATTTGATACTTATTTTCTATTACCTTAAAAATCTAGCCTTTACATCTACAAATAGTTATGAATGTTTTATTTTATCTAGGTTCAGGAGTGTTTATTATTCATCATAATGAATTGAATATATTATGCAATTTCAGTTCTGCTTTACAATTTGACCAGACAATTTGAGCCCAGTGATGGTAATAATAACGCCATCTTCAGATGGCGCTATCAGGGCTTTCCCCTGTTTCCCCGACCCCTCTTACAGGCAGAGCAGAGCCGGGAGCCAACCCCTGGTGAGCCGACGGCACATGCGTGGACACCTTCTCACTAGTTTTTACGAAAAATACAGTGAAAAGTGTGTGAAGTGGATTTGCAGGCGCTCTGTCCCCACATGCGATATTTGATAAATCCTTGTGATGTATTGAAACATTGCAGTGTGATATTGGGCGAATTTATCACAGCCAGTCTGCATCTGATATGTGGATTGTGATAAATATACTCCATAGACATTAAAAACAGTCAGTCAACATACTGGAGGCACCTCAAGAAGTAGCACCAAATGCTGGTTCCAGTCATTGAAGACTTTGTTTTCTAACAGTCAGTCATGTTGTGCGGGTTGGACCAGAACAAAAAAGAAAACATGAAAAGATTAGATAGCTAAAGTGACAGAACATGTACTTCAAGTACAGCTAGACAAGCCACAGCCCAGAGCCTTTCACCACAAGGTGCCTGCTATACCTTGAGGTCTTGAGGTCCTATTCATTAACGTGTGGCAATAATTAAGTATGTAACTTGCCACCAGTTGTGGCGGTGGACACTAAAATACCAGTAATGCACCGCTGTGGGGAGAGCTGCTCCAAACAGCCATTACCACAGGTGATTCTTTTGCTAAATAGTAGCAGCTGCATTTTACACTGCGGGGACCAACACGGCAGAGTTCATGCACATACGTGACCTGTCGCAGGGGACACAAGGCCAGAGTGATCTGATCATGCCCTTATTAATGAATGTTAACGGGCCCATAAGGGATCATGAATTGGCCCCTTAGAGCTTACTTGCCGACAATCTGGCTGCCCTCTACGGGAGTAGACAGCCAGGTCGGCACAGTGGGGGGCATGACATAATTTTTGGGGCAGAGCGGGGGCGTGACTGCGTGATCACATCATCGCAGCTCCGCCACACTACATATTGCCAAGATTAGCAGCATTGTGCAGCAGGAGACGGGACCACGATGACGCAAGTCAGCGTGAATCTCTTCATCAGTTCCCCCGCTCACCCACTTGCTTTGTATAAGTGGGCGGCTGTGGGGGGAAAGTGGACGCTTGTGGGTGGGAAGTGCAGAGGGGTCCAGGTAGAGAAACTTGCCCACTCTTCCGGGTGGCCGGGAGCACCACACGATTTTCGGGAGCCTCCCAGCCGTTCCGGGAGAGTAAGCACGTATCCCTTACATAGTCATGCTCTTTTTTCCTGGGTCTTAGTACTATAATATAATTTTTCTACAGTGTGAAATTGCACAACAATTCAAATCTCTGTTCCAGGACTGGTAATGAACGTATTGGTTGAAAACTTCCTGTCATGGAGACCTGCACAGTGCACAGTATTGCTACAGCCAGTGGTGCTTAGGTCCAGTAGATGTTCAAGTTCATATTAGATCAGCTCATATAATTGAGGGCCTGATTCACACCAAGCCATCCGCAGTCAACGTATGCAAATCCCGCGATCGCTAGCAAGACATTAGCACGCCCACTATGTTTTGCCGTGCAATTGCGGCATGAAATTAGACACCCACCAACCTGACACAAGACGCCCAGATTTCCTTAGTAACACGCGTCATTTCCAGGAAGGGTATGAAACAATCGGTAACATCGGCTGACATCGGACCCATACGCACCACTTGTGGCTGACCATACCCTACCGCAAGCACGGCGAGTTCTGTTGTGTGTAATTCAGCCATGTGACGGGTACGCTGACGATGCGTCTTAATTACGCACTCCCCTGAAATGGCGTTCCAATGCACAGACACACCTGCGTTCGCACCACACCCCTGTTACCATCGACCACCCCCTGTCACCACCCTCAAACGGCACGTCCTGTCACTCATGCTTGCGGACAGTCTGTGTACAGGCTGCGAGTGCTTCCCGATCGCATTGACTGGTTCGCACACACGCACTGCGTCTTGTATGCATGCGCAGATTGTAAACATCGGCAGGAGCCTTGCGACCAGGTCTGAATCAGGCCCTGAGTTCAATATTGCTTTATTAGGTAAATGACATATTCAGTAATACAGAGGTAAGTTGTGCTGCTCTAGTTCCTGTTATAATCAGCCTCTCAGAAGAACTTGTCAACTATTTCTGTTGCAGCGTCTCCTACAGATTTTCAGTCTCTCTATACTGAAGTATAAAACTGGTTTAAAATGTACCTTATAAACATTGCAGACATCAGTGTAACAAAGAAAGCTTTATCAGAATGACATGTTCTAGCAGCACAGTAATTGTGACCTCTAACACAAGATGATTAACAATGATAAAAAAATATACATAATACAGTACATACAGTAGCCTGTGGCTGGGAGATGACCTGGGAGGTTTCTTCCCATAACACATGTAATGATGCATAAGCTTTGACAATCTAGTGCAGGGTTTATAACCTCCAAACCTCAAGTACATCCAACAGGTCATGTTTTGAAGATTTCCCTATCGTGCTCAGGTGAATTATCTATTTGTCTGGGTCAGTAATTTTTCACCTTTTCCCACACAGAGAAATTCTCCAGACATCAGCTATAGCAGTATCCATGTGTTGGAGCTGGAAAATCCTGAACATGTGACCCATATTGGTTGTACTGTATCTGTTTTCCTTTTTATGTTTAAATATCAATTGCTGTCCATCAGTCCCTGCCCAAGCTTACAATCGAAAGGTGCGTACACACGGTAAGATTAAAATGGACGAAATAAACGATAACGATCATATCGTTATCGTTCATATCGTGCATTTTTCGCCCACCAACGACCTGCGATATCGACCATCGCCCGTACATGCAGGCCAACCTGGTCGATATCGACCAGGTTACGTTATAGTCGTTGGTGGGTACATGGTGTGCTGGATGATCGATTTTGATCGCCCAGCACACCCGGGAGATCGAACAACGATATCGTTGTCGATTGTCCCATCTGTACGCGGCTTAACTTTCCAAGCACATGTGCCAAAACAGATTTAGTATAAAGCCGCATAGCTAATCAGTATGTGTTTGGACTGTGGGAGGAAATCAGAGCATCCAAATGAAACCCATGACAACACGAAGAGAATAAACAATCTCCACCCAAACAGTACTGTATGCAAGTGTATATATATATATATATATATATATATATATATTAGGGGTGTGCACCGGCCACTTTTCGTGTTTTGTGTTTTGGTTTTGGATCTGGATCTTTCTTCGTGTTTTGGATCTGGATTGGTTTTGCCAAAACCACCCTTCCGTGTTTTGGGTTCTGGGTTTTGTGTTTTGGATCTGTATTTTTTTTTAAAAAAGCATAAAAACAGCTAAAATCACAGAATTTGTTGGTTTCTCTGCTCCTATGCTATTATTAACCTCAATAACCTTAATTTCCACTCATTTCCAGTCTATTCTGAACACCTCACACCTCACAATAGTGTTTTCATGTCCAAAAGGTTGCACCGAGGTAGCTGGATGACTATGCTAAGCGACACGAGTGGGCGGCACAAACACGTGACCCATCTAGGAGTGACACTGCAGTGGCAGACAGGATGGCAGTTAGAAAAACTAGGCCCCAAACTGTACATAATGCAAAGAAAAAAAAGAAGTGCAAGATGGAATTGTCCTTGGGCCCTCCCACCCACCCTTATGTTGTATAAACAGGACATGCACACTTTAACAAATCAATCATTTCAGCGCCAGGGTCTGCCACACAACTGTGGCTGAAATGATTGGTTCGTTTGGGCCCCCACAAAACAAGCTGGCAATTAATGTGTCCCTGCACAAACTGGCTCTACGGAGGCAAGATGTCATCCTCATCCTCCTCATCCACCGATTCCTCACCCTCTTCAGTGTGTACATCCTCATCCTCACAGAGTATTAATTCGTCCCTGCTGGAACCACAGGTCCCTCTGTACGTTCTGGAGGCTGGTCTCCCTGGAAGAGTTGATAATTCATTTTATGAACATCATCTTCTCCACATTTTGTGGAAGCAACCTCCTACGCCTTTCGCTGACAAGGTTCCCGGCTGCACTAAACACTCTTTCGGAGTACACACTGGAGGGGGGGCAACTCAGGTAAAATAGAGCCAGTTTGTACAGGGACCTCCAAATTGCTTCTTTTTCCTGCCAGTACAGGTACGGACTGTCTGACATGCCTACTTGGATGCTGTCACCGATGTAATCCTTTAACAGACAGACGCACGCTTGTCGCTGCTGCTTTGAGGATTCAAGTGCGGCTACAGCCCACACAATTCACAAAGACAGAAAAAAAAAAAGAATATTTTTATTGTTTGTGGAGCACACTTTGAGGGTTACACCACCCTTTAACAGACAGACGCACGCTTGTCGCTGCTGCTTTGAGGATGCAAGTGCGGCTACAGCCCACACAATTCACAAAGACAGAAAAAAGAAGAAGAATATTTTAATTGTTTGTGTAGAACACTTTGAGGTGTCACCACCCTTTAACAGACAGACGCACGCTTGTCGCTGCTGCTTTAAGGATGCAGGGGCGGCTACAGCCCACACATTTCACAAAGACCGAAAAAAAAAAGAACAATATTTTAATTGTTTGTGTAGAACACTTTGAGGTGTCATCACCCTTTAACAGACAGACGCACGCTTGTCGCTGCTGCTTTAAGGATGCAGGTGTGGCTACAGCCCACACATTTCACAAAGACCAAAAAAAAAAGAACAATATTTTAATTGTTTGTGTAGCACACTTTGAGGGTGTCACCACCCTTTAACAGACAGACGCACGCTTGTCGCTGCTGCTTTGAGGATGCAAGTGTGGCTACATCGCACACAAGTCACAAACACATTAAAAAAATAGTTTTTTATTTTTTGGAACACTTTGAGAGTTACACCACCCTTTAACAGACAGACGCACGCTTGTCGCTGCTGCTTTAAGGATGCAGGTGCGGCTACAGCCCACACATTTCACAAAGACCGAAAAAAAAAGAACAATATTTTAATTGTTTGTGTAGAACACTTTGAGGGTGTCACCACCCTTTAACAGACAGACGCACGCTTGTCGCTGCTGCTTTAAGGATGCAGGTGCGGCTACAGCCCACACATTTCACAAAGACCAAAAAAAAAAGAACAATATTTTAATTGTTTGTGTAGCACACTTTGAGGGTGTCACCACCCTTTAACAGACAGACGCACGCTTGTCGCTGCTGCTTTAAGGATGCAGGTGCGGCTACAGCCCACACAATTCACAAAGACAGAAAAAAGAACAATATTTTAATTGTTTGTGTAGCACACTTTGAGGGTGTCACCACCCTTTAACAGACAGACGCACGCTTGTCGCTGCTGCTTTAAGGATGCAGGTGCGGCTACAGCCCACACAATTCACAAAGACAGAAAAAAGAACAATATTTTAATTGTTTGTGTAGCACACTTTGAGGGTGTCACCACCCTTTAACAGACAGACGCACGCTTGTCGCTGCTGCTTTAAGGATGCAGGTGTGGCTACAGCCCACACATTTCACAAAGACCAAAAAAAAAAGAACAATATTTTAATTGTTTGTGTAGCACACTTTGAGGGTGTCACCACCCTTTAACAGACAGACGCACGCTTGTCGCTGCTGCTTTGAGGATGCAAGTGTGGCTACATCGCACACAAGTCACAAACACATTAAAAAATAGTTTTTTATTTTTTGGAACACTTTGAGAGTTACACCACCCTTTAACAGACAGACGCACGCTTGTCGCTGCTGCTTTGAGGATGCAGGTGGAATCTAGACGGGATTTGGAACCGAGGACACACTACCTCCATCAATTGTCTAAATCCCACTGCACTAATGTCGGATACCGGACGCACGTCTAACACCAACATAGCAGTCAAGGCCTCAGTTATACGTTTTGCTTCAGGATGACTGCTGTCGTACTTCATCCTCATCGCTAGGGACTGTTGGAGGGTCAATTGTTTATTAAAAGTAGTGATGTTCCTACTTCCTCTCTGGGATGATGAACAACTCCCAGCAGCAGCAACAGCACTAGGAGGAAGAGGTTCTTGATCTTTCCCTATTTTATTTTTATCGGAGAAAGTTTGGTCCTCCATTTATGTTATATTGATATATATACGTGCGGCTAAAGCGCACACAAACAGAAAATATTATTTTATTTTTGCTGGAGAGTAGTGCACTTTGTGGGTTACACCACCCTTTAAGAAATGAGCCAGCCGGCTCTTTACTTATGGGACACAGGCGCACGCTTGGCGCTGCTCCTTTGTTGATGCACGTGCAGCCACAGTGCACACAATTCACAAACACAGAAAATAATTTTTTTTTTGGTTTGGACTGGAGTGTACTTTCGGGGGTTACAGCACCCTTAACGGTCAAGCCAGCCGGCCCTTTACTTATGACACAGGCGCACGCTTGGCACTACTTTGTTGATGCACGTGCGGCTACTGCGCACACAATTCACAAACACAGAAAATAATTTTTTTTTGGTTTGGACTGGAGTGTACTTTCGGGGGTTACAGCACCCTTTATCGGTCAAGCCAGCCGGCCCTTTACTTATGACACAGGCGCACGCTTGGCACTACTTTGTTGATGCATGTGCGGCTACTGCGCACACAATTCACAAACACAGAAAATAATTTTTTTTTAGGTTTGGACTGGAGTGTACTTTCGGGGGTTACAGCACCCTTAACGGTCAAGCCAGCCGGCCCTTTACTTATGACACAGGCGCACGCTTGGCACTACTTTGTTGATGCACGTGCGGCTACTGCGCACACAATTCACAAACACAGAAAATAATTTTTTTTTTGGTTTGGACTGGAGTGTACTTTCGGGGGTTACAGCACCCTTAACGGTCAAGCCAGCCGGCCCTTTACTTATGACACAGGCGCACGCTTGGCACTACTTTGTTGATGCACGTGCGGCTACTGCGCACACAATTCACAAACACAGAAAATAATTTTATTTTTGGTTTGGACTGGAGTGTACTTTCGGGGGTTACAGCACCCTTAACGGTCAAGCCAGCCGGCCCTTTACTTATGACACAGGCGCACGCTTGGCACTACTTTGTTGATGCACGTGCGGCTACTGCGCACACAATTCACAAACACAGAAAATAATTTTTTTTTTGGTTTGGACTGGAGTGTACTTTCGGGGGTTACAGCACCCTTAACGGTCAAGCCAGCCGGCCCTTTACTTATGACACAGGCGCACGCTTGGCACTACTTTGTTGATGCACGTGCGGCTACTGCGCACACAATTCACAAACACAGAAAATAATTTTTTTTTGGTTTGGACTGGAGTGTACTTTCGGGGGTTACAGCACCCTTTAACGGTCAAGCCAGCCGGCCCTTTACTTATGACACAGGCGCACGCTTGGCACTACTTTGTTGATGCACGTGCGGCTACTGCGCACACAATTCACAAACACAGAAAATATATTATTTTTTTAGCACTTGGGGGGAGCACCCCTGATGGACAGAGCACCCCCTGGACAACACTACAGCACTCCTTTAGGACTGGGACACTGCACAGGACTTTGGAGTGGACACAGCCCCTATGGAGAACTGACTGCACAACACAGTCCAGCCAGCCCCTATGGACTTTGAAGTAGTGGACACAGCCCCTATTAACAACAGCAGCACAGCACAACACAGCCAGCCCCTATGGACTTTGAAGTAGTGGACAACAGCAGCACTACACTACACTACACTACACTACACAGCCCTAACTCCCACCCTCCCTCTTCACTGTCCACAGCCGAGTGAGAAAATGGCGCCGACGCGGGTACCTTATATAGGATCCAAAACCCGCGAGACTCGGAAGGCGGGATGATGACGTTTTGCCTCGATTTCACATCCGAGTCAGGCGGGAAAAGTCGAGCCTGATTCGGATCGGACTCGGATCGGGGGGGCTCGGGGGGGTTCGGATTTCAGAAATCCGAACCCGCTCACCCCTAATATATATATATATGTGTAAAAAATTCCTCTTGTGAGCAAAACACTGATCACATTACACAATGTATATAAACAGATATCACATAGCTTCTGTTAAGTGTCTAGCACAGGCTCGCTATGTGAATGGGTACCACAGCTCCCTTAATCTGATGTTGCAGTAGTGACTGGCCCTGTATAAAGTACAAGTGACTTCCTTACCTTGCAGGCTGTGCAGAGACACCATCAGGCTGGCTCTCAGCTGCTGGTCACTCACATTTTCCAGTAGTTTGAGTAGTCTGCTTAGTTGGGCTTTGGCCACATTATGCCTCTTTACCTCTCCACGGATGGCCACTGAATTTTGCTGCTTTGGCGTAGTCATTCTAAAACTCCCATGTGTCCCATCTCTGCCTCTTCCAAGCTCGCCACTCATCCCCTGTTGTTATGTTTTCATTACATGTACACATGAATAAATAGCCTAGGAAAAGCCTCTTGTAGAAGTTTCCTATTACCAGTAAGACATGTTTGTTATCTGATTGTTCTTTCTTCTTTCGATGTCTTTTCTTGTAAGTTATTTTTTTGTCCTCTGCTCTCTCCCGGTACAGAGACACAGGTCCTTTTGTTAATGAAATATACTATTTTTGTGAGTTTAGTCCTTGTCAGTTTGCTTCTTTCATTATGCCTGTCTCTGCACCTATGCCGTTCACGTGTCTACTTCCTGGACTGACAGGAAAGTTTCAGATGTGCCTCTATGTTGGCTGACAGTGTTCCTCCCAGACATTCAACTCACAGTTCAAACATGAAGGTTTAATTTCATTTTGTGCCCTCGAGGCTACAATGTAAAGTCCTGCAAGGAGTCAAGACGTTTTTGTTCATCCAAAAATGCATCTATTGTGTGTATAAGACATAGCTTTAAAATAGAGGAAGCTGTAACATATATAATCCGAAACTGCTGAGAGGCAACATGCAGGAAGTCAGTAACCACGAAATAAACCAAGTAACGAATTCTGTTGTAGCAGTGATCTGTGTTACTGCAGCATCTCACGCTACACATGAAATCAGCCGCTACCAAGGCCCAGTCTGACAGCTGGAAACATGATGGATAAAGTTTTGTAGAGTATCTTAACACCAATTTACCAAACTGTGGTCATTCATCTTTGTTATTCTTCACCCATACATAAGCAACAAATAGTATTATATAGCGCTGTAATTTGAGATCATAATAGAATAAAAAAATACTAAAATAGCAAAAAACAAATGTAAGCTGGCCCATATGACCAGTTAAAACAATAATTGCAGCAGTTTATGCAGTGTAGCTGCATTAGCAGCCACTGATATTAAAGCAGCCATTGCCCGGTCTATACAGCTTCTGGTGATGCACTAAAGTTGGACTGAGTAGAGACAGTCAACGATACAGACATCAAAATAGTTGACCTTTGGATCCCTCTCTGGCAGGCTACACTTTATAATTGAGATCAAATTGTTTATTAATTATATTTGAGAAGCAATATTAATTACAATACAAACTAGAGATAAGACACATGGCGCTATGTAAAATAGGTGTATTCATTTTATTATGAGATCAATATTATTTATTAATTATATTCATGGAGCAATATTAATTGTTTATTGGTGTTTCAAAATGTTTATTTATGACGGTGGAAACATGTATTATTTTATGAAGTGGGCACCGTTAATATAGCCATGAAATAATAAATGCTTCCCTTGTCATACAAAAAAACATATTTAAACACTAATAAACAATTAATATTACTAACTAAAATAGAAGATAAGGGGCTCTATGTACTAAGCAGTGATAAGAGACAGAGTCAAAAGTGATAAGTGATAAGGTGCCAGCCAATCAGTTCCCAACTGCCATCTCACAGTCTCTGTTTGAAAAATGACAGTTGGGAGCTCATTGGCTGGCACCTTATCACAGACTTATCACTTTTCACTCTGTCTCTTATCACTGCTTAGTAAATAGACCCCACTGCATTGGGTGAGACAGCACTGCAAAAGGGTGAAGGGCATGGTAGGGGGGTGTTGTGTGGTAGGTGTAAATAAGTGTGTGTCAGTGTGTTGTAGGTAGGTGCATCTGTGGGTGGCCCTGAGTGGTATGAATGAAGATGTGACACGTATGTGGTGGGAAAAATGTTTATTGTACAAACACAAGACAGTTGAATCACAATGCTCGCTGTCAGGTGGCTCCTGCAGGATTACCTTTTACTTGTGTAAGTCTGGGAGCGAGTGTGGGATAATTCTTTAGGAACACCCTAAACTATAGCTCTCTACCCAGAGCTATATTCCCCTGGTGTTATAATGTCAAAGTCGCCTTCAGTGACTGCTTGTGGGCAGCTTGGATAAGTCCAGTGGTCAAAATAGTGTGTAAGGCGGCGTACCGTCTTGAAATGATATAACTTGCGGTAAGTGGATGATAGGGCTACTGGACTTGTTGGTAATGGCCACCGGGTGCACACTCTGCATGTGGGTTGTTGGCTCATATTACGGGCCCTGCTTGTGTGCGCTGATCTTCAGTGATGTGTTTCAGTGGTGGCAAGTGCCTTCTACTCGCCTATGGATTAGAGATGTGCAGGCTTGGATTAGTTTGGATTTTCCTGCCAAATTCGAATTGGACAAAAGTCCATGAAAAAGCTTCTTTCTGAGACCTGAAATTTGGCGGGACAAATCGGAATTTGGCGGGAAAAACCTGAACTAATCCGAGTCTGCACATCTCTACTATGGACTTCTGTGCTAGCTCTGGCTTCTGGGTCTGGTGTTACCCTTCCCTGCATAGGCGACTTTATAATGGGTACAAGGTGTGTGGTGCCCACACTCACTGGAAAAATGGCAGTGGACATTTTCTCAGTGATCTCGGCCATTTTCTCAGTGAAAAAAAGATGTCCCCGGGAAAGTAGGCGTGGGCGCCATTTTCCCAGAGTCCCGCGCATGCGCAGTAGATTCTGGCATGAAGCCAGAATCTACAGCACTTAGTGCAGCTGAGCCGCCAACAGAGAGGAGGGGGCCAAAACGGAGGCTTCACACGGGCCCCCTCCTCTCTTAAAATGCCCCTGCTTTTCCGACGGGAGAAGAGTGACTGCTGTGTCTGATTCTGGATGCTGCTGGAAGACAGGTGTGGGTGGTGTTGGTATACAGCATGATAGTCTTCCAACACATTTCAGCACTTAGAGATTTAATAAAGCTTGGAGAGAGATAAAATTGGAGATAAATAGCACCAACCAATCAGCTCCTAACTGTCATTTTTCAAACACAGACTCTAAAGTGACAGTTAGGAGCTGATTGGTTGGTGCTATTTATCTCCAATTTTATCTATCGCCAAGCTTTATTAAATCTCCCCCTTAATGCCTTTATCAAGAAGATGTCTATACTAAAAATCACTTCAGTATATGGCAGCTAGAATGTTATCTAGTACAACCTCATGGTACAGAAGATTGCTTGGCAATTTTGTAAAAGTGGAAAAGTATTCAAGTTTTTATTCATATTTTATGTGTAGTTATCTCTTCTTGAATATTTAGCCACCAATTTGACATAGCGCTAAGTGTTTTATCTGTATTTGTTTATTGTAATTATTAAATATTACCTTTGTAAAACAATTAATAAATAATATTGCTTTCTTAATAAGGGTAAAAATCCCCCCCCCCATATATTTAAATAAAATAGTATTTCCCTCATAAGACGATAATCAGCGGTATGCCTCCTTATTCAATACACAATGATTACCCTCATCATTATAAGTGTATTGTGAGTTCTCTCCTTTTGATTGGTCACATAGATGCAGCGGTTTTATGGTGGTTTTGGCCAAACTTCCATGAAAAAACCCCCACAAAATTGCCGTAAAACAGATAGACATTGATGGTGGTTTACAAAATTCCACTAAAATCGCTGAATAATAAATTTAGTGGTTTGGTGCTTCCACCTGCCGGTGATGTGCAGCAAAACGGCCACTTAGTAAATTTACCCCATATAGAGAAGTCAAATGTCATTTCAAAATTTGCATGATTTTCAGTCAGGGTCTTTCATATTAGTCCCTATATAAAGAAATGTGAAATAAAATATGTAATTGATAACATTAACATAGGTACTTTTTCTGTAGGTTTTATATGTATACTATAAATAGGCCCTTGGAACACTTTTTTCAGTGCATATCAAATGCATTCATTGCATTATGAGTATAAGTAAATATAATGCTGGTAAATTGAACACAAATTAATAATCAACATCTCATATAAAAGTTACGTGAGAGTTCTGCCTGTATTATTAAGAAATGTACTCACTTGTATATTAACATACATTTTTGGTGTACTACTTCATTATTTGGCAAAATGCCGGTTAATTGATCATTGACGGGTGAATGGTCTTAATTAACAGCAAAATAGCACTTGTGTACTCAAGCTTTTAGAGATTCAGGGGCATATGTATCAAAGCTTGATGTGAGATAAAATTGTGAGATATATCACCAACCAATCAGCTCCAAACTATAATTTCTTAAACATAGCCTGCAAAATGTAAGTTAGAAGCTGATTGGTTGGTGATACATATCTCACAATTTTATCTCACATCAAGCTTTGATATATATACCCCTAAGGCCTCTATTTACTACAATCCACATTTAGGGACATATATATCAAAGCTTGATGTGAGATAAAATTGTGAAATATATATCACAAACCAATCAGCTCCAAACTATCATTTCTTAAATACAGCCTGCAAAATGTAAGTTAGAAGTTGATTGGTTGGTGAGATATATCTCACAATTTTATCTCACATCAAGCTATGATACATATGCAGATTGTAGTGTGATATTACCGACTGAATTTGCATTGCAAATTCAGGCAATGGGGTAGATGTATTATAGCGGCATTTAACGTGCCGCTATATCGCTTCCAGCTTCGCCTCTTTACCGAGGTGAAGCAGGAAGCATTGACCGCAGCGGGGGAGCGATAAGTCCCCCCTCCGGCGCTCCCCGCTAGAGACTGCAGCGTATCAGCCTAGTGCTGATGCACTGTGTCTCAGTCCTGGCCGGCTCCACTGAGCATGCGCGGAATCTCGCAAGTATCGAAAGATCCCCGCGTGCAGCCTGGAGCCGGCAAAATAGACGCAGCAGGGACTGCGCTGTCCCTGCTGTGGGGATAGGGCAGCACCAGGCTGTAGCTGTAGATAGCGCCCCTGTCATTTACCGGCAAACCCCAGATCATACATCGGGTAGAAGCGGTATCAGCGCACATAACGTGCGCTGATACTGCTTCTGAGCTTTTTACATCTCCCCCAATATCACAGGGATTTACTAAAAATCCCTTGCAGGGACAGAGCTTGCGGTAAAACTCTGTCCCTGCGAATCCCCTCCGCACACTTATCACGGTATTTTTTGCAAGAAATACCATGACAACTGCCAGTGCATGCGCCGACCGGCCGCCGCTAAGCCCCGCCCCCGCTAACCCCCCCACCTGCGCCCCCCCACCCCTTAATTACCCTTACCTCCGGTGATCGGGCTCCGGTGATGTCCTCCGTGGCTCTGGTCAGCTGATCTCCCATCCTGCACTGGGACCCGGTCAGCTGATGACCGGGTCCCAGTGCAGGATGGGAGACCAGCTGACCGGAGGGAGGACATCACCGGTGCCCCGATCTCCTGTCCCTGGAGTCAGGTAAATTATTATTTTTTTTTTTTTTAGCAGTGCATCAGCTTGTGGTCTGTTTAGACCACACAGCTGATCACTGGGGCCGGCTCCGGGCTCTGCTCTGCCTGTTATTGGTGTTATTATCACAGGGCTTCCCCGGGTATTTTTTCACAATTTATTTTTAGTAACTTCCAGACAGATCGCATTTCCCATTACAATTATGGGAAATGTGATCTGATTACTAATAATATGTGGTAATTAGGGATTGGAGTAGAATTTTACGAATTCTACTCCAATTGCCCTTTAGTAACTTTAGGTGAAACTAAAATAATGTGAAAAGGGTGTGAAAACACCCTTTTTCACTTTATTTTAGTAAAAATAAGATAATAAATAGAGCCCTAAGTCCTGGCATAGAGACTCGGCATACAAGAGATGGGTATTTCTTTTTAGGCAATTTAAAAATAAAGAACCAAAAATAGTCACATAAATAGACATGGAATCATTGCTTTGCTGCTGTCACAACACAGCTGTGCAGGTGTCCCGGGGTAAGAATAGGTTACAACGAGCAGTAGCTGGAGAGAGATAAATGGAGTATTTGTTTCAAGCCGTCCCACAATGCTGTGTAACAGGTGCGCCCGCTTCCCTGCCATGCACAGACACAATCCTGGTAGATGAGCAGGTTTATGCATCTCTGGCTGTCTAAACAGCTCCACCCCACTTTGTAGAACTATCGCAGTGAACAACAACCATCCTGTAAATAACCTGAGGTTACACTCCGGCAGGTAATGTTAACCTGTTCATTTTCAGGAATTTTTAAATTACGTCTATTCCTATCTCATGGGTTTACTAATGTGTGTATTGTTTGTCTGAAAATAAACTGCTTTAAAAATCTAACCTGAACATGCCCATGTGATTTTCTTTTGACATCAGTACTAATATGCGTTACTGTGTATTGCTGTTTATTATAGCAGATATATAATTTTAGCATGTTACAAGTAGTGACATGGCCCAGTGACCAATATCTGCTGAAGGATTTAAGCCATATTCAGTTCACTTCAAAGTAGAACCAGTTTTCTAAAAGGACCATTAAGTGTAAATCGCACACCCATGGAGATAAATTACTTTTAATGGCATTAGACCACATATTTCTCCTGACTTTCATCTTTAAAATGCACAAAATCTTAATCTGAGACATTTATTGTATAGCACTTACACGCTGTAAATATATGCACCACATCATGCTATGGCAAAAGCAGAGTTACTTAGGGGTCTATGGTGTCTATTTACTAAGCCTTGGATGGAGATAAAGTGAACGGAGCTAAAGACCCAACCAATCAGCTCCTAACTGCCATGTCACAGGCTGTGTTTGAAAAATGACACAGGGCACTGCAGGGCAGGGGGCGCTGTTTGGGCCTGTCAGTTTTCCTGTTTATTATCATACTCACTTGTAGCTTCCTCTTCTTTTATCCCCAGCATCTCCACCTGCCCCAGGAGTACCCCTATCTCTTCCCTGGCCCTTCCCCATGAGGCCATGGCCCTTTACCAGGTGTCTCTATTTAAAAAATGGGGGGTGCCAATGCTCTCTCTGGTCAGGGCACCAAAAAGTCTAGTTACAGCTCTGGTTGGGACATTGGCCCTCATTCAGACCCAGACACAAGTGGCCGGTCGCACGCTCGGCGTACGTGCAGAAAAATGTAAATTCAAGCGCTCGCTCGTAATTTCGTACGCAGCTAATCTTCCGCCCCATAGTCTCCCAACCCCTCCTCTAGCTAACGAGCGAGCCAAATTGCGACCGTACATCTCCAATTTTGCATGCAGGGAACGCTCGCACAAGTCCAAACCGGAAGTGGGCCTGTCAGTTTTCGATTACCTGCTCGTTCATTCTGCATACATCCTTTAGTCGTATCATGCCAATCAAAAGATCAATTAGCTTAATTGCTCTTCACATGTTTTTTTTTTTTTTTTCATTTTCAATAAACTTTACTCTTGTCCGTGTTTGTTATTTCACGCAGAATACGTACGGATTAAACAATGGTTTCCTTTATCCCAAATACATGTTTGTGTAATTTTTCTATTGTTTTCCGTGTTTTGTCTGACGCATATTTTACTTGTTTCATTTTTTGATTTAAATTAGCTAACGCATGTCACTACATTAAGCCAATCATAACTCACATTAGATTTTTAAGCCTGTCGAACACATGACTCATACACTAACCAATAGAATGTTTCCTGTTAATTTTCCAAATACATTAGCCAATCAAAATTATTTTCTTGGCTTTATTAAAACTGTTTTTTCCTAAAACCACCATTGCCATCATGAGAGCCTCTGCGTTCACCAGGCGGGAGCTTCTTGTCCTGACGGAGGTAATGGACCGGCGGATAACCAGCCAGCCTCCCCCCATCACCAACAGAGAGAAGCAATCCGCCTATGCGGAGGTTCGCCGCCGCCTGCGCTCCTTCGGCTCACGCCGACAGATTGGCCAGCTGGAGCGCAGGTGGTCGGATCTTCAACGCCACACACCACGCTTGCTGGCATGTTTCAGACAGCGGATAGCTGAAAGTAAGTTTTTTTTTTTCGCTTTCCTTTTTTATTTTGTGGCCCTATTTGCGTGTGCATGTTTTCCTTCTTGCCCTGTTTGTTTATTTACTACATCTCTGCGTGTGCATGTTTTGTTTTTTTGTTTTTTTTTTGGCTCTAAATATTTTTTGAGGTTGATTTCAAGTTTAAAAATTAATCAAACCTTAAATTGTTATCCATCATTTAGGGGCAGAGCGCAGAATACGCCGTCATCGGCAGCGACGCCGTCGGCCACGTCCCTTTATCCCCAACTCCCAGCCAATCCTCCTCTCCCCACCCTACCCCTAATTCACCCTCCAACCCAGCATGGCCAGACCCGGATGCCCCTCCCTCTAGTATACTTCCCATCCCTCAAAATTCCCCCTCCCCTCAACCCCCCTCTCTCTTTTCATCACCCTCCCCTCCAACCACCCCTCTCTTTTCCACCCCCTCCCCCCCTTCAGAAATCACCCCTCCTCCTACAGACCTGCATTGGCCTACCTCCGAGGAGGACGATGGTGGGGCTACAGGTCCAGGCGGCATTGTCAATGGTATGTTTCCCTTTTACCTTTTTTTTTTTGGGGGGGGGGATGTTATCCTTTGCCTGTGCATTTTTAAAATTTGACTTTTTTATAATGTTTTTTATATATATCTTGTTTTATAAATGTCTATGATTTTTGCCCCTTACACATATCACACATGTCAAAAAACTCATACTTGTATCTCTTGTTTACGGTACCCACCAAAGTAGTTTTTCGGCGTATTTCTCATTTTTTACAATTTCTAGTTTTTGTAGTGTTTATTTCGAATTTACTTGGCCAAAGAATGTTGGCTTTGAATTGTAATGTTTGTCCAAATTGACACTTTTTGTAAAGTTGCATTTCCTTTGGCTGTTGTTTCTCAACCAAAATTACGTTTTTTTTTAATTAAGCACCTCAATTTTTTAACCCATAGAGGACCAGAGGCGGCTGACGGAGGCAGCAGCGTGTGTGCAGAGGCTGGGGGCCATGTTATAGGCATGCTGGTGGTCCTCGATCACATGGCAGGGATCCTGCGGCATTAATTTTTTCGGTTTTCCTAAATTTTGTCAGTTTTTCAAAAAATAAAAAAAAAATTTAGTTTGAAGTCTCATTCCTTCTCTGTAAATATTATATTGTTTAACCTTACATAAGTCGACTATTGCAGCAAGTTTTTTAAAGTAATGTAACTTAGATTGTAGAAAGCTGAATTAGGTAAGCTGGCACATTCAACACCTAACAATACCAATATGTTTTTTTTTTTATTTAAATTTAATTTTTTTTTGGGGGGGGGTAAGGTAAATATTAAATGAAACCTGTTTAGGCCGAGAATCCAAAACATACTGATTCACCATAATACCTTGGGGTGTTTGATTTGAGCCACTAAGCATGGTAAAATACTGCACAATTTAAATCATTACTGGATTAGCCCTTAATCAAGTTTCCATTTTGGGAACCAGGTTACACTTGCATGTAATTTAGAATGGAAATGTTTTTTTTAACGTAACAAAAATTTATTTAATCAAAATTTAGAAACACAAAGTGATTAAGGACAATCAATACACACAGTGAAAACACTCTTCAAAAATCAGCCTACACCCAAAATATACAAAAACAAAACAATCAAGAACTGTTTGACGAAGTAGCATGCCAACATGATTCCACAAATGAGTTGTTGCCAAATTTGGTCCAGAAGTTAAATCCAATGTGTCCACATGAAGTCATTTTTTACGAACAGGTAGTAGTCAGGGTTTTCCCGAAAAATATTATGGAATAAAACACACAAACAAAACAAAAATTAAAATTGGTAATTACATTATTACATGTCTACATTGTGTCATCTAACTTCATTTGGGACAATAATTACCTGAAAAAACGGGCCACAACATCATCGCGTATGGCCCCCCCACATACAGACCTCCGACCAACCTCGGGGGGGCCATCCTCAGGCAAGGCATCCTCTGGCTGCATAGGGACACCACTCCTTATGGCGATGTTGTGAAATATCCCACACAGGACCACAATTTTCGAAACCATATCCGGCAAATACATGAGCTCGCCACCAGAGCGGTGGAGGCATCTGAATCGGCCTTTTAAAAGGCCGATACAGCGCTCCACCACTTGCCTGGTGGCTGTAAGTGCGGAATTATACTCACTTTGTGGCCCTGGTGTGGGAGCCAAATAAGGAGTGAGCAGCCAGGGCGTGCAAGGGTAGCCACTGTCTCCTGTGAAAAAGAAGTTACAAAATCAGGATCACTGTGTATCAAGTTTTGCATTGGTATCTAAAAAAGGTCTCCACTTACCCAGAAGCCATGCATCACCAGCTTGTAGGTTGTTTAATTTATGCCAAATCCCTGATTGACGGATGACGAATGAGTCATGTGCACTCCCGGGTAATTTTGCATTCAGGGACAGGATCTGGAGGGAGGCATCACATACCACCATTACATTCAGTGAGTGATAGTGTTTTCTGTTCCGAAAAATGGCCTCCAGCCGTGCTGGAGGCTCGAGTGGTATGTGAGTACCATCCACAACCCCTATGATGTGTGGGAAGCCAGCTATTTTGTAAAAATTGGCCTTCGCCACGCTAAGGGAACCCATATCCAAAGGCATTTTAATAAAATGATGGAGGTGCTTGAAAAGGGCCTCCATCACTGCCCTCAGGATCCTTGAAAAGGAGGATTGGGAGATTCCCGCAACTATTCCCACCGTGGTTTGAAAGGATCCTGAGGCACAGAAATGTAACACCGCCATAAATTGCGTAAGTGGTGGTATTGCTGTAGGACTGTCAATTTGCCGCTCAAGATCACTCTCTATTAATGAGAGAGTGTCTATGATGATTTGGGGCCGAAGACGGTAGCGCCTTAACACCTCATCATCGGGCATTCCAAAAAGGGTGACACGTGTTCTATATATCTGGGGCCTTGCACGCCTACGATGCCTACGCCTGGGACGAGATTGAGGTTGGTCGGCTTCCGGCAGCATGGCCACAATAATACGACCAACATCAACCTGAAATGGTAAGAATTGTAGTTAAGGTATGTTGCCCCAAAAAAAGACAAAAAAATACTTATCTTTACGATACAATCCAAAGATGCTTACATGCCGGCATATTGTCATGATTTCAAAAACCTAAATTTCAAAAGACCAAAAAAAGTTTAGAATTTGGGGGGGCCATTTTGTAATCTTGTTTTTTGAAAATGCTCAAAAATAAAGGGGGTAAACACACATTTTGAACAATAGCAAACCTACATTGAGTGGACTTCCACAATTTGGCCCAAAAAAAACAACCAAGAATTTGAACGCTAAATGCTTCGCATTTTTACAAGGGGAATCAAGCCTAAAAAAGTGCGCTAATTGGTTCGCATTTCTACAAGGGGAATCAAGCCTACAAAAGTGCGCTAATTGGTTCGCATTTTTAACATCCCCAAAAACCCTTTAAAAAACCTTAATGACCCCAAAATATGCGAAAAACAATACATGAACATTTTACAAACAAGTTAAAAACAAAACTTACCAATACACGATAAATAAGTCACAGAACAAAAACGTCGTTGGGGCACAGCCAAAAAAAACCTACAAACAAAATAAAAATAAATTATTTTTTTTTAACCAAAAAAAAAAAAGGAGAGCCATATTTTACACAAGGATGACGGGAAAAAACTTACACCAAAAAAACACCACAACTAAAAGAACCACACCAAAAAATGCGAACGGAAAGTTATAAAAAAAAAAACGCCTCTAACACAATCCAAAAAACCTCCTCCAAACACTACTCCCTCCAACAATACACTCCAAACCACGTAACCTCCAACAAACAACACCCGCCACCTCGACTCGAGTCGCCAAAAGCCATAAATAGTGTTTCTTTTCCCGCTCAAATTAAGGACGGATCATAGGAACGCACAATCAATGATGCGGCCGAATAATAAGGACGCATGTATAAATACGTCACGGAAAAAAACAAACGGTCTGGTGTAGTTCAAGTTTTTGCACGAAAAATGGCTACAGACCAGCCAAACAATGGCCAAGAGGCGGCCGGTAAGTATTTCTCACATTTCTATTCAAGGATTATTTTGAACCAGAATATAATGAAAGATTGACATCTAAATTATAATTAATTTAATGTAAATAGGTGTTGAGGATGAGATGGAAGAGGCTGCTGGGCCCAGTATTCCGGCCAAAGCTGACAAAAAGAAAAGGCAGCCACAATTCACAAGAAAGGAGATGGAGGTTTTGGTTCAGAAGTGTGTGGACATCCTGCCACAGGCAGACAGGAATATGGGTGTAAGCCAGAAGTGGAGAATGTGGGAGGAGATAGCCAGTGCTGTCAATAGGGTGGGTGATTATGTCCGTCTAGCCCGGGATGTCAAACGCCGGTAAGTAAAAGATTTTTTATTAAAAAGAAAAACAGGGTCAAATAATGCAGGAATAATGCCTACTTTTTCACCCACAGATGGCAAGACTTCAAATATCGGCTGAAGCAAAAACTGGCTGACAGGGCTAGGCATGCAAGGGGGACAGGTGGGGGTCCCACCCCTGTGTCATTGGAGCTGAATGATTTGGAAGAGCTGGCACAGGGGTATGTGCAGGATGTGGAGGTGTTTGGCGTGTCCAACATGGATACGGACATGCCAGACTTTGCGGCTCCTCATGTTGTCCCAGGTAAATGTTGTGATGTAACCAACTCTGAAATGTTATTGTGACAATATGTAGATTCTAATGTTCCTCTTTTCTCTTTTTTCTCACAGAGACACAGGCGGATGAGTCTGCTCCAGAGGGGAGCCTTAGCCGCAGAATTTCTGCTGGCTCTGCAGGGGAGGAACCAGTACATCCGGCTGAGGACCCTGCAGAAGCCAGTCCAGGGCAATCCCCCTCGCAGGCAGTGGCACTCCTCACAGACCTCAATTTTAAATCGGATTACCATACGGAGATTCTGCAGAGGATGGACGCCAGTCTGCTACGGGTGGCTGAGGCCCTGGAGCAAAATGCTGCGGCCAACGTGACCATTGGTCAGGCCCTGGCTGAAAATACCAGGGCCAACATCAGAATAGCCAATGCCCTGGAGCAGCTCGTTCGCCAGCACATGGTGGAGCCGACCTTCCTTCCTGCCGGAACATCAGGATCCTCCACCTCGGGCACAACAACAGCCATTCCTCCAAATGTGCCTAGCCCTGTGCCTAGTCCAGAGGCCACAACATCTGCCTCTGGACAGGCCAGCCAGAGGACATCCCGGACACGGTCTGGCGCCCACCCTACCCCAGCCAAACGGGGAAAAAAACGATGACAACACTGGCTACTTTTCCCACACTCCTTCTGTGCTTGCCCCATATTCCTTTAGGGCCAAAACTTCCCTCTCCTTTCTTGTGAATTGTTTTTAATGTGTTTGTTTAAGTTGGCCAACACTGGTAATATGTTTACCAAAATTATTTACGTTACTATTGCCTAACACTGCCCAAAAAGTGTATTTGCAAAATGCACCCCAAAACTTGAAAAAATTGTGTATGAAATTAAAAATTTTAAAAATGTTCTCCATTGTATTCTGACATTATTTCAAAAATGGTTTACAGTTAATCCTGGTCCACAAGCCAAAAACGTCCGCCCAAAAATTAAAAAAATGTTTTTTTTAAAAAAAGGCTTCTTTAAGGAACACTGTAAAATTAAAAAAAGGATGCAAATTCTCCTTGCCAAAGCAAAATGATAAAATACACACAAACATGATGACATTATTGTTACAATAGCACAAAACCAAAATCCAAAAATAAAAACATTCAAACAAATGTACGCTAATTGATTGTGTAATCCTGAAATTAGCAGCTGAGATTTTCACCTGCGTACGGTTTTGTGCTAACACAAAAAACTCTTTTCAAAACACATTACAAGCTGGTTTGCAATTCAAAGTTGATTGTTTTTCTGACAAGCCGTGATAAATCGAAGAAACATCGAGGAGGCCGAGACCGGAGGACAAGGCCATCGTCATTGTGGTCGAGTAATCCACACCCCAAGCTATGCGAGCAAGTTGAAAGGAAAGAGGATCAGCCAGTGACGTATGACTTGGTAAGAACACATTTGACGTACGCATCTGAAAATGTATTTACGTCCCAAAAACGCCTCGCCACGCCTGTGTTTTTCCATCTCCAACCACGTCAACGCCCAAAAACGGCCTGTTCACATTTGACATGTCACTTCCTGTTCGCTATTTGACGAACGAGACAAGAAAAGCTCGCAATCTGCCGTACGCACATGCGCAGTGTAACACCGGCGCATGCGTGGTTTAACAACATCGGAACGCAACGAGCGTACTGATGCTAACGAACGGCTCTGAATGAGGGCCATTGTCTCCATTCACTTTATCTCCATCCAAGGCTTAGTAAATAGACCCCTTTGTACTGAAATGGAGAGAGATAAAGTACCAACCAATCAGCTCCTAGCTGACATTTTTCAAACACAACCTGTAAAGTGACAGTTAGAATTACTGGTTGGTACTTTTTTTATCTCCGTCCACTTAATCTCTCTTCAAGGCTTAGTACATAGGGCGATTACGCACGTAGGTCGGTTGCGAAAATATGTATATAAAATTCTAAATATATATCTGTAATACTTAGCAATCCTGCTTATGCATCTGGAACATCGAGTAACATTGGCCCCTCACGCACAATAACAACAGGTCTGACCTTACTCAGAAATTGCTAACCTCATTGCACGCTGCGAGTACACAAGCTGCATATGCTGTTGCAGTGGCTAATTTATGCACGCCCCTGTAACGGCGTTCAAACGGACTGGCTTGCCTGCGTTTTGCCGACCACCCTCCCGTCAACACCCCCAAATGCTCACTTCCTGTCAATCACTCTGTGATGGGTCTGCAGTGTGATCGCAGTGGTGCCCCCGTACACTATGATGCATGCGCAGTACGCAACAATCGGCCGTCTGCGTGCATAATCGCAATAGCGATCCGTAGTAAATCAGGCCCACAGACCCCTTAACTACAGTAATTAAAGTGATGTCTATATTCCTCTGGGCTTACTGTCAGATGAAGCTCTGAGCTTTACATACCACATTGCGAAGTATTGTACAGTTGTCTATTCACAAACTTTGCAGAACAATATGTGTTCTACAGTAAATTCTGCCAGAGGCTTGTATGATGATTGGGGACAATTAAAACAAACATCTGAAATGCAAACGCACATCAGCAGACCATCCAACATGACCCCTTCTATCCACTACAGATTGCTCTGCTCCTGGGCTTCCTTCTTAATTGATGATTGCAGCCACCTGTGGTGAAACACCTGCCTACTCTATTAACTAGTTCAACACAGGTGTCTGCAATCATTAATTAGGTGGGAAGTCCAGGAGCAGACTGTTTTGTACCGGGTGGAAGGAGTCATGTTGGAGGGTAGGCATCAAGGCTATGGGGAGGCTTAAAATGTAGCCAGTGCCTACCTCAGCCCCCTCCTCGGGGGAATAGCTTGAGGCAGCCAGGGGTGAGTGGCACATACTTGCCTATTCACATGCTCCACTCCAGTGCATACTCTCTTCCTGCTGGCTTATACTCCCTGTATGCCCCACGACGTCATTCACTCACCTGACCTGACAAATGTACAATTGAGGAGCAGACAGGGAGTAAAGCTGACCACACATCTAAAGATTATCTGTCCAACTAGCTAACTAGTTGATTGGTTGGAATGAAAATCTGGTAACGTATGGGAGTAACTGATGATCAGCAATTTGCTCCTAAATGCCAGAAAACAGATGAAAATGGCCGTCAGACAAGTTTGTTAAATGTTTGATCTAAACAATTTGTTGAAACAACAGTATTTGTCCATTTTCCGGCGTTTGGGAGCAAATTGCCGATTGTCATTTGCTTTCATACTTTACCAGATTTTCATTCCAACCAATCAACTAGTTGCCTGGTTGGACAGATAATCTTTAGATGTGTGTCCAGCTTCAGACTTTAGTCATTTTCCTATCACTATGGCTGGGCAGAATCATTGGCAGGTCACTCTGCTCTAAATATCCCGGCCATGCACACTGTGACAACAAACTTCACACACAAACAATAATTGCGGTTTTTCATAGGGACCCCATAATACTCATACACTATCTACTGCTACCAGAATAGTTCTGCCTGTGCTAAAATGCTTCATGCACACAATCTTCTGTCACCCTCACCCACCAGGGCTGTCATGGCTACTGGACTGCTCCACCTTCCTTTGCAAATTTAAGCTATATTACAGGGATTTATCAAAAATCCCCTGCAGGGACAAAGCTTGCAATAAAGCTCTGTCTTTGCGAATTCCATCCGCAGTCTTATCACTGTATTTTTTGCAACAAATACAGTGACAGGGTCCCAACACATGCGCCGACTGGCTACACCATAACCCCCCACACACCCCGCGATGTGGTTTAGACCACACAGCTGATCACTGGGGCCGGCTCTGCCTGTTAGAGCAGAGCAGGAGTCAGGGAACCGGGGGAAACCCTGGATAACACCATCTCCAGGTGGCGTTATCACAGGGCTTCCCCCAGTATTTTTTCACAATTTATTTTTAGTAACTTTGGCCAGATTACAATTATGTGATAATTAGGGCTTGGAGTAGAATTTTGTGAATTCTACTCCAATTGCCCTTTAGTACATTCACGTGATACTAAAATAATGTGAAAAGGGTGTGAAAACACCCTTTTCACTTTATTTTAGTAAAAACATTGTTAATAAATAGGCCCCTGAGTGAGGTAGAGATAGCAGTAAAGGGTGCAGGATCAGGAGCCAGCTGAGTACCAGTTTAATAGTATACTTAGCCTTACTGTCCTTCACATGGTCCCTGATGACCTTTCGTTGAGCCTTAGCATATGACAACAGGGCTGTAGAAAATTAATCAGAACAACTTATAGAGGGCTTGTAGACAGGGACGTCCATTGTGGAATTTGTGAAGGAGATATCTGAATATCTAGGAGACACTGCTCTGGATGCTGGAAAAAAACTGGAGCTAAAAAATCAGCCTCTGCTCACTGTGTATTCTGGCTCAAAGCTTGGGGATAGGCAGGGGCGGGCTGGGCCGGGGGACAGGGTGCCATATGCCCCCCGGGCCGGTACACTATTCCTTCAGTGAGGGCAGGTGTCACTGCACATGCAGGACTGATGGCCGGGTGACAGACTGAAAGTGCTCTGCAGTCGCTCCAACAATAGAACCATCAGAGCGGCTGGCCAGCATTCTCTGCCTGTTACCCGGCTGCCTGTCACATCCATGCAGCTTGTAGCTGCACACTGAACACTGTTCCGAGTCTGCTCTGCAGCAGGGGCTGTGCACTCTGCATTGATACACTACCTGCTTCCTGTCTGAGATGAGACTGTCAGTTCCTCCCTGCTTGAGACACCCCTGAGTCTCCACCCCTCTCCTGTCTGTCACTACTGAATCCACTCTCTCTCCAGTGTCCCGTGCAAGATCCCGCCCCCTCCTCTACCCTCTCTGGCTATTCTAAACTTGTTCCTATCCCGCCCCCTCACCAGGAGGCCCACTCCTCTCCTGCCCTAACTGGCTATTTTAATCCACCTCCTCCTGTCCGTGCCCAAGACTCCGCCCCCTCACCCGAGTCTCCGCCCCCTCAAGTCCATTTTGTCTCTTCCTGTACCTGGAGTTCCGCAGGGACCAGACAGGTAAGTGTTAGTGGAGATATGAAATGTTTAAATGATATTTGAGGGGGTGGGGGATGGAATACTTATGTAATGGGGAGAGGTATCGTTGCTTTTTTTTTGTTTTCTGTGGGGGAGGGGGGTGTTTTAATACAGTTTGTGCTGGGGTGGTATAATAACGTGTGTTTATAGGGTGTATTATTATTGTGTGTTAGAGGATATTCATAATATCTGTGTTATATGTGGATCTCTTTTGGTCTCTGCATCATCTGGCGATTACTGCGATGCTTTGCAATATCTGGCAGCCAATACAACGCTCCCTGATCTAGCGGCTACTGCGAACCTCTCTGCATTATGTGGCACATCACTGCGTGCTTCCTGATCTGACGGTCATTGTGAACCTTTCTGCGTTATATGGCACATCACTGCAACGCTCCCTGATCTGGTGTTCACTGTGACCTCTCTGCATTATATGGCACATCACTGCAATGCTCCCTGATCTGGTGGTCACTGTGACCTCTCTGCATTATATGGCACATCACTGCAACGCTCCCTGATCTGGTGGTCACTGTGACCTCTCTGCATTATATGGCATATCACTGCAATGCTCCCTGATCTGACGGTCACTGTGAACCTTTGTGCTTTATATGGCACATCACTGCAACGCTCCCTGATCTGGCGGTCACTGTGAACCCCTCTGCATTATATGGCACATCACTGTGACGCTCCCTGATCTGGTGGTCACTGTGACCTCTCTGCATTATATGGCACATCACTGCAACGCTCCCTGATCTGGTGGTCACTGTGAACCTTTGTGCTTTATATGGCACATCACTGTAATGCTCCCTGATCTGGCGGTCACTGTGAACCCCTCTGCATTATATGACACATCACTGCGATGCTCCCTGATCTGATGGTCACTGTGACCTCTCTGCATTTTATGGCACATCACTGCAATGCTCCCTGATCTGGTGGTCACTGTGAACCTTTCTGCTTTATATGGCACATCACTGCAACACTCCCTGATCTGGCGGTCACTGTGAACCCCTCTGCGTTATATGGCTCATCACTGCGACACTCCCTGATCTGATGGTCACTGTGAACCTCTCTGCGTTATGTGGCACATCACTGTGACACTCCCTGATCTGACGGTCACTGGGAACCTCTCTGCATTATATCAGTGACTAGAATGGTCCCTGCATTCTATATTGGTCACTAGAATGCTCCCTTTATTATATATCTATCACGAGAAATGTACCTGTACTGTATCTTAGTAATGAAAATAATCCCTGTATTGTAAAATAGTCACAGGAATGGTCCCTGTATCCCTGTATTGTATATTGGTAAGTAGAATGGTTCCTGCATTGTATATCCATCACTAGAGTGCAGTGAGCATTTTGCAGTGGTCACTAGAATGGTTTCTGGTTTGGGATGGGGCTGGTCTTTGTATTTGTTTATAGCACTTTGACATAACAATTTTTCATATATTTAATTGGCTATTTAAAGCACGCCCACATTAGACAAGCCACAACTAAAGGGGCTATTATCATGCGCCTTTCTCCACTGCAATGCGCTGGTGGAATAAACGGGCCACTTACTTGTGCCTGCCCCCCAGGCTTAAAGTTGCCAGCCAGCCCCTGGGGATAGGGACTCATAATCAGAGAGTCCCTACCTTTTCTCCAATCCTTTTTTACCAACCAGTGTGTCATATTAGAGTGCTTCTTGTTTCTAGTCCTTTCACGTTAACAATAAAGGCAGAGGTCAGGGATAGAGATGACAGATGTCAGTTTCTCGTAGAGGAGAGCAGAGAGACAGACGGCCTTGGTCTGTGAAAAGACAGACAGCCAAGTTGATAGACAAACAGTATGCACAGGGCCATTTCTAGGGCCGGGCGACCCGTGCAATCGCACGAGGAGCGCCTCCTCCGACCCCTGCTGTAGAAAGCCTGTGAACTGCCGGGCGCCTGCTGAGATTCAGTTACCAGCGGGCGCCCGGCAGGGCAGGGCAGGGCAGAGCAGAGCAGCCGGAGACGGAAGCTCCGGCTTCCGGCTCCCCCAGTGTGCACTATGGGAAAGACGTCATGACTCATGACGTCTTTCCCATAGTGCAGAGGAGCAGCCAAGCGGAGCGGACGCCGGAGCGGGGCTTATGGTAAGTATTAGTGTTTTTTTTTTGTGTGTGCACGCGGCTTTTACTAGGGACAATACTTGGAGGGGGGGCATGTCTGCTGGGGGAGGCACTACTACTGGGGGCACCCGGGCACTACTACTGGGGACATTACTCTGGGGGCACTTCTGCTGGGGGATGACTACAGGGGGCACAAGACTATAGGGGGCACTACTAATGGGGTCATGGCATAGGGGGCACCACTCCGGGGGGCACTACTACTGGGTGCACTGCACTACCACTGTGGGCACTGCATAAGGGGCATAAATACAGGGGGCACGTGTGGTTTTAAAACATAGTTTGTGGTTCTGGCTTTTCCAATATATTTTATGTGGAAGTGGTTTGTTGCAGTGTAATCCCTAAGTGGCCTTGGACCTGGCTTATTACAGTGTATTTTATGTGGATCTGGCTTGTATCTTCAATGTGCTGGGCTCGACCCCCAACCTTACTAAAAACGGGTGTGAAACAAGGTCATACTTCTGCAAATGTCACACCAAAGGCATGCACACACAAGTGCGGCGTGGGTTTGTGACAGCTAGGCCGAAGGCGCGCGCATTATATCTGTCTTTCTTTTAACTACATATATTTTTCAGCGCTTTGCCTCTGACAGGTTAGCCACCCCTGGGCTCAGTAGTCACAGCAGCTGACATTCTGTGGTCTTTCAAGACAACGCTCCCTTACTGTGGTACCACACCCCCCATGATTAGGCCACGCCCACAATATTACTGCTTCTTGAGGGAAGGGGGGGGCGCATTTTGACTGCTCGCACTGGGAGCCTCAGACCCTAGAAACTGCCCTGAGTATGCATGACGGGAAATCTGCCCACCCACCCAGGGAAGCAACTCTGCCAGTATCACTGCTTTAGCTCCACTTGAAATTCCCAGGTAAGAGATGTTAGGTATCCAGAATCCATCATCGATCTCCTCAGAGCTGCATCCCAATGTATTTTCACCACCACACTTTCTGTAATGGCCTATAGGAAGCCTGTATATCCCTTGGGCCCACTGCCCCCCAATGGATTAAGAAAAAAAGTTTATAATTAAATTTTCTGGCTGCAGTTGGTTTATTTATTAGGTACTTATTAATTCTGCGGTTGTCATACTATAAGCTCTGCCTAATCAGCAGATTCCACGGATCTATCAGTAAATAGTAGCCGGAGCTATATAAACTATGGGTATCACATTATATGCGGGTGTCACTCTAACAAAGCAGCTCCATAGAATCTACTGCTGCTATTCATTGTGATTTGTACAGGGCACACTGTTAAACTGTGGAGCCAATTAGTCAGAGGCAGTGGTGTAACTCACAGAGGCAACGGAAGCATTTGCCTCCAGACGCCAAGTGCTAGAGTGGGGTGCACCAGTATGGGTGTGGAGGGGTGGGGACATCTAAAGAATACTGTAGCATAAGGCACACAGTCTTTGTAGTCCTGGCAGCGTGCTACCTGTAGCATTAGAGAGGCAGCACGCGTCCATTTTCACAGGCTACACAGCTCCCTCCTAGAGCGACACAAAGTTCTACCACTAGTCAGATGTACCAGTATTGCCGCTTGTTATGTGAAGTATAATGCTAATCACAAGCAGGGCCAGCCCCGGATCTACTAGCAACCTGGGGAGAATTTTTGACGTGAGATGTGAGCCCTCCTGCACTGTAACAAATTACACACATTGGCCCCCACATATAAAATAAAATAAATTTCCCCCCACAGGAAAAAAAAACACCTATTGGCCCCCAAAGGGTAAACAAAATCACACATTGACCCCCACAAGGAAAAAATCATACACAGGCCTCCCATAAAGATAAACAAAAACACATTACCCTTAACATGCCTCAGAGCCCTCTTCATGTGTGCCAGCCCAGAGCCCCCCTCATGCCCTTGCCTTGTCTTACTTACCTTCACCACTGAAAGTTCACTCCAAAGTATGATAGATGTGATGCCACAACTATCTCTCCTCCCAGCTTCTGCCTCCGCTCACTCAATGTCGATGTTGGACAAAGTGGATCGATTTTTTTTTCCCACTGAGAAAGCATCACAGCCACACTGCGCATGCACAGTGATGAATTAGCGATGGCGGTCGCAGAGAGGATTTATTTGCAAAGTGAGTGACAGGCAGTCAGCGTTTGCAGGAGGCAATGGGGTGTCGTTAGAAAACAGGCGTGTCTGGACTGCTTTCTGGGCGAGCACTAGTGCGCCTCTGTGAAATCGTTTGCTCTCTTGTGGCTGCTCCGTTTGAACGGTCCTCGATCCGGCCCAGATCACAAGGCTGAAATTTGGTTCTGGTATTCACAGACTTGAGCCAGCAGTAAGGCAATGGGAGATATGACAGCATCTTGCACGGAGAAGGTAGAATAGATGGGATTAGCAGTTGGTGATTACAGTCAATATGCTAGTTCCTGGCTTTGGACAGTCTGATTTATGGTACTGGGTTACTTCATGGCTCCGAGCAGATGGTGACTACAGGAACTGTGCTAGTTTCTGGTTCTGGAAAGTTGGTGATTAGAGGAACTGTGCAAATTCCTGGCTCTGGGCAGCATTTGAAGTCACTTGTGCATTACATGGCTATCTGTGGGTCTGAGGCAATGGATGTGATAGCCACAGGTTTCCATGGTGACCTCACACACACATAGTAAATATATTATAAAATATGTTTTAAATGTTTCAAATTAAGAACACAAAAAATAAGTTATTTAATGATAATGTTAAATCACAGAGCCACAGGTTATACTCATTGGAATGAGCCTTATCAGCATATATATAGCACAAGGCCAAAAGTTTTTATATACGATTAGAAACATCAAGATATTCCTGTAATCTACAAAAGAGCCATGTTTCTCTTTATTTACAGTACAGAAAATATTTCTAATGAATGAGTGGAGGTAAATTGTGCTTAAAATTGAGGTAAATAACTTTATATTCTATAGAAAAAAAGTCACTGTTTGGTTATAATCTCAAGTTTTCTATGACCTGCAGCACATCCAGAAGGAGCTGGCTGACCTGAGGCTGATGTTGGAAAGAAGGAGAGAAAATTCTGAGCAGGTCGCCCTCATGAAAAAGCCAGAATTAACATCTGGGGGGAGATACACTAAGCCTTGGAGAGTGATAAAGTGGAGAGGGATAAAGTACCAACCAATCAGCTCCTAACTGTTACTTTACAGGCTGTGTTTGAAAAATGACAGTCAGGAGCTGATTGGTTGGTACTTTATCAGTCTCTAACTTGTGCTCACAATCAGACTCCTTATTTATATATTAACTTACGGTACATGAATTATTAGTGATATTACTCACTGTCACTACCGTGTAATTTAGATTTCCATTATATCTGTATATTGCATGTTTCATTCATGTTGTTCATTCCAGGTTCCTTTTTCACTGGTATAAATATATTATCACGCTCACACTACATATTTGGGATCAGTAACTGGCATGGAGTGCTGGACCTTGTTATGTCACACTAGGAGCTTTTAGAGTATGTACCACAAAAAGCCTCTAATGTGGCACTACAAGGAACCAGCATTCACTGCTAGCCAGGGGCATATCTACCCATTGGCCAGGATGACACTCGCCAGGGGCGCCTGCCAAAGGGGGGATTCGTCCGGCAGTGCCACCAGCAGCCAAGGGGTTGATCAGGCTGGAACTAGCGGCGGTGCAGCCACTGCTAGTCCCCCCGGGCCCTACAAGTGTTGGTTATAGCATCCAGCCAATGAGAGTCAAACAGACTCTCATTGGCTGCTGCGGCCACGGAGGGAGCCGGCTGGAGCTCCGTCTTCCGGCTCCCCCCGCAGCGAGTGATGGGAGAGACATCATGACATCTCTCCCATACTGCCGAGCGGGCCGGGAGGCGCGGACAGCAGCGGTCGTCGGCAGGAGCCGGGATCAGGTAAGTTGTGTTGTGGGTTTTTTTTGTTTCTGTATGTTTTTTTTTTTTCTGACACTGCAGAGGGAGGGAGGGAGGAGAGAGGGGAGGGTGCTACTTGTGGCACTGTAAAGGGGGTGGCTGCTACTGGGGTCACTGTAAAGGGGGTGGTTGCTACTTGGGGCACTGTAAAGGGGGTGGCTGCTACTGGGGTCACTTAAAGAGAGTGGGTGCTACTTGGGGCACTGTAAAGGGGGGGGCGCTACTTGGGGAACTGTAAAGGGGGTGGCTGCTACTTGGGGCACTGTAAAGGGGGTGGCTGCTACTGGGGGCATTGTAAAGGGGGTGGCTGCTACTGGGGGCACTGTAAAGGGGGTGGCTGCTACTGGGGGCACTGTAAAGGGGGTGGCTGCTACTGGGGTCACTGTAAAGGGGGTGGCCGCTACTGGGGTCACTGTAAAGGGGGTGGCTGCTACTGGGGTCACTTAAAGAGAGTGGGTGCTACTTGGAGAACTGTAAAGGGGTGGCTGCTACTTGGGGCACTGTAAAGGGGGTGGCTGCTACTGGGGGCATTGTAAAGGGGTGGCTGCTACTGGGGGCACTGTAAAAGGGGTGGATGCTACTTGGGGCACTGTAAAGGGGGTGGCTGCTACTGGGGGCACTGTAAAGGGGGTGGCTGCTACTGGGGTCACTGTAAAGGGGGTGGCCGCTACTGGGGTCACTGTAAAGGGGGTGGCCGCTACTGGGGGAAATGCAGCATATGGGTGATTACTGCTGGGGGCAATGCATAGGGTGGAATACTACTGGAGTCACTGCATAGGGGGGGACTACTACTGGGGGCACTGTATGGGGAGGATGGCCGCTACTGGGGGCAATGCATAGGGGGGAATACTACTGGGGGCACTGCCTGAAATTATGGGGGGAGGGGAGTGCCAGTCCATTACATTGCCAGGGGCGCTTGGATCCCTAGATACACCCCTGCTGCTAGCTAATACACTTGGACTTTGTAAATGCCCCTAGCAAAGCAAATAAGTCTTACAGGTATTACATTGTACATCAGAGTTATGGATTAGGGACACCGGCTGACTTACCAGAGAGGTCTCACACAGCAGCTTGCTGCCCCTCACCATATTCCCGATGGTTATGTGGAAGGTGTTTACATTCTGTAGCTCCTGTTGAAGATCATGGTGAAGGGATGTGGGGCCAGGGCGTCCTGCAAAAGATGCCAGTTACTATGCAATGTAACGCTGAGCCTCTAATCACCATATACTGTACTACCATATATTACATATTACACGAGACGCAAAGTGACCAGATGAGGAATATCACTTATAGAGAAAATTGTAGGGGTATCAAGGTAAATGGCTGATTTATTTCTCCTTTGTAAGGAGGTGAATATTTTTTTCCCTGTAGCTCAGTCCGCAGTCTCCGCCCCTCTGTAACTGCGCAGTGACAGATAGAACTTAAAAATAAAATATATGTCAGAATGTCTGGACATAAATATTTATCTGGATACACTGTAAGCATCACCAAAGAGTGAGAGTATAATGGTAGGTTTTACACTTGGGCTTAAAAGAGAAATTGGATAATCTGACAAAACTAGTTTTTCAGGTTATATATCTGTGATGTCCTCCTGTCATCAGTGTCCATGTGTAATATAGGATTACTGTATATAACCAGGGAGCATTGCATAATGACAAACAGCCACTGTGTCTCTGATAAAGCCTTTCACTGACATTAGCTCTTTAACAAGCCACAGAAGCAGAACTTCCATGATACTAACATTTGCAATAGATCTATCTTCAAAACATATTGTATAACTACATTGGTGTCTTTAAAACATGAAATAATTATTTTATCTAATAATGATGCCACCTAGTTAGGATCTTTAGACAATGTCCTGTTTTCTGAGGATTTATAAATCTGACATATTATTGTGCTTCTCAGCCTGTTCTAGCATTTCTATGGCTCCTGATTTGACTATTTGTGTATGACATCAATTGTTTTGACTAGAGATGTGCGCTTTGGTTTTCCTGAAATATAAACACACCTTAGGGGTTCTGAGTAGAATTGAGTCTTAGGGGTCTATGTACTAAACAGTGATAAGTGACAGAGTGAAAAGTGATAAGTCTGTGATAAGTGCCAGCCAATCATCTTCCAACTGTCATCTCACAGGCTGTGTTTGAAAAATGACAGTTGGGAGCTCATTGGCTGGCACCTTATCACAGACTTATCACTTTTCACTGTGTCACTTATCACTGCTTAGTACATAGACCCCTTAGTTCGGAATCACTTTGGGGTTCCGAGTCAAACCGAGTCCCGGCTAGGGTCTGATGCCAGTTCGGAACTTGGATTTAAAAACTGAACTCAGATTTTGTATTGCATGTAAACAGGTCCACAAACCATGATTTTAGCTGTTTGTATCAATTTATTGATTTTTAAAGAATCCAAAACCAAACCCTAACCAAATCCGAATCAAAACACTTGAGGGTTGTTTTGCCAAAACCAAAACTCGGAGGTCCACGCAAATCTCTAGTTTTGACTCTTCTGAAATTCAGACCCTAGCATATAACAGAAATCCTCCAGAATCTATTACACACTTACCTACTCCACAAGGGGATGTGGCACATCTAATTGGTGGCCATTATACAATGCTGCCATTGTAAAGTGGGGAATGGGGACAGGATAACGCGATTCAGCTCGAATCGTGTCAATATTGCCCACCCACTTTACGCATCTGGGAGAGCCACCATTATTCTCGGATGTTCACGGGAAAGAAGGCAAGTATTATCTTAAACAGTGTTGTGATCCTACTATTCTCTGCACTACTCCTCACCATTGGAATCCTTAGCTCTATAGTAATGAAGAGGATTTAAGTATCCTCATCCCCAAACTGCACTAAGCCTGCCACACCTATTGTGATGTCATCTGTGCCTATTATTGTAAGTGATGATACTTATTGTAACTGGTATCCATTTTGAAATCTGCCATTTTGATATAATCAGCAATATCATCTAATTGTGAATGCAGTGCCACTTATTATGATGTTAAGTATGTTGATGTCATCAATGTAGTCACTCATGATTTACATCATTGCTGTTACCTATTATGAAGTAATCTATCTTGAGTTTTCTCATTGTTATGTGTTTCATTAGCATGTCATCAGTAACATGAATTGTATATTATTAATGTACATTAATGTGATACTATCAGTAAAGTCATCCATTTCTTATAGCAACAATTTTGAGTTGCCCAGTGTGATGTGTTTGATCGCCCCACCTGAGATTTATTTGACATGATTTTACATAATTTATTCACCTTTTTTTATTGTGATCTCATTTATTTCCATGTCATCAGTAAAGTTACCCGTAATCCTGTTATGACTGATGTAACCTGCTTTGGTGTTGTAAGGGATGTCACTCAGTGTCATATCAGAAATGCCACAAATTGTAAAGCCATCATTTTTATTTAATTGTTGATTTAATTCCGTTACTAATTTTAATTCTAATTGTAATTTTATCATCAACTTTTATATTATAACTTATGTCACACACTGGGCCTGAATCTAATGCCGCATACACACTAGCCGATATTTTGAACAAAATCGTTATCGTTCAAAATATCGGATAGTGTGTATGGGAAAAACGACCAGCGATGCGCGCTCCCGCTGGTCGTTTACGGTAACCCTAGTCGGCTATACATGCAGCCCAATCTGGGGTTATCGTGAGCGATGCCATGCTGCTAAGTGCAGCATGGCCCTCCCCCCACCGGCGTCCGTCACTGGTCGGCATTGGCAAGTGTGTATACACTTGCCGATGCCGGCACCCCCGCCGGGCCTGCCGATGACGATATCGCCACATACACATTGGACCTCATTCAGAGTCGGTCGTAAACGGCCGCTCGGTCGTACACCGCCGATGTTCTCAAACCGTGCATGCGTACGGTTCGATGTAAAAAGCTTGTACGGCTTGCGAGCCGGAAGTGGCCCACGAAAGTTGATTGACAGGAAAGGCGTCGGGGTGGGTGTTGACGGGGGTGGTGGTCTGAAAACGCAGGCATTCCTCACCGTTTTCAGGGCATTTTAGGGGCGTACATAAATTTATTGCTACGACCGACTTAGAAGGCCGGAAGTAGTAAAACGTCACTCTGCGAGCAGGTTCGAGGCCTGGCTGATCGTACAGCTTGAGGTTGGGTATGTGCTCCTGCAAGCCCCAGAGTACAATCGATACTATCGAAATTTAATGATGTTAGGATTGATGTTTCTATTTAGAACCACACAATGCAAGCAGCTAATAATATTTTGTTGTTGCTAATCACAGTGCTAATTGGATGGTCAATGAATCCGTTGCGTTTGCATTAGCAAAAAATAAAAATTGTTTTTATTTTTGGGAATGCCTTAGTAAACATGTTTTGTAAATAAATGTTAACGTAACTAGCATTATTTACCCTGCACCAGTGTTTACATATCACATGTTTTTCAGTTTACTTTATTAACCATGTATATGTTGCAATGAAAAAACAGGCTACATATTTTGTAAATGTCAAAACAGTGTTTTATTTTGAAATTTCATGCAACATTTTATAGCATTTTCAAGCATGCTAAAAAAATTTGAAAAAATAAGAATTACAAATAAAAAAAAATAAAAAAGGAGAAAGGAGATGGAGGTATTGGTGACAAGAAATATGGGGACTGCACATCAACAGGTAAAGGACGAGATAGCCAGGGCTATTTGCGGCGTCTTGGACGGCTCGGCTGAAGAGGCGTTTTCGGAACAGTCGACTGGCGTGTAAGATGCCGACTGGCCTGGCAAGAGATGGATGGTATTGGCTCTGGCCTAGGCATAGGGCTCGCCATACTTTGGGGGTGGCTGTTGGGCTGCCAGAGGTGGTGGTCCTTGGAGGAAGGGAGGCTCGCTCCATCATGCAATTCTGTTTGCCTGCTCCTGGCCATTGGCCAACCGAATCTGGGCCGCAGCACATGTCTCCAGGGCCTCCGCCACCCTCAGCAATCTGCCATCTATCCTCACCAGAGTGGTCTCCATCCTCAGGAGAACAGATCTATTCTCCTGAGTCTGGCCGACCAACTCGGAGAGGAGAGACAATGCTTGGGTGGGTGGTGCCCCTGGAGTGGCCTCCACAGGGTCCCCAGATGGATATATTGGATCATCCCCTGCAGAGCCTCCATATGTGCTGGGCCAAGCCATCACCTCAGGAGCAGGCACTTCCTCCTCAGGTTCTGTAAAGAAAGAGAATTAATAATCATATTTTTTCTAGTTTTTGAAGCCACTAATTTTTTTGCTTTGTGCGCCCTGATTGTTGCCCAAAAATTACCTTCACTGCCATGTGGAGCGTTAAAGTCGGTCATGTCAGTGTCCATATTGGACATGCTGGCTAGCTCCTCTTCCTCCACACACCCCTGAGCCATCTCCTCCAATGGTGTTAAGGTCAGCTCCTCAGGGATGGGGCCTTCACCTTTCCCCCTGGCATGGGTTTCCCTATTTCCTAGCTTCCTCTTCAGCCGATATTTGAAGTCCGTCCATCTGTTAATGTTTAGAGGTAATTTAGTAGTGTATGTCCTAGTACATTTTACACCTTAATTATAAAACAACATTCACACTAGCAATTCCATACCTTTTGCGCACAACATCATTGGATCTGTGCGTGGTCCCCGCACTATTGACAGCCCTGGCTATCTCGTCCCATATCCTGTCCTTTTGTCCAGCCCCCATATTTCTTGGTGCATGGACAATATTGTCCATGCACATAGTCACCAATGCCTCCATCTCCGACCTTGAAAACTGAGGCTTCCTTGACCCCTTCCGGCTTGGGCCAGGCTCCTCCTCAGTTGGACTTTGGAGAGGTTGTCCACCTACAACATGTTTGTTTAAAAATAAGTTTATGATGCCTGTGAAATTATTTCACATTTGTTTTAGTGTCAATTGCCAACATTGTTTATCAAACTTACTTATTTGCTCTTGGCTCTGGGTTTCATGTTCCTCTGGATCCATGATGTCAAAGATTGAGTAAACATGAAGTGCTAGTATTTTTTAGAGCCATATTTATACATGTGAGCGCATCCTTCGTTTGGTTGTGCGTGCATCCATATTGCGTTCATCCATGGTTCACTACGCAAAATGCACACCTAACATAAATTGGGTGGCTTAATGAGATGTGAGCGCATCCTTGGATTGGTTGTGCGTGCATCCATGTTGTGTTTATCCATGATTCACTATGCAAAATGCACACCTATTCACTCATTAAGCAATAATTGTGAGATTACCGTCCCTATTTAAGGTACACCTAAATGGACCATTACTTGTGTGTTGTTGGTGGATTGGCTGTTGGTGTTTTTTTGGCGTTGTGAGAAGTTTTGGCACATTACATTCTTGGCTGGAGAGTCTGGTAAGAGTATAGGAGTCCTGCAAGCATCAATCCATTGTGTGTATGGCATGGTTTTGTTTAACAATTTGGTTTTTTTTTTCTTATTTTTTCCCAAATGTAGGTGATTGCTTTGGTTGTTGTGGTTTGAAGGAGTATTCCTGCCCACTTTTTAGTGGTCCCAGGTACGTGTATCTAAGTCCTGCTGTTTTTTTTTTATTTAATTTTTTTTAATTTATTGACTGTTTAATGTTTCTAACGTAACTTATTTTGTGGCTATGTGTTTTGAAACAACTTATTCTAATGTATATCATCGTTATTCAGCCGTTTTTATTTTTTCTCCACACAAAAAAAAACATGTAGGTGGTTGCTAAGATGGCCCTAGCCAACCCTGTAAGAATCTGCTTCATTCTGACTAAGTTAAGTTTTTACTTTTTCATCTTAAACTTTCATTAACATACCAAAAAATTTTTCTGAACACACATTTCAGAGAGACGTGGGCGAGCTCATCCTCGCCATGCTACCACACCCAAACCTACCTGGTCCTCCTTCTCGGCATAGGCATAGGAGGCATGCAAGGCCCCAGATATATCGAACATGGGTCACCCTTTTTGGAATGCCAGATGATGTTGTGTTAACAACTTACCGCCTCCCACCCAACATTATCCTAGACACTCATTCAATAATAGAGTGATCTAGAAAGTCAAATTCACATTCCTACATCAATATCACCACTAACACAGTTGCTGGCAGTGTTACATTTCAGCGCCTCAGGGTCCTTCTAGACCACTGTGGGTCTGGTGGCAGGCATTTCCCAGCCATCATTCTCCAGGATCCTGAGGCGTGTAATGGGTGTTTTTTTCAACCATATAGCACAATTTATTAATATGCCTTTGGATATGGAAGCCCTTGTTGTGGTAAAGCAGCAGTTTATGGACATTGCTGGCTTTCCACACGTCATAAGGGTAGTGGATGGCACTCACATAGCACTTCAGCCACTAGCAGTGAAAGAACATATATATCGAAATCATAAACATTACCATTCCATGAATGTGATGATGCTATGTGATGCCTCCCTCCAGATCCTCTCCCTGAATTCAAAATTTCCAGGCAGTTCTCATGATTCATTTGTGATTCAACATTCAGGTATTTGGCACAAATTAGCAACACTGCAAGCTGGTGATGCGTGGATTCTGGGTAAATTTAATTTTGGTATGTTGTTCTATAATACAGTGAATGTAAGTGTTTGATTAAGTCAATTCTAAATGTCTATCCTTCCCTACAGGCGACAGTGGATATCCTTGCACACCCTGGCTGCTGATCCTTTTTTGGCACCCACACCAGGACCACAAATGCAATTTAATGCCATGTTTACTGCCACCATGCAGGTGGTGGAGCGCTGTATCGGCCTTTTAAAGGGAAGATTCAGATGTCTCCACCACTCTGGTGGCAACCTAATGTATTCACTGGATATGGTATCGAGGATCATGGTCCTGTGTGGGATATTTCATAACATTTCCATAAGGAGTCGAGTTCCAATGCAGACAGAGGATGCCTTGCCTGAGGATGGTCCCCATGAGGTAGGTAGTGTGAGACTGTCCAGGAGGGGCCAGACACAATGATGTGGTTGCTCATTTTTTCAGGTATGTTTTGATCGACTTTTTTTCATTTTGTTTAATTTTTCAGGCTTCTGCATCATGGTTTTTCTTTTTGCCTTGTTTGAATTTGTATATTTTACCATGTTTGTTACTAATTTTTTTTTTCTTCTCACTACGACAATTTACACATCGAAAACACATTAACAACACATTGTCAATGCCCTTGTCTGTGTTTGGATAAACGACAACCCTTTTGCTGGATTATACCACCATGTGATTATCCATTTGGATCAGTTCGTGATTTTGTTTTGTTCAAACGTTATATTTTGTTTGTACTAGTGTTTTATTTTATTTGTTACTTGTTACTGATTTTTGGTGCTGTTTGGTGAACCAATAAATACACTTTATAAAAAACCAAAACCTAGTTTTTGGGAATAAAAAAAGTCAATATTATGCTCTTCCCATAAACCATGTTGTGGAAACATTTGTGTGGCGTGTTAAATGGTTGCTTTTTGGGGCCCTAATGGCTTTTAGGCTACAGTTTAGTTAACACAAATGTAGTAACCATAAACCAAAAAGATGCAAAACATGAAACAAGGATGTAAAAATTATGTAACACCATTTCCCATTATTATCCTAATGTATTTGTGTGGACAAATGTTACAAACTTTATTATGCATTATTATTGTGTGTGGCTTACAATGTTGGCTAAATTTTTGACAAAATAGAATAACTACATCAAAATATTTGGATCAAAAATACATACCAAACTACAGAAAGAAATTTAAGTATGTATAATATTTTCCAAACTTAATTACTGTTAAAAAAAAAATAGACCCATTTGTACGCCAGGATTAGGCAGTTAATAAATAACAAAAAAGACGACTAAGGTAGTTTTGTAACTAAATATATTTAAAATAACAAACAAACATAGAAAATAAAAAAATGAAACACCAGCAAGGTCCAAAGCATCAGGAATATTTTGGAATCTGGATCCCACATTGGCCAAATGCTCTTGGGCCTCTGCTATCTCCTCTCTGAGGAATCTAAACAGCATCTGGGGATCTGTAGAGATGAGATTAAAAATTGTTTAGGAAACCAATTAATGTGAGACTTAAACATTGAAAAGTAAAAGTTATTTATATGCCCTACAAAGTGTGTGGGACACAATGAAGTTGTTGGCTGCACCAAATAAAATTTTAAAAAACCACAGGCACACGGACATTTGTAGGCCGATCAAATGATCTAATCCAGCCCTGGGTTTTTTAAATACTGAATTAATGTTTGTTGTTTTGTCCTTAAACAATAGTAATCCAGATGTAAAAAGTAAAAACCAAAATTTTTACAGGAAGAAAAAAACAATAAAAGTGTGTTTGTTTTAACATACAAACAGTGCATAAATCCACAAGGTATGTCACTTATGTCTTTTTCAAAATATACTTTATTTTATACTTTTTATGGCCCAAATACATTGTATGACATAAAGTGCAGACTACTATTTTTTTTAAAACACAGGGAATATTGGTGAACATATGATGATGGTGTTGCAAATATATTGTGGCTTAAATTTTTTAAATAAACTCGGTACAAAGGGTTAACGGTTAAGTACCCTTAATGCCGACTGTGTCAACATTTTTTGATCTTAAAATGATAACTAGATTAGACACCACAAAACAAAACACGAAATAATTACCTCCACAGGCACCTATGCAAAAAACCATCACATTGTTTTTAACTCTTAACACATTTGTGCACAGTGTAAGCATACCAACAAAAGAAAAAAAAAAAAAAACAGTCTACTTTGAAACATTACAACATCCAAAAAAAAAAGATTACTAGTCACATTTAAACTATTACAAAAAAAATGCCAGCCTTACAAATATTACAAACAATAACTAAATAACAACACCATGTAGACCGACACACAAATATCCAATTAATATTAAGACACATATTAAAACAGAAAAAAAATGGAAAAAAATACATTACCATAAATCTGGGCCGGGGAAGGGGATGCCTGGTCATCCATAGGGGGAAGAGAGGAAGGGGAAAGGGTAAGGAATTCACCTTCTGGAGGTGTGATTTGGGAGGACGTTTCTGGGTCGGAGGGGTTATTTGGGATGAGTGGGCAGGGGAGGATGGGTTACTTAGGGAGCTTTGGGCCAGGGAGGGTGGGTTACTTGGGGAGTATGGGGCCGGGGAGGGAGAGTTAAGTTGATTGGGTTGGGAAGGGGAGGGGTTAGGAGGGGTATTTTGGTGCACATTGCGCCCGTTTCGACGTGACCTTCTCCGTCTCCGCTGATGTCCTAAGAATAGAAAAATGTGTTAACAAAATTATACTTTTAAGCAATTACATTGGAAACAACACATAATTTGCATACTTTTTTTAAATAAAAAAACTGTACATTCTATGTAAATATTACAAACTGACATTTATTGAAAGTAGTTTCCCCAAACTGTACAATAGGTACAACATACATTACAGCTTGTTTACATTTGTGGGTAAAAAAAGTAATCATGGTTTAAATATAATAACAAAAAAACGCAAAAGCATACTTATGCCGGCGTATTAGAGCTCGCAGATTGCTTAATAGCAGGGGCGAAAGCCGGCGGAGATCGGAAAAAGCGGCGCTCTAACTGGGCTATATTGCGCCTAAAGCCCGCCGACCGCAGGCACCTACGGACCTCCGCATAGGCCTGCCTTTTAAGCCTATTTGAAATAGGTGGGGCCACATTGCCTAGGCACCTGTCCATTACATCAACCAGGTTTGTCAGCTCTTGCCGTGTAAATGCCGCGGCTCTCATGATGGCAATGGCAGGTTTTACAGTAAACAAACAATATACATGGTTGACATGAAAAATGATTGGCTAAAAATCAAAACACATTTACATATACTAACTGCGATTGGACAATGCATTATTCATGTGACCAAAATTAAAATTGAATAATACCATATCTGATTGGCTCTAGCCCTTTATGTGCGATTACAAAGTAAACAGGGCAAATTAAATAAACTTACATTCATAATGTAATTTAAAACATGCATTTAACAACAACAAAACATTAGTAATCCAAAATCCTGTTTAAAATTCCTTTTTACTAACAAACGCACTACCAGTAAAACATCAGCATGAACTAAATGGCATTTGAACAATAAAGTTTTTAGACCAATTGAAAGGGTGGGAAAAAAAAATGCAGCAACACTTTAGAACACTAATTAAATAATTCTCAACAAGCTATTAACAAACTGATCGATAGAGCATGGAAACATGACATGTGGGCATCAACACAACACATGTGGCCGCAACCATAAGAAAAAAATTAACATACAGCGACTGACTCGATCGTTAACTTCTATCACCCGCTAGCTAGAGGAGGTGCATTGGTCACGAATGGGCGTCCCATTGGTTGCGAGCGACCACCCGTGCGATTGTTTACATTTTGACTTTCTCGGTCACTGGGCGTATGACCGAGCGCCCACTTATGACCGACCATTGGGCCATTGTATAGTGTGTATGTGGCTTAAGGAGGACACAGCGGCACCCGTGTGTTATGTTGGTCGCACATCTGTGACTTTATGCTAATACCACTACAAAGCCCTTCCCTGGTGTACATTCATGCGTATTACTGTGTAAGGACTGAGACGCCCACTTCCAGCATCTCCAGATGCAGCAATTGTGCTTGGTGCATCTTTAGACGCCACCATCGGTCACACCATAGAAACTTGCACCAGCCCCATGTTAGGTGCAGATTCTCCATCAGAGTATGGCCTCTTATGTGAGCGATTAAGTGTCTGTGTACGGAAACATTTTAGCAAAACACCTGTGACATTACCATAACACAGATCATCTCCATGTACCTCCCAGTCACAGCCTAGTACATTATCAATACACTTTTCCATGTGTGTGTCTGAAATTGCAAAAAAAAAGACATCCGACATCATCATAAGGTGTGACTCAGAATGGGGCTTCTACCACGTTCTTCCATCTGTGATCTCATCCATTTTATCACCGATTGTGATTTGTTTGCTGAGATATGTGCCTATACCTATTGTGATGTTACCCATTTTGGGGTTTCCGATGCTATGATTAATGTGACATACTGTGGCTGATTCTGAATTGGAATCTGCTGCGACCACGTTAGCCTCCTTTGCCTTAGTCATGTTTGCACCTTTATGCTAATGCTAGTTTCTGCCCTTTCCCGGAGTACAGCCATGCATGTGAATGCGGAAGGGCTGGTATGCCCACTTTCAGAGGCTGCAGGTGCAACCATTGGAAGCACCATGGAAACTTGCACTAGCCCCATGCTAGTTGCAGATCTCTGTCAGAGTATGGTCTCCAATGTACGCCATTAAGTGCCTGGGTCCGAAACTACACTTATGACACGCCTGTAACACTCCCATAACACGCCCATAAGGAATATCTCAGTGTGTCTGTATAGCCCTCTCTTAGTGACCATGCAGGAACGCCCAATACATTCCCAGGTCCATGTAGCTTAATAGGTCCTGTGTAGTCTGTGTATTACTACCGTGGCACGCATGCGCCATGCAACGACACAGTCGCAAAATATCTCCAACTTAGAGCCGTATTCAATTTGAGTGGACCCGCGATACTTTTCCTTGTCGCCTACATCGCGTGTTTTGTAGATGGAAAAGTATTGCGCGCGTGTCTGCGTATCCCCGTATTCAATTTGAAAGTAGGCGAAAACGGGCCACGGCAAAACTTAAACAAGCGGAAAGTCATGTCAGATTTGGGGAAAACAGCCTGACACCCCCCAAAAGATGCTCTGACATGGGGGTTCACTATTACCCCCCAATTTGGCTTGCAGAAGGTATTTGGTGTTTTTAAACGGGCTCAATAGCTGCTAAATTGCGTTTTTGTATAAGTGGTGAAGAATAGTATTCAGGAGGTTTTCTTGCAGAAAATAACTTATCCCAGCAAATTTGGGGTACTTGAAAATGGGGGCCAGCATATTTTAAAGTTGCTAAAGTTAAGTTTAAAAAATTTGAAAAATCTACCTGCCGCAAGCATCTGCAATGAAAAAAAACACTTGGGGCCATCCGCAGAGTCACGTTCGCTAGTTTTTAACTTTGTCCCCCAACATTTTTTTTTTGGCCCCCAAATTCAAAGTGATTTTTTGGGGTGTTCTTAAGTGTTTTTTATTTTTTTTTTACACAGTTTACCTTTGGGGGACTGTCTGAAGACTGCACGGGGGTTCCTGCAACGTTGCACCCCAAAACCCCAATTCTGCACTTTTTTCCGCCTGCTATTCATAGGCAAAACTTTTTTGATTATTACATTGCATTGACTTTCCGCCTAGGCGGAAAGTCTTTGAAATTGAATACGGCGATACTTTTCGCCTGGGGAAATGACGTCATCAGCGAAAAGTTTCCACCAAAAACACGCGAAAACGTTTTTTCGCCTCAAATTGAATACAGGCCTAAGTGGCTTTGTGATTGTGATACAATGTATTTCATATCAGTGATGACACCTTTTGTGATGTAATCAATTATGTCACTAAAAGAAGATTACTAGTGTGAGGTTAATGTTCATTTATTCAGTAATCTTTGATACTATTAGCCATGTCACCAATGAGGATGTCACTATATTTTTGTGATAACAACATAGTTATCACCAATTGTAAATTGCAATGCAAACGTCCTGCATGGGTAACTAATACTGTGATTTGTGGCTGTAATAACGAAATTCACCCCATCCCTCATATTAACCATTCTCCTCTCCGGGAACTTTCTCAGAGGGGACAGAAAAAATGTAGGAATAGTAAGTATGTGTATATTAATGGAGAAGTACCTCAACATTTGTTAAAGCACATAAATGACCTGTAACAGGACATTTCTAAATGTTCATTCAGCAGCGCACCTGGATCTCTATCAGATTTGACCATACACTTATATAAACATGCAAAACTGAGGGGTTTATTTACTAAAATATACAGTTTTGTTTGGAAATTTCATTATCTATACTTTTCACCCCTTCAAAATCGCTGCTACTGTATGTAACAAATTTGTACCTGCCTGAGAGGTATGACTCCTGCATAAACCTACATCGCCGGTGATCAGTGGTGCAAGTAAATCATTTCTTTTAGGCTTTTAGACGTACTCTGGGCCTGATTCAGCAAAGGACGAAATTGGAAAGCACCACAAAAGTGGCTTTTTAATTCCGTCCTGCAAAAATGCAATTGCAGTAGGAGGTGTCTGACACCTCCTCGCGGCATCTTTGATCCCAGCACTGGGACCGAGGTCGCAGCCTAGGATCACCATCGCAACCATCTTAATGGTACGCTGTACTGGCCCGCATCACCTTACCACTGCCGGAGTCTGATGTTAGTTTAATGCTGATGCAAAAAGTTGTTCTCCTAGGTCAGTACTCCACATGCCCTCTGTGTACTGTACTGCATCAGATGGATCACAGACAACTAAACCCCCATGGCTCTGTATTTGTAGTACAACCAATAAAAATGTCTCTCATTTGTGTGTATTGGACACTTGGTTGATTTACGGCTGGCATAGTCACTCCTTATTATCTCCTAGCATTATCTCTTTCAGAAACTGACCATTGCCTAGATTCTAAGTATATTATTATTATTATTATTATTATTATTAATAATAAAATGTGCAATAAGCAGAGCTTATCTCAGTTTGATAAAATGGACAGACAAGCTCTGTGAAATTAAAGAGACCACAGGGTGATAATCCCTTTGTTAGTATGCCTAACAAAGAGGTTATCACCGCTTGACAAATAGACCCCAAGGAGTAAATTTGCAAAAGGTCGTTAATAAAATTTTAAAAAATCGATCTAAATCGATCAACATCAATGTTGTGTTTCAGCTATTAGTAAATGTGTAATTTAGTCCCTGAAACACAACATCTATGTTGATCATTTTATATAAATTTTGAATTGATTGAAATCGACAATTAGTAAATTTACCCTCTAATGATAATCAGAAAGATCAGGGAATTCAACACTAGAAACAAATGGCTGGATCATCAGGGTACCTGATGCAGTTAGTGCCATTGGATGATCCCACTAAGATTCTGATCCACATCAGCAGTTTTTCTGAAAATTGCACTTATTCAAATTATTCTTCATCGCTTTTATTTTTGCAGGCAGTTATTATAACCATGTTGAAATGTCGCCACTTAGTGGTGTCTCTGCTAACTACATATAGAAAAGAATGAAGAGATCTCGTAGATATTAGTCCCATTTCCTATGTCCCATAATGCTGAAATAACACTAGTCGATGTGTAGGAGACATTATCGAGGTATTCATTGGCTCAATGCAAATTACATTGTTTACTATTAATTTAAATCCAATGAAGCAATAAAAGAACAGGCCAAAATAATGATGATATTTGATAAGCAGGATCTGGGAATGTGCAGCCATGTTTCTATATCCACTTCTTACAGTCATATAATCTGTCTGACATCTGCAGTTTGCACTAAGTAACAGGAAAAGATATTCGCACTGTGCAGCGTGCACAGCATCCCTCCCCGCACCTGGTGACACCGCGAGGAGGGACGCCACTGCAGCCAGATGTGCAGATATATTTGCAGAGGGAAAAGCAGATGCACACTCTAAGCACTAAGGGCCTGATTCAGAGCCACTCGTAAGCGGCAGCTTGTTCGCTCCGAGCGATGTTTGCCCAACTGCGCATGCGTACGGATCATTATATGCATGCGCGAACCAGTCAGTGCGGCCGAAATTCATGTGCTCGCAAAATAGCGAATGCCTGATAATTTGAGTGCCAGAATGAGGCGTATGTGGGTGGTAACAGGGGAAGGTGCTTGAAAACGGGGAGTGGAAATCCGATCGCAGGCGTGCTTAAAGGTCAAAACGGGCGTTTTAAGGGAGTGCATAATTAATCCAGCAGCGTCATTGACCACGTCACTTGGTTTTTTTTAACTCAGAACTGCTCGCAAAATAGTGGTTGAAAAAACCAACCACAAGAATAGCGAGCAGTTCATACGCTGGTCAATGTACTCGATTAATCTAATAAATAGCGGACATGACGTATGGTGCGAGTGGCCAGGGGGCGTATTTTTCAAATTTACGTTCGCATGTTTTACTCGCTCGTTCAGACTTAGAGGCGTGAACAGACCGCAAAGTGCGAATGGTTCATTTGAATAGTCACCCCTTTTTAGAAAACGAACGACCGCAAATAGCGAGCGGCTCTGAATGAGGGCCTAAGAACACTTAATATCACAAAATATATAAACTGTCAATAAACATGGTTTTAAATTGAGGTTCTTAGTACATATTTGGCCAAAGATGTTTGCCCACCTACCGCATCAAGGTGAACCTCATCAGGTGGGTCCCTAACATCCCTAATACTGACACATTGTATAAATGTATCTAGGACTTACCTGTAATAGCGCCCATTACATGTGTGTACTGCAATACACAGGACCCATACTAATTAATATCACCTGGGACAGGTAGGAAGACTGCTAGCACCAACAAGTGTACCTAAAATAAACGCATACACAAAAAAAAGCAAAGGGGGGTTGGGCTGCACATCCTAATTTAAACACAATATGAAGTGCTACCTTGATGAGATCTGTAGTTCTACAGCAGAAATAGAAGGAGGGAAAAGCAAATGCACACTCTTAGCACTAAGAACACTTATTTGCAGATTTATCGGGCATCAGCTGTGCTGCAGGGGCAACCTGATGTGTCGTTCACAGTCATATCGTCTGCACGCAGCTGCCAATGCACTGCAGATACTGTATATCGTCTGTTGAATGGGCGATATAACTGCCAGTGTGTACCCAGCTTTTAGTCAAACTGGTGAAAAGACATAACCACCATGACACTAGTAAGTGCTATGGGGTGTGGGTTTCATCTATGTGGAGTTTGTATGTTTATATAAATAATATAATAAATATAAATAAAAAACAATTCTAGTATTATACAGTTAAAACATACAATTGGGATACAGACGATTAAAGTTAAAAATCTGTAACTAAACATTTTACTGCCCCATACCTCCCAACCTGACCCTCTCCAGGAGGGACACAATGCTCTGGTCCTGGACTTCCCTGGTAAGAGGTGGGGCTGCAGCACGGTTCAAAAGTCAAATAGGGGAGCCACACCAACTGTCATTTCACACACTGCCACACATCACTGGCTGGGACTCACTGGCAGTTGGTGCGACTCCCCTATTTGAATTTTTTACTGTACTGCAGCCTCACCCCTGGAGCCGCCACCAATCATAAATTACCAGGGAAGTCCAGGACCAGAGCATTGTGTCCCTGCTGGAGAGGATCATATTGGGAGGCATGCTGTCCTAGTAAAAAAGGTACAGGAAATAGAGGCTGTTGGTACGCATACCAGCACTGAGTAGTCAGCGCTGCTATTTTTGATCTAACAGGAAATGTCTCCTGGTTACCATGGTAACGTGCTACGCTGCGCTCCAGGGCAAAGGAAGTAGATGCTGGTGGAACGCACGCCAGCAGTCAGTGGGGGTCCTGTGATACGCTTGATTCTTTGGTCTGTTTAAAGGTGATATTCTGTGGCCACTTATCATCATGTGTGCATACTAATGTCTGTATTTGACTATTAATGTTGTTCTGGTCATTGGAGGGTGGGGTTTGACTGATTGGGGTGGGTATATATATGTTCCATGTATCACGTGCACTTTGATTCTTGACCATGCTATAGGACCGAAATGTTGAATTATATGCTGTTCCTGTAATTTTTTCTAAGGATATATTGAAGATAACTTTTATGAAGTCTGGTGAATGCACCCTTGATTTTTTATTCTCCAATTTATCCATATATATATATATATATATATATATATATATAATTATATATATATATATATATATATATATTCAAGAAATTTGCTTTTCAGCAGGATTCACTCACCAGGGCTTCTCTTTGTCATAATAAACAGCCATACTTTATTGAGTTCACATCAATGGTGTCATAGTTGATGTTTCGACCGTCAAAGTGCGGCCTTTCTGTGCAGAGGCCAAGACAAACACACAACTCATTGTCTTGTCCTCTGCACGGGTACACCTGTGAACTCTATAAAGTAAGGTTGTTTATTATGACAAAGAGAAGCCCTGGTGAGTGAATCCTGCTGAAAAGCAAATTTCTTGAATATGGATTTGGTGCTGATTGTGTGCCAATGGATAGTCACCCCAGGCAAAGCATGAAGGTCTGCTACAGAGTGTGCTGGCTGCTATTTTCTATATACAATTTATATACATATATATATACAGTATATACATACATACATATATATATATATATATATATATATATACTACCGTTCAAAAGTTTGGGGTCACTTAGAAATGTCCTTATTTTGAAAGGAAAGCACTGTTGTTTTCAATGAAGATAACATTAAATTGATTAGATATACACTCTATACATTGTTAATGTGGCAAATTACTATACTAGCTGCAAACGTCTGTTTTTTAAAGGAATACATAGGTGTATAGAGGCCTATTTCCAGCAACCATCACTCCAGTGTTCTAATGGTACATTGTGTTTGCTAAGTGCGTTAGAAGACTAATGGATAATTACAAAACCCTTGAGAACCCTTGTGCAATTATGTTAGTACAGCTGAAAATGGGTTTGCTCATTAGAGAAGCTATAAAACTGGCCTTCCTTTGAGCTAGTTAAGTATCTGGAGCATCACATTTGTGGGTTCGATTATACTCTCCAAATGGCCAGAAAAAGAGAACTTTCATGTGAAACTCGACAGTCTATTCTTGTTCTTAGAAATGAAGGCTATTCCATGCGAGAAAGTACCAAAAAAATGGAACATTTCCTACAACAGTATGTACTACTCCCTTCAGAGAACAGCACACACAGGCTCTAACCAGAGTAGGACGAGAAGTGGGAGGCCTCGGTGCACAACTGTGCAAAAAGACAAGTACATTAGAGTCTCTAGTTTGAGAAATAGATGCCTCACAAGTCCTCAACTGGCAGCTTCATTAAATGGACCCGCAAAGCGCCAGTGTCAACATCTACAGTGAAGAGGCGACTCTAGGATGCAGGCCTTCAAGGCAGAGTGGCAAAGAAAAAGCCATATCTGAGACTGGCCAATAATAGGAAAAGATTAATATGGGCAAAAGAACACAGACATTGGACAGAGTAAGATTGGAAAAAACTGTTATGGACAGACAAATTGAAGTTTGAGGTGTTTGGATCACACAGAAGAACATTTGTGAGACGCAGAACAAGTGATAAGATGCTGGAAGAGTGCCTGGTCTGGGGCTGCTTTGGTGCTGGTAAAGTGGGAGATTTGTATAAGGTAAAAGGAATTTTGAATAAGGAAGGCTATCACTCCATTTTGCAACGCCATGCCATACTCTGTGGACAGCGCTTTATTGGAGCCAATTTCCTCCTCCAACAGGACAATGACCCAAAGCACACCTCCAAATTATGCAAGAACTATTTAGGGAAGAAGCAGGCAGCTGGTATTCTGTCTGTAATGGAATGGCCAGCGCAGTCACCAGATCTCAACCCCATTGAGCTGTTGTGGGAGCAGCTTGACCGTATGGTACGCAGGAAGTGCCCATCAAGCCAATTCAACTTGTGGGAGGTGCTTCAGGAGGCGTGGGGTGATATTTCTTCAGATTACCTCAACAAATTAACAGCTAGAATGCCAAAGGTCTGCAATTCTGTAATTGCTGCAAAAGGAGCATTCTTTGAAGAAAGCTAAGTTTGAAGGACAAAATGATTATTTCAAATAAAAATCATTATTTCTAACCTTGCCAATGTCTTTGTTATATGTTCTATTCATTTTGACACTCATTTGATAAATAAGAGTCAGTTTTCATGTGAAATACGAAATTGTCTGGGTGACCCCCAAACCTTTGAATGGTAGGGTGTATAAATAAATAAATATATATATATATATATATATATATATATATATATATACAGTCAGGTGCATAAATATTGGGACATTGACAGAATTTTCATATTTTGGCCTCTATTCACCACCACAATGGTTTTGAAATGAAACAAACAAGATGTGCGTTAACTGCAGACTTTCAGATTTTATTTGAGGGTAATTACATCCAAATCAGGTGAACGGTGTGGGAATTACAACAGTTTCTATATGTGCCTCCCACTTTTTAAGGGGCCAAAAGTATTGAGACTATCAATTCAAAAGCTATTTCATGGACAGGTGTGGGCTATTCCCTCGTTATTTCATTATCAATTAAGCAGGTTAACTTCTGGAGTTGATTCTAGGTGTGACATTTGCATTTGGAATCAGTTGCTACCGACTCTCAATATGAGATCCAAACAGCTGTCACTATCAGTGAAGCAAGACATCATTAGGCTGAAAAATCAAAACAAACTCATCAGAGAGATAGCAAAAACATTAGGTGTGGCCAAATCAACTGTTTGGAACATTCTTAAAAAGAAAGAACACACCAGAGAGCTCAACAACTCCAAAAGACCCAGAAGACCACGGATAACAACTGTGGTGGATGACAGAAGAATTATTTCCCTGGTGAAGAAAAACCCCTTCACAACAGTTGGCCAAATCAAGAACACTCTCCAGGAGGTAGGTGTATATGTGTCAAAGTCAACAATCAAGAGAAGACTTCACAAGAGAGAATATAGAGGGTTCACCACAAGATGTAAACCATTGGTGAGCCTCAAAAACAGGAAGACCAAATTAGAGTTTGCCAAACAACATCTAAACAAGCCATTACAGTTCTGGAACAACATCCTATAGACAGATGAGACAAAGATCAACTTGTACCAGAGTGATGGGAAGAGAAGAGCATGGAGAAGGAAAGGAACTGCTCATGATCCAAAACATACTACCTCATCAGTGAAGCATGGTGGTGGTAGTGTCATGGCGTGGGCATGTATGGCTGCCAATGGAACTGGTCCCCTTGTATATATTGATGATGTGACTGCTGACAAAAGCAGCAGAATGAATTCTGAAGTGTTTCGGGCAATATTATATGCTCATATTCAGTCAAATGCTTCAGAACTCATTGGACAGCGCTTCACAGTGCAGATGGACAATGACCCGAATCATACTGCAAAAGCAAGCAAATAGTTTTTTAAGGCTAAAAATTGGAAAGTTATGCAATGGCCAAGTCAATCCCCTGACCTGAATCCGATTGAGTATGCATTACACTTGTTGAAGACAAAACTGAAGGGAAAATGCCCCAAGAACAAGCAGGAACTGAAGACATTTGCAGTAGAGGCCTGGCAGAGCATCACCAGGGATGAAACCCAGCGTCTGGTGATGTCTATGCGTTCCAGACTTCAGGCTGTAATTGCCTGCAAAGGATTTGCAACAAAGTATTAAAAAGTAAAAGTTACATTTAGGATTGTTTAGTTTGTCCCATTACTTTTGGCCCCTTAAAAAGTGGGAGGCACATATAGAAATCGTTGTAATTCCTACACCGTTCACCTGATTTGGATGTAATTACCCTCAAATTAAATCTGAAAGTTTGCGGTTAAAGCACATCAAGTATGTGTAATTTCAAAGCCATTGTGGTGGTGAATAGAGGCCAAAATATGAACATTCTGTCAATGTCCCAATATTTATGCACCTGACTGTATATATATATATATATATATATATATATATATATGTGTATGTGTCTGTATATATATATACATATGAATCAACGTTTCAGGGTCTTTAATGGCCCTTTCGTCAGGATATGAAAGAAGATAACAAAAACATCTTACCTTAAATGTGCTAAACCACGAGTGAGCCGGAAACCCATCGCAGATGCGGCATACCTCTGACGTCATCATCATGTGACCAACCCATCACCATAGTGATTGTACATACAACAAAGCAACAGTGGCCTGGAAGGTACATATCCATGCAATGAGCAAAATATTAAAACTAACAGGCAAAAACAAAAAATCTCTCAAATGCCTGCTAATGCATATAACAAACCTTCAACAATGAACAATAAAGCTGAAGCAGCCTTGTTCAAAATAAGCAATACAGAATATTAATAGATATATATAGCCTAAAGAATATATTTTAATATACTAATAGCGATCTAATTAGCAACACTTCATATTACAGATAACACTGTAAACCCAATTGGTCATTTAAGCCTCATTTAATCGAGAATAGAAAATGACAGGCGCTATAAATATTAATAAATGAATATAAGAAGACCACAATATAAAATTTAAATTAAACACAGAACCAAAATTTAATAAGTGAAACAAAAGATACAAAAAAGATTGTATTTTTTATTTCACTTATTAAATTTTGGTTCTGTGTTTAATTTTAATTTTATATTGTGGTCTTCTTATATTAATTTATTAATATTTATAGCACCTGTCATTTTCTATTCTCGATTTTTTGGTAACTTTTGGGAGGTTCCAGATTCCTCCATCCTATGACGGCTGCTCTAAATTAATTAATCTCCTGGTCCTCCATCCATTCCAGATCAATCTCTCAGTCCACTGAGGTGGAATTAGTCTAGCGCCTACCTTTGTTTGTGTGTAAGCCTCATTTAAACTCGAGACTTTTGTCACTTGTAATTATGGGCCACAACCGTGCAGTCTGTCTTTTGATATTAGTGCTCTCAGGGTTAAAATGATTGACCCAGTCTAAAGATCCACTTAGACTCCAATTTAAGTAGCTGTTGTGAGCAATCTCCCCCTCTTAACATGTGTGGCACATGATCGATGATCCTATACCTAATGGATGCCAAAATATGTCTGGCATCCAAAAAATGTTTAGCCACCGGTTGGTCACTGTGCCCCCTTTCCAAGGCTAATCTGATGGCACTCCTATGAAGTGCCATCCGCTCTTTGAACATCCTGTCAGTTTTGTCGACATAGTTCTTACTACAGGGGCATGTTATGACATAAATTACATATTTAGTCGTGCATGTCAGGCAGGGGCGGGCTGGGCCGCGGGGCAGGGTGCCATCTGCCCCCGGGCCGTGATGATTTCAGTGTTATGGGGCCGCCAGTTGCCTTATGTTCCATCATGCACGTCTGGCACCCAGGAGACATGCAGGGGATGCTCCCCGGCCACTCAGTTTGTGTAACAAGGATAATCAGTTTGCCCCGCCTTGAAGCCCTTATAACAACCTAAGCAGCCTGGGAACATCCTCTGCATGTCTCCTGGCCAGGGTCAGATTCTCTGTAGACCTCAGCGGGAGTTTGGGGACGTTGTTTTATTTTATTTTTTATAAACATGTGAGCTCACTGCCCTGGCCAGTGCTGATCAGGAGCCTGCCCTCAGTGATGACAACTAGAGAGAGAGAGCTGGAGGCAGGCCCCGCCTCCAGTCCTCACTCTCCTCAGCTCTGCCTCTGATGGTGGCTGGCTGCACGCCTGGGCTGGCTGGGCATAACTGAATCTCTAGTCTTCTCTTCCAACCAAGCCAGCCTGACACACCACCCCTGTAAAACCCCCGCAGCTACGACCCCCTCCGCCCCGCGGCCGCCATCCCCCTCCCCCGCTCCTACAGAAAAGTGAGGCAGCGCTACCTCTTCTTGATCCCAGCAGCAGCAAGCAGCTGCAGCAGGGAGATGGAAACTAAGCAGGGGCTGCTCAGGAGGCAGCTGTTAGCATGTGCAGTGCTGGAGAGCATGTGCGGGACCAGGCATGCCGTCTACTGGAACAGCAGAAAGCCCAGGTCAGTGCTCCCATTCCATTCCCCCAGCCCAGTGCCCCCCATCTCACCGACCCCCATCCAGTGTCTTCCCCTTGTCCAGCCCAGTGTCCCTTATCACCTATAACTGATCCCCCAAATGCCAGTGTATCCCACCTAACCAGCCCAGTGTCTCCCCACTTCCCAGCCAGTCCATTGCTCCCATCTCACCTAGAACCCCCCAGCCATTCCAGTCACAGTGTTCCCCCTTCTCCAGCCTAGTGTCCCCCTCATCGCACTGTCCCACATCAAGCCCAGTGTCACCCTCATATATCGCGTAGTTTCAATCTACTTTATTGGAGATCTTCCTCAAGGACCCGAAATAATAAATTAATAAATAAAGGAGTTTCAAACATTGGCATTAAAATGACCTATTGTTTGCTGATATTGCACGGTGAGACTACTTCAGAGGATGATTTTTTTTTTTGGGGAGAAAGACGGGGCCACTTGCTTGTGTTGCCCCACAGGCTGAAAGTTGCCAGCCAGCCCCTGATGTCAAGTAATGACTGATGGAATACGCTTTACCTGTGAGAGGGTGATGGAAACATGTGCCACTGATCATATATCTGCATGTAATGCAGTTGGCACATTTAAAACAACCCTGCTTTTTTATGCCCAGAAATCTATTTTCACGAGCATGTCTTTTACATTTTTACCTCTTTTATAACATGGCATGAATTTTTTATCATTTAAACTCAAGAGACTTTTGTCACTTGTAATTATGGGCCATAGCTGTGCAGTCTGTCTTTTGATATTAGTGCTCTCAGGGTTAAAATGATTGACCCAAGTAATTTGGTCATCTCTATGGTTTAAGGAGCTGTTCTTGTGTCAATTTTAATGCCTTTTCTTTTTGTTTCACAAGGTCACTTAATCTGTATCCCCTCTGTACAAATTTAGTTAACATGATATTTAATTGGGCTTCAACTTCATCCCTATTACTTATAATTCTACAAGCTCGCAAGAACTGAGAATAGGGGAGCCCCTGTGTAAGACCATGTGGATTAAAACTTTTAGAATGTAAATAATTGTTTCTATCCGTTAATTTGGTAAATAAATTGGTCTTAATCTTTGTTCCAGTTTTTTGGATGTTAACATCTAAATTAATCGATTGTGTTTGATGTTCAAACGTGAACTTGATTGGATGATCACATATGTTATGTTCCAATAACAAATTACAAAATTTATCTAGTGGACCATTCCAAAAAATCAAAGGTCGTCTATATAACGTAAATAAAGAAAAAGATGTTGACTGATGTCATGATTAGCAAAAAATAATTAATTTTCTACTGCAAACATATAACAGTTTGCAAATGACGGTGCCACCGATGAGCCCATGGCACATCCGGCCAACTGAAGGTAATAATTCCCATCGAAGAAGAAATAGTTCCGCGTCAGAGTCAATTCCAATAAATTGATTATGAGATCGATATCTGGTCCACAATACTTGGGATTCTTCGTTAGGAGTTGTCTCACTGCAGACAAACCGCTTTGTTGGAAATACATGTGTACAAACTTTTTACGTCTGCTGTACACAAAAATAGTGTCTCAGGTATGTCCGGTAAACTTTGTAGAATCTGTAACAATATTGTAGTGTCCTTTAGGAAGGCTTTCTGTTGTTGAACGCATGGCTGCAATAAACTATCCAAATAAATAGAGACTGGTTGATAAATGGAGCCTCTAGCGGAGATTATCGGTCTCCCTGGAGGTTTCGTCAGTGACTTGTGAACCTTCGGGACTGTATATAATAACGGTGTAATTGGGAAGTCCAAAGTCATGGCTCGACGTAGGTCCGAACTTAATCTACCGTCGCCCACTGCTTGTGTTAGGATCCCGTCAAGTTCCTTTTTGAAAGTTGCAGTGGGGTCACCCTCAAGTTTCTTATAGGTTCTAAAATCTGATAGTTGGTCATAAATCTGATCTTTATAGTCCATTAAATTTTGTACTGTGATGGATCCTCCCTTGTCGGATGGTCTAATCACTATATCTTTATAGCTACTGAGGTCTTAAAGCTTGATGCTCTGATCTACTCAAGTTAGGGTAATGATCTTTTTCTCTTTTAATACGGAGTCTTTGAGGAGACTTGAAAAAGTCCTAATCGAGTGGTTATTTGAAATTGGATCAAATTTTGATCCTGGTTGTATCGCTTTAAGTTTCTGTTGAATATTGTCTTCCAATGGAGTTTTAGATGTTTGATTTTTAAAGGGGGGTTCTTTCCAATTTATAATTTTCTACCTGCCATTGATAGTTATCAAATGAGGTTGTTGGTACATAGGATAGGCCCGAGATTTAAGACTTTCAATTCATCTTCTGTGAGAGTCCTATCTGATAAATTAAATACTAAGTACTCAGTACTGAGGGTGGTTTCTTGCCCCTTCCTCTTCCCCTCCCCCTGGTTTTGCTTGCCCCTCCGCATGCGGGTTCTCTTGAACCAGGGGCCAGGGCTCTGGTTGACATGCCTAAAGGGAAGGTATTTTCTTGTGAAGAAGTGGGCAAACGTTCAGTTTCACTGGCAGTGCTGTTAGAATCTCCAGGGGTATCTGTTTCAAAATGAAACTTTTGGACTCTTTTGGGTCTGAATGTACGTCATGACTGTTGGGCCCCTGTGAGCCATGAGTATACATACTGTTTCTCATAGTCGTTATTAACTTTGACTAACTTGGATTTCTTACATTTTTTTAAATCCCGTGCATACTGTTCGATTTGTTTCTCCAACTTTTCCAGCCACTGATTGGAAGTGTCTTTTTCAAGAGATTCTTTGTGGCGAGATTCAAAAGTCGTAATATGTTCCCTTGTTATTAGTAACTCCCTGGAAGCCTCCTCTATGACTAACAGAATGAGGTCCAGGGAGCACTTATTAAGATTCGCCACCCATTTTTTACAAAAAGAAACACTGGTTCTTCCTATCGTGGGTACATTCTTAACCCTAAAACCTCTGGGAATTATTTTACTCTTAAAGAAGTCAGACAACGTAATGCCGTGATACAGATAATCAACCTCCTGTTTTTTTTAATTTTATGAGGTCCCTGTAAATATCCTCACAAGTAACTTCTTCTTTATTTGTAAGTCGTTCCTTGAACAGAATCAATTCCGCTTCCACATCTGAATAGCTGAAGGTGTCCCCAATCTGCAGTTGGATCCCTGATATTACATCCTCAGTAACTTCCATTGTATCGAACAAAACTTCCACAGAATGATAGATAAAAAAATAGATGTCACTCTTCTTATATATTCAAGCAAATCCTTTGCCCTACCGGTGCTTTAGACAAAATACATGTAACATATAGTGAGCTCAATCCTGTTAGCGTATTAAGAAATACAAGAATGTCCGCTGGGTGCCTTGCTGGAAAAGAGCTGTTACGGGACAACAGCCTAAACCACAAATATCTATGCAAATAGCCAGCACTCCTATGCTGCAGGAAGATTACTCGTGTCCGCTGCCCTCCGAGGTAACTTTAGAGGGCACCGGATGCAAGTAATCATCCTGCAGCATAGTAGTGCCCGGCTATTTGCATATATATATATATATATATATATATATATATATATATATATATATATATATACAGAAACCAGAAAACCCGGCACTCTCATGTAGGGGATAAAATGTAATACTTGCTAGGGTGCCTCTCCAGAGGTGCAAGCTGCTATCTCCATGTAGTTGGTGAAGAGAGGATGGCACTCCATAGACTTGCAAAATAATAATGTAAAAGTTAATAAAGGACTGCTTTTACATTATTATTTTGCAAGTCTATGGAGTGCCATCCTCTCTTCACCAACTATATATATATATAATATATATATATATATATGTGTGTGTGTGTGTGTGTGTTTATATATATATGTGTATATATATATGTACATGTATGTATATATATATATTATATATATATATATATGTGTGTGTCTGATATCATGCTGAGACATGTAGTTCTAATGCAGAAAAAAGGGAAAAATGCAGATGCACACTCTAAGCAATAGGGGGGAGATTTAATAAATCTTGGAGAGAGATAAAATTGGAGATAAATAGCACCAGCCAATTAGCTCCCAACTGTCACTTTACAGGCTGTGTTTGAAACATGACAGGCGCTGATTGGGTAGTGCTATTTATCTCCAATTTTATCTCACTCCAAGCTTTAGTAAATCTCCCCACTAAGAATACTGATTATCAAAATATATATATAATAAACTTTTTACAATTAACATGGATTTATAATAAGATTCTTAGTACATGCTTGGCCAAAGATGCTTGCCGACCTACCACATCACGGTGAACTCATCAGGTGGGTCCCTAACATCCCTAATACTGACACATTATATAAATGTATCTAGGACTTAGCTTTAATAGTGCCCGTTACATGTGTGTACTGCAAAGCACAGAACCCATACTAATTAACATCACCTGGGGCAGGTAGGAGGACTGCTAGCCCAGGAGAAGAAGTCTCTCCTTCAAGTGTACCTTATACCCCTTTTACACCGGAGCTAAAACCCGGGTTATTGCAGGGTTAACCCGGGCAGCTCCTTGGTGTAAAAGGGGTGAATGTTGGATCGCCGGGTTGAGTTACCCGGCTATCCAACCCAGGTAAATAGCAGGGTTTAACATGGGCGTAGCCCGTGAAACCCTGCTGTGTGTACGACGCACCCGGGCCTTGATGACCTGCAGTGCGCCGCAAGCTGGCCAATTGGTCCGGCTTCAGTGACGCTTGGAGATGACGTCATCTCCAAGTGTCCACTTTCACGCTGGAAAAGCCGGGTCTATGCAGACCCGACTGCGGTGTGAGTGGCGCTGACTCGGGAATATCCCGAGCCGGCGCCGGCTAAATTCCGGGTCTGATACGGATAGGAACCATGTTCCAACTCCGGGTTAGACCCGAAGTTTTGGTGGAAAAGGGGTATAAAATACACACATACATAGTAGAAAGGGGGGGCTGGGCTGCACATCCTAATTTAAACATAATAAGAGGTGCAACCATGCTGAGACCTGTAGTTCTAAGGCAGAATAAAGCAGGAAAAATGCAAATGGGGATGCACACTCTAAGCTCTAAGAAAACTGATTATCAAAATATATATAAACTTGAATTAACATGGTTTTATACATTATGTATAAGGGGCATTACTGCATGTGACATTATGTATAAGGGGCATTACTGCATGTGACATTATGTATAAGGGGCATTACTGTGTGTGACATTATGTATAATGAGCATTACTGTGTGTGGTATATTAGGGTCAGGGGCATTACATTCGGCCCTGCCTTCTTGACTTCTACCATTTTTAATTTTCTTCATCCCTCTTTCTTTCCCGGCCTCTTCCTCAATGATTTGGTGCCATTTGATTTTCTTAAATTGAGCATCAATTAGTGGATTTTAAAGGATATCATCAATTTTATTCATGTGCGCCCGGATAGATTTGGGACATACATTTTTTATTTTTATTTTTTTCCAGTCTGACTTTACAGACATGGTAAACTCCACGTTGATGTTATTGCCGAGATCAAAAATAAAACTCTGCAACATATATACAGTATAGTATAGTCTTTGAGGTCTTCATAAAATAAATACTTGCTCTATCAAAAATAATCTGAGATATCTCTCAGATAAAAAATTGACTAATGGTGCATACACACGGTCAGATTTTCCTTCAAATTTGTCAATAACGATTTTAAAAATCGTTCAATGGTTCATATCTGAAAGAAAATCTGACATGTGTCCCTGCAATGATGAACGATGCGCGTTCCCGCATGTCAGATAATGATATCTGACATCGGATGTGTTTGCAGTCAGATTTGGTCGATTTTTCATTCATTTTAATACTGTCAAAAATTGTTTGTAATTCTTAGTTAATGAAATCGTTGGTAAAATCGTTCAAATTGTTCGTCGTTTATCGTTCGGTGTTCATCGTTCATCTGACAGATCTGAGAGTGTGTATGCACCCTAAGATATCCTATAAGAATACTAAGCTGATATGTCATATTAGGGGTGTGCACCGGTCACTTTTCGTGTTTTGTGTTTTGGTTTTGGATCTGGATCTTTCTTCGTGTTTTGGATCTGGATTAGTTTTGCCAAAACCACCCTTCCGTGTTTTGGGTTCTGGGTTTTGTGTTTTAGATCTGTATTTTTTTTTTAAAAAGCATAAAAACAGCTAAAATCACAGAATTTGTGGGTTTTTCTGCTCCTATGCTATTATTAACCTCAATAACATTAATTTCCACTAATTTCCAGTCTATTTTTATGTCCAAAAGGTTGCACCGAGGTAGCTGGATGACTATGCTAAGAGATACGAGTGGGCGGCACAAACACGTGGTCCATCTAGGAGTGACACTGCAGTGGCAGACAGGAGGCAGTTTGGAAAACTAGGCCCCAAACAGTACATAATTCAAAGAAAAAAAAGAGGTGCAAGTGGGCCCTCCCACCCACCCTTATGTTGTATAAACATGACATGCACACTTTAACAAATCAAACATTTCAGCGCCAGGGTCTGCCACATGACTGTGGCTGAAATGATTGGTTTGTTTGGGCCCCCACAAAACAAGCTGGCAATTAATCTGTCCCTGCACAAACTGGCTCTACTGAGGCAAGATGTCGTCCTCATCCTCCTCATCCACCGATTCCTCACCCTCTTCAGTGTTGTGTACATCCTCATCCTCACAGAGTATTAATTCGTCCCCGCTGGAATCCACAACCACAGGTCCCTCTGTACGTTCTGGAGGCTGGTCTCCCTGGAAGAGTTGATAATTCATTTTATGAACATCATCTTCTCCACATTTTGTGGAAGCAACCTCCTACGCCTTTCGCTGACAAGGTTCCCGGCTGCACTAAACACTCTTTCGGAGTACACACTGGATGGGGGGCAACTCAGGTAAAATAGAGCAAGTTTGTACAGGGACCTTCAAATTGCTTCTTTTTCCTGCCAGTACAGGTACGGACTGTCTGACATGCCTACTTGGATGCTGTCACCGATGTAATCCTTTAACAGACAGACGCACGCTTGTCGCTGCTGCTTTAAGGATGCAGGTGCGGCTACAGCCCACACATTTCACAAAGACAGAAAAAAAAAGAAGATTTTTTTTATTGTTTGTGGAGCGCACTTTGAGGGTTACACCACCCTTTAACAGACAGACGCACGCTTGTCGCTGCTGCTTTGAGGATGCAAGTGCGGCTACAGCCCACACAATTCACAAAGACAGAAAAAAAAAGAAGATTTTTTTTATTGTTTGTGGAGCGCACTTTGAGGGTTACACCACCCTTTAACAGACAGACGCACGCTTGTCGCTGCTGCTTTAAGGATGCAGGTGCGGCTACAGCCCACACATTTCACAAAGACAGAAAAAAAGAAGAAGAATATTTTTATTGTTTGTGGAGCACACTTTGAGGGTGTCACCACCCTTTAACAGACAGATGCACGCTTGTCGCTGCTGCTTTAAGGATGCAGGTGCGGCTACAGCCCACACATTTCACAAAGACAGAAAAAAAAAGAATATTTTTATTGTTTGTGGAGCGCACTTTGAGGGTTACACCACCCTTTAACAGACAGACGCACGCTTGTCGCTGCTGCTTTGAGGATGCAAGTGCGGCTACAGCCCACACAATTCACAAAGACAGAAAAAAAAAGAATTTTTTTATTGTTTGTGGAGCGCACTTTGAGGGTTACACCACCCTTTAACAGACAGACGCATGCTTGTCGCTGCTGCTTTGAGGATGCAGGTGGAATCTAGACGGGATTTGGAACCGGGGACACACTACCTCCATCAATTGTCTAAATCCCACTGCACTAATGGCGGATACCGGACGCACGTCTAACACCAACATAGCAGTCAAGGCCTCAGTTATACGTTTTGTTTCAGGATGACTGCTGTCGTACTTCATCCTCATCGCTAGGGACTGTTGGAGGGTCAATTGTTTAGTAAAAGTAGTGGTGTTCCTACTTCCTCTCTGGGATGATGAACAACTCCCAGCAGCAGCAACAGCACTAGGAGTAAGTGGTTCTTGATCTTTCCCTATTTTATTTTTATCGGAGAAAGTTTGGTCCTCCATTTATGTTATATTGATATATACGTGCGGGTAAGGCCACACAAAGACAGAAAATATTTTTTTTATTTTTGCTGGAGAGTAGTGCACTTTGTGGGTTACACCACCCTTTAAGAAATGAGCCAGCCGGCTCTTTACTTATGTGATACAGGCGCACGCTTGGCGCTGCTCCTTTGTTGATGCACGTGCAGCCACAGTGCACACAATTCACAAACACTGAAAATATTTTTTATTTTGTTTGGAGTGCCCTTTGGGGGTTACAGCACCCTTTAGCGGTCAATCCAGCCGGCCCTTTATTTATGGGAAACAGGCGCACGCTTGGCACTACTTTGTTGATGCACGTGCAGCTACTGCGCACACAATTCACAAACACAGAAAATATTTTTTTATTTTGTTTGGAGTGTACTTTGGGGGTTACAACACCCTTTAACGGTCAAGCCAGCCGGCCCTTTACTTATGACACAGCCGCACGCTTGGCACTACTTTGTTGATGCACGTGCGGCTACTGTGCACACAATTCACAAACACTGAAAATATTTTTTTATTTTGTTTGGAGTGTACTTTGGGGGTTACAGCACCCTTTAACGGTCAAGCCAGCCGGCCCTTTACTTGTGACACAGGCGCACGCTTGGCACTACTTTGTTGATGCACATGCGGCTACTGCGCACACAATTCACAAACACAGAAAATATTTTTTTATTTGGTTTGGAGTGTACTTTGGGGGTTACAGCACCCTTTAACGGTCAAGCCAGCCGGGTCTTTACTTATGACACAGGCGCACGCTTGGCACTACTTTGTTGATGCACGTGCGGCTACTGCGCACACAATTCACAAACACAGAAAATATTTTTTTATTTTGTTTGGAGTGTACTTTGGGGGTTACAGCACCCTTTAACGGTCAAGCCAGCCGGCCCTTTACTTATGACACAGGCGCACGCTTGACACTACTTTGTTGATGCACGTGCGGCTACTGCGCACACAATTCACAAACACAGAAAATATTTTTTTATTTTGTTTGGAGTGTACTTTGGGGGTTACAGCACCCTTTAACGGTCAAGCCAGCCGACCCTTTACTTATGACACAGGCACACACTTGGCTCTACTTTGTTGATGCACGTGCGGCTACTGCGCACACAATTCTCAAACACAGAAAATATTTTATTTTTTTTTGCACTTGGGGGGAGCACCCCTGATGGACAGAGCACCCCCGGGACAACACTACAGCACCCCTTTAGGACTGGGACTCTGCACAGGACTTTGGAGTGGACACAGCCCCTATGGACAACAGCAGCACAGCACAACACAGCCAGCCCCTATGGACTTTGGAGGAGTGGACACAGCCCCTATGGACAACAGCAGCACAGCACAACACAGCCAGCCCCTATGGACTTTGGAGGAGTGGACACAGCCCTTATGGACAACAGCAGCGCAGCACAGCACAACACTACACTGCACTACACTACACAGCCCAGCCAGCCCTAACTCCCACCCTCCCTCTTCACTGTCCACAGCCGAGTGAGAAAATGGCGCCGACGCGGGTACCTTATATAGGATCCAAAACCCGCGAGACCCGGAAGGCGGGATGATGACGTTTTACCTCGATTTCAGATCCGAGTCAGGCGGGAAAAGTCGAGCCTTACTCGGATCGGCCTCGGATCGGGGGGGCTCGGGGGGGTTCGGATTTCAGAAATCCGAACCCGCTCACCCCTATGTCATATACACTTATGTCACAGACTTAGATGACAATGGGCTTGTAATGTCATCACATATAAGTCTCTCCACTGCATCTCCCACAACTCCAGTATTATTCACTTCTCTTCCACTATGGTCCTGCTGCACCACCACTAAACCCTGCACCCTCTCTTTTCTCCAAGTTAACTATCCTTCCCCCCCCCACACCGCACTAAACCTCCACCTTACCCACCACCTGCTGTCACCCTTCCTCATTCAGAAGCAAGCCACATAACCCCCACACTCCTTATCCCCCTTCTCTCGATCAATATCACCTCCACACTACATCAACCCTAATAATCTCATTCTCCTCTCGCCTCTTAATTCTGTCCCTCTCTCCTGTTCCCTCTGGAAAGCCAGTATTGTCTATAATAAACTGATCTCCGTTCATGAGCACTTCATCTGCAATGCCTTGACTCTCCTTGCCATCACCAAACCCTGGATTTACCCCTCTGACACCATTGCTCCTGCAAAATTCCTCCATCACTTTGCTTCCTGGCTCTTAATCTTCAAATGGGCCCTCAAGACCCATTTCTTCCTCAATGCTTTCCAGCGCTCATCCTAACCCACTACTCTATGCTCCTTCCTCACTATCTAGCCCAGTGTGTCACACTGTTTGAAAGAATGTAAGCCCTCACTATCTAGCCCATCTGTGTCACCCTCAGAATGTAAGCTAGCGAGCAGGGCCCTCTTCCCTCACGTGCTTCCTTTTGCCTCACTTTTATTTTCATTTACAATGGCACCTAAAACTTGGTTACTGCAGGGCCACAACTAGGGGGGGGGCTAGAGGTGTACGTGCACCGGGTGGGGCTTGCGGGGGGGGTAAAAAAGCTGACTCGGCCATCTGAAAATGGCCGCCGCCAAAGAGGAGACTAATACTGGACCTCTAGTGTCTGCCTCTTCCTTGGCGGTGGCCATTTTTGGATGGCCGTTTTCAGCAGATTCCATGCGGACTGGCTGTCCGCATGGACTCTGCTGAAAACGGCCATCCAAAAATGGCCGCCCTCAAGGAAGAGACAGATGCTAGAGGTCCTACTGGACCTCTAGTGTCTGTTAGCAGAGCGCAATGCACACAGCGTTCCCGGAAGTGCCGAGAACGCTGGCGCTGCAGGGAGAAGATGCTGAGAGCTGCATCTTCTCCCTACAAATCCCCTGGCAACGAGCATAAACCCCCCTGAAAACGAGCATAAACCCCATGGTAACAAGCATGTAACTCCTGGCAACGAGCATGGAACCCCATGACAACGAGCACGGAACCCCATGGCAACGAGCATGTAACTCCTGGCAATGAGCATGAAACCCCATGGCAACGAGCATGTAACTCCTGGCAACGAACATGAAACCCCTGGTAACAAGCATAAATCCCCTGACAACAAGCATGAAACCCCCTGGCAATGAGCATGTAACCCCTGGCAATGAGCATGGAACCCCTGGTAACAAGCATAAATCCCCTGACAACAAGCATGAAACCCCCTGGCAACGAGCATGTAACCACTGGCAACGAGCATAAACCCCATGGCAATGAGCATGTAACTCTTGGCAATGAGCATGGAACCCCTGGTAACAAGTATGAATCCCCTGACAACAAGCATGAAACCCCCTGGCAATGAGCATGTAACCCCTGGCAAAGAGCATGAAACCCCATGGCAACAAGCATGTAACCCCTGGCAACGAGCATAAATCCCCTGGCAACGAGCAGGTAATTTTAAAGTAATTAGAAGCATTACTGTGGGGAATAAAATGGTGTCGGGCAAATATGTAAGTGGCACTTTAGTAAGAGGCATTACAGTATGTGGCATAATGTGTAATGGGCATTATGGTGTATGGAATAATGTAAGTCACTATACCAGGGATGTCTGAGTAGTGCACTGCTTTATGGAGGAGCAAGGACAAACTCCAGGTACAGGAATGGAGGGGGCGCAAAATTGCTGCCTTGCACCGGGTGACAGATAACCTAGTTTCGGCCCTGGTTACTGACACCCTGCTGCTTATTTAGGTGCTATGCAGCATTGTTTATAAATCATGTACTTGTCCTGCATTGTCTGTACTGTTAATAACTGTTGTCTTGTGTGCTCATTTGTTTCTGTACTTTGTAAGGCGCTGCAGAACCATTGTGTCACCATATAAATAAAGGATAATAATAATAATGACATTAAAGACAATTCAAAAATTAGATTGCCAAAATGACATGTACCTTGGACTATACGATTTCTAAGATATTTATAATGGCTTTCATTAGTATGTGAGATAGGCATATCATTGTGTGTATGCAAACCAAAGGGATGTGTGAAGATGACCTTCACAACAGGCGCTCAATTAGGCAGTTTTTTCAACAGCAGCTATAATGAATGAGTATAGTCACACTCAATAGAAATGCAAAGAATAGATAGATACAGCGCTATGAGAACTACTGGTTAATTAACCAAGTGAAGTGCAATCAAAGAATTAATAAAATCAATTATTTAATAATAGTTAAAAATATCAAACATAAAATGTGAGCCAATTGTACATGCTACCCCTGTAGAAATTAGGTATACAAATGGATGAATATTTATAAATGTAGTCTCTGGGACTCCTTGGGATGACAGAAATAGGATGTTAAATGTTCCAAATGGATAAGTCTCTAACCAACTCACGATAATAGGGATCCGCAGTGTACTAGAGCGACATCATGCTCTGATAGTGTCCCTTGGAGTGGTGAAACTTTGCAGTCCAAATGATGGTTTAAACAAGGCTATGCACGTCCATCTGTCCCCTGGTGATTGCCCAAACAAAGTTGTATGGTCCACGGAGTCTGTTCCAGATGAAGATGACAGCAATATAAACGGATAATCCAGATGTATCCTTCTGATGTGAAGGGGTGCCAAAACCTCTGACACGTTTCGCTGGGTAACCCCCAGCTTTATCAAAGGTGGTTTGTCTGTTTGGTTATTGGGGATATTTATACCAAGTCAAAATGGCTCCTAATTGCCCACACATGAAAATGATTGCACTTCATCGTTGTAAATATATTAAAAAAACAAGAGATATTCTAGTAGCATTACTAAGACCTACTATTGAGGCAAACCTTCCATTGAGAAGGGTGTAAAATGAAATAAAATAAGCAGTAAATTTGTTTAACATCCAGCTTACCTATCCATGTGTTATCACGCCGATCACGTGATATCAACAAGAGACCATGTGATACTGGCAGATCACGTGACCTCCCGTTTACATGGATGGAGATAGTACAGGGAACCGGATGTGCTTACTCACTGTGAGACGCGGAAGTAGAGAACTTACTCTGACTACCCGCTTGCACATGCTTGTCAGATGCCGGTAGTTAATCAACAAACGGGCTGCAGTTAGTGACGTCATGTTGCAGCGTCGTCAACCCCCAGATCAAATATCGCGATCTGCGGATATATCTCATCACGTGATTACTCTATCTCACATGATCATCCTATTATCTCTGGTCAATGCCCTTAAGAAAAATGGCGCTTTTAATATCATTAGCCATATACACAGGAATTGATTATAAATAAAGAGTTATAGATAAATAAATAAATAAGAAATTTACTAGTATTGTTTTGGATATAGTTCTTTTGTATATCTCCAATATATTTAATTTTAATTATCAGTCATATTATGGTTTTATAGCATAGAACCAGTATATAGGTTGTATCATTTGCCCTTATTGTAAATGGCGATTTTCATACCGTATGACTATATACTTCAAGATTCATATGTCAAGACTATAGTTTATTAATCTAAATTTAATCATAACAATACATGTTCCATCTCAAATAATAAAAACCCTAGATAACTAAATTCTTTCGTTCTTTTTGATCCTTTTTTATCCTTTTAATCACATATCAAAGAGAGCTTGCATAAAGGATCAGAGCAATAGCATAATAAATTACTAGTAGATACTAAGTCTATCAATTAAATAACATAAACAAATCCATCACATACTTATTTCATGGCACATAATTGCCAGTATAAATAATGTATATTTTACAATTCAAGATAAAGACAACACTTACAACATTATATTTGAAAGGGCATTACTTCCTTAGAGATCAAAGAAAAAGGATATAAACCACACCTATTATGGCAGAGTAATATCTAATACTAAAACTTCACAAGGTAACTATCTATATTTATCAATCAGAAAATCACATGTCTTGTACTTTGGACATATTGCCCATGGGGGAAGAATTGTCTTATAAGATGATGTTTAACTCCACAGTTTCATTTAGACCATTTGGATGTAATGTATCTAATTTAAACATCCAGAAAATGTCTTGGATACATAGGTGTTTAAATCTATCACCCCCTCTTTTTGTGACTGGTATATGTTCCAGTCCTATCACAGTCAAACAAGTTGGATCTCCTTTGTGTTTATCAGCATAATGTTTAGATACACTGTGATTGAGGTTCCTATTAAGAATATTTCTGCGATGTTCCATAAATCTAATTTTAATTTTTCGAGTAGTCCTTCCCACATATCGTAGCAACGAGCATAAATCCCCTGGCAACGAGCAGGTAATTTTAAAGTAATTAGAAGCATTACTGTGGGGAATAAAATGGTGTCGGGCAAATATGTAAGTGGCACTTTAGTAAGAGGCATTACAGTATGTGGCATAATGTGTAATGGGCATTATGGTGTATGGAATAATGTAAGTCACTATACCAGGGACGTCTGAGTAGTGCACTGCTTTATGGAGGAGCAAGGACAAACTCCAGGTACAGGAATGGAGGGGGCGCAAAATTGCTGCCTTGCACCGGGTGACAGATAACCTAGTTTCGGCCCTGGTTACTGACACCCTGCTGCTTATTTAGGTGTTATGCAGCATTGTTTATAAATCATGTACTTGTCCTGCATTGTCTGTACTGTTAATAACTGTTGTCTTGTGTGCTCATTTGTTTCTGTACTTTGTAAGGCGCTGCGGAACCATTGTGTCACCATATAAATAAAGGATAATAATAATAATGACATTAAAGACAATTCAAAAATTAGATTGCCAAAATGACATGTACCTTGGACTATACGATTCCTAAGATATTTATAATGGCTTTCATTAGTATGTGAGATAGGCATATCATTGTGTGTGAATCATATGGTAATACAACATATGGCGGGTGATCGGCAAATAGTTAAACATAAATGGTTGGGCCAGTCCTGCTAACAATTTTCTGCTGGTCTGGATGATTTGGGGAAATAATTGTACAAGGGTGAAAAGTGGCAAATATCTAAGACTTAATAGAGGTGTGTGACCAAACTTAAGTAATCACATAACTCTATATGATAGAGAGTTCCCAATATCATAATTGGAAGTGTAATCACTAATAATAATACTAAGAGCTGAATTCAATTAGCCGCAATAATTAACCGTGGATTACTGCAGTGGCCAGGGCTATTCAATTGTAGCCTGCGACAGCCAGTGATAAGCCCACAGACTGCACTTAAAGCTGATCTCTGTTCAAGCCTGAGGGAGGCTCAACCAAAATCCGCGGAAAGTGCCTTTATCACGGATGCTGCAACCTCGTCAACCCATAGCTCCGGGTACTTTTCCCGGAATCTATGGGTTTAAGCGCAATAGCAGTGGATTTACCGTGCAAGGAAAAGGGTATATAATTGAATAGTTCTGGGTGTACAAGTCTGAGGCTACTAGCACTTTTCCGTACGCTGTAATTTTCTAGGCTAATTGTATCCGGCCCTAAATATCACTTTTTAAAATTGCCAGGTCTTCGGTGTGTTTAGCCACTGGATGTAAAAAGGCAATTATATTAAATACTAAACTACTTTAAATCTGACGGCTGAAGCCACTGAAGACGTGGTGGCTTTGTAAGTGTATTTTAGTAAATGTAGCCCTAAGTCCAAGGGCTCTATTTATTAACATTATTTTTGCTAAAATAAAGTGAAAAAGGGTGTTTTCTCTCCCTTTGACATTATTTTAGTTTCACATAAATTTACTAGAGAGCAAATAGAGTAGAATTCGTGGGGTGGGGGGATCACGGTCATGGGGGGCTTGCTCGGGTACCTTGTCACTGTATTTTTTGCAAAAAATACTGGGCCTGATTCAGAGCCGCTCGTAAGCGGCCGCTCGTTCGCTCTGAGCGATGTTCGCACAACTGCGCATGCGTATGGGTTGCAATGCGCATGCGCAAACCAGTCATTGCGGTCGGAAATTGTGCGCTCGCAAAACAGCGAGGGGCTGCTAATTTGATTGACAGAATGTACCGTTTGTGGGTGGTAACAGGGGAAGGTGCTGGAAGAGGAGATCCGAACGCAGGCGTGCCTAACGCTCAAAAGGGCGTTTAATGGGAGTGCATAATTAGTAAAGGAGCGTCATCGACCACGTCACTTGGTTGTCTTTTAGCCTGAACTGCTCGCAGTGATAGCGGTAACAAAAACCTACCACAAGCACTGCGAGCAGTTCAGATGCCTTTCGATGTTCCCGATTAATCTAATAAATACCGGAGATGACGTGTGATGCGAACGGCAAAGGGGCGTCTTTACAAAATAGCGAGCTCATTTTTCGTTAGCTCGCCCAGACATAGAGGCATCAACAAACCGCAAAGAGCGAGCGCTCAATTTAAATAGCCGGCCCCTTTTTTGGAACGACCGTCCACAAATAGCGTCCGGATCTGAATCAGGCCCACTGTGAGAAGGCTGCGGGTGGGATTTGCAGGGCAGAGCTCAATCCCTGTGATATTCCTAAATTTGCAATCCGATTTTACATGAAAATTTCACACTACAATCACATTTTAAATGCGGTTTGTAGTAAATAGGGCCCTTAACAAGTGTAACTAATGGACAATCCAGTGGATAACGTCCTCTAGAATATCAGAATAGCAGTGAGAAGTTCATGTACCTGAAGCGTGGCATATGGGAAACTTATTTGGGACATCCTCATTTCTTTAAGGGTATTCTCTACTCCCTCATAAGACTGCTGGTATTAGCTCTATTTTTATGATCTTAATGGCTACAAAGTCTTTGTTGGACACTGATGCGAGTACCACCTTAAAAAGAAAGATATCATATATATTACATAATGGTCCTCATTCAGACCCGGTCGCAAGCGCTGAGCACTCGCAACCGGGTCGATGTTTAGGCGTTGCACAGCTGCCGCACTGCGCGTGCGCAAGCCCCGGAGCGAGAGAGAAACTCTTTCGCTCTGGAGCTCACTACAAAAGGGCCGACTGTCGATGTTGATCGACAGCTCGGCCCGTTTTGTAAGCGTGGCGGGGGGGTGGTTTCACAAACGGAGGCGTTCCGTTTTGTGGGCGGCCGCACCGACATCAGCAGTGATGTCAGTGGGAAGCTTCCTGCTCGATCAGAGCAGGAAGCTCTCTGGGGCTTGCGGTCGCCGAGACCCAACCTTAGGGTCTCGTTGCAAGACCATCGCGACCATCAACCTGGTCGGTTGCAAAAGCTGTGGGTGGTAACCCACAGCTTAGCTAGCGACCAGGAGGCCGCACTTAAAAATAGAAGCGGCCGCCCTCATTCATAATGAGCGCTCGCTTCTTGCGAGCGCCTCTGAATGAGGGCCAATGTTCCTACAGTATTTAAAAATACCATGATAATGCATCTGCAACCCCATTATCCACCCCGGGAACATGACATGTGCAAAAGGAAATGTTGTACCACAGACAGCGCAAAATAATTTGGACAATAATCCGACTGCGTGACAAAAATAAGGCCTGTTAATCACTTGCACCACCCCCAAATTATCGCACCAAAAAATGACAGCACAATCTTTTAATCTATGCCCCCAACGCTCCAGCGCCACCATAATTGGGAATAATTCTAAGAGCAGGAGGTTTCTAGTTACACCTCCCCTAACCCAGTCATCAGGCCAAGGCGCGGCACATCAGCGCTCCCCAAAGAAAGCGACAAAACCGGACGATTCTGCCGCATCCAAGAATAGCTGAAGCACCACATTAGAGATAGGTGGGTCATGCCAAATTCGCACCCCATTAAAATGTTCGAGGAATCTATCCCAAATCAGTAAATCCCTGCGAATCTCCCCCCGACAGCTGCAAAAAATGATGAGGACTCCGCACTTTTGCCGTCAGTCGTTCCAATTTTCTACAGAAAACCCATCCAACAGGCACCACCCTTCATGCAAAATTAAATAGGCCCAAAAGCGATTGGGCTTGTCTCAGTGTCAACTTACCCACCACCAGCGCCAATATGATTTCATCATGCAGACGCTGAATCTTATCTACTGGCAAGCGGCAAAACCCCCCAGCTGTATCAATCTCAATGCCGAAATAAGAAAGCCTGGTAGTGGGCCCCTCCATCTTATCCCCCCGCTATGGGAACTCCAAACACAGAAAATAATGCAACCATGCCCCGAAGCAAACTGGCGCATCTATCAGAGTTCTGTGGGCCAACAAGCAGAAAGTCATTTCCCCTGCAAGATCCCAGGCAATTCGGTAGCTGAATGCAAATTATTCCCCTTCCCCGAGTGCACTTCCCTAACTACAGGGAGTGGGAAACCCCTCCTAAACCCATACCGCAAAAAAACCAGCATCAGCCCGGAGCAGATAAACGTCCAGCTAATACCGACATTGCCCCTACGCGGACGGGTGTAGGGAGCCCTACTTAGGGAGGGGAGGTGCAGAAACACGGCTTCCATTCCCCCCCCTCCTCCCCCTCCAGTACCCCCATCCCCGAAACCTTGTATCTGAGCACAATCCTTGATGGAGTGCCCTCCCCCGCAGCGGATACAAGTGCCAAAAACGACATTTTGCCCCCAAAGCATACTGCCCATTGTTAAAGGCGAAACACTTATCATGCCCGACCCTAGACATGGTGCCCTAGGCCCAGCGCCAGATGATCCGACAAAACCCCCGGAATCCCAACGCGGAAGCGCTGGGTCCTGCTGTAATCACTGCAGCTGAGTAACATCCACAAAGACCTCCATGTCCTAGGTTCCGAAGTCAATAATTTCCCTGCCATGTTGCTTGTGCCTGAACTCCCCATCATACACCCTCCATGCACTACTCCTCGCATTACTAAACAACTCATGTATTAAGAACATATACCTGAGCACCTTCATATGCTCATCCGGACACATCTCCAGATAGCATGAAGCAGAAATTTACACGGCCTTCACCCAATTAAAGTTAGACATGCACGATTCAATCCATGAACCCCCTTTCTTCTTAGCCGCACTCCACGACTTTTTGGATTTACTGGTGAGGGCAAATATATTAATGTAACGTCCCTTCCTAATCCGATCCTTCACCCTAGGACGCAAGCGTCAGTCCTCTAGCAGTAGTCTGTCAGTTTATTCCACAGTGTCGGAGGGGATGTTGTGTGGGAATACCACAGTCCTGTCCACCAATGTATCCCCATTCAGGGAATCGGAAAAGCTGTCCCCGTCCACCGATGCAATTAGATCATCCTCCACAAAATGGCGTCTGGTGACACCTTTCCCCCTATGCACTGCTTGCCTGAGCAGCTTGCTACTTCCTCGGCAAGATCTAGTGAATGCAGAGTGTCTGACCACCCTGCCGTACAAGCCAGGCCGAGCTGCCCGTGGACCTCCCGAGAGATGATCAGGCCCCCCTGTGACCCCAGCATTGCTAGCAGATGCACATCAGACCCCCATATCCAGACCGCTGCCGGCACCAGGAACAACCCCACATCTCCCATGGCGTCTACCTCAGGCCAGCAAACCCGCCCACAGGCCACTGCGGGGCCGGTGGACCCAGACAGGTCCCAAACTGCCACCCGATGCCTGCTACGGCCCCTGCCCTGGCCCGACAACCCTGTCCCTGCCATACTGCCGAGCACATTCACAAGGTAGCCGGCGAGAATAGCTGCGTTCCGCCAAGGACGGAAAGAAAAAGGAGTAAAGGTAAAAAAAAAGGAGAAGAAAAGAATAAGGATCAAAGAATAGTGTTAGAGAAAGAGAGCAGAATGAAATTCAAGTGAGATAAGTAAACAGAAGATATGCGATTAACAGTCAATGACAATTCACAGGGTGTCCCTAAATTCTGGACACATAGGCAAAAAAGCATATTTAAAAAAAATGAAATGAAGTACATTAAATTCATCTGCTATCTTTAGATCTGACCGTCCCACTGAGAAGTACCACTTCAATTCTTTCTTCTTTCAACAAAGCCATATTTAATGTGTGTTGGTAAAAAAAATGTAGTTAATGAGATTTCCTATGTGTCCAGACTTTAGGGACACCCTGTAGAACAATGCACAGTACTTCACCGTCCAAAATCTGGAAAAAAAGAGAGGGCTCCTCTACCACAGATTACCCATAAAACCTCCACAGCAACTCCCCCAAAACCATCCTAACAGCCTATTGGACACTCAGCCCAGACCCATGACCCCTGTCCCTTCCCCCCTTAACTACTAACCGCTAATGCTCCTGAGTGTGCAGGGTGACAGACTGGAGGTTTATGTCACTACTGACATATTAAATGTCCTCCGTGTTCTTTGTGAAACTTCGGCTTTTTAAAACTAGTCCCTTACTCTCTATAAATGGAAGCTGAGCAATATAGGACTTTAATAGGTAGTGTCAGCACTTCCGATATAAGAGGTCAAACACCATCTAACCCAAACATAAAATATGGACTACAATTGGCAAATAAGGGATGACCCAACAAAAAATAGATAATAAGCAAAAGATGTATTAGTTAGATTAATGGCATCATAATGTAACTCACTATTTTTGTGGATAAATGAAATTTAAAAATAACAAAATCGTTTTCACTATTGAAGACAACAATGGTTAGAGGAATAATTAAAATACAACTAATATTAAGATAATTTAAAAACACAGGCTTAAAAAAAATAAAGCATAAAAGAAAATTTAAATTCTCACTTAAAATTGAAACACATTTCATGGCACTGGTAACGTCCTCATGTTGAATGAAAGCTGATGTTTTTTGTCAGGAATGGACCTAGGCAAGTGTACTCCCTCTTGCCCAGGTCCATTGGGAAGGGCATTGGGGTATGGTAATACCTGTTTTTATGTTTTTTATTTTAAACAAATAGAGTGGATGGGGGGCAAATCAGTATGTTGCATTGGGCCACATGGGATCCTAATCCACTTCTAATGTGCTAGGCCACCTGCCCAATGATCTACCCACTGTTTCTGGATGGTAAGATAGATGATTTCCAAATGTAGGGGCCTGGGAATGTGCACAAACACCAGATATCATATGGACAGGAGGCACAACACATTTTTCTACTACTGTATATCTGTATTTATACTGCATGTATTACTGGCAGAACAGTTCCACTTCTCCAGGTATATGCTAAATTATTTTCCAGTAAATGTTTGTGCTGGACTTTTAAAGTAATTTCAAGTATCTCTTATTATTCATTATACATTCACAGCTGTGTGGTACCACTTCTTTGTCGTGTATGCTGAACGGTCATCTTAGTACCAGTCCTTATTCTGTACGACTGAGGAGCACACAGTACCACTCCGCTTGATCTGTATGTTGAAATTAAGTTAAGTGTAGACAACAGAAAAGAACCACTTGTAATCTGTATTTTTGCTTTGATTCTTTCTACCTGTATTTGAACAGCTGCACAAAGCCACCTTTCCTGATACGTGTGCTGAAAATAATCCACACCATCTGCTGTTATTCTGTTTCCATGGACAGATACATAGTTCCACTATGTCCTTGTGCGCTGGTAGTTATTCTTAGGACTCTGCATAGAGGGTACTTTGCTTTCTATCTTCCTTCCAAATGTGAACAAACTCTCACCATAATAATCTGAGTAGTTGTTCACTTACTATTAAATAAGTAGTTTATAATAGATTGGCTGTGTTTTAGTGATAAGAAAAATATAAATGTAGCTTATAACATGTACAAACAAATGAAGCGGAATCCGAGGTATTGTGAAAGGTATAATGAAATCCGAATTTCCTCCGGGATAATGGGAAAGTATTTTAATAAAACTGTAGTATTAAATTTCATTACACCTTTCACAAGACCTTGAATGTCACCACTTATGGTTCATTTATTAGCTTAACCAGCTGAATGGTAGAGCTGTACACCTATTCGTTAATGTGAATATCTGAATAGCTATGTGGCGGTGATGCATAAAATCATGTAGTCATGTTCAAGAGGTTCAGTTGTTGTTCAGACCAGACACCAGAATGGGTAAGAAATGTAATCTAAGTGACTATGGCTCTCATTCAGACCCGCTCGCAAGCACTGAGCGTTCGGAAGTGGGTCGATGTTTATGCCCTGCGCATGCACAGCGGCCGCACTGTGCGTGTGCAAGCCCCGGAGCGAGAGCCCCGGAGCGAGAGATAAAATCTCTCGCTCCGGAGGTCACTACAAAAGGGGCGGCTGTCGATGCTGATCGACACCTTGCCCGCTTTGTAGGCGTGGTGGGGGGGTGATTTCACAAACAGAGGCATTTTGTGGGCGGTCTCACTGACATCAGCAATGATGTCAGTGGGGAGCTTCCTGCTCAATCAGAGCAGGAAGCTCCCTGGGGCTTGCGGTTGCCGAGACCCAACCTTAGGGTATCGTCGCAAGCCCCTATGGTCTTGACCATCGCGACCATCAACCTGGTCGGTCGCTAAAGCTGTGGGTGGTAACCCATAGGTTAGCTAGCGACCAGGAGGCCGCACTGCAAAATACAAGCGGCCGCCCTCATTCAGAGCGAGCGCTCGCATTTTGCGAGTAACTCTGAATGAGAGCCTATGACCGTAGAATGATTGTTGGCGCTGGGAGTTATGGTTTGAGTATCACAGAAACTGCTGATTTCTTGGGAATTTTACGAACAACAATCACTAGAATTAACAGAGATTGATGCACAAAACATAAAACATCCTGTCAGTGACAGTTCTGTGGACAAAAATGCCTTATTTTTCAGAGAGGTCAAAGGGGCATGGCCAGAATGGTTCAAGAAGACAGGAAGGTAACAGGAACTCAAATAACTGTGTGTTACACCAGTGGTATGCAGAATGGCATCTTTGAATGCATAGCATGTTGAACCATGAAGTGGATGAAATACAGCAGCAGAAGACCCACTGGGTTCCACTACTGTCAGCTAAGAACTGAGGCTACAGTGGGAACAGACTTACAAAAACGGGACAGGTGTTAATTGGTAAAACATCTGACTGGCAGAGGTGTAGCATGAAACCAAAGTGCCCAGATCAGTTGCATACTATGCATACTTGCCGACATTTCGGCAGGGGAATCCGGAGGGGGCTGCAGGTCCATCCAGCAGGGAGGATGGGGGCGGGTCAAATAGGCGGAGCGGGGGCGTGCCGACGCGATCGCGTCATATAGTGGCCCCGCCCCCCGCTTCATAACGCCAATATTACTGGCATTATAAGGCAGGGGGCGGGACTATGATGACGCGATTTAGTGCGAATCGCGTCATCACACCCCCGCACCGCCCACTTTTGCAGCTGGCGCGGGGGTTAGTGGGGTGCCGGCATCCATTCCGGGGGACTTGCCTAGTCTTGCAGGGTGTCGGGAGCGGCACCCGATTTTTGGGAGGCTCCCGACAGTGCCGGGAGAGTAGGCAAGTATATACTATGCCCCCTCCTTTTAATAGTGCACCAGGGGAGGGGACATGTCCAGAACGTGGAAGTAAGTTCAGATTTAAAAGAAAAGCATCAGGTGCAGTTTCGGACTGAGGAATGAAGTGCCCACTGGAAAAATGCAATGGTAGAAGTCCATGAAAAAGGGCAGCTGAAAGGGACAAGGGGATGAACACATAACACATAGTGGGGGAGATGTAAGAAGCTCAGAAGCGGTATCAGCGCACGTTATGTGCTCTGATACCACTTCTACCCGATATATACCACTTCTACCCGATGTATGATCGGGGGTTTGGCGGCAAATGACATGGGCGCTATGTGCCCCTGTCATTATCGGCGCTGCTATCTACAAGATAGCACCTAATGGCAGGGCTATGTACGAACGGTCAGATCGCCTGACTGTTCCGCCCACTGTAGCTGTCGCTATCGACAGCTACAGCTGGGCGATGCCCTGACCCCACAGCAGGGACAGCGCTGTCCCTGCTGCGGCAGCTGCCAGCTCCAGGGCTGCTCACAGGAATCTTGCGATACTTGTGAGATCCCGCGCATGCTCAGTTAAGCCAGCCTGATGCACTGGGGTCTCTAGCGGGTAGCGACAGAGGGGGATGTTCATACATCTCATCGGTAGTTCTTCTTGCTTCACCTCGGTAAAGGGCCCGCACCGCACACCCAGTTAAGGGCCCGCACAGCACACCATGCACCCAAAAAATGTACCTCTCTGGAGTCCCACATCGGCTCCAGTGTCTGCGCCTGTAAAAACGGCTGGAAAATGTCAGAGACTGCACACGGGCTCCCTCCTCTCCAGAAACGCCCCTGAGTTTGCTGTAACATGAATAGCATATGATGGAAATTCCACTTTAAGTGTATTATTTGGCTAGTTGTATTGTACACAAGTGTAACCTATGGCTCTCCAACAATTGTACAACTATATGTTTCAAGTTGCTCTCTTGCAGCACATGTAGAGCCAGATACAGGGCCTGATTCGGACCCGGTCGCAAGCGCTGAGCGCTCGCAACCGGGTTGATGGTGACCCAGAGCGCATGCACACGACGGAGCCGGCTCCGTCGTGCGCATGCGCGAGACCCGGATAGCGACGGGAACTCCGTCACTCCAGGTCTTGCACCAAAGGGGGCATGCTGTCGATGTTGAGAACGCCTACCATCTGGGGGCGGCCCCACTGACATCACAAGTGATGTCAGTGGGAGAGATTTCGGCTCTGTTTGAGCCGAAAGCTCTCTGGGGCTTGCGGCCACGAGACCCTACCACAAGGGTCTCGTCGCAAGCCCGATGGTCGCGATGGTCAAGATGGCAACCCACAGCAATGCGAGCGGCCTGGAGGCCGCTCCATAAAAATTTTAAAAAAGATGCCCTGATTCAGAGCGAGCGCTCTGTCAGAGCGTCCGGCTCTGAATCAGGGCCACAGTATACCGATCAAACTAAAGTGTCAGTGGCTGAGAGTTACCAGCAGCTTGTATTCTGGTCCATGTGTGAAGCATGCATCACTATACAATTTGATTATGTTATATAATCGCAGATTTTATATTTTAAGGTGATACGCTATACTAAAAAAGAGATTTCACAAGAACTACATTTAAACAACTATCTAATGATTATCATTCTATGTTTAAAGAAAAATAATTATGATATTACATGGGTAAACTAGCATCATCAAGCCATTAATAAATAAATTATCCCACCTCTATGCAATCTCTCCAGGCTAAGGTTGATGATCTGGAAAACTGCCATAGGCATAATAACCTCTGTTTTATTGGCTTACCTAATACAGTTAAGGGACCCCAACTTATTGAATTCCTTACGACTGCCCTCCCTAGAGAATTGGGGATTTTGGGTAACACCTCTTTACCACATATTGAATGGGCTCATCGCATTGGCCTGATAGACCTAATTCTGCTACTAGACCCCGTCCAGTGATAGCAAAATTCCTTGACTATCGCATGAAAGAGGAAACTTTGAGTGCCTATCATAGAGCCCAACAATTGGAGGTGGAAGGATCCCGTAATTTGATCTTCCAGGACTTTTCAGCATCTGGTCCACAAAAGTGAAAAGAATTTGCTGATGTTCATAAATTGCTCCATGATAATAACAAACGCTTTCAACTCATGTACCCTGTGAAGCTACGGGAACAAGATAATGGCCAAACCCTGTAGTTTTCTGACCCAACTGTGGGCAGAACCCATTTCACCCGGGTCCTAAATGTAGCTGGGACTCCTCTTCATTGAGATCTCTCTAACTATAATATTGTTTGAATTAATTATTGTCACGTTGTTGATATAATTAGGCCACTTAGGTTGTCCTTATTCTTCTATTAACCATGATTCTCTATGTTTGTTTATTTTTGAGTGTTTATTTACTAACCGTGATACTCACTCTAAATTTGTTTGGTATTGAAAAATGTTGAAAATATGTTCTGAAGTGTTGTGTGTCCATTGCTCATGTACTGGTGATGATCGCCTTCTCCCCCCTCAACCCCCCCAGGTTTTTTTTTCTTTGCTGTAACTTGTCAACCCCTTCCACTGGCTGGGACGGAAGGGTCACTTACTTGTGATTTTCATGCTTGTCTTCAAATTTTGCTAAGTTGGGTATAGGATAAACGTCAACAAGCCCCGATGCTGACCCTATTTCCACTGCCTTGACCCATTTTAAACTGATTCCCTGGAATGTGGGGGGGTCTTAACTCCCCTGTAAAAAAAAAATGGGTAGTTACCCATTTGCGTAAGTTCTACCCTTCGGTCATATTCCTACAAGAAACTCACTGGGAAGCGGGAGGTGATTCCACACTACGGGCCCCCTGGTTGTGTGAATGTAGAGAAAGACAAAGGGAGTCTCCATTCTGTGTCACAAAGATGTTCAATATACTATTACTTCCAAGGTTTCAGACCCGGAGGGGCGCTATTTTATATTAGATGCTACAATTTGGGGTACGATTTACACTCTAGTTAACTTATTTGCACCAAAAGTGTCCATCTCCGAGTTTCTACATGCCATCACGCAGCTTCTGGCTCAATGGCAAAATGGCTTCCTGATCATGGGGGGTGACTTTAATTCAGTAGACAACCCTTTCTTGGACAAACAACCTCCTTCTAGGCACCCTATACAGACAGGTACAATTTCTAAAAATTAACCTTCAGCTTACTGATATCTGGCGCCTTCTTAATTCCTCTGATCGTTCTTTTACTTTTTACTCTGCGGTGCATAGCTCCTGGTCACACATTGATGCATTGGTCTCACATACACACCAGACTGACATACATAATATTGTCCTTTACGACCATGCTCCTGTCTCCCTTACTCTCACTAAGCTAGTTTTTACAGGGGGATTTCGTCCATTGCGCTTTCTGTCTTATCTCTACACCTCAGATGACTTTCATAACTTTCTCATTAATTTTTGGATTTCTTATTTGATGATAACATTGATTTCTGGGATAGGCCTGCCACATTTTGGGGTGCCTCTATAGCTGCTATGAGGGGACACATTATTGACTTTGTCTCTCAACAGCAAAATAAATCTTCCTCTCAATATCATAGTCTACATAGTTCTCTGACTAACGCAATGCATGCTTACTTGGAGACTCCCTCTCATGACACACAATTGGCATACACCCAAGCGAGGCACTTATTAGCCAATTTTTTGCTGATGCAGGCGAAGCGTGATTTGACTTTCTCAAAGATTAAATATTTTCGCTGGGGCAATAAAACAGGCCGACTATTGGCCAATATGTCTAAAACAGGGACTCAGAGGAGATTGATCACAGCAATTAAAGATCCTAATTCCACCCTTGTCGATCCCTCTACTTTCCATATTCTTCAACATTTTGAGGCCTACTATGTACCGTATATGGTGCCCATCCATTTGACCAAACTCTTCATGACCATTTAATGTCTGAGGCGGCCCTCCCCCCATTGTCCCTTTCAGCTAATGAAGCACTAAAGTAAGAAATCACGTTGGATGAATTAACACATGTAATTTCCACTTTCAAATTATACAAATCCCTGGGTCTGTATGGACTCTCCAATGAATACTATAAAATACCAAAAGGACATATAGCTCTTGATTTACTTGAACTATGCAACAACATTCTAATCAGTAACATAGCTTTCCCACACTTTAATGATGCGTATACAGTGTTGATCCCTAAGCCACATCGAGATCCCAAATCAGTAGACTCTTGCACCCCCTTAACATTGTTAAATACGGACATCAAGATACTTGGTAAAATCATGGATGATAGGCTTCAACTTTTGCTGCCTCAGTTACTCACAGAACACCAGCTTGGATTTGTAAAAAATAAACAAATGGTAAAAGGGATTAGAACAGAAGTGACAGTGGTAGTGGCGTCTCATGGTGAAAATCACACTCAAACGTACTTCTTAGTTTAGATACAACGAAAGCTTTTGATACGGTCCTGTGGCTGCATCTGTTTGCCGTCTTTAATTTGATCACCCTTTTATTGATTGTATCGGTTATCTTTACTCTAGTCCCTCTACTTCCTTATTAATTAATGGCTACTGCAGCTGCAATCCCATTACTATGTCTAGAGGTACTCCACAGGGATGTCCCCTCTCGCCCCTTTTATTAAACCTTGATCTTGACCCCTTGCTTAGACTTTTACAGTCCGGTACTTTTTTCCAAGGTATCAAAATTGGTAACAAAGAGATTAAGCTCACAGCATTCACAGATGATATTCTGCTATATGTGTCAGAACCCTCTATGTCCCTTGATCGTATCTTTGCTGCTTTAGCTGACTTCGGCTCCACATCAGGATTTTTGGTCAATATCAAGTTGAGAAAAGCAGTCGCAAAGGCTGGGGGTATCCGTTAATGTACTCAAGTCAATAGTAAAACAATGTAAAATACATTTATTTATTTATAAACCAAATAAACAAACATTGACAGCAGTAGACATTACAGCCGGAGCTGTATGTGCAATTGAACGGGGCTCTTCTACACCCGAATAACGCGGCCCCTGTAATACACAGGCAACAGCCATCGGCTTCAGTCGCTCCCCGCTGGTCAGGTTGAGCGCATTGCCATCCGGGCATTAAGGATCATCACCTTCAGCCCCAGCCGTTTTTGCCCTCCATACGGGACTAGAGCCTGCAGGTAATACCAACTGACTGACATTTACCCTTCACTCAGTGTATGGGCCTAACATCTATATATGAACGATTATTGGTATTGAATATAAAGACTGCACCTTATCTCTCTGGAGAAAAGAAAGTTCTTATCACCTGGCCATAATCTAGGGATCCCACATTGAAAAGTTACATGTTCTCAATATTTATGTGATTATTTGTAGAGATTATTACTTTCTTATTATAGAATATATGTAATGTCTACTGCTGTCAATATTTGTTTACTTGGTTTATAAATAAATAAATGTATTTTACATTGTTTTACTATTGACTTGAGTACATTAACGTATACCCCCAGCCTTTGCGACTGCTTTTCTCAACATATGTTTTCTTATATATGAGGGTGACTACCTCATTCAGCCGCATTAAGACTGGAGGGATCTTTTTAACTCTTTAGCGCCTGGTTTTATTTCTGGTCCTTTTGGTCAATACCACTAAGTCGGTGGCGGTTTGTCTGGGTCGGCCCTCTTCTCGTATCCCTCTTTCTTCCAACATCCCCATTATGTGGGCTACGCAAAGTTTCAAGTATTTAGGTGTCCAGATTTCAAGTAATCTCCATCTTCTCTACTAATTACATTTTCCCTCAGTAATCCGATGGAGTTGGAGGGTGGAAGAATTTACTATTATCTTACTTAGGTAGGGAGAACCTGATTAAAATGATATCGTTCCCTAAACTAATGTATCCTATTCAAGTTCTTCCCTTCCTTCTTTCTTATAAAGATTCACAAATGGTCAATTATATTTTCAGGAAGTGCATTTGGAACGGGAAGCAAATTGGTTTAAATAAGTTGCAACAACTCAGGTCTCGTAGGGGATTTAATTTTCCTAGTGTACAATTGTATCTGCGCACTTCAGATATGTTAAGGACTGGCAGTGCAACCGAGACCTACACGCTAATACTTCTTTTTAAAAGGAATTTTTAGAGGGTGGTGATCTCATTACCTTTCTTCACACTCACGACTAGGAGGTCTCCAAGGGACGTGGCACATTCTTCGGCACAAATTTGGACTGAATGCACATAAGTCTTTGTACCACCCCTTTCTTTCCAACCCAGACTTTCAAAATGGTAGGGTCTCGTATCCGTTTAACATATGGCGTGCTCAGGGGGTGGGTGATAAAGGGACACTTGTTAATAAATCCACCAAAAAGCCCCTCATGTTCCAGGAGTCTAGGGAGAGTTATCCCACATTAGCAGCATACCGACTTGCATTTTTGCAAGCACAACACTATAATAGCTCAGTTGTACAAGATTTTTCAGCCTTGGATTGGAACAACCCATTGGAAACCCTCATATGAACCCAATCTCTGACAACAAAAGCCATTTCCATAATATACACCCTTCTTCGTCCTGTATTTTTACTCGATAATTCTCTTAAATACATTGCTCCTTGGCTCTCCCGATTTCCTAATTTAACAGCAGATGATTTAATTTGATCCCATGACAAAGCCTGCACATTAATGCCTTACTCCCCTTATACTGCAATGTTTTTAAATACTTTACATAGTGATTATTTATCTCCCCATATGAGTTTCTTGATAGGAACCTTGCCAAATTTGAATTGTTATAAATGTGGGGCACAATCAGCAGATTTGTACCATTGACTTTGGGTATGTCCGTTAATTCGTGGTTTTTGGCTTGAAATGTGTACCTACTCTATTGCTAATTTGGTCAATGATGTCCCTTTTGAGCAATCTAGTTTATTTTTCTTTTTTCTATGTTGTCTTTATAATGATTTGTTGTACTATTCTTATTTTCTTTTGTATAGCAATGATTCCATATGTGAAATTGTGAATAGAACTTATTGGTTAATTTCTTTACTGTTTGGATGATGTTATACACCATTGTGATTATTGCTTTCCTCTTTCATGAACATTTGTATTATTGTTCATTGCGATATCTGTAAATGTGACACTTCAATAAAAAAATTGGTTTTAATAAATAAAATGATCATCAATAAATCATTTTTAAATGTAGAGTAGGGAGCTTGATGATTTTTATTTTTGCTAAAGAAATAAAAATCCTTTCTGGTGGTTACCCATTGTAAATAAGAATTTGCCTTTGACATGAGGTCTGTTACCAGCACCACACCTGTGATCCAGGGGAGTCTGTCGAGGATACTCCAGTCACACTTTGCATTCACTAAGCGTTAACATGAGTAAATAGAGTAGGCAGTGTCCAAAAGATTCTGCCATATCACCGCTCCTTCCGTTGGCAGCTGCAAATGGAAGTGGAGATGAGTTATTCAGCCCAATAGGTTTTATAGAGCATATTTATTAAATACATTTTGCAGTAAAACATTCATTTTCTGGGTATACCTGCAAAATGTAAGCATCCCCTGGATCTATGAAAAGGTGATTAACAGCGCTAATGTGGGGCATATAGGTCTGTGAAGTGGGGTTCAAGAAATCAACCCTATAATGGAGTAAAATATGTATCAAATATAGTTACACCTGGCTTGGTTAAAAAGCATTTAACTTCATCAGGAGCAGGTGAAGGTGTTTGTCATTTCCACACGTAAACTCGTTGAGCCTGATACCGCTCCCTTGCATGTTGGATTCACTTAAGGAGGATTAAGGAACTATCTGGATGATTGCTAATAGATCCGGACCAGCCATTATTTTCATCTAGAGACACCACTGGATCACCTCCTCATAGGAGGATATTATTGCAAGGACATCTTGCAAACTACAACCAGGATTGGTAATGTCACCTTACATTATTATTGGACATTATTCCGGGACTTATCTATCACTATTCACCCCTCCAGTAGTGATATTCATATGAGTGAGACATTACAGTCAGTTGACTGTTGTATACCAAATATTTTTATATGCTATTTTAACTAATCATGTACCTATGCCACTGCTCCCTTAATAGGGAGTGGCACATTGATACTGTGTTCAATACGCTCTTATTAAATGCTTTTTTTAACCAAGGCAGGTGTAACCTTATTTCATATATATTTTAGTCCATTATAGGGTTGATTTCTTAAACCCCACTTCACAGACCTATATGCCCCACATTACCGCTGTTAATCACCTTTTCATATTTACTCCATATTAACAGCTGCTTGTTGATAAGCGCCACTCCATTTGTTTTATCCCCTGGATCTATGTAGGGGGTTTATGATCACAATAATAGCCCCCATAGGTTTCTATGGGGACTGCTGTATTGTGAAATTTACCATACATCCTTAGATGGCGTGCGTTAGCCATTGTTACCTATAGGCACAATTTACCAGGAGAGGGATCCGTATCACATGTGCAATCTGATGACCGCGCATGCACAGTAGTGTGCCGGGGGTCCCGCAGCAGAAGGTAAGAGGATCGCATCACATTTACTGTGTTTCTTTATCAGGGGTATCTTCCCATTGGCCAGGATGGCACTCGCCATGGGCGCCGACCAAAGGGGGGGCGCCGCCCGGCAGTGCCGGCCGGTAGGCAAGGGGTGAACAAGTCCCCCGGGCCCCACAAGTGTAGGGCAGACTGCAGTGAGAGCGGTCTGCACTACACAGTTTACAAACAGACAGCCGCCAGCGGCGGCTGTGTTTGTAATAGCAGCCAGCTAATGAGAGTCTGCCTGACTCTCATTAGCTGCTGCGTCATCCCCGGAGGGAGCCGGCTGGAGCTCACTCATGAGCTCTGTGATGGGAGAGACGTCATATGTCATGACGTCTCTCCCAAACAGGAGAAGAGTGGGCCGGGACTCAGACAGAGGCGGTCGCATCAGGAGCCGGGACCAGGTAAGTTGGGTTTTTTTGTTCTTTGTGTGTGTGTAAGCCTGGCATGGGGGGGGCACTGAAATAGGGGGTGTCCGCTACTGGGGGCACTTGATGGGGGGGCGCCCGCTACTGTATTGGGGTAGCCACTACTGGGGGCAATTTATGGGCATGGCCACTACTGGGAGCACTGTATAGGGGTGCCACTACTGGGGGCAATTTAGGGGGGGTGGCCACTACTGGGGCACTGTATAGGGGACTACTACTGGGGGCACTGTATAGGGGGGGCTACTACTTGGGTGGGCTACTACTGGTGGCAATGTATAGGGGGGGACTACTACTGGGGGCACTGTATAGGGGGACTACTACTGGGTACTATTACTGGGGGCACTGTATAGGGGGGACTACTACTGGGGGCAATGCAGCATAGGGGGGATTACTACTGGGGGCACTGTATAGGGGGGCTACTACTGGGGGCACTGTATAGGGAGGACTACTACTGGGGGCAATGCAGCTTAGGGGGGATTACTACTGGGGGCACTGTATAGGGGACTACTACTGGGGGCACTGTATAGGGAGGCTACTACTTGGGTGGGCTACTACTGGGGGCAATGTATAGGGGGGGACTACTACTGGGGGCACTGTATAGGGGGACTACTACTGGGTACTATTACTGGGGGCTCTGTATAGGGGGGGACTACTACTGGGTACTATTACTGGGGGCACTGTATAGGGGGGAGTACTACTTGGGGCAATGCAGCATAGGGGGGATTACTACTGGGGGCACTGTATAGGGGGGCTACTTCTGGGGGCACTGTATAGGGAGGACTACTACTGGGGGCAATGCAGCTTAGGGGGGATTACTACTGGGGACACTGTATAGGGGGGCTACTACTGGGGGCAATGCAGCATAGGGGGGATTACTACTGGGGGAACTGCATAAGGGGGGTAGGGGGCACCAGTACATTACATTGCCAGGGGCGCTTGGATCCCTAGATACACCCCTGTTCTTTATACAGAGTGTTTCACTCGCTATTGGCCCAAAAGTTTTACTTATAACGTAGGATGGCAGTTGGTGTGGTTCCCCTATTTGAATTTTGGACTGTGTTACAGCCTCACCACTGGAGTCACCACTGCTTGTCAGTAGGTATTCCTGCTTCTGACAGTGGTGTTGTGTATCACAACAAGCCACAGACTCTCATTACACGGAGAGAAAACATTCAGCGGGAAATTGAGACTGTGACTCCCAATACTGTATGTTGATTAAAACCTTCCATAACATGGAGTGACGGGTTCAAGCTGGCCTGGATGCTAATAGCAACACTTTCAACACTTGCTATGACTTCCTCATGTTTCTCATAGACCAAGGTATATCTGTGTCACATTTCTCTAACTTACATCAATTACTTTAAAATTCCTGAGATGCAACAACATAGGTTGGACTGCGGCAAGTGGCATGTGGTGAGCCAGCGATGCATTGGGGTGGAAGGGGCATGGCCATCAGGCAATGGGGCAGAGCCGCGATGAGACACTGATACAACAGAGTAATAGATTGCCATCCTGGCGGTCTGTTACAATGTACAGTATCAATATATAAAACCACAGATGGCCTCTGCCAACGCCCCCAATAGCCATTGGTGCCCAGAGCACCTGCTCCACCAAAGCTTCGCCCCTACTGGTCTGATAAGTCTTGATTCCTGCTGTGGCATGCAGATGATCCATCCTGCTTTGTGTCAATGGTTGATGCTGGTGGTGTAGTAATGGTGTGGTGAATGTCTTCATGGCACACATTAGGCCTATAAACAACAGTCAAATACCACAACCTACCAGACTATTGTTGCTGAACATTTGTATCCCTTTATGGCCACAGTCTTCCCATCGTCTAATGATTAATTCCTGCAGGATAACGTGCCATGTAACAAAGCACACATCATGTCTAGCTGGCAATGAGTTCAGTGGCCTCCACAGACACCAGCCCTTGATCCAATAGATCACTTTTGAGTATTGTGGAATGGGAGAGCTGCATCCTGACTGTGCAGTCTATAAATCTGCAGCACCAGCATGATGCTATCATTTCAAAATGGACCAAATTGTGTTTCCTGTGTCAAAATAGGGTACAGTATATACAATCACCGGTTTTGTGTTTGTCCTCTATATTCCCCCACATTCCCATCTCTCATTCCTCTCTCGCCCTCTTTCCACATTTCTTTTTCTCTGCCCCTCACATATCCCCTGTCTTTTTCCCTCCACCTATCTCTCTCTCCAATTTCAATGTATATCTCTCTCCCTCCCTCTCCTCTCATCTCTCACCCACCCCTCTTTTTGCCCTGCTATCCTGTCTTTCTCTGTATCCCCTCTTTCTCTTCTCTCTCCCCCTTTTATTCTTTCCTCTCACCCAATCTTTTCTTTATCTCTCCTCTTTTCCTCGTTCCCCTCCCCATTTTATCTCTCTTCCCATTGTTTCTCTCTCCCTTTCTTTTCTCTGCACCCCTTTTTCTCTCTCCTTTTTTCTTTATTGCCTGTGTGTTTGTATCTCTCTCTATACTGTATATGTATTTGTGAGTTCCGGGAACTTTCACACATATACTGTACTTTGTAAGGAATCTTTAGCTGCCACTTCCAAGAATCTGATTCCTGCATCCGATGTTGGGATACAGATCACCTGGAGACTAATTATAAGAACTTTCATGAGTATAGTGACACGGATTGCACCTAGTTTGTCGAGACCAGTGCAGATATCATGTTTGAATTCAGACCTCATTGTTGTCACTGTTTATTGGGTTACTTAAGCTGGGCATACACGTCCAGATAAAATGCCTGTCAGATTGACAGACATCTTATCTGGCAGCGTGCCATCCCGCAGATGTCCGTGGTATACACTGTGAGATATCTCACAGTGTATTAGCTCCGATATCTGCGCTCCGCCCCTGGCTAGGAGACATTTCCCTGTTCCTTCCATGGGAAGGAACACAGGAAATGTCTGTCTGTCGGCCGCAGCTGGGCATATATTGCCCGATGCAGCCGACAGTTTAACTCATTAATATCGAATCAGACGGGCATGCTGGACAATCCGACATGCCCGACCGAGGAATATTTAACACTCGGTCTCACCCACACACACTACAATTATCGGGACGATTAGCGGATATCGGGCGGATCGTCCCGATAATTGTAGCGTGTATGGCCAGCCTTAGTAATACTTATCCCTCCTGTTAAATATTGCCAGACACCCAAAGCTGCTTCAACGGCATCTGTACGATGAGGCTGTCAGTGACACTGGGCAATGACCAGGTTACTTTTGCAAGCAAATGATACATTACCCCAGGGCAGAGAAAAGTCACAAGCTAATATCATGTTATTGTTTAATATAACTAGTCCTTGCAATAGTTAGAAGGAAAAAAAAACCTAAACACCCACCTAACATGAAGTTCGCCTAGGTCTTAAAAATCACCAGATGCCTCATTTTGGATGGCAAGTTGACTTCAAAATTGCATTTGTCTAGTTACACTATCTGTGATAATCTAGATGTACTAAGAGTCTATATTTTAGAAAAATAGTCTGTGTTCTAGTGGAAAATCATTACTGATACAATGAGAACAAATACGGTCAGGATAACTTTAAACTAGAAGAGGGGGACAGTGAACCAAACAAGAAAAAATAAATCTGCTCCCCCAATAAAGAGCAGTGGCGTAACTAGGGCAGGGCGAGCGGGGTTCGTGCCCTGGGCGCCATTGGACCGGCAGCGAGGGGGGGCGCCGCCGGCCACGGTACTGGCCCGCCCGCCCTAGTTAGCCAGTGTAGCGCCGACCGCAATGAGTGCGGTCAGCGCTACACATTTGCACAGGACCGGCGCTAGGCTTCCAGCGCCGGTCCTGTGCTGCACGCCTGAGCCCGTTCCCTCCTCCTGAGCGCTTGCCCAATAGCGCCAGGAGGCGGGCTCAGGCTGTGCATAACACACGCATCGCCGCCAGCGCTGGCGGCGATGCGTGTGTTAAATAACAGCCAATTAGAGTCAGATAGACTCTCATTGACAGCTACAGCACCCACTGCAAGAGCCGCACTTCCGTCCGGCTCCTGCAGTGGGTAATGGGTCTGACGTCATGACGTCAGTCCCATAATGCTGAGCGCGCCAGCCCGGACAGACTGGAGTATATTTTTATATATATTTATTTATTTTTAAACCTATATGCACAACGGGGGAGGGGTTGGCTACTACTGGGGGGGACATCTACTGGGGGTGCCATTGGGAGGACCTCTACTGGGGGGGGCTACTCTACTGGGGACTACTACTTGGGGGGGGGGACTACCACTGGGGGCATTCTAAAAGGGGCCTAGTATTACTAGAGGCACTGCACTCGGGGGACCACTAATGGGGGCAATAATAAGAAGGGCCAGTACAGGGACCACTGGATAGGGGGGGGTGGTCACTACTGGGAGCCTGCATCAGGGGGACCACTACTGGGGGCACTGCATGGGAGGGGGGGGACACTACTGCTGGGGGCACTATATAAGGGGCTTACTGCTAGGGGCACTGCGGGGACCACTACAGGGGGCACTAGATAGGGGGGATCACTACAGGGTGCCTGCATAAGGGGACCACTACTGGGAAAACTGCATGGGGGGGGGGCTACTGTTGGGGGCACTATATAAAAGGGCACTGCATAAGGGGATACCGCTACTGGGCGCACTGCATTGTGGGGACTGCTACTGGGGGCACTGCATAAGGGGGAACACTACGTGGGGCACTGCATTTGGGGGGGCCACTACTGGGGGTACTGAGTAAGGGGAACTAATTGGGGGCTGTATAAGAGGGACCACTACTGGGGATACTGTATAAGGGGCACTACTATGGGCCTGCATGAGAGGGACCACAACTGCATACTGGGGGTACTACTGGGGTCAAGGTGCATATGGATAGGAATGTTCAGTTTGAAAAGAAAGGGGTGTGTCATGTTGACACGCCCCATTTTTCGCCGCGCGCGCACATGGGGGGGGGGTGGCTCCTTTTTTGAATTTGCCCTGGGCTCCAAATACCCTAGTTACGCCACTGATAAAGAGGTATTATTTCTGCTGGCAAATGGAACAGGTAGCATATCCACAGCAACAGAAGATAATTCAGATCAAAACCAAATAAACATACAGTAGGCAGAGAATCCCTGAACTAATTGCACGCAATAATGACAAGGGATGATATGGATATTGTGGCTATTATGGCATCATGGTGCAATGAAAATCATGACTGGGACATAGCTATACCGGGATATACTTTATTTAGGAAGGACAGAATGGGAAGAATAGGAGGAGGCGTAGCAATGTATGTCAAGGAAAGCATAAATACTACATTAATACACAATACTGAAGAAAAAAACGAGTCCCTTTGGGTGACTATAGAAACAGGGGAGAAAGTGATTCTTCGTATTGGGGTGATCTATAGACCACCAGGTCAGGAAAAGGAACTGGACAATAAACTATTGCAGGACATCACTAAAATGGCATTAAAAGGAGAGGTTATAATCATGGGAGATTTTAATCTACCCTATATAAACTGGGAGGTGTCTGTGGCAAGTTCCACTAGAAATAGGGACATCCTGAATTCATTGCACGGAGCAGGGGCGTATCTATAATGGGTGCAGGGTGTACAGGGAACACGGGCCCCTGGTCCAGGGGGGTTCCGCACTGCACGCCCTTCACCCATAATATTACTTACCTCTCCAAAGTCACACGTCGGTGCGGGGGTCCGGCGCTGTAAAACGACTGGAAAATGGCCCTGGCAGCCATTTTCCCATCGTTTGCACATGCGCAATACAGGGAAAATGGCCGTGGTGGCCATTTTCCCGGTGACCTGTGCATACACTATAGACTCTGGGAACACTCTAGTGCCCAGAGTCTATAACTCCGGCGCTGGCCGCGCACAGCTCAGTGTGCTGCTGGCCGCCGGGTGGAGAGGAGGGGGCCCGTGTCGGAGACTGCACACGGGCCACCTCCTCTCTAGAAACACCCCTGGCATGGAGCCTCCCTCCAGCAATTGGTGAGGGAGCCCACTCGGAAAGACGCAATATTAGACTTGATACTTACAAATGGAGAAAGAATACCTGATGTAAAAGTGGGTGAAACCTGGGATCCAGTGATCATCAAGCAGTATGGTTCAGAATAAAGACAGATACTGACTCATCCCATACAAAAACAAAGGTGTTAGCTTTTAGGAAGGCTGATTTTGCAGGGATGGGAAGATGTGTAAGCGAATCTTTGGCAGAGTGGAGGAACTTGAAAGGAGTGCAGGAGAAGTGGGAAAACTTAAAAAGTGCATTATTAAAGGCAACAGACCTTTGTATCAAAAGGGTTAGGAAAACCCGAAGGAATAGGAAGCCAGTGTGGTTTGGGAAAGAGGTAGCAAGTATTGTGAATGCAAAAAAGATGGCCTTTAGGAATACAAGCAGACGCAAAGTAAGGAAGACAAAGAGGTGTATCTTGTAAAACAGAAGGAGGCTAAGAAAGTAATCAGATGTGCAAAGGCAAAAGCTGAGGAGAAAATGGCACTGTCAGTGGGTAAAGGGGGCAAAACTTTTTTTAAGTATATAAGCGAAAGGAGGAAAACAAAAGGTGGAATAAAAAGACTAAAGAGAGAAAGAGGGAATCTTATTGAGGGAGACAATGTAATAGCTATCATCTTAATAATTATTTTTATTCAGTATTCACTACTGAGAGAGAGGGCAAGGGGCCACAGTTAAGTTGCAGGTGTGATCAGAAAAATGAGGTAGAGACAATCACATTTACAGAGGAGAAGATCCAGCAGAACTCTCAAAACTGAAAGTGGATAAATCAATGGGGTCTGATGGGATACATCCAAGGATACTAAATGAGCTTAAAGGGTTGCTGGTTACACCATTAACAGCATTATTCAACCAGTCACTAGCTACTGGAGTAATTCCAGAGGACTGGAAAAGAGCAAATGTTGTTGGAAGAAAGAGTTGTAGATTATCTCAAATCCAGCAATTTGCAGGATCCCAAACAACATGGATTTACTGGGGGGAGATCATGTCAAACAAATCTTATTGACTTTTTTGACTGGGTGACTAAGGAAATAGATAAAGGGGGGGCATAGATATAGCTTATCTAGACTTTAGTAAGGCTTTTGACACTGTTCCACATCACAGACTGTTAAATAAACTGGAAAGCATGGGATTGGATACAAAGATAGTTGAATGGATAAGATCATGGCTGCAGGATAAGAAACAGAGAGTTATAGTAAACGGAGTACAGTCTCATAAGGGAAATGTTACCAGTGGAGTACCTCAGGGATCTGTACTTGGACCAGTGCTTTTAATATCTTTATTTGTGACATTGCAAATGGTATTGGAGGGAAACTATGCCTTTTTGCAGATGACACAAAGGTATGCAACAGGATAGACACACCAGGAGGGGTAAAACAGTGATCTGTTACAATGAACCTTTTATTAAACCTATCATTATGTAGGAAATAATCTTTGTTTAGATCATGAAGTCAATGATTAACAAATATTTCTGTGACTTCTGGTGGAATGGGAACCTACCAGTGTGGATTCAGAGTCTACAAGTCTGTGACACAACATCTCATGTGAGTGGTCATTATTTATTACCAGTCATTTATATATAGCGCCTACATATACTGCAGCGCTTTACAGAAAATATTTGGCCATTCACATCAGTCCCTGCCGCAGTGGAGCTCACAATCTATATTTACCATCACATGTACTGTACACACACATACTATATACACTGAGGTTAATGTGTTTAGCAGCCATTAACTTACCAGTATATTTTTGCATTGTGGGAGGAAACCCACGCAATCATGGGGAGAATAGAAAAACTCCACACCGTTAGGGTCGTGATGAGAATCGAACCTACAATCTCAGTGTTGTGAGGCAGTAATGCGAACCGTTACACCAACCATGCTCCCCAATGACCTATTCCATCTGCTTAAACATTGCTGGTGTGAAGAATGTACTTGAAGCCCCACCAATTGCCATCTAATTATAAAGCTTGCCTGTTACTAAATATAGTTTTGAATATAGTGTTATTAGAATAGGGACTACTTTACCACTTGTGACAAATAAAAGTGTATTGTGAACAAATAAAGCTGGCTAACAGATTACGTGCAGAATGAATAAGTTTATTTCCACATTGAAGTAACAGCTTCTCCTCTAGACAGTGGGGTAACCAGATGCTACATATCTCTTGCCATCTCCATATGATGAGTTGGCCCAGGTGTAGGTTTGGATTCTGAGGGTCTGACCACCCATTCTGACAGTGCACCTGTAATACAATATGAGACGTCTTAGAAAATGCAGTGACGCAGATAGATTCAATGATAAACATAGAAATGAGCTAGAAATACTCACAGACTATCAGGCCTAGTTACATAACAAAGAGTTAACATTGCAAACTCAAACTCAGGACTGGTTCCCAAAAACATGGAGCCCAGAGTTTTCAGGTAGGTGGTCCACATGAACTGAAAACCATAGACATCAGGATATCCCGTCCACTAAAAAAAATAAAATGTTATTAGTGTGGGTTGATTTAGTTTAATGAACTGTTTATAGTGATGATAAAACTAGAATCCAGAATCCCTCACCACCTCCTTGTTACGTTCTGGGTTATTTGTGGACCCGGGGTGGTAGCAGGAGCGATCACAGAAGCAGATTTGTAAATGAAACTAGGATTTTTAATAAGTGCTCGAGTGGACATATAATGTGGCAGTAAATAAAAGTCCAGGAAAATATAAATGTGCACAAGAGTTCTGTGGTGGGAGCAAAAGGGTTAATGTCCAGGTAGAAACAATTAGAGCAGTCCAGGTGTGCAGGTAGTGAAACTGAAAATAAACAAGCCAGGTTTGCAGATAGTGAAACTGAAAATAAACAAGCCAGGTTTTCAGATAGTGAACTGAAGTGCAGGATGTCAGCAGGCTCAGGCACTCAGGTATGGGCAAGGGTGATGGAGGTAGCGGGGTAGTCCAGTGGGAACTAGGAGCTGACAGGCAGACTGGCAGACAGCGGATTCACAGGAACAGGAAAGCACAGAGAACTCCCTCTCAGCTAGGCTGAGATACACGTTGCACTGGCAAAGAAGGAAGGCACTGACCCATCCTAAATACCCCATGCCGTGCTGTTACTGGCTGGAGGGAACATGTGACTCACCAGGATTGGCCAGCTGCATCACATGGCCAGAAGGCAAGATGGCAGCGCCCATGCCAAACGGAATGGAGACGCCGCCAGGCCTTACCAGTGCAGAGTGACAACAGGCCCACACAACAACGCGTGCAGCCAAAGCCCCCCGCCAGACACCAGCTCCGCCACCAGACAGCCAGCGCCACAATGACCTCACAGGTAACACTCGCCTAGCGCCATGCTGAAATACCCTGGCCGTGACAGTACCCCCCCCCCTTTGGGGTGACCTCAGGACACTCACCAGGCTTCTCCGGATGGGCAGAATGGAATCTCCTGATGAGCGTGGGAGCGTGGACATCACGAGCATCTGTCCAGCAACGTTCCTCTGGACCGTAACCTTTCCAGTCCAGCAAATACTGTAGATGACCTCTGCATAGACGAGAGTCCAAGATCTGGGCGACCTCAAACTCAACTCCTCTCTCCGTCTGGACTTGAGGAGAAGCAGGTAGAGCACTATGGAATTTATTCAGGACCAGGGGCTTCAATAAGGAAATATGGAAGGAATTAGGGATTTTTAGGTATGGGGGTAACTGTAGACGATAGGCCACAGGATTAATGACTTCTGTTATGGAGAAGGGACCGATGAAGCATGGTGCAAATTTCATAGAAGGAACCCTCAGACGAAGATTCCGGGTGGATAACCAGACCTGGCTTCCAACTTGCATGCGTGGAACTATTCTACGCTTCTTATCGGCCTGGGTCTTATAGCGAGAGGATGCCTTCAACAAATCAGACCGTACTTGAGTCCAGATGGCAGCAAAATTCTGCACCGTGTCCTCCACGGCCGGAACATCGAAAACAGGCAGACTTCGGAATTCGGGAACACGAGGATGAAGGCCATATACAACCTGAAATGGCGTTTGGTTAGTTGACGAGTGGTAGGAAGCATTATGTGCAAACTCAGCCCACGGCAGCAAGGCAGCCCAATTGTCCTGGGAAGATGACATAAAAATTCTTAAGAAAGTCTCTATATCTTGATTAACTCTCTCGGTGGAGCCGTTGCTTTGCGGATGGTAGGCCGTGGAAAAGTTTAACTTCACTTGAAGAACAGAACACAAAGCCCTCCAGAATTTTGCAGTAAACTGCACACCACGGTCAGAGACAATTTCAGCAGGAAGGCCGTGTAGACGAAATATGTGTTGGACAAACAACTGTGCCAGGTCAGGGGCAGAAGGTAACTTCTTCAACGGTATATAGTGGACCATCTTAGAAAATCGGTCTATTACAACCCAGATAGTGTTGAAACCTTGAGAGACTGGCAGGTCTGTGACGAAATCCATGGAGAGATGCGTCCATGGACGTGATGGAGTAGGTAATAGAAGCAATTCCCCAGCTGGAGCTTGTCGTGATGATTTATGCTGGGCACAGGAGGAGCAGGAAGAGATAAACTCCATTATGTCTGTCTTCATAGAAGGCCACCAATAGTGTCTTTTCAGGAACTCCAAGGTCTTCCGAGTGCCTGAGTGCCCTGCGAAGTGAGAGGAATGTGCCCAAGTGAGAAGCTGCTTCCTTAAATCCGGGGCCACAAATGATTTTCCCGTAGGAGGCTGAAGTTGTAATGCGGCGAAAACTCTTGATTCCAAGACAGGGGTATTGCTTTGATTTTCAGATTGATCATCACAGAGGAGAGATCTCGATAGGGCATCAGCCTTCTGATTAAGTGCTCCAGACCGAAAGGTCAGGGTGAACTGAAACCTGGCAAAGAATATTGCCCAGCGGGCCAAACGAGGACTCACACATTGGAGGTTTTTGAGAAATAGGAGATTTCTATGGTCTGTAAATACAGTAAATGGAAACTTGGCGCCTTCTAGCAAATATCTCCATTCTTTCAACGCCAACTTTACAGCTAGTAGTTCTTGCTCACCTATGGCGTAGTTCCTTTCGGCAGGAGAGAATTTTTTAGAAAAGAACCCACACGGATGGACTCGGTTGTCCTCATAACGTTGAGACAAGACTGCTCCCACAGCTTCAGATGATGCATCTACTTCCAACAAAAAAGGCCTGTCCAGATCTGGTTGTCGAAGGACTGGTGCTGAGATGAAGGCCTGTTTTAGAAGATGAAAGGCAGACTCTGCCTCAGGTGACCATTGGGCAGGATTAGCACCTTTGCGGGTCAAGGCTGTAATGGGAGCCAGCAGTGTAGAAAATCCCTTAATGAAGCGTCTATAATAATTGGCGAAGCCCAACAATCTCTGGATGGCCTTCAGTGTCTGAGGTCGGGTCCAATCCAGAATTGCTTGTACCTTCTTGGGGTCCATTTCTAAACTGGAGCCAGATATTACATAGCCGAGAAAAGGTACACTGGGCACTCCAAAGACGCACTTCTCCAGTTTGCAGTAAAGGTGGTTTTCTCTCAAACGGGTCAGGACCTCCTTAACATGTTCTTGATGTTTAGCCACAGAGGGTGAAAAAATCAGTATGTCATCCAGATAGACAACAACCGAAACATATAACAGATCCCGGAAAATCTCATTAACGAAACTTTGAAAGACAGCAGGGGCGTTACATAATCCAAAAGGCATTACCAAATACTCGAAATGTCCATCTCTGGTATTAAAAGCGGTCTTCCATTCATCGCCAGTTCGGATACGAATGAGGTTGTAAGCCCCTCTTAGATCTAATTTAGAAAAAATGACAGAGCCCTTGACCCTATCAAACAACTCAGTAATCAGGGGAAGAGGGTATCGATTTTTTACAGTAATGTCATTAAGGCCTCGATAATCGATACATGGTCTTAGACCACCATCCTTCTTGCCAACGAAGAAAAACCCAGCTCCGGCAGGTGAAGTAGAGGGGCGGATGAACCCCTTTGCCAGGTTGTCCCGGATGTACTCGGTCATGGCTTGAGTCTCAGGCAAGGACAGCGGATAGGTACGACCACGAGGTGGCATCTTATCAGGTATCAATTCAATTGGACAGTCCCACTCCCTATGAGGGGGTAAGATATTTGCTTGTTGTTCAGAAAAAACGTCGGCAAACATCTGATATTCCTTGGGAATGGCAGAAGAAACTAATGGAACTGTCTTTCTCACAGGTCAAATTTTTGGAAGACAGGATTTCTGACAGTCCATACCCCATGACAGAATCTGCATAGAACTCCAATCAATCCTGGGATTATGTTTACGTAACCAGGGTAGACCAAGAACAATTTCTTGAGAGGCCTCTGATATCACCAGGAATTTTAAGGACTCAGAATGAAGTGCCCCAATTCGGACCAATACAGGTTGAGTCTCTTTGGTGACTATCCCGTTCGTCAGAGGGCGTCCGTCTATCGAGGTCAGAGAGATAGCATGGTTGAGAGTCAAACAAGGTATCTGAAATTTATCAATGAAACTAGACGTTATGAAATTTCCGGCTGCTCCTGAGTCGATTAGAGCAGTAGCAAAGACAGGTTTGGGTTTAAGATCCAAGGCTAGGGTAATCGTGAAATCTTTAATTTTTGGAGACGGGTTCATAACTCCTAACTTGATGTCTCCAGGGTCAGTTAGGATTTGGCATTTCCCGGTTTACGGGGACAGGAGATCAGCAGGTGACCAGACTCTCCGCAGTACAGACAGAGGTTCTTTTGCATTCTTCTCTGCCGTTCTTCTTTGGAGAGGTGTGTATGATTCACCTGCATAGGCTCCTCTTCAGTGGGAGAAGGAATGGGACGGGTAGAAATGGAGGGGGTAAATGACCTTTGCCGGTCAGTTCTGTTTTTTTCAGCCTGACGTTCCCTGAAGCGTAGGTCAACTTTGATACACAATTAAATCATGTCGTTCAGATTAGTAGGAAGCTCTCGAGTGACTAGATCATCCTTTAGTCGGTCTGACAACCCATGCCAGAAGGCCGAGGTGAGGGCTTCCTCATTCCATTTGAGCTCTGATGCTAAAATTTGAAATTGCACGGCATATTGACTGACAGGACGGACCCCTTGCCTCAGTGTCATGATGTTTGATGATGCTGATACAGTACGCCCAGGTTCATCGAAAATCCTCCTGAAGGATGACACAAAGCCTGCGTAATTATCCAGCAGTGGATCTGAGCACTCCCAGAGTGGGGAAGCCCATTCCAAGGCTTGGCCGGATAACAGAGAGACTATATAAGCCACTTTAGTTCTTGCAGTTGGAAAGTTGTCAGGCTGCAGGGTAAAATGTATGTCACACTGATTTAGGAATCCTCGGCAGAGTTTAGGATTGCCGTCAAATTTATTTGGTAAAGGAAGACGTAAGCGGGGAGATGATCTGCCTCCTGTATTCCCAGACGCTGATGCGGATGTAGTTGCTGGTATTTCAGGGGTAGAAAAGGAAGCTTGCAAACTATCCTGTCGCTTGGACATCTCTTGCAGAAATTTAGCCATCTGATGCTGCATGTTTTCCAGATTTTCTAATCGACCAGAAATGCACCTGAACAAATCCACTCCTGACTCCTGATCTGTGGCCGGCTCCATGGGGCCAGTGCAAACTGTTACGTTCTGGGTTATTTGTGGACCCGGGGTGGTAGCAGGAGCGATCACAGAAGCAGATTTGTAAATAAAACTAGGATTTTTAATAAGTGCTCGAGTGGACATATAATGTGGCAGTAAATAAAAGTCCAGGAAAATATAAATGTGCACAAGAGTTCTGTGGTGGGAGCAAAAGGGTTAATGTCCAGGTAGAAACAATTAGAGCAGTCCAGGTGTGCAGGTAGTGAAACTGAAAATAAACAAGCCAGGTTTGCAGATAGTGAACTGAAGTGCAGGATGTCAGCAGGCTCAGGCACTCAGGTATGGGCAAGGGTGATGGAGGTAGCGGGGTAGTCCAGTGGGAACTAGGAGCTGACAGGCAGACTGGCAGACAGCGGATTCACAGGAACAGGAAAGCACAGAGAACCCCCTCTCAGCTAGGCTGAGATACACGTTGCACTGGCAAAGAAGGAAGGCACTGACCCTTCCTAAATACCCCATGCCGTGCTGTTACTGGCTGGAGGGAACATGTGACTCACCAGGATTGGCCAGCCGCATCACATGGCCAGAAGGCAAGATGGCAGCGCCCATGCCAAACGGAATGGAGACGCCGCCAGGCCTTACCAGCGCAGAGTGACAACAGGCCCGCACAACAACGCGTGCAGCCAAAGCCCCCCGCCAGACACCAGCTCCGCCACCAGACAGCCCCCGCCACAATGACCTCACAGGTAACACTCGCCTAGCGCCATGCTGAAATACCCTGGCCGTGACACTCCTTTTTAATGAGAAATGGGCTACAAGATTATTTAAGAACTGATCTGAAATGACTTACATACTCACAGAGTGAGCTCTATGCCAGTTTGTGCAGCATATTTTATGTGCATTCGCTCTGAGCATGCTAATACAGATTTGCATAATTTTGCTTGTACCTAAATAGGTGGGGTGGGGCAGGACTAAGGAGGGGTTAGGTATATTCAAACAAATGCAAATCAGGAAAAATATGCATATATGCCAAAGGAAGTTGTATTATTTGTAGGTGGTCAAGGGCATGTTTAAATGACAGAAGATGATGGCCTCCAACACTAACGAACTTCTTCTGATTGGCTACTTGCAAATGCTCAGCTGACACTAATCGGCACAGGTTTTGTCGCTTAGGTATATATTATGCTATTATGGGCGTATTTAAAACAAAGGTTTTTCATCTTTGTGCACAAGAAGAGGAATTGTTTTTGCTGCAAAGAAAACAAAGACCTTGTTTTTCACAGTAATTGAAAGATGGTAATGGTTTAACGTAGTTGTAAGATATATGGTGAGAGCCTCTCTCTCTTTCTCTCTCTGGAGGTGATTCAGAGGTGGACGCATTTGCAGTAGCAGCTGCGACTGTGTCTTTATGCTAATGCAGCGGTCAATGGGCGTCCTATTGAGATGCTGGCCTGCCGTGACGCGAATCTGCTGATGTGCACACAAAGAGGCACCATCGATCAGACATCAGACCTAACCACCGGACATTAGAGCAACCCTAGGGTTGCTCAAAATGACCGTCAGAACATGGCTGCCGGTGCCAGTGGAACGCAGTCCCTGACACCAACACACCCGCCACCGTTAGCCACCCCCTGCAGTTACCTAGGAACACCTATCAATATTGCATGGATCTCCATACAATTCCAATTCGTGTCCCCCAGTGGTAAACATCAGGGCATGTGCGCAGTGCGTCTTGGACGCATGTGAAGAATGAAAATATCAGGCACTTGCACCCAATGTTTTAATTCCGTCCATGTCAGCATCAGGCCCTCTATCTCTCGTTGCGGGACTAATAGTTGGTGTTGGCACTTTAACAGCAGTTTGTGATGTGATTCATACTCAATTAAATCTCCCTTAATGGTTTCCACTATGTTTTGTCGACAATCCCAATGACGACAGGTACATTAAATGCAGCAACGTTATTTTAGCTGCCCTGGAATACAAAGCAGTGTTGATCTCTGGATGTAACTGCAATGTAGACAATGCAAAATAGAAGTGGTTCATATTTGAAAGACAACTGAAAAATAAGAAATGATACATTAACAAATATAAATGTAAGCATGTGGCAGTGTATTTACGTTTATTATGCAGAGAAGTGCAAAGGCAACAAAATTCTGCACAGGAAGCAATACAGCAACTTTCGGCCTTGCAATGTTGCCTTTTGGAGTAAATCTCACTGCATACTTGCCTACCTCCCTGGAATGGCCGGGAGGCTCCCAAATATTGAGTGGTGCTTCCGGCCACCCAGGAAGGTGGACAAGTCTCCCAGGGGTTAGGGCCACCCGGCCACGGCCTCCCACTTCCCCAGTAAAGTAAGTAATTACACAATTTGTGCAGAATCGCGTCACCGTGGCATTGCCCCGCTTCACAACGCCGGTAATCGCACCATTGATGGCAGGGGGAGCTATGATGACGCAACAGAGCTGATAAAAGCAATAATTTCTGGCCACATACAGTACATTAATACATAATATAGACAATTAGGTTAAAAGTGCATAGCGCCCATCGGTAGTCAGAGAATGTACAGTAAATAATGCATAATAAATAATACAGGTCACAAATGTATTTGTATTAATATGTGGCCAGACATTATGTGCTTTTATCAGCGATTTCGGCGCTGTTGTGTTCGAGGGATACGTTCAATAAAGACCGGTGTTTGTATACTAACCCTGTCAGGATGCCGGCGTCGGGATTTTGACCGCTGGGATCCTGAACATCGGCATCCCATACACAACCCTGACAACAGGGGAATACCACCATGCTTTGCAGTGGTGGGTGGTGACTCTCTCTCTCTGCAGCTGTTGCCGTGAGAGCGCTTGTGTATACCCGGTGACACACTTCCAGTTTTCGGTTCCGAAAGTGCCGGCTAGGGCGTGCAGCGCAGATGAGACTTTCCTTTAGAAGGGTATTTAAGGTAAGCTATTTTTGTATCTCTGTGTTATTGCAATTTGTTCCTGTTGACGGATTAAACTCCGAAATAAGGAATGTCATTTATGTAGTTTATATCCTGGGATTTATTGTGTTCTAAAATTGTAACATCACAGGGTTTCACTATGAAATACTTGCTATTAATAAGTGATAAAGTGCTCCTTAGTTTTCATGTGTTTTTTCCCATCTTACCAACGGATATGTGTAAAGTAAACAAACCATTAATGGTTATTTAACTTGTAAATCCTCAATGGGCAGCGGAAAATATCTACCAAGGTGCAAAAGGACAATGAGTAGTGATGAAATACAAAAAAGTTTCCTGACGTTCAGTGGAACGTACAGCAAGCCTCTCACACAAGCTTCTTTTCCACAAACTAGTGTGCTACACAAGAAATTCTTTCATGTAATACACAATGTACAGATGTGTCCACATACATCTTGCCTTCATGCGCTACAAGATGCGTTAAACTTAACGTGTGAGCGATGTGCAACTCAGTTGTGCCGAGTGTATTTCCGTGCGACTTTTTACCTTCAAATGCGTCTTTTTCGCAAATGTGAATTGGATGCACAAGCAGCTTCTGCTGATTAAAATGATAAGCGGCTTCCCTACATACTGTGTGCGACTGCAGTTATATCTGCATGCAAAATGCTACGTTACAGTGTCAGCAGCTTTGACACTGTAATGTAGCATTTCGTATGCAGATACAGCGCAGTTGCACATAGAAGCTGCTTGTGTGTCCTATTCCCATCGCTTTGCGAAGAAGACACATTTGAAGGGAAAAAGTCACACGAAAAGACACTCGGCGCTACAGATTCACGCCATGGCATGGTGCCGCTAGAAGGACTGTTTCACGCACAAGGAAGTAAGATCATACTCGCCTACTTTTGAAAATGAGTTTCAGGGAGATGCTAGTTGGTTGTAGTATGTGCCATTGAGGAGGAGGGAATGCCATGCTCCGCCCAAAGGGCGTGTCTAGTTTTACCTATGGGCCTATCTATTTGGTAGTGGATAGATCCCCTTCAGTAGATATAATCTGACATCATCAAATACTGTTCAACGTCATTAATTACTATCCACGTGCACATAGAATATAAACCTGTGACGAGCGCAGCGAGCCCACAAGGGGACAAATTTCTTCTGTTGGTGGCCTGTATGGGCATGGAATGATGGCACACTTCCGCCCTCACTCTACATCACTTCCAGGTATATTTACTGAATGGGATCTATACACTAACAAATCTATTTTTACTCAGGAGTGGGACGCCGGCAATAACGGGAGATCAGAGATGGATACTGTGGAATGCAGGTCCTGGGGGTTCTGGGTAAGAGTAAAGGTGCATACACACTAGACGATATGCTCCCTGAGCGATATCGTCTTGTGTGTCCCCGGCAGGCTGTGCTCAATGTCATTCATGGCATTGAGCACAGCCGCTGAACGATATCATTAACGATATCGTTCAGCGCCGGGCTCTCTCCCCCATTCCCTGACATGCAGCAACCTGACGAGATCGTCAGGTTGGCCTGCATGTCAGCCCGATGAACGATGATGACGAACGACCCGCGGGAATGCGCGTCGTCGTTATCGTTCACCTTTTTGGGCTTAAAAATGGACGATAAAGTGGATGACTGAACGATAACGATATCGTTATCGTTCAGTCGTCCACTTTATCGCCCAGTGTGTACGCACCTTTACAGCTGTCCAGTTGCTATTTGTTGGCTGGTGTCTCACTGCTGTTGCAGCAGTGCAGGATGTGTCATATATCACTGTACAGTCACCTCTCCTCTATATAAGAATATCACATATAGTGTGTGCTGGAAGCGGTGTTATACCCCACCCTCATATATCACTATACTCTCCTCTATATAAGAATACCACATATAATAGTGTGTGCTGGGAGCTGTGTTATACCCCACCCTCATATATCACTATACTCTCCTCTATATAAGAATACCACATATAACAGTGTGCTGGAAGCTGTGTTATTCCCCTCATAAAGCACTATACTCTCCTCTCCTCTATATAAGAATACCACATATAATAGTGTGTGCTGGGAGCTGTGTTAAACCCCTCATGTAGCACTATACTCTCCTCTATATAAGAATACCACATATAACAGTGTGTGCTGGGAGCTGTGTTATTCCCCTCATATAGCACTATACTCTCCTCTATATAAGAATACCACATATAACAGTGTGTGCTGGGAGCTGTGTTATATCCCACCCTCATATATCACTATACTCTCCTCTCCATAAGAATACCACATATAACAGTGTGTGCTGGGAGCTGTGTTATTCCCCTCATATATCACTATACTCTCCTCTATATAAGAATACCACATATAACAGTGTGTGCTGGGAGCTGTGTTATTCCCCTCATATATCACTATACTCTCCTCTATATAAGAATACCACATATAACAGTGTGTGCTGGGAGCTGTGTTATTCCCCTCATATATCACTATACTCTCCTCTATATAAGAATACCACATATAATAGTGTGTGCTGGGAGCTGTGTTATACCCCACCCTCATATATCACTACACTCTCCTCTATATAAGAATACCACATATAACAGTGTGTGCTGGGAGCTGTGTTATTCCCCTCATATATCACTATACTCTCCTCTATATAAGAATACCACATGTAATAGTGTGTGCTGGGAGCTGTGTTATACCCCACCCTCATATATCACTATACTCTCCTCTCCTCTACATAAGAATACCACATATAATAGTGTGTGCTGGGAGCTGTGTTATTCCCCTCATATATCACTATACTCTCCTCTATATAAGAATACCACTTATCACTGTGTTCTGGGAGCTGTGTCCCCCTCCCCTCATATCACAGTCCCCTATATTATAAATAATACCCCATGTCAGTGTGTACTGGGAGTTGATAATTAATTAAAACCTCCTCCCTCAACTAATCCATACCGGGCCAGTGTGCAGTCTGCACAGTGTGTCACTTACCAGGTTCTCAAGACTCAGGCTGCTGCTCAGGTCTCACTGCTCCTACAATTAGTGTGGCTGCCGTGGAGGAGGAAGAACCACCAGAGAGGAAAGGTAAGGGTTCTGTGACCATGCAGGCTGGCTGAGCTTCCACAGCACAGCACTGCCGCCCCTCTGTTGCTTGAGTTCTCACATACAGCCGGCCGCACTGGGATCGGGCTACAAGGAAGCAGGACTGTGCGCTGGGCCAGCCGCCGCTACTCACAACCCCGGAGTGGCCGGCCTGTATTATTAGTGTGAGGTCCTGAAGCAAGCTTCATAAAGTCCTCAAACCCTACCTCCGTCACATCTGGATTCGCGCATGCGCAGTCCGGATTTTTGATGGGGCAGTGGGGAAAACGGGATTATCCTTATATTCCGGGGTAGCGGGAGCTCCCACTTTAAAGCGGGAGGCTCCCGCGGAATGGGTAGGCAAGTATGAGTAAGATGTATGTGGACACATCTATACTAGAAAGATTACTTATCATAACTTCTACATAGACATCCGATGCATTATACTTACTGGTCCATCTGCACTGTAACTCAGGTAGTTGAGCTCACCAGACTTTTCCTGCAGGTAGAACTGCAACCAGCTATGGAATCCAGATATCTTTCCATTATGGATTTCACCTGTTTTCAGAAAGGAACAATGACTTTTACCTGTTATCTATATACAAATTGTTGTTTGTATTGTAGTGGCCAAAACAGATACAGTATGACCAGTAATATCGCAAAGGACAGTATTCCACACACATTAATTGTCATTAATCTGTTCTTTATGTAGAATATTTTAAATGACTTTCAAAATTATACATCTGGAAGCCATATCTCATCATAAATCCATATATACCTGAGTTTCCATTTTAAGTAAACTTGCAAGAGAGAAGTGAAGGCGAGAGCGCTATTAATAAGCTGCAAAAATGTAAAACCACATGTGACCCACCCATATCTGCACAAGTAACCTTGATTTTAAGGGAAAACACAAGGACTTGTGGGCCAAATACCCGACCTGTGGGAGAAAGTGGGTAGGTCAGTGTTGCTTATCACTACTTGTGGAGAAGTGCACCCAGTTTTGCAGTAACAGTAAAACAAAATTTTACATGAAGGTACAGGCAGACCCTCCAACATGACCCCTTCCATCAGGTACAAACTGCTCTGCTCATGGACTTCCCTCTTAATTTATGATTGCCATCACCTGTGTTGAAACACCATTCTCATCAATCATAAATTAGGTTGGGAAGTCCATGAGCAGAGCATTTTGTACCTGATGGAAGGGGTCATGTTGGAGGGCCTAAGAAGGGATTTTTTAATCAAGATAAAGGGAGAGCACACAGACTTTTCTTGCCCACAAAATCACTAGAGGTCCTGGCGATCGGGTCTTGTACTATTCTTTAATAGGTCACAACCTGCACCTTGCATTTGCATGTCTGCTGGAAAAAACACAGTTCTAATTGCACTGCAAATAGTGTAATAAAACCATACACTTACATCGGAGCTTTTGCCGGCAAAAAAGTATCACACGCACCCCCGATTATACCCGTATTCAATATGAAATTGTCGAAAATGGCACCCGGCGAATGTTAAATCAGCGAAAACTTTGCTGATTTTTGGGGAAATTACCCTAACACCCCCAAAAAGATGCTCTGACATGGGGGATCACTCTGGATACCCCCGATTAGCCCTGCTGAAGGTTTTTGGGGTCTTTAAACGGGCTCAATAGCTGCTATTTTGGGGATTTGGGAAGGTGGTGAAGAATAGTATTTACAAGTTTTTTTGGCTGAAAATAAGTAGTCCCAACAAATTTTGGGTACTTGAAAATGGGGGTGAGCATATTTAAAAGTTGCTAAAGTGAAGTTTTAAATAACATGAAAAATCCACCTGCCGCAAACGCCTGCAATGAAAAAAACACCTGGGGCATACTTGGGGACCCCCCTAGATTGTAGTTCGCTAGTTTTTAACTTTGTACTCCCCTTTTTTTCTTTTTCACCCCCAAAATGAAAGTGCTTTTTTTGGGGACCTCTGAGGTATTTTTCAAACATTTTTTTACACAGTTTATCTTTGGGGGACTGTCTGAAGGTTGCAGGGTGGTTTCCAAAATGTTGCACCCCAAAACCCCAATTTTGCACTTTTTTTCGCCACCCATTCCTTGGTGATACTTTTTTGCAGGGTCGTTACTTGGGCGTGCATAAATTAGCCACTGCGACGGCATACGCAGCTTGTGTTCTCACTGCGTGCGATGAGGTTAGCAATTTCTGAGTATGGTCAGACCTGTTGTAATTGTGTGTGAGGGGCTGATGTTACTCGATGTTACTGATGTATTCGCAGGATTGCAAGATATTACAGATGTGCGAAAGTGGTAGTGGGCGTCTCCATGGAGGCTTTGGGTGTCTCTATACTAGTTTTGCGTTTGCAGTCATTAGCATATTTTCGCAGCATACCTGCGTGCGTAATCGCAGCTGTGATCGCAATAGCGATCCATACTGAATCAGGCCCAATGTGCCTGGGGCCAGTATTGGGAAGTGAGAATTACAGTCAACAGAGGACACTAGTGTTACAAATCGACATTGATCCTCACCAGAGTTTATTAGGCTATTCTAGCTAATTCATGCTGTACTTTGTGCTAAAAACAGAGGGCCTGATTCAGACCCGCTCGCAAGCAGGTCGATGGTGGCCCAGTGCGCACGCGCGAGCCCTGGAGCGAGCACAAAAAGCACTCGCTCCGGCGCTCGCATCCAAAAGGGGCAGCTGTTGATGTTGATTGACAGCTGCCCCGTTTGGAAGGCGGGGAAGGGGGGGTGGCTGAGCAAACGGAGGCGTTCCTGTAGGAACGCCTCCGTTTGTGGGCGGCCCTACTGACATCACTAGTGATGCCAGTAGGTGGACTTCCTGCTCTAATAGTGCAGGAAGTCCACTGGGGCTTGCGGCAACACAAGGGTCTCGTCGCAAGCCCGATGGTCGCGATTGACCATGGTGACCATCATCATGGCCACTCGCATAAGCTGTGGGTGGTAACCCACAACTATGCGAGCGGCCAAGAGGCCGCAACAAAAGAAACAAGTGCCCGTCCTGATTCAGAGCGAGTGCTTGCTTTTTGCGAGCAGCTCTGAATCAGGCCCAGAGAATGTTGGTTGGTTCCATATATTGCAATACATGCTAAGCTGACAAACTCACAACAAAGTTGGCACCATATGGCTAATCTGAATTTTACCATGATCATTGTTATGCTTATATAACTGGGATGAATCTTACCTGCACACAGCTTTTAAAGGTAAGTACTCCCCAAGCAGCAATTATAATAATTAATTATTAATTAATTAATCCATTAAATACTTGTGGTAGAGCACAATACTATATAGTTTTTTGTGGGTTTTGTGACCAAGGGCCTAATTCAGCAAGGATCGCATTTGCAAAGCTGCACACAGGCTATAGATATATGATGTATGCACACACACAGCTTTGCAATTGTGATCCCTGCAATAATGCAAATGCAGCAGGAGATGTATGACACTCCCTGCTACAATTGCAATTCCAGCACTGTGACGGAGGTCGCAAGCTGGGATCATCATCGCGACCATCAGTGGTCGCGATGGTGGACGGCGCAGGGCCTTCGGCCATCTGAGTTGATCAACGCAGATCCTGGGCTAGTCACTCCCTGAAAACAGGGCATACACCCCCCTTTTCTGGGAATGGCGGCTGCCCCCACCCCTGCACCACCCCTTAAATGCATCTGCCTGTCAATCAGGCAGAGGCACTCAAGGCTTTGCGTGCGACTATGCAGGACCCATTGTGCGCACTCGCAGAATGGGTTCTGCGATTGTGAATCTGCGATCAGCAGTGAACTTGCGTTCACTGCTGAATCAGGCTCCAAATCCTTATTGTGCCTGCTCCCAATCCAACAAGTATCAGATAAAGCACTAGGCATCAAATAGCCAGTGGCATAACTGTATAAGGTGCAGGGAGTGCGCTTGCTATGGGGCCCGGCTAGTTAGGGGGCCCGCCGGCCCAGCAAGCAACCCCCTGCACTCATACAGGGTGGTCCAGGTGTGCACTGAACCACCCATTAGAATCGCCGTTGCTGCTGCAGCCAATCCCCTGGCTCCTCCTGATCAATGATTGATGCCTCCCTTGCCCGGGGAGCCAGCCAGCCCAAGTTTAGCCTTCCTTTGATGCTGCAGCACAAGCACCCAGCACTACAGGGACAATTGGCCGCTTCCCCGGCACCCGATGGCAGGACGGCCCCGGCACATGGCACAAGGGAGGGTCTGGCGGGAGGTAGGCACCTGGCGACAGGCTTAGCCCCTGCACCCAGCTGCCTGCTCTTACTCCCCTCTACCCCAGCTCTACTCTAACTTATCCCAGCCTTTACCCCCAAGCTCTACCCCAACTGCTGCCTGCCCCCAGCACTGTCCCAACTGCTGCCTGCCCTCACCCCCCATAATATGTAATGGGACCCAGAATTAGTGGAGTAGGATCCCAATTTTTCAAAGCGAGGGGTCCCCGGGGCTCACAATTTTTTTAGTTCTGTGTGATCACTGTATATATTTGTATATACGTATATACATTTATATACATGTATACACTCTGGTCGAGACCTGAGTTGTTGGGGGCTCCTTAAAAATTTTGCTATGGGGCCCACAAAGGTCTAGTTATGCCCCTGCAAATAGCTCAGATATGACAGCACTGGTATTACAGTCATGTGATGCAATCACCCACAATTCAACAGATAACTCCATAAATGTTGTTGTTACAGTTGGCAGTAAAATGTAACTGCAATATATACAGTACATGCATATGGCATCTATTCAGTGTGGGGAGAGCCTGGAGGCAGCCCAACATCTCCTGGAGTGCTGGACTACCCACACACACACACAGAATGATGAAAACAGGGGCGTGTCATGAGGCCACACCCCTCATTGTGAAGGAAACAATCCCTTTTGGACCGAGCGCTTCTTTGGCACGCACAGGATACCGATTTTCAATTATGAAATGTTGGGAGATATGTACTCATTAAAGTAATTTTTTATTAATTCTTAATTTGCTGGTTCATTTCAAACTACCAAGGGCAGGCAGTCTTCAGTGCTCCATGTGTTGTGCCTGAGCATGATGACCATTGTAGTTCAACAATGGCGAATTCCTGAATAAAGGCGACATTGTTCCCTTATGCAGAGGAAATAAATATGACAGGAGTATTTACAATGTGAATAATTTCAGAAATGTAAATTGTTTCAATTATTTGTAGGCTGCAATAGCGATATAGGCTGTTTGGGGGTCAAACACTATGCTTGACCCATAATTCCTACCTAGATTTTCAGTAGAATCAAACATTGTTGACCTTCCTCCTCTCCTGGTTACTATGACATAACCACACACCATAGCTTTTGACAGAGTCAGTGCAGTCTTATCAGTAACTTCCAACAATATGCCCATCAAGATACAAGGCCAAAAACTTGCGCCAAAAATGGTCCCAACCGTAATGATCCAGCAACACCTTTGATCAGTACAGCCATGTCACTGACTGACCCAACCATGCCTAAATGCACATACAGTAAGTTACACTCCTACTGACCACTGAAATGTGGGACTAGCCTGAAAGAACTGGGACTAGTAGGGCATACAGTATGTATGAACAGTCTATGTTTCTTTCTAGTGACAGTAATAAGTTACAGTGTTCTTTCTCTTCTTACCGTGAAAAATGTGCTCAAAGCCTGAAGAATCCATAGGTCCATTGGTGCGAGTGTATAATCCAAACCACATCTCCTTGAGGTCAGCCTTAAAGCTTTCGGTGCTAGTGTAATAACCTGTCAGAATTTCAAATGAACACGTTTTTAGCAATGTTATGTTGCTATTTCATTTAGTTAACTGAAAATAAACAATAATACAGTAGTATGTAATGTATCTATATGGCAGAGTGCTTACTACTACTACCATTGGTGAAATTCTATGTGGAACCAGAACATGTGATCCATGCATGCTCTATACCTTAGCCACAGGTCTTTTACTTATACACATTTGTTTCTGATGTTTATCATGCCATATACTGTATGTCTGTCAGATGTGTAAACAATTCCAGTCACCTACAGTGGTGGAATCTAATGTATAGAGTATGTATACAAGAGAAACTGAATGATTGGCATGAGAGTGAGGTGGTTTAAACCTCTAGGCTTGGGGCCGGCTTGTATGAACATTACATGATATCTGTGGTCCTATTAGGTTTCAGGGGCATATTTTGCCCAGTTTTTTTGGGCCAAAGCCTCTTTGACCCTGCCTTCTCAGCCGCCCTCCCTAATTACTTTGTTTTGGTTTGGTGGTTGTTTTTAATTGGCTATATTGCAGCGGGAAAGAACTGTCTAGGTGCAATTTGTTTAATGCTTGCATGTGCTCACATTCATTCACTGGTTAGTTAGCTGCACCATGGGGGCAGCGTTGCGTGGATACCTCTTTTCGTATTATGATTTGTGATTATGCACCTTGGGCAGTTATTTCTGGTTACTTCTGCATTGTTGGATTGTGCTGACGCTGCCCATCCTTTCTTCCCAGCATATTTTTGTTTAATATTTAAATAAATAGCTAACATTTTTTTTATGCCAAATCTATGTGTCCTTGTCTTTGTTTATGGTTATTAGTATAAGTTATGTTTAGTGATCTGTATACGACACCTCTCAGCCATTAGAAGGTAAATGAAATACAAAATTACAGTTACTCACACATGTGACCAAACAGCTGATACTTTGGAATAGTAAATAAAGCAGGGGCTCCCAGCCACGGTCCTCAAGGCACACTAACAGTCCCGGTTTTAAGGATAGCCATACTCGAGCACAGGTGTCTTAATTAGTACCTCAGTTATTGCCTCAGTGTCATAACTTTTCTGTAAACAATCTACTTAATTTCAGAAGAACAGACATCTGCGTATATCATTTTCATGGCAGTCTTTTAGGTCAGAACTTCAAGCAGTTGTTTTGAATTCTACAATATTTAGTTTCATTGTTTGATGCAACTGGCTTCTTAGCACCTTACATTACTTGCATTTTTTTGGGGGTAATCAACACTCATTTCATCAATGTGCAGGCCTACTGAGCAGAGGAGTAGCATGGAACCATGGCGCCCGGAATAAATGCATGTCGTAGCGCTCCCCCCCTCGCTGTACTGAACAGTGCAAGTGGGGTATGGCCAGCCTTTGGTGGGGGGGGGGAATACTAAAATTAAGATACAAACAGCAAACAGTGGGCACTGGGGGAATGGAATGCTTCGGCGATACACTGACATTAAGGGGCAGCTTTTTTGGCACTGATTTATTTATATATAGCACCTAGGATCTGACTTTTATCTCCTTTGAATCATTGTTATTAGTCAATAGAGGAGATTGTATTATATATTCTGATCATTTAACTTAAATTGACAGAATATATGTGCTAGAGTGAGATTCCACAGGGTGCACAGCTTATTACTGCAATTACTTCCCCAAGCAGCTATCACTGGAGTGGGAACACCTATGGGAAGCTCCCTTCTCAGCTATGCTCCTACTTCGCAAATATACATTGCACCTATATTAATGTGAGTACAACTAATCATGTTCTGTCTACCACCATTATTTCAGGTCTCCTAATACAGTATTTTTTAAAAGACCTTTCAAATAACACTTAGTGACCATGCTAGGAGCACCTCATTACTCTACATAGCAAAGCAGTGAGTTTTATTTTTAAACTCATACCTGCCAATAAGAAAAGGAGAGGAGAGGGGTGGGGACAGAAGCCAATAAGAAAGGAGAGGAGAGGGGTGGTGACAGAAGCCAATAAGAAAGGAGAGGGGAGGGACAAAGAGTTGATCAGAGAAGGTGGTGATAGAAGCCAAAAAGAAAGGAGTGGACAGGGGCAGAGAGCTGATCCCATGGTAGATAGGGGAGGGAATTCAAGAGGTGAGAAGTGAATGTAATCAGTCTGACAGGAAAGGGGAGGTGACAGAAGATGATCACAGAGGAGGGAGGGGAGACAATCTGGGCAGCTTGAGGAGCATGAAATGTAGAAACGGATCTCAGATCCATAACTTATTTAGGATATAGAGCAAATAAACTGAGATAAAACTAACAGGTGGCCGTCATACTGTACAGCACCCCATGAATTCCGGAAACCTGAATGGTGCCCTCTGTCAATTTTGGCGCCTGGAGCTCATATTCAACTGGAACCACCCTTGCTACACCCCTGCTACTGAGGCCACATACAAAGGGCTTGAGTGGCTCTGAAAAAAACACATGTGTAACTTTTTGGAATACTCTGTGCTGGCATATGTACAGTGCACTACAGTAGTAGCTTATATTTAGGCATCAGACTGGAAACTGTAGGCATGAGATTCAGCATTTTCCCTTTCCTTTCATTGGGTGCTGCACCTTCCTCCATACAGACAGGAGGTAATAATGGGGAGCAGAGACACCTTAGACTGGCGTGTGGAGCTGAGTTGTGGCATCATAGCCCAGCACCATACTCCCAGCAGTCAGTAGCTTCACATATAACACACTGAGGGCTGCTGCTCCTCGATGACAGTAGCCTGCACGCAGAGTAAGGTTGCCACACAGATATTAAAGCACTGAATGGGTTATATTATTTCACCCTTTCAGTGGTTAAGGGACTCATTAAACCATGGTGCAACTCTCCCCACCCCACTACCCTCCATTTCTTCCACTATTGCTCATGACTTTTAATTCAAAGGCAAAATAGACACTTCTGTCAAAAAGTTAACTTTAGCCAGAACCATCAATTCACACCCACTTTTTCCATCACTCACCTACCCACCATCTGCTCTTTTTCTCCTGTTACTGACAAGGCTCATCATACTCCTCTCTTCCTTACCCATCAATCTGTCCTTATACTTTCTAGCCCAATCCTTCCACACATTCCTCCCAATGCTTGACTGCACATAGCTCACCACTTCAACCTGTCCCTTTCCACTGGTACATTCCCTTCCCTCGTTAAACATGAACTCATGTCTCCTATCTTCCACAAAACATCTTATGTCTTTTCCCATTTCCATCCCATTTCTCTTACTTTTTTTACTTTTAAACTACCTGAGTAGTTGAGTATATACAATTGTCTTACCCATTTCTCTCCTCACACTCTATTTTCAACCCTCTGAACAATATGCACTCCACCATGACTGCCTTCACTTAACAGATCAATGATCTACTCATAGCTAAGTCAAAGGATGCATTCTTCCTACCCAGATTCCTTGACTCCTGCTTCTTTCAATACAGTTGATCACCCTCACCTATTTCACACCATTCACTCCCATGGCCTTCACAGCACCCTGTTCTCTCCTGATCCACCTCCTACCTTTCCAAACGCTTCTTCAGTGTCTCTACTACTGACACATCGTCTCCTCCACCCCTTTCATCTGCTGGGATTCCAGCTCTGTTCTTGACCTCCACTACCACTATACTTTTCCTCCCCTGGCCTCTCTCCTCTCTTATCCCTTCTGTCATCTCTACCATCTCATACCACCATACCATGTCCCAAAGCTCAATGTATCCAAAATGAAGCTCATCATCTTTCATCATCCTATTATTTTTATCCTTCCTCTAGCCTCCCCCATAGTTAGCAATACCTGCTGTTCACCAAGCCTGTTGCCTTGGTGGCTCTTTGTGCATGAGTTTCTTGTGCTACATCTCTTTCCTCCTCAAAATTTTACCAATACCCTTCTCCATAGTATCATTATCTCCTACCTTCAATACTGAAACCTCCTCCTATCATATCTTTCCCTTCTACAATCTATCCTAATTGCTACAGAATAACTTAGCTTCCTTTTTTGCCGCACTACATCTGCTGTTCCACTCTGCAAATGCCTGCGCTGGTTCCCATTTTCCTTCAGCATTCAATTTAAGCTTGTAAATATCAACCTTTAAAGCACTCACAAACTCCTCCCCTTCATGCATATCTGACCTTATCACGAGATCCTCACCATGTCACTCTCTCATGCTGCTTAAGGGACTCTATACCCTGTCTAGACAAACTCTACCCATCCTTCAATCATTCAAGCACTCTCTTAAAAACCCCCCTCTTCACTATGTCCTATACTACCCACACACCACTAGATACTACTCCCTAGCACTTGTAGTCTCAGCAATGCTCTCTCCCTGAAGAATAGAAGTCTCATAAGCAGGGCCATCTCTATTTTTATGTCTCACATCTGCTCCTCTTTCTTCAGCCCTATTTGAACTGGATCTCTATTTTATGTGCTGTTCTATTTGTATGCTGCAGAGTTTTGTGATGCCCAAATAAACTATGGTGATCATAGGGATGATGGTGCACTGATGAGACAGTTCTTTTAAATAAGGGACTTGGGAACACTGTCCAATTTGTTTATCATGTTGTCCTCTTTTAATAACACAAGCTTTAAAACTAGAAATAAATAAGAGAAATTAATAAGATACCTTGTACCCACTGGTTTAAATGCCTATTATTTTTCTTAATTGGGTGCAAATATATAATGTATTTTATGCAGTAATCACGTCTCAAAGTCTGTTCTAGATTTACCTGTGGAAACAAAAAAACTTGACAGTGTGCTCAGAACGGAGGTCTGGAAAATTTCATCTACGAAAGCAGTTTGCTCTGTGGTCTCTGCACTCGTCACTGACTCCGCTGTTCCTGTGGTCTTGATATAATTGTCAAGTAGAGCAATGTAGCTGGAAAAGGTTGGGCGGGCAAAGAGTTTGGCTTCATTCACATAGCTAAAAAGCCTGCGGAAGAGAACAAAAACTATAGTAAAGGCTAATAACACTGTCGTTAGATATAATTAGATATTTGATTATCTTTAGAATGAGACGGATGGAAATTGTAACTCCAGGTGCGGCCGGCTCCAGGAGACTTGCCCACTCTTCCAGGGTGCCATGAGCGCCACCTGATATTTTGGAGCTCCCAGCCGTTCCAGGTGAGTAGCAATGTATGACTGAGATATATATATAGGCAGGAGAGGGGGGAAAGGCAGTGGTCTCTGTTGGCCAGGTTGCTAAAATGTCTAGCAATGGCTCTGGCATGCACTGTTGTATAACTTCAACATGTAAATGACTCATTGGTCTGCTTATATTTTTATTAAAGCGTTTTCAAATGGCAAAATAATGAGCTAAACTTGCTCGAGTCAAGATAGAAAAAACAGAAGCTTATTGAAGGCACAGATCAAAACTGGATACGTACAGACATAATGAAGCTGAAAAGCTATTGCAATAGACACTTCAAGCTTTCTTTAAAATGCCTGGAAACACAGGAAATACATTGTATTATTGACTATTATTGACTATGGTTACCCACTCATCCCTTTATTAAAGGACACATGTGAGTCACTCAAGGTCTGTGGCTAATTAGGACCATGGGAAATGATTCTCTCCCATTGGGGGCCAAATGTGATAGGGTGAGAGTTTAGAAAATGTGACAGTTTAGTAGTAAAGCACTTTTTAAACTTGGCCAATGTACTGTAATAGAGTCCGAGAACAGGCAAACTCCCATGTTTTTAGACTCAAAAAACTCACGATTTAAACTCTCAACCAGGTGTTTTCCCATTTTGAAGATAAAACTTGACCAATGTTATAGCTTACTGCTAAACTCTCACATTATCTAAACTCTCACCCTATTACATTTGGCCCTGGGTGTGGTACACTGTTAACGTAAACCCTCACATCTACCGCACCATGTGATGATATTACTGCAGAGACAGAATTCAGCACGAAGAAGCAGGCCAGGTGCCAGGGTATTTGGCGCTCCCCTGCAAACTATAAATTTGCGCCCTCCTATAAATACAATATGTCCTCTTAACATGTCTCTTTACAATGTTTCATATTTTAAAATGTAACATGCAATATGTTGTAAAATAAGTGAATTTACTCCTGTATCTGTACTCGCCTTGATTATTGCTCCAGTAAAAAGATGTTAAAAAAATAAATTGCACCCGTTTTAGATTTTACCATTTTATACACTTTATGTTTGTATGCAACTGATATAATAGCTTAGTTTAAAGCTAGCTGAGTGGCTCCCGCACCTCCGTCAGGGACAGGCAGCAGCCAGTTGTCTCTCTCTCACTGTTCGGCAGGTCCTCCTCCTGGCGTTGTGGTCCGCAGCTGAGGATGCTCCTCTATTGCTCCTCTTCTTGAACACACCATACACAGAGAGCACGGGTGTGCGCGTGCAGCATGACATCATCACATACATTGCACGTGTAAACTGACAGTCTACATGCTATTGCTAGCAGTGGCGCTACTTATTACAACTTAACAAGGCAGTGGAACGGACTAGCTTCTCCCGCTCAGGGACGGGCAATGAAATCAGTTCCGGGCGGGAGTGGACATAAATTACATTTAAATGAAGGTGGTCCCACAGCCAGATAGCCGATCCGCCTGAATTAAAATGTAATTTACGTCCACGGTCGCCAGGTCCACCCCTTCGTGTAGCCCTGCAAGGCCCGCCCATGACACTGCTGTAATGGCTGCCTCAGCCTGCCTGTCACAGGCGCACTGATGATGATGACTAGTAGCAAACCAGGCATATACATAAGGGACAATTTATTTATTACCAGTTATTTATATAGCGCACACATATACGCACCGCTTTACAGAGAATAACATTGCATAGCGGCAATATTACGTACGATTTCCTTCCATCTACGTCAAGTCCTGCTTATTAGCTGCGGTGTAATTGCCACAAAAAGCACTAGGGGATTGTTTGAATGATTGAAAACCTAGTATAAATTTAAAGTCCATTTGCACAACTAAATTGGCCAAAAACTATGGACAACTTCCACCAATTTCTTTGTGTCTGCTCTCAGTAATGCTCTGTCTATTCCCTCTTCTTTGTTAGTATTAGAGATGCCTCCTTTTATAAAACCACTAGTTGATGTGCCCGGCTTCACCTGGATAGACCTAAGATATTTACTATTTCCATTTCCTTCATCCCATTTTAACTTAAATTATATGGTTATTTAATTGTATGCCTCTGGGGTAAAGGTTGTAAAATTAAGTTTTTTAAGACGTACAGTATGTATACCTTCTTTATTCTCCGCTTAAGGTTTTTTTGTAAACCACATTGATGGTTCTCTTCTCAGATGCCAGACTGCTGGGTGAGCTCACTCTGGAGCCAGCCACGTAGAACCGCCAATGTGAGCAGCAGTCCTCCCTCAAGTCAGTCCCTGCCAGCTTCAGTGACTGCCCCTGGGTCTTGTTGATGGCCATTGTAAAGTAGACCTTGAGGGGGAACTGCAGCCTCTTGAACTCGATGGGGTACTATGATTGTATGAGTGGAATGCATGGTATGAACACCCACTCACCCCGAGCACAGCCGTTGAACACTGTGGCCTCCATGACGTTCCTGTGGAGGGCCTTTACTTGTAGCCTGGTGCCATTGCAGAGTTTGGGCAGGTTGAGGTTCCACAGCAACATCACTGGAACCGCCACTTTGAGGAGAAGCTTGTGTGCTGGGACATTTAGGAATAATAGAAATAGTGATTGTCAATTAGAGATGAGTGAGTCCGGGTTCTCAGAGAACCATACCCACCCAAACTTCGCAATCCGAGCTCGGATCCGAGTCCGGCTCTGGTTTCCCGCCTGAAAACGAGGCAAAACGTCATCCTCCTGCTGTCGGATTCTCATGGGTTTTGAATTCTATAAAGGTCCCGGTGATTTGCGCCATTTTCACTCCGGTTGTAGAGAGTGTGCAGAACAGACGCGCTCTGTCTGTACTGTTGTTGTTCAAGGGAGCAGTGTTGTCGGGCTGGGGGTCTGTGCTGCTGTTGTTCAAGGGAGCAGTGTTGTCGGGCTGGGGGTCTGTGCTGCTGTTGTTCAAGGGTGTAGTGTTGTCGGGCTGGGGGTCTGTGCTGCTGTTGTTCAAGGGTGCAGTGTTGTCAGGCTGGGGGTCTGTGTTGCTGTTGTTCAAGGGTGCAGTGTTGTTGGGCTGGGGATGCAGTACATAAAGAGGTGCTGCTGTTTTGTCCATAAAGGGGCTAAAGCTGCAGTACATAAAGGGGGACTTCAGTACATAAAGGGGTGCTGTGTCGTCCAGGGGTGCTCATCATTCCACAAATAAAAAAAAAAGATCTGTTTTGATATTTTGTGTGTGTGTGCTACTGTAGCTAGTAGCTATGCCATTATTGTTCGGTGACACTGCCGGCCAGACCACAGTTTATCATCCATGTATTTGTGACTCTGCAGCTGGTCCATTCGCAAATCCACAGAGGTGCTTTGTTGTCCATAAAAGGGGTGCTGTGTTGTTCATCAAGGGGCTGCTGCCTCGTCTAGGGGTGCTTTCCCCCAGTGCAAAAAAAATAAAAGTAAAATAAAATTATCATTCCTCAAAAAATAAAGATCTTTTTAAAAAAAAATGTGTGTGTGTTTTAGCAACTTAGCTGCGATATTATTGTTCGGTAACACTGCCAGCTATTGTTCACCCATGCTCTCCCCTCATAAATTTGCTTCGGAATAAAAAAATTTAATTAAATTTACTACCGATCAACCCTTCCTGTCCCTGCCTTCAACTACATACATACTCCATCTTCCTCAGGCCTCTTGATTAATGAAAACCTATGTTTCCTTATGTGCCATGTTGGAGGTTGAACTGCCACGTGTTTGTGCAGCCCACTGCTACCGCCTAGCTTAGTCAGCCAGCTAGCCGGCCTAAACCAGATGAAAACAGTATTGTGAGATGGTCACAACTGACTGGAAATGAGTGGAAATTAATGTTATTGAGGTTACTAATACTGTAGGAACAGCAGTTTTTATCAATTTTTTAAAGAAAAAAAAACAGATCCAAAACCAAAACTCGCAAGGGCGGTTTTGGCAAAACCAAATCCATATCCAAAACACGAAGGAGATGTAGATCTAAAACCAAAACCAAAACACGGGGGTCGGCGAACATATCTATTGTCAATAAGGCGTTTTCCTTTTAATACATACAGGAAATCAATATCTTCGCATCTCCATGATAAGGAGATTTTTTTGTATACCCAAAAAGGCTTTCATATAACATTGTAACCATGTTTATTTCTAGGCCTTTTCTTATAAGCGGACTTTTACATTTCTGGTGGTCTTGCCAACATAGATCAAACCACATTGGCATTCCAAGGCATAGATTACGTTCTTCGAATTACAGGTAATGAAATCCCTGTTGCAATATACACTACCTTTCACTTGAAATTTATACACTTTATAAGTGCCTTTTACGGATCTACACATAAAACACAGGGCCTTATTCAGACCCGGTTGCAAGCGATGAGCGCTCGCAACCGGGTCGATGGTGGCCCACAGCGCATGCGCATGATGTAGCCGGCTCCGTTGTGCGCATGCGCGAGACCCAGCTAGCAACGGGCAATCCGTCGCTCCGGGTCTCTCACCAAAGGGGGCGAGCTGTCGATGTTGAGTGACAGCTCGCCCCCTTTGGTTGGCGGGTCCAGCGGTGGCTGCCCAGACGAAGGAGTTTCCATGAGAACGCCTGCCATTTGGGGGCGGCCCCACTGACATCACGAGTAATGTCAGTGGACAGATTCCGGCTCTGTAAGAGACAAAATCTCTCTGGGGTTTGCGGCCATGATATCCTACCACCAGGGTCTCGTCGCAAGCCCGATGGTCGCGGCGGTCTTGACCATCGCGACCATCATCATGGCCACTCGCAATAGAATTTTGTAGATGTGAGTCAGATCCAAGCAGGCTCGGAGTTTCCCGCCTGACGGATCTCGAAACCGAGGCAAAACCATAGAGTCAGAAATCTTGTGGTTTGCGAGCTTACGTCTCTATGATCAATGTAGTATATAGGGACCACGCAGCGGACGCCATTTCACTCCGGATGTGGAGACTGAACAGGGAGGGTGGGTAGTGTAGGGCTGAGAGAGTGGTGCTGTGTCCTGTGTCCTGGGCTGATGCACTGCTGATCCATTCCGGGCTGGTGCTGCTGAGTGCTGATCAATTCTGGGCTGGTGCTCTGCTGTCTGCTGTGTCCTGGGGTGCTGCAGTGCTGATTCATTCTGGGTTGGTACTCTGCTGTCTGCTGTGTCTATCTGGGCTGGTGCAGAATACATCTGGGCTGGTGCTGCGTCCACCTGGGCACAAGTTCTGGACTCCCCCCCCAATAATATATATATATATTGTAAAAAAAATAAAAATAAAAGTGTCTTTTAGTGTAATATTTTTCTGTGTGTCTGTGCGTGTTAGGCTTAACCGCACAAGATCCAGCCAGCAACGCTAGTGCTGCCCCACTCCAGTCGTGATCAATCACTGCTCTGGGCCCAAGTTCTTGAGCATAAATTTTTTTTAAATCAATTGTCTTTTTTTTATCTTTTACTGTCTGTGTGTGTGCGTGTGTCCAGCCAGCAACGCAAGTTGCAACCTAGTGCTGCCCGACTCCAGTCGTCATCAATCTGTGCTCTGGGCCCAAGTTCTGGAGCTGGAAAAAAAATAAAAACATATTGTCTTTTTTTTCAAATAATTGTCTGTGTGTCTGTGTGTGTTAGGCTTAGCAGCACAAGATCTAGCAAGTCGGCAACGCAACCTAGTGCTGCCCAACTCCAGTCATCATCAATCTGTGCTCTGGGCCCAAGTTGTGGACCGGCAAAAAAAACCCCATAGTATATTTTTTGTCAATTTTTTTTCTGTGTGGGCACGACTGCACGTGTGTGAATTTTGTAACCGCACCTTGGCTACACTATTGGTGCTTGTGACACTGCTTCAAGACCGCAGAAAATATGGAGGGCTGTCACATGACAGGAGAGCAAGGCCAAGAACCACATGTTGTAGCTACCGCCAGCAGTGCAAGGCCATCAACTTCCTCATCCTCTATGAAGGCCCAGGCCCCAGGGCTTAAGTCACACCATTGATATGGTAAAGCTACCTTTACTGAAGTTAAGAAAAAAAAATTGAAAGGAAATTTGCCTTTAGATAAACAAAAAAATTTCAATATACCATTAACTACATGAAGTGGCCAGGAAAGAATAAGGCCTTGGCCTTTCTTTATGAAGACTGCTGGTTCTGATTCTGATAGCCCTTCGGAAAAAACAACCGTGTGCCCTGAGAAATAGAAATCAAAAATCCCCGAGGAGAGTGCAAGTGTGTCTACAGTTGTCATGTGTGAGCCAGACCTAAATACTAGTGTACTGGAGGATCCTCCAAGTTCCAACATTTGTGTGCCCTCTGTAAATGTGGGGAAGGGCAGTCAACATCTTGCAGACGTAGTCAGTGAGGATGCTTCTGTGGAATTGCACATGGAGGAGGAGGATATTTTAGTAGTTGAAGGTGCTAAGGATGATGAGGATGTTGATGATGAAGATGTTTGTGATGAGGATGTTGATGCCGAGGATGTCCTTTGTGTAAGTAAGGCAACAGCTGTTGCCCATGGATTGAAAAAGCCAAAGCCCTTTGTTGTCATGCCATGGCAAAAGACAAAAAAATCCACTTCTCACGTGTGGAATTATTTCCACCCCAATCTGGACAACAGTTGTCAAGCCATATGTAACCATTGCAAAGCAAGAGTGAGTAGAGGGAGGGACCTAAACCACCTAGGAACCTCCTGCTTGTTACGTCACTTGGAGCGCATTCATAAAATATCAAAGTGTATGTCGCCAAGTTCCAAAACTCAAAACGTAACAAGTCCAGTTTAATCTACCTGCTCCCTCTCTGTGGGATCCAAGCGCCTACGATCTCCAACACCAACACCTGCATCATCATCAACATCCTCAATCATGATCGGAAGTAATTTAAAAAAACAATTGACTATTATACTTACTTCCTCTATCAAAGGACTGTTTAACAGCTGTCACCCAGTTTCGAAGCGGATCACTGACGCCATGACGACTTTGCTAGTATTAGATGGTGAAATAATAAAAAATGAGTATGATCGTGTGGAGGAAGTGCAAAAGGAGGTTGAGGGGGAAATTTGTGTCCTATCTGACGCTAATGTGGATGTTGATGATAAGGATGTGGTTTGCGTAAATCAGCCACCAGTGGCAGCAGTTCTTGCTAATGATAAAAAGAAAGCCAGAAAAGCAACGTCTTGGGTGTGGAATTATTTGAATCTAAATTCTGACAACAGTTGTGAAGGCATCTGTTCCATTTGTAAAGCCAAAGTTAGCAGAGGAAGGGACGTTAACCATCTAGGCACCTCCTCCCTGTTATGTCATTTGCAGCGAGTTCATGCAATTTGTTTAACAAAACTATAATTTGTAAATTAATAACACACAGTATAGTATCACCTACCAGCAGTTTGGACCAGCACATGCAATCTCCACCACCAACACCCTCATCATCAACATCATCCTTAATAATTGAAAGTAGTCCTTCCAAAAAATGTTTTGTGGGGGCCAAAACAAACCAAGGAGTTCAGCCACGAAAGTGTCAGTCCTAGTGGCTAAAGTGCTTGGGCCCTGATTCAGAGCCGGACGCTCTGACCAGAGCGCTCGCTCTGAATCAGGGCCCACCTCCATAAATATGGAGCGTCCTCCTGGACGCTCGTATAGCTGTGGGTCACCACCCACAGCATATACGAGCGTGCAGGATGATGGTCGCGATGGTCTTGACCATCGCGACCATCGCCACTGCGAGCAGAAGCCTGCGGTTGAGTTTCTCAACCGCAAGGCCAGGAGTGATTTTGGCTCTATCAGAGCCAAAATCACTCCCACTGACATCACTAGTGATGTCAGTGGGGCCGGCTTCTGATGGTAGGCGTTCCCTTGGGAACGCCTCCGTCTGGCAGGCACGCCCCCGGCACGCCTACCAAAGGGGGCGTGCTGTCAATCAACATCGACAACACGCCCCCTTTGATCAGACACTACGAGTGAAGGAAAGTCCTTCGCTCGTCGCGTCTCGCGCATGCGCACGACAGCTCCCTCCGTCGTGCGCATGCGCAGTGTAGACCATCGACCCACTTGCGAGCGGACAGCCGCTCGCGAGTGGGTCTGAATCAGGGCCTTGGTTTGTTAAACTGTGCATGTCCTTTTTAATATCCCACATAAGAGTGGGTGGCAGGGACAATTCCATCTTGCGCTTCTTTCCTTTACATTTGGCACAATTTGGGGCATTGCCGACTGACATTATTATAGTTATTAAACTGCCATCCTGTCTGCCACTGCTGTGTGGCAATGTTTCATATATGTCCTTAATTTTTTTTAAACTGACGTGCGTTTGTGCCACTGCTCTGTTGCTTACTTTAGCCAGCCAGCTCGCTGCAGCCTTTGGCCTGTATTGGTGAAAAATAGAAAAATCAATATTGTTAGCTGTGAGGGGGTTAAAAATGCCTAGAAATGCCTGCAAATGATTGTTATTACGGTTAATAATACTGTAGGAACAAAAACAGGCACAAATTATGTGGTTTTAGCTGTTTAAATAATTTTTTGGAAAAAATACAGATCCAAACCAAAACTAAAACCTAAAAACAAAACACCAAGGAAAAAAATCCAAAACCATATCCAGATCCAAAACCAGGGGAGATACAGATCCAAAACCGGGGGTCGGCACACATCTCTATCACAGGGTTGCCTACCTTTAATATTCTCTTCCCGGGAGAAGCCCGTGTAAGAGAAGCAGCAGGGGGCCGACGGGGGCGGGGCTTGATGATTCGCGTCATTAAGCCCAGCTCCCTCGCGGTAAAATTGCCGCGATTGGGCACAATTTACATAGGGGGCGGGGCCAAATGCTGTGATTCATGCAGAATCACAGTTTAAGCACCGCCCCCTTCACGGAGACCCGCGATTGCCGCGGGTATTCTCCTAATTCTGCCCACTTCACTAGGAAGTGGGCAGAATGCGGGAGAAATGCCTACCCTTCCGGGGGTGCGGGGGGTTACCCGAAAAATCGGGAGCCTCCCGCGAAAACTGGGAGGGTAGGCATGTATGCTCTATCATAGATATGTACAGTAATTGAGAGAATCTTAGATTTCAAATGGTCTGAGGGACTTCTTCTTTATTTAGTCCTATGGAAGGCTTAGGGCCCTGAAGAGTTCTTAATTGCCTTGGGAGGATGTACATGGCAGAGACTAAAAAGATCCTTACAAAGGCAATTTCCATTAGTATACACTTTTAGTGAGAGAGTGGTGCAATCAGATGTGTTGGGCACAGACTTGCAACATCCAAGATTTTTCAACGCAGAGCCCATATTCTGGTGACATGAAGCGTTTTAAAGTAGTTTTTTTTTTGCTGGCATGTCTAGTGCACCCTGAGCTGCTGGGCTTCCGCCAGGCTTTCCCCTGCATTGTTTAGATGCTATGCATATTTACGACTTTCCTCTTCACAGGACATAGCGACCATTTACCAGTGTTTTACAGGTGAACTACGTGTCCCAGCTAGTTCTACAAATGCCAATATACTCTGTGCTACTATGTGTACAGTATGTTGTTGCTTATAGTTCTAAAAGCAACAGCATCCTCTAACGCAAAAAGCATGACAGATTTGATGGGACATATAGGGCCTGATTCAGAGCTGAATGCTCTGATCAGAGCGCTCGCTCTGAATCAGGGCCCTCCTCCCTGAAAATGGAGTGTCCTCTTGGACGCTCGCATAGCTGTGGGTGACCACCCACAGCATATGCGAGCGTCCATGATGATGGTCGCAATGGTCTTGACCATCGCGACCATCGGGCTTGCGACGGAGACCCTGCGGTAGGGTCTCGCTGCCGCAAGCCCAGGGGTGATTTTGGCTCTATCAGAGCCAAAATCACTCCCACTGACATCACTAGTGATGTCAGTGGGGCCGGCTCCAGACGGTAGGCGTTCCCATGGGAACGCCTCCATCTGGCAGGCACGCCCACCAAAGGGGGCGTGCTGTCAATCAACATCGACAGCATGCCCCCTTTGGTGCGAGACCCGGAGCGACAGCTTGGCTGTCGCAGTCCGGGTCTCGCGCATGCGCACGACGGAGCTCCCTCCGTCGTGCGCATGCGCAGTGGGGGAACATCGACCCGTTTGCGAGCATCCTTTGCTCGCGAATGGGTCTGAATGACCCCCATAGTTCACAAGCAACATCTACTTTCATTTATTTCTTAATATTTTCATTATTCCACAACCACCAACCAGGGGTCTGGGGAGAGCCACTAGTGTACGGGGTTAGTTTTTGCTAGGGAGAACCTGGCCAGTTTACCCAGGGTATTTCAGCCCTATGCTGAGCAGGCCAGCACGGGCCCTCACACCAAAGGTTTTCCTGCTATAATGTCTCTACCCCTGTATAGGCCTTTCTGTGCACAACATAAATTAGATCCACTGTCAGCTCCATAACAAGGTGACTGGCTGGTGTCTAATGCTGGGTACACATTGTACAATATATCATATCTGCAGGTGTGTATGTCAAAAACAGATATATCGTGACGACGGCCATGCAACACGGTAGATGTGATATATCGTTTAGATATATCGTGCACATCTGCCTCTGGATAGACATATTGGTCACCCGATTAGTAAGTTTGTAAGCACAGACACATCCTAACTAAATCTGCCAGTGGGTCAGCCGGATGGCTGATTCATCTGCCAAGTGTGTACCAGTGATGTGCGGTGAGGTCAATGGCTGGGGAGGCACACATGGAGATGGGTCTGAGTGCTAGGAGCCTATCTCACCCCCTACTCACTGTAACTATCCCCTCACTACACTAAGCTAGAGTGTCCATTTATTCTCCTACTGTACCTGCATCACTGTGTCTTTTCATGCTGCTGCTGACTGAGTTCTGATCTCTAAACTCTGCAGTTCACTTCCTGGTCAGATGAGGCATCCAAGGTGTCCGTCAGTGCTCAAGGCACACCCCCCCCATACTCAGTGGCCTGCCTCTATTAGTTCTGTGCAGCTTACTGCCCATGGTGTGGTCCCGCCCCGCAGCTCTGCAAGCAGTGTCTGAGTATACAGAAGAGAGGCTGACCTGTTGCTGCCTCATCTCTCGTCTCCCTGCAGTCCCAGTAAGCTCCACAAAGCTGGTGAGTGTTAACTAAAAAAATGATTACAATAAACAAAGAAGATGTTTATAAGTTATAAATATATTATTTGTATTATTCTGATCATTTTTATATCAAATCTCAGGAGTATTAAGGGAGGCTCTGCCTCCCCTGCCTACCCTGACTGCACATCCCCGGTGTGTACCCTGTCGAGAATGTGTGTGCAGTCTGGAAGATAAGCAGACTACTGTACACATGAGCAGTTATTTGTATAGGCAATGATCACTCAGGTAGATTAACCAGGATCTGTGGTTTATTAGTTGAAAGTGAATGTACAGCTGTAGTCACTGGTGTATTTGTTGAAGACTGCACAGTAGCACACTACACTACTAACATCTCCCTCGCTACAAGCTTCTCCATGTTACACACATTTTTCCTCGTAGCAATTCGGACACAAAATGAGATGAGAGTCACACAAAAGAACTTGGGCTTGGCCATTCTTATTGGACAAAGTTGGACATTCTTATTATTCAACAAAGTCCATTTTCTCAATAGCATAGGCCTTAACAACAGTCTCTTGACTCAACACTTTTAAACTGTCAATTTAAATTTCACCATGCTTGATGTCTTTGTACAGTACCATGGGGTTTATGCTCGTTGCCATGAGGTTTATGCTCGTTGCCATGGGGTTTCATGCTCGTTGCCAGGGGGGTTTATATTTGTTGCCAGGGGGGTTTATACTTGTTGCCAGGGGGTTTATGGTTGTTGCCAGGGGATTTCACGGGAGAAGATGTAGCTTTCAGCATCTTCTCCCAGCAGCACCAGCGTTCCCGGTACCGTAAACGCTGTGTGCATTGCAGTGGCCTAACAGACACTAGAGGTCCAGTAGGACCTCTAGCATCTGTCTCCTAGGCAGCGGCCATTTTTGGATGGCCATTTTCAGCAGAGTCCATGCAGACGGCTAGTCCGCATGGAATCTGCTGAAAACTGCCATTCAAAAATGGCCGCCGTCAAAGAGGTGACAGACACTAGAGGGCCAGTAAGGACCTCTAGCATTTGTCTCCTCTTTAGTGGCGGCCATTTTTGGATGGCCGTTTCCTGGATCTGCAGCCCCCAAGCCACCTCGAGTCAGCTTTTTTCACCCCCTGCAATCCGGCACCTGGTGCACGTGCACCTCTAGCCCCCCCCCCAAGTTGCGGCCCTGCAGATACTAGTACAAGCCACCAAATATCAAGGAAAATAATTGGCCTGTGAAACACTACAAACTTAAAGCATCAGCATGAAAACAACAGCTTACTTTTGGCTGGAAAAGTCGGTTCCTGAACTGGTCTCTCCACTAGACGCCATATACTGCAGGTTCAATGTAACGTCACTGCTGTCAGCTTTGTTTACATCTGCAGCATACAGCTGCTCAGCCAGATCTGCAATCTCTTGATCAGTGGCAGCTCGTACTTGTCCTGTTTTCCAGGTTTTCAAAAGAAAGAGGACAAACAAAAAAAACATATTGGTTAAGGCCACTATAGAATCATCTTATAACAAACAGTTATCTATACTGTATTTAGTAGCATACTATGTAAAGTTGGGTACATACTATACGATTTATCATACGATATATCATTATGATGCGATCGGTACACCTGTAAAACCATAATAACGCGGGTCTCCTAAGGTGAAATAGGGGGGACAGAAAACTCCCATGGAGCTAAAGGTACAGTATAGTGTGTACGACCATCCGTCATTCACGATGGTTGTTCATCACACCATTCATCTGTTGCTCTGCACGGCAGATGGGACAATGCAGTGAACAGCGCGGTGCTGTTACATGCAGCATGGAACAATATATTGCGCAATCATACACCGGATCGTGCATTGAGTACGGCACGTGCAAAATATTGTTGTATCGCAGGGTCACACAGTCCTATGGTGTGTACCCAGCTTTAGGCTCTGTGCAGACCCCTTGTGGTGTCATGTAAATAATGATAATACAAATATTTAAAGAAACAGAGAACACACTACATGGATCCGTACTTGTGACAGTGTTTGTGTTTGTTGAAAAAATTTGAAGGGGGGACACAAGAGCTTATTTTGGACCGGGGCACTATGGACTAGATAAAATATGTTGGAGCGGTTATATGTGAAGAAAACACAAATGGTACTATAAGATATGTTTAATAAACCGATCAATAAAAATTGTTACAATATAATTGTCACGACCAGGGTTTCTCGGCATGGTCGTTGACGGTTAATACCTGTGAGGACGCTAAGGCGAGGGGCGTCTGGCGGTGGCACTGGTGCCTGGCGGGGAGCATTTGCTGTGCGTGGTTCCGTGTGGGCATACTGTCACTCTGGTCTGGTTAGGCCTGGTGGTGCTTCTGTTCCTTTCTGGCATGGGCGCCGCCATCTTGTCTCCAGTCAGGTGACCTAGTTGCCCTATCCTGTTGTGTCACATGCTCCTCTCTGACCAGTCACGGCTGAGCACTGGGGATTTAAGGGAGTTCAGAGCTCCCTTGCATTGCCAGTGCAACGTGTTTCTCAGTGAGAGCTGAGAGAGTGAGTTCCTGTGCTTTCACCTGGTTTCATTGCATAAGCCTGCTTCACCTGACCTGCTCCAACCCTGCTGGATTCCCCTGCCTCCTCCAATTTCCTTTCCTATTGCCTGAGCACCTGTGTCGGCTAGACTTACCCTGCACCCTCCATTTACCTTTTCCCCTGCCTGAGAACTTGAACCTGCTGTTTCCCTGCACCATACCTCCTTTTACACCCAGCTGGACTTCGTTACCTCTGCCTGCATTTTGTTACAGCTCACCATACCTGTATACTGGACTGTTCCTGCCTGTCACTTTCTGGACATTCTCCCATTTACTCCACTGCAGTTATTAAGTGCACTTTAGTGCTATACCTGGACAATTTCTTGCCATTCCCATGTCTGTTAAGCCAATCATTAAAAGTTCCACATTTACCTTTACATCTGCTCTTGTGATCGCTCCTGCTACCACCCCGGGTCCACAAACAACCCAGAACATAACAATAATATAAATTTCAGTGCTTTAAAATAAAACTTTCCAGCTCTTTATATCAATACAAGGTATTAGCTTTCTGTGCACTGGGAAAGTACAAGGATTTGTTTTTGTCCTAGAAACTGTGTCAGTGTAGGTGGTCCACATAAAAAAGTCCTTTGTATTCCCAGAAAGAAGTCGACAAATATATCTTTCACTGTGTTAAATAGTTTGCTAAAGAAATTAAATTGTTACCATTGCATAGAGCCGGGTAATATTGAGGCACAGTGCCTGTATAATCCACACACTTACCCCAGACACTGCCTCTCATGTAATCTGTGGGGTGTAGCGCTCCACCACCCAACAGCAGGAGCGCAAACTCTGCGTGTGTTGATATATGTTCCGTCTCGGTCCTCTGTTGCTGGTGACCTAAACACCGGTGCTTGTATGGTCTGTAAAATGTAGTGCTCCACCGCTTGTCAGCGGGAGCATGAGCTCTGAGTACTCAGTTCGCCGGCCACCTGTCGATCTGAACGGCCGAGCTGTGGACCAGATGGTAAAGTCACGGAAGGCTCCCTGCCGGGGAGGTGTGTGGGTGTATATCCAATGCACAAGCAGTCTGACAGAGCTTTTGCAGAGTATTCCTTCATGTGTTTCTCCGGGTACCTTCTGAAGAAACCAGGACCTTTAAACCCGGAGAAACGCGTCAAGTAATATTCCTCAAAAGCTCTGTCAGACTGCCTGTGCATTGGATTTATAATTGCCGATCACCTAGAAGATTGCCGTATTAACAAAGTCAACCTCACGGGATTTGGGCCTGATTCAGAGCCGCTCGTAAGCGGCCGCTCGTTCGTTCCGAGCGATGTTTGCCCAACTGCGCATGCGTACGGATCATAATACGCATGCCCGAACCAGTCAGTGCGGCCAAAAATTGTTTGTTCGCTAAATAGCGAATGCCTGCTAATATGAGTGACAGGAGGAGGCGTATGTGGGTGGCAACAGGGGAAGGTGCTTGTAAATGGGGAGTGGAGATCCGAACGCAGGCGTGCTTAAAGGTCAAAACGGACGTTTTATGGGTGTGCATAATTAATACAGCAGCGTCATTGACCACGTCACTGGGTTATTTTATAGTCAGAACTGCTCGCAAGATTGTGGTAGGAAACACCAACCACAAGAATAGCGAGCAGTTCATAGGCTGGTCGATGTACTCGATTAATCTAATAAATAGCGGACATGACGTAAGATGCGAGCGGCCAGGGGGCGTAGTTATCCAAAAAATGACCGCATGTTTTGTTCGCTCGTTCAGACATAGAGGCGTGAACAGACCGCAAAGAGCGAACGGTTCATTTGAATAGCCACCCCCTTTTCCTGAACGACCATCCACAAATTGCGTCCGGCTCTGAATCAGGCCCTTTGTTCACTACCCACACACCTCCCCAGCAGGGAGCCTTCCGTGACTTTACCATCTGGTCCACAGCTCGACCATTCAGATCGAAAAGGTGGCCGGTGAACTGAGTACTCGGAGCTCACGCTCCTGCTGACAAGCGGTGGAGCACTACTTTTTACAGACCATACAAGCACCTGTGTTTATGTCACCGGCAACTGAGGACCAAGACAAAACATATAAACCATCAACACATGCAGAGTTTGCGCTCCTACACCCCACAGATTCGAGCGATTGTTTGCCATCGCGCATGCATATAGATCACACTGCGACTACAGATGCACAGAGGAATCCATCGCAGAGTGAGTGACAAGCTGTCAGCGTTTGGGGTGGTGACGGGGGATGGTCGGAAAAATGCAGGTGTGTCTTTCCGTTTGAACACCGTTTCATGGGTATGCATAAATTAGCCATTGCAATCTCCTACACAGCTCTGCTTGTCAGGAGAGCTGCCAAGTCTGTGGCAGGTCAGACCTGCCACAAGGGCAAGATGGCCGATTGATGTGCATCAATGTTACGGTTATTTACGCATGTAAGCGACGTCATACGCGAAAGCAGCGGTTTGGCGTCCTTATGCTCAGGTAAGATTTGGAACCATTAGCATATTTTCGCAGCTGCGTTGCATACGACATTACAGCTGTGATCACATTAGCATCCATCTCTGAATCAGGTCCTATGTGTGTGGAGTTTACATGTCCCCCCTATGATTTAATGGACTTCCTCTGGGTGCTGTGTCCTCCTTCTATTGTGTAAAGAATAAAATGTCTCTGAGGCTTGCTGATGCTGCTGAGCTGAATATATGCGCCTGTTTGTGGAGTGCATCTTCTGTGTTTTCACAATGCACAATACAGGCAGGGCCGGATTATAGGGGGGTGGACGGGGCGGTCGCCCAGGGGCCCCCACACATTTGGGGGCCCCCACACTGCAGCACATATTGCCCCAACCTGACCAGCTCCCGGGGAGGCCAGTCCGGGCAAGAGCAACATTAGTGAAGGACCCTTGGCGCCTCTCTCCCTCTGGCTGCAGTGCAAGGTCGCATTGGCCACTGACAGGTTCCCGCAACCCGGCCACACCTCTCGTCAAGGCCGCACCTCTCGTCATCTGTGTGGGCCCGGCATCGCACTGCATCAAACAGCCATGGGCAGCGATTTGGAGCCAAGACCCAGCAGTTAGCATGTGGTCCTGGCCCAGGACATCAGCCGCAGCAGCAGCTGTGGACCTCCGCGGCAAGCTTTCGGGGGGGTGGAACCGATGAACAGAGCTCCTGGCTTTTCAAGGTAAGGGGCATACTAGTATAAGGGGTGGGCAGGCTGTCAATTTTATTGGTGGGGGCCCCCACAAGCCTTAATCCGGCACTGAATACAGGTGATGCAGAGCCTCACACAATTCATTAATATCTAGACCTACAACCAAAGTGATATAACTGGGCTGTAATGGGGTGTTCTCACATACACAAATTATGAGTGAAGGCAGCACTGAGGATGAGGATTTAGTTATAGTAAACCAAGTGCACAAATAAGGGGCAGAAGCACCGCAGGATGCATACAATTCTAAATACAGGGAATATACTCAGCATCAGGCCCTATGTGTTCCTGTAGAAGGGTGATTTGATTGCAAGCTCCAATGGGGTAGTGACTGTTGTGCCCATTATTGAATGATTGTATAGCTCTATTGAATATGCTGGTGCCATATAAATAAAGTATTATAGTAATGTAAATATTGGAAATTAAGGTGTTGTGATGCCTATGCATTTTAGAGAAGAGTGAAATAGTGACGGCAAATGGTGGACGTAAATGAGCTAATGTGTGTTGATAGTAGGGATGAGCGGGTTCGGATTTCTGAAATTCGAAGCCCCCCGAGCCCCTCCGATCTGAGCCGAGAACCAAGTCCGGCTCGGGTTTTCCCACCGGACTCGGAACTGAAATCGAGGCAAAACTTCATCATCTTGCTGTGCTGCTGTTGTCCATAGGGGCTGTGTCCACTCCTCCAAAGTCCATAGGGGCTGGCTGGGCTGTGTTGTGCTGCTGTTGTCCATAGGGGCTGGCTGGACTGTGTTGTGCTACTGTTGTCCATAGGGGCTGACTGGGCTGTGTTGTGCAGTCAGTTGTCCATAGGGGCTGTGTCCACTCCAAAAGTCTATAGGGGCTGGCTGGGTTGTGTTGTGCAGTGTCCCATAAAGGTTGTAGTCCTAAAGGGGTGCTGTAGTGTTGTCCAATGGGTGGTCTGTCCATCAGGGGTGCTCCCCTTAAGTGCAAAAAAAAATATTTTTTGTGTTTGTGAATTGTGTGCACGTACATCAAGAAAGTTGCATCGCCAAGCTTGCGCCTGTGTCATAAGTAAAGGGCTGGCTGGCTCATCTCTTAAAGGGTGGTGTAACCCCCAAAGTGCACTTAAAAAAAAATAAAAAATTCTTCTTTTCTGTGTTGTGAATTGTGTGCGCTGTAGCTGCACGTGCATCAACAAAGGAGCAGTGCCAAGCGTGCGCCTGTGTCATAAGTAAAGGGCCAGCTGGCTCAACTGTTAAAGGGTGGTGTAACCCCCAAAGTGTACTCCAAAAAAAATTCTTCTTTTCTGTGTTTGTGTGCGCCTTAGCCGCACGTATATATCAATATAACATAAATGGAAGACAAAACTCTGGGCCTGATTCAGACCCGGTCGCTCTGACAGAGTGCTCGCTCTGAATCAGGGCCGGGTTTTTTTTTTTAGAACGGCCTGCTGGCCGCTCGCATAGCTGTGGTTGACCACCCACAGCTACAGCGAGCGGCCATGATGATGGTCGCGATGGTCAAGACCATCGTGACCATCGGGCCTGCGACGAGACCCTTGTGGAAGGGTCTCGTGGCCGCAAGCCCCAGAGAGATTTGGGCTCTAACATAGCCGGAATCTCTCCACTGACATCACTCGTGATGTCAGTGGGGCCGCCCCCAAATGACAGGCGTTCTCATGGGAATGCCTCTGTTTGGACAGCCACCCCCCCTGGTCCGACACAAAAGAGGGCGAGCTGTCACTCAACATCGACAGCTCGCCCTCGTTGTTGCGAGACCCGGAGCGATGGAGTGCCCGTCGTTAGCCGGGTTTCGCGCATGCGCACAATGGAGCTGGCTCCGTCATGCACATGCGCTGTGGGCCACCATCGACCCGGTTGCGAGCGCTCAGCACTTGCGACCGGGTCTGAATCAGGCCTGTTGTCCGATAAAAATAAAATAGGGAAATATCAAGAACCACTTTCTCCTAATGCTGAAGCTGCTCCCACTAGTCATGACATAGACGATAAAATGCCATCAACGTCGTCTGCCAAGGTCGATGCCCAATGTCATAGTAGAGGGCATATAAAATCCCAAATGACAAAGTTTAGGAAAATGACCTTAAAAAAAAACATTTAAATCATCTGAGGAGAAACGTAAACTGCCAATATGCCATTTACGACACGGAGTGGCAAGGAACGGCTAAGGTCTTTCCCTATGTTCATGACTAGTGGTTCAGCTTCACATGACGATGGAAGCCCTCCTCCCGCTACAAAAATCAAACACGTTAAGCTGGCAAAAGCACAGCGAAGAACTGTGCGTTCTAAGAAGATATCACAAATCCCCAAGGAGAGTCCATGTGTGGTGGTGGTTGCGATGCCTGACCTTCCAAACTCTGGATGGGAAGAGGTGGCTCTTTCCACCATTTTCACGCCCTCTGCAAGTGCTGGAAGGAGCACCCACAGTCCACTTGATGATATGCAAATTGAAGATGTGACTGTTGAAATACAACAGGATGAGGATACTGGTGTAGCTGGCGCTGAGGAGGAAGTTGGCGTGGAGGATTCTGATGGTGATGTGGTTTGTTTAAATCAGGCTCCGGGGGAGACAGTTGTTGTCCGTGGGATGAAAAAGCCCACCACGGTCATGCCTGGGCAGAAGACCAAACATTCCACCTCTTTGGTCTGGCAATATTTCTATCCAAATCCGGACAACAACTGTCTTGCCATATGTACCATATGTAAAGGTGAAATAAGTAGGGGTAGGGACGTTAACCACCTAGGAACATCCTCCCTTATACGTCACCTGCAGCACTTTCATAAAAAGTTACTGTCAAGTTCAGAAACTTTGGCTAAGACCATAAGCAGTCCAGGGACACCTAAATCCTTTTGTCCTGTTGTATCCAAGTGCCTGCAAACCACACCGTCAACTCCCTCCTCGTCAACTTCCTCCTTAGTCAGGATCGGAAGTAGTCCTGCAGGCCATGTCACTGGCATGACTGACTCTCCTATCCGGGATTCCTCCGGAGGATCCTGCATTGCTACGCCTACTGCTGCCGCTGCTTCTGTTTGCGCTGGGAGTTGTTCATTATCCCAGAGAGGAAGTAGGAACACCACTACTTTTACTAAACAATTGACCCTCCAACAGTCCTTAGCGAGGTGGATGAAGTACGACAGTAGTCATCCTGAAGCAAAACAGATAACTGAGGCCTTGACTGCTATGTTGGTGTTAGACGTGCATCCGGTGTCCGCCATTAGTGCAGTGGGATTTAGACAATTGATGGAGGTAGTGTGTCCCCGGTACCAAATCCCATCTAGATTCCACTTCACTAGGCAGGCAATACCGAGACTGTACAGAAACGTCAGAAAAAGTGTCCTCAGTGTCCTAAAAAATGTGGTTGTACCCAATGTCCACTTAACCACGGACATGTGGACAAGTGGAACAGGGCAGACTAAGGACTATATGACTATAACAGCCCACTGTGTACATGTATCACCTTACGCAGCAACAACAGCAGCGTCACCAGTAGCAGCATCTCAGAAACGCCAGCTTGTTCCAAGGCAGGCAACGCTGTGTATCACCGGTTTCAGTAAGAGGCACACCGCCGACAACCTCTTAGAGAAACCGAGGGAAATCATCGCACAGTGGCTAACCCCACTTAGACTCTCCTGGAGATTTGTGATATCTGACAATGCCACCAATATTGTGCGGGCATTACATCTGGGCATATTCCAGCATGTCCCATGTTTTGCTCACACAATAAATTTGGTGGTGCAGAATTTTCTGAAAAACGACAGGGGCGTGCAGGAGTCGCTTTGGGTGGCCCAAAAAATTTCTGCCCACTTTCGCCATTCAGCGACTGCGTGCCAAAGACTGGAGCGTCAGCAAACACTCTTGAACCTGCCCCGCCATCATCTGAAGCAAGAGGTTGTGACGCAGTGGAACTCAACCCTCTATATGCTTCAGAGGATGGAGGAGCAGCAAAAGGCCATTCAAGCCTATAAATCCACCTATGACATAGGCAAAGGAGGGGGTATGCACCTGACTCAAGTGCAGTGGAGAATGATTTCTGTGTTGTGCAAGGTACTCCAGCCCTTTGAACTTGCCACACGTGAAGTCAGTTCAGACACTGCCAGCTTGAGTCAGGTCAGTCCCCTCACCAGGCTTTTGCAGAAGCAGCTGGAGAAAGTGAAGGAGGAGCTAAGACGGAGTGATTCCGCTCGGCATGTGGGACTTGTGGATGAAGCCCTACATTCGCTTTGCCAGGATTCCAGGGTGGTCAATCTGTTGAAATCAGACCACTATATTTTGGCCACCGTGCTCGATCCTAGGTTTAAAGCCTACGTGGTGTCTCTCTTTCCAGCCGACACAAGGTGCAAAGACCTGCTGGTGAAAACACTGTCAGCTGAAGCGGACCGTGACACGTCAACAGCTCCTTCTTCATTTTCTCCTGCAACTGCTGCTGCCAGGAAACAACTTAGGTATCCTAAGCAACCCGCTGGCAGTGAGGCAGGGCAGGCAGGACAAAAGTTTGGACATCTGGTCTGGACTGAAGGACCTGGCAACAATTTCTGACATGTCTACTGTCACTGCATATGATACTGTCACCATTGACAGAATGGTGGAGGATTACATCGGTGACAGCATCCAAGTAGGCATGTCAGACAGTTCGTACCTGTACTGGCAGGAAAAAGAGGCAATTTGGAGGCCCCTGTACAAACTGGCTCTATTTTGCCTGAGTTGCCCCCCCCCTCCAGTGTGTACTCCGAAAGAGTGTTTAGTGCAGCCGGGAACCTTGTCAGCGAAAGGCGTAGGGGGTTGCTTCCACAAAATGTGGAGAAGATGACGTTCATCAAAATGAATTATCAACTCTTCCAGAGAGACCAGCTTACCTGGATGAGGATGTACACAACACTGAAGAGGGTGAGGAATCAGTGGATGAGGAGGATGAGGATGACAACTTGCCTCCGTAGAGCCAGTTTGTGCAGGGACAGATTAATTGCCAGCTAGTTTTGTGGGGGCCCAAACGAACCAATCATTTCAGCCACAGTTGTGTGGCAGACCCTGGCACTGAAATGATTAGTTTGTTAAAGTGTGCATGTCCTGTTTATACAACATAAGGGTGGGTGTGAGGGCCCAAGGACAATTCCATCTTGCACCTCTTTTTTTTCTTTGCATTATGTACTGTTTGGGGCCTAGTTTTTCAAACTGCCATCCTGTCTGCCACTGCAGTGTCACTCCTAGATGGGCCACGTGTTTGTGCCGCCCACTTGTGTTGCTTAGCATAGTCATCCAGCTACCTTGGTGCAACCTTTTGGCCTAAAAACAATATTGTGAGGTGTGAGGTGTTCAGAATAGACTGGAAATGAGAGAAAATTAATGTTATTGAGGTTCATAATAGCATAGGAGCAGAAAAAACCACAAATTCTGTGATTTTAGCTGTTTTTATGCTTTTTTTCAAAAAAATACAGATCCAAAACACAAAACCCAGAACCCAAAACACGGAAGGATGGTTTTGGCAACACCAATCCAGATCCAAAACACGAAGAAAGATCCAGATCCAAAACCCAAACACAAAACACGAAAAGTGGCTGGTGCACACCCCTAGTTGATAGTGGTGAGGGTCTGTGAATATCTGCTGTAAAGTTGAGGGTAGGGACACTTCTGACAATAGTCCTGATTTTAGCATAAGAGTCACAAATTTATGTGGGCAAATGGGGCGGAGCTTAGTGATTTAGGGCATGGAATTGGTAAAACTTTGGAGATTGCGCAGAGCATTTTGGGAATGGCTGGATGGAATGAAGTAATGGTTGGGTGGGCCGGCGGTATGGTGCACATATAAGGATTTGCTTTGGTGGTCCCTGGGTGGGATTAGGAATATTAAAGCATTTCTAGATTTATTGCTTTGGTGTTGTGACCCATGGAATCAGGCAGAAGGTAGTACAACAGATGTTGAAAACATAGTGAGGATTAAGATTGTTATGGAGATTTAATCTGCATTAGATGATATTGGACGATATTCTCAAAAGTGAAGTACGGAAAAAAAATATTTATATGAATCATGTGTTAGGTGAACAAAGGTAAAGTCTGCTGGCAGACGGTGTGGTGAGATGCTATAATGCACACTCATTATTTGCATAGACACCATAACAACATAACAATTATCGTCACAATGATTTAGCACTATCTCTGTAGGATCCATTTGCATTACCAGGGGTATATTTACTAAAGTGAGAGTTTTTATAAGTGATGATGTTGCCCATAGCAACCAAACAGATTCTAGCTATTATCTTCTAAAAGGTGCTAGTGTATAAACTCATCTCCATTTCTAAAAACTCTCACTTTAGTAAATATAACCCCCCGGTGTCAATGCTTCCCTGATCATCACATGGGAAACATATACAGCATAGAATAGTAATCCCACAGAGAGCAGTCACCGGTACTGTATATTCAATAATTGTGTGGTTCAAACAAAGTTTGTGTACAGAAATGAATTTCATTTGTTTCATATACACCTTATACACACAGCCTGATGGTAATTTTATACAATATTTTTAATAATTTGTGCCTTAGACAAAGTTTGTGTACATTGTATCATCAAAAATCAAAGGTCTCATTCTGTCAGTTATGCCAAAAAAAATCCGTATTTCGGAATATTTGGATATGGGAGACTCAACCTGTATAACTATATCACTGTATTCACTATTTGTGCTGCATGTGGTCTGTTTTCTAACATATAATGAAATAACTAAATACACAATACAATAAATACAACTTATTCGTACAATATTGATACAGACATGTTTTACTTAGAAATAACACATTCTATGATTTGACTGCTAATGATGTTTTATTCATTCATTACTAACCTGTTTATACATCACTGTACAAGGCATGAGCTATTGATTACAGTCTACAAAGTCAATTCTCCTCCTCATCTTTATTTGGTTACTTTGTAAATGGATATAATATGATTTTGGTCCCATACATAATGATAACCAGAGCAATAAGACAGGGTTAGGTAGTAATCTGTCGTACACCATTTTTGTGGATGCTAATTCACTCTAGTATAACATATCTGCCTATTTACACCACAAAATGTTTGCTGCCACTCAATAAAAAAGAAAAGAAATCAGCTCACGTGGTTCTGGCAGCTGAGCTGCGGAGATCACACATGGCAGGAGCCACAGGAGAACAAAGATATCCTTCATGGTGTAGTGTATTCTGCCTGAATCCTGCATACTCAACTGGATCTGCCAGTGTTTTATATAGGCAGCTTCTATCAGTGACCTCGGCATGTACACAGGACTGACCTTGTATGCCTGACAGCCTCTCTGAACCTCAGGTGTTGGGTAACTTTGTGCAACTTTGTAGTAGAACTTGTAATTTTTTCATTTTGCATCTGGTTTTGTGAAATTGGAATATAATACATTTGGTACCTGCATAATTATACATTCCTGGAAGTTATATATAAATTCAGCTACATTTATTTACATTTCTAATATAAGGAATTATGTACACAGTATTTTAGAAGTAATGGAAAAGTTCCCTGATCATAAGGCACTGGAACTTTGAATATACCATTAATAATAAACAGCAGAAAACATACTATACCACGTAACAAAGTGAAGTCATGATATCAGAATTCAGTATTTGTGAGTATATTATGTGCGTTGATATTTGATAGAGGATCTTATGCTGTTATTTACAATTATTTTCATAGTCAACTATGAGTTTCACGGTTATATAAAGACAAGCAGAGGTCAAAACTAGAGATGTGCACGGACCCCCATGTTTTGGGTTTGGATATGTATCTACCTCATGTTTTGGATTTGGTTTTGGCAAAACCACCCTTGTGTGTTTTGGTTTTGGATCTGGATTTAACTTCACAGCTCACAATATTGATTTAATCCAGTTTAGGCCAAAAGGTTGCATCCAACTAGCTGGCTGACTAAGCTAAGCAACAGCAGAGTACGGCACTAACATGCGGCAGTTCAGCTTTCAACATGTCACAGAGTGGCACTGCAGTGGTTGACAGGATGGCAGTTTCAGAAACTATACAATTAAAAATATCAGGCAGCAATGCCTCAAACAGCACATAATGCAAAATTAAGATGTACAAGATGGAATTGTCCTTGGATGAGTACACAGGACATGCACAATTTAACAAACCAATCAGTTCAGTGATAGGGACTGCCACTTATGGCTGAAATTATTGGTTTATTTGGGTCCCCACAAAACAAGCTGCCAATGCGCAGTGGGCATTGGCGGCAATGATCTCCTTACACAAACTGGCTTTACAGTATAGGTAAGATGGATCAGATGTCGTCATCATCATCATCATCATCCCCATCAGTGTGTACATCTTCTTCTTCACACAATATTAATTCGTCCCCACTGGAATCCACCATTACAGGCACCTCTGTATTTTGTTGAGTGAATTGCTGGTAAAGGTCTTCCGCGTGGAACTTGTAATTCATTTTAATGAACATTTTCTTTTCCACATTTTGGGGGAAGTAACCTCCTACACCGATCGCTGACAAGGTTCCTGGCTGAGCTGAAAATTCTTTCGGAGTACACACTGGAGGGTGGGCAACTTAAATAAAACAAAGCCAGTTTGTGTAGTGGCCTCCAAATTGCCTCTTTTTCCTGCCAGTAGTGAAAGGACTGTCTGACATGCCTATTTGGATGTTATCTCTAAAATAGTTGTCAACCATCCTCTGAATGGTGACCATATCAGAGGAAGTCACGGTAGACATGTCAGTAATTGTAGGCAGTTCTTTCAGACCCGACCAGATGTCATCATCAAGTTTTGCTGAATGATCTGCATCACTACCAACAGTGGGTCTCTTACTAAAATTTACTTTTTTCCTGGCAGCCTCAGAAACTGAAGGAGGAGATGATGGTGTGTCACGTGCCGCTTCAGCTGCCAGTTTTTTCACCAACAGCTCTTTGCATCTTTTCAGATTTATGTCCGTCGGAAAAAAAGACACAATATATGACTTAAACCTAGGATCAAGTATGGTCGCCAAAATATAGTGATCTGATTTCAACAGATTGATGACTCTTGGATCCTGGTGAAGTGAATCAATGGCTTGATCCACAAGTCCAACATACTTCAACTCCTCCTTAAGTTTCTCCAGCTGTTTTTGCAAAAGTCTGAACTAATTTCACATGTGGCAAGTTCAAAGGGTATGAGAACTTTGCACAACGCGGAAATTATTCTCCACTGTGCTTGAGTAAGGTGCATGGTATAGGCCGTTGTTTAGCCCTGGATGGCCTTTTGCTGCTTCTCCATCTGCTGAAGCATATAGAGGGTAGAATTCCACCTAGTTACTACCTCTTGCTTTAGCTGATGGCATGGAAAATTCAACAGTACTTGCTGGTGCTGCAATATTCGACATGCAGTCACTGAATGTCGAAAATGTCCCAAAATTTTTCGTGCCACCGAGAGCATATCCTGTACACTCCTATGATTTTTACAAAAATGTTGCACCACCAAATTAATTGTGAGCAATACATGGGACGTGCTGGAATTCGCTCAGATGTAATGCTCTCACAATATTGGTGGAATTTTCAGAAATCACAAATACCGAGGAGAGTGCAAGCAGGGTAAGCCATTTTGCAATGATATCATTGAGTTTTCTTAAGAGGTTTTCCACGGTATGCCTCTTAGTGAAACCGGTGATGCACAGAGTAGCCTGCCTCTGAATGAGCTGACATTTGTTAGATGCTGCTGCTGTTTGCACCATTGTAGGCAATATACCTACCCAGTGGGCTGTCACAGTCATGTAATCCTTAGTCTGCTCTGTCCCGCTTGTCCACATATCAGTACAACGGCATTTCAGAGAACATTAATAAGGTTTTTTTAATGTCCTTGTACAGACTGGGAATTGCTGTTCTAGTGAAGTGCAATCTAGAAGGGACCTGGTAGTGGGGACACAGGACCTCATTAACTGTGTAAAACCCACTGCATTAATGGCAGATGCTGGATGCAAATCTAATGCCAGCATAGCTGTTATGGCGTCAGTAATCCGCTGTGCAACTGGGTGACTGCTGTCCTACTTGCTCCCCCTTGCAAAGGATTGTTTCACAGTCAATTGTTTTGTTAAAGTACTACAAGTAGTCTTCCTCCTGGTCCCCTTCTGGGATGAAGATCCACTCACAACAACAGCAGCAGCAGCAACAGGCGTAGCAGTCAAGGAATCATGGATAGGAGATGAGTCAATCATTCTTCTTCAGATATTGGATGCAGGACTACTTCCGATGAAGTTTGAGGATGTTGATGATGCAGGTGTTGGTGGTGGAAATTACAGGCGCTTGGATGTAACAGAGAGGAGGGAGCAATTAGGTGACACTGGACTGCTCATTGTTACATTTTTGCTAGCCAAACTGTCTACATTTTACAAACACTTTTGATGAATGCGCTGCATGTGACGCAAGAGGGAGGAGGTTCCTAGATGGTTAAGGTCCTTACCTCTACTCACACTTGCTTTACAAATGGTACAGTTGGCTTGACAGTTGTTGTCTGGATTTGGGTGTAAATAATTCCACACATAGGAGGTCGATTTTTTTGTCTATTGCCCCGGCATGACAATGGGTTTTTTCAAACCATGGGCAACAACTGTTGCCTGATTTGCACAAACAACATCCTCCTCAGCATCAACATTCTCATCAGCAACATCCTCATCATCCTTATTAGCGGCAGCGCCAATTACTACAGGAATATATGATCCTCCTGGTGCAATTCCACAGAAGCATCCTCGATTTCTACGCCAGCAATATGTTGACTGCTCTTCCCCACATTTACCGAGGGCACACAAATGTTGGAAGGAGGATCCTTTTTAAGTACACTATTTGAAAGGTCAGGCTCACACATGGCAACCGCAGACACACTTGCACTCTCCTCGAGGATTTGTGATTTTTCGGAGCATACAGTTGGTTCCAGTGTCTTACTCGTCTTAACAATTTTTATTTTTTTTATATGTCTACTACAAGCAGAAGGGCTTAAATCATCACAACTTGAACTACCAGTCATAAATAAAGGCCAAGGCTTTATCCTTTCCTTGCCACTTTGTGCAGTGAATGGCATATTGCCAATTTTTTGTTTCTCTAAAGCTAACTTAGCTTTAGATTTTTTTTTTCTTTAACAGGGTAAAGGTTGATTTTACTAGGCCTGACTTAAGCCCTGGGGCATCGGCCTTCATAGATGACGTTGACGGCTTTGCATCGTTATCATGACTGCTGCTGGCAGCTACAAGACTGGTATGTGGTTCCTGCTCTCCTGATAATTATGAAGATTCCGCACTGATGAATAATAATATAATAAAGATATATAGAAAGAAGATAAAACCTCTAAACCAAAATTATGGTCAATCACACAATATTTATTTATTCGATGACCCTCTGTTGGTGGTGCACCCAAAGAATTTGTGTAATACACATACAAAACCGTTGCGAAGGGCAACAAAAGACAAAAACTATCTTTTTGGGGCACTCTTGAAGAAAAAAATATTTTTTGAAAAATTGAAGATTATGATATCGTGGTCAATAAAATTTAACCTTTATTAAATTCCCTCTAAAAAGAGTTGTAATTAATACACTCCAAATATATAGTCAGTCACAAAACATTTTATATAACAAACAGATCATACTGAAACATACATGAATGTATGTTTAAAGGCAAAAAATTTTTTTCATAAATCTCTCTAATAAGCCCTGAGGCAGAAATAATGAGTATATAAAGAAAATGTATGGATTTACTCTAGCCTTCAGGGATATACAACCACTCCAAAATAACGAAAAAAATAAAAATAATGATACAGCCTCTAATACATAATAGGGTGAATAATTAATTATTATTATTATTATTATTATTTTATTATACAATACTATATTCTGGTACACAATAATCTCTCTCTGCTTAGATTAATTGATAAATTGCTGTCTCAGTCAAGTTTTGTCACTGCAGTTGCCATTAAATAGATCCCTTAAACCAATTGGTCAAAAGTCCCAGACTGGTAATAAATGACTAATCAAGCTTCGTGCTAATATGACATATATGAATACATGGTAAATTCAATCAAAATCAAATTGCTACGAATTAAAGAGAAACTTGATCAAATAGAAACCTGTGTAAATAGATCAGTTCTTAAACCCAAATAAATGTTAATCATAAACTCCGTCCTCAAATTAGACAGGGCTCGTCTGAGACACATATACATAAATGAGCATACAACAAGCATGATTGAACTGGAAACATATGTAAGGATTGACCTGATTGGAGCAAAATATACAATAAAATCACAGGGTTGACCTGATGGAAGCAAAATATACAATAGAATCACTTAACCCTGTAAGAATAAATCTGGCTGTAATGATACTCAATATCACATGGTCCTTGAAAGTGATACAATTGAATTTGGTATAAATAAATTGACCAACTAGTAGGGTATATAAGATACAGTATCTCAAAACAACTGTATCAAGTCAGTGAAAAAAGTGAGGTCCAGGGTAAAGAGGGGCGACTATCCACTTCTACTGTGAGAGAGGCTGCTGGAGTGGTGTATGCGAAAGCTGCTGTTCGCGCAGCTGATGGAAGGAAGCGCGTTTCAACTGAGCCATGATCAGGTGACCAAGCCTCAGAAGGAACGCGTGTTCTTCCATCTCCACTCCAGCAGCCTCTCTCACACAGACCTGTGGTAACAAGGTACTCTACTTCACTTTCCCTCATAGCGCTCTCTCATCTGGGAGGATGCTGGTGACTTCTCCTGCAATGCCAGCATGGTAACAGGAGTAAAGACACGGCTGATGACCCAGAAAGCAGAAGCGCTGCTGTTGTTTCTTCCAGGGACAGCGTCTTCCTCTCTCTCATCCCCTGTTCGATGCCTAGACATGGTAAAGTAGAAGTGGATAGTCGCCCCTCTTTACCCTGGACCTCACTTTTTTCACTGACTTGATACAGGTGTTTTGAGATACTTATATACCCTACTAGTTGGTCAATTTATTTATACCAAATTCAATTGTATCACTTTCAAGGACCATGTGATATTGAGTATCATTACAGCCTAGATTTATTCTTACAGGGTTAAGTGATTCTATTGTATATTTTGCTTCCATCAGGTCAATCCTTACATATGTTTCCAGTTCAATCATGCTTGTTGTATGCTCATATATATATATATATATATGTGTCTCAGACGAGCCCTGTCTATTTTGAGGACGGAGTTTATGATTAACATTTATTTGAGTTTAAGAACTGATCTGTCTACACAGGTTTCTATTTGATCAAGTTTCTCTTTAACTCGCAGCAATTTGATTCTGATTGAATTTACCATGTATTCATATATGTCATATTAGCACGAAGCTTGATTAGTCATTTATTACCAGTCTGGGACTTTTGACCAATTGGTTTAAGGGATCTATTTAATGGCAACTGCAGTGCCAAAACTTGACTGAAACAGCAATCTATCAATTAATCTAAGCAGAGAGAGATTATTGTGTACCAGAATACAGTATTGTATAATAATATAATAATAATAATAATAATAATAATAATAATAATAATTAATTATTCACCCTATTATGTATTAGAGGCTGTATCATTATTTTTATTTTTTTCGTTATTTTGGAGTGGTTGCATATCCCTGAAGGCTAGAGTAAATCCATACATTTTCTTTATATGCTCATTATTTCTGCCTCAGGGCTGATTAGAGAGATTTATGAAAAAAATGTTGCCTTTAAACATACATTCATCTATGTTATTTCAGTATGATCTGTGTGTTATATAAAATGTTTTGTGACTGACTATATATTTGGAGTGTATTAATTACCACTCTTTTTAGAGGGAATTTAATAAAGGTTAAATTTTATTGACCACGATATCATAATCTTCAATTTTTCAAAAAAAAAATATTTTTTCAAGAGTGCCCCAAAAAGATAGTTTTTGTCTTTTGTTGCCCTTTGTATGTTCCTGCTCTCCTGTCATGTAACTGTCCTCCATACTCACTGTGGTCTTGCAGCAGTGTCATCAACAATTATAGAGCAGCTAAGTTGCAGCTAATGCACACAACCACACCAAAAACAACTATTTTTAAAACTGGGGAAGAGCACCCCTGAACAAGGCAGCAGCCCCTTGATAAATGACACAAGCAGCACCCCTGCGCAGTTACGTTGTTGATAAGTGTGGCTAAAGCGCATACACACAGAAAAAAACACTTTAATTAATAATTTTTTTGCACTTGGGGGGGGCACAACAAGGCGGCAGCCCCTTGATTGATGATACAGGCAGCATGCTTGGCGCCGCTACGTTGTTGATAAGTGCGGCTAACGCGCGCACACACAGAGAAAAAAAAACACCTTTTTATATTTATTTTTTTCGTACTAGGGGTGAAGAGCACCCCTGATGGACAGAGCACCCCCTTGACAACACAGCAGCACCCCTTTATGGACTGCAGTGACACAGAAGCCACTGAAGCTCCCCTCTTCTTCTGTCTGCAACACAGCTCCTATAGACAACAACACAGCCCTTATGGACAACAGCACAGCCCAGCCCAGCCAGCCCCTATGGACAATAGCAGCCAGCCCCTAAAGACAATACAAGCAGCCTGCCCCTATAGGCAACAGCAGCCATGCATAGCAACAGCACAGCCGCTATGGACAACAACAGCACAGCTCCTCCCTAGCTTCCTCTTCACTCTCCACAGCCGGAATGAAAATGGTGGTGAGCGTGGGGACCTTTATAGGATCCAAAACCCAGCGAGAATCCGACAGCGGTAGGATGACTCGTTTTGCCTCGTTTTGAGAACCAAGTCTGACAGGAGAACCTGAACCGGACTCGGTTCTCGCCCCCAGATCCCAAAGTTCGGGTGTGTCTTGTTCTCGGGGAACCGGACCCGCTCATCTCTAGTCAAAACTCACCATTTATACATATATAATTTAAATAAATGTATATAATTCATTATTACAGTTGTGTCCTCATACACTATTGCTGCAGTCATGCCAAATAGCCCCTCTTGGTGCGCCAGGTCCCGCCAAGCATCTTTTCTGTGTCTCTGTTACCCAAAGATGTGTTTTAGTCACAATGTGATGCAACTAGGACGCACCAAGAGACTGCACTGATTAATATGATATGTAACACTGGTATATCCATGTGCAATTTAATCTGTATCTGTATATGAAGTGCTGTGATGCAAACGCCACAGCTTTTTTCCACGCCTTGTTCCTTTGTGCTTCATTTACACACTTAGGACCTCATTCAGACCCGCTCGCTAGATGCGATCGCTCGCATCCAGTGTATGCAAATTTGTCAAAGTGACAGCATGGGAAGCGCTCGCTTGCCAAGGCATAAGCACACCCACTTTGGCTGTGTGAGCAATCGCTCTGTGTAAGCAGACACCCATTAGCGTATGTTGAGACGCCCACTAGCTCACGTCATCTCCAGGAAGTGTATTAAAACATTGGTACATCGAGCACCATCAGTAGCGAACGCTGCGCTTGTGGTTGCCTTACTCTGCCGCAAGCACTGCAAGGACTTCAGTGTAAAAAACAGGCATGTGACGTGTACTGTGATGCTGCCTGTTAATTAGGCACACCTTAAAAACGGCGTTGAAACCAGGGGCAGAACTATGGGAGACAACAGAGGCGCCTGCCGCCGGGCTCCAGCCCTGAAGGGGCACCTTCTCCATTGTCCACAACATATTCCCCCCACTTCGGGCTGTAACTGTGCACCCAGAGTGTAACGTCATGGCCACCTAATACATGGCACCCCTTCCCAGCACCTGAGAAGCCACCATACACTAGTGGAGAGCTCCACGTCAGACCATCAGCTGCTGCCTTAGTCTATCTATAGCCTGTCTGCATGCAAATTGCACACTGTGATAGGGGGGGGGGCACCAAATTATAACTTGCCTCCGTGTCTGGTATGAACTTACGCCACTGGTTGAAACGCCAAGGCACGTCTGCCTTCGCACCTCCGCACCCCCGTTATTAGTGACCTGCCCCTGTTACTACCCACATACGGCCTCTCCTGTCACTCATTTCACTGGGCCGTCTTTCCTGGGCAAGTGAGCAGGCTGCGATTGCACAGAGTAGTTCGCGCACAATGAAGTGTGCACATGCGTGTTCACAAACCATCGGGTCGCTTGCGAGCGCACAGCGCTACCGAGCGGGTCTGAATGAGGTCCATAGTCGCACATAGATATACAAGTGTCGCATATCAATTTAATCAGTGCAGTCTCCTCATGCGTCCTAGTCACATCACATTGGGATTAAAATGAAATTTCAGGTAAAAAAGACGCTCAATCCAAGCAGATTTGCACAGGACCTGGCAACTTAAAGATGTCTCGCACCATATGACATATTGAGGCTAAGTGTATGTGGACACATCTGAATATACTTTTTATCAACAATATTAAATTATTAATATATATATATATATAATATATATATATATATATATATATTAGGGGTGAGCGGGTTCGGATTTCTGAAATCCGAACCCCCCCGAGCCCCCCCGATCCGAGTCCGATCCGAGTCAGGCTCGACTTTTCCCGCCTGACTCGGATCTGACATCGAGGCAAAACGTCATCATCCCGCCTTCCGAGTCTCGCGGGTTTTGGATCCTATATAAGGTACCCGCGTCGGCGCCATTTTCTCACTCGGCTGTGGACAGTGAAGAGGGAGGGTGGGAGTTAGTGCTGTGTAGTGTAGTGTAGTGTAGTGCTGCTGTTGTCCACTACTTCAAAGTCCATAGGGGCTGGCTGTGTTGTGCTGTGCTGCTGTTGTTAATAGGGGCTGTGTCCACTACTTCAAAGTCCATAGGGGCTGGCTGGACTGTGTTGTGCAGTCAGTTCTCCATAGGGGCTGTGTCCACTCCAAAGTCCTGTGCAGTGTCCCAGTCCTAAAGGGGTGCTGTAGTGTTGTCCAGGGGGTGCTCTGTCCATCAGGGGTGCTCCCCCCAAGTGCTAAAAAAATAATATATTTTCTGTGTTTGTGAATTGTGTGCGCAGTAGCCGCACGTGCATCAACAAAGTAGTGCCAAGCGTGCGCCTGTGTCATAAGTAAAGGGCCGGCTGGCTTGACCGTTAAGGGTGCTGTAACCCCCGAAAGTACACTCCAGTCCAAACCAAAAAAAAAATTATTTTCTGTGTTTGTGAATTGTGTGCGCAGTAGCCGCACGTGCATCAACAAAGTAGTGCCAAGCGTGCGCCTGTGTCATAAGTAAAGGGCCGGCTGGCTTGACCGTTAAGGGTGCTGTAACCCCCGAAAGTACACTCCAGTCCAAACCAAAAAAAAAATTATTTTCTGTGTTTGTGAATTGTGTGCGCAGTAGCCGCACGTGCATCAACAAAGTAGTGCCAAGCGTGCGCCTGTGTCATAAGTAAAGGGCCGGCTGGCTTGACCGTTAAGGGTGCTGTAACCCCCGAAAGTACACTCCAGTCCAAACCTAAAAAAAAATTATTTTCTGTGTTTGTGAATTGTGTGCGCAGTAGCCGCACGTGCATCAACAAAGTAGTGCCAAGCGTGCGCCTGTGTCATAAGTAAAGGGCCGGCTGGCTTGACCGTTAAAGGGTGCTGTAACCCCCGAAAGTACACTCCAGTCCAAACCAAAAAAAAATTATTTTCTGTGTTTGTGAATTGTGTGCGCAGTAGCCGCACGTGCATCAACAAAGTAGTGCCAAGCGTGCGCCTGTGTCATAAGTAAAGGGCCGGCTGGCTTGACCGTTAAGGGTGCTGTAACCCCCGAAAGTACACTCCAGTCCAAACCTAAAAAAAAATTATTTTCTGTGTTTGTGAATTGTGTGCGCAGTAGCCGCACGTGCATCAACAAAGTAGTGCCAAGAGTGCCCCTGTGTCATAAGTAAAGGGCCGGCTGGCTTGACCGTTAAAGGGTGCTGTAACCCCCGAAAGTACACTCCAGTCCAAACCAAAAAAAAATTATTTTCTGTGTTTGTGAATTGTGTGCGCAGTAGCCGCACGTGCATCAACAAAGTAGTGCCAAGCGTGCGCCTGTGTCATAAGTAAAGGGCCGGCTGGCTTGACCGTTAAAGGGTGCTGTAACCCCTGAAAGTACACTCCAGTCCAAACCAAAAAAAAATTATTTTCTGTGTTTGTGAATTGTGTGCGCAGTAGCCGCACGTGCATCAACAAAGTAGTGTCAAGCGTTCGCCTGTGTCATAAGTAAAGGGCCGGCTGGCTTGACCGTTAAGGGTGCTGTAACCCCCGAAAGTACACTCCAGTCCAAACCAAAAAAAAAATTATTTTCTGTGTTTGTGAATTGTGTGCGCAGTAGCCGCACGTGCATCAACAAAGTAGTGCCAAGCGTGCGCCTGTGTCATAAGTAAAGGGCCGGCTGGCTTGACCGTTAAGGGTGCTGTAACCCCCGAAAGTACACTCCAGTCCAAACCAAAAAAAAAATTATTTTCTGTGTTTGTGAATTGTGTGCGCAGTAGCCGCACGTGCATCAACAAAGTAGTGCCAAGCGTGCGCCTGTGTCATAAGTAAAGGGCCGGCTGGCTTGACCGTTAAGGGTGCTGTAACCCCCGAAAGTACACTCCAGTCCAAACCTAAAAAAAAATTATTTTCTGTGTTTGTGAATTGTGTGCGCAGTAGCCGCACGTGCATCAACAAAGTAGTGCCAAGCGTGCGCCTGTGTCATAAGTAAAGGGCCGGCTGGCTTGACCGTTAAAGGGTGCTGTAACCCCCAAAGTACACTCCAGTCCAAACCAAAAAAAAATTATTTTCTGTGTTTGTGAATTGTGTGCGCAGTAGCCGCACGTGCATCAACAAAGTAGTGCCAAGAGTGCGCCTGTGTCATAAGTAAAGGGCCGGCTGGCTTGACCGTTAAAGGGTGCTGTAACCCACAAAGTACACTCCAGTCCGAACCAAAAAAAAATTTATTTTCTGTGTTTAGCCGCACGTATATATCAAATCGATATAACATAAATGGAGGACCAAACTTTCTCCGATAAAAATAAAATAGAGAAAGATCAAGAACCACTTCCTCCTAGTGCTGAAGCTGCTGCCACTAGTCATGACATAGACGATAACATGCCATCAACGTCGTCTGCCAAGGCCGATGCCCAATGTCATAGTAGAGGGCACATACAATCCCAAATGGCAAAGTTCAGGAAAATGACCTTGAAAAAGACATTTAAATCAGCTGAAGAGAAACGTAAACTTGCCAATATGCCATTTACGACACGGAGTGGCAAGGAACGGCTAAGGTCGATCCCTAGTATGTTCATGACTAGTGGTTCAGCTTCACATGACGATGGAAGCACTCCTCCCACTAAAAAAATCAAAAGAGTTAAGCTGGCAAAAGCACAGCGAAGAACTGTGCTTTCTAAGAAGATATCACAAATCCCCAAAGAGAGTCCAAGTGTGGTGGTGGTTGCGATGCCTGACCTTCCCAGCACTGGACGGGAAGAGGTGGCTCTTTCCACCATTTGCACGCCCCCTGCAAGTGCTGAAAGGAGCACCCACAGTCCACTTGCTGATATGCAAATTGAAGATGTCACTGTTGAAGTACAACAGGATGAGGATACTGGTGTAGCTGGCGCTGAGGAGGAAGTTGGCGAGGAGGATTCTGATGGTGATGTGGTTTGTTTAAATCAGGCTCCGGGGGAGACAGTTGTTGTCCGTGGGATGAAAAAGCCCATCACGGTCATGCCTGGGCAGAAGACCAAACATTCCACCTCTTTGGTCTGGCAATATTTCTATCCAAATCCGGACAACAACTGTCTTGCCATATGTACCATATGTAAAGGTGAAATAAGTAGGGGTAGGGACGTCAACCACCTAGGAACATCCTCCCTTATACGGCACCTGCAGCGCGTTCATAAAAAGTTACTGTCAAGTTCAGAAACTTTGGCTAAGACCGTAAGCAGTCCAGGGACACCTAAATCCCGTTGTCCTGTTGTATCCAAGCGCCTGCAAACCACACCGTCAACTCCCTCCTCGTCAATTTCCTCCTTAGTCAGGATCGGAAGTAGTCCTGCAGGCCATATCACTGGCATGACTGACTCTCCTATCCGGGATTCCTCCGGAGGATCCTGCATTGCTACGCCTACTGCTGCCGCTGCTGCTGTTGCTGCTGCTGCTGGGAGTCGTTCATCATCCCAGAGAGGAAGTAGGAACACCACTACTTTTACTAAACAATTGACCCTCCAACAGTCCTTAGCGAGGAGGATGAAGTACGACAGCAGTCATCCTGAAGCAAAACGTATAACTGAGGCCTTGACTGCTATGTTGGTGTTAGACGTGCGTCCGGTATCCGCCATTAGTGCAGTGGGATTTAGACAATTGATGGAGGTAGTGTGTCCCCGGTTCCAAATCCCGTCTAGATTCCACTTCACTAGGCAGGCGATACCGAGACTGTACAGAAACGTCAGAAAAAGTGTCCTCAGTGTCCTGAAAAATGCCGTTGTACACAATGTCCACTTAACCACGGACATGTGGACAAGTGGAACAGGGCAGACTAAGGACTATATGACTGTGACAGCCCACTGGGTAGATGTATCACCTTACGCAGCAACAGCAGCAGCGTCACCAGTAGCAGCATCTCAGAAACGCCAGCTCGTTACAAGGCAGGCTACGCTGTGTATCACCGGTTTCAGTAAGAGGCACACCGCCGACAACCTCTTAGAGAAACTGAGGGAAATCATCGCCCAGTGGCTTACCCCACTTAGACTCTCCTGGGGATTTGTGATATCTGACAACGCCACCAATATTGTGCGGGCATTACATCTGGGCAAATTCCAGCACGTCCCATGTTTTGCTCACACAATAAACTTGGTGGTGCAGAATTTTCTGAAAAGCGACAGGGGCGTGCAGGAGACGCTTTGGGTGGCCCGAAAAATTTCTGGCCACTTTCGCCATTCAGCGACTGCGTGCCGAAGACTGGAGCGCCAGCAAACACTCTTGAACCTGCCCCGCCATCACCTGAAGCAAGAGGTTGTGACGCGGTGGAACTCAACCCTCTATATGCTTCAGAGGATGGAGGAGCAGCAAAAGGCCATACAAGCCTATACATCCACCTATGACATAGGCAAAGGAGGGGGTATGCACCTGACTCAAGCGCAGTGGAGAATGATTTCCGTGTTGTGCAAGGTTCTTCAGCCCTTCGAACTTGCCACACGTGAAGTCAGTTCAGACACTGCCAGCTTGAGTCAGGTCATTCCCCTCATCAGGCTTTTGCAGAAGCAGCTGGAGAAAGTGAAGGAGGAGCTAAGACGGAGCGATTCCGCTCGGCATGTGGGACTTGTGGATGAAGCCCTTCATTCGCTTTGCCAGGATTCCAGGGTGGTCAATCTGTTGAAATCAGACCACTACATTTTGGCCACCGTGCTCGATCCTAGGTTTAAAGCCTATGTGGTGTCTCTCTTTCCGGCCGACACAAGCCTGCAGAGGTGCAAAGACCTGCTGGTGAACACACTGTCAGCTGAAGCGGAACGTGACACGTCAACGGCTCCTTCTTCATTTTCTCCCGCAACTGGGGCTGCCAGGAAAAAACTTAGGTATCCTAAGCAACCCGCTGGCGGTGATGCAGGGCAGGCAGGACCAAGTTTGGACATCTGGTCCGGACTGAAGGACCTGGCAACAATTTCTGACATGTCTACTGTCACTGCATATGATACTGTCACCATTGACAGAATGGTGGAGGATTACATCGGTGACAGCATCCAAGTAGGCATGTCAGACAGTCCATACCTGTACTGGCAGGAAAAAGAGGCAATTTGGAGGCCCCTGTACAAACTGGCTCTATTTTACCTGAGTTGCCCCCCCTCCAGTGTGTACTCCGAAAGAGTGTTTAGTGCAGCCGGGAACCTTGTCAGCGAAAGGCGTAGGAGGTTGCTTCCACAGAATGTGGAGAAGATGATGTTCATCAAAATGAATTATCAGCTCTTCCAGGGAGACCAGCCTCCAGAAGGTACAGAGGGACCTGTGGTGGTGGATTCAAGTGGGGACGAGTTAATACTTTGTGAGGATGAGGATGTACACACTGAAGAGGGTGAGGAATCGGTGGATGAGGAGGATGAGGATGACATCTTGCCTCCGTAGAGCCAGTTTGTGCAGGGACACATTAATTGCCAGCTTGTTTTGTGGGGGCCCAAACGAACCAATCATTTCAGCCACAGTTGTGTGGCAGACCCTGGCGCTGAAATGATTGATTTGTTAAAGTGTGCATGTCCTGTTTATACAACATAAGGGTGGGTGGGAGGGCCCAAGGACAATTCCATCTTGCACCTCTTTTTTTCTTTGCATTATGTACAGTTTGGGGCCTAGTTTTTCTAACTGCCATCCTGTCTGCCACTGCAGTGTCACTCCTAGATGGGTCACGTGTTTGTGCCGCCCACTCGTGTCGCTTAGCATAGTCATCCAGCTACCTCGGTGCAACCTTTTGGACATAAAAACACTATTGTGAGGTGTGAGGTGTTCAGAATAGACTGGAAATGAGTGGAAATTAAGGTTATTGAGGTTAATAATAGCATAGGAGCAGAAAAACCTACAAATTCTGTGATTTTAGCTGTTTTTATGCTTTTTTTCAAAAAAATACAGATCCAAAACACAAAACCCAGAACCCAAAACACGGAAGGGTGGTTTTGGCAAAACCAATCCAGATCCAAAACACGAAGAAAGATCCAGATCCAAAACCAAAACACAAAACACGAAAAGTGGCCGGTGCACACCCCTAATATATATATATATATATAAAAATTGTATAAACTGTGAGTCTTGGTACCATCGATTCATTGTTCATTAGGAAAACCTATGTACTATTAAAACTAATGCACTCAAGGGATGGACATAGGAAGCCCAGCATCAATCCAGCAATGCGATGGCAGCTAGCCATCGCATCGCAACTATTAGATAGTATAACTATCACGATAGTTACACTTGACACCAGAAAAGGGGGCAGAGCCTCTTCGAAAGAGGGTGAAGACTCGCAGCATCCCCCCCATGTCATGGTGGGGGCATGCCCAGAACTCTCTGAGATGCTTGGCTGCCCCCAGGCTCCCCATATAGTGAGAGTAGATATACAGTATTATCCTGTTACTCACCCGCTGTTATGCGGAGCAGCGGTATGTGCTTCCCCCCACAGTCAGCCATCAGATGAGCATCGAAAAGCTGCATCCGATGGCTGGCAACCATTGAATTCCAGGTACTCGATGGAAAAAGTACTTTCATCAAATCATAAACATCGATGATTGCTAACCATCGGCTTCCGATGTCCATCCCTAATGCATTCCCCAGTGTAATTTCTGTAAAGTTTTAATGGTTAATCACACTGACTTTCCATTACCAGTATTAAAGAACTACAGCCTCTTGCTTTTTATGAGCAGATCAGTGCCTTCTATTAATCCAATAATTTACAGGAGTGCAGATCCCAGATATAGTAAACAATTATACAACTATACATTATGTTCAAAATAACTTTATAATTGGTGAGTTGTGTTGTCAGAACCCATTGACCTTCTGATATACTGTGCTCCTCATATCAACAGTAAGTGTGTTTTGCCTTCACTTACAGTTGTATAGTCACTCTATAGCAATTAAGTGGTGAATCAGCAAAATAAGTAAGACTTGAGGTCCTCCTGCTTCCCACAATGCACTCTGGAGCTGATTCAGACCCACTCGCTAGGATGCGATCGCTCGTAGCTGGCCGACATTTGCAATCTACGCATGTGTATGTATCACAATGCGCGTGCTCTAACCACTGCAAAAGATCGGGAATCGTTCGCTCGCCCAGCATAGACAGCCCAGTTCAATGAGTGATAGGAGAGGCCGTTTGTGGGTGGTAACAGGGGCAGGCCACATAGTGGGCTTGCTAATGCCTTGCCGTACGATCGCCTGCCTTGCTGGGCGTGCGTTAGATTTGCTTACGCTGGGAGCGAGCGAAAGCCTCTAGAGAGCAGGTCTGAATGAGTTCCTCTATTCTTTAAATTTCATGCCCCATGTGTTCACTCTAGGGTCACCAAGGAAGAAGAGTATAGGGGACTGAGTACCGGAGAGATGAAGCAAAGCTCCAAAGATATCCTGGCTACACCTCCTTCGTCAGAGAACAACAGTGCACAACTTCTGCAGAGGACCCTGGTATTCACAAAGGCACGGCAATTTGGCAACACTCCCATGCAGCACTGGGGCTTAACAGATCACTTGTCAAATCTGTATGCTCTGCATCATATTGCTATGTATTTAGTAAATAATGTTTCTAGTTTTTAGAATTGCATTGTAAACTGGACAGAACACCTGAAAACACAGATAGATAGACAGACAGACAGACAGACAGACAGACAGACAGACAGACAGATAGATAGATAGATAGATAGATAGATAGATAGATAGATAGATAGATAGATAGATAGATAGATAGATAGATAGATAGTAAGATTCTCCTTACAAAGAAACCCACTTGATGGTAGTTGCACTTGTTAGATGGCTTTTACTTATAAAAATGTCATATCAACACATTTCCCAAACACCATATGGCTCCCTAACATTAAGCTAACATTACCAGCTCTCTATCACCAGGAGCACCTTCCCCCTGAATCCCACAATCCGTTATGCCACACACACACACACACACACACACACACACACACACACACACACACACACACACACACACACACACACACACACACACACACACACACACACACACACACACACACACACACACACACACACACACACACACACACACACACACACACACACACACACAGATATGAGGAGGTAGAGATACGGCAGTGGATGATGGGCCTGAAGGCGAGAACAGGAATAGAAAATCTCTATTGAACAGCAGGTTGGAATGGAACTGAATATATAATACTGAATGAATGAGTATAATCGGATTGGGACCGATGATGCTGGATATTTAATTTACCCATATATGACTTGGTTCCGTGCATTGCTTATCTCACACCTTGTAACCTATGTTTCGAGCCCAAGATAACTGCCTCACTTGGTACTCTCGTGGGTAGATTGAACAATGGATGGACCTAATGATTTTGTAATTTCACTGTAGTATTTTGTAGCTTCTACATTACGTCTTATCTCTTCTAGGCATTGCCTATTCCACCCAGAGTAACCTATGTAGTGCGTCCAAGATGGCTGCCTCGTCTGGTACTTCCATGGGTAGGATAAATAATAAATTAACTATCCAAAATGGCTGCATCAACCCTGTATTATGTTTATTGGTTTTTGTAATACCTGCAAATCTAAACTTCTGTATTACTGTATGTTCATGATTTCTGTAAAGCTCCTTGAGTCCTTCTTGAGACTCAAGAAGGACTCTCTCGGTCAAGTGTCGCTTGAATCATGATTGATATTGACAAAAAATAGTGCTTTCTTAGCACAATAGAAAAAGTTTTGATTCTCTGATATCTCCTAGGTACCAAGCCTCGTCAGGACTGTCTTGGTCCTTACACAGGCCCCAGGTATTTTATAGCATGGGTTAACCAATGTAAATATGGCCTGTGAAGACAAACCACTTAGTACTATATTGTTTGAATTTATTTCTACCGCTTTCAAGGTTTCAGTCTGGTTGGCAGATCCTACCAATTAGAGAAATAGTGGGAATAAACTATTTCTAAACAAATTAATTGTTTGGCTGTTGACTATTTACACATATCTATAAGATTACTTTGAGGCAATACAATTAGAGGCAATGAACGCAAGGTGCCAGCATTCTCACCATTTCTCTCTCACTCTGCAAACACCAATATTGTAGATTTTTCTTGCACCCCATAGAGGTTTCAATGTTGCTGTACCGTAATAAACAGTGACAGGGTTTGACTGGGGAGATGTGCATCTGGGTAAATCCCCAGTGGGTCTCCCGAATTAACATAGCATCTAACCTCTGGTGCAAAGTTTCTTTTCTTTGTGAATACAGGAGCATTTGCTGATGAGCCCTCCTCCCTAATAAATGGGGTGACCTATGGGGTGTTGATTTTGAAGGAAATCTAAAAACACTGAACATATTGTGGATTATCAGGATCCCATTATCCCTTTTTAAATTTCAAAGTGATAATAAAAAACTATATTACAATTGTCAGTCGGCCCTACTGCATGGCCGAAGGGGAATGTCGGTAATTATTTCATGCTGCAGAATGCAGCATGACACATCACCCCCTCCCATTGGACCTGGCATTGGCAAGTGTGTATGCGCCTGCTGCATGTCAGGTCCCATCGCTGGAGTTGTTGCACTGGGTACACATCATCTAATGTGCACCCAGCTTTATAGGGTAATAAATTATAATTAAAACACTTGGAATAGTGTATCAAATAATAATCTGCATACTAATAGACTACAGGCTCACCTCAATGCTTTCATTTAACTCTAATCATAAAATGAATAGTTTGAAAGATATTACCTTTAACTAAAGATATAGATAAATATATAAAACATTCAATAGCAGAAAAAAAATTAGTAAAGTTTAAACTATGATTACGGTGATCCTCTATGTAGGAGTGAACAAGAACATTTCCCTACTGGTATGTGGTTTCCTCGGGTTGTGGTTAAAATCTCAACAGTCGGGATGCCGGTACTTAGAATGCAGGCACCGGAATCCCGACACCTGTCAGAATCCCGGCGCTGGCATTCCAATCGCTGGCATCCCGATGGTAAGTAGCGGGGTATTCTTCAATAAATGGAACCTGTTGAACACCCAAATAACCTTTTCTGGGTTGTCCAGATACCTATAGCAACCAGGATTAGACCGAGACTAAACAGCTACCATGACATATAAAGCACATCTGTACACATCTAAGAATGTTCAGGGATGAAGGATAGGGAGCACAAACCAACCCACTGATGCTCTCAGACAAACAAACTGTTCTGGCCAATGCAAGGATACCCATATTGTCAGCCCTAATTTTTTGGGTAGCCCCCCACAGCCCTGGAAGAGTAGGGGATCTCCTAATGAAGTGGGCAGGGTGGGGAGACCATACGGAGAATCTCAGGTCCGTAGGGAGGGTGCAGGGCTAAAATTATGCGAATGGCATTTTGCAACACACACAGGGATGGGGCCTAATGACATGGAGACTCCAGCTCTGCCCCTGAAGCTGTCAGTTGCATCTCCTCTCTGGGCTTCTCTCAGAAAGGAGATAATTAGAGTCGGCAAGTATGTTTATACTGTCATGGGTGTTGTCTGTGTGGTCACTATCTGATCAGTGACAGCATTTGTCCAAGGCAGTATTTTTACTCAAGACATTTTTTTTCTTTAAAAATGTTAACCTAGTGTCATACTGTAAATGCATCTGTGCTAGCTGACTATAAAAAAATAGTACAGTAGGTGTTAAATAATGTAATTAGTTTATTGGACCCAGCATATGTTGGGTCACTTCAGTATCCAATCCCCTCCTGCCCTCCACTGTGTTTGGCCCTGCCCCCTCTCTTCACTTTCCTGTGCTACAGCTCCATTGATTGGTTGGAGTCAGCAGCTACCTGTCACGACTTCCGGGTGTTGTAGATCTGGATCAGAACCTTTAGAATTAGCTGGCTTAGTATAGGAGAAGCTGTGGGCCTGGAGGAAGTTCCTGCTCATCTGGGCCTTACCTTGAAAAGTGGCATGGCTTCTGTGGATGCTGCAGGCCAAAATGCGAAACTCAGAACTGGAGTCTGAACCAGGGAACCCAGGACTGAAAACTGCAGCAGCGAACTCAGGACTGGAACCGGTCATGGGACACACAGAACTGAGGCCTGAAAATAGGTGTACAGAACTAGAGTCAACTACAGGGAACTCAGACTGGGAACAAGCCACAAGGAGACTAAGGGGGAGAAGTATCAAACCTTGAAGAGAGATAAAGTACCAACCAATCAGCTCCTAACTGTCATTTTATGGGTTGTGTTTGAATAATGAGCAGTTGGAGCTGATTGGTTGGTACTTTAGCTCTATCCACTTTATCTTTCTCCGAGGTTAGATACACCTCTCCCTCAAAACTGGAATCAGCTGCAGAACACTCAGAACTGGAAACCGCCACAGGGGTGCTAGTGTCAGAACCACAACAGAAACACCAGATGTCTGGAGCCGGGAGCTGTAGTAGTCTGTGTTTGACCAATGCTAAATAGAAGGAGCTGTGCCCAGACAGGGCCAATTCTAGACATTCTGGAGCTCAGGGCAAAAGTTTCCTTTCCATCCTGAGCTCGGGGGTGTGGCTTGATAGGGGGCATGGCCATGGGTGCAATAAAAAACAGATACAAACAAAATAAAATACTTATTGCGGGGCTACACGCCCTATACACACATTGACATATGTTCATTGTCACACACAGAGGCCCTGATTCAGAGCCGGACGCTCTGAATCAGGGCAGTCTCTGCTCCTTTTTGGAGCGGCCTCCTGACCGCTCACATAGCTGTTGGTGACCACCCACAGCTATAGCGAGCGGCCAAAATGATGGTCGTGATGGTCAAGACCATCGTGACCATCGGGCTTGCGACGAGACCCTGCGGTAGGGTCTCGCTGCCGCAAGCCCAGGAGTTCTTTTGGCTCTATCAGTGGGGCCAAACCCAGATGGTAGGCATTCCCATGGGAACGCCTCCATCTGGGCAGCCACGCCCCGGCACGCCCACCAAAGGGAGCGTGCTGTCAATCACCATCGACAGCACGCCCCCTTTGGAGCGAGACCCTAAACGACGGCCTGGCCATCGCTATTCGGGTCTTGCGCATGTGCACAACGGAGCCGCCTCCGTCGTGCGCATGCGCACTTGGGCACTATCAACCCGCTTGCGTGCGCTCAGCGCTCGCGAGCGGGTCAGAATCAGGCCCAGAGTCCCAAGTTCCTCTTATTTAGAAGAAACCCAGTCCTACTACAATATATAGTAAAGCACACTGTCCCATTCATTGCTGCATACCAGGCTGTAATTGAAGACCTTGTGTATCATTGTACCAAGATGTAGAGACCTGTGTCTTAATATACAGATTAGAAATAGCATTCTACATTATGCTTTGTTCAATACTAAACATTCATGAAAAGCTTCTAAACGGATATCCATGACATATTTTTACAATGTAGTAAACCTAGCAACTGTACATTGATGCAGATGGGCCCAGCTAGTTTGCTGCTCCATACACCATTTAGCTCGCCATGCATCTCGCGCCACACAGTACGCCTTGAGGCGCGCCACACAGAATGTTTCATAACGGAATGTAGCGTAGCACTGGAAAAAAGTCATAACATGTAATACAACATTTTGTCCACCAGGTGTCACTTTTCCTAAACTACACAACGCATGTGTCAGATTTCCAATGCATTTTCTGTATCACCACCTGATGATTGACTGACAGAAGCTGCGATTGGGTACACTATAGCACAGCATTTTCCTCATGGAATCAGGGCTGTAGAAGAATGTCTAATAAAGTTTTAAATCATTACATTAAGGGGCATATTCAATTGGACGCGAAAAGTCGGAAAGATTTCTCCTGCCGTACTTTTCGCTGACTTCGCCTGTTTTGGAGGTGAATACTTTTCGTGCGCGGCCCCACTTTTCGCCCTATTCAATTCCAAAGGACGCGAAAATGGAACCCAGCGAAACGCAAACAGGCAAAGAGTGCTGTTAGTTTTGGGAAAATCAGCCTGACACCACCCAAAAAATGCACTAACATTGGGGATCAATGTAGATGCCCCTGAATAGCCCTACTGAAGCTATTTGGGGTACTTAAATGCTCTCAATAGCTGCTAATTAGCGTCTCTGCATAAGTGGTGAAGAATAGCATTTAGCAGTTTTTTTGGGAGAAAATAAATAGTACCAGCAAATTTGGGGTACATGAAAATGGGTGCAAGCTTGGTTATAAAAAAACAAAAGTAAAGTTTTACAAAACCTTAAAAACGCACCTTCAGCAAGCAACAGAAAAAGATTACTGGATATGTAAATGGCACTGGATATCACTTAAAAATTAACAGATATAGATGATATTCAATATCTTAATACTTATACTTGTAGGTGGATGTCTCCCAAGATCATGGGTCACACCAGCATCTCCCCAGGTTAAATATACAAGAAAAACAACAAGAAAAGCACAGAGGTTACCTAGGTAATGAAGAAACACAAGGAGATCCGCAACGTGGCACCGGAAGTAAGGCAGTGGGGCCGCGATGTCACTTCCGTCAAAGAGGAAAAATGGAAGATTGAAGTTCCTCCTTCCTTTACGTCCGTGGTGACTCCGTAAAATGGCAGGAATAACCACAGACGGAGCAACTTTGGGGAGGCATGAAGTGTGAACACGGAAGTGAATGATGACGTCATCCATAGAGCGGGAAAGTCGACGCATGATGAGCACCATGGATAACCCATAAGGATGTTACTTGTAATGAAAGACCTACTTATGCCTCATGCAGGAGTAGGGGTGGTGCACACATGGAAGCAACCAACTGATTAGCAAGGGTATTTAAAAGGCCCTGACATGACTAAGTCCCATGCATCTTGATAAAGATCTGCAGGAGCAGATCGAAACGCGTCAATACAAACGGGACTTATTTTACTTTTGGACATTTGGACCTGATAACTACAAAGATTGGAGACTATTCTCCCTGTTTGGAGAGGGCGGATTTCTGGACTCTGTCTGCTGCTCACAGGTTGTGAGAATTCTTTCCCTTCTTATCTACATGTACATGATTTATAGGTGTTTGTTGTGTGTAAATAAATTTGGAGAATAATTTTACACGCGTCCATCTCCCTCATATTCATATGATCTTCACACTTAGGGAGTAATTAATGGATGGAAAAACCCTTTATTGAGAAAATTAGAAAAGCTTAAAGAAACCCATATAAGCTGAGGAACGCCACTTGCCACGTGAGTGATGGTACACATCTATTTCTAGAACACTCATATCCATCATCATAAACACACAGTGACCAGAGGGTTTAATTCACATGTGGGAAGATAAAGATACCTTTACAAGTGTATCCCCACTTGCTTCTATGTAAGTTGGGGTACGTTATCTTCACAGATCAATATAGACGTCACTAAATTATACAAGACAGCTGTTCTGGATCTCACATAACCACTAAGATTGTGTGTGTGCTTTTCTTGTTGTTTTTCTTGTATATTTAACCTGGAGAAATGCTGGTTTGACCCATGAGCATTTATTGATCATTACATCTTGGGAGACATCCACCTACAGAGTATAAGTATTAAGATATTGAATATCATCTATAGCTGTTAATTTTTAAGTTACATCCAGCGCCATTTGCATATCCAGTAATCTTTTTCTGTTGCATATGTTGATAAAGAGTGTGGTGACATTCTGTTTCTGCTAAGCAAATAGGCTGCAGGTTTTGCGCACCTTAGATATTCACATTGTCACATTGCACCTTCAGCGAGCACCTGTAATTAAAAAAAACACCTCCCCCATACTTGCAGACCTCCCAAAAGCTTATTTTGCTTGTTTTTAAGTTTGTACCCCAACTTTGTACTTTTTCGTCCGTTTTTTCAAAGTAATTTTTTGGGTGTTCTTTTTCTTTTTGATTTTTTTGAGGCAATTAACCTTTGGGGGCCTGTCCAAAGGGTGCAGGGTGGTTTCCCCACCCTTGCACCCCAAAACCGCAATTCTACACTTTTTTCCGCCTGCTTTCATAGGCGAATCTTTTTCGCCTATTCCAATGCATTGACTTTTCGCCTACGCGAAAATTCTTTGAAATTTAATGCAGGGATAAGTTTTCACCTTTCGAAATGACATCATCAGCGAAACTTTTCAGCTGAAAATGGCTTACCGCGGCTAATTGAATATGCCCCTAAGTGTGTGAGTCCTGTACTTTTTTATAAATATATTTCACACGCACGCACAGCTTTTAGTGAGGCGGGATAAATATTCGCTAATGCTCCCCAACCATCATTCGCTTCTGTTCAATACCACTGAACTCAATACATAGGCCCTGATTCAGAGCCAGACGCTCTGACCAGAGCGCTCGCTCTGAATCAGGGCCCACCTCCATTAAAATGGAGCGTCCTCCTGGACGCTCGTATAGCTGCGGGTCACCACCCACAGCATATCCGAGCGTGCAGGATGATGGTCGCGATGGTTTTGACCATCGCGACCATCGCCACTGCGTGCAGAAGCCTGCAGTTGAGTTTCTCAACCGCAAGGCCAGGAGTGATTTTGGCTCTATCAGAGCCAAAATCACTCCCACTGACATCACTAGTGATGTCAGTGGGGCCGGCTTCTGACGGTAGGCGTTCCCTTGGGAACGCCTCCGTCTGGCAGGCACGCCCCCGGCAGCACGCCCCCTTTGATCAGACAATACGAGCGAAGGAAAGTCCTTCACTCATCGCGTCTCGCGCATGCGCACGACGGAGCTCCCTCCGTCGTGCACATGCGCACTGCAGACCATCGACCCACTTGCGAGCGGACAGCCGCTCGCGAGTGGGTCTGAATCAGGGCCATTGTCCACAACTTCATAGCAGTGGAGCCGGTTGGGAGTGACACAGGGCCTGATTCGTTCGCTCCAAGCGATGTTCGCACAACTGCGCATGCGTATGGGTCGTAATGCGCATGCGCCAACCAGTCAGTGCGATCGGAAATCGAGCGCTCGCCAAATAGCGAGTGCCTGCTAATTTGAGTGACAGGATGAGGCGTTTGTGGGTGGTAACAGGGGAAGGTGCTTGAAAATGGGGAGTGGAGATCCGAACGCAGGCGTGCCAAACGATCAAAATGGGCGTTTTAAGGGTGTGCATAATTAACAAATCAGCTTCATCGACCACGTCACTTGGTTGTCTCTTAGCCTGAACTGCTCGCATGATTGCGGTAGGATAAACCTACCACAAGCACTGCGAGCTGTTCAGATGCTTCTCGATGTACTCGATTAATCTAATAAATAGCGGAGATGACGTAGGATGCGAGAGGCCAGGGGGCGTCTTTACAAAATAGCGAGCGCATGTTTCGTTCGCTCGCTCAGACATAGAGGCGTCAACAGACCGCAAAGAGCGAGCGCTCAATTTAAATAGCCGGCCCCTTTTTCTGACCGAGCGAGCGCAAATAGCGTCGGGCTCTGAATCAGGCCCACAGTGCATCAGCACTAGGCTGATGCACTGTGTGCTGTACACAACAGGTGCGGCTTTTAACACGGCTGGCATGTAAGAGCTAGAGGTTTGGGTAAGCGCCTTGCAAGAAATGGGTGTCCCGGTTTTTGAGACCTGGTAAGGGACATTTCTTTTTTTAAACCTTCACTACAGGACTTGGTGCTGTGTGAGTTCTGTCATTTATACAGGTATCTGTGTTGAACCAAAAAGATGCACTCCCAGCATCGCATTAAGTATTGTAGCACTCCTTCTCCAGCAGGGCTCAAGGTGCTTAACACAAAATGGGCCCGTTCACAAGGCTGCGTTCGCATGTAGCCTGCCGATGTTTGCAATCTGCGCATGCGTACAAGACGCAGTGCACGTGCGCGAACTAGTGAATGTGATTGGGAAGCATTCGCAGCCTATACACAGATGCACCGCAAGCGTGAGTGACAGGACGTGCCATCTGTGGGGGGTGACAGGGGGTGGTCAATGGGAACGGGGGTGTGGTGGTGCGAATGCAAGCATGTCTGTGCGTTAGAATGCCATTTCAGGGGCATGCATAGTTAAGATGCATCGTCAGCGTACACATCACATGGCTGATTTACACACAGCAGCACTCGCCGTGCTTGCGGTAGGGTATGGTCAACCACAAGTGGTGCGTATGGGTCCAATGTTACTCGATGTTACTGATTGTTTAATACACTTCCTGGAGATGATGTATGTTACTCAGGGAAAGTAGGCATCTTGTGTCAGGCTGGTGGGCGTCTAAAAACATACCGCGATCGTACGGCAAGACATAGTGGATGTGCTAATGTCTTGCTATCGATCGCAGGATTTGCATACTTTGGCTGCTGACAGCTACGTGCGAACGCAGCTTAGCAAATGGGTCTGAATCAGGCCCAAAGCGCACACTGTGGATTAGGTACTGTACACTAGTACAGAAGTAAAAAAGTAAACTAGAGTGCACAATACAGTAGGTGTCAAGCAGATTTGGTACAGACATTTTGGGTATTAGAGTCCCAAAATACATAAGTCGGGTCCATGTAGTTTTTTTTATGCCATTACGAGAGTGCCAGGTGAGCCATCCATGTTGTGCGCAATCAAAAATTACTTACAATATAAGCTGTATGATAGATCCATGTGAAGTACTGTACATCCTATTTAGGTACATTAGGTTTTATTAAGAGTCAATGACTGTACAGTACTAGTGAAAGACTTGATTCTCTACTTTTACTGTACCCTATTACTGTTCTAAAACTGTACTTTTTTTTCTCACAGAGCAACTCAAACAGCTGGTCATTCAGCTGCCGGCGGCGGTAATATGTACAATTTTTATTTAATTTTGATTTACATTTAATTTTCTTATATTTTTGGTGTTTTATTGAAAATATTATTTTCAAAACTGTTTTGTGTATTTTTTTCATTAGTATTAATGTAGTACTTGCATTAAGTTTATATTTATAAATATACTATAATATAAATATATACTATACAGTAAATAGTAATATATTTATAGTGTGTGTACATGTGTGTGTGCATGGATGCAGTCAATAGACCGGTGGACGAGATGCCGCCGGTCTATATCCCGACTGCAGAAGCCAGGCATGGGACTGAACATAGGCATCGGAATACTGAAAGAAACATCAAACGCCGAAGAACACCAGCCCAAACGAGGTAAGTCTGGGGCGCCCTTAGCGTTAGCCATGGGAGGGGGAGAGTTAGGGTGGGCACCCCTGGAGGTAGGTTAGGGTTAGGCACCACCCTCCAGGGGAGGTTAGGGTTAGACAATAGAGGGGGAGGTTAGGGTTAGGCACTACTAAGGGAGGGTTAGGGGGGAGAGGGGTAGGGATAGGGTACTTACCTTCTCCCTTCTGGCTGCCGGCATCGGGATACTTCATATCCATTCCGTGTGTGCATGTATGTTTTAATTTAACTTTATCTTTTTATGGTGTGTGTTTATTTTTATATTTCTTTTGCTTTGGAACTACAGGTACAGTGGGCTTATAATGCCCCACATTCTGGTACTTGTGATTCTCCAAATAAAAAAAAATTAATAAAAAAAAAAATCCCATTCCAGGTCTCGAACCTGGGAGGCCCACTCTGCAAGGTGTGCACTCAAATCTCCAGCCCACACACACCAGCCATACTGAGAGCTGCACCTGTCGTGTATGTGATGTGACGTCTACGAATTACAGTAGACAATGTGTACAATAACAATAGTGTGCTCCGCATATGGCGGCATTGAATAGAATCAAATGATGGTGGGGGATGGTGCTGAGCCATACAATTAGCTCAGTGAGGTTGAATAGTAATGCATCATGGTGGGGGGAGGTGGTGAAGGGACTTGGGTGGCCATACACACAGAGAAACAACTCTGTAATGTGTACAATACAATGTCTAATGGAAGGCGGTTTAGCATAGAATGTTGCTGGGTGCCATAAAATAGCATAGAAAAATGTCAGGTGGTGGGAAATTGTGGATAATGTATTGAGTTTTGTAGGCTTGGATAAAAATACTGAACTTCAGTTGCTCGCTCTTTATGCAATGCTGGGAGTGCAACTTTTTGGTCAACACAGATACCTGTATAAATGAGAGAACTCATACACCACCAAGTCCTGTAGTGAAGATTTAAAAAAAAAATGTACCTTACCAGGTCTTAAATCTGTGACGCCCACTCTTGCAAGGTGCTCACCCAAACCTCTAGCCCACACATGCCAGCCGTGTCAAAATCCGCACCTGTTGTGTACAGCACACAGTGCATCAGCCTAGTGCTGATGCAATGTGTCACTCCCGACCAGCTCCACTGGGTATGCGTATTACTATGAGACTCCATATGCCACAGCATAGTGCAAATAGCAGGGTGCTACATGGCATATTCAGTGCCGCACACAACTTTCTTGAGCACACAGTGCATCAGCAGTACAGTGGCATAAAGTAGCATACAAATGGCAGGTGGTGGGTAGCTGTGGACAATGTATTGAGTTCAGAAGGATTAGATAAAAATACCAAACTTCAATTGGTCGGTCTTTATGTAATGCTGGGAGTGCGTCTTTTTGGTCAACACAGATACCTGTATAAATGACAGAACTCACACACCACCAAGTGATTTCTTTTTAATCCTGTAGTGAAGATTAAAAAAAAATGTCCCTTACCAGGTCTCAAACCTAGTACCCCCACTCTGCAAGGCACTCACCCAAACCTCTAGCCCACACACACCAGCCGTGTTGAAAGCCGCACCTGTCATGTACAGAACAAAGTGCATCAGCCTAGTGCTAATGCACTGTGTGTTACTCCCAACCGGCTCAACTGGGCATGCACTTTACTATGAGAGACTCCATATGCCACAGCATAGCGTGACTAGCAGGGTGCTACATGGCATATGGAGTGGCTCCACTGGGCATGCGCTGGAGATCCCATGTGCAACCCTCAGAGCTGGCAGCCACCACAGCGCCGACGTGCCACCAGTGCCACAAAAATGCACAGTCAGTTTGTAATCCAGAGACCCCTCTTTCACTCAGACCCCACTACTAGTTTCAAAGTCATGAAATCACTATAGTATCTAAGTCTGGGACAGCGCCGACAGTGCCGACATTGATGCAAGTGTGCAGCTTAAAACTCACAGTCAGTTTGTAATACAGAGACCCCTCTTTCAAATAGAGGGGGTCATTCAGACCCGCTCGCGAGCGCAGGACGCTCACAAGCGCCAAAATCACTCCAGGGCTTGCGGAAGCGAGACCCTACCGCAGGGTCTCAGTCGCAAGCCCGATGGTCACGATGGTCTTGACCATCACGACCATCATCATGGACGCTCGCTATAGCTGTGGGTGGTAACCCACAGCTATGCGAGCGTCCATAAGGCCGCTCCATTTTCATGTAGGAGGGCCTTGATTCAGAGCGAGCACTCTGGTCAGAGCGTCCGGCTCTGATTCAGGCCCAGAGCCCACTATTAGTTTTTAAGTCACGAAATCACTTTAGTATCTAAGTCTGGGATGCACAGTGTGGGACTCCAGACCAGCTCCACTGGGCATGCGCAGTACTATGAGACTCGATATGCCACAGCATAGCATGACTAGCAGGGCGCTACATGGCATATGCAGGGCCACACACCACTTTCTTGAGCACACAGTGCATCAGCAGCACAGTGGCATAAAGTAGCATAGAAATGCCAGGTGGTGGGAAGCTGTGGACAATGTATTGAGTTCAGTAGGGTGGGATAAGAATACTGAACTTCAATTGCTTGGTCTTTATGCAATGCTGGGAGTACGTCTTTTTGGTCAAGACAGATACCTGTATAAATTACAGAACTCACACACTACCAAGTGATTTCTTTTTAATCCTGTAGTGAAGATTTAAAAAAAAATTGTTCTTTTGCAGGTCTTGAACCCGGGACGACCACTTTGAAAGGCGCTCACTCAAACCTCTAGTCCACACACGCCAGCAGGCAATGTGTACAAGGTCAATAGCAGGCTCATCCGTGTGCACTCCACCCACCCGCTGCTGTTTTTAATAATAAAAAAATGTGTCTTCCTTTCAAAATATTATACTAGTACATGTAAACACAGTACCCCACCATTAGGGAATAATTCATCCCATCTCATTGAAAGCTGTGAGTGCATCTCATTAATGTACAGTATCGGTTTTACCATCATAAGAACACAGCAATTACACTACTGAAGTTATGTACAGTATGTGTACTGATTTGTGTCCCGTTCTAAGAGCTTATGTGATATTATTAAAAAGATTGGTTGTGCGAACATGCAATATGCAAATACACTGCGTGAATGTGATTGGCCCGCTCGTCAGGGATATCCATCCAATTTAACAGTATGGTTTTCAGTAGTACAAATTTCATCAGTGGAGCACTCACCACCCAGTAGTTAAGCGGTGTATTACATGCCGTGGCTTATGTTTTGTTGTAGAATACCATGGTATGCCACAGTACAGCCATTACTTAACATTACATGACGTGACACAGAGGCCTGAATGGCGCACTATGAACAACAAACTAGCTGGGCCCATCTGTAGGTAATTTAGAAAATCATAGTGCATTGCCTGCATTCTGCAGGGCCATGTACATTATACCATACTGCAGGGTGCCACTGCTATACAGTGCTGAGCAAATGTATACATAGCCTCCCTGTCACTAAGGGGTCTATTCATGATGATAATTATCGGGGTCTGTTCGGACCCCGCTAATTAACATTCTAACTCGCCACAGATTCCGGACCAATTCAGCATTGCTGCGGTGCGGTGACAGCGGATCCGTAAATCAACTGTCCCGCAAGCAGCTCCACTGCTCCTTTTCAGGAAAAGTGTGAGAGAAGTGCGCATGCGTGACCTACAGGTCACACATGCACACAAGAGCCCCGACATCCAGTGGAAGGAGGAAGGAGCCGGACAGGGGGGAGGGACCCGGGATTCCTTCTCATAGGGAAGGAGCAGGTAGCGGGAGCACTGAAGATAGCAAATGCTCCAGCAATCAAGGTCCAAAAATATTATATATTTGGAGCTTGATGAATTCTAGTGTATGGGGACAGCGGGCCATTCTGCCAGAGGAAGGTAAGCCGGAGATATCCGAGATATCTCCTGCTGTACCTCCTAGATGATTTGCCCTATTAATTAATTTTTATAATTGCAGGTGAAAATTTTCATTTTCACCTGCTTTTGGAAAAATTAAGTGATGATGAATAGACCCATCTAGTTGAAAGGGCAACTATATACTGTCTGTGTGGCTTGAAGTTGAAGCATTTATTTATTATTAATCCTTAGGAAAATAAAACTCACAGTCTCTCTGAGGAGTCAGGCAGGGTCAGTGGCTGCCCATAGGTGTTTGAGCACATGTTTTTTTCTAATTTACAACCCTGTTGAACAGGGAGCAGGTACTGGAGCTGATGAGTGAGTGGTGTGAGGACGCACAGTGCCACACCTGATGCCAAGCTGCTGCTGCTCCCATGCTCCATCTCCCGGCAGGGCCGGTGCTAGGGTGTTCGGTGCCCCCCTACAAACTATAAATTTGTGGCCTCACTCCCATTTTTTATAAAGGGACAAGGCGTGCCAAAAAAGGACATGGTCTCACAAGGAAGTGGCATTGCCACACAATAGTCCCCTAATTCAAATTACACCACGCGGTAGCACAATCTTATTCATGTTACACCACACATAGGGCCTCATTCAGAGGCGGTCGGAGGATGCAAGCGGTCGCTCAGAAACTGGGCGGCCGCTTGCATCCTGATCGCCCGCCTCTGTTTCGGTCGTTAGGTTGTTGGTTTACACCCACAGCTCTAACGACCGCTCGGGTGATGGTCGCGATGGTCAGAGACCATCGCGACCATCGGGGCTTACGACGAGACCCTAGGGTAGGGTCTCACTTGTCGTAAGCCCCGGAGAGCTTCTGGCTCTGTCAGAGCCGGAAGCTCTTCACTGACATCACTAGTGATGTCAGTGGGGCCTCCCCCAAACGGTAGGCGTTCCCATGGGAATGCCTCCATTTGGGCTGCCACCCCCCCGGCCCGCCTTCCAAATGGGGCAAGCTGTCAATCAACATCAACAGCTCGCCCCCTTTGGAAAGAGACACGCTATGACCGGCGCTGGCGGTCGTAGCGGGTCTCACGCATGCGCATGAGGGAGCCGGCTCCCTCGTGCGCATGCACACTGGGCAAACATCGAGGCGACCGTGCGGTCGTAGACCGTACGGCCGCCCCTGAATAAGGTCCATAGTGCCCCTGATTCACATTACGCCACACAATAGTGTCCCTTATTCACGTTACGACACACAGTATTAGTGCCCCTAATACACATAATGCCACAATGGTAGTGCCCTTTATACACATAATGCCACAGAGTAGTGCCCCTTATACACAATGCCCACAGTAGTAGTGCTTCTTACACATAACGTCTTCTGTAGTTGTGCTCCTCTTACACATGATGCCCACAGTAGTTGTGCCTCTTACACATAATGCAAGTTAGATGTGTGGCAATTATTATAGAGCGTGCTAGGATGCTCCCTTCTCCTTCCACCCTTTTCAAATTCACGTGCAATGCTGCTTACATCACCAGCAGAAGTGCAGAATACTGGGACTTACCAAGTGCAGGCCAGACTGGGGATCATGTGTTCTCTGGTTCGGACTCCTTTTGATTGCCTAGGGCCGGCCACTCTCCTAGGATTCGGCCAGGGGGAACAGCAAGAGCGGTGGCAGGGCCGGCCCTAGCCCAAATTCTTTGGTAAGCGAGTATATTTTTTGGTGCCCCCATGCAGTGCCCCTTTTACAGTGCCCCGGTAGTGGTCCCCCCTGTGCAGTGCCTCTTGTGCCCCAGTAGTACTCCCCCCTATGCGGTGCCCCAAGTAGTGGTACCCCCTATGCAGTGCCCTTTATATAGTGCCCCCAGTAGTGGTTCCCCCCCTTGTAGTGCCTCTAGTAGTAGTCCCCCCCTTGTAGTGCCCCCAGTAGTAATCCCCCCATTGTAGTGCCCCAGTAGTGTTTCCCCCCCTTGTAGTGCCCCAGAAGTGTTTCCCCACCTGTAGTGCCCCTTGTAGTGCCCCCAGTGGTGTTTCCCCCCCTTGTAGTGCCCCCAGTAGTATTCCCCCCCTTGTAGTGCCCCCAGTAGTGTTCCCCCCCCTTGTAGTGCCTCCAGTAGTAATCCCCCCTTGTAGTGTCCCCAGTAGTAATCCCCCCCTTATAGTGCCCCCAGTAGTGTTTCCCCCCACCCTTGTAGTGCCCCCAGTAGTATTCCCCCCCTGTAGTGCCCCCAAAAGTATTCACCCCTGTAGTGCCCCCAGTAGTAATCCCCCCCTGTAGTGCCCCCAGTATTATTCCCCCCTGTAGTGCCCCCAGTAGTAATCTCCCCTTGTAATTCCCCTAGTAGTAGCCCCCCCTTGTAGTGCCCTCAGTAGTACCCCCCCTGTAGTGCTCCCAGTAGTAGCCCCCCTGTAGTGCTCCCAGTAGTAGCCCCCTTTGTGGTGCCCCCAGTAGTAATCCCCCTTGTAGAGCCCCCAGTAGTAATCCACCTTCCCCACCCAGTAGAGACGTAATAAAAATAATTTAAAAAAACACTTACCTGAAACCCGCTCCTGCTCCTGGTCCCGCCGCCGATATCAGCTCCTCCATCCGCCGCTTTGCATTATGGGAGGGATGTCACGTCATGATGTCACTCCCATTACCCACTGCGGGAGCCGGAAGATGTCCGGCTCTGGCAGTGGGAGCAGCAGCCGATGAGAGTCTGTCTGACTCTCATCAGCTGTTAAAGCAAACACACAGCTGCCGGAGCCGGCAGCTGTGTGTTTGTGCTGTGCAGCGCTGACCGAACTCCGTCCGGTCAGCGCTACACAGGCGGCGCAGCTGTATCACAGAGACACAGTCTGCACCGTGGCCCGCATGGTACACAGCTGAGGCGCCCTCCACTATGTGGCGCCTTACGCAGCTGCATACCATGCGTAACGGGAGAACCGGCCCTGAGCAGCGGTGGGGTGGGACTGTGGTGAAGAGAAGAACCGTACAGGCTCAGCTGTGCTTACTTACCCTGCCTGCTACTACCCATTATTCAGTTTGTTAAACTGAATAACAGGTAGAGGCAGACAGAGACAGGAAGCACGGCTAAGTACTGCAGAATAGAGGCAGGTTCAGGAAGCGCCTGCTGAGTCCCGCAAAGTAGAGGCAGACAGGGACAGGAAGCACGGGACAGAGCCAGGTCTCCTCTCCCCGGCGCTCACAGTCTCAGTGACGTCATCAGCTGCGCTGGACTGGTCGCGACGCACACCGGCATTCTTGGAGGCATTGGGAGAAAACTAGTGGCCATAAAGATGGCGCCACGGTCATCTCTTATGGTGGCTCTGCGGCAGGCAAGCTTGGGCAAGAGCTGTGTAATTAGATGGCACCAACACACTGCGGCCACGCTCTCAGGCCGCAGTGCCTTGGGCAATAGCCCTGCTTACCTGCCCCTGGATCCGCCACTGTGCCCAGAATCAGAGGCACCTTCGTGAAGCTTACAGAAGATACTGCAGGCACTGGCACTTTGAGGATGCTGGCTCGCAGATGCTGTTGACAGAATGAGAGGCAATGGGGTAATGCTGACTGGATATACTGCAGACAATATTTGAGGAACTTTGTAATGCAAGCTTAATATACTGCAGATAGGATCTGAGGTACTTTGCAATGCTGACTTGAAATACAGTACTGCAGACAGGATATAAAGCCCTTTGCAATGCAGGCTGGATATACTGCAGACATGGGGGTAAATTTACTAAAGGTCGATTTGGTATTTTGAGTGATTTGAGGTGTGATTTTCATTCGATCTGTATTTGATTTTGCTTTTGGGTATTTACTAAAGGCCAAATTGAATGTAAAATCGAACTTCAAATCAAATTTTTTATCAAACCGACCTCAAATCGACCATCAGAAAAACATTGGTACTTTTACATAGCCCAACACACAAAACCCTTACTTACTATCATTCGATTTGAAAAAGACCTCAAAATCAGACTTCAAATCAAACTTCAAATCACCAATAGAATAGACCTGCTTCATGCTTTTGATTTGAGCTTGAGCAGGTCGGATTGACACAGATACATGCAGACATCAGTGAGATGCCTGCATGTATCTGACTGTAAAAAGTAATTAAACAGTTAAAAGTTTAAAAAAAATTGACGTGAGGTCACCCCCCAAAACAGAACCAGCCTCGGACTGTTCAAACCCAGGTCTGGTTGACTAACTACAGGGAAAAAATTATGTAGGGTCTCCTTGTACTCAGTACAACCAGCAGTGGGCTATGGGAAGCATGGCTGGTTCTGGATTTACAGGGAAAAATTTGCGTAGGGTCTCCCTGTAAATCACAGAACCAGCCCTGGACCCTTTCTAATGGAGGACTGATACCACAGCCAGGGGAGACCTATCACCGGGCCCCCCAGCCGCAGCATCTGCCCTGACCACTAGTCAGCCAAGACCAGGTATCCATGGGGAGTTGGAGACCTCTCCAAAAAAAGGGGTCTCCCTCTCCAGGGCACCCCTAGCCTTAGATGATAGCTCGGCGCTATCCCTGGTGGTTGGCTGGTTGATTGTGTGAGTGTTGTGTAAAAATAGAAGTATAAAAACACCTGGACTGGACAAGGGGACCACTTGAGGTAATATAGGTGAGTATGTGTGAGTGTGTATGTATTTATGTATGTATTAAACTTATACTGTGTAAGGTGTGTGTGTGTTTCTTTAAACATTTCTTTACAGGTGAACTACAGGTCCCAGTGGGCCCTTAATGCCCCGTATGCTGGTACTTGTGGTTTTCCAAGTACCAGCATGCGGGGGAGGCTTGCTGGGACCTGCAGTTCTACTGGAAAGACAATGTATTTATAATTCTATTTTTACACAACACTCACACAATCAACCCGCCACCCACCACCCAGGTGAAGTGAACTATGGGTGCTCTGTCCATCAGGGGTGCTCCCCCCAAGTGCAAGAAAAAAATATTTTTTTTCTGTTTGTGTGTGCATTAGCCGCACGTGCATCAACAAATAAGTGTGCACCTGTGTTTGTGAATTGTGTGCGCAGTAGCCGCACGTGCATCAACAAAGTAGCGCCAAGCGTGCACCTGTGTCATAAGTAAAGGGCCGGCAGGCTACACTGTGTATCACCGGTTTCAGTAAGAGGCACACCGCCAACAACCTCTTAGAGAAACTGAGGGAAATCATCGCCCAATGGCTTTCCTCACTTAGACTCTCCTGGGGATTTGTGATATCTGACAAGGCCACCAATATTGTGCGGGCATTACATCTGGTCAAATTCCAGCACATCCCATGTTTTGTTCACACAATAAATTTGGTGGTGTAGAATGTTCTGAAAAATGACAGGGGCGTGCAGGAGACGATTTTGGGTGGCCAGAAAAATTTCTGCCCACTTTTGCCATTCAGCGACTGCGTGCCGAAGACTGGAGCACCAGCACACACTCTTGAACCTGCCCTGACATCACCTGAAGCAAGAGGTTGCGATGCGGTGTAACTCAACCCTCTATATCAGGGGTCTTCAAACTTGGCCCTTCAGCTGCTGTGGAACTACACATCCCAGCATGCACTGCCACCTTTTTTATATAACAGCATGCTAAAACTATGGCAGTGCATGCTGGGATGTGTAGTTCCACAGCAGCTGGAGGGCCAAGTTTGAAGACCCCTGCTCTATATGCTTCAAAGGATGGAGGAGCAGCAAAAGGCCATTCAAGCCTTAACATCCACCTATGACATAGGCAAAAGAGGGGGTATGCACCTGACTCAAGCGCAGTGGAGAATGATTTCCATGTTGTGCAAGGTTCTCCAGCCCTTCAAACTTGCCACACGTGAAGTCGGTTCAGACACTGCCAGCTTGAGTCAAGTCATTCCCCTCATCAGGCTTTTGCAGAAGCAGTTGGAGAAAGTGAAGGAGGAGCTATGTATGTCCCAGGTTTCTAGTGATAGTGAGCAGCCTTGATTAACAGACCACCTGTGAGAGGCTAATAAAGGTCTGTCAGGTTTTCCAGTCAGTCTCTCATTGCCTGGGGAACAAGCTGCTGGCTTGCTGACATACATCATTACTACTTAAAGTGAGTGCTGTGCTATACTACTGTATTTTTGTGAGTTGAACATTAGGTCCTTTCACCCATAGAGAGGGAAGCCTTTTGTATTAGTTAGAGATGGATAGGCTAGGATAGTATTTATGATTATGTTTTATTTTTACTTTTATTGAAAATAAAAATAGCAGAGGCTATTTGAATCAAGCAACATAGACTGGTTGTGCTGTGAACTGGCTGTTGCATGGCAAGCCCTACCGTCTACCCCAGGAGATAGCACCTCATACCCTATCTTGCTACTTGCATTGCATTCATAACAATTATGCATGTAGAAAATGTAAAGGGCAGTGGCGTAACTAGGGTCTCCAGAGCCCAGGGCAAATGTAAGATTGGCGCCCCCCTGCAGACAGCATAATATATTATGCGCACCTTGGGCGTGTGGCAAAAAATGGGCATCGTCAAATACCTGAAGGGGTGTGGCTACTTAAAATGGGGTGTGCCATCATGGCACACCACCCATTTCTTGTCAGTCTGGGAACATTCCTTATGTATCTTACCTATACAGTGGTTTCTCACAGGGGTGTTTCTTCCTATTGGCCTGGATGGCCCTTGCCCGACATCACTAGCACATGATCTCTGCTCTTATCAGTGTCCCACAGTCAGCTGCAGCAAGGATCCCTGGTCTCCTTCTGTTTCCTCTGCTCTTGCCAGTGTTCCCAATTGATTGCTAGCATGTATTAGCCTTCTTATATGTCCCTTTATATCAGAAACATTTAAAATTAGGGAGAGTAATTTTTTTTTATTTTTATTCCTAATATATCTCTACAATACCTAACACATATCAATCACCACTCACTAATTCCAATATGTCAACTGTGTAGGAAAAGAGCACAAGCACCACATCAATCACAAAGCTCTATTCACAAGGTAAATTATCTTGCCCACAATGCATCTTGTTTGTTATTGATGCCCTCTTTTCCTGTGTTGTTGACATATAGAAATTAGTAAACAGTGATTTTCATGTAGTGAGTGTTATAACTGAAAAAAATATATATAAAATAATATATATATATATATATATATATATATATATATTGTCTCCCTATTTCTACAGGCATGCAAATTGAACTACCCCCAGTGTAAGTTTAATAAATTTGTATTTTCTTCAGTTTGGGGAATTGGCTATGATCTTTATAGGTTGTGGTTAACCCCATGTGGAGAATAAGACATGATCCGTATGGACTGTCTTCATTCTTATGTGGGATAATATAAAAGATTCATGTGAGTTATCATCCCAGTAAATTAATGGTGGAGTGAAGGTATCAGTTGTTAAAATGCATAATGCTGTATAGATAACCCAATTTGAATATATGTAAATTATGTTACCCATAATGCATTTTGTTTGTTTTTGATTCACTGTTTTTCCTGTGGTTTTTTTGCATAAAAAATGTATATATAGTGGTTTCTATAAAAGATATATATATTAAAAAGAGAAATAAAAATTATACTCTCCCTATTTCTTCACGTGTGTAAATTAAACTACCCCCAGTGTGTGGTTTTTTTTTTTTTTAGTAGAAGCAGTCATTGGAGGGGGGCACCAGTCCCTTAGTTTGCCAGGGGCGTTTGGACCCCTAGATACACCCCTGGTTTCTCACAATGTGAAACCTCTGAAGAAATACATCCTCCCTGGGATGACGGCGTCTTCAGTCAGTATTCACTATTCATGTAGGTCACATTGTCCGGAAGATGCCTGTTTGTGTAAGAATATTAACAAGGTCAACAACTTACAACAGCGGTTCAACCAGATTCATTCCCCCTGTGTAACTTCCTGTCCCCTGCATCGCTCAGCCACACAATCATCACACTGCATCATCTCTTAGCCACACCAACATCTCCCCCTGCGTCTCTCAGCCACACCATCTTCACACTGCATCATCTCTTAACCACACCATCATCTCCCCCTGCGTCTCTCAGCCACACCATCATCTCCCCCTGCATCTCTCAGCACACCATCCTCACGGCATCGCCTAAGCCACACCATAATCTCCCCCCTTGGTCTCTCAGACCTCCATCATCTCCCCCTGCATCTCTCAGCACACCATCCTCACGGCATCGCCTAAGCCACACCATAATCTCCCCCCTGCATCTCTCAGACCGCCATCATCTCCCCCTGCATCTCTCAGCCACACCATCATCTCACTGCATCATGTTAGCCACACCGTCATCATACTGCATGATCTCTTACCCAAACCATCATCTTCCTCCCTGTGTCTTATCTTCTTAGCCACACCATCGCCTCTCAGCACACCATCATCCCCCCACATTGTCTCTCAGCACACCATCACCTCCCCCCAGCGTTGTCTCTCAACACACAGATACACATACACCGACATAGACAAACAGACATATCCACACACACTGACTGTCAGGGCTCTGCCGGGGATCAGCGCGGCCTTACCTCCTCGCCGGCTTCCTTTGATCTCCCGGGCGGTCGGGCAGCTGGCGCGGCAGCTGAGAGGACGCTGAGCATTCTCCCCGTGCGTAGGGGACTGCGGGAGGTCCGGTGTCTGGAATCGGGGTTCCCGGCATGGGCGCCGCCATGTCAGTCGGCCCATGTGACTGTACTTCCGGCCTGGGATAGGTGAGCATCAGCTGATCGCTGTGCACCTATCAAAGGGTTCTGTGGGGTATATAGCCTGCATCCACCTTTCTGCAAACTGCCTGAACAACGTTTGTCTCCTAGTCCCTAGTTGAGTTCCGGTCCAGGTTCCTGGCATTCTATTTCCTCTACAGTGTGTTCCATCTCTGCCTATGTGCCAAGACGTTACTGTGATCCCTGTGCAACAGTGAGTTACCATCTGCCTGTGTGCTAAACGTGTCTCTAGTGAACTTCTTGCAACAGTGTATTACCATCTGCCTGTGTGCTAAACGTGTCTCTAGTGAACCTTGTGCAACAGTGAATTACCATCTGCCTGTGTGCTAAACGTGTCTCTAGTGAACTTCATGCAACAGTGTATTACCATCTGCCTGTGTGCTAAACATGTCTCTAGTGAACTTCATGCAACAGTGTATTACCATCTGCCTGTGTGCTAAACGTGTCTCTAGTGAACCTTGTGCAACAGTTAATTACCATCTGCCTGTGTGCTAAACGAGCCTCTAATGAACTTCATGCAACAGTGAATTACCATATCTGCCTGTGTGCTAAACTTGTCACTAGTGAACTTTGTGCTACAGTATTGCCAGACTTCTTTACGTAGTTTGTGGATCACTCCACAGTGCCTTAAATCTTAGGCATCTCTTATTAGGGCCACAGTTATTTGTGTCTCCAATTCCCACTGAGCTCGGGTACCTGGTCAAAGGACCGCGACCTGCTCACAGGGTGCAGCTAAGCCCAAATCCCGATTGGAGGGGTCACTGGCGAACACCATCCTGTGGGTTAGACTCCGCACCATTGCCCAGGTCTCGTCAACACTCGAGAGCTGTGGATGAGGAGAACATATATCCAGGCCCCTCGCCTTCGTTTCCTCCCGCAACCCGGACCCAGAGTTTCCACTTCCCCAGCGCCAAGCGTGACACTGACACATATACACACACTGCCATTGATACACACTGAAATATACACACATACACCATGACACATATATACACACACACACTGACACATATACACATACACCATGACACATACACACACACTTACACATATACATACAGACACATATACACACACACAGACACACACTCTGACACATATACATACACACATACATACATACAGACATATACAGACACACACACTGAAAGGCTATACAGACACACACACACACAAAGCCTATACAGACACACACACTGAAAGCCTATACAGACACACACACACACACAAAGCCTATACAGACACACACTTACACACACTGAAAGCCTATACAGACACATACACACACACTGAAAGCCTATACAGATGCACACTTACATACACACGAAGACTATACAGACACACACTTACACACACACTGAAAGCCTATACAGACGCAAACTTACACGCACTGAAAGCCAATACAAACGCACACTTACACACACACTGAAAGCCAATACAGAAACACATTTATACACAAACTGAAAGCCTATACAGACACACACTTACACACACACTGAAAGCCTATACATACACACACATTGAAAGCCTATACAGACACACACTTACATACACACAAAGCCTATACAGACACACACTTACACACAAAGCCTATACAGACACACACTTACACACACTGAAAGCCTATACAAATGCACACACACACAAAGCCTATACAGATACACACAGAAAGCCTGTATAGACACACACACACTGAAAGCCTATACAGACACACACTTACACACACAAAGCCTATACAGACAAACACACACACTGAAAGCCTATACAGACACACACTTATACACACGCAAAGCCTATACAGACACACACACAAAGCCGATACAGACACACACTTACACACTGAAAGCCTTTAAAGCCTATACAGACACACACTTACACACACACTGAAAGCCTATACATACACACACATTGAAAGCCTATACAGACACACACTTACATACACACAAAGCCTATACAGACACACACTTACACACAAAGCCTATACAGACACACACTTACACACACTGAAAGCCTATACAAATGCACACACACACAAAGCCTATACAGATACACACAGAAAGCCTGTATAGACACACACACACTGAAAGCCTATACAGACACACACTTACATACACAAAGCCTATACAGACAAACACACACACTGAAAGCCTATACAGACACACACTTATACACACGCAAAGCCTATACAGACACACACACAAAGCCGATACAGACACACACTTACACACTGAAAGCCTTTAAAGACACACACTTACACACACAAAGCCTATACAGACACACACACACAAAGCCTATACAGACACATACTTACACACACACACATCCGTTTACTTCCAAGAACGATTTGCTCCTTATAAGCAAATAGGACGTAGTTCATATCTAGTAAAAAAACTACATTTCCCAGGTATCCCTGCTGTTCAGCATGTTCAATACGAGTCCTGCAGTTTCTATAAGCAGGAAAAACTACATCTCCCAAGCACCCCTGCGATCACCCAGACACTTCCGTTTCCGTTTTTTGTGTAAAGATTGCCAGAGTTAAGTTTATGGACTCTTATTGCACTCCCCGGAGGCTAGAGAAATGGGAGTTTAGCGATGTGAAGAGAAAAGGGATGGGAGATCTGCTGATTATTTTGCTGCGCCATTTCGGGGATTTGGACTTACAGATCAGAACCAGAAGTGACGTTGGTATGACGCAATACCGGAGGAGTATAAAATGAGTAACCTGGCTGGAAACCTCCACACCTTGATAAAGAGATTATTCTCGAAACGCGTTGGTTCTGGAGGAGCACAGGAAGGAGGACTCTGCACAGTGGTATTCTTGAGGTATCTGCTTTTTCATTTTTTGTATAGAGCGAACCTAGGATTTTTTATTAGCTCTGTCACACATACCTCATTGTACCCTGGTGCAGACTCCGATTTGCTACTTAGATGTTTTTATATTTTGCTGACCGCATGTTTTAAGTATTATATCCTTTAATGAAGATGTGGAAATAAATGTATACCTTTTAATTCCAATTTTTTGAATACTGGACTTTTTGGAATATGAGATAAAGAAACCCAGATGCACTTACCAACCCACATGTGAGTACGGGTATGCACCATACATTTCCTACTGTCCACGGTATACTCCGAAAATAGGGGAGATATTGTTATATACACCCTTAAGAGAAAAAAGAAACCTCTATGAGTTGATTACCACCTATGTTTGTGTAAGTTAGGTGTGTACCTATTAATTTAGAGGAATATTGATGGAGATAGAATGTCACCATTAAGAAAGGATTCTAAAGATACCCATATAAGCAGTATCTAGAACGACTTATTCGTAAGTCAGGTGTGTCTTTAAATGTATCACATAGTAGAGTGTGTACCATCCTACATTTCCACATAGATCCTGGTTCATTCTTGACGGGGAGTATTGGGAATAATTTTTTCATGATATAATTTGCATCATAAAGGATACTACACATTGCTTGTCATAATTCTATTTACATATTTGGAGTACCGTTGGGGTTTGTTGGACAATCAAATATCACAACAGGACGGAAAAAACAGAACATCTTTTTTGAGATAAGTATTTATTTTGAAACTCCAAGAGCACTCCTTGTGTATTATAAGTGATATCGGCCACTTCTCCATACGTTATTCCACTAAATTTCCATTTATTTTCTAGACTTTCAGGGATAAGTCTAATTAGTGTGGAAAGGCAGAAATCTCTTAGAGTACAGTGCCATCTTGCCCACCCAGACCCTTTCTTCTTTACACACACAAAGCCTATACAGACACACACTTACACACACAAAGCCTATACAGACACACACTTACATACATACAAAAAGCCTATACAGACACACACTGAAAACCTATACAGACACACACTTATATCACACAAATGCAGCCAGCATCCCCCAACATTAAAAAAATTAACACTCCCCTCCCCTCCTGTGGATGTTTAACCATCCAACCCCCCCCCTGCGGCAGTTTAGCAGCTTAGCCATCCAATCCACCACCCGCAGCAGTTTAGCAACGCAATACCCCCCCATGGCAGTTTAACCATCCAATTCCCCCCTGCAGCATTTAGCCATCCAGTAGCCCCCCCCACGGCAGTTTAGCCATCCGCCCCAAACTCCCCCAATAGCTTACCTGTGGTGTACGGAGATGGAGAGCACCAGGGAGGGAAGAATCACTCCTCACCTGGCACAGACAGCAGCTCTAGTCCAGGTCAGGAGGATAGAGCTTGGTAGGAAGGCTGCCTAGGAGGGGCTGCGAGATTCTGCTGCAGCACCCCTTATAGGCAGCCAAGCCAGCATCCGGCTAGCAGTCACACTTGCCTGCTCATTAAAGGACAGACTCAGGACACAATGGTGGTGGGAGGCGGGCATGCAGGTACGATGCCTTGGCTGGCAGTGCCCACCTCTGCAGGCTTGCCATGGTGCCCAGGGCACATGCCCCGCTCGACCCCCCTTAGTTACGCCACTGGATAGACACCCATTTTTTTGTCTGCTACACCTTATCTTGCCATTATATACAGTGCATCCGGAAAGTATTTACAGTGCTTCACTTTTTCCAAATTTTGTTATGTTACAGCCTTATTCCAAAATGGATTAAATTTAATTTTGTCCTCAAAATTCTACACACAATACCCCATAATGACGTGTATAAAGTTTTTTTGAGATTTTTGCAAATGTAATAAAAAAAACTAAGAAATGACATGTACATAAGTATTCACAGCCTTTGCTATGAAGCTCAAAATTGAGCTCAGGTGCATCCTGTTTCCACTGGTCATCCTTGAGATGTTCCTACAGCTTAATTGGAGTCCATCTGTGGTAAATTCAGTTGATTGGACATGATTTTGAAAGGCATACACCTGTCTATATAAGTCCCACACTTGACCGTGCATGTCAGAGCACAAGCCAAGCATGAAGTCCAAGGAACTGTCTGTAGACCTCCGAGACAGGATTGTCTCGAGGCACAAATCTGGGGAAGGATACAGAAAAATATCTACTACTTTGAAGGTCCCAATGAGCACAGTGGCATCCATCATCTGTAAATGGAACAAGTTCGGTACCACCAGGAGCCTTCCTAGAGTTGGCTGGCCGTCTAAACTGAGCAATCGGGGAAGAAGGACCTTAGTCAGGGAGGTGACCAAGAACCCTATGGTCACTCTGTCAGAGCTACAGCATTCCTCTGTGGAGAGAGGAGAACCTTCCAGAAGGACAACCATCTCTGCAGCAATCCACCAATTAGGCCTGTATGGTAGAATGGCCAGACGGAAGCCATTCTTTAGTAAAAAGCACATGGCAGCCCACCTGGAGTTTGCCAAAATGCACTTGAAGGACTCGCAGACCCTGAGAAACAAAATTCTCTGATCTGATCAAAGATTGAACTCTTTGGTGTGAATGCCAGGCATTCTGGGCCTGATTCAGACCCGCTCACGAGCGCTGAGCGATCGCAAGCAGGTCGATGTTGCCCAAGTGCGCATGCGCACGACGGAGGCGGCTCCGTTGTGCGCATGCGCGAGACCCGAATAACAACGGCCAAGCCGTTGTTATGGGTCTCGCACCACAGGCGGCGTGCTGTCGATGGTGATTGACAGCACGCCCCCTTTGGTGGGCGTGCCGGGGGCGTGGCTGCCCAGATGGAGGCATTCCCATGGGAATGCCTACCATCTGGGGCCGGCCCAACTGACATCACTAGTGAAGTCAGTGGGAGTGCTTTTGGCTCTGATAGAGCCAAAAGCACTCCAGGGCTTGCGGCAGCAAGAGACCCTACCGCAACGGTCTCATCACAAGCCCAATGGTCGCGATGGTCTTGACCATCGCGACCATCATTTTGGCAGCTCGCTGTAGCTGTGGGTGGTCACCCACAGCTATGTGAGCAGCCAGGAGGCCGCTCCAAAAAGGAGGAGGGACGGCCCTGATTCAGAGCGAGCGCTCTGTCAGAGCGTCCGGCTCTGAATCAGGGCCAATGTTTGGAGCAATTCAGGCACCGCTCATCACCAGTCCCATAGGCAAACGCAGGGGGGGGTTCCGTCTGCCTGGAAACCCCCCTCCCCAGCACACACATGAACACAGTACAAATAGTAGTATAATAGAATATTACTAGTGTTGAATGTTCTTCTCAGTATCACAAATGAAATAATTAGCACCACCTGTGGATCTTTTAACATGTATCAGACAGTAATAAATAACCTGTGCACCAACTAGGAGATCTGGAAAACATGCACTATTAGGGATGCACTGCTATAGAGCCCAATATATACATATATGTCCAGGGCAGTGTTAGGTTCTTCTGCTGCTCCTCCAGGCTCCCGGACTTGCTCCAATAGTCTGGAATGGTGCCCACATCTAAAATAAAAACATCCAGCTCAGGAAGGATGGCCATACTGAGGCATCTAATGGCACACTGTGATCACTGGTCCTGTATATAATAATTATAATAATAATAATAATAATAATAATAATTTTATTTATATAGCGCTTTTCTCCCATAGGACTCAAAGTCACTTTACAGACCTCAGAAAACATGGTACATTGTACAAGGATTTAGTGTTGCAAAAGAATAGAAAACCACACTGAGATAATTAAAATCAACCTAAACCTAGAGAGAGCACAATAAGCATATTGCAGGGTTGGTGCAGACATTTTTGGAAATAACTTCCATGGGTTATATATGCCACCCACAAAGGTACCAAATGAGGCAGCCGTCTTCGGCGCACTACGTAGGATTACCCTGGGTGGAATAGGTTACGCCTAGAAGAGATGACACAAAATGGGTGGTTGCAGCATCCTGATGCTAGGAGTAGGGTTCCAACATAATAATCAGGTACATGTATATTTCATCCCATCCACGAGTGTACCAGGTGAGGCAGCCTTGTTGGGCGCACTACGAAGGTTGCACTGTGGGTGATGAACCATACAAGGACCCAAGGCATATATGGGAAAACTGACACATGTGTGGCAGTATGATATACCCTTTGTGAATAGATCCACATGAAGTACATCCTGCCCATGGAGGATGCACGTCAGTGGATGTATAGCACACCAGCATAGCATATAGTGGGGTGGACGTACAATACGATCCCTACAGTGAAGCATGGTGGTGGCAGCATCATGCTGTGGGGATTTTTCAGCGGCAGGAACTGGGCGACTAGTCAGGATAGAGGTAAAGATGAATGCAGCAATGTACAGAGACATCCTGGATGAAAACCTGCTCCAGAGCGCACTTGACCTCAGACTGGGGCGACTGTTCATCTTTCAGCAGAACAACAACCCTAAGCACACAGCCAAGATATCAAAGGAGTGACTTCAGGACAACTCTGTGAATGTCCTTGAGTGGCCCAGCCAGAGCCCAGACTTGAATCCGATTGAACATCTCTGGAGAGATCTGAAAATGGCTGTGCTCCGACGCTTCCCATCCAACCTGATGGAGCTTGAGAGGTGCTGCAAATAGGAATGGGCGAAACTTCCCAAAGATAGGTGTGCCAAGCTTGTGGCATCATATTTAAAAAGACTTGAGGCTGTAATTGCTGCCAAAGGTGCATCAACAAAGTATTGAGCAAAGGCTATGAATACTTATGTAATGTGATTTCTTAGTTGTTTTTTTTTTATTAAATTTGCAAAAATCTCAAAAAAACTTTTTACACGTTGTCATTATGGGGTATTGTGTGTAGAATTTTGAGGACAAAAACAAATTTATTCCATTTTGGAATAAGGCTGTAGCATAATAAAATGTGGAAAAAGTGAAGCGCTGTGAATACTTTCCGGATGCACTGTATATGTATATATAGAGTCACAGTTATTGGTGTTAAATGATGATTTAGAAATAGTGCATTTGAGAAATAATAATTTCATCAGGAACTGAATTCATTTAATTGTGAGTACTAGGATTAGTAATTTGTTGTAACACGTATAGTAAAGCAAGTTATTTAAACTCAAAAACCAATACATTTATCACAGTGTTATAAATAGCACACATTTATGTATCTGTAAGATAACTACAGTCAATCAGTTGCACCTGTAGATTTTTCTTTTTTTCTTTTTAAATATTCTGATAGTATGTAAAGCTAAAGCTCTCCTGGGGGTTACTTATGCCCAAGTATCATGTCCATCGAATACAAATGTCCACTTTTTAATACTACAACTTAATATAAATAAAAAAGTACACTTGAATTACTTTTGAGTGTGCTTTCTGTGGTGTAGCATAGAGCATATACAGAAGCATATATATAGCTGGTTCAGAGGGTGACATTGCTGTAGGGACCAGAGGTAAAGAGTTCCACTTGCGGGGCCTGCACCCCTGCAACCAACTCAAATCACCATCACATACTTGCCTACCGTCCCGGAACTGCCAGGAAGCTCCCGAAAATCTGCAAAGGTGGACAAGTCTCCCAACCGGCCACCAATCCCCCGCACATCCCCCACCGGCATCCCCTTTCCCCCCACAGCTGCCCACTCATACAATACAAGTGGGCAGTCCCGGGGGAGCCGATGGAATGATTTACGCTGAATGGCATCATCGTAGCCCCATCCCCTGCAGCACAATACCAGTAATCACCACATTGTGTAATAGGGGCAAGGCCGTGATGACACGATTATGCAGCCATGCCCCTGCTCTGCCCCCAAATGTGCATTACGCCCCTCGCCACACCCTCTGCTTTGCTGATCTGGCTTTGTTCTTGTTTTGTTCATACCGATTCTTTCTATGTACCTTGTAAGGCATTGTGGACCCCTTGTGGAGCCATATAAATAAAGGATAATAATAATAAACATTGAGGTAAGTTGGAAGTCCATTGTGTAAAAAGTATTAGGTGTAAATATATTTGTTTTTGTTCGCTCAACCTGTTAAATGTTAAATGAAATTCTCCAGAGTAAATGTAGAGTAAATGATTTTATGTCACATGTAAAATGTGTTATTCAGTATCAGTGACTACCGCAAAGTGAAAATTAGTTATTGAAGGGAAGATAAAAGTAGACTATTTAATTGTTGCTCCGTTCGGGCATGAACAGCCAACCAGCAGCGGCATTTTTGCTCTTCCCCTCCTGAGGAGGTGAGCAGAAATGTGTGAAAAGTCCTGGTTTTGGGGCGCCCAAACAGGAGTTTGGCACCCTAGCGTGGACTTTATATAGGTTTAGCTGCTGTACGCGGCTAACCCCAGGCTAATTGGGCACGACAAGCACGATAATTAATGTCCATGCAAAACAATTGAATTGCAACATTGGGGGCTCAATAATTACCGCAATTTAAGAATCAGTTGAATCGCCCCCTGAAAGCGAGAGGAGCACAGCAATAGAGGGGATTAAGGTAATGGAACGGCTGAAAATTTGCTTTAATAGAATGATTAAGAGATATTACAGGGGAGTTATCAGACATTGTTTGGGAGTAAATAGAACACAGATGCAGATACGTGTAATGGTGCATACACACGGTCAGATTTTTCCTTCAGATCAGAACGATAACGATTTAAAAGTCGTTCATATCTGAAGGAAAATCTGACATATCTGACATGCCTGAACGATGGACGATAAACGATGCGCATTCCCGTTTGTCAGATGACGATATCTGACATCTGATGTGTTTGCAGTCAGACTTGGACGATTCCATTCATTTTAATGCAGTCAAAAATCGTTCAATCGTTCAAATCGTTCAAAACTTTGGTAAAATCGTTCAAATCGTTCAAATTGTTCGATCGTTCATCTGACAAATCTGACCGTGTGTATGCTCCATAAGTTGTGATGAAAAGAAGGGGAAGACAGAGAAACAAAATGAAACAAAAATAACAGAGAATAATTAGAACAGAGCGGAGTGGGGGGAATATTGACCCGACAGGTAACAGCTGCAACAGATAGAAAGTAACAAACATCATAAGGCTGGTAAGAAAGGGAGCAGAGCACAGAAAAGAGACTGAGAGAGAGACAGGTGTTAAAGGCAAAGGTGATAAAGGTTTCTGACAGAAAAATAAGAGTTTGAGAGCAAAAGGGGGGATAGAGGGTCAGTGAGGTTGTTAAGGAAGTTTAGAGAATCAGTATATGTACAGTATGTACACTATGATGAGACCCATATTGTACATGTTCAGATAATGACATAACTGCCAAAATGTCATCAGGTTTTCAAGATAATGCTTCAAAAATATTTTTTTTTTAAATGAAGTATTTTTTATTGGGTTTCAAGAAGAGTAAAACAAAAAAGCATATCAACAGTAAATAACAACATAAAATGCTGTGACATTAAGAGAAATGGAACACAAGCATATGGAAATGAGGAATGGGTATGAAATACCGGCAGCTGTTTAGCCAGTTCAAATCCCGACAGGACAAGATGCTGACCAGTGCTGGTAAGTACCCTAACCCTCCCCTCTCTCCCCCTAACCCTAGCCCTCCTTTAGTGGTGCCTAACCCTAAAACTTGCGAGGTGGTGCCTAACCCTAAGCCCCCCAGGGGTGCCTAAACCTAACCTCCCCTTGCTGCACCCTAAACCTAACCCTCCCAGGGGGGTGCCTAACCCTAACCTCCCACCAGTGGTGCCTAACCCTAACCCACCTTCCTCTAGCCTAACCCTAACTTTCCCAGGGGGGTGCCTAACCAATATCCCCCCAAGAGTCCCTAAACCTAACCCCCCTTTCCCCCACCCCTCCCTCCCCCCCGCGGCTAAGTGCTAAGAAGCCCAGACTTACCTCGTTCGGTCCAGCATCTGTCTTTCGGCATCAGGATTAAGATAGGCGTCTGTATTTAGACGTCTATCTTAAGTTTCCTGTCTGGCTTTAGCAGTCGGGATATAAACCGGTTGCATTTAGTCTGCTGGTCTATTAACTACATCCCAATGATACATATCAACAAGGAATAAACCAATAAGGCTTTGAGATTAGAAACACAGAGACATGAGACACAAAAGCCAACCAGAACATCAGACATCCTGGGAGAAACATCCAACTATAAAACATATATAAATGGAGTGATGTGCAGGGTGGGGAATGAGGAAGAGGGCAAGGCTAGTACTAAGGAGGATTGTCTCGACCAGCCATTCTGACACAATAAAACGAGAGTGAGCCCACCAATCCCATATTTTGTGATATGTATAGACAGCATTCCTACTTGTATAAACATAATGCTCAATATCAGCTGTGTCATAAACCAAACCTTGTCAATTATGACTATCCACTAATCCAGAGCAAACCAAACTCTAGCCATTATGACCTTGGCAAATCTGGAGAGACACTTATTTATAAATGGTTACACGAACATTTTCCTATATGTGAGACCAAATAAGCAGGATATGGAGTCATTGGGAGGGAGCATGGAGACAGTAGTTCTAATGTCAGACCAGACCTGCATCCAAAAATCATGGATATCTGGGCAGGCTCAGAAAAAATGCCAAAAGCCATTGACAGGAGCTACGCACTTACAACAGTCAGCAGCATCATATACACCCACCTTAACAAGGCAGACAGGGGTACAGTAGGATATGTGAAATATATAACAATGAATTGGTTGATAATGGTCACAGAGGGCAGTGTATAAAATGGAGCCTAAAATATGTCCCCACTGCTCATCAGTAGGAATAACCATGTCGATTTCCAACTTCAATTTCAGGAGGAGAAGAGCATCTGAGAAAGAACAGGCAATAAGATTGTTGGAAAGGAATGAGATAATTTTCCTGTGACTTAAGAAACAATCATTACAAGGGAAGGGGACATCAGCAGGTGTACAGTAACGAACTGGGCATGCACGGCATGATGTAGATGAAGGTATGGAAATCTATAAAATACAGCATAAGTAAGGCTAAATTTCACTTGCAACTGTTCAAAAGACTTGAGGATACCATCTTGAAAGAGCTGCCCTATACAGGAGATCACATATATCAGCCAGATATTGTAAGTACTGGGCATGCCTAGCTCAGGGTAGAAGCCATTGAACCAGAGTGGAACATTAGGATCCACCCAACCCCACAAAACAGACCCTGAGCAAAGCACCACATCAAAAAAAACTGTTGCACTAGTAGAGCAGGCCTAGACAACACTAGCTTAGAAACTAAAACCAGCACAGGAGATAAAGGTTTGGTCAGCCAGGAAGCCCAACAAAGTATGATCACTACAATCACATCACACAACAGGTCCACCTAGTGAGCAAGCTGAAAGACCATGTAATAAAGCCTAATACACCCGCGCACGCAGGGGGGGGTTCTAAGTACCTAGAAACCCCCCCTACCAGCTGCTCCATAGCCGTGCAGCTGAACTATTTTTTTTTTTAAAGAGAGGCTCGGGCTCCTGCCAAAGCTCAGGCAACTGTGCCTGCTGTTATACTGTGCTGACTGTAGGGGGAGCTGCAGCGGTAGCGAGCAGCCCCTCCTAGGCAGTTCATATGGGAGCACCAGCATTGTAAGAGGTTGAGAGCTGCTTCCGGGTGACAGAGATCGTACTGCCGTGCCTGCAGTTTCTCCTGGAGCTGCACTGCAAGTCTGTGTTTCACATGTGGGGTGCGGTATGTTGGTGAGGTGGACTGGGAAGGGGGTGCCGACAAGGCGAGTGGGCAGGGGTGCTGGCAGGGTGGGGGTTGATCCTTAATAAATGATTCCAGAGCTGTATTTATTTGTGATTTTAAGTGAGAGGTGTGTGTCACTGTCAGTTTGTGTCTGTGTAGTCTTTGTCAGTGTGTGTGTCTGTGCCAGTGTGTGTGTCTGTCAGTGTATGTGTCTGTGTAGTCTTTGCCAGTGTGTGTGTCTGTATGTGTGTGTCTGTGTAGTCTTTGTCAGTGGGTGTGTCTGTCAGTGTGTGTGTCTGTGGAATCTTTGTCAGTGTGTGTATGTGTGTGTTTGTGTAGTCTTTGTCAGTGGGTGTTTCTGTCAGCGTGTGTGTGTCTGTGTAGTCTTTGTCAGTGTGTGTGTGTCTGTGTAGTCTTTGTCTGTGTGTGCGTGTCTGTGCCAGTGTGAGTGTCTGTTTCCAATGGAGGACTCAATGCCGCCTTTTTTTTTTTACAGGGGCTGAAAAGCTCCACATGGTATTTTCAGTATCTATAATTGAACTACGAGAGGGCACCCCCGAAACGTATTCAATTCATCCATTTCTTTTTTTCTTTCATTAAGGTATTGATGAAAGATGTAATAAATGGATTAGCAATCTTGGATTATTGAGTACCCGAGGAGTGCTGCCTGTATGTGTTTAGGTTTTTTTGTCATTGGTTGTGTAACCTAGTATTTGGACACCCCCTTTTCAAAATCCTGTGTTTGCCACTGTAATATTAGGGAGGGCTAGTCACCCAGGCCTTGGAGCAATGGGTACACAGGCAATCATAGGCATCTTTTTCTGGAGATGAAGGAGAAGACAAGGCATTCAATACCTGAAAAAAAATAAAATAAGTTTTTACAGATATAAAATGGGAAGTGTTGTAGGACACATAAATATTTGGGCTGGAAGATCATTTTAAATAATTAAATGTGTCCAGTAACAGACAGAGGAAGTTTCTTCCAAATTTGAACCTTACACTTAAATTGGACGGTGATATTGTCATTATTATGGGTTGCATAATCCGCAAAGTTAGGGGTTACAAAAACTCCAAAATAGCAAAAATGTAGGGTCCACTGCAGAGGACAGGAGAGGGATGACTTTGTGTGGAAGGAACCATCGATAGGAAAGATATGGGACTTAGACAAATTTATAAGGAGGCCAGAAAAGCCAAAAAACTCACTAACTGCACAGATAAGACTGTACACCGAGCCAGAAACAGCAGCATGCATGAGCCAAGGACCCATGCCAAATCTCACCAAGACCTCCCAAAGATAGTTCCACTCAGCGTAATTACTTATTTAAAACAATTGTGGGAACCTTTTCAAAATTGCGACAACCAAGGATTTAATGGTACAACAATAGTATAATGTATTAACAAAGCATTAAAAGTCGTATATCAAATATATATTTTTTATTTTCCACTGTCACTTCGAGCTTGGATAGTTTTAGTGATTAAATTGGCCTTACAGTTACAATTTTAGTTCTAGGGATAAATGTTAATGAGAAGTATGAATTTGCTTGAGGCTAATAAAGTTGTTATTGTCCTGACTTGCTCTTTATCTCTGACTCAGCAGATCGTAGGATCAACTTGGTCAAGCAAAAACAATCTTGAAAGAAAATGCTCCTCTGTCCTAGGGCACCAGAGTACTGAGATGTTTTTGTACTTTTCTGGTTGTATTTGACACATTTTGTTTTTAAGGTGTCAAGGAAATAAAATTGATTTTAGTGAATTTACTTATGTTAATCTAGATATGTGCTGGCAGAGACGCAAGCCCCCTATTTCCACCAGTGAAACCCGCAAGAGTATTTAGGCTTCACTGCTGGAAGGCCCACAGGTCGCTGCCAGTGGTGGATCCAGCTAAATTGTATTACTGATGCTGCAGCTCCGTGCAGGGGAGTGAGCTGCGGCTACTTCCAGTCAGTCCAAGGTGTGAGGTTCTGGTTTTGTTATGGACCCGGGGTGTTATTAGGAGCAGACACTGAAGCAGACTTAAAAGAGAAAGTGGAAGTTTTAATGAGTTGTTTAGTAGACATGAATATGGCAACACAATAGTCCGGGTAGTACTAAGGTGCACTTGGAACTGTAGTGAGGCAATGGGAAAAAGTCTAGGTAGTGACAGACAGGAGACAGTCCAGTATTCCAGGTTTTGTGGGGCTGGAGAGAAGTGCAGGCTGAAGAAAACAGGATTCAGTGGAATGCAAGTGGAGGCAAAGTGCAGGGTACAGGAGACTCAGGAACTCAGGCAAGGGAAAGGTAAATGGAGGAGGCAGGAGCATCCAGCAGAGTTGGAGCAGGCAAGGTGAAGCAGGCTAGGCAGGGATTCCAACGACTGGTGTATAAGCACAGGAACTCTCTCTCAGCTTCCGCTGAGAAACATGTTGCACTGGCAATGGAAGGGAGCTCTGAACTCCCTTAAATACCCAGTGCTCTACCATGACAGGCCAGAGAGAGAGAGCACGTGACACACCAGGATAGGGCGATAAGGTCACATGGCCATAGGCAAGATGGCGGCGCCCATGCCGGAGCGGAACAGAAGCACCACCAGGCCTGACCAGCCCAGAATGACAAAATGCCCGCATAGGACCACGCACAGCCAATGCTCCCCGCCAGACACCAGCACCACCGCCAGATGCCCCTCGCCATAGCGTCCTCACAGGTATTACCCACTGACCGCCATGCCGAGAAACCCTGGTCGTGACACAAGGCACGCGGCTGGAGTGGACGGACAACCCCTACTGGCAGGAAGGAACAAGCTCATAGTGACGTCAGAACCTTCACTCTCACTTTCCCTGATCCTGTTGCTGCCGTAGCGAAACTTCTCCACTCACGTGGAAGATGGCTTTCTCAATGTCCCTGGTCCTCAGGGAGGTTCTGCTTGTGAAGCAGGCAGTGGTGGTAGATCTCATCCCGACCAGGTAGTAAGACAGCATGCGGCTTGTGTTAGGGGCCTCTGATGTGCACTCCTGGGGCTAGGTGGGGCTTGTTCATGTCTCCCTGCCCCAGAGTCCTCAGCATATCACACCACCATCATCATTATTATTATTAGTGGCCAGACCTATAACTGCTCCATGTGTTTATCAGGAGTCCAAGAGCCACAATCAGCGATCAGACATGTGATATCTATCTATCTATCTATCTATCTATCTATCTATCTATCTATCTATCTATCTATGTGTCTGAGGTATTTGATAACCACTATGTGTAAAAAAGCAGCTAGTGAATCAGGGGGTGAATACAACTGACAAGTCAATGTATACTTGGTTCGTATCTAAAAAAAAGGGTTATTTATTTACTAAATGGCAAAGCAAAATAACATAATCTCATTAAAAGACACATATATGGGTGTCATAAAAAGTATACAATGTAACACATTTACATAGTACTCCTCTAGCTGGAGCGTATTGACCTGCACACCTAATTTCTAATAGACTACAGTCTGATTGATTTGTTAGGTCCGGTATTAATGCTTTAAAAGTTTAATTAATACTTGCCACCAAAGTGAGGAGTTTTAGGTGGATATTCCTCCTCGTGATAGCGGATTTTGAAGTGTTAGTAATGAGCCCAGGTAGCCAGCATTGAGGGTGAATGGCCAGGTACACGGTGGTCATGATTTGTAGCAGCTCTTTCTGATAGCAACAGATTGCACATGGCTCCAGACAAAATTCTCCCTTGAATAAGTGGCTTTCACAATGCCAAGGTGGTTGCACCATCAGCGGGCAATAGAGGTGAGTGTCTAGGAACTGCAAATGGAGCGGCTCTACCCGTGAAAAGGGGAGCCTTGTTTTCTCCTAGGCGGCTTACCCCGCAGTTGGTATCCATTCTGTTTGTGGCATTAAGCCAGACAGGAAAGGTTACTTGGATGACAAGCGTTGCAGCAGTTGGTATCTGGATGGTGCAACAGGTGTATTGCAGAATAGTCACCTATGCATTTCAACGCTTCTCCAGCGTCTTTGTCATGGTGTGTTTGATAACCACAGCTGCAGTGCCAGGGGCCTAAAAGAGTTGAGACTGAAAATGGGAGGGGGCAAGATTGAAAGTGGGAGGAGTAATGAGTAGAGAGGGGAGAAGTCATGATTAATTCGTAAACTGCCCACCTAAAAGAAAAGTTCTGCCCCTGGCCGAAGCCCTCTGATGTGCGCTCAGATGTGACATGCCATCAGCAAAGCCATGCACTTGTCCGAAGTGCCCTGCATCAGAATTTTGAGGTAGCGGGAGAGAGATCCAATGTTGAGAGGTGGGAATAGAGGGAAGCCCCAGTAGATGCCAGGTCAGCTGCATCCACATGTCAAGTAGAACAGATGAACGTTTCATAGACTTAAATCTATTGGACAGGTCTTTGCCTTCATTCCCTCAAGATTATCTGTGCAATTGGGAGGTTCCAGGGGAGGTTTAATTGTGTTGCTCATCAGTCAATACATGTGTGGCAAATTGGACACAGATCCGATTCCAAACATTTGGTGATTTGTTTGAATATCCAGACACTAAACAAAATTAATCTTAGTTCCCTGTCTAGAGATATATACTCCTATTCATCTACCCATATTGTGTACAAATTCAGTGAGAATGGGACTGATTCAGAGATGGACACAGGGGATACGTTTAAGAAGCCGGCGGCCGCAATCCCGACCGCCAGCTTCCCGAATCTTCTATCCCGCCTAGGGTTAAATGACAGGCGTCTAAAATCTAGATGCCTGTCATTTTCCCGACGCCGGGAGACAGGCGCCCGGCATCCCGATCGAAGGGATGCCGGGCGTCGCGAGCGGACAGCTGCGGGGGGGGGAGGGTTAGGATTAGGGCACCCAGGGGGGGATTAGGGTTAGGCACTCCCCCGGGAGGGCTAGGGTTAGGCTTGGGGGAGGGAGGGTTAGGGTTAGGCACCCCCGGGGGGGACTTAGGTTAGGCACCCCCCCAGGGGACTTAGGTTTAGGCAGCGGGGAAAGGGGGGTTAGGGTTAGGCACTTAGAGGGGGGAGGTTAGGGTTAGGCACTTGGGGGAGGTTAGGGTTAGGCACCCCAGGGAGGGTTAGGGTTGGGGGGGTTAGTTAGATTAGTTTATACTAACCTTAGGGACGATCGGGATTTCCAGCGCTGTCGGGCTTCCACTGCCGGGCTCTGCTGTTTTGTCGGGCTGCCGCAGCCGGGAATCGTACTGCTGGTCATGCGGCAGCCGGGATACCATACTGAATGCAGACGCAGGTCTGATATTTGCGCAGTTAAGCTATGTTTTTCTACTGCGCATTCATGAAAAGTCCTGGAGTCCTTTACTGAGCTTCAGTGAACCTAAGTGTCCTATGCCAGATGCAATTGTGTACGATATCGCGAACACTTGAAAAAGGGGTTACGTTTCCTGAGCGTATCAGGGTGGAGAATGTGAGATGACCTAAAGTGATCGCAAAAAGGGGCCGTTTCATGGGTGTTATGGGAGTGTCACAGACATGTCTGGGAACGCTACTGTATTCCCAATAGCAAATACAATGCTTCAGAGGCCATGTTTAGTTGGATTAGAGGAGAGTAGCTAGTTGACCCTAGGCTACCACAAATGTCGATGGTGCGGCCAATGTTGCGTCAGTGTTGTAGTGTTTACAAACTCCTTTGCAAATGCACAGACCACACAGCCTTTAATGTGGGTGCTTGTACACTCCATGGCACTGTCCAGTACAAAGAGAAGGCTGAGATTAGCATATGCATATTCCCACATCTGCTAGTGCGAGAGCTGCTGTGAGTGCAGCTGCATTACCATCAATCTCTGAATCAGGCCCAAGGAACTGAAATGTTAGCCCATAGCAACTGGGGGGATGTCTTTGGTAGTAAAGCGTAGGATACATGGTCATGGAAACCAAGGGTTGTTACACAGTATTCATAGGTGTACGCAATTCGAACGCAATGCTGATGTTCACGTAGCGACAGCAGCTGCATTCTCAGCCATAAAGTCACAGTCACAGTGATCATGTTCAGACGGAAAAACTATACCTGCCATAGGGCTGGTGCGTGTGTCGATGGTACACGCAATGGTGCACTGTCATGAATTGCCAGCAATGGTAAAGCATCCAAATGCTGAAAGTGGGTGTGTCAGTGCTTACTCATTGAGATGCAAGTTACTACACCAGGGGGTGGCTGATACTAACATACATGCCTACTCTCCCGGGGGTCGCAGGAGGCTCACGATTTTTCAAGTAACCCCCCGCACCGTCCGGAGGAGTAGGCAGATCTCTCGCATCCAGCCCACTTCCCACTTCCTAGAAATTTGCGGGTCCGTATTGAGGGGGCAGGGCTTAATGATGCGAATCGCGTTATTTAGCCCCGCCCCTTCTTCACGGACCTGCAAATTGCTGGGATTTACAGTAAAGGGGCAGGGCCTTATGACGGCTATAGCCTGGCCCCGCCCCCCAAAGCACAGAGCACCAGGTCCTCTCCGGCTGCTCCCGGAAAGGACTACTTATAAGTTGGTAAGTATGATTTGTATATCATCGCAGCCGAGTCATCGACAACAGATGCAAGAGCAGACACAGCAGTGTCCAACTCTGCATCATGCACAAGGTGTTTAAAGGCCACAAGGGTGCATAGGCACTGTAAACACAAGGGAGCTAATTATCTATGGGCATGCTGGCAGACAATGGAGGAAAACTAATGTGATCCATATTTGTAGTCAAGCGACCAGAACCAAGATACCAGCAATCTGTACAAGCACCGCTGCCAGAGAGAGTCTCTGAAAGCCATAAAGGGGCACAGCCACTAAACGATCTACTCCCTGTCCAATCTCTAAACAATTTTCCCTTGATTTTTTCCCTTGAAATTTTATCTTTCAGTCTGAACGATTTGCAAACGATTTGCAAACAATTTGCAAACTATCTTTAATAGATCAAGTGAAATTGACCTGCATGTTCAGTCGACTGACGAGACGATCAAACGACCAGCGGGAGCGCGCTTCGTTGATCGTTAACGACCAAACACTACACGATTTATAAACGATTTTTAAACAATTGAACGATAACAACGCCTGCTAAAATCGTGTAGTGGATGCCCCCCTTTAGAGTAGTTTTGACATCAAAACTTACATCTGCCAAGTCTAAGTAAGTGCTGGTTCTGGCACATAGTTGTCAGGTACACAGATTAAACATATAATACATAGTAATACTAAGACATCAAAGCATTTAAACCATAACTGGATCAGATCTGCATGACTTTTCTAAATAAGGTAAAATAACAAATAACAAAAACATATTGCATACAAGGAAAATGTGAAGTATAACTTACTGGAGCTAAAACTGCATGGATGCATTTTAATTAATCTGAAACAGTTCTAACTTTCACCACAAGATGTCCTAAGGTCAAACCAACATTTACATACATCTCCCACTGACTGAAACATATTGAACCAATGACTCATCAATGCTTCTTTATGTGTGTTATACCACTTTCAGACAGAAAAATGTCATAAACCCGGCTTTTACCCGGCATTTGAGTGCCGTGTCATTTTGCTGGACCCTACCTGAACCCCCATTCAGACAGAAGAGCAAATTACCGGGTCAAACCTTTCTACCCGATAATTTGCTGATTAACACGGGTATTTCTTCTGTCTGAAAGGGTCAACCTGGGTCAAAATTTCCGGGTCTCCGACCCTGGTAAATTCCTGGGGTCGAAGTCCCGGGATTTTTGACCCTAGTTGACCCTTTCAGACAGAAAAACGACCTGTGTTGATCAGCAAATTACTGGGTTGAAATGTTTGACCCGGTAATTTTTTTTTTTTCTCGGTCTGAAAGGGATATCATTAAGGGCCTCAGGGTGGGATGTACTAAAGGAAAAATGCAGTAAAAAACCCCCGTTTTCAGGATTTTTACCGTATTTCCATATGTACTAAGCCTCGGCCACCCTATTATCGGTGCGGAGGGTAACGCCAGAAAATCCTGGCGTTACCCTATAGAAGACTATGAGTGTCCAACCATGCAGCCCTTGCGGCAAGTTTGACCTGCTTCAATTACAGCAGCTCTGCCGACACGCAGAGAGCTCTCATGCAGCATATGAGATCACAATGGCTAATTTATGCACACCCATGTAACGGCATTTAAAAGGTAAGACAGACCTGCGTTTTCTAACCACAAATGCCGACTACCTATCACTCACTTTGTTTAAGAGTTCTCTGTGCATGCAGAATTACAAAACAATCGCACATACACAGTGTGGCTTTTACGCATAAGCAATAGAAAAAATTTCTCGGTCTGTGTAAAAATTGCCATTACGTACATCTCTGAATCAGGCCAAGACCACTTGTCTGCCACACTGTACTGCCTTTGGAAACAATACAGCAAAAGCATTAATGCCTGACTTCACGGGATGTCGGATAAACCCCAAATCAAAGTTCAGCCTAATATTGCTTTAGAAGCACTCCCGTTATTCATTCAATGCTTCTCTTTTTATGCTAAAATTATGGTTAACATAATTAATTGTCAATATCATATTTATTACATATTACACTGGGTGTGGATTAAAATATCTACACTATTTAGAAAGACAGTCAAAAGATCGACACCAAATGGTAGACAGGCAATAGATCGACAGGTACAAAAGGTCAACAGGTACAAAAGGTTGACATGGATGAAGATTGACAGGTACAAAAGGTTGACATTGGAATGGTCAACACAATAAAATGGTCAACATGTTTTTTTTTCTAACCCTAATCTTCACCCTAACCCTCCCTCCTGATGCCTAACCATCTGGGTAAGTACTTAACGGTAGGTATGATGTGAAAAAAAACTATGGTGCTAAATCAATAATACTACAAAAGAAAATGAATAAATAAAGATGGGTTACTGTTTTCTTGAGTGTCAATTTCTGGCATACTCCAAACCAAATACATGAAAAATAAAGTAGAAAAATAAAACAGCATAATCCTGTATATAGTCAGATATGACGGTTTATTAGGTCCACATTGACCATAACATTAAAAACTTCTCATCCAATAAAATGTTAAACGTACAATGTATATAGACACAAAATTAGCATATAAATGCATACATTAATAAGACAGCAAGAAAGACCTAATGGCCTGCGTACCAGATGATGGTAAAAGTTCAGCGTTGGGATGCACTGTGAAGCAATCCGGATTTGCCCCCAGTGTCTCACAAGCAGCATTTGGTAGCAGATAAGGGGCCTGATTCAGAGCCGTTCGCTATTTGTGGTCGTTCGTTTAAAAACAAGGGGTGGCTATTCAAATGATCCGTACGCACATTGCAGTCTGTTCACACCTCTAAGTCTGAACGAGCGAGCAAAACATACGCTCGTTTATTTGTTAAAAACGCCCCCTGGCCGCTCGCACCATACGTCATGTCCGCTATTTATTAGATTAATCGAGTACATCGACCAGCGTATGAAATGCTCGCTATTCTTGTGGTTGGTGTTTGCTACCACAAATTTGCGAGCAGTTCTGGCTATAAAATAACCCAGTGACGTGGTCAATGACGCTGCTGTTTTAAATATACACACCCATAAAACGCCCGTTTTGACCTTTAAGCACGCCTGCGTTCGGATCTCCACTCCCCATTTTCAAGCTCCTTCCCCTGTTACCACCCACATACGCCTCATTCTGTCACTCAAAATAGCAGGCCCTCGCTATATTGCGTACCAACGATTTTCGGCCGCACTGACTGGTTCGCGCATGCGTACTAAAAACCGTACGCATGCGCAGATGTGCAAACATCGCTCGGAACGAGCGTACTGCCGCTAACGAGCGGCTCTGAATGAGGGCCAAAGGTTGCTTCTTTGTGGTTTCAGTCCTTAATGCATTTCGAGTATCTGGTGCAATTCCTCAGAAGGTTGGTCTGGATAAGTGCCTAACCCTAACTGTCCCTCCTAGTGCATAACCCTAACCATCGGGGTAAGTGCCAAACCCTAACTTTCCATCTTAAGCATAACCCTAACCCTCCGGTAAGTGCCTAACCTTAACCCTAACCATTGCACATTCCAATGCTGACCTTTTGTACCTGCTGACCACTTGGTGTCTACGTACACACTCGACCTTTTCATTGTCGATCTATTGACTGCCATCCTATGACACCTTTGTGTGTTTGTAGATACTTACTAGATCAGTGGTTCTCAAACTCGGTCCTCATGACCGAACACAGGTCACATTTCCATGTCACCCAGCAGGTGCACAAGTGTAGTCATTACTCACTGACACATTGTAAAAGATCCACAGGTGGAGCTAATTATTTCACTTGTGATTCTATGAGGAGACATGGTAAATATTCACTGTTTGGGCGGGTCCTGAGGACTGAGGGCCTGATTCTGTAAGAATCGTAATTGCAAAGCTGCACGCAGGCTATAGGTATATGATGTATGCACGCAGGCAGCTTTGTAGATATGATAATGCAGCAGGAGGCATCACGCCCCCTGTGCATTACTTATCCGAGCTGCGTTGTCCAACGCATCATCGGTTAATCTGCGTACCATCGGCCGCAGTTTAGAGGAAGAGACCAGGAAATCTCCGTCATCCGACGGAGATCCTGGCTTCTTCCCTCCCCCGCAAAGGCGGTGACACGCCTCCATTTCGGGAAACAGAGGGCATCGCCGCCCCCTCCCCACCCACAAACGGCAGCAGACTGTCAATCACTGTCAGTCTGCTGCCAGTTTGCGTGAGGCCTCGCAGACCCGTTCTTCACATGCGCAGAACGGGTCTGGCGTCTGTGCAGCTTCCAGAACATCAGGCCCTATATATACAGACATATATGTACTTCACACCTATCTACTCTCATGGAATATCAGTAAAATTCCGGAATTTTGATTTCATATCCGTCACCATTATCAGTGTGCAGTGCACATGGGCCCTCACACCAGCCCTATCCCTAGTGGAAAAGATCTGTAACTAGCTTATGTACACATAGGTGTATTAACAATTGGTGCAGGGTGTGCAGTGTACACGGGTCCTTGCACCAGTGGGAGCCCGTGGCACTCACCCTGCACCCAGCATCTGACAGTTTTCAAGTAGTATTTTATTTGGGTAAAGAAAGAAAAATCCAGAGGACCAGGGAGCCTTAATGCATCAGCGCAGCATTTGGCTCGGCCATCACCACTCACCGTCTGTCACTCACTCTACAGGCTCTGATTGGCCCCATCTCCCACAGTATGTATGTCACTCACTCTCAAGGCTCCAGCTGCCTGGAGTTTGGGTCCGCCCCCAGCTTCCCACAGTCTGTCTGTCAATCACTCTGAAGGCTATGACTGGCCGGTATTTAACTCCGCCACTGCCTCCCACAGTCTATGTCACTCTGCAGGCTCTGATTGGCGGTTTGGCTCTACCCCCCACAACCTGTCCCTCACTTCATCTCCTCCTCTGCTGACTGCCAGAACTTTTAATGATGCCGATAATAACACACAGCGTGTATTTATACTATTAAGCTGGGTAGACACTTGTCCAATCTTTGGTAGATCCGACTCCAGACCGGTCTGCCCGACATTAGACAGGTGTGTACCTCCGCAGACCGACCCGCACACCCAATCTTGGACACCTGTCAGATCTCCTGCTTTTTAGTCATACTTAAAAAATAGGAGACCTGGCCACCGACCAAACGACCAATTTTGTAGTGTGTAGGCTGCGAAGACTGGAGCTGGTGACCGATCTCCGGTCCCAGCAGCCCAACACACCATCAGCGTGGCGGCAGATCCCACAGCTGCGGGACACAGCGGGCATGCGGTGGTGGCGACAGTAGGCATCAGCAGGCAATGGCGATGAACTGTATGCAGAGTTCGGCAGTGGGTGACATCATGGCTTCCCATTTCAAAAATGCCCTCGCAGCGCCACTTTTGCAGTTCAAAATGACTGCAGCGAGCCTATCATGGCGTTCCGCGTCATCGCCCTGTCCCCTTTATGCCGGCTTATATAAGCCAGCTTGAGTCAGCAGGTGATAATCCAATGGTAGAGGAGGAGCACTAAAGAGCTCCTGAAGATAGAAGATGCCAGGGAAGTCCTGGATGGGCCACAGCCATACAAAGGAGTCCTCCAGGTGAAGACGCCGTGGAAGTCCTGGGGGAGGCGGTGGCCATGTAAAAGAGCTTAAAGGTTGCCGCACACCAGGTGAAGCAAAATAATTATTAAAACATTCTGTGTTTTGTTTTTATTTTAATATATCTATTACAGGGGTACTATAGGTACCAGCGGGCTCTTAATGCCCCATCTGCTGGTACTTTTGGTTTTACAAGTACCAGTAGGCGTTCCACCTGTAAAAGACAATATTAAACTTTTACTAATCAACTCAGCACCCACAGCCCAGGGGTGCTGGGGATAGCCCTGGGCTTCAGCCCTGGCCTTGGGTGCCTGGGATAGGGGGGACCCCTTTATTGGGAGGGTCCCCACTTTCCCAGGAATCCCTAGCCTGAGTTGACTAGTTAGTGAAGGCTTTGGTCAGGGGACCCCGTCAAGTGTGTCCCCTGGCTGTGGCATGGGTCCCCCTGCTAGTAGAGCCTGGTGCTGGTTCTGAAAATATGGGGGACCACTACTTGTTGTACCTAGTATTTTTAGAACCAGTGCCAGCTCCAAGAGCCTGGTGCTGGTTCATAAGATATGGGCGACCTCTACACGTTTTGTTCCTTGTATTTTTTTAACCAGGGCCAGTTCAAAGAGCCCCGGGATGGTTATGCCTTTGTGGGGGGAACCCTACATCATTGCATTTTGTTTTTTTGGTGACCTGAAATCATGTCCCCATCCAATAAACAGGTTTTTTATTCCTCAACCTCCCCCTCTTTTACATTATAATTCAATTCCTCATTGTTAAATCCCATTTCCTGCACAGCTGAATGTATTGTTGCAGCAGACACAGATTGGAGATCTGTTGAAAAATTAGACAAGTGAGTAGCGAGGATTAGATGTAGACTCTGCGAGCAAGTCTGCAGTAGGTTTGTATAAATAGTCTGATCTGCGGCCTGATCTGCCGTAGATTGGACAAGTGTGTACCCAGCTTTACTGTTTTTACACTGTGTGTGACAGCCTGGCCCTACAACAGTACATTAGAGAAAAAAGTAGTTGCTTGAATGAGGAACACGAGTACTGCTAGCCACCAGGAATAGAAATGGAACCACTGTAACCATTACCAGATATAACTGAAATAAAATTATACCTCATGATGATATTAACTTTTTTTTTACATCCATATATTTTATATATTATATTATAAACACTGATTAAAATGTACTTATAGTTGTCTTGTCTTATTTGTGTTTTATGTATATGTCATATACTGACTAGCACTATAGACAGCAGGAATGTGATGTCAGCTGGCCTGGGTCAGAGTGACAGATTTTATTTTATTATATAAAATATTATTATTTTTATTATATAACTATATGTCATTTCTCACGTTCTCCTAAACAGCAGTGATTAATGAATTGGAGGCTCAGGCTGCACTCTGTCAGACATGGAGCCTGATTGGATGAGCCACGAGACTCCTTCACTGAAAACTCCTATCTTCATCATCCCTCCTGGGACTGGAGCTTTCAGCTTTGTTACCTGCCTGATTGGTGGGGACCATTTTCTGCTGGTTCCAGCCTTAACAGGAGGACAGTGACCTGACAGGACCTGCAGCTTCACACTCAAGGCTCAGCTTTAGGCCTTTATCTATTCAAATTGTATTTGCATCTTTGTATAGTGCTGGCCTATCAAGTGCACAGTGTTACAATTGTGCGCCCCTTCACTATTCCTGGAACATACGTTACTGGGCTGGGAGAGCCTATGAAAGCTGATTATATACCTCCAGAGTCCGGCACTCCTTCCTTCAATAATTACTGTGCTCTGTGCCTTCAAAAATCACAATGTATATCAATCACAGGTGTGGCACACCAGGCATGAAATTCACCACTGAACAGCGTATCAGGTCAACGTTTCAATGTCTTTAATTCAATGTCCTGATGAAAATGTGAATTGAAGACATTGAAACGTTCACACACCAATGATTGCTATATATATTCATATATATAAATATATATATATATACATATATATAGAGAGAGAGAGAGAGAGAGAGACATAAAGAATTGCATAAGAGTAACCACAAATGGAAGGACCAGCACACCAGGTGAAATATCAAAAAAAGGTTAATTTATGTAAGGTGCATGTAATTTATGCACCGTACATAAATTTTCCTTTTTTTGACATTTCACCTGGTGTGCTGGTCCTTCCATTTGTGGTTACTAATATATATATATATATATACATATATATATATATATATATAAAGTCAAAAGTCCTGGACTCTCAACTTAGACGTGACTTCATCAGGGTGCTTCCAAGGACATAGGTCCCAAAATAGAAGTAGATTTCCTGAAAGGAAGGATGCACTCACTGCTTAAAACAATGTTTAAAGTTTATTCCTCTATAGACATATCAGTGGAATGGGTAAGTCTGTGTTCATGGTCGACGTTTCGGCACAATTATGTACCTTTCTCAAGACCTCAGTTCAACAAAGTCATATATGAAGTACTGGAAGACGGATATAACAATATCTGTGAAACATGAAAAAACACACAATAACCTGTTTATCAGGCTCCCATATGTCAAATGTGATTGAACTATCATCAATCACTAGTTGGCACAGCCATATTATTACCACCAATGCGTATACAAAATGTAACTAGGTGTGCCCACAGCATGCAAAGTAACTCCACACGTTATAGCATATGAAAACGGCACTAAATGCATACCTGGACCTCACTGAAATCATGGCATAGAATACCCAGGGATAATCTGAATATATATACATATAGTTTATTATTAAGCACACAGATAGATAGATATATATATATATATATATATATATATATATATATATATATTTAGAATTACAATAAATAATTAGTTGCTCGTACCCTTCATACGCTTGTTGGGTAAGTGTATCTAATAAATCTTAAAGGAACAGCATACGTCCTCAGTATACACCAGCAACCACCATTGGCAACCTTAGTAATTGCAAATAATCCAAGTCTATACTTCAGCATAAGTTTAGCTGATCTTTATTCAGACAATACATACAATTCCAATAAGTAAAAAAAGGTTGCTTATCTTAGAGATCGGGATGGCTGATCTCCTTTGGGGTATGATTAGCAGATCATAGGCAGCAATGGTGGTCCACCAGGTGGATAGCAGCAATGGCAGCAATGGGGATGAGGGTCACAGGTGCTGGTGTATACTGAGGACGTATGCTGTTCCTTTACGATGTATCAGATATGCTTACCCAACAAGCGTATGAAGGGTACGAGCAACTAATCATTTATTATAATTCTAAGTATTGACTAAAATACCACACTATCAGGCACTCGTCCTGACCTGTTCTTATATTTTAGCTGCTGACCATCCCACCAAGCGGTCTCACCTTTGGACTGAGGGCCTGATTCAGAGCCGGACGCTATTTGCGCTTGCTCGTTCAGAAAAAGGGGCCGGATATTTAAATAGAGCGCTCGCTCTTTGCGGTCTGTTGATGCCTCTATGTCTGGGCGAGCGAACGAAATATGCGCTCGCTATTTTGTAAAAACGCCCCCTGGCCGTTCGCATCATGCGTCATCTCCGCTATTTATTAGATTAATCGAGTACATCGAAAGGCGTCTGAACTGCTCGTAGTGCTTGTGGTAGGATTTTCCTACCACAATCATGCGAACAGTTCAGGCTAAGAGACAACCAAGTGACGTGGCCGATGACGCTGCTTTGTTAATTATGCACACCCTTAAAACGCCCGTTTTGACCGTTTGGCACGCCTGCGTTCGGATCTCCACTCCCCGTTTTCAAGCACCTTTCCCTGTTTCCACCCACAAACGCCTCATCCTGTCACTCAATTTAGCAGGCACTCGCAATTTTGCGAACACACGATTTCCAACCACACTGACTGGTTGGCACATGCGCATTACGACCCATACGCATGTGCAGATGTGCGAACATCGCTCAGAGCGAACGAGCGGCCGCTTACGAGCGGCACTGAATCAGGCTCTGAGTTGCCACCTATTGAAGGGAGGAGAACAGTGTGATAAGAAGATTCAATTTATCAGAATTTATGATAGAAGTTATAACCACCATAACCTGTACGGAGCATCAGAATTCAATCTGTTTTCCATATATATATGCAGCATGCTGAGTTGATTCTAGCAGTAAACTTGAGTAGTGTTATGCCACATTGGGTTTAGACATACCCGACAAGTGGATCTAAAAGTTAAGTGTACTTATTCATCACATGCTCTACTAGCTGAGTATTGCATTGTGGTTCTTCTGGTTAACATTAGGACTCTAGACTCAGTCACATGATGATATACCCCTGATGAAGTCCCATCAAAAGGGACAAAACGCAGTGGGTTTCATCTGTTTCTGTGATTTTACAAATTGATGTAAGCTACTCCATATAGAATTATTATTTTATAGAATAAATATTTTTATTTTTAATACTGTTGTGGCAGTGTTTTATCTATCAGCACCATCTGAAGGAAAGAACGTATATCCTGGATAACAGAGTTTTTCATCATATCTAAAGATCAACAGAATTTTTTACTCCAAAACATGTGAAAAGGAGAGGATATCCACTGTCTTCCTTTGTGTCTAAGAACTGATCATTGGAGCATTACGATTGCCATTTCTTGTCCACATTATATCTAAAACGGGGACTTTTTGTTGTTATTATTAACTGTTTTATAATACATACAAACTTACATTGTTTCAGTGAGCGCCCCTTCTCTTCTTTTGTGATATATATATATATATATATATATATATATATCATATTGTCCTGACTCACTGACTCATCAGCGACCAGTCCAAACCCCTAGACCTAGAAAGATGAACTTCGGGGAGTATATTCCTCTCATGATGTAAGCACCCACTACGCAGTAATTTTTTTAAACTTGACTCCTAATGGGGTGAAAAGGGGTAAAATGTTTCCTCCTCCTGTGCAATGTCCTGACTGACTCATCATGGCTGCAGCACAGTTCAATATTCAAATAGGGGAGCCACACCAACTGTCACCCCAACTGCTGCCAAACATCACTGGCAGTTGGTGTGGCTCCCCTATTAGAATATTGAACTGCGCTGCAGCTCCCTGCCCACCTCTGGAGCACTATATCTCAAGAACGACTCAGTGGGTTAGCTACAGTATATTATCCATTGAAAATGCACAAGCCCAGTCTCTAGATGGGATGCAGTTAATATCCCGATCACCGGAATTCTCAAGGTAAGTAGCATGGATAGGGGGAGTGTTAGCATTAGGGTTGGGAGTTAGGTACTTGGGGTAGGATTAGGGTTTGGTACTAAGGGGGGAGGGTTAGATTTAGGGTGTGGGGAGGGGGAGGCAGGAGCATATTTATAATGGGTGCAGGGTGTGTGTTCCACACGGGCCCCTGGGTTCAGGGGGGCTTGCACCGCACACCATGCACCCATGTTACACTTACCTCTCCAGAGTTCCACATCGGCGCCGGTCTCAGCACTGTAAAAACAGCTGAAAAATGGGTGCCACAGCCATTTTCCCGTAGATTTGCACATGCGCAGTACAGGGAAACTGGCCACTGCAACCACTTTTCCGGTGACCTGCGCATACACTATAGATTCTGGGCACACTCTAGTGCCCAGAGTCTATCAGTGCGGCACTGACAGCCATGTGCTCAGTGCACCTGCCGGCCGCTGGACTGAGAGGAGGGGGCCCGAGACGGAGACTGCACACGGATTCCCTCCTCTCTTGAAACGCCCCTGGGGGGAGGATAGGTTTAGGCACCGAGGAGGGAGAGTTAGGGTTAGGAGAGGGGGAGGGTTAGGAGAGGGGGAGGGAGGGTTAGGAGAGGGGGAGGGTTAGGATACCTACCGACAGGTGTTGGTTTCCTCACCCTGTCGGGATACCGGCATAAGGATTCTGATAGCCGAGATCCCAAGCGCCGGCACCCCGTACCAATCCCCTCTAGACATCAGATGCAATAGATGTATTTGCTAATGAGAAAGCCAGTAAAAAGAAAATCTAAACTCTTTATCTTGTAGCTTAGTAAATTAGTGTTTTTCTTAAAATTTGAGTTATGGTGATGGATTATGTGTCTGTGTGTGGGGGGGTGTGGGGGTGGAGGGAACCACTTTGCACACAGGCCCTCTGATTTCTAAATCTGCCCCTGTATGCAGAACCATACCATGCCATTACCATGCCCTCACTGAACTTAGCCTGTCTGCATATTCCCCATTACCACTCATTAACACCCCTTTAGGCACACATGGAGGTGTGTACATGTCAGCATTGTCCATACTGGCATATGCTTGGCTCTTTAGAATACACAGTGGGAAAACACGCAAGATATGTCAGCAAAACGAACTTACCTTCAATGCTGCATTGTGCCCTTTATTGTTACATTTTTGCTATAGTTTGTGTAAGCCACAAATACTTTGGCCTGATTGCGAGTTGGATGCTGCAGCGCCCGTGTGTGCGTCTTTTGCCACTATTGCTTCTGTGACTTTATGCCAATACCGACATAAGCCCTTCCCTGGTGTACAAGTGCATCTGAATGTGCAAGGACTGAAACGCCCACTTTGAGCATCTTTAAATGCTCAAACGACGCTTGGTGCAACTTTAGACGCCACCATTGGTAGCACCATATAAAGTTGCACCAGCCCTATGCTAGGTGCAGATTCTTCGTCAGAGAATGGCCTCCAACGTGAGCGATTAGGCGTCTGAGTTTGCAACACTTCAGTGACACACCTGATACAATCCCATAACACGCCCATAAGACGGGCCATCTCCATGCATCTGCATAGTCACCTCCCAGTCACCGCCAGGAAGGCCCAATACATTTTCAAGACATTTCTGAGACCGCGCATCTTAATAACTGCATCTCTGTGCATACACATGAGATGCATATACACATGAGATGCAGATACACCATGAGATGCATACAAACCATGAAATGCATACACACCATCAGATGCATGGGGAGGGGGTGAGGGCACTTTGAAAGGTGGTGTGGGGCCTGTTCATCCACTGTCCCGTCTGCACAAACCCCGCCACAAACCCCCCTTCCCCCACAACCAGCAGCCCCCTGCTCCCCGCTGACAGCTCTCCACACATAGGCGTCTTTACAATGGGTGCAAGGTGTGCGGTGCACACGGGCCCCTGGGTCCAGGGGGTCCCACACTGCACAACCTGTACCCATAGGTAATTATACTTACCTCTCCGCCGATTCCCGAAGTGCTACTCCACAGCGCCAGATCGGCGCTGCAGAGCAGCAAACACTCACTGGAAAAATGGCATAGAAAAGATGTTCCCGGGAAACTGTTGGAGGGTCAATTGTTTAGTAAAAGTAGTGGTGTTCCAACTTCCTCTCTGGGATGATGAACGACTCCCAGCAGCAGCAACAGCAGCAGCGGCAGCAGGAGGCGTAGCAATGCAGGATCCTCCGGAGGAATCCCGGATAGGAGAGTCAGTCATGCCAGTGACATGGCCTTGAGGACTACTTCCGATCCTGACTAAGGAGGAAATTGACAAGGAGGGAGTTGACGGTGTGGTTTGTAGGCGCTTGGATACAACTGGACAACGGGATTTAGGTGTCCCTGGACTGCTTACGGTCTTAGCCAAAGTTTCTGAACTTGACAGTAACTTTTTATGAACGCGCTGCAGGTGCCGTATAAGGGAGGATGTTCCTAGGTGGTTAACGTCCCTACCCCTACTTATTTCACCTTTACATATGGTACATATGGCAAGACAGTTGTTGTCCGGATTTGGATAGAAATATTGCCAGACCAAAGAGGTGGAATGTTTGTTCTTCTGCCCAGGCATGACCGTGATGGGCTATTTCATCCCATGGACAACAACTGTCTCCCCCGGAGCCTGATTTAAACAAACCACATCACCATCAGAATCCTCCTCGCCAACTTCCTCCTCAGCGCCAGCTACACCAGTATCCTCATCCTGTTGTACTTCAACAGTGACATCTTCAATTTGCATATCAGCAAGTGGACTGTGGGTGCTCCTTTCAGCACTTGCAGGGGGCGTGCAAATGGTGGAAAGAGCCACCTCTTCCCGTCCAGTGCTGGGAAGGTCAGGCATCGCAACCGCCACCACACTTGGACTCTCCTTGGGGATTTGTGATATCTTCTTAGAACGCACAGTTCTTCGCTGTGCTTTTGCCAGCTTAACTAGTTTGATTTTTTTTGCGGGAGGAGGGCCTCCATCATCATGTGAAGCTGAACCACTAGTCATGAGCATAGGGAAAGACCTTAGCCGTTCCTTGCCACTCCGTGTTGTAAATGGCATATTGGCAAGTTTATGTTTCTCTTCAGATGATTTAAATGGGTTTTTTTTAAGGTCGTTTTCCTGAACTTTGTCATTTGGGATTGTATGTGCCCTCTACTATGACATTGGGTATCGGCCTTGGCAGACAACATTGATGGCATATTATCGTCTATGTCATGGCTAGTGGCAGCAGCTTCAGCACTAGGAGGAAGTGGTTCTTGATCTTTCCCTATTTTATTTTTATCGGAGAAAGTTTGGTCCTCCATTTATGTTATATTGATATATACGTGTGGCTAAGGCACACACAAACACAGAAAATAATTTTTTATTTTTGTTGGAGACTAGTGCACTTTGTGGGTTACACCACCCTTTAAGAAATGAGCCAGCTGGCTCTTTACTTATGGGACACAGGCGCACGCTTGGCGCTGCTCTTTTGTTGATGCACGTGCAGCTACAGCCCACACAATTCACAAAGACAGAAAAAAAGAAGAATTTTTTATTTTTTGTGGAGTGCACTTTGGGGGTTACACCACCCTTTAACAGACAGACGCACGCTTGGCGCTGCTGCTTTGAGGATGCACGTACAGTGCAGACAATTCACAAACACAGAAGAAAATGTTTTATTTTTGATGGAGTGCACTTTGGGGGTTACACCACCCTTTAACAGATAGACGCACGGCTGGCAACTTTCAGCCTGGGGGGCAACACAAGCAAGTGGCCCAGGCTTTCTATAAAAAAAAAAAAAAAGGAATGATGCAATTGTACCCAAAATCTAAAACCGTCCCCCTCTAGGGACAAGCCTCCAGTCACTCCAGAAAGTCCAGACCAATGAGTGTCTCCCTCTAGATGTCTAGGTGGGGGAGGGAAGATGTATAGGGATAGGACGGTTAGGAGGATAGTTGTGTAGGAGGGTAGATGTGTATGGAGAGGATGTATTGCAGGAGGAAGGTTAATGTGTAGGGAGAGGGTAGGTATATAGGGGGGAAGTTATGTAGGGGGGAAGAGGGTAGATGTGTATTGGGGAGGATGTATAGGGGCAAGGGTGGATTTGTATGGGAGGAAGAGGGTAGATGTGTATGGAAAAGAATGTGTAGGGGGGAAGAGGGTGGATTTGTAGTGGGAAGGTGGGAGCATGTGTGGGGTGGAGGAAGGGGATTTGTAGGGGGGGAGATGGAAAATGTGTAATGAAGGAAGGTGGATATGTAGAGAGGGAATAGATGTGGCAGGGAAGAGATAGGATTGATGGGAAAGGAGGAGGTAAGAAGGGGATAATAGAGGAGACAAGAAAAGTAGGGACATTGACAGAAGGATGGAGAGGAGAGTGAGGGGAGAAGGAAGAAGACGAAGGGGCAGGTGGGACAAGAGAAAGTCAAGGTGATTTGTAGGGGTAAGAGATGGAACGGTAGTGAGACAGGAGCAGACAGGCAGAGGTGATGCAGGAAAGTGAAAGGGCTGCAGTGTTAGATTATGGGTAACAGGGAAACCATCTCGACACCCATTTCATTTATCACTGTCTTCCTTTGTGTCTAAGAACTGATCATTGGAGCATTACGATTGCCATTTCTTGTCCACATTATATCTAAAACGGGGACTTTTTGTTGTTATTATTAACTGTTTTATAATACATACAAACTTACATTGTTTCAGTGAGCGCCCCTTCTCTTCTTTTGTGATATATATATATATATATATATATATCACATTGTCCTGACTCACTGACTCATCAGCGACCGGTCCAAACCCCTAGACCTAGAAAGATGAACTTCGGGGAGTATATTCCTCTCATGATGTAAGCACCCACTACGCAGTAATTTTTTTAAACTTGACTCCTAATGGGGTGAAAAGGGGTAAAATGTTTCCTCCTCCTGTGCAATGTCCTGACTGACTCATCATGGCTGCAGCACAGTTCAATATTCAAATAGGGGAGCCACACCAACTGTCACCCCAACTGCTGCCAAACATCACTGGCAGTTGGTGTGGCTCCCCTATTAGAATATTGAACTGCGCTGCAGCTCCCTGCCCACCTCTGGAGCACTATATCTCAAGAACGACTCAGTGGGTTAGCTACAGTATATTATCCATTGAAAATGCACAAGCCCAGTCTCTAGATGGGATGCAGTTAATATCCCGATCACCGGAATTCTCAAGGTAAGTAGCGTGGTTAGGGGGAGTGTTAGCATTAGGGTTGGGAGTTAGGCACTTGGGGTAGGATTAGGGTTTGGTACTAAGGGGGGAGGGTTAGATTTAGGGTGTGGGGAGGGGGAGGCAGGAGCATATTTATAATGGGTGCAGGGTGTGTGTTCCACACGGGCCCCTGGGTTCAGGGGGGCTTGCACCGCACACCATGCACCCATGTTACACTTACCTCTCCAGAGTTCCACATCGGCGCCGGTCTCAGCACTGTAAAAACAGCTGAAAAATGGGTGCCACAGCCATTTTCCCGTAGATTTGCACATGCGCAGTACAGGGAAACTGGCCACTGCAACCACTTTTCCGGTGACCTGCGCATACACTATAGATTCTGGGCACACTCTAGTGCCCAGAGTCTATCAGTGCGGCACTGACAGCCATGTGCTCAGTGCACCTGCCGGCCGCTGGACTGAGAGGAGGGGGCCCGAGACGGAGACTGCACACGGATTCCCTCCTCTCTTGAAACGCCCCTGGGGGGAGGATAGGTTTAGGCACCGAGGAGGGAGAGTTAGGGTTAGGAGAGGGGGAGGGTTAGGAGAGGGGGAGGGAGGGTTAGGAGAGGGGGAGGGTTAGGATACCTACCGACAGGTGTTGGTTTCCTCACCCTGTCGGGATACCGGCATAAGGATTCTGATAGCCGAGATCCCAAGCGCCGGCACCCCGTACCAATCCCCTCTAGACATCAGATGCAATAGATGTATTTGCTAATGAGAAAGCCAGTAAAAAGAAAATCTAAACTCTTTATCTTGTAGCTTAGTAAATTAGTGTTTTTCTTAAAATTTGAGTTATGGTGATGGATTATGTGTCTGTGTGTGGGGGGGTGTGGGGGTGGAGGGAACCACTTTGCACACAGGCCCTCTGATTTCTAAATCTGCCCCTGTATGCAGAACCATACCATGCCATTACCATGCCCTCACTGAACTTAGCCTGTCTGCATATTCCCCATTACCACTCATTAACACCCCTTTAGGCACACATGGAGGTGTGTACATGTCAGCATTGTCCATACTGGCATATGCTTGGCTCTTTAGAATACACAGTGGGAAAACACGCAAGATATGTCAGCAAAACGAACTTACCTTCAATGCTGCATTGTGCCCTTTATTGTTACATTTTTGCTATAGTTTGTGTAAGCCACAAATACTTTGGCCTGATTGCGAGTTGGATGCTGCAGCGCCCGTGTGTGCGTCTTTTGCCACTATTGCTTCTGTGACTTTATGCCAATACCGACATAAGCCCTTCCCTGGTGTACAAGTGCATCTGAATGTGCAAGGACTGAAACGCCCACTTTGAGCATCTTTAAATGCTCAAACGACACTTGGTGCAACTTTAGACGCCACCATTGGTAGCACCATATAAAGTTGCACCAGCCCTATGCTTGGTGCAGATTCTTCGTCAGAGAATGGCCTCCAACGTGAGCGATTAGGCGTCTGAGTTTGCAACACTTCAGTGACACACCTGATACAATCCCATAACACGCCCATAAGACGGGCCATCTCCATGCATCTGCATAGTCACCTCGCAGTCACCGCCAGGAAGGCCCAATACATTTTCAAGACATTTCTGAGACCGCGCATCTTAATAACTGCATCTCTGTGCATACACATGAGATGCATATACACATGAGATGCAGATACACCATGAGATGCATACAAACCATGAAATGCATACACACCATCAGATGCATGGGGAGGGGGTGAGGGCACTTTGAAAGGTGGTGTGGGGCCTGTTCATCCACTGTCCCGTCTGCACAAACCCCACCACAAACCCCCCTTCCCCCACAACCAGCAGCCCCCTGCTCCCCGCTGACAGCTCTCCACACATAGGCGTCTTTACAATGGGTGCAAGGTGTGCGGTGCACACGGGCCCCTGGGTCCAGGGGGTCCCACACTGCACAACCTGTACCCATAGGTAATTATACTTACCTCTCCGCCGATTCCCGAAGTGCTACTCCACAGCGCTGGATCGGCGCTGCAGAGCAGCAAACACTCACTGGGAAAATGGCATAGAAAAGATGTTCCCGGGAAACTGTTGGAGGGTCAATTGTTTAGTAAAAGTAGTGGTGTTCCTACTTCCTCTCTGGGATGATGAATGACTCCCAGCAGCAGCAACAGCAGCAGCGGCAGCAGGAGGCGTAGCAATGCAGAATCCTCCGGAGGAATCCCGGATAGGAGAGTCAGTCATGCCAGTGACATGGCCTTCAGGACTACTTCCGATCCTGACTAAGGAGGAAATTGACGAGGAGGGAGTTGACGGTGTGGTTTGCAGGCACTTGGATACAACAGGACAACGGGATTTAGGTGTCCCTGGACTGCTTACGGTCTTAGCCAAAGTTTCTGAACTTGACAGTAACTTTTTATGAACGCGCTGCAGGTGCCGTATAAGGGAGGATGTTCCTAGGTGGTTAACGTCCCTACCCCTACTTATTTCACCTTTACATATGGTACATATGGCAAGACAGTTGTTGTCCGGATTTGGATAGAAATATTGCCAGACCAAAGATGTTTGGTCTTCTGCCCAGGCATGACCGTGATGGGCTTTTCCATCCCATGGACAACAACTGTCTCCCCCGGAGCCTGATTTAAACAAACCACATCACCATCAGAATCCTCCTCGCCAACTTCCTCCTCAGCGCCAGCTACACCAGTATCCTCATCCTGTTGTACTTCAACAGTGACATCTTCAATTTACATATCAGCAAGTGGACTGTGGGTGCTCCTTTCAGCACTTGCAGGGGGCGTGCAAATGGTGGAAAGAGCCACCTCTTCCCGTCCAGTGCTGGGAAGGTCAGGCATCCCAACCGCCACCACACTTGGACTCTCCTTGGGGATTTGTGATATCTTCTTAGAACGCACAGTTCTTCGCTGTGCTTTTGCCAGCTTAACTAGTTTGATTTTTTTAGCGGGAGGAGGTCTTCCATCATCATGTGAAGCTGAACCACTAGTCATGAGCATAGGGAAAGACCTTAGCCGTTCCTTGCCACTCCGTGTTGTAAATGGCATATTGGCAAGTTTATGTTTCTCTTCAGATGATTTAAATGGGTTTTTTTTAAGGTAATTTTCCTGAACTTTGTCATTTGGGATTGTATGTGCCCTCTACTATGACATTGGGTATCGGCCTTGGCAGACAACGTTGATGGCATGTTATCATCTATGTCATGACTAGTGGCAGCAGCTTCAGCACTAGGAGGAAGTGGTTCTTGATCTTTCCCTATTTTATTTTTATCGGAGAAAGTTTGGTCCTCCATTTATGTTATATTGATATATACGTGTGGCTAAGGCACACACAAACACAGAAAATAATTTTTTATTTTTGTTGGAGACTAGTGCACTTTGGCCCTCATTCAGACCCGGATGCAAGTGGCAGTTCGTACGTTGGGCGAACGTAAAAAAATATTTAAATTCAGGCACACGCTCGTATTTTCGTTCGCATCAAAACATCCTCCCCAAACTCAGGCGACCCCTCCTCTAACTAACGAGCGTGCCAAATAGTGAGCGTACATCCCCGAAGTGGTTTGAAGGGAACGCACGCACTAGTACTACCCGGAAGGTGGACTGTCACATTTCGATTAACTGCTTGTTTATTCTGCCTACCTCCCTCAATCGTAACATGCCAATCAATATATCAATTAGCTTAATTGTTTTTTTTTTTTTTTTACACAATGCAATAAACTTTATTTATGTCCGTGTTTGTGTTTACCCGCAGAATACGTACGGCTTAAACATTCGCTTTTAATTGTCAAAATACATGTTAGCCCCTATTAAATAATTGGTCTATTTGTTTTTATACCCGCATATTTCCTGGAGTTCATTTCTTTATGTAAATTTGCTTACGCATGTCACTGCATTAAGCCTATCATAAGTCTCCCCAGATTTCTGGCCCTGTCTAACACATGACTCATACACTAACCAATAGAATTGCTCCTGTTAATTTCCTAAATACATTAGCCAATCATAAAATTTGGGAGCACTTTATCAAAAATGATTTTTAGGAAAAACTCCATTGCCATCATGAGAGCCTCCGCATTCACCAGGCGCGAGCTGCTGGTGCTTACGGAGGTGATGGATAGGCGGATGACCAGCCAGCCTCCACCCATCACCAACCGCGAGAAGCGATCCGCATATGCGGAGGTTCGGGCCGCCTGCGCTCCTTCGGCTCACGCCGCCATATCGGGCAGCTGGAGCGCAGGTGGTCGGACCTGCAACGGCGGACGCCCCGCTTGCTGGCATGCTTTCGCATGCAGATCGCTGAAAGTAAGTTTAATGGATTGTGGTTTTCATGTTTGTCTTTTTGGCCCTAACTGCATGGCCATGTTTTCCCTGTCTTTCATATTTATTCATTCTCCTCATATCTGCATGGCCATGTTTTCCCTGTCTTTCATATTTATTCATTCTCCTCATATCTGCATGGCCATGTTTTCCCTGTCTTTCATATTTATTCATTCTCCTCATATCTGCATGGCCATGTTTTCCCTGTCTTTCATATTTATTCATTCTCCTCATATCTGCATGGCCATGTTTTCCCTGTCTTTCATATTTATTCATTCTCCTCATATCTGCATGGCCATGTTTTCCCTGTCTTTCATATTTATTCATTCTCCTCATATCTGCATGGCCATGTTTTCCCTGTCTTTCATATTTATTCATTCTCCTCATATCATTTTTGTTTTTGTTTTTGGGGGTGCATTTGAAATTGTTTTTGTGCGCGGATTTGTGTTGGAACTAACCCCAATTTGTTTCCCATCTTTTAGGGGCCCAGCGAAGACTACGCCGTCAGCGTCCCGCCAGACGACAATCACGGCCACTCTCCCCCACCCCCAGCCAACACTCCAACTCCACTCCTTCCCCTATTCCCCACTCCTCCTCAGCCTTCCTACACCCTCAGCCAGATTTTTCTGGACTCCTTCCCCTCCGTCCCAATTCCCCCTCTCCTCCAACCACCCCTCTTAGAATGACCCCCTCCCCGGAGTCGGTCATTACACCGCTCCGATCTTTGGGGAATGGACCCACCTCCGAGGAGGACGATGGAGGGCCTTCTGGAGCTGGCGTTGGGTCTTCCGGTATGTTTTCTTTTGCATTTTTTATCGTCACAAACTGTTTGTATGTATTCTTTTTTTTTTTGTTTATTTTCCAAAATTAAGTGGTTTTGGGCGATTGCCGTAACCTGTTACTGCTGTTTTCAACATACACATAGCACACCTGTCGGAATTTGGACATAGGCCTTGTATTTTTGCCCTACACCATTTTAGTGTGATGAGTTTTAATGCAGTTTTTTTAAAATGTTTTTTGTTGTTTTTTTATTTTTTATTTTTGTTAATGTGGTTTCACTATTGTTGTATTAATCCCCACACTTTTCTCACCCACAGAGGAACAGAGGCTTCGGGCCAATTTATCCGCCTGTGTGGCCCAGATGCACAGCAATATCATCGGGGTGCTGGTGGTCCTTGACCGTATGTCGATCCTCCTTAGGGAGTAGTTGTTTTTTTTTTGCCCATTCTGTAAATAAATTGTTTTGTTTGAAGTTACATTCTGGCTCATTCGTTTTTTCAAAACCACATATTGTTTACCCTGACATAAGTAGAGTGTTCCTGCAAGGATTTCAAATTTTTGTCAATAAGAGTGTGTGTTGTATTTTTATGTCAAACAGCCACAAGAAACACCTAACAGTACAAATCTGATTTCCCTTTTTTGGTGTGCAAGCAGCTTAGGGCAATATTACGAAGCAAAAGGATTGTACAGGCTTCCTTTTGGTGTTGGTTTGGACCCTGAATAAAGATAACATTTTTGCTCAAATGGCGTCAGTACTGGATTACCCCTTAGTCAAATGTAACGTGTGTGAACCTGGTTACACTTGGTGGTAACATTCCAAAAAAGGGACAACATTTCACTCTCAAAACATTTATTAGCAACATAACTGAAAAATCTAAGTGGTCACTCACAAACAAAACACACAGTGATAATCTCAAATACAACACATACCAAAAAACCAACATCACAAAAAAAAACTCAAGAACTGGTTGACGAAGGACCATGCCAACATGATTCCACATATATGGCGTGGCAATAAGGGTTCCAGAATATATCCACAAAATATCCACATACAGGTTTTGTAAGGGTAGCAGGAAGTAGTCATCGTTGGAGTGCCAAAGATTATGTAAAAAAACAGAAGAGGGAGAAAATAATTAGCCAAAAATTAGATATTCTTAAACAAACCCAACCACATTAGGTATCAACACTGTTTTTTTTCAAATAATTACCTAAAAAATCTGGCCACCACATCATCGCGTATGGCCCCCCCACATACTGACCTCCGACCAACCTCGGGGGGGCCATCCTAAGGCAAGGCATCCTCTGGCTGCATTGGGACACCACTCCTTATGGCGATGTTGTGAAATATCCCACACAGGACCACAATTTTCAAAACCATATCCGGCAAATATATGAGTTCGCCACCAGAGCGGTGGAGGCATCTGAATCGCCCTTTTAAAAGGCCGATACAGCGCTCCACCACTTGCCTGGTGGCTGTAAGTGTGGAATTATACTCACTTTGTGGCCCTGGTGTGGGAGCCAAATAAGGAGTGAGCAGCCAGGGCATGCAAGGGTAGCCACTGTCTCCTGTGAAAACGAAAAGTCAACATCAGGCTCACTCTGTATGAAGCTTAACATTGTTATGTACTAAAGGTCTCCACTTACCCAGAAGCCACGCATCACCAGCTTGTAGGTTGTTTAATTTGTGCCATATCCCTGATTGCCGGATGACGAAGGAGTCATGTGCACTTCCTGGTAATTTTGCATTCAGGGACAGGATCTGGAGGGAGGCATCACATACCACCATTACATTGAGGGAGTGATAGTGTTTCCGGTTTCTAAATATTGCCTCCAGCCGTGCTGGAGGCTGAAGTGGTATGTGAGTACCATCCACAACCCCTATGATGTGTGGGAAGCCAGCTATTTGGTAAAAATTGGCCTTGGCCACACTAAGGGCACCCATATCCAAAGGCATTTGAATAAAATGATGGAGGTGCTTGAAAAGTGCCTCCATCACTGCCCTCAGGATCCGGGAAAAGGAGGATTGTGAGATGCCCGCCACTATTCCCACCGTTGTTTGGAACGATCCTGAGGCACAGAAATGTAACACCGCCATAAATTGCGTAAGTGGTGGAATTGCTGTAGGACTGTCAATTTGCCGCTCAAGATCACTCTCTATTAATGAGAGAGTGTCTATGATGATTTTTGGAGGAAGACAATATCGTCTTAAAACCTCATCATCTGGCATTCCAAAAAGGGTGACACGTGTTCGAAATATCTGGCCTTGCACGCCTATGATGCCTACGCCTGGGACGAGATTGAGGTTGGTCGGCTTCCGGGAGCAGGGCCAGAACAATCCGACCCATATCAACCTGAAATGACAACATTGGAATGTCAGCCTTTTTACCCCACCCAATAAAAATACACTAGAAATTACCATCCATTGATGCTTACATGCCGGGGTATTGTCATGATATGTTGTAACTGCAAATAATAACATCAAAAATATACATCATTTTATGCTGGCCATGTCATTCTCACAAATTTAAGCAAGACAAAACATAAAAGGGGACACACACACATTTGGGCAAAGAGCAAAACGACGTTGCGCACACTACGTCAAATTGAGGCCAAATGTAAGCAACCAATGCTCCAGGCAAAAAAAAACATTTTTAAGGGATGAATACACATTTCAGAAAGCGCTAATTATTTTGCAAATACAAGGCACAATAGGAAGTAGTAAAAATGCGCTAATTAGTTCGCAAATACATGGCACAATAGGAAGTAGTAAAAATGCGCTAATTAGTTCGCAAATACATGGCACAATAGGAAGTAGTAAAAATGTGCTAATTAGTTCGCAAATACATGGCACAATAGGAAGTAGTAAAAATGCGTTAATTAGTTCGCAAATACATGGCACAATAGGAAGTAGTAAAAATGCGCTAATTAGTTCGCAAATACAAGGCACAATAACGCCGCATAAATAATGTTCAAAAAACACAGAGTTCGAATTTGCAAAAAAAAACGTTACATGTGGAAGGCCAACCAAAGTTGCGTACAGACAAACAAGAACATTTCCTAAACAGTTTAACACATGAACTTACCAAGAGCTAATATATAAGAAACCGGACCAAAATGTCTTTGGGGCAGAGCCAAAATAAAACCTGAGAGATTAAATGATGGGAAAAACTTATTAGAAAAATCGACACCAGAATGAGAGACAAATTGACCCAAAGTTATACTTCCCCAAACTTACCAAAACTGGAAACGACCAAAAAATTAAAAATGGAAAAAAAAAGAACGGAAAACAAATAAAAAACGAAAATAAAAAAAAACCCACAAAAAACGCAATCTCCGAAACCAGCCAACAATCAACTCCAACCAACGTAACCTCCAACATTCAATAAACGCCACCTCGAGTCGAGACGCCCCAAGCCATAAATAGTGTTTAGTTTCCCGCACAAATTAAGGAAGGATCAGAGGAACGCACAATCAATGATGCGGCCGCAAAATAAGGACGCATGTACAAAAACATCACGAGACAAAAACACAATTCTGGTGTATTTCTAGTTTGAACATCACACATGGCTACAGACCAGGGAAACAATGGACAACAGTCAGGCGGTAAGTATTTCATGCATTTTGACTCAATGATTAATTATAAACATAATATTGTGCAAGTTGTGAAGTTGAGAATTCTGCAAATTTACACAAATAGGTGAGGAGGATGACATGGAAGAGGCTGCTGGGCCCAGTATTCCGGGCAAAGCTGCCAAAAAGAAAAGGCAGCCACAATTCACAAGAAAGGAGATGGAGGTTTTGATTCAGAAGTGTGTGGACATCCTGCTACAGGCAGATAGGAATATGAGTGCAAGCCAGAAGTGGAGAATGTGGGAAGAGGTAGCCGTGGATGTCAATAGGGTGGGTGATTATGTCCGTCTAGCCCGGGATGTCAAACGGCGGTAAGTAAACACTTGACCACCGTAAAACCAAAAACCAAATCAAATAAAAAGTAATGGTTCCAATTTAACCCACAGATGGCAAGACATCAAATATCGCCTGAAACAAAAAATGGCAGACAAGGCTAGGCATGCAAGGGGACAGGTGGAGGTCCCACCCCTGTGTCATTGGAGTTGACGGATTTAGAAGAGCTGGCACAGGGGTGTGTGCAGCCTGTGGAGGTGTTTGGCGTGTCCAACATGGATACGGACATGCCATACTTTGCGGCTCCTCATGTTGTCCCAGGTAAATGTTGTGATGTCACCAACTGTGAAATGTTATTGTGCCAATATGTAGATTCTAATGTGAGTCTTTTATCATTTTTCCAACAGAGACACAGGCGGATGAGTCTGCTCCAGAGGGGAGCCTTGGCCGCAGAATTTCTGCTGGCTCTGCAGGGGAGGAACCAGTACATCCGGCTGAGGACCCTGCAGAAGCCAGTCCAGGGCAATCCCCCTCGCAGGCAGTGTCCCTCCTCACAGAACTCAATTTTAAATCGGATTTCCATACGGAGATTCTGCAGAGGATGGACGCCAGTCTGGTACGGGTGGCTGAGGCCCTGGAGCAAAATGCTGCGGCCAACGTGACCATTGGTCAGGCCCTGGCGGAAAATACCAGGGCCAACATCCGCATCGCCACTGCCCTGGAGCAGCTCGTTCGCCAGCACATGGTGGAGCCGACCTCCCTTCCTGCCGGAACATCAGGATCCTCCACCTCTGGCACAACATCAGCCAATCCTCCAAATGTGCCTAGCCCTGTGCCTAGTCCAGAGGCCACAACATCTGCCTCTGGACAGGCCAGCCCGATGACATCCCGGACCCGGTCTGGCGCCCTCCCTCCCCCAGCCAAACGGGCAAAAAAACGGTGACACCATTGGCTACTTTTCCCACACTCCTTCTGTGCTTGCCTCATATTCCTTTCTGCCCAAAACTTCCCTCTCCTTTCTTGTGAATTGTTTTTAATTTTTGCATTTACGTTTACCCAAAAATTATTGTTTGCACAATTAATAAATATCGTGGAACACGGCCCAAAATGTTGGAGTTCAATATGTGTATTTTTTTTTGGGTGGATACCAATAAATTTACCAGAAATGTACGACTTTGTATTCTGACATTATTGAAAAAATGGGTTACTTTTAATCCGGGCCCACAAGCCAACAACGTTCAAACTAAAAAATTACACATTGAAAAAAAAGTGCTCGTTAAGGAACGTTTAAAACATTACCTAAGGAGGAAAAAACACCTTGCAAACACAAAATGAGGGACCAAACCTAAACATGATGACATTATTGTTACAATAGTCCAAAAACGAACACATTGCGGCCAAAATACGCCCCCACAAATGTACGCTAATTGATTGTGTAATCCTGACATTAGCAGCTATGATTTCCACCTGCGTTCGGTTTTGTGCTATCCAAAAAAACTGCTTTCCAAACACATACCAAGCCGGTTTTCAATCCAACACTAATTGAGTTTCTGACAAGCCGTGATTAATCGATGCAACATCGTGGAGTGCCGGGACGGAGGAGAAGGCCATCGCCACTGTGGTCGAGTTATCCAGCCCCTAAGCTGTGCGAGCATTTTGAAGGGAAAGAGGATCATCCAGTGACGTATGAGTTGGTACGAACACATTTGACGTTCGCATTTGTTAATGTATGTATGCCCCAAAAACGCCTTGCCACGCCTGCGTTTTTCCATCTCCACCCCCGTCAACGCCCAAAAACGGCCTGTTCTGTCAATCACATTTGACATGTCACTTCCTGTACGCTATTTGGCGAACGAGACAAAAAAAACTCGCAATCTGCCGTACGCACATGCGCAGTGTAACACCGACGCATGTGCGGTTACTCAACATCGGAACGCAACGAGCGTACTGCCTCTAACGAACGGCTCTGAATCAGGGCCTGTGGGTTACACCACCCTTTAAGAAATGAGCCAGCTGGCTCTTTACTTATGGGACACAGGCGCACGCTTGGCGCTGCTCTTTTGTTGATGCACGTACAGCTACAGCCCACACAATTCACAAAGACAGAAAAAAAGAAGAATTTTTTATTTTTTGTGGAGTGCACTTTGGGGGTTACACCACCCTTTAACAGACAGACGCACGCTTGGCGCTGCTGCTTTGAGGATGCACGTACAGTGCAGACAATTCACAAACACAGAAGAAAATGTTTTATTTTTGATGGAGTGCACTTTGGGGGTTGCACCACCCTTTAACAGACAGACGCACGCAGGGGCTGGCTGGCAACTTTCAGCCTGGGGGGCAACACAAGCAAGTGGCCCAGGCTTTCTATAAAAAAAAAAAAAGGGAATGATGCAATTGTACCCAAAATCTAAAACCGTCCCCCTCTAGGGACAAGCCTCCAGTCACTCCAGAAAGTCCAGACCAATGAGTGTCTCCCTCTAGATGTCTAGGTGGGGGAGGGAAGATGTATAGGGATAGGACGGTTAGGAGGATAGTTGTGTAGGAGGGTAGATGTGTATGGAGAGGATGTATTGCAGGAGGAGGGTTAATGTGTAGGGAGAGGGTAGGTATGTAGGGGGGAAGAGGGTAGATGTGTATTGGGGAGGATGTATAGGGGCAAGGGTGGATTTGTATGGGAGGAAGAGGGTAGATGTGTATGGAAGAGAATGTGTAGGGGGGAAGAGGGTGGATTTGTAGTGGGAAGGTGGGAGCATGTGTGGGGTGGAGGAAGGGGATTTGTAGGGGGGGAGATGGAAAATGTGTAATGAAGGAAGGTGGATATGTAGAGAGGGAATAGATGTGGCAGGGAAGAGATAGGATTGATGGGAAAGGAGGAGGTAAGAAGGGGATAATAGAGGAGACAAGAAAAGTAGGGACATTGACAGAAGGATGGAGAGGAGAGTGAGGGGAGAAGGAAGAAGACGAAGGGGCAGGTGGGACAAGAGAAAGTCAAGGTGATTTGTAGGGGTAAGAGATGGAACGGTAGTGAGACAGGAGCAGACAGGCAGAGGTGATGCAGGAAAGTGAAAGGGCTGCAGTGTTAGATTATGGGTAACAGGGAAACCATCTTGACACCCATTTCATTTATCACAAAATGAATACATATATATGTATACACACACATATATATATATATATATATATATATATATAATATAGCACTCACGGTCAAGTGGCTAACAGCAGGGGTGCGCTCAAAATATGTCTGCTTAATCCATAGGGGGGTGGAGAGAGAGAGAGAGGTAGGTAGGAAAAAACACACTGCCACTTACCACACATAGCTGACTGTCACTGATGATGCAAGCAGTGTCACTCAGGGTCCTCTCTTCTACTTCTGTCTCATGGGTGGGGAGTGTAGTAAGTGCCAGGCCCAGTGGTGCTGCTGTAATTGATGTGCGGGGCGGGCAGTGCTGCATGTTGCTGCTTGTGCCCGGTTACTTTTACCCTTGTCTCCACCTGCTCCTCCTAGGTGACCGTGGTTACAGAGGGGCGGCCGCAGCAGTCAATTTCGGTTTGGGGATGCTGCGCTGGGCTCCTGAAAATCTCATGGCCCCTCTGAACTTTTTCGCGCCGGGGCCGATCACTAGACTGTGACGTCGGAGCCCAGGCAATTAACTGCATCAGGGAGGACGAACTTAAGCGGAGGGGAGGAAACAGGAGGGGTCACTTTCCTCTGCTCCGTCTGGACCGCCTCCTCCTGCTGCTTAGTTTCATCCCGCGGCCGGCCGCAGCGTATGAGTCAGCCAGACTCATTATTAGTAATGCCACTGCAGGCCACTTCGGTGCCCCGCTAACGCTGCTATCTGTTTAGGAGAAAAAAAGTGTCAGAATCTCAGGTGCCTAACACTACTGATGGCCCCATAACAGTAAAATCGTACCGGCCCGGGGGCCAGATGGCACCCTGCCCCCCGGCCCAGCCCGCCACTGGACGCACTCTTGGCGCTGCTCCTTTGTTGATGCACGTGCGGCCACAGTGCACACAATTCACAAGCACAGAAAATATTTTTTTATTTTGTTTGGAGTGCCCTTTGGGGGTTACAGCACCCTTTAACAGACAAGCCAGCCGGCCCTTTACTTATGGGACACAGGCGATCGCTTGGCGCTGCTCCTTTGTTGATGCACGTGCAGCCACAGTGCACACAATTTACAAACACAGAAAATATTTTTTTATTTTGTTTGGAGTGCACTTTGGGGGTTACAGCACCCTTTAACGGTCAAGCCAGCCGGCCCTTTACCTATGACACAGGCGCACGCTTGACGCTACTTTGTTGATGCACGTGCGGCTACTGTGCACACAATTCACAAACACAAAAAAATATATATTTTTATTTTGTTTGGAGTGTCCTTTGGGGGTTACAGCACCCTTTAACGGACAAGCCAGCCGGCCCTTTACTTATGACACAGGCGCACGCTTGGCACTACTTTGTTGATGCACGTGCGGCTACTGCGCACACAATTCACAAACACAAAAAAATATATATTTTTATTTTGTTTGGAGTGCCCTTTGGAGGTTACAGCACCCTTTAACGGACAAGCCAGCCAGCCCTTTACTTATGGGACACAGGCGCACGCTTGGCGCTACTTTGTTGATGCACGTGCGGCTACTGCGCACACAGTTCACAAACACAAAAAAATATATATTTTTATTTTGTTTGGAGTGCCCTTTGGGGGTTACAGCACCCTTTAATGGACAAGCCAGCCGGCCCTTTACCTATGGGACACAGGCGCATGCTTGGCGCTGCTCCTTTGTTGATGCACGTGCAGCCACAGTGCACACAATTCACAAACACAGAAAATATTTTTTATTTTGTTTGGCATGCCCTTTGGGGGTTACAGCACCCTTTAACGGACATTCCAGCCGGCCCTTTACTTATGGGACACAGGCGCACGCTTGGCACTGCTCCTTTGTTGATGCACGTGCAGCCACAGTGCACACAATTCACAAACACAGAAAATATTTTTTTATTTTGTTTGGCGTGCCCTTTGGGGGTTACAGCACCCTTTAACGGACATTCTAGCTGGCCCTTTACTTATGGGACACAGGCGCACGCTTGACGCTGCTCCTTTGTTGATGCACGTGCAGCCACAGTGCACACAATTCACAAATACAGAAAATATTTTTTTATTTTGTTTGGACTGCCCTTTGGGGTTACAGCACCCTTTAACAGACAAGCCAGCCGGCCCTTTACTTATGGGACAGAGGCGCATGCTTGGCGCTGCTCCTTTGTTGATGCACGTGCAGCCACAGTGCACACAATTCACAAACACAGAAAATATTTTTTTATTTTGTTTGGAGTGCACTTTGGGGGTTACAGCACCCTTTAATGGTCAAGCCAGCCGGCCCTTTACTTATGGGTCACAGGCGCACGCTTGGCGCTACTTTGTTGATGCACGTGCGGCTACTGCGCACACAATTCACAAACACAAAAAAATATATTTTTTTTTTTTTTTGGAGTGCCCTTTGGGGGTTACAGCACCCTTTAATGGTCAAGCCAGCCGGCCCTTTACCTATGACACAGGCGCAAGCTTGGCGCTACTTTGTTGATGCACGTGCGGCTACTGCGCACAAAATTCACAAACACAAAAAAATATATATCTTTATTTTGTTTGGAGTGCCCTTTGGGGGTTACAGCACCCTTTAACGGTCAAGCCAGCCGGCCCTTTACCTATGGGACACAGGCGCACGCTTGGCGCTGCTCCTTTGTTGATGCACGTGCGGCCACAGTGCACACAATTCACAAACACAGAAAATATTTTTTTATTTTGTTTGGAGTGCCCTTTGGGGGTTACAGCACCCTTTAACAGACAAGCCAGCCGGCCCTTTACTTATGGGACACAGGCGCATGCTTGGCGCTGCTCCTTTGTTGATGCATGTGCAGCCACAGTGCACACAATTCACAAACACAGAAAATATTTTTTTATTTTGTTTGGAGTGCACTTTGGGGGTTACAGCACCCTTTAACGGTCAAGCCAGCTGGCCCTTTACCTATGACACAGGCGCACGCTTGACGCGACTTTGTTGATGCCCGTGCGGCTACTGTGCACACAATTCACAAACACAAAAAAATATTTTTTTTAATTTTGTTTGGAGTGCCCTTTGGAGGTTACAGCACCCTTTAACGGACAAGCCAGCCGGCCCTTTACTTGTGGGACACAGGCGCACGCTTGGCGCTACTTTGTTGATGCACGTGCGGCTACTGCGTACACAGTTCACAAACACAAAAAAATATTTTTTTTATTTTGTTTGGAGTGCCCTTTGGGGGTTACAGCACCCTTTAATGGACAAGCCAGCCGGCCCTTTACCTATGGGACACAGGCGCACGCTTGCCGCTGCTCCTTTGTTGATGCACGTGCAGCCACAGTGCACACAATTCACAAACACAGAAAATATTTTTTGATTTTGTTTGGCGTGCCCTTTGGGGGTTACAGCACCCTTTAACGGACATTCCAGCCGGCCCTTTACTTATGGGACACAGGCGCACGCTTGGCGCTGCTCCTTTGTTGATGCACGTGCAGCCACAGTGCACACAATTCACAAACACAAAAAAATATATATTTTTATTTTGTTTGGAGTGCACTTTGGGGGTTACAGCACCCTTTAATGGACAAGCCAGCCGGCCCTTTACTTATGGGACACAGGCGCACGCTTGGCACTACTTTGTTGATGCACATGGGGCTACTGCGCACACAATTCACAAACACAAAACAATATATATGACACAGGCGCACGCTTGGCGCTACTTTGTTGATGCACGTGCAGCCACAGTGCACACAATTCACAAACACAGAAAATATTTTTTTATTTTGTTTGGAGTGCCCTTTGGGGGTTACAGCACCCTTTAATAGACAAGCCAGCTGGCCCTTTACTTATGGGACACAGGTGCATGCTTGGCGCTGCTCCTTTGTTGATGCACGTGCAGCCACAGTGCACACAATTCACAAACACAGAAAATATTTTTTTATTTTGTTTGGAGTGCACTTTGGGGGTTACAGAACCCTTTAACGGTCAAGCCAGCTGGCCCTTTACCTATGACACAGGCGCACGCTTGACGCTACTTTGTTGATGCACATGCGGCTACTGTGCACACAATTCACAAACACAAAAAAATATTTTTTTTAATTTTGTTTGGAGTGCCCTTTGGAGGTTACAGCACCCTTTAACGGACAAGCCAGCCGGCCCTTTACTTATGGGACACAGGCGCACGCTTGGCGCTACTTTGTTGATGCACGTGCGGCTACTGCGCACACAGTTCACAAACACAAAAAAATATTTTTTTTAATTTTGTTTGGAGTGCCCTTTGGGGGTTACAGCACCCTTTAATGGACAAGTCAGCCGGCCCTTTACCTATGGGACACAGGCGCACGCTTGGCGCTGCTCCTTTGTTGATGCACGTGCAGCCACAGTGCACACAATTCACAAACACAGAAAATATTTTTTGATTTTGTTTGTCGTGCCCTTTGGGGGTTACAGCACCCTTTAACGGACATTCCAGCCGGCCCTTTACTTATGGGACACATGCGCACGCTTGGCGCTGCTCCTTTGTTGATGCACGTGCAGCCACAGTGCACACAATTCACAAACACAGAAAATATTTTTTTATTTTGTTTGGAGTGCACTTTGGGGGTTACAGCACCCTTTAATGGTCAAGCCAGCCGGCCCTTTACTTATGGGTCACAGGCGCACGCTTGGCGCTACTTTGTTGATGCACGTGCGGCTACTGCGCACACAATTCACAAACACAAAAAAATATATATATATTTTTTTTTGGAGTGCCCTTTGGGGGTTACAGCACCCTTTAATGGTCAAGCCAGCCGGCCCTTTACCTATGACACAGGCGCAAGCTTGGCGCTACTTTGTTGATGCACGTGCGGCTACTGCGCACAAAATTCACAAACACAAAAAAATATATATCTTTATTTTGTTTGGAGTGCCCTTTGGGGGTTACAGCACCCTTTAACGGTCAAGCCAGCCGGCCCTTTACCTATGGGACACAGGCGCACGCTTGGCGCTGCTCCTTTGTTGATGCACGTGCGGCCACAGTGCACACAATTCACAAACACAGAAAATATTTTTTTATTTTGTTTGGAGTGCCCTTTGGGGGTTACAGCACCCTTTAACAGACAAGCCAGCCGGCCCTTTACTTATGGGACACAGGCGCATGCTTGGCGCTGCTCCTTTGTTGATGCATGTGCAGCCACAGTGCACACAATTCACAAACACAGAAAATATTTTTTTATTTTGTTTGGAGTGCACTTTGGGGGTTACAGCACCCTTTAACGGTCAAGCCAGCTGGCCCTTTACCTATGACACAGGCGCACGCTTGACGCTACTTTGTTGATGCCCGTGCGGCTACTGTGCACACAATTCACAAACACAAAAAAATATTTTTTTAAATTTTGTTTGGAGTGCCCTTTGGAGGTTACAGCACCCTTTAACGGACAAGCCAGCTGGCCCTTTACTTGTGGGACACAGGCGCAAGCTTGGCGCTACTTTGTTGATGCACGTGCGGCTACTGCGTACACAGTTCACAAACACAAAAAAATATTTTTTTTTATTTTGTTTGGAGTGCCCTTTGGGGGTTACAGCACCCTTTAATGGACAAGCCAGCCGGCCCTTTACCTATGGGACACAGGCGCACGCTTGCCGCTGCTCCTTTGTTGATGCACGTGCAGCCACAGTGCACACAATTCACAAACACAAAAAAATATATATTTTTATTTTGTTTGGAGTGCACTTTGGGGGTTACAGCACCCTTTAATGGACAAGCCAGCCGGCCCTTTACTTATGGGACACAGGCGCACGCTTGGCACTACTTTGTTGATGCACATGCGGCTACTGCGCACACAATTCACAAATACAAAAAAATATATATGACACAGGCGCACGCTTGGCGCTACTTTGTTGATGCACGTGCAGCCACAGTGCACACAATTCACAAACACAGAAAATATTTTTTTATTTTGTTTGGAGTGCCCTTTGGGGGTTACAGCACCCTTTAATAGACAAGCCAGCTGGCCCTTTACTTATGGGACACAGGTGCATGCTTGGCGCTGCTCCTTTGTTGATGCACGTGCAGCCACAGTGCACACAATTCACAAACACAGAAAATATTTTTTTATTTTGTTTGGAGTGCACTTTGGGGGTTACAGCACCCTTTAACGGACAAGCCAGCCGGCCCTTTACTTATGGGACACAGGCGCACGCTTGGCGCTACTTTGTTGATGCACGTGCGGCTACTGCGCACACAGTTCACAAACACAAAAAAATATTTTTTTTAATTTTGTTTGGAGTGCCCTTTGGGGGTTACAGCACCCTTTAATGGACAAGTCAGCCGGCCCTTTACCTATGGGACACAGGCGCACGCTTGGCGCTGCTCCTTTGTTGATGCACGTGCAGCCACAGTGCACACAATTCACAAACACAGAAAATATTTTTTGATTTTGTTTGTCGTGCCCTTTGGGGGTTACAGCACCCTTTAACGGACATTCCAGCCGGCCCTTTACTTATGGGACACATGCGCACGCTTGGCGCTGCTCCTTTGTTGATGCACGTGCAGCCACAGTGCACACAATTCACAAACACAGAAAATATTTTTTTATTTTGTTTGGAGTGTACTTTGGGGGTTACATCACCCTTTAATGGTCAAGCCAGCCGGCCCTTTACTTATGGGTCACAGGCGCACGCTTGGCGCTACTTTGTTGATGCACGTGCGGCTACTGCGCACACAATTCACAAACACAAAAAAATATATATTTTTTTTTTTTGGAGTGCCCTTTGGGGGTTACAGCACCCTTTAATGGTCAAGCCAGCTGGCCCTTTACCTATGACACAGGCGCACGCTTGGCGCTACTTTGTTGATGCACGTGCGGCTACTGCGCACAAAATTCACAAACACAAAAAAATATATATTTTTATTTTGTTTGGAGTGCACTTTAGGGGTTACAGCACCCTTTAACGGTCAAGCCAGCCGGCCCTTTACTTATGGGACACAGGCGCACGCTTGGCGCTGCTCCTTTGTTGATGCACGTGCAGCCACAGTGCACACAATTCACAAACACAGAAAATATTTTTTTATTTTGTTTGGAGTGCCCTTTGGGGGTGACAGCACCCTTTAACAGACAAGCCAGCCGGCCCTTTACTTATGGGACACAGGCGCACGCTTGGTGCTGCTCCTTTGTTGATGCACGTGCAGCCACAGTGCACACAATTCACAAACACAGAAAATATTTTTTTATTTTGTTTAGAGTGCACTTTGGGGGTTACAGCACCATTTAACGGTCAAGCCAGCCGGCCCTTTACTTATGACACAGGCGCACGCTTGGCACTACTTTGTTGATGCACGTGAAGCCACAGTGCACACAATTCACAAACACAGAAAATATTTTTTTATTTTGTTTGGAGTGCCCTTTGGGGGTTACAGCACCCTTTAATGGTCAAGCCAGCCGGCCCTTTACTTATGACACAGACGCACGCTTGGCACTACTTTGTTGATGCACGTGCGGCTACTGCGCACACAATTCACAAACACAGAAAAAATATTTATTTTTTTGCACTTGGGGGGAGCACCCCTGATGGACAGAGCACCCCCAGGACAACACTACAGCACCCCTTTAGGACTGGGACAATGCACAGGACTTTGGAGTGGACACAGCCCTTATGGACAACTGATTGCACAACACAGTCCAGCCAGCCCCTATGGACTTTGGAGGAGTGGACACAGCCCCTATGGACAACAGCAGCACAGCACAACACAGCCAGCCCCTATGGACTTCGGATGAGTGGACACAGCCCTATGGACAACAGCAGCACAGCACAACACAGCCAGCCCCCATGGACTTTGGAGGAGTGGACACAGCCCCTATGGACAACAGCAGCACAGCGCAGCACAGCACAGCACAACACTACACTACACAGCCCAGCCAGCCCTAACTCCCACCCTCCCTCTTCACTGTCCACAGCCGAGTGAGAAAATGGCGCAGACGCGGGTACCTTATATAGAATCCAAAACCCGCGAGACCCGGAAGGCGGGATGAAGACGTTTTGCCTCGATTTCATATCCCAGACAGGCGGGAAGAGTCAAGCCTGACTCGGATCGGCCTCGGATCGGGGGGGCTCGGGGGGGTTCGGATTTCAGAAATCCGAACCCGCTCACCCCTAGTCTGTACCTATCTGCCCTTTTCTCCTATGTTTTTTTTTTTATTTCATTTTGGTCTGGTTTTCTTCCCCCTACCCCTTTTTATATATATTCTCTTTGCTTTGATTCAATGTTATCAGCAGAGAGCAGAGGAGATACATTTTATAGAGTATTGACTTGGTGTTATCAATTTTCTCCCAAATCATCCCTGTGTTATCAATTTTTCTCCTAATTCATCCCTGTGAGTATCAGTTGGTCTGCCAAGTACTGGAAGAGTGTGTACAGTGACAAAATCTTTATAGCAGATTGTTTCAGCAAAGTATATCTGAGATCTGCTGCAAAATTGGACAGGTGTGTAGGTATATATTGGGTGTTGAATCTGTGACCAGGTCTCCAATAGGACAGTGTTAATAGTCTGCTCTGGAGTTGGATCTCCATGGGATAGCACAAGTCAGAGCCGTAGCTAGACTTTTTGGTGCCCTGTGCCAGAAAGAGCATTGGCACCCCCCTCATTTTTCAAAGGGACTTTATACACCCAAAAAAGGGGAATGTCCTCATAGGGAAGGGCCAGGGAAGACATAGGGGAGGCCAGAAGATTCTGGGGATGAAATAAGAGGAAGCTACAAGTGAGAATGATAATAAACAGAAATTTGACAGGCCCAAACAGCGCCCCCTGACCTGTGGTGCCCGGTGCGATGGCACTGGCAGCACTACCCTAGCTACGGCCCTGGCACAAGTGTACCACATCCTAGTTATTCCAGCATCACATTAGATGTATAATTTGCTTTATCCAATGTTTCTAAATAAAAACAGCAGATAAAACTGAGGGAGGTGTCTAAAGGGGTAAGGATGACAGGCTAAAAGTCATTATATAGTCCTTACCTTAAGATGTTATTCAGATTTGATTTCTAAAGATGATATTGTTGTTTAGGACCTTATTGGAAGATGAAGTCCAGGTAGTTGTTATTCAAAGTTGCTAATTAAAAGCAGCACCCATTTAGAGAGTAACTACGTAGGACAAAATGTCACCACAAAATGGCTGCCAGCAGCATGGCATCCTTTACATACTTCTGTGACCTGCATTGTGACATCATAATGCATGCAGGCAGCAGCTGGAGATGGCTGTAGATTACATAAGCTCTGGGACCTAACTGACACATTTATATAACATGATTAGAATTAAATAAAAATGGAGAAATGTTTGGTTTTGATCTTTTCTTCTTCTTTTGAATGTGCACTTATTTATAGACATTATAAATTCGCTGTAATATTTTTGGATTTAGTTATTAATTTATAGCATAATATATATTTATATACTGTAAATATATACTCCTTATGGTAGCTGTACCCAAACAGTTTATTTAGCAAATTCTGTTTTTAACCAACAGCTACCATATAGTCTCTGGTGAGTTCCTTTTAGTAGCTGTATAGGAACACCATCTAGACTCCCAGTGGATAAATTAATCGTTTAAACCTCCTACAGCTGGTTTGTTCACTGGATCACACAGGAAATCTGGAGATAGTCACAAGACGTTATGTATCTCCTGGGTCAGGTCACCTGTCATCAGCTATGCAGCTTCCATGGATAGTGGGGGTGATATAACGCATTTCTCTGCCTATTTAAATCATCAGGGGCTTCCTCAGATATAGAAATGATCTCCCATTAAGCTGGTATTTATAGCGGGGGGTCTGCCCGCCATTTTTTACTGGAAGCGCATGCGCGGTCCAGCACTATGCGTTCCAGGCCTCATTGTGGATACTGTCTATATATAGTCTCCGGCGGCTATCTTTAGATGCATTCCAAGCCTCGTTTTTATATTGCGGCAGCCATCTTTGTTTGCCCCAGTGAATTGTATTGTGTATTTAAGTACAATGTCCAAAGCAGTGGGTGGGTTTGTGGGCCGATATGTGGAAAGGGGTTTTCAGCTGTCAGCAGAATGGGCTATATTGGGCATAAGGCCGCAGGGCAGTATAGATACACAAGGGAGAAGGAAATTATTAATGGCGATTTCTTCCGCAGCTCGGAAAACGATATTACAATCATGGGCTCACCCAGAAAAACCTACTATGTCTATGTTTTTAGACAAATTGTATTATTTGTTTCGGATGGACTGGGTTGAGTCAACAGTACAAAAGGAAAAAAGTGCTTCGAGATTTTATGATACATGGGGTAAATACATGGTAATGCTGTCCAGAACAACACGAGAAAAAATACAAATATGCTTTTCAGGGATTATGTGGTATGGATAGGGGGAAATAAAATTTGACCTGAAAGCTTAGATAATGGAATCAGATGGAAAAGGAGAAGGAGGAGAATATATTAGAGTATTATTACTGGGTTGTTGTTTTTTTGGGGGGGGTTATGGGGTTTAATTAAGTTAAGGATAGGGAACCTCTCCGTGTCCTGTTCTGCCATATAAGGTATTAAATTAATGGATTGTGCCCAGGTTTAATAGTGTTGTATACGCAGTATATTTATGAATAAGATATGTTGATATAGGATATGTGGATATTCTTGTAAAGAAAAAGAAAGAAAAATGTCATGTCTGATCTTAGAAATAATAGATATATTAATTGTATGGATTATAGTGATGTTTGTGGAAACTTATTGGGATATTGAAGTTGTGCAAATAAAGAGAGATTTAAAAAAAAAGTACAATGTCCAATATGTAAAACCTTGAATTTGCGGCGGACATTTTTGTTCACTCTACAGCACTGTAATCTTGTTTCTATTCCTTTTAACTACAGCATCCATCATTGTATACCCAGGGTTCCCTGATGGTGGCCATCTTGGTCCACCCTTAATTATTAATTTACAGAGACTGATTTTACTATTCCATTATTTTAAATAGACCCTACTCTCATAGCTTAATAAAAAATGAAAACAGTTATCATATTTTAGTTATCAAGTGTAAATCCTGTTGCATAAAAGTATAATAAATAGAAATAATAATAAAGATTATAAAAATTAATAATAATAAAAATAATAATACATAATTACATATAAAATATACCTTATTTATTTATTCCTATATTGTCACCAGTATTACTTTTCATCTACAATGGCTTGATTAAATGTATCTATCCAATTTCTTCAAAAGATCAGAGAAAATGTATAACAGAATATATAACAAGTGAGGGGGGATATAGGAAAACATTATGTAGTAGGGAGACTATACTGCATTCAATTCGATGGTATAATTTAACCCATATTGGTCCTATGTTTGTAATCTAAATATGTAGTATGCCTCCCTCCTACATAATCTGGTATATCTGGCTCCCTCTCTTACAGTTTTTCCCACTTGTTCAATGCCTACAATTCTGATTTACTCAACCTCGCCCTGTATACACTCAGTAACATGTTTGTATAATGCATTATTTCTTATTGTTTTTGTAATGTTTCGTTTATGCTCCATAAACCTAACATTTAAGGTTCTCGTGGTTCAGCCCATGTATTGTAGACCGCAACCACAGGTTAATACATAAATTAAACCATCGGGTTTGCGTACAGCAGTGAACCAGGCCATAAATCCTAAAAATAAGATACATCATGACAGGTTTTATCCCCATTAATGTGATCTTACAATCAACAAAATTCAAGTAAAAACCTCACCATGTTATTAGGAAGAAAATGTAAATAAATAACTACAAATAACTTAACGAACACTTATGCAACCAGTGTATTGTAGAGTTCTGTAATTCATAAATTTATTTTTCTGAAATGTCTATCTGTGTTTCTCTTGAATTGACAGGATTTATCTTTAATCAGGCGGGACCCAAAAACCTACAATGGCAATAACGATGTGTAAACAATTTATATATATATATATATATATATATAGAAACCAGAAAACCCGGCACTCTCATGTAGGGGATAAAATATAATACTTGCTAGGGTGCCTCTCCAGAGGTGCAAGCTGCTATCTCCATGTAGTTGGTGAAGAGAGGATGGCACTCCATAGACTTGCAAAATAATAATGTAAAAGCAGTCCTTTATTGACGTTTCGGGGTTTCCCCCTTCCTCAGGGACAACAGTACAAATAAAACATACAAAGTGCAGATATATAAAGCCACACAATCACTGAACATCACACTCACCTGCAGGACCCACGCATCTGACTCCACGAAATCGCGCCCAGCACACTCGGCGCCGAGTACGTGACATCATAAGACAGGGCCCCGCAGATCAGCGGACAATGTGATCTGGTTGCCAGGCAACCATAAACGACATATATTACACAATTATTATAAAAATATAAGCAAACGCTCATATATATGTCTAAGGCATATTAGTAATACCGCTAGGTATATCACAAATGCAACACAGAACTAATAAAAACAAACGGATACAGTAACAGCAGAGATGTTCTATTTATGCTCCAAGCTGTTGGAAGGGAGCTACTGGGAAACCATTTATGTTCTGTGTAGATGATCTGACAAGCAATTATTATTATACTTTACTCTTTTTCTTTTACTTTGTAATAAATGTCTTTTTAACTGATATTTGTTGTGTGGCTTGAGTAATGTCTTTGTATCCAAAGAATCTTATCTCGTTCCACCAAGAACACTTGGACATCATTTTGCCTTATAACTGTGTTTACAATGGATATACAATAAAATAAAGCAAATACTCTAAATCACTTTTTTGTGCGTTTCACTGAAGCCCAACGATGATGGCACAAGAGGAGGAGAGGCCAGTGGGTGAAGAGCTGGGCCCATCAGTGGAGAGGCAGGATTATCAACTATGGAACAGGGGCTATCGGGGGAGACACAAGGCTCCTAAGGATTTTGTTGAAGGTAGGTAAATGAGTAATTTTATTTTCTTGGCTCTTCATCTACTATTCCTGAGTTTATTTTACTTTAGAGATAGTATGGTCCTTATATGAGAATGTTCACCAAGCAAACTCATGTGTGTCAGTGATTGCATTAATTGCACTTAATTATCTTATATTGGGCCTGATTCAGAGATGGACGCAAATGGCTTCAAAATATGCAAATGTCGCAGCCGCCTGGATTTGTATTGAAATGCCCACTGGTGGCTTTGCAAATCCATTCGACTGTGCACAAAGGCCCTAATTCAGCAGCATTTTCTGATGTCTCCAGTGATTCTACAACACCTGGTCATAGAGATGCTCTATTAGTTCTATTATTTCTATTCCCATATATACATATCTGTTTTTTCAGATGTAGCTAGTTCTTCAGGAATCCGGTTGGGTCACACCCTTTAACCTTTTTTTTCCTTTCCTCTACCAATCGCCCCCCTCCCCCCATCGCTGTGGATTGCCACGCCACACTCCTTTCTTTTTTATTGTGCTGTTCTCCTTTTTCTTATTAATATTATTAAAAAAAAAATTCTGATTGTTATTGTGTTATTGTATTGCAGTTTTTGGTTTATCTCTCCTTGTTTTAATGGTCCCCTGCGTGGGTTCCACTGCATATTGTGTTTCATCTTTTGAATAAAATATTGATAAAAAAATATGAGATATGGTAAGAACTTACCTTTGTTATATCTATTTCTACGAAGTCCATAGGGTTCCACAGGATACCTTGGGGTATAGGTGATGACGTCAGGCATCGGGCACCATAGAGTTAAGTTTTCAGCCTCCCAGGATGCACTAGGGTCCCCCTCCTATACCCCGCCCCCGAGCCAAGGCACCTCAGTTACGTACCAAGTCATAGGCCGGAGGAGAAGGAAGAGAGAGAAAAAAGATCTGGACACACACAAGAATCACATTCTCACCAGAGGGAGACGGAAAAACCGGTGACCAGAGCAAAGCCCATCTGCAGCACAGGTGCGACAGGGTGGGAGTCCTGTGGAACCCTATGGACTTCGTAGAAATAGAGATAACAAAGGTAAGTTCTTACCATATCTCATATTTTCTACTTCAGGGTCCATAGGGTATCCACAGGAAACCTTGGGGATGTCCCAAAGCAGTATCCTTCAAGGGTGGGGATGCTCCTGTGCTGAAAGGAGAATCCGTCGCCCGAAGGAAGCATCCTGATAGGCAAAGGTGTCAAACGCGTAATACCTCACAAAGGTATGGACAGAGGACCACGTGGCAGCCTTGCAGATCTGGACTGCAGAGGCACCACGTCGAGCTGCCCACAAAGGACCCACAGACCTAGTGGAATGAGCCCTCACAGAGAATGGAACTGGCAGGCCTTCATGAAGATAAGCTTCTGAAATTGCCATACGGATCCAACCTGCCAAAGTTTGCTTTGAAGCAGGCCAACCCTTTTTACGAAAGCCATAGAGGACAAACAAGGCGTCCGACTTCCTAAAAGAAGAAGTGCGGTCAACATAAATCCTTAAGGCCCGCACAACGTCCAAAGTGGCTTCACCCACTGATAGGTCAGGTGAGTTAAAAGCCGGCACAACGATTTCCTCGTTGATATGAAAACGGGAAACAACTTTGGGAAGAAAATCAGGACGAGTGCGCAGCACCGGCCTGTTCCCATGAAAAATCAAGAAAGGGGGTCTACAAGAGAGAGCCCCTAAATCAGAAACACGTCTGGCCAAAGCGATGGCCAGAAGGAAAATTGTTTTAGCTGTCAGCCATTTAAGATCCAGAGCCCAGTGGTTCAAACGGCGGTCCCTGGAGAGCCCTCAGGACCACAGCTAAATCCCAAGGCGACACCGGTGGAACAAATGGCAGCTGAATTCGAAGAACACCTTGCATAAAGGTCTAGTCCCACCTGTAGGAAGGCTAGCACTCTAGACAGACGGAACTCCCGAGGCGCATAACCTCTCGGTCGACACCATTGGAAGAACGTATGCCACACATGATGGTATATTCTTGCAGAAGACGGTTTCCGAGCTCTCAGCATAGTACGTACTACAGAGCTGGAAAACCCCCTGGACCTTAACATGGCTGTATCAACAGCCACGCCGTCAAAGACAGCCGAGTCAGGTCCGGGTGAAGACAAGGACCCTGTGACAGTAGGTCCGGTCGTAGCGGAAACCGCAGAGGGATGTCTACGGACAGACCCTGAAGGTCTGAGAACCAGTGTTATCAACAGGAGCATCCCTCCTTCCTGTTTGAATTTCCAGATTACCCGTGAGGGAAAACGGAGGAAAAAGGTAAGCAAACTGGAACGTCCACTGGACGGACAGAGCATCCACCTTTTCGTCTCTTGTGCAAGACCCGTACACCGGCAACTTGTTGTAGTGCCGTGACACCATGAGGTCGATCTTTGGAAGACCCCACCTGTCCACCAGAAGTTGAAAGACGTCCTGGTGTAGAGACCATTCCCCCGGATGAACGTCCTGGCGACTAAGAAAGTCGGCCTCCCAGTTGAGGACTCCCGGGATGAATACCGCTGATATGGCCGGGAGATTGCGCTCCGCCCAGATCAGGATGCAGAACATCTCTACGAGAGCCGCCCGACTTCTGGTTCCTCCTTGCCGATTTATGTAGGCCACGGTGGTGGCGTTGTCCGACTGGATCTGCACGGGATGACCCTGGAGAACCCGATGTGCCTGCTGGAGAGCATTGAAAACGGCGCGGAGTTCCAAGATGTTTATCGGAAGTTCCTTTTCCACCTGAGTACATCTGCCCTGGAACAAGTGTGGACCCGAGACCGCTCCCCAGCCCCAAAGACTGGCGTCCGTCGTCAATAGGACGACCCAAAATGGACGACCCTTGTTGAGATGGGTCATCTGCAACCACCAGGCAAGGGACAGGCGAACCTCCGGAGTGAGCACCATCGTCTGGGACTTGAGACTCTGAGGCAGTCCATTCCATTTGGACAGGATCAATTGCTGCAGAGGTCTGGAGTGAAACTGGGCATATTCCACCATGTCGAATACGGACACCATGGAGCCCAGTAACCTCATTGCCGAGTGAAGAGACACACGGCGACTCTGCAGACAACTGCGGACCCTCAACTGCAAGGCAGAGATCTTTTCCCCCGTCACAAAGATCCTCTGCTGACTGGAGTCCAACAAGGCTCCGAGGTGCAGAATCCTCTGAGACAGGATCAGTGTGGACTTTTGCCAGTTTATCAACCAGCCGTGCCGTTGCAGTACTGCAATCGTCAGATCTAAATGGTATAGAAGGAGCTCTGGAGATCCTGCCACCAACAGAAGGTCGTCTAGGTACGGCAACATGCAGACTGCCTGCAGCCGCAGGGAAGCCGCCATGACCGCCATAACCTTGGGGAACACACGTGGTGCTGTCGCCAGGCCAAAAGGTAACACCCGGAACTGGAAGTGATCGTTGCGGATTGCAAACCTGAGGAACTGTTGATGGTGCGAAAGAATAGGGACATGCAGGTAAGTGTCCTGTATGTCCAACGACACCATGTAATCCCCAGGTTCCAGCACCAGAATGATGGACTGTAGGGTCTCCATCCGAAACCTTGGCACCCGCAAGGACTTGTTGAGTGCTTTGAGGATCGGACGGTACGACCCATTGGGTTTCTGCACCAAAAACAGATTGGAATAGAAACCCTGGCCCCTCTGGGAGAAAGGAACAGGCACTATAACTCCAGCCTGGAGCATAGTGTGCAAAACGTTCCGCAGTTCCGTGGCTTTGTTCCGATCTGATGGAAGACCCATGGTGAAGAATCGGGATGTGGGCCTGTGCCGAAAGGAGAGGGCATACCCGTGAGAAAAAACCTCGTGAACCCAACTGTCTGTCGTGGTTACCGACCAACACTGGGTGAACCGTAGCAGGCGGCCTCCCACTTTGGGATCACCCAAAGGGAGGCCCGGACCGTCAGGCCGCAGGTTTGTCATCGGACTTAGGGGCCGGATGTCTGGTACTCCAGGCCTGCTTCTGGGGCTTGGCCGATTTCTTGGGGCCAGCCTGTCGGGGAAAGGACTGTGCTTTAGGCCTACCCTGGGCCCTGTAAGGCCGAAAAGGCCAATGTACCTGAACTGGAAGAAACTGCAGCAGATGGGAGACATGCCGATTTGGCTGCCGCCAGCGTGGCTACAATTTTGTCCAGATCCAGACCAAATAGGACTTCTCCATTAAAAGGCAAAGCTTCCAAACCCTTTTTGGAATCAGCGTCCGCCTTCCAAGATCGCAACCATAAGGTGCGACGAGCCGCCACAGCTGCCAAGGAAATCCGAGAAGTCAGGGTACTGATATCTAAAGCCGCTTCATTGATGTAAGTGGCTGAATCCCGGAGATTGCCTATCAACTCGGTCTGTTCAGCCGAACAGTCAGAATCAAAAGACGCCTCCAAACTATCAGCCCAGCGCTCCATAGCTCTGGCTACCCAACAAATGGCCATAGCCGGCCTGGCTGCCCCCCCCGCGAGGGAATAAATGGACTTCAGGCAGATTTCCACCTTACGGTCCGTGGCATCCTTTAAGGAGGACATGGAGGGCATGGGCAACGTGGCACTTCGGACCAGGCGTGTCACATGAGAATCCACCTGTGGCGGGGATTCCCACTTAGCAAAATAATTGTCCGCAAACGGGTAAGCCACTGCTAAACATTTCTGAGGCTGATACCGTTTGCCAGGATGTTTCCACACTTCCTCTAAGTGGTCGACCAATTGACCCAAAAGAGGAAACACTGTGTTGTCACCCTTAACATCCTTGAAAAGGGCATATTTGGATTTTGATACCGGAGGTTCATCATCCTCAATAACTAAAGCTGTGCGGACTGCACGAATAAGGCCAGGTATATAAACCTTAGACTTAGCGTCCGACTCTTTAGTACGGAGAGGTTCTTGGTCCGAAAAATCCAGAATGTCCCCATCATCGGTCGTCCCCTCATCATCCTCATAAGGAGTGCGCAGAGACGCCACCGGCCACTTGTGAGGCCGCAACTCAGACTCCCCTTGTAACACGTCTGACAAATGCTGCACAGAACTTGTCAGAAAATTAACCCACGCAGGCTCCTGAGAAACCTGAGGAGGGGAAATAGGGAGACTGTGAGGTACCATCAGTTGTCTCGGGAACCCCTGGATGGGTGACGACACCACTGACTGCTGGGACAATCCCATCTGAGGGAACGCAGGTTGCGGAGCTAACTGGCCCAATAGGGTTGTGTCACGGCCAGGGTATTTCAGCATGGCGCTAGGCGAGTGTTACCTGTGAGGTCATTGTGGCGCGGGCTGTCTGGTGGAATAGCTGGTGTCTGGCGGGGGGCTTTGGCTGCGCGCGTTGTTGTGCGGGCCTGTTGTCACTGCGCTGGTAAGGCCTGGCGGCGTCTCCATTCCGTTTGGCATGGGCGCCGCCATCTTGCCTTCTGATGCAGCTGGCCAATCCTGGTGAGTCACATGTTACCTCCGGCCAGTAACAGCACGGCATGGGGTATTTAGGAAGGGTCAGTGCCTTCCTTCTTTGCCAGTGCAACGTGTATCTCAGCCTAGCTGAGAGGGAGTTCTCTGTGCTTATCCTGTTCCTGTGAATTCGCTGTCTGCCTGTCAGTTCCTAGCTCCCACTGGACTACCCCGCTTCCTCCATCACCCTTGCCCATGCCTGAGCCTGCTGACATCCTGTGCTTCAGTTCACTACCTGCATACCTGGCTTGATTATTTTCAGTTCACTACCTGCATACCTGGTTTGATTATTTTCAGTTTCACTACCTGCACACCTGGACAGCTCTAATTGTTTCTACTTGGACATTAACCCTTTTACTTCCACCACAGAACTCTTATACACATTTATATATTCCTGGACTTTTATTTACTGCCACATTATATGTCTACTCAAGCACTTATTAAAAATCCTAGTTTCATTTTCAAATCTGCTTCTGTGATCGCTCCTGCTACCACCCCGGGTCCACAAACAACACAGAACATAAGAGTTGCACTGGCCCCATGGAGCCGGCCACGGATCAGGATTGGATTTGTTCCGATGCATTTCTGGTCGTTTAGAAAATCTGGAAAACATGCAGCTTCAGATGGCTCAATTTCTGCAAGAGATGTCCAAGCGACAGGATAGTTTGCAAACTTCCTTTTCTACCCCTGAAGTACAAGCATCTACATCCGCATCAGCGTCTGGGAATACAGGAGGCAGATCATCTCCCCGCTTACATCTTCCTTTACCAAATAAATTTGACGGCAATCCTAAACTCTGCCGAGGATTCTTAAATCAGTGTGACATACATTTTACCCTGCAGCCTGACAACTTTCTAACTGCAAGAACTAAAGTGGCTTATATAGTATATATATATAGTGGCTTATTATAATCCGCTGCTGAATAATTATGCAGGCTTTGTGTCATCCTTCAGGAGGATTTTCGATGAACCTGGGCGTACTGTATCAGCATCATCAAACATCATGACACTGAGACAAGGGGTCCGTCCTGTCAGTCAATATGCCGTGCAATTTCAAATTTTAGCATCAGAGCTCAAATGGAATGAGGAAGCCCTCACCTCGACCTTCTGGCATGGGTTGTCAGACCGACTAAAGGATGATCTAGTCACTCGAGAGCTTCCTACTAATCTGAACGACATGATTTCGTTGTGTATCAAAGTTGACCTACGCTTCAGGGAACGTCAGGCTGAAAAAAACAGAAGTCACATACAATGCAAAGAAATCAATCCCTGCACTATCAGCGCTGATCCTCAACTACGCAGACACAGGGCCTGGTAGGACATAGCGCTGCATACACAGACCTGTTCCAACGGAGGAGAGGCATGCCGGGGGACCCAGACCACGATGCCACCGATCAGCAGCTTCCAGCAACGTTCACCATGCTTCCATAAAGATGGCCACCGAGGAGCAGAGAGGAGGCCGGCCTGGGGGAGGAGCGCTGCCACAGGGCCAATCGGCAGGTGCAGAGAGGGCTGTGTGCAGCGGGGGAGGCGCCAGCTGTGTACAGGGAAGGCGCGCTCCCCTGGCATGCATTTAACCCCTGGGACGCCGCAGCGCTACCGCTCAGCTGCGGTCCGCTGTCCCAAGGGGGTAGTGGAAGCGCAGGTCCGTAACCTGGCTCCACACTGCAGCCAGTCCCCAGGGAGCCCCCTGCCTGGGGACTCCAGACCATGTTCCAGCGGGGACCCACCGTGGGACCCCGCTGCTTACCTGCTGTCCCCCTTAAATCCGGCCATGGTCCCAAACATCTGGGGTCACCGCTAGCTGTGACCCCAGATGCCTACCAGCATCCCCAGATCAGTACCGGCGTTCTGGTACCGGCGGGGGTGTAGGGAAGACAGCATGGACGCCAAGAATGACTGTCCATGCTGTACCTCCAGATGTGCAGCCACAGCTGCCTTGTAGAAAACTTCAGGGGCTATCCTTAGCCCCCCTCTAACAGGTGCATCCGACTCCGGCCGGGCACCAAACGAAACTGAGATGCCTTGGCTCGGGGGCGGGGTATAGGAGGGGGACCCTAGTGCATCCTGGGAGGCTGAAAACTTAACTCTATGGTGCCTGATGCCTGACGTCATCACCTATACCCCAAGGTATCCTGTGGATACCCTATGGACCCTGAAGTAGAAAAAACAGATCTTCACTTCATTAACAAGACTGCATAGACCTGTGTTTGGCCCTATTTTTACCTCCATGAATTATTGTAACCTATACCATAGCCATACCTTCCAACATGACCCATTGCAGGAAGAACAAAATGCTCTGTTCATCATGGATTTTTCTCTAAATTCATGATTGCCGTCACCTTTGTTGAAACACCCTTCTTATCAATTAACTAGATCACCACAGGTGATGGCAATCATAAATTAGGCGGGAAGTCCAGGAACAGAGCATTTTGTCACTATTGGAATGGGTCATGTTAAGAGGTATGCCATAGATAATGGAATCTGTGTAATTCTATGTGAATATAGGTTCTGGGCCACAACAAACTAGTCATCCACTGCTCTTTTACAGTATACAGACCGTCAAACATGACCCCTTCCACCTGGTACAAAATGCTCTGCACCTGGACTTCCTTCTTAGGATGGTATTCAATTAGTTTTGCACCTGCGGAAAAGTTTTGCCTGCCGGACTTTTCGCCTACATCGAGTCTTTTGGCCATGGAAACTTAGCGCGCACGTCCCCACTATTCAATTACAAAAGACGCGAAAATGGCGGCACGCGAAGTCAGAATAGGCGAAAAGTGGTGTCAAAATCGGGGAAATCAACCTGATCCCCCCAAAGAGATGCAAAAACATTGGTGATCATTGTAGTAGTGCCTGAATAGCCTTAATAAAACTGTTTGAGGTACTTAAGTTGGTACAATAGCATCTAATTAGCGTCTTTGCACAAGTGGTGAAGAATGGCATAAAGCAGTATTTTTTGGTGAAAATAAGTAGTCCTGGCAAATTTGGGGTACCTGAAAATGAGTGCTAGCAACTTTTGTTTATAAAGTGAAGTATTAATAAAAGTGAAATTCCTCCCTCATAAAAGCACCTGCAATCCCCAAAACACTTGACCCCTTCTTAGAGCACCCCCAGAACCTTATTTAGCTAGTTTTTGAATTTGTCCCCTCACTTTGTACTTTTCGCCCCCAAATTCAAAGTACTTTTTTGGGGTGTTATTTGATGCAATTTTTTGACGTAGTTGTCCTTTGTGGGGCTGTCCCAAGGGCTCTGAGTGTTTTCTCCACCTTTGCACCCCAAAACAAAAATGTTGCTCTTCTTTTCTCCTGCTATTCAGTGGGAAATCTTTTTCGCTAAAAACATTGCATTGATTTTCCGTGTATGCGAAACCCGGCTGGAATTGAATACGGCGATAGTTTTCAGACAGGCGAAAAGACGCAATCAGTTATACTTTTTCGCGGATCTCAGCTTTTCGCATCTAATACCCCTTTCAGACATATCTTGAATCCCGGGAATTTTTCCTGCCTTAGCCAAATTCCCGGGTAGCCGCGTATGTCTGAAAGGTACCCGGGTAGCCGACCCTTCAATCGACCAGGGTTTTTCCCGGGACTTAAGTCCCAGGAAATTACCCTGCTCATGTCTGAATGGTGCTACCTGGGAATTTACTACTCCCGGGCTGCACCAAGCAGCTTTTACATAGAGTTGGCAGCGCAGTGCGTCCTATAGGACGCTCAGCGCTGCCGCTCACCACCCCCGTCGGTGGCTGTGTCGCTGTAAATGGAGTCAGCGTCACAGGACCCCAGCTGGACGCTTGGGACACTTGCTTGCGCTGGAGACCGCCGACTGGTCTCAGCAATAGCGGGCCACCCGCACTCCAGCTGGACCACCAGGGCAATAACAGAATTAAAACAAGTAATAAAATGTAAAAAAAAAATGCAGCATTTTGATTGCCCAGCTTCCGACAGCCCAATGATGACATTGATGACATCATCAGCGGTAATTGAAAACGGTCCTCAATTGATGATTGCAGTCACCTGTGGCGAAACACCTGTCTCATCTATTAACGAGCTCAACACATGTGGCTGCAATTATTAATTAGGTGGGAAGTCCAGGAGCAGAGCATTTTGTATCGGGGAGAAGGGGTCATGTTGGAGGGTAGGCAGTATATACTTAAAATAAAATGCTGACTGTGCACACATTTTCCATTACTGATGCACAGACAGCACCAGAGGCGCAACAACAACAACCACTAGCACAGACTTGGGCAGGGAGTGGCTGTGGTAGCCGCAGGAGGTGTAGCAAGATGGCAGCTGATATACGCTCCATCTGCCGACGTCATCCCTGCGCCAGCGTAACGTCGCCATGCCAGTAACCGGCTAGCGAGGCGTAAGGGATGCCTGGGCGGTGTTGTTTCCTGCGTAGCCAATCAGCGCTCACCGGTGACGTTACTGGGAAGGGGCAGTGACGTCACCGGCTAGCGGGGTCAGCGGAGGAAGGAACGAGGAGTGGGAGCTAGTTCTCATTGTAAAGAGGCACCCCCGTCATTCGCTGGAGCCCCGGGCCGGCCCGGCGAGAGGAGGAGGAGGATGGTGTGTGGCGGCTTCACCTGCTCCAAAAATGCACTATGTGCACTTAACGTGGTCTATATGGTAAGTGTAGCCGGGAATCGGTGCGACTTCACTGTCCTCACTTCTCCCCTATAGATCAGTCCTGTATCCTCCCCCCCCATCTCCCCACACACAGGGCTGCCCCTGTCTGCTGTTCTGTAGTGCTCACTGTAGGCCCGTCATACCCAGCAGTCCTCCCTGAATCAATAATTCAGTTTGTGTTCTGTTATATAGGAGTAGGACAGAGTATATAACGTGTTGTAGATTGTCAATGTGCTTTTTCTGCATTATGCTGACAGGAACTCTATGACCCAGTTTGAGAAATTAATGCTTTTGATTTATATGCAGTTTAGTGTGGTAAGTTCTTAAAGGGTATTGTAGCTGTAATGGTGGGTACACACTGGGCGATATTACTGAGCGACTGCACGATTACGACATCGTAATCGTGCACTTTCATGTCGGAAACGACCAGCGATGCGCTTTCCCACTGGTCATTTCTGACATTGTCCATCGCCTGAACATGCAGCACAATCTGACGATAACGACAGATTGGCATGTTCAGGAATGATGGACAGTGCCTGCACTGAATGACTGATCGTTCAGTGCAGACACTACAGGGGATCAGGAACTACGGTACGATTACGATGTCGTAATCGTACTGTTTTTCCTGATCGCCTAGTGTGTACGCACCATAAGTGTTATGAATGTATCTGCTGTTCTGGTTACATGATAACCCACCCCCACCCCCCCCCATCACACAGTGTGTGGGACTACTTTGTGCGTCAGGTTGATGCTCTTGATGTCCTCTGCCTTTTGTATTCTCTCTTGCTCATGAGCTGTTCTCTACATCATGGGGCAGATGTATGAAGCTCTGGGAAGTGATAAAGTGGAGAGTGATAAACGACCAACTGATCAGCTCTCAACTCTCATTTTTTTAAACAGTCTGTAACATGACAATCAATTGGGAGCTGATTGGTTGATCATTTATCATTCTCCACTTTATCACTTTCCAGAGCTTCATACATCTGCCCCAATATCCTCAGTACTGCTCTGTGCATTCCCAGTACTTTCTTTCTCACCCTGGCACATGAGTGACTTAAGTTACTTTGTGACTGGTGAAGAGTGTCAGGGAGCACCAAGAGGAAGCGCTGATTGGATAATGTACAAGGTGGTGTCCACCAGCTCTTACATGTGTTAATGTCAAGGTACAGTACTAGGCTGCACCCTAGATTCTCTCAGCCTCCGCTTCCAATCCAAATAGCTACTCCATCTTGAAATAAGTAGCTTGTGAGCCATTGGCGATCTCAAATCTGCCAGTTAGTGGCAGATTTGAAATCGCCAATGGCTCACAATGTTTAGTCAGTAAAATCTGGCACACTTTTCGTATGGCACTCATCACATGTAAGCTCAACCATTTTTCCAAATCTTTAGCTGTGGACGGTATGCGTTCGGCATCCTGGCAGGGAAGGTTAGGGTTATGGTAGGGAGAGGGGGGGAGGGTTAGCATACCAACCAACAAGTGTCGGTATGTTAACCCTGTGGGATTCCGGCGTCGGTATTATGACTGTCAGGATCCCGACTGTCAGTATTTCATAATGATTCCGCTGTGGACAGCCCACTAAAAGGTCCCCTTCAGCTTTAGTTGATGCTCTCTGAGTGACTGATTCAGATGTACTCTATTGCTGCAGTCACACCAAACAGCCATTCTCTGCAAGCCAGATCCCGTGCCACTCAGCTTGCACAGAGCTATTTTTTTTTGACCGAAAATGCATCTTAGTCGCAATGCGATGTGACTAACATGCACCAGGAGACCACACTGATTAATGTGACACTTGTATATCTGTGTGCGACTGAGTTTGTATCTGTTACGATGCCATAGCCTTTTTACACGCCAAGCTCCATCGTGCTTTGTTTACAGACTGAGTCGCAGACAGATATACAAGTATCACATATTAATCAGTGTGGTCTCCTGGTGCATGTTGGTCACATCGCATTGCGACTAAGATGCATTTTCGCCCGAAAAAGTTACACAGTGCAAGCAGGCTCGCATGGGACCTGGCAGCTCACTCGCGCCAGGCATCCTGCGCCGCATGGCATATTAAGGCTAGGTGTATGAGGACACATCTGTATTATATTGATTTTCATATTTGCTTGTGTTTAACCTTTTAAGTAAACCTTTTTTTAAACAAGATTGTTTCATTGGGTCCTATTTGACATCTGTTTACATCAGGATTCAACTTTTTTTTTTTTTCCTTAAATCCAAAGTCCAGCTAAAAAGCGTAGTAGCCTGGCAACAGTTTTATATAATATCTGTTAATAAATATTGGACCATACACATAGTTCAGCCTTCTTACATACAGTATAGCACCTTCTTCTTCTTAATCTCACACGTCTTCTATTTCCCTCAAGTCCATTCTCTATGCTCCCTCACACCTCAAAATCATACACCCCACTCAGCATCATCATACCCCATGACAATTATTTTATTCTTCTTGTAAACCTTATTTCCTTATCTCCCTATCAACATATCATTTACCCTCCTGTCCTCTCCTCATCATCAAAGTGCCCCATTACAATTCTAATCCTAATGATCTTCCCTCCTCGGTCATCATCCATTCCTGTGCGCTGTCATTATTTACAACCTAGTTCTGCATTTTCTTAAATCCCCATCTGTAACTTCCCATCATGACATAAACCATTCTTGCTTGTTCCCCTCTGCTCTGCATTTACTCAGTTGGGAACTGATAATTATCACTTCCCCCTCTGAGTGCTTCAGAGCCAGTGCTGAGTCTGCTTGAACAGAGAGGAAGTGAACTGTAAACCTCTGAACAAGATTCCATTTTGGCTGTACTCTGCTTTCTGGTGTCTCAGACGCTGGTGTTGGTGGTCAGTGTAGACAGCTCTTTACACAGCTCACTGCAGCCGCTTACACTAAGCGCAGCGTGACACCGCAGCACTCAGAGGAGGAAGAAGGTCCAGTTTCACACAATTCACTGTTATAAAGGTGTAAGGTGTCACAGCCCAATTTTTAGGTGTCCTTATGCCCAGGGCTTGTTGGTTTACATGCATTTTATTATCATAAAAAATGCATAATTTCTACATCAGGGTCCATAGGGTATCCACAGGATACCTTGGGGTATAGGTGATGACGTCAGGCATCGGGCACCATAGAGTTAAGTTTTCAGCCTCCCAGGATGCACTAGGGTCCCCCTCCTATACCTCGCCCCCGAGCCAAGGCATCTCAGTTTCGTTTGGTGCCCGGTCGGAGTCGGATGCACCTGTTAGAGGGGGGCTAAGGATAGCCCCTGAAGTTTTCTTCAAAGCAGCTGTGGCTGCTCATCTAGATGTACAGCATGGGCAGTCAGTACTGACGTCCATGCTGTCTTCCCTACACCCCCACCGGTACCAGACCGCCGGTACTGATCCGGGGATGCTGGTAAGCATCTGGGGTCACAGCTAGCGGTGACCCCAGATGTTTGGGACCATGGCCGGATCCAAGGGGGCAGCAGATAAGCAGCGGGGTCCCGTGGTGGGACCCTGCTGACACATAGTCCAGAGTCCCCAGGCAGGGGCCTTCCTGGGGACTGGCTGCAGCGTGGAGCCAGGTACCTAACCTGTGCTTCCACTACCCCCCTGGGACAGCGGACCGTGGCTGAGCGGTAGCACTGCGGCGTCCCAGGGGTTAAATGCATGAAAGGGGAGCGCGCCTTCCCTGTAACACAGCCGGCGCCTCCCCCGCTGCACACAGCCCTCTCTGCTCTGCTGACTGGCCCTGTGGCAGCGCTCCTCCCCCAGGCCGGCCTTCTCTCTGCTACTTGGTGGCCATCTTTCCTGGAAGCATGGTGAGCGCTGTTGGACGCTGAAGATCGGTGGCATCGCGGTCTGGGTCCCCCATACCTCTCCTCCGTTGGCTTAAGGTCTGTGTATGCAGCGCTGTGTCCTACCAGGCTCTGTGTCTGCGTAGTTGAGAATCAGTGCTGATAGTGCAGGAATTGATTTCTTTGCGTTGTATGTGACTTCTGCTAGCATCTGCTGCCTGTACTTTTACTTTCTACTGTCATCCATTTTACTGTCCCTGATCTTTTTCTGCTAAAGCCCTTGCGGTGCGGTGATTGCAGGGTGGTCTCACACTGTACTAACAAGTATCAGTGAGAGGGGTCACATACTTATCATCATGTCTGAGTGACTTTCCTCTCCAGCTTATGTGTACTACATGCAAGGTACCAATAGCAGAGGGGGAGGGTAACGCAGAGGGGCTATGTCGGCAGTGTTATTTATTGGCGCGGCCAATTACTGTCACGGCTCCGGTACAGAAGCCGCCCTGGGCTTGTTTCGCCAAAGCGCTTACAACCCTCGTGGGCCGGTTAGCTCCGCAGCCTGCGTTCTCACAGATGGGATTGTCCCAGCAGTCAGTGGTGTCGTCACCCATGCAGGGTTTCCCGAGGCAATTGATGGTACCCCACAGTCTCCCTATTTCCCCTCCCCAAGTCTCTCAGGAGCCTGCGTGGGTTAATTCACTGACAATTTCTGTACAGCACTTGTTGGACGTGTTGCAAGGGGAGTCTGTGTTGAGGCCACATAAGCGGCCGATGGCGTCTCTGTCCGCTCCTTATGAAGATGACGACGTGACGTCTGATGATGGGGAGATTCTGGATCTTTCTAACCAGGAACCTCTCCGTACTAAAGAATCGGACGCTAGGTCCAAGGTGTATATTCCTGGACTTATTCGGGCAGTCCGCACAGCTTTAGTGATTGAGGATGAAGGTCCTCCGGTGTCCACGTCTAAATATGCCATTTAGAGGAGGCGTGGAAACATCCTGGCAAACAGTATCAGCCTCAGAGACGCTTGGCGGTGGCTTATCCGTTTGCGGATAATTATTTTTCTAAGTGGGAATCCCCTCCACAGGTGGATTCTCATGTGACACGCCTAGTTCGTAGTGCCACATTGCCCATGCCTTCCATGTCTTCCTTGAAGGATGCTACGGACCGTAAGGTAGAGATCTGCCTAAAGTCCATTTATTTCCTTGCGGGGGGGGCAGCTAGGCCGGCTATGGCCATTTGTTGGGTAGCCAGAGCTATGGAGCACTGGGCTGATAGTTTGGAGGCGTCTTTCGATTCCGACTGTTCGGCTGAACAGACCGAGTTGATAGGCAATCTCCGGGATTTGGCCACTTATATCAATGAAGCGGCTTTGGATATCAGTACTCTGGCGTCTCGGATTTCTTCGGCAGCTGTAGCTGCTCGTCGCACCTTATGGTTGCGATCTTGGAAGGTGGACGCTGATTCCAAATAGGTCTTGGAAGCTTTGCCTTTTAATAAAGAAGTCCTATTTGGTCCGGATCGGGACAAAATTGTAGCCACGCTGGCGGCAGCCAAATCTGCATGTCTCCCGTCTGCTACAGTTCCTTCCAGTTCAGGTACGTCGTCCTTTTGGCCTTACAGGGCCCAGGGAAGACCTAAAGCAGTGTCTTTTCCCCATCAGACTGGCCCCAAAAAATCGGCCAAGCCCCGGAAAAAACAGGCCTGGAGTACCAGACATCCGGGCCCTAAGCCAGATGACAAGCCTGCGACCTGACGGTCCGGGCCTCCCTTTGGGGGATCCCAAAGTGGGAGGCCGCCTGCTGCAGTTCGCCCAGTGTTGGTCGGTTACCACGACAGACACTTGGGTTCTCGAGGTGGTTTCTCACGGGTTCGCCCTCTCCTTTAAGGCAACAGGCCCCCGTCTCGATTCTTCATCACGGGTCTTCCATCAGACCGGAACAAAGCCTTGGAACTGCGGAAGGTTTTGCACACTATGCTCCAGGCTGGAGTTATAGTGCCTGTTCCATTCTCCCAGAGGGGCCAGGGTTTCTATTCCAATCTGTTTTTGGTGCAGAAACCCAATGGGTCGTACCGTCCGATCCTCAACCTCAAAGCACTCAACAAGTCCTTGCGGGTGCCAAGGTTTCGGATGGAGACCCTTTGGTCCATCATTCTGGCCCTGGAACCTGGGGATTACATAGTGTCGTTGGACATACAGGATGCTTACCTGCATGTCCCTATTCTTTTACGCCATCAACAGTTCCTCAGGTTTGCAATCCGCAACGACCACTTTCAGTTCCGGGCGTTACCTTTTGGGCTGGTGACTGCACCACGTGTATTCACCAAGGTGATGGCGGTCATGGCGGCTTCCCTGCGGCTGCAGGGAGTCCGCTTGTTGCCGTACTTGGACGACCTTCTGTTGGTGGCAGGATCTCCAGAGCTCCTTTTACGTCACTTGGACCTGACCCATTGCGGTACTGCAACGGCACGGCTGGTTGATAAACTGGCAGAAGTCCACCTTGATCCCGTCTCAGAGGATTCTGCACCTCGGAGCCTTATTGGACTCCGGACAGCAAAGGATCTTTGTGACGGGGGAAAAGATCTCTGCCTTGCAGTTGAGGGTGCGCAGTTGTCTGCAGAATCGCCGTGTGTCTCTGCACTCGGCGATGGGGTTACTGGGCTCCATGGTGTCAGTATTCGACATGGTGGAATATGCCCAGTTTCACTCCAGACCTCTGCAGCAATTGATCCTATCCAAATGGAATGGATTGCCTCAGTGTCTAAAATCCCAGACGATGGTGCTCACTCCGGAGGTTCGCCTGTCCCTAGCCTGGTGGTTGCAGACGACCCATCTCAACAAGGGTCGTCCGTTCTGGGTGGCGAATTGGGACCTGTTGACAACGGACACCAGTCTTCGGGGCTGGGGAGCAGTCACGGGTCCACACTTGTTCCAGGGCAGGTGGACTCGGTTGGAAGCAGAGCTTCCAATAAACATCTTGGAGCTCCGCGCGGTTTTCAATGCTCTCCAGCAGGCACATCGGGTTCTCCATTGTCACCCAGTGCAGGTCCAGTCGGACAACGCTACCACCGTGGCCTACATAAATCGGCAAGGAGGAACCCGAAGTCGGGAGGCTCTCGTAGAAAGGTCCCGCATCCTGGTTTGCGCGGAGCGCAATCTCCCGGCCATATCAGCAGTATTCATCCTGGGAGTCCTAAACTGGGAGGCGGACTTTCTCAGTCGCCAGGATGTTCATCCGGGGGAATGGTCTCTGCACCAGGACGTCTTTCAACTTCTGGTGGACAGGTGGGGTCTTCCAGAGATCGACCTCATGGCGTCACGGCACAACAACAAGTTGCCGGTGTACGGGTCTCGCACAAGAGACGAAAAGGCGTCTCTGGTGGATGCTCTGTCCGTCCGGTGAACGTTCCGGTGTGCTTATCTTTTTCCTCCGTTTTTCCCTTCTTCCACGGGTAATCCGGAAATTCAAACAGGAAGGAGGGACGCTCCTGTTGATAGCTCCCGCGTGGCCCTGGAGGCACTGGTTCTCAGACCTCCAGGGACTGTACGTGGACATTCCTCTGCGGTTGCCGTTACGCCCGGACCTACTGTCACAGGGTCCTTGTCTTCACCCGGACCTGACTCGGCTGTCTTTGACGGCGTTGCTGTTGAGACGGCCATGTTAAGGTCCAGGGGATTTTCCAGCTCTGTAGTGCAAACAATGCTAAGGGCTCGGAAACCATCCTCTGCAAGGATATACCATCATGTGTGGCATACGTTCTTCCAGTGGTGTCGGCCGAGAGGTTATGCTCTTCGGGAGTTCCATCTATCTAGAGTGTTAGCTTTCCTACAGGTGGGACTGGACCATGGGTTTCGCCTTGCATCTCTGAAGGTGCAGGTGTCTGCCCTATCCGATTGGTTTCATCGTAGGATTGCTGCAATCCCTGATGTGCGCACCCATTATGCAAGGTGTTCTCAGAATTCAGCCACCTTTTTGTTGTGGTCCTGAGGGCGCTCCAGGGACCGCCGTTTGAACCCGCTGGGCTCAGTGGACCTCATATGGCTGACAGCTAATACAATTTTCCTTCTGGCCATCGCTTCGGCCAGACGTGTTTCTGACTTAGGGGCTCTCTCATGTAGACCCCCTTTTCTGATTTTTCATAGGAACAGGGCGGTGCTGCGCACTCGTCCTGGTTTCCTTCCTAAAGTTGTTTCCAGTGTTCACATCAACGAGGAAATCGTTGTGCCGGCTTTTAACTCACCTGATCTTTCAGTGGGTGAGGCCACTTTGATTGTTGTGCGGGCCTTAAGGCTTTATGTTGACCGCACTTCTTCGTTTAGGAAGTCTGACGCCTTGTTTGTCCTCTATGGCTTCCGTAAAAAGGGTTGGCCTGCTTCAAAGCAAACTTTGGCAGGCTGAATTCGTATGGCCATTTCTGAAGCTTATCTTCATGAAGGCCTTCCGGTTCCATCCTCTGTGAGGGCTCATTCCACTAGGTCTGTGGGTCCTTCGTGGGCTGCTCGACGTGGTGCCTCTGCAGTCCAGATATGCAAGGTTGCCACATGGTCCTCTGTCCATACCTTTGTGAGGTATTACCCGTTTGACACCTTTGCCTCTCAGGATGCTTCGTTCGGGCGGCGGATTCTCCTTTCAGCACAGGAGCGTCCCCACCCTTAAAGGATACTGCTTTGGGACATCCCCAAGGTATCCTGTGGATACCCTATGGACCCTGATGTAGAAAATATGAGAAATGGTAAGAACTTACCTTTTGTTATCTCTATTTCTACGAAGTCCATAGGGTTCCACAGGTCTCCGCCCTGTCGCACCTGTGCTGCAGATGGGCTTTGCTCTGGTCACCGGTGTTTCCATCTCCCTCTGGTGAGAATGTGATTCTTGTGTGTGTCCTGATCTTTTTTCTCTCTCTTCCTTCTCCTCCGGCCTATGGCTTGGTACGTAACTGAGATGCCTTGGCTCGGGGGCGGGGTATAGGAGGGGGACCCTAGTGCATCCTGGGAGGCTGAAAACTTAACTCTATGGTGCCCGATGCCTGACGTCATCACCTATACCCCAAGGTATCCTGTGGAACCCTATGGACTTCGTAGAAATAGATATAACAAAGGTAAGTTCTTACCATATCTCATATTTTTAATGGCAGTTGGTGCAAGGCTGTGCTGAGTTGTGTAGACCAGTGTGTGGTAGGGGTAGCTATTGTATAAAGGGGGATGAGAGAGTGGCAGAAAAGAGGGTTAGACATATACTGCACATACCACTGATCCTGAGTTTGTAACATTGAACTGTGCAATTGCCCATGCTGCAGTCGCACTAAAAAGCCCTTCCCGGCGCCATGTGACTCTGCTAGAGACGGGCGCCTTTTTGCATTTTTTTGGCGATGCGACTAGGACGCACCAGCAGACTATGCTGATTAATTTGATATGCAACACTTGTATATCTGTGCGTAAGACAGTCTCTGAATATGTATATTAAGTGCTGCAATGTAGCGGCTGCAGCTTTTTTCATTGAAAAATAAGTTGTGCTACAAGTCGCGATACACATAACGTGGGAGCTCAGTGTGTGATTCAGTAGTGCCAAGCGTCTTTTCGTGCGACTTTTTACCTTCAAATGTGTCTTATTCACACAGCTATGCAAATAGAGCACACAAGCAGCTTCTGCTGATTACAATGATATGCAGCATGTTTTGTGTGTGACTGTGGTTGTATCTGCATACAAATCGCTACGTTACAGTATTACAGCCGCTGACAATGTAACATAGCGTTTCACATGTAGATACACCAGCAGTTGCTCACAGAATATAGGCATGCAGCATATCATTTAAATCAACAGAAGCTGCTTGTACTAGGTATTCGCATCGCTGTGCGAATAAGACGCATTTGAAAAAGTTGCATGAAATGACACTCAGCGCTACCGAGCCACTACACGGCATGGCGCGACTAGAAGGGCTGTTTAGCGCGCAAGAAGACTAGATTTATGAGGACACATCTGTACAGATTCAGGTGCACATAAATAACCCAGTGTCACATATCAAATTAATCAGCACAGTCTGCTGCTGCGTTTTTTTAATCTCAATGTACCTACCTGTTGATTTTCACCCTTGCATTCTGAGGAAAAATTTTGTTAGTGCATTTTAACACACATTTCTATGGCTCTGTGGGTCATTTAGGGGCAATGTTAAATGATGAACACTGTCTTTTATGTTTTGGTCTGAACGTGATATAATTGGAAAAGTCTCTGTGATTTGTGCCTTTAGTACAGCCATAGGTTGTAGCGATTGATACTGTTTGTCCATTCCCTCCCCCCAAAAAATATTAGCTTTTTTAGAGTAATAAATGGTTTTCCTTGGTTAACATGTATTGGGGAACTTGTTCATGTCCATTATAATCAGGATATGTGCAGATGGATAACAGTACTGTGTCTCTGGTGGTTTCCATGAAATATATAAATTAGGGGTGTGCATCGGCCACTTTTTGTGTTTTAGATCTGGATCTTTCTTTGTGTTTTGGATCTGGATTGGTTTTGCCAAAACCACCCTTCCGTGTTTTGGGTTCTGGGTTTTGTGTTTTGGATCTGTATTTTTTTTAAAAAAAAGCATAAAAACAGCTAAAATCACAGAATTTGTGGGTTTTTCTGCTCCTATGCTATTATTAACCTCTATAACCTTAATTTCCGCTCATTTCCAGTCTATTCTGAACACCTCACAATAGTGTTTTTATGTCCAAAAGGTTGCACCGAGGTAGCTGGATGACTATGCTAAGAGATACGAGTGGGCGGCACAAACACGTGGCCCATCTAGGAGGGACACTGCAGTGGCAGACAGGATGGCAGTTTGAAAAACTAGGCCCCAAACAGTACATAATGCAAAGAAAAAAAAGCGGTGCAAGATGGAATTGTCCTTTGGCCCTCCCACCCACCCTTATGTTGTATAAACAGGACATGCACACTTTAACAAACCAATCATTTCAGCGCCAGGGTCTGCCATGAAATGATTGGTTCGTTTGGGCCCCCACAAAACAAGCTGGCAATTAATCTGTCCCTGCACAAACTGGCTCCACGGAGGCAAGATGTCGTCCTCATCCACCGATTCCTCACCCTCTTCAGGGTTGTGTACATCCTCATCCTCACAGAGTATTAACTCGTCCCCGCTGGAATCCACCACCACAGGTCCCTCTGTACGTTCTGGAGGCTGGTCTCCCTGGAAGAGTTGATAATTCATTTTGATGAACATCATCTTCTCCACATTTTGTGAAAGCAACCTCCTACGCCTTTCGCTGACAAGGTTCCCGGCTGCACTAAACACTCTTTCGGAGTACACACTGGAGGGGGGGCAACTCAGGAAAAATAGAGCCAGTTTGTACAGGGGCCTCCAAATTGCCTATTTTTCCTGCCAGTACAGGTATGGACTGTCTGACATGCCTACTTGGATGCTGTCACCGATGTAATCCTCCACCATTCTGTCAATGGTGACAGTATCATATGCAGTGACAGTAGACATGTCAGAAATTGTTGCCAGGTCCTTCAGTCCGGACCAGATGTCCAAATTTGGTCCTGTCTGCCCTGCATCACCGCCAGCGGGTTGCTTAGGATTCCTAAGTTTTTTCCTGGCAGCCTCAGTTGCGGGAGAAAATGAAGGAGCTGTTGACTTGTCACGTTCTGCTTCAGCTGACAGTGTTTTCACCAGCAGGTCTTTGCACCTCTGCAGGCTTGTTTTGGGACGGAAAGAGAGACTCCACATAGGCTTTAAACCTAGGATCGAGCACAGTGGCCAAAATGTAGTGGTCTGATTTCAACAGATTGACCACCCTGGAATCCTGGCAAAGCGAATGAAGGGCTTCATCCACAAGTCCCACATGCCGAGCGGAATCGCTCCGTCTTAGCTCCTCCTTCACTTTCTCCAGCTGCTTCTGCAAAAGCCTGATGAGGGGAATGACCTGACTCAAGCTGGCAGTGTCTGAACTGACTTCACGTGTGGCAAGTTCGAAGGGCTGGAGAACCTTGCACAACACGGAAATCATTCTCCACTGCGCTTGAGTCAGGTGCATGGCCTTTTGCTGCTCCTCCATCCTCTGAAGCATATAGAGGGTTGAGTTCCACCGCGTCACAACCTCTTGCTTCAGGTGATGCGGGGCAGGTTCAAGAGTGTTTGCTGGCGCTCCAGTCTTCGGCAGGCAGTCGCTGAGTGGCGAAAGTGGGCAGAAATTTTTCGGACCACCCAAAGCGTCTCCTGCACGCCCCTGTTGCTTTTCAGAAAATTCTGCACCACTAAGTTTATTGTGTGAGCAAAACATGGGACGTGCTGGAATTTGCCCAGATGTAATGCCCGCACAATATTGGTGGTGTTGTCAGATATCACGAATCCCCAGGAGAGTCTAAGTGGGGTAAGCCACTGGGCGATGATTTCCCTCAGTTTCTCTAAGAGTTTGTCGGCGGTGTGCCTCTTACTGAAACCGGTGATACACAGCGTAGCCTGCCTTGGAACGAGCTGGCGTTTCTGAGATGCTGCTACTGGTGACGCTGCTGTTGTTGCTGCATAAGGTGATACATCTACCCAGTGGGCTGTCACAGTCATATAGTCCTTAGTCTGCCCTCTTCCACTTATTCACATGTCCGTGGTTAAGTGGACATTGGGCACAACCGCATTTTTAGGACACTGAGGACACTTTTTCTGACGTTTCTGTACAGTCTCGGTATCGCCTGCCTAGTGAAGTGGAATCTAGACGGGATTTGGAACCGGGGACATACTACCTCCATCAATTGTCTAAATCCCACTGCACTAATGGCGGATACCGGACGCACGTCTAACACCAACATAGCAGTCAAGGCCTCAGTTATCTGCTTTGCTTCAGGATGACTGCTGTCGTACTTCATCCTCCTCGCTAAGGACTGTTGGAGGGTCAATTGCTTAGTAAAAGTAGTGGTGTTCCTACTTCCTCTCTGGGATGATGAAGGACTCCCAGCAGCAGCTTCTTTTTAGCAATGCAGGATCCTCCGGAGGAATCCCGGATAGGAGAGTCAGTCATGCCAGTGACATGGCCTGCAGGACTACTTCCGATCCTGTCTAAGGAGGAAATTGACGAGGAGGGAGTTGACGGTGTGGTTTGCAGGCGCTTGGATACAATAGGACAACGGGATTTAGGTGTCCCTGGACTGCTTACGGTCTTAGCCAAAGTTTCTGAACTTGACAGTAACTTTTTATGAATGCGCTGCAGGTGCCGTATAAGGGAGGATGTTCCTAGGTGGCTAACATCCCTACCCCTACTTATTTCACCTTTACATATGGTACATATGGCAAGACAGTTGTTGTCCGGATTTGGATAGAAATATTGCCAGACCAAAGAGGTGGAATGTTTGGTCTTCTGCCCAGGCATGTCCGTGATGGGCTTTTTCATCCCACGGACAACAACTGTCTCCCCCGGAGCCTGATTTAAACAAACCACATCACCATCAGAATCCTCCTCGCCAACTTCCTCCTCAGCGCCAGCTACACCAGTATCCTCATCCTGTTGTACTTCAACAGTGACATCTTCAATTTGCTTATCAGCAAGTGGACTGTGGGTGCTCCTTTCAGCACTTGCAGGGGGCGTGCAAATGGTGGAAAGAGCCACCTCTTCCCGTCCAGTGCTGGGAAGGTCATGCATCGCAACCACCACCACACTTGGACTCTCCTTGGGGATTTGTGATATTTTCTTAGAATGCACAGTTCTTCGCTGTGCTTTTGCCAGCTTAACTCTTTTGATTTTTGTAGCGGGAGGAGGGCTTCCATCGTCATGTGAAGCTGAACCACTAGTCATGAACATAGGGAAAGACCTTAGCCGTTCTTTGCCACTCCATGTCGTAAATGGCATATTGAAAAAAGAAGAATTTTTTATTCTTTGTGGAGCACACTTTGGGGGTTACACCACCCTTTAACAGACAGACGCACGCTTGGCGCTGCTCCTTTGTTGATGCACATGCAGCCACAGTGCACACAATTCACAAACACAGAAAATATTTTTCTTATTTTGTTTGGAGTGCCCTTTGGGGGTTACAGCACCCTTTAACGGACAAGCCAGCTGGCCCTTTACTTATGGGGCACAGGCGCACGCTTGGCACTGCTCCTTTGTTGATGCACGTGCAGCTACTGCGCACACAATTCACAAACACAGAAAAAATATTTATTTTTTTTGCACTTGGGGAGAGCACCCCTGATGGACAGAGCACCCCCTGGACAACACTACTGCACCCTTTTAGGACTGGGACACTGCACAGGACTTTGGAGTGGACACAGCCCCTATGGACAACTGACTGCACAACACAGTCCAGCCAGCCCCTATGGACTTTGGAGGAGTGGACACAGCCCCTATGGACAACAGCAGCACAGCACTACACAGCCAGCCCCTATGGACTTTGAAGTAGTGGACAACAGCAGCACTACACTACACTACACTACACTACACTGCCCAGCCAGCCCTAATTCCCACCCTCCCTCTTCACTGTCCACAGCCGAGTGAGAAAATGGCGCCGACGCGGGAACCTTATATAGATTCCAAAACCTGCGAGATCCGGAAGGCGGGATGATGACGTTTTGCCTCGATTTCAGATCCGTGTCCTACGGGAAAAGTAGAGCCTGACTCGGATCGGCCTCGGATCGGGGGGCTCGGATTTCAGAACTCCGAACCCGCTCACCCTTAATATAAATAGTAGTAATGAAGCAAACATTTACAATTGATAGGTTGTGTCATCAAGGTATATGTTAATGGGGTTTGGAATTTATAAATGACTCTCATGCAGCATTGATGTAGTTTTGTGCGCTTGATAATATTTGTTCTTCTCCTATGTAACCGTGTGACTGTTCTTGATTTTGTTTTAGTGTTTGTGTTACAGGTTACTTCCCTGACCATTGTAATGATTGACCCTGGCAGGTACTAGAATAACATGACCTTGGATTTTGTTTTTCCATAAGATTGGAACAAATACAGTGCGTGTTTCAGTAGATTATAGAGTGGTCTTTTCTAGCACAACACAAAAGTTGATGCTTACCAGGCACTTTTATTTACCGTATATACTCGAGTATAAGCCGACCCGAATATAAGCCGAGGTACCTACTTTTACCACAAAAAACGGGGAAAACTTATTGACTCGAGTATAAGCCTAGTGTGGGAAATGGCAGCAGCTGGTAGTGCCCCCAGTAGTAATCCCCCCCCCTGGTAGTACCCCCAGTGGTAATCCCCCCCCCCCCCCCCCTTTTTAGTGCCCCCTGTAGTAATCCCCCACTGGTAGTGCCCCCTGTAGTAATCCTCCCCTGGTAGTTCCCCCAGTGGTAATCGCCCCCTGTAGTAATCCCCCCCTGGTAGTTCCCCCAGTGGTAATGCCCCCTGTAGTAATCGCCCCCTGTAGTCCCCCCCCCCCTCCCCCCAGTAGAGAGAGACACGTGACAAGAATAAAAACAAAAAATCACTTACCTGAAACTCCCGCTCCTGGTCCCGCCGCTGTCCGCTCCTCCGGCCGCTTTGCATTGAGAGACGTCGTCATGATGACGTGTCTCCCATCACCCACTGCGGGAGCCGAAAGATGGCTCCCGCAGTGGGAGCAGCAGCAGCCGCTGAGAGTCTGACAGACTCTCAGCGGCTGCTTATTACACCAAACACGCAGCTGCCGGCTCCGGCGGCTGTGTGTTTGACAGTGTGTAGCGCTGACCGAACTCCGTCCGGTCAGCGCTACACTTGACTCGAGTATAAGCCGAGGGGGTACTTTTTCAGCACATTTTTTGTGCTGAAAAACTCGGCTTATACTCGAGTATATACGGTAACTGGTATTCTTGAACATTCTTCTTTTGTGCATGAACTACATAAGGGACGAGAGTTGGAGAAAGGTGGGGTCTTCTCTGAATAAATGCTAGGAGATGGTTTTCATAAAATACTTCATAGGTCACCAAATTGTGCAAAAGTATACATAAACATTTACATATAGTCAGGTGCATAAATATTGGGACATTGACAGAATTTTCATATTTTGGCCTCTATTCACCATCACAATGGCTTTGAAATGAAACAAACAAGATGTGCTTTAACTGCAGACTTTCAGATTTAATTTGAGAGTAATTACATCCAAATCAGGTGAACGGTGTAGGAATTACAACGGTTTCTATATGTGCTCCCACTTTTTAAGGGGCCAAAAGTAATGGGACAAACTAAACAGTCCTAAATCTAACTTTCACTTTTTAATACTTTGTTGCAAATCCTTTGCAGGCAATTACAGCCTGAAGTCTGGAACGCATAGACATCACCAGACGCTGGGTTTCATCCCTGGTGATGCTCTGCCAGGCCTCTACTGCAAATGTCTTCAGTTCCTGCTTGTTCTTGGGGCATTTTCCCTTCAGTTTTGTCTTCATCAAGTGAAATGCATGCTCAATCGAATTCAGGACAGGGGATTGACTTGGCCATTGCCTAACATTCCACTTTTTAGCCTTAAAAAAACTATTTGGTTGCTTTTGCAGTATGCTTCGGGTCATTGTCCATCTGCACTGTGAAGCGCCGTCCAATGAGTTCTGAAGCATTTGACTGAATGAGCATATAATATTGCCCGAAACACTTCAGAATTCATTCTGCTGCTTTTGTCAGCAGTCACATCATCAATAAATACAAGGGAACAATGCCCACGCCATGACACTACCACCACCATGCTTCACTGATGAGGTGGTATGTTTTGGATCATGAGCAGTTCCTTTCCTTCTCCATACTCTTCTCTTCCCATCACTCTGGTACAAGTTGATCTTTGTCTCATCTGTCCATAGGATGTTGTTACAGAACTGTAATGGCTTTTTTAGATGTTGTTTGGCAAACTCTAATCTGGTCTTCCTGTTTTTGAGGCTCACCAATGGTTTACATCTTGTGGTGAACCCTCTATATTCACTCTTGTGAAGTCTTCTCTTGATTATTGACTTTGACACATATATACCTACCTCCTGGAGAGTGTTCTTGATTTGGCCAACTGTTGTGAAGGGGTTTTTCTTCACCAGGGAAATAATTCTTCTGTCATCCACCACAGTTGTTTTCCGTTGTCTTCCAGGTCTTTTGGTGTTGCTGAGCTCTCTGGTGCGTTCTTTCTTTTTTAGAATGTTCCAAACAGTTGGTTTGGCCACACCTAATGTTTTTGCTATCTCTCTGATGGGTTTGTTTTGATTTTTCACCCTAATGATGGCTTGCTTCACCGATAGTGACAGCTCTTTGGATCTCATATTGAGAGTCGACAGCAACTGATTCCAAATGCAAATGTCACACCTAGAATCAACTCCAGACCTTTTACCTGCTTAATTGATAATGAAATAACGAGGGAATAGCCCACACCTGTCCATGAAATAGCTTTTGATTTGATAGTCCCATTACTTTTGGCCCCTGAAAAAGTGGGAGGCACATACAGAAACCGTTGTAATTACTACACCGTTCACCTGATCTGGATGTAATTACCGTCAAATTAAATCTGAAAGTCTGCAGTTCAAGCACATCTTGTTTGTTTTACTTCAAAGCCATTGTGGTGGTGAATAGAGGCCAAAATATGAAAATTCTGTCAATGTCCCAATACTTATGCACCTGACTGTATAACATCTGTCACATAAAGGTCTTCTAAAAAATGAATTATATTAATGAAAGCTTTGACTCTCATCTATTGTGTAATTCAGCGTGCTGTTGATAGTGCCGGAAGGGAGCTCTTGGAGCTACTCAATTCAGCACTCTGTTAGGATGACTAAATGGAATCCTTCTAAAGTGCTGGCCGCGAGGCTGTTTTCCAGCTTAGCGCAGCACTAACAGCCTCGCAGCCAGCACACTAGTCGGAGAATGGAGGTTCTCGTGTCTAAACACCCAGGTTAAGTCGCAAGGACCGGCATTCTCCGACTTGGCTTGTAATAATCGGACTAAACAGTGCGTTGAATTGAACAGCTTCGGGACCAATTTCCTGGCGCTATTTAACTCCCGCAGAATTGAATGACTTCATTTCACTATAGATGGAAGTAATTGTTTTATGCTGACCAAAAGGTACCTTGCTGCCGGCCACATACACATTTGTTCAGCCGGATTGTATTTATGCGTAGCAGCGGCAGAGTGATGTATGAACTTTGGGTCTATACTGCATCTTTGACATAGGGAGGAATTTGCTAACCTGGTGGTTAAAGGACACATTCCTGTTGGAACTTTTCATGCTGTTCCTGTTTGGAGCTATAGCATCGGCTGCAGATCCTAAAGAGCCTTGCTTAATAACTCTCCAACATTGCTGCTAACACTGCTGCTTCTAAATAGGGCTGCATAGCTAACATTAACATCATTAGCCTTACCGCTATTGAGACACCAAGAACCTATTGGCCGAATAAGTACAAGCTCCTTTCTCCTGTAAGTGTACATATACAATTTAGGTGCCCAAAGTCCATTTAAATATGGATTTTTTTTTTTTTATGCGAGATACAGAGTGGCCAAATTATTACCCGGCTTAGTACCTTGGTGAGCCATGTTTTGCTCTTAATATGGCTTGAATCTTTTTAGGATCCTACTAACACACAGATATACAAGTGTCACACATCAAATGAATCCGCAGTCTCCTGGTGCTTTCTAGTCACATGGCATTGCCACTTGGATGCATTTTCAGCAAAAAAGATGCAAGGTGCTAGCAGAGTCTTACATGACCAGGCCCTTTGAGAGGTGCTGATTGGCTCGACTGCAGCAAAGACTAGGGAGGACACATCTATATACTGGGAGCTACTATTGTGAAGCTAAAATTTGAATTGGCCCTTAGACTTAAGTATATATTTTTTTTATTTGAGATAGAGAATAAAATGCTTATTTTGAAGGTGTTATGTACTTTAATTTTGAAAAGGTTTGCTCCATTAAAGAATAAAAATGATACAAATGTTTTGTATTCAGTCTGGCACCATCCCTAGTCCGTGTCAAACTCCCGTTCTGTACCGATGCAGAAAATCTTTGAGCAGGAGCATGTCTGATTGCGAAACCTCACTGAGATGTTCACCATATTGTTAATAAATGTATTGTCAGTAAATGTATTGTCAGTCTTTATGTTCTGTGTCTGTTATTGGGGTCTGCACTAACCTCTGCTTCTTCTTTTTCCAGCTGGTGGGCTTGTTGCTGATTGGCGTGGCAGCATGGGGCAAAGAATTTGGAATAGTCTCCAGCATCCACATCATCGGGGGAGTGATCGCAGTCGGAGTTTTCCTTCTGCTCATCGCCATCATTGGCTTAATTGGCGCAGTTAGTCACCATCAAGTGATGCTCTTTATTGTATCCTTAATTGATATTGATCTCCTGTTCTGTGAGACTGGTATAGTCCTATCGTGCTATAGACTATTGCAAACATTCAGTTTGTCTTCTCTAATGCACAAGTACTTGGTGGTCTGCTATTCCGTACAGCACATCTCCCTCCCTCCGTATACATGTCGTTTTTACCAGGGACAATTCCTTGTTATGTTTCTATAATCCTTAACTAGAATGTAGTATATGGTGGTGTTAATTCTCATCTTTATTTTCCAACTGGTGGTCTCCTGCTCCTGTTTGGCTATGAACAGATCTCAACAGGTAAGACACGCATCTTAGCATTGTTAGTCTTTGCTGACATTTGTAATGTTATTTCTCCAAGGATAAGCACCCCATTACCTGACCATGAGAGCCACAGAGCACTGACTTGTGCTTGTTTTGAAAAAAAGTTTGTTACAGACAATATTTATTCTTCACACCTATAGAAGACCTTTCATAAAGTTCTATTGTGGGCTGTAAGTGGACTTCTCTGGGTACACACCTTTTCGAACCGCGGGTGATAGGGTTAAACGCTCCCGATCAGCCGCGCATTGTGTCCCCACTGTGACCTCCTGTCCGCTGCCTGCGAGTACCGTACACACTGTGCAGACAGTTCAGTGCATATGGGATCTGGAGGTTGGGCCAAGAAATATTAAACGGCACATAAGATGCAACCTCCCGATCTTGACTGTTGCAGGAGCGTTATAAGCCGTTAATCGGCTAACTATACTACATACGCACCTATACAAATGTCAGCCCAATCACCAGAAATCAGGTGATTGGGCCAAAGATTGTAAAGGTGTGTACCCAGCTTTAGTCCACCATCCCCAAGAGACCTACTGCAAATAGGGGTACATAGCACAAAGGATTCATTGCAGTTTAGAGCTAAGCAACCACATATGAATCAGTCACACAGAATAAGCAACATAGTTAGTTAGACTGTGTTAAATGTGACCTATAAGGGTAAATGTGTTGGCTGGATAGTTTTTAAGTTGTAAATGGAGTTGGAAGGTAATGAAGAACAGAGAGGTGCTGTTGTGTTGGTGATATAACTATTAGCTGATAAATGGACAGTCTTGCTGTGACTGGTTTGACTTCCTTCATTGTGACTTGTTGGTCCTCGCACGCAACCCATATTTTGGCCATTGCTGTTAGAGAAGCACAGGAGCTGCATGGAGCATTTACCAGGTGGTAGTGCAGATTTAGCCTGTGTACCAAGGGGCTTTGGTTGTCAGGGTGTATATTTTAGTCTCCTCTGGTGACTGACTGTTGTGCAGGTCTGACCTAAAACATATATAAAAAAGAGAATATAAGCATTTCATAGTGTACCTGCTAGAGGGCGGACAGGGCAGGGTGCCGAGGGTGTGAGCAGGGAGTCTCTGCATGCACCTTTTAGCACGTGTGCTACTGAAAAGGGAGCGTAGCTGACCCCCAATTCGTCACATTTGGGGGGTAACCGAGCTCTCCCCACACAGTGAATAGATGCCTTGCACATAGTTTTTTTGGCTGCTATGCATGCGTCTAAGCCTTACTGCGCATGTGTCTGTACAGAATTACAGTTGAAGTTGTAGTGTGTGTTCATGGGTATTGACAGAAGAGGGGGCGTGTTATCAGTGTGTCGCAAGTGTGTCTCTGAAAGTGGCTGCATACACAAGCGCTCAGCCGCTCACATAGGAGGCCATACTCTGCCAGAGAAACAGCACTGGCATAGGGCTGCTGTAAGTTTCAACGGTGTGACCATGGTGGTGTCCTTGGTTGCACCAATCTGTATTACAGCGTGTACGGACATGTGGGCGCCTCAGTACTTACAGCACATATGAACACACTGATGTACACAAGGGAGGGAGTTTATAGCGCCATGGAATAAAGCCTCAGACGGGCGTCCGCCAATAGTAACTGCTGCGAGTGCTTCTACGTCCACCCCTGAATCGGGCCCAAACTGCCAGATTTCTACTTCAGGGTCCATAGGGTATCCACAGGATACCTTGGGGTATAGGTGTGACGTCAGTCGCAGGGCACCAAAGAGTTAAGCTTTCAGCCTCCCAGGATGCACTAGGTCCCCCTCCTATACCCCGCCCCCGGGCCAAGGCACCCCAGTTTAGTTTGGTGCCCGGCCGGAGTCGGGTGCACCTGTTGGAGTGGGGGCTAGAAGAGCCCCTGAAGCTTTTTCTTCATGCAGCTGTGGCTGCACATCTGGATGAACAGCATGGACAGTCAGTCCTGACGTCCATGCTGTCTTCCCTACACCCCGCCGGTACCAGAACGCCGGTACTGATCCGGGGATGCTGGTGGGCGTCTGGGGTCACAGCTAGCGGTGACCCCAGATGCTCCGGACCATGGCCGGATTCAAGGGGGACAGAGGTAAGCAGCGGGGTCCCGCGGTGGGTCCCCGCTGATCACATGGTCCTAAGTCCCCAGGCAGGGGGCTCCCTGGGGACTGGCTGCAGCGTGGAGCCAGGCGACCAACCTGCGCTTCCACTACCCCCTGGGACAGCGGACCGCAGCAGAGCGGTAGCGCTGCGGCGTCCCAGGGGTTAAATGCATGCCAGGGGAGCGCGCCTTCCCTGTCTCACAGCCGGCGCCTCCCCCGCTGCACACAGCCCTCTCTGCACTGTGCTGACTGGTCCTGTGTCAGCGCTCCTCCCCCAGGCCAGCTTCTCTCTGCTCCTCGGCGGCCATCTTCTCTGCAACGCATGGTGAACGCTGCTGGAAGTCTGGAAGGAAGCATCGTGGTCTGGGTCCCCCCGCATACCTCTCCTCCGCTGTGGCTCAGGTCTGTGTATGCAGCGCTGTGTCCTACCAGGCCCTGTGTCTGTGTAGTTGAGTGATCAGCGCTGTTAGTGCAGGAATTGTTATTTCTCTGCATTGTATGTGACTGTGCTAGCGCTGCCTGTAACTTTTCTTCTCTAAACTGTCAGCTTTATTACTGTCCCTGTTCTTTCTGCTAAAGCCCTTGCGGTGTGGTGCTGCAGGGTGGTCTCTCGCCTATTTAATACTTAATTGGTGAGAGAGGTCACATACGTGGTGCCATCATGTCTGAAAGTGATTTTCCCCTCCGGCTACAGTGTACCACGTGCAAAGTACCGTTAGCGGAGGGGGAGGGTAGCGCGGAGGGCCTTTGCCGGCAGTGTTTGTCCATGGCGCGGCCTATTACGGTTACAGCACCGGTACAGGAGCCGCCCTGGGCTTGTTTCGCTCAGGCGTTAACAGCTTTAGTGGGCCAGTTAGCTCCGCAGCCCGCGTTTACTCCGATGGGTTTGTCCCAGCAGTCTGTGGTGTCGTCACCCATGCAGGGGTTCCCACGACAATTGGTGGTACCCCACAGTCTCCCTATTTCCCCGCTCCCGGGTTCTCAGGAGCCAGCGTGGGTTAACTCCCTGACAAGTTCTGTACAGCACTTGTCGGATGTGTTGCAAGGGGAGTCTGTGATGCGGCCTCATAAAAGGCCGGTGGCGTCTCTGTCCGCTCCTTATGAGGATGACGAAGGGACGTCTGATGATGGGGAGATTCTGGATCCTTACGATCAGGAACCTTTCCATACTAAGGACGCTGATGCTAAGTCCAAAGTATATATTCCTGGACTTATTCGGGCGGTCCGCACAGCCTTGGTGATTGAGGACGAAGTTCCCCCAGCGGCTAAATCTAAGTATGCCTTTTTCAAAGATGTGAAGGGCGATGCCACAGTCTTTCCTCTTTCGGGTCAGTTAGTGGACCATTTAGAGGAGGCGTGGAAACAACCTGGCAAAAGATACCAGCCGCAGAGACGCCTGGCGGTGGCTTATCCGTTCGCGGATAATTATTTTGCTAAGTGTGAATCCCCTCCACAGGTGGATTCTCACGTGACCCGTCTTGTCCGTAGTGCCACATTGCCGATGCCATCCATGTCCTCCCTTAAGGATGCTACGGACCGCAAGGTAGAAATCTGCCTGAAGTCCGCTTATTCCCTTGCAGGGGGGGCAGCACGGCCGGCTATGGCCATTTGCTGGGTTGCCAGAGCGATGGAGCGCTGGGCGGATTCATTAGAGGCTTCTTTTGAATCCGACTGTCCGGCCGAACAGGCGGAGTTGATTGGCAATCTCCGTGATTCGGCCACCTACATCAACGAGGCGGCTCTAGACATTAGTACTCTGGTGTCTAGAATTTCTTCAGCAGCGGTAGCTGCTCGTCGCACCTTGTGGCTGCGATCCTGGAAGGCGGACGCAGATCCAAGAAAGGTCTGGAAGCGTTGCCGTTTACCGGAGAAGTTCTCTTCGGTCCGGATCTGGATAAGATTGTGGCCACGCTGGCGGCAGCCAAATCTGCTTGTCTCCCGTCGGCCGCTGCTCCTTCTGGTTCTGGACCATCGTCCTTTCGGTCATCTAGGGCCCAGGGCAGGCCCAAACCACAGTCGTTTCCTCGACAGGCTGGCCCTAAGAAATCGGTCAAGCCCCGGAAACAGGCATGGAGTACCAGACGTCCGGCCCCCAAGCCAGATGACAAGCCTGCGGCCTGACGGTCCGGGTCTCCCCTTGGGGGATCCCAGGGTGGGAGGCCGCCTGCTGCAGTTCTCCCGGTGTTGGTCGTTCACTACGACAGACACTTGGGTTCTGGAGGTGGTCTCTCACGGGTACGCCCTCTCCTTCCGGCACAGACCCCCGGCTCGATTCTTCACCACGGGTCTACCATCAGACCGGAACAAGGCTACAGAGCTGCGGAAGGTATTGCACACTATGCTCCAGGCTGGAGTTATAGTGCCTGTTCCATTCTCCCAGAGGGGCCAGGGTTTCTATTCAAATCTATTTTTGGTACAGAAACCCAATGGGTCATATCGTCCGATTCTCAACCTCAAAGCACTCAACAAGTCTTTGCGGGTCCCGAAGTTTCGGATGGAGACCCTACGGTCCATCATTCTGGCGCTGGAACCTGGGGACTACATGGTGTCATTGGACATACAGGACGCTATGGCGGTCATGGTGGCTTCTCTGCGGCTGCAAGGAGTCCGCATGTTGCCGTACTTGGACGACCTGTTATTGGTGGCAGGATCTCCAGAGCTCCTGTTACACCACTTGGACCTGACCATTGCACTGCTGCAACGGCACGGCTGGCTAATCAACTGGCAGAAGTCCACTCTAATCCCATCTCGGAGGATTCTGCATCTTGGAGCCTTATTGGACTCGGGACAGCAAAGGATCTTCGTGACGGAGGACAAGATCTCTGCTTTACAGTCAAGGGTGCGCAGTTGTCTGCACAGCCGCCGGGTGTCCTTACACTCGGCGATGAGGTTACTGGGCTCCATGGTGTCGGTGTTCGACATGGTGGAATACGCCCAGTTTCACTCCAGACCTCTGCAGCACCTGATCCTGTCCAAGTGGAACGGGCTGCCTCAGTCTCTGAAGTTCCAGACGATTGTGCTCACCCCGGAGGTTCGCCTGTCCCTTGCGTGGTGGTTAAAGACGACCCACCTCAACAAGGGACGTCCGTTCTGGGTTCCAAATTGGGTCCTGTTGACAACGGACGCCAGTCTTCGGGGCTGGGGAGCAGTTTCGGGTCCACACTTGTTCCAGGGCAGGTGGACACCGACAGAAGCGGAGCTTCCAATAAATATCTTGGAACTCCGTGCGGTCTTCAATGCTCTCCTGCAGGCACAGCGGTTTCTCCAGGGTCACCCGGTGCAGGTCCAGTCGGACAATGCTACCACCGTGGCCTACATAAATAGGCAAGGAGGAACTCGCAGTCGGGCGGCTCTCGTAGAGGTCTCTCGGATCCTGGTTTGGGCGGAGCGCAATCTTCCGGCCATATCAGCGGTCTTCATCCCGGGAGTGCTAAATTGGGAGGCGGACTTTCTAAGTCGCCAGGACGTTCATCCAGGGGAATGGTCCCTGCACCCGGACGTTTTTCAACTACTGGTGGACAGGTGGGGTCTTCCAGAAATCGACCTCATGGCGTCCCGGCACAACAACAAGTTGCCGGTGTACGGGTCTCGCACAAGAGACGAAGGGGCGTCTCTGGTGGATGCTCTGTCCGTCCGGTGGACGTTCAGGTTCGCATACCTGTTCCCTCCGGTCTCCCTTCTTCCACGGGTAATCCGGAAATTCAAACAGGAAGGAGGGACGCTCCTGTTGATAGCTCCCGCGTGGCCCAGACGGCACTGGTTCTCAGACCTTCAGGGTCTGTCCGTGGACAGTCCTCTGCGGTTGCCGCTACGACCGGACCTTCTGTCTCAGGGTCCTTGTCTTCACCCGGACCTGACTCGGCTGTCTTTGGCGGCGTGGCTGTTGAGACGGCCATGCTGAGGTCCTGGGGGTTTTCCAGCTCTGTGGTGCGTACCATGTTACGAGCTCGGAAACCGTCTTCCGCAAGGATATACCATCGCGTGTGGCATACGTTCTTCCAGTGGTGTCGACCGAGAGGTTATGCACCGCGGGAGTTTCGTCTGTCTCGGATTCTCGCCTTCCTGCAAGCGGGACTAGATCATGGGCTTCGCCTTGCTTCTTTGAAGGTACAGGTTTCGGCCCTATCTGTCTGGTTTCACCGTAGGATTGCTACAATCCCGGATGTGCGCACCTTTATGCAAGGTGTTCTCCGTATTCAGCCGCCCTTTGTTCCACCTGTGGCGCCTTGGGATTTGGCTGTGGTCCTGAGGGCTCTCCAAGGACCGCCGTTTGAACCACTGGGCTCAGTGGATATTAAATGGCTAACAGCTAAGACTGTTTTCCTTCTGGCCGTTGCTTCAGCCAGACGTGTTTCTGAGTTAGGGGCTCTTTCTTGTAGACCCCCTTTCTTGGTTTTTCATGGGAACAGGGCAGTGCTCCGCACTCGGCCCGAGTTTCTTCCCAAAGTTGTTTCCCAGTTTCATGTTAACGAGGAAATAGTTGTTCCGGCCTTTAACTCACCGGGTCTTTCCGTGGGTGAGGCCTCTTTGGATGTTGTGCGGGCCTTAAGGACTTATGTTGACCGCACTTCTTTGTTTAGGAAGTCGGACGCTTTGTTGTCCTCTATGGCTTCTGTAAAAAGGGTTGGCCTGCTTCAAAGCAAACTTTGGCAGCCTGGATCCGTATGGCTATTTCTGAAGCTTATCTTCATGAAGGCCTACCGGTCCCTCCTTCTCTGAAGGCTCATTCCACTAGGTCTGTGGGTCCTTCGTGGGCAGCTCGACGTGGTGCCTCGGCAGTTCAGATCTGCAAGGCTGCTACGTGGTCTTCTGTCCATACCTTCGTGAGGTATTACAGGTTTGACACCTTCGCCTCTCAGGATGCTTCCTTCGGGCGGCGGATTCTCCTTTCTGCACAGGAGCGTCCCCACCCTTAAAGGATACTGCTTTGGGACATCCCCAAGGTATCCTGTGGATACCCTATGGACCCTGAAGTAGAAAATATGAGATATGGTAAGAACTTACCCTTGTTATCTCTATTTCTACGAAGTCCATAGGGTTCCACAGGACTCCCGCCCTGTCGCACCTGTGCTGCAGATGGGCTTTGCTCTGGTCACCGGTTTTCCGTCTCCCTCTGGTGAGAATGTGATTCTTGTATGTGTCCAGATCTTTGTTCTCTCTCTTCCTTCTCCTCCTCTGGCCTATGGCTTGGTAACTAACTGAGGTGCCTTGGCCCGGGGGCGGGGTATAGGAGGGGGACCTAGTGCATCCTGGGAGGCTGAAAGCTTAACTCTTTGGTGCCCTGCGACTGACGTCACACCTATACCCCAAGGTATCCTGTGGAACCCTATGGACTTCGTAGAAATAGAGATAACAAGGGTAAGTTCTTACCATATCTCATATTTTTTCAGATCTGTCAGATGAACGATTTTTGACTGCATTAAAATGAATGGAATCGCCCAAGTCTGACTGCAAACACATCAGATGTCAGATATCGGTATCTGACCATCGGGAACGCTCATCGTTCATCGTTCAGATATGTCAGATTTTCCTTCAGATATGAACGATTGAACGATTTTTTAAATCGTTATCGTTCAGTTCTGAAGAAATATCTGACTGTGTGTATGCACCATTAACAATTTTTGTTATCAACGATTTTCTGTCAGATTTTTTAGTGTAATGAATGATTTTTTGAACTACAAACCATTTTTGTAACTTCCCTTAATGAAAATCGTTCAGTTGGTCAGTGCACTACAAACACGCATGAACGATAATCGTTCATTGTTATAACTCAGAAACTGAACGATTTTTTCAATGATTGAACGATCATGACGTCGTTATAGTTAAATCATTCAAAAAATCGTTACGTGTGTATGCACCTCAAGTTGAATTATCCAAGTTGTTGGAAAAAGATAAACGTGACACTTCTTTGTTGGCAATATTGGCTTCTTTGTTGGCTATTCATGTTGTTGGGGTTAATATTTGTGTTGTGTGCCCTTTTAAATTGTATTTTTGTTTTTTGGTTAATGTTATACATTTATATACTGAGATGCTTAGATTTGTAATAAACATTTCTTATCTACAGTTACCATAACAATGTATATGAGCTGGTGGTAATTGTGGTGCATCCATAGTATCTATATATTAATTACAGTTAGACTAGGAACAATGCACTAGCTGTTTTATGAATTGACATTTTGTGAGAATTTATACAAACTATGCACCGTTAGCAATCTCAAAAGTAGAGTTCAGAGATTGGGAGTTCCGGTCTATAGATAGACAGTAATTAAATAGGCACCAGATGTTAGACAGACAGGGACAAAAGGTCGACATGAAAATGGTCGGCACGTTTTTATTTTATTTTTTAGAGTTCGGTTTAAGGTGAGGGTTAGGGTTAGTATGAAAATTAGGCTTAAAGAGAAAATAAATCGACCGTTTTTGTGTCAACTTTTGACCTTGTTGACCTTCTTACATGTCGAACTTTAGTGTGTCTGACTTTTGCCCATGTCGACCTTTTATCCCTGGCGACCTTTTATCCCTGTCTAACCATTGACTGTCTAACACACCCGAGATTGGTGAGCAGGCTAGGGCATTCATTATTAAGAGTTGGATACAAATGTTGTTACAAATTTTTGTGATCTATTCTGAGTTGGCCGCATAAACAAGTCAGCAACTGAGGCTCCATCCCATTCACGTACCTGTGCCAGATGCGTCAGGAATACAACTGTAGGTGTGGATATGGTGTGAATAGATTAAATGCTACAAATCGCAGTACACAATGCAAACCCAATTCATTAAAAGGGTTGTATAGTGCAGGTAATAAGTACTCAATAGCCTAATAATCACACTCCCAAACCTATGGGCTGCCTTTCCTTTCCCCAGCACAGTATGAAGCATACTTTATTTGTGTAAACCAAGTTTTCAGTGCAATATAATTTCACTTTTGAAAACCCTGCATTTGCATTGGTGGGTGTGTTTTTAGTCACTTTTTTTTGTCCAGTCAGAAACAGTCTTATGGTGCATACACACGTTCAGATTTTTCCTTCAGATATGAACGATAACGATTTAAAAATCGTTCAGTCGTTCATATCTGAAGGAAAATCGTTCATATCTGACATGCCTGAACGATGGACGATCAACGATGCGCGTTCCCGTTTGTCAGATAACGATATCTGACATCTGATGGGTTTGCAGTCAGACTTGGACGATTCCATTCATTTTAATGCAGTCAAAAATCGTTCAAAACTTTGGTAAAATCGTTCAATCGTTCATCTGACAAATCTGACAAGTCTGACAAATCTGACCGTCTGTATGCTCCATTACATTCGTCATTGTCATCCGTTGGGAATTGCACAAGGGTTTCATTACCTGTAAGTTGGCTTCCTCCAGGCAGACACGGTTGTGTATTTTCTGCAGCCATAAAGCCACAATTCACATTAACACGCCCTTACAATTATTTGGCCCTGTCTACACACCCACTACAACCCCAGACCTTGCCCCCTATTCGCACAGAGTCGCAACTAAATGTGTGTGGAAAAATACACCCACTGAGAAAAGATGCACATTAAAATGTTCTCAATGTTATTGATCCTGTACCTAATGTCGGCGCAATCATACAATATCTGAGGCGGAGGAGGACAATGAGGTGGCACACTGTTGGCATGCATAGTGCTTGGGGGTATAATGAGGGTTGAGGGTGCTGCCAAAGCTTACATTGTAAAAGGAAGGGGTGAATGAGACCATGTGGAGAGATGGAAGGATGAATAGGACTTAATTCCTTCTATTAGCAATAACCATAGTATTTGCTCTATAGTAACATGGTACTCGCATATACCTCTGCTGGCTGACTTTTGTCACTCTTTGGCTCTGTAGTGGGATACATTCAATTCTGTGTCATACACAAACACCACTGCACCTTCTGCTAATGCCGCTGACCCCACTTAGGCTGAGCTTCTTTAGATGCACTATGGAAACTTGCTGCAGCCGCTTGGCAGGTGCATTTTGTCTGTCTGTCCATGACTCCTGTGTGAGCTGTAGTGCGTCCCACTGAATTCCACACAGTGTTTCAGATACTGTTCTGCGTCCCTGAGCGGTGACCATCAGGACGCATGTGCAGGCCTCTAACACCTGCCAGCTGTGTACGGCATTGCGTGCAACTCAGTCACTAATTATTCCTGCAGGTGCTGTATCAAATCTTCCCCTGCTATGGAGTTCATAACCAGCTCCAAAGGTGCATATATATATATTTTATTCGTTTTAAGAATCTGATAAATGTGGTAATTGGCGGGTAACACATTGAATGGGCCCCTCACCAATATAAATGAGTTTTACTTAATTCCCTACCTCCTCAGAAATAGTGAAGTGATAAAGCAGCTTTACAGTGTGTTGGTGTATGCAAAATATTTGTGACATAACTTTCATATATATAATTAACGTAATTTCAGGGTCAGTGAGCTAAGATTTACATTTTTATATTAGTGATGCAGTGGTTTAACCCTTCCACAGATTGTTTCAGACAGTATTGTTGTTGGGAAGCAGTAGAGTAAAGTTAATTTTCAAACTCCCACTTCATTATTTATCTGCAGTTTTAACAATAAAAACTGAAAAATGCTGCTACATATTATTTTCTACAGTAGGCCGGGCTAAGGTTGGAAGTGACTGAATTAGACACCTCAGAAGCAGCACAGATGTATGATGATCTGAAAATTATTGTATGGTAATTAAGCTATCTAACTTTAAAAATGGGTCATGACAACTTTGGGTTGGGTCTGTTTCCTCAGTTCGTCCATATATCAGATGAGAAGAACAGCAAATCATACCTAATTACCATGAATCTGTCCCGTTACTCCCTTCAGCTGTAACCAATGTCATGCTATATTCTGGCTTCTTACAGGAGCAGTTCCTAAATGCAACATGGACCAGTATGAGCTCTGTGACCCAGGGCGAGATGGAGAAGAACCTGAACTGTTGCGGATTTGTGAACTCCACATTAAGCAGTAAAGAGTTTAAATCTGACTACTCAGAATGCCACGCGGTGAGCACGGAACCATCTCATTGATATGTATTAGATTATTATGTTTGGAAAAATTCCTTCCAGTATAGGCTGTCATTTGTTCTTTTGTGTTGGGTTTAGCATAGGATCATGTGATGGTTTTTTTTTTTTTTTTCTATTGTATTTTAGGAACTTTGTTTCAATGACCAGTTCTTTGTGGTTTGACATTGGACATCTGGATTTCCCATTATGTATACATTTTGATGATCTTGTAAGAACTTGTTGGGTGTTAATGCATTTTTACTTTATGTAGCGTTTTATTGGCTTCTTAATACTTAGATGTATACATAAGCCACATTTTTTGCTTTTCTAACCTAACATTTCAAATGGATCAATTTTGAAGATGGCGGATGAGTCTGTATTGCACAGCTCAAAGCTTTCCAACTCGTTAGTAGCCCATGTATCTCTAATGTAATGTATAATATTTTTGGTTAACATGAACAAACTGTGTCTTCCCATTTTTCACATTCAGGAATGTAGGGAGAAACAATCTAATTGTGTCACCTGTGGCGAAAAAATGCTGAACCACGCCAGCGAAGCCCTGAAAATCCTTGGAGGCGTTGGACTCTTCTTCAGCTTCACAGAGGTAATATAGGTTCCTCATGGTATAATAATGTTACATAAGCCCAAAGTATGAAGAGTCAGATACTGAGTAATGTTATTATCTGGGTCTCAAGGTGACAGCTGTGTGAGGAAATATATGACAGATGCAAATGATATGGTTATTGCATCTTGTGGCATTTTAGATATAACAATTATAACCACTTATTATCTGCCTTTTTTGAAGACTTGTTTATGTACCAAAAGTTTATTTTAGTTTCAAATATTATTTTTACTGCATATTTCTATGTCGCCTGACTAATGTGGACCAAATTCGGATTCTTGGATTAACTCGAACATCAAAATATTACTGTTCTGATGTAAAGCAAATATTTAAATAGCTGTATTACTTAGCCGTTGGGCAGAAGAGTTATTTCAGATAATTGAGATGAGTCATGAATCGCTCGTTGTTCTTGATCCTGACTTGCCTATAAACAATCCCGAGTTTGAGTACTTTCATTTTCTTGCTCATCTGTTTTAAAGGGAGAAATGGCCCCAAATAAAAATAGATATTACATTGTAATAGGTTGACAATGTATAGATCGACACCACATGGTCGACAGACAGAAGGTCGACTGATAAAAAGGTTAACCAGGACAAAAAAAATGATCAACACATTTTTAGTATTATTTTTTAAGCCTAACCCTCCACCTGGTGCCTAACCCTCAGCCAAGTGCCTAAACCTAACAGTAGCCTAACCCTAACCCACTCCTTAGTGCCTAACACCAACCTTAAACATGTTGAAAAAAAGTCTACTTTTTTTTGTCTGACGACCTTTTTGTCATTTTGTGAATATGGTGTCGACCTGTCCATATGGATACCGTAGACCAGTGGTTCTCAAACTCTGTCCTCAGGACCCCACACAGTTCGTTTTCCAGGTCTCGCAGTTGGTGCACAGCTGTAGTCCATTACTCACTCACACATTTTAAAAGACCACAGGTGATCTAATTATTTCACTTATGATTCTGTGAGGAGACATGGAAAACATGCACTGTTTGGGGTCCTGAAGACCGAGTTTGAGAACCTGTGCCGTAGACTCCCATGATCTTCCACTGCCATAGCCTGTATTGTATGACATTGTTTTAATTGGGTACATACAGCAATAAGTTATAATCATGTGAAACTTGGTTAGTGCTATCAGACATTCTTTAGCGTGTTATTTTTTATTCTTTTTTTTTATCACGGACAACAAATGAATAGCTCATGATTTCCTGAGGTTTCATTGTACCACAAAGGGCCATTTACACTGAGCATTAAATGGTTTCAAGGGCTAGTACAGACTAGTTTGTACATAGTTTATATTTCTAAAAGATTTTATTTGCATTTGGGTCAACTCAATAGGTACATTACAAGATATCAAATTAATCAGCACAGTCTGATAGTGCCTCTTAGTCACATCACATTGTGACGTAGACGCATGTTCGTCAAAGAAGACGCCCGGCACTAGCAGTCTTTCACTTGGCGTGACGAGCGAGGCTTATTGACTCAATGATGCGTAAGGACACATCTGTACAACACTGAAAAAAGGTAGTTAATCAGAGCACTGCTAATGGTGAATTAAGTCAGTATCCTTCAAAAAACACCAATATAAGAATCGCACCTATATTCACAAGAATATTATACTACAAATACAAGAACATTATTATAATAGACCATGAAACCAATGGGCATTGTCATAAATGTTATTCCTCCTGGATAATGTCCAGATGTAATGAATGTAAGTCACCTATGGAAGTCCAGTCTATAAGAAGGTTTTTGGCGTACGGGATCTGCAGGACCAAAGCCCAATTTGTAATTATAGAGAGCCCATGTTTGTTACCAGGCTGGTAGTGGTGAATGCTAATGTGGGAACCACTCTCAATAATCCGGATATACCAGTAGTTCACAGAATATAAATTGTTTATTCAAGTACAGCCGCCGGCAGTTGGTTCTGGTGTACAGATGTCGAAGTACCAATATGCAGAACGTCCCTGGAATGGGTCTCAGCAATAGGTCTCAATGGTAAATTTCAAAAGCCAGTAAACTGGGCTGCTCCAGCAAAAGTCTGTGTCCCAAGATTCAAAATATACGCATAAATTTTGGAGCTAGACCTCAGCAGGCAGCTTGGACGCAATGTAGAATGCCTTGAATGGTGTAATAGTCGTGGCAAGCTTCTCAACTGCAAGACGCAGATATTGTATCCAAGTTGTCAAGTTGCCAAGTTCAGAGTCTCGCCAGGCAGTTGGAACAATGCTGGGATTGGGATCTCTACATCAGAGTATAGGGTGCCTGTCCAGATCAAATATCAACAATCTGGGTCAGGATATGAGTTTATTACCGAAAACCTATTTCTGAGAACATGTGGGAGAGAAGGCTCGGAATCTAGGATGGGGAAAGGGGCTGTGGGGAGACTTAAACATCATGGAAAACAGACTTTCACAATCCATGTTAAAAATTACATTAGTTGTTAAGTTTGTCTGTAATATGAAAACCTACTTTTGACAGAGCCAACACAAGTGATGAGCAGAAAACTGTTGGACCCTATCTGATAACTTAAGGAAAGGCCAAATAAGTGACGGAGGGGCTGATCTACAGGTGGGAAAAGAGTAGGATAGAGCAAATAACTGGTGTACGTGGATAAACCATGTTGCAATGCAAGGGGGGCAAATACATATAGGTTTTTTTTTTTGCATGGAGGGTAAATACTGGCTGCTGTTGCATGTAGCCCACAAATGCTGGACACTTTTTTTTTTTTGATTATTATTATTATTATTACACTGCAATTTAGATGTCCATTTGAACACACCCCTCCCAAGTTTAATCTCTCTGCACATGTTACATCTGCCCCACCTGCAGTGCAGCACGGTCTTACCAAGATGCACAGTTGCTTGCTTGCTCTTATTCTGCGTACACATCTATAGATATCTGTCCAATCTGTCTGGTGGGATTTAAAATAACCATAGAAATTTGATCCCAAACACTGGAAAACGGACCAGATTTTCCTTCCCACCAGACAGATCTATCTATAGGGATGTGTGTATACACACTCTGGGGGTCATTCAGACCCGCTCGCGAGCGAAGGTCGCTCGCTAGCGGGTCGATGGTGGGCGCATGCGCGAGACCCGGCGAGCGACAAGAAATACGTTGTTCGGGGTCTCGCACCAAAGGGGGCGTGCTGTCGATGGTGAGTGACAGCACACCCCCTTTGGTGGGCGTGCCGGGGCGTGGCTGCCAGACGGAGGTCCAGCCCCACTGACATCACTAGTGATGTCAGTGGGAGTGATTTTGGCTCTGATAGAGCCAAAATCACTCCAGAGCTTGCGGCAGTGAGACCCTACCGCAAGAGTCTCGTCGCAAGCCCGATGGTCGCGATGGTCTTACCACCCACAGCTTATGCGAGCGTCCATAAGGCCGCTCCACATTTAAATAGGACGGCCCTGATTCAGAGCGAGGGTTCTGCTCTCAGCGTTCAGCTCTGAATCAGGGCCTCTATTCCTAGCTCTGAATCTGGCTCAGGGTTTTCTTTTCAGGACTATGAATGTCTGGCAAAATGAGTTGGTTTTCTAAGGTCAAATGCTCCAAAGTAGTGATACAAATAGCGGCTATTCATTGCATGGCATATGCAGTTATCACAGCATCAAGAGGCTTGCAGGATGAAGAGCCAGTCCGCTGCTCTTGTCTGTGGCTAAGATGAAATGGGAATGTCTGTCAATTCAGGAGACTAGATTGTTGTCCATATCAAGTTATCTTCACCTTCAAAGCAAAGACAGAAGGGGATTAGAAACCAGGCCTTTCCTATCAGACCTTCTAAGGAAGGTTAAAAGGATGAGAACATCCCGGCACGGTCGCACTGCAACTCCTTACCATTGTGGTGAAGTAGGCTTTGAGCGTGGTGCTTGTGTCGGGCTCCATTTGATTAGGTTGAAGCTAAAGGCCTGATTCAGACTTGTACACTATTAGCCTGTTTCTATAATGCAGTTGTCTGAGCAGGGCACATCATAAACCAAATTAAAGGTCTTGTTCTGTAGATTTGCAAAAAATATTGGCGGCGTAATTTGTTGCTTTGAGTTATGTGGCAAAAACTCCACCTGTCATTTACAATGCATTACCATTTTACTCTGGAAAATGTGACAGCTGATGAACTCTCCCTGTGCATCTGCTGGATGACCTGGACCATGTGACCTGCTGGGAAGTCTGGAAACTGTTACCGTTATTTGCAGCCACATACAGTATATCAGCGTGTCTTTCGGGGATCCCAATCACTGAATGCTGTTATTTCATTATTTACTTCACCTCGCATTGTTAACACCAAACATGCCTAGAGGACATCGACGTGGTGGAACCCTTTAAAGGTCACCCAGAGCGTGTAGTTAAAAGATTTTAAAGAACGTATAACAAGATCAACTGATCCACCACTTGCATTGAACATGACATATTTGCCACAATACTACTCTTTGGGTCCTATGGGCGTGTAATGTGAGCTGTGGTGTCCTTCACATCTTGGTCGAGGAGGTTAGCTGCCATTTTTCAGACTGCAGTCACAAGGTTTCATTGACCAATGTGGTTGTTCCACCATATTTAGCATATCTCTTTATGACAAATACCCTCAAATTACAGACTCATTATCTCCATAATATCCTCCATAACTAAGGTGGTTACTGCCGGGATTCCCTAGTTATTACTCGTTGTTGCAAAGTAGACTTTGCCAACTGATTTCTAATACATTTTTAGACTCCTGTGCTCCACATATTAATAGTGAAGTGGGGCTGGTTGGTTGGTGTTTTTGTGCTGCAAAAGGCACCAAATTGAACTGGTAGGAATCGCCTACATATATTGACTTATTATTATTCTATATACAGTGCCTTGCAAAAGTATTCAGCCCCCTTGTATTTTTACCTTTTTTGTTACATTACAACCTGTAATTTATTTTGTGATGGATCTGCACAAAATAGTCTAATTTGGTGAAGTGAAGTTAGAAAATTATATATAAAATATCTTTATAAATAAAATGCAGAAAATTGGCATGTGCATATATAATCACCACCTTTTTCTATGAAGCCCCTCAAAAGTTCTGGTGCAACCAATTACCTTCAGAAGTCACATAATTAGTGAAATGAAGTCCACCTGTGTGAAATCTAAGTGTCACATAATCTGTTAGTATATAAACACACCTTTTCTGCAAGGCCCCAGAGGCTGCAATACAACTAAGCAAGAGGCATCACACCATGAAGACCAAGGAACTCTCCAAACAAGTCAGGGACAAAGTTGTTGAAAAGTACAATTCTGGGTTGGGTTATAAAAAAAAAAAAAAATATTCAAATCTTTGATGATCCCCTGGAGCACCATCAAATCCATCATCATCAAATGGAAAGAACATGGTACCACCACAAACCTGCCAAGAGAGGGCTGCCCACCAAAACTCACAGACCGGGCAAGGAGGGTATAAATCAGAGAGGCAGCACAGAGACCAAAGGTAACCCTGAAGGAGCTGCAGAGTTCCACAGCAGAGACTGGTGTATCTGTGCATGTGACCACAATAAGCCGTACACTCCATAGAGCTGGGCTTTATGGAAGACTGGCCAGAAAAAAAGCCATTAGAAAACATGATTTGAATTTGCCAAAAGGCATGTGGGCGACTGCCCAAATGTATGGAGGAAGGTGCTCTGGTCAGATGAGACTAAAATTTAACTTTTCGGCCACCAAGGAAAACGCTATGTCTGGCGCAAACCCAACACATCCCATCACCCCAAGAACACCATCCCCACAGTGAAACATGGTGGTGGCAGCATCATGCTGTGGAGATGTTTCTCAGCAGCAGGGACTGGGAAACTGATTTGAGTCGAGGGAAAGATGGATGGTGCTAAATGCAGGGATATTCTTGAGCAAAACCTGTTTGTCTGCCTATGATTTGAGACTGGGACGGAGGTTCACCTTCCAGCAGGACAATGACCATCCGAAGCATACTGCTAAAGCAACACTAGAGTGGTTAAAGGGGAAACATTTAAATGTGTTGGAATTGCCTAGTCAAAGCCCAGATCTTGATCCAATTGAAAATCTGTGGTCAGACTTGAAGATTGCTGTTCACAAGCGGAAACCATCCAACACGAAGGAGCTGGAGCAGTTTTGCCTTGAAGAATGGGCAAAAATCCCAGGGGCAAGATGTGGCAAGCTTATAGAGACTTATCCAAAGCCACTTGCAGCTGTAATTGCAGCAAAAGGTGGCTCAACAAAGTACTGACTTTAGGGGGGGGGTGAATAGTTATGCACGGTGAAGTTTTCTGTTATGTTGTCCTAAATGTTGTTTGATTCACAATATAAAAAAAAACACATCTTCACAGTTGTAGGAATGTTCTGTGAATGAAATGATGCACACCTTCAAACAATCCATTTTAATTCCAGGTTGTGAGGCAACAAAACATGAAAAATGCAAAGGGGGTGACTACTTTTGTAAGGCTCTGTAGTTAGAGCTCTGCATTTCTTGGATGTAGAAAATAAAAGTAGGAAAGGAAGATTGGAGAGGGAACACTGGTTCTTATCCTGCCATACAGTGGGGCCCTGGGCCAGCCATACCTTTGATGATTACAGCCAGATTTTCAAATGAAGAGATCTTAGGGCTGAATTAATTTAGCCCTGTTCGTTTAACAGGGGTGAAAAAGGGTGGAAGCCTCGGTCTTTAATGTTTGGGGCTTTCAAACTACCCTTTTTATCCCCCCCATCCCCTGTTAAATGAACATGTTAATAGGCGTTAACACATAGAATCCGTGATAAGTTCACTGACCTATGCGTTAACAGGGTAGCGACACCCGTTACCACTCTCTTTTAGAGGGATTTTTTTTCTGGTCCGAAAAAAAAATCCCCGCCAAGTGCAGCCTGTGTGCTGCCTTCAGGACTAATTGATTATTTGCCAGGGAATTAATTAGCCGCAGTAAATTACAGTGGCTAATTGAATTCCCCCCTATATGTTCTGTGGAGGTGTTTTCTGTCAGCTGTAGCAGTTTACAAGTGAGGAGTGTAGAAAAAACTTGCTTCACTTTATCATTTCTAAAATTGTTACAGGGAGGAGTTCTAGAAAAGTACTGATTGTTAGGCCTATGATAAGTGAGTTGTGAATTATACCCTGAAAATCAAATTAAGTCATCCAGGAAATAAGTCATTTGAGTCGTGGTTGGTTGGTGATTTTCCTGCAGGATGATGCACGGACCGATATTGCTAATAATACAAGATATGAAAATTTATCTTACATGACCAAAACAAATTCTGTGGTTTGGGTCTGGTCACCGTTCATCTATCGATGACTGCAGAAAAATGTTGAGTTTAATGTGACGCTCGAAAATTATATTGTTGCACCTGTTACAGATGATCAAAGTGTAATGGTACGCATTGGAAAGCTTATAGCTGCTGGACACCAGCTGATTCACAATCTACAAAGCCCTCTTCATGCATAACAATGTCTGATCCATCCTCTTCTTGCATAGACTACGTCAACGATGATGATCATCATGATGTAACTCTGTCTAATATAGATGATGATAAAGTCTGACCCAGGCACAGCTGAATCAGCAGGTGGTATCGCAGCTAAGGTGTAAGTGTAATCTGTACTTAGCGCGTGAATGAGCTTTTTCTGCAGCAGTGTATATAGGGAACAATATCCGAAGACAAATTGGCTACGACACCCTGGGCACTCTCCTTTTACTTAGGTTGTAATTTCAGCAAATAATAAAAAAAAAAAAAAAAAAACGCTCCTAAATGTTTTATAATATTGCAGTTTGCATTACATCAGTCTAGTCAAGTAACTTCCAATTCCAATGTAGAGGTTTGAGCTGTCTTACTTTTTTTTTTTTTTTTCCCTTAAACCCAATCCTGAAATTAATCCAGAGATCCTGAAATCCCAGGATTTGTAAATAATTTGGGACCTGGAATACTTAATGAGACCTAGGCTTGCTCCTCAGGCTGTCTGTTAGTCACAGTCAAATGGAGCAGTGACCATTTGGGAGAGATGGCAGAGTCTGGGTGAGTTTTTGTCTTATGCAGAAAGTTAAAATTATATATATTTAACGCAGAGCAGTCAATATCTTGACTGCAGGGATTCTGGCATCGGAATCACGACACTTGTCAGAATCTCGGTGCCGGCATCCCGACCGCCACAATCCTGAAGGTAAGTTGGAGGGTTAGAGTCAGGCACTAAGGGGGAGGTTAGGGTCAGGCATTGGGGAGGGAGTGTTAGGGTAGGGAGAGTGGGAGGGTTAGAATGGCATGCTAACCATCGGCATCCCGTACCCATCCCATATTTAATGTATAGAACTTAGAAAAACCACAGATCTGTTAGTTGGACACTTGATAGGAATACATCAAAAATGCTAGTAATCATCTTTAAATTGTAGATGTGTTTTGTGATAAATTAGCCTTATGTTTCCCCTACCCTTACTCTGTTTTGCAGATTCTTGGTGTTTGGCTTGCATTCCGATACAGAAACCAGAAAGACCCTCGAGCAAATCCCAGTGCTTTTCTATAGTGTTATGAAATCTGCACCCCATACTTCAGTTGTCTATTTTATTTGAAAGTTTTGATCCTTTCTCTTAGCCAGTTATTTCTGACCCTTTGATTCCATGTTCCAAGTGACTCGGAGAATGGGACACAGGATGGGGAAAGAAGTCAGACAGGCTAAGAACAATAAATAAATAGGGTCTTGTTCAGGAATGCAATCAGACCAAAATGTTAGTGGCTACATAAAGTAAACCAATAAAAAGGTTACCATGTATTTGTGTTCTGGGCTATCGGCGATGAATCATTGTAGCCCAGTGCAAGAATATTAGTATTGTTCTATAAATGGGGTATGCTGGCAATTAGGCTGCTTGCATGTCTGCTTTTGTTTTGAATAGTCTCCTATGAAGTCTTAATGAAGCATGACTTGTAAAGAGACACTCTTTGCCATGTTTTAAAGAGTGGATTGGATGATTGGTAAGGTGTGTATAATATGTATGTAAAAATACTTACTGATCGTTCCTGAAATGATGTTTTTTATGTTCATGGCAAAAATCAAAAGGAAAAGCCCCCAAGGTTTTTTATTTTATTTTAATAGTACCATTGAATTAACTGGACTAATAATGGGCAGTCAGTGTTGCTTTTAAGTGCTGTATATGCATCATTACCCTGCCATGTTCCATGTGTCTCTATTACTGCACCCAGTGCAAGGAGAAAGACTATTTATTGTAGCAGCGAACCGAGGAATCGGCGTCCACCAACCTAGTAGAAGTGTCAGTATGAAAGATGGCGACTTGTGTGAACACAACCCTGCAGTGCTAAGCCTAAGATTGTACCCAATCCCAACCTTCCCAGTTATTTTATCTACTTCTAGGCTCCAATATGAGACAATAAGTCAGAAAACAGCCATTCCAGTATTGCTATGCATGCAGAATACCATTGCACCTGTCACCTACAAGTACAGTCACCTTACACAATGCATTACTGAGGTCATTAGTTCCTAATGTGTTGACACCACAAGTTTTTTTTTTTTTTTTTTGGCCTAAAAATACACGAACAATTCCTAACAATAGCTGTCTATAGAAAGCACCTAACCACAGCATTGTGATACCTTCACGCTAAATGTAACCTAACAATCTGCATGCTGCCAAAGGCAGTTACCTTGTTTTAATTGATGCAGGTTTTATACCTTATTTTTTTGTGCACTTACAACTTTTTACTAAATACATTGCTTTATCTTCCTAACTTCCTTCTGTCCATTACAGCCATATATTTATATACTGGTTTAAGAGGGTATCCATACTTTATATTTTGGATATGATGCACATCATGGCTGAAAAGCACAGAAGGAATGAATCCAATATACTGGTGTTAGCAGCTCAATGTAAGAGGGTTCCACTATTCCAGGATCTCGGACTACATGCAGTCTAGCCCCGTTCCTGTTCTAGTACTGTATGGCAGTGGGTTGGGTGCTGTCGGCATTGCAGTAACTGTGAATACTGTAACCTAATAAAGGACATGTTGTAACAGATGTATCATGTTAGAATAGGCAACATAACTAGGCCAGGTCACACGTACCTATGTAAGGTGGTTGTTTAGCCTCTTTCATTTCATGTTTATGATGTCATTCCATAGAAAATAACAGCATCTTATGGTGTTATGCAAACAGTTTAAGGGGCATATGTATCAAAGCTTGATGTGAGATAAAATTGTGAGATTTATATCACTAACCAATCAACTTCTAACTTAAATTTTGCAGGCTGTGTTTAAGAAATGTTAGTTTGGAGCTGATTGGTGATATATATTTCACAATTATATCTCACATCAAGCTTTGATACATATGCCCCTTAGAGGTGTATTCAATATGGGAGCGAAAAGTCCGTGCTGGACTTTTCGGTCCACATCTGAGCTTTTCCTGGGATAAAGTATCGGGCGCGCGCCTGCTTTATCCCAGTATTCAATTAAAAATCAGCGAAAACGGGACCCGGCGAATTGGGAGGAACGAAAAAAAACGTGAATTTTTGGGAATTAATTGTAGGACCCCCCCCTAAAGCTGTCCAGACATGGGGGATCACTGAGTACCCCCGTTTTTGGCTGCAAAAGAAAGTCTGGGTTTTAAATAGCCGCGGCAGGTGTTTTTTTCCCGGCATTGAAGAAGTGATGCAGAAGAGAACCACTCTTTGGGGGGGGGGGGGGGGGTTTAAGTGGTCCCATCAAATTTGGGGTACATGAAAATGGAGATAAGCATTTTTTTAAGTCCCTAGAATGACTTTTCAAAATTCTGCAAAAATGCACCTGCCGCCAGCACCTGCATTCTAGAAAACACCTGCCGCATACATTGGCAACGAGGCTATTCCGCTAATTTAATAATTTTTTTCAAACACTTTAATTTTGGAGTTTAAAAAAAAAAAAAAGTAAATTTTTTGGGGTGTCCCTGATTTTTTTTTTTGACACCGTTCCTTTTTAAATGACATTAGCAGGGGCTAATTTTTTTAAGCCTGCACCCCTAAACCCCAGTTCTGCCCTTTTTTTTCGCCATGTAAAACATGGCGAAAACTTATTCCCGTTTTTTTTTAAAGACTTTCCGAACCTGCGAAAAGTCTTTGAAATTGAATACGGGGATAATTGAAACATGCGAAAATGATGTCATTGGCAATAATTTATCGCCGATTCTGACTTTACGCAGCCTAATTGAATACCCCCATAGTCTGGTACATGTTCCTACTGGAGATACATATAGTTAATATACTGGTCTGAAACTCCTACATGTCACAACTTGCTGTAACTTAGAGATGTGGTTACAGCAGTAACAGCCTATAATGAGTTGCTCAATGACAGAAAATGCACCTTCAGGCGATATCTGTAAAATCAGTTGGTGCAGTTCAGTAAATACAGCTGTCCCAGCCATAAGTACAGTAAAGTATGCGAGAGTTTGCTGAAACTGAATCTGCCTATATTTTACTTAATTGTTTACTGAGATATACAAGATAAAATAAAGCATTTCTAAAGGGCGTGAACCCTCCAGGTACCTGGTCTTGGCCCAACGTCCTCTCTCGGCTGTATGTAAAATATAAGGTTCTTTTCTCCCCGGGGTTGAATCTTCCCTAAAGTTAAAACAGTGCAGCAGGGCAAAGGGCCTGTGTGTATTATTTATTCAGGTAACTGATGGAAGGTACAATAAAAGATTTGTCCCCTGACAGACATGTGGCTTGTAACTATTTTATTTTCCTAACCGTTCTTTTTCAAATCACCTTTATTAATTTAACGTGCATAGTAAATAAAGTTTTGGAACAAGAATATGTGTATAATTATTTTGAGCATCATTCTTCTGTGACTCCATAATACTTAAATTAGTGTATTATCAGAAAACAGATCAAAACTGGGATATCACTCATTGGCACTATACATCACAGGACTGAATCTGCCTCAGTTTTGTTCCCATTGCTGCTGCTTGAGAATAAAGATCCAGGTACTAGAGCAGGGAGGAAAATGAAGCCATCAGATATTATGAACTTAAGTTCACAAATTCAAGGTTATTACAGTGAAGTTGGAACATTGGACCTGGTGCTGAGTAGTGAGTACTAGACCAGTTTGTGTAACACATCTCGTGTCTTCACACTGAGCATGCCCAGATAATGACTGCACGCACGCGCACTCACACTCTGCCTATTTTTTTGCTAGAAACTGCATCAGTCTCTTTTTGTATTTTTATTAAGGGTCTGAATTTGACACCTTTTCCTGAGTCTTTTACTGTATGAAACCCACTGTAACTATAGAAAGCACCAGTACAAAACCAGTCTGTGATTAAATGGAGTTGTAGGTACTTTTGTACTAGTCAGTTTGTAGTTAAGACAATAACCTCATGCCAGCATACGCCAATATAAACTAGGGCTGGAAAACTGCATAACACATTTTCCAGAGTCTCTGCTGATGAACAGCATAGGTGAGCTGGCACTAGGTAGCATAACAGGCACTTTTCTTAAGGTTCCATAGCATCCACAGGATCTACCTTGGGGTATGGAGTTGTATCGCATGCAATGCACCAAACAGCAACGCTATGGAGCTCCCAGCATGCACTGGTCCTCCCTATATACCCCGCCCCCAGCCATTCAGTTTTTTTGTTTGGTGCGGGGCAAGACGCACCTGTCATAATAGCGGGACTGCTAGGCAGTCCTAGGCTTTCTTCTTTTATGCTTTAGTAGTCCCCCGCCTCTGGTGTTGAAACGCATCAGAGGCGGCTGCGGGTGAAGTCCTCGTATAACGTGTCCTTACTAAGGCAGCTGGGGCCATATCGTCTGTCGCTGGGGACAGGTGGTAAGACGCACTAGTCAACTTCTTGCTACTATGAGGTCAGCGTACCCAGCCGTCAAAGTCGCAGCCTAGGGGAGATGGACGCTTTCCCCCGTACGCAAACTTCCGGGTACGGATTCCAGCGTCTGGTTTGTTATAAACGACTATGTCGTGTTTGTCCGTGCACTGCTGAAGTGGTTGGTCTCAGAGGTTTGGTCTGTCTCTCTATATACCTCTCCTTTGGGTTTGGCATTTAGCGCACTCTATATCCTACCATTACCCCTCTGGGGCTGATCAGTTGATTGAGAGTCCATATTGCTTTAGCAAATATGTGTATTTATGCATTGTATGTCACTGTATGCTAGCTGCTGGTTGTACACTGCCTATGTTTTTAAAACTCAGGTACATCTATCACTGTGTTTCTCCTCATCCCTCTGAAGGTGTGTGGGTTGTTTCATTGATACAAAGTCACATTGCATTTCTATTGTATACCTTATACCATTTATGGTGAGGTGAGGGTGAGAACCCTCCAGTACTTATATCCTCTAAGTCTTGTTCTGCAGGCCTGTCTGCAACAGTTATTACACAATCCATACTGGTTAACATCCTCGTCAAACAGCTATCCAATATATCTGGATGGCCATTACATCTAAGGTTTTGTCCTATTTAATAGGCAAAGCCACAGATGTACAGGCTCCCGTAACGCCTCATGCTATGAGGTAGGCACAGACTGTGCATCATCCTATGTGTATGCCCCCCATGAATCCCTGTTGTGGTTATCCAGCTGCTCACTCTAGTCAGAGTATACTGCCATCTTCAGCCTATCCACAGGTGGATAGACCAGTGGTAGTAGGAAAAAAGGGCATAAAAGAGGCTCTCGTCATGTGTTGCCTTAGGAGTCTGATTCAACCTCCTCATCAGATTCGAATACTCAGAGTTCTGGGTCTGTCTCAGTGAAGGAGAGCCATCCATCACTGGTGGATGTTCCCTCTCTAGTGAGAGCGGTCAGATCTGTCCCTCAGTATGGAGGTAGAGGAGGTCATTGGCATCTAAGGAGCCAATCTTCAGATGTCAGGTGGTGACTAACGATTATTTCCCCCAGTCTGGGCAGCTGTCGAATCTCATGTCTGAAGCATGGGATATTCCTAGTAAGCAGTTTCATGCCACAAGGAATAGAACCTCTCGGTACCCATTTGCACCAGGAGTGTGTAATAAATGGGAAGTTACCCCAATGATCGATGCTCATGGGCCAAATTTAATCAGGAGGGCTACATTGCCCATTCCTGCAGCATCCTCTTTAAAAGAGGTTACAGATAGAAAACTGGAATATCACTTGAAATCAATGTTTTCACTATCTGGAGCTATTACTAGGCTAGCTACGGCTGTATCTTGGGTGGCCAAGGCTATGGAGGAGTGGATGAAATCTCTGGAGGATACTATAGTTGATCCAACCAGAGAGCAGCAGTCCCTTCTCGGCCAGATGCGGGAAGCAGCTATGTATATAGGAAAGCGGGAATTGACACAGGCATCCTGGCTTCTAGGGTCTCTGCTAACTCAATTGCAGCCTAAAGAACCCTTTGACTGAAGACCTGGAATCCGGACGCAGGGTCTAAAAAGGCTCTGGAATCTTTGCCTTTTGCAAGGAAGGTACTGTTGGGCCAGGATTGATGACATAATGACTTCTTTGGCAACACCAAAGTCTGCTGAATTGCCATCCTTTCATCCATAGGGTAGGACAAAGAAACAGTCCTCGGCCAGATAGTCAGTCCCACAGAAAACCGCAGCCCAAGAAATCTTGGTTTACGGTGAGCCTACTGTCTGATGGGGCGGGCCTTCCCCTGGAGAATGTCCGGGTTGGAGGCCGACTTCTACAGTTCTTCCAGGCCTTACTGCAGCAAACTACAGATGCCTGGGTGCGAGAGCTGGTTTCTCAGGGTTATGCCATCACATTCCTGAGGCATGCCCCTCAGAGGTTTGTGGCTACAAACCTTCCTGCAAACCCGGTCAGAGCCTCGGCTTACCAGGAGTCTATTGGGGCACTTCTGAGATCGGGAGTCATAGTCCCCATTCCTGTGATGCAACAGGGAAGGGTTTATTTTTATTCAAAATTTTTTTTTTATTCAAAAAACCAATGGGTCACACCGCCTTATCCTGAATTTGAAGTCTCTCCTACAGATTCATCAAGGTGCCCAAATTCCGTATGGAAACTCTCCAGGTAGTTATGCTGGCGATGGAGTCTGGAGCCTTTATGGTCTCACTGGACATACACAATGCATATCTGCATTTCCCGATTGCAAGATCCCACCAGGCTGTTCTCAGGTTTGCGGTAGATCAACAACATTACCAATTTCAGGCTCTACCCTTCGGTTTGGCAACAGCCCCTTGGGTATTTGCCAAGATAATGGCAGTCAGGACGGCTTGTCTCAGAAAACATGGAGTCAGGATACCATATCTAGACGACTACCTGATATTCTCAGGCGATGTTACAATGTCATCTACGTGTAACCATTGTCTGCCTACAGGAGCACGGCTGGGTAATCAATTGGAGAAAGTATCTTCATTCTCCAACTCAGCAGATGGTGCACTTGGGGGCGCTGCTAGACTCTCTGGGACAGAGGATTCTTCTACCAGAGGACAAGATTGTAGCACTACAATCTCGGGTGCACAATCTACTTTGCAAGCAAACTGTCAGTTCACTTGGGTATGCAGATACTGGGCTCCATGGTAGCCATATTCACCATGGTGGCTTATGCCCAGTTCCACTCCAGGTCCCTACAGCTGTGGATCCTGGCCCAGTGGGACGGTCAGTATCATTGGATAAAGAATTAGATGATTTACATCTCACCAGAGGTTCAGCTCTCCCTTACTTGGTGGCTGTAGACGACTGATTTAGACAAAGGTCGTCTGTTATGGATCCCGGAATAGGTACTCCTCACCATGAATGCAAGTCTGGGAGGATGGGGAGCAGTGACGGGTCATCACACCTTTCAGGGAAAGGGAACGGACCAGGAAAGTCATCTGCCAATAAATATATTGAAGCTTTGAGCAGTGCACAAAGAACTCAATCTGGCGCAGGACCTTCTTCATGGCATGCCTGTCCAGGTTAAGTCCAACATTCCGACAGCAGTGGCCTACATAAATCAAGGAGGCACACGAAGTCCAGCAGCCATAAGGGAGGCGGCAATATTTATCCCAGGTGTTCTCAACTGGGAGGCGGACTTCCTAAGTCGCCAGGACATACACGCCAGAGAATGGGCTCTTCCTCCAGAAGTATTTCACCTCCTTGTGGACAGGTGGGGATTACCGGACATAGATCACATGGCATCACGTCACAACCACAAGTTCCCCTGGTACGGGTCCAGAACAAGGGACCTCTCAGCCGCCTTCGTGGATGCTCTTGAACTTGTGCTTCTTCCCACAGAAAATATGACCCTAAAGTTTTCAAGTTATCGAGAATACTGGTTTTTCTTCAGGCTGGAAAAGACTTGGACTCTCAAGGTAGCCTGGTGAAGACCTAAGTTTCAGCTTTGACAGTTTGGTTCCAGCGCAAGCTTGCTCCTCTGCCGGATGTTAGAACATTCTTACAGGCGGTTTTGCGGCTGCAACCTCCATTTCTCCCACTGATGGCACCATGAGATTTGTCTTTGGTTCTCAGGGCACTGCAGTCCCCTTGGTTAAGAACCCTTGGTTAAGGTGGACTTTTTCTTCTTGCCATCTCATCAGCCCGCAGAGATTATGACTTGGCAGCATTGGCATGTCGTTCTCCATATTTGATGTTTCATCCAAATAGAGCGGTCCTCAGTACCAAGGCAGGCTACTTCCCAAAGGTGGTTTCCCATTTCCATATAAATGAGGAAATTGTAGTCCCGGCCCTCAAGTCTTCAGAGCTGTCTACAGGTGAAGCTTCCTTTCATACCTTGACTCCGGAGATTGGCTGCCATGACAGCCATAATTTTGGTAAATACCCTTGGAGCCGTTGTTGCAGTATAGCAAACCGCAGATAATGCTGGTGAGAAGGCATTATAGGAACATGTAGGTATGCATCCTGAATGTCCAGTGATACCATATAATCCCCAGGTTCCATAGCCATAGGATAGGCAAATGAGACCCATTCGGTTTCTCAACCAGAAATGGAGTAGAATAATAACCAGTCCCTCATTGAGATAGTGGAACTGGTACAATTATCCCTGCTTGCAGCAGGGACTGTATGACTTTCTGGATATACGAGGCCTTGGTTTTGTCTGAGGGATGGCCTGTGCCGAAAAACTGGTGGGGAGGCCGTCGGAGGAATGAGGGAATACCCCTGAGAGACCACTTCTCTTATCCAAGCATCTAGGTGGTATGACACCAGCACTGGGTGAACTGAAGAAGTCAGCCTCCCACTCGGGTCCCCCAGAGGGAGGCCCGCCCTGTCAGGCTGCAGGTTTAACCTCCAGTTTGGAAGCCGGGCGTCTTGTGCTCCAGGCCTGTTTCTTAGGCTTGGCAGTCTTCTTGGCAGCTGTCTGCCCTTTGAATTTTCCTTGGGAACGAAAGGCCCTAAAGGAGGAGCTTCGAGACTTTGCAGGAGCAGATGCGGAGCGCAGAAATGCAGATTTGGATTTGGCCAACATGTCAATAATCTTATCCAAGTCTGGACCAAACAAAATCTCCCCATTATAGGGTAAGGCCTCCAGGCCTTTTTAAGAATCAGCATCCGCGCTCTAATAGTGTAGCCACAGGAAACGGCAAGCAGACACGGCCGAGATCCTAGATGGCAGTAGACTAGCATTCAAAGCAGCCTCACCAATATATGCAGCCGCATCCCTAATATGGACGACCAGAAACATCTGATTTTCTGGAACTTCCAAGGAGAAGGAGTCCTCAAGTGTATCTCTCCAGAAAGGAAGAATATAGCTGTGTAGGAACTATGGACCCACGAATTGAGAAAGCTCTAAAGGCAGGAGAGGCAACTGAAGTTACAAAGTACCATAATTGTTGCCAGGACAGCATCTAGGGTGTGGGAGTAATAACGGTGTAATGTCAAGTATGCAGTATCAGGAATATTGTCTGAGGCATTAATGGGGGAAGCCTGCTTATCTGCGAGTGACCCGAAGCCCACGGGACGCTTCAAGGAATTTCACTGACCTTTCACGTCTCAAAGCAACCAGCCTCACCTGGTTTATACCCAAGATCTACAGCTCAGACTTCAGCGTGAAGTTGTGGCAGTAGCCAAAACTGTAGCAAAAGAAACTAGCAGGATTGTTAATGGAGACATTTAGGTCATATATCTGAAATTGCTGCACTAGTAATGTATATACACAATAGAGAAGAAACAGATATCCCAAACGGTTTGCCTAAACACTCCATGTGCTTGAGAAGATTGAGGCACCAATCCTTGCAGTATCTCAAATTTATACACTAGAACATAAAGTAACAATTCTTCTAACACCTAGGAGCTCTTTTTTTTTTTTTTTAAGGAAGCAGAATCACCTATTTCCCAGTGATCCCTGACAATAAAACAGTGGGCAGCGGTGAGAGGGATATTGAAACAAACAATATAATCATGCTGAATAGAAGCTAAAACTACAGGCTATTGTGATTGAACCCATTTTAATGCTGAGGGTGGTTTAGAACCAAAATCTTTAGGTCTTGATAGAAAACCCTACCTGGAACTACTGCATTAAGGAATTCAGTAGTTGAGCTATGGGACATTGGGTATCTTCCAAAACTCCATAACCTGATGAGGGTACCTATTTCCTCACCGAAAAAGGGCAAAAGATAAGTATGATTACAGATTATCTTGCATGAGAAGTCTAGTGTGTGTAATATATAGATAGATAGATATATATATATATATATCTATCTAGAAAATACTGCATAGCCCCTGGTATTCCTAGGTGATCCTCTATCCAAGCACTAATCAAGCAAAGCTCCAAGACCAGCCTAGATCGGCGAGCTCAACGTGGAGTCTTTTGAGCAAGATTACTGCATTATATAACAATAATAGGCCCCAAGATATGGCATACCAGATATGCCAAAGAGCTGAGGCAGAATCTGTACACTGCACGGAAGACTAATCTCACTTTGCTTCATTCTGGCTCCGTGTTTCATCATTAGAACAGCCTGCTATCACTGTACCTGGACTGCAGCCCCGCAGGAACACACATGTACCTACCTACAAGATAGCCACAAGACACGTGATATATATATATATATATATATATAAATTAATTATTTGTATACACACATACACATCTACCATCCCGAATCGCTGACAGAAGCAGAGTCACAAAGTTGACTAGGCAAGGATTAACCTTCTCCTAGGATCTAATTGCTCATCACAAAGTAAGGTTGAAGATCCTGAGACCTAGCACGTAGAGCCACCTAATCCATCACTACCTGGGCTATTGTAACCCACTCCAAATGTTGTGAATGCGCTGCAGAAGCGAGCACATACTAGAAACATATATGCATCTGCATACTGTATCATGGTTAAAGTAACCTTATTTCTCTCTTAGACATTCTTTGTTGTGAGCCAATACTTACTGGTAAATGTGGGAGGAACCCACACAAGCACAGGGAGAACACACAAACTCCACCCAGAAGGGCCATAGTGGGAACCATATGGAACGCTTGTCATCCTTGCTCCCTGGCCTCACAGGTGGCACTGCTAATCCATTCCAATTTTAGTATATGTGCTGCCAAAGCAAGCACCCACAATATATTTTAAATGTAGCTTTATTATTTTTTTTATATATATATATATATATATATATATATATATATATATATATACACACACACACACACACACACACACACACACACATACACAGTCAGGTCCATAAATATTGGGACATTGACAGAATTTTCAGATTTTGGCCTCTATTCACCACCACAATGGTTTTGAAATGAAACAAACAAGATGTGCTTTAACTGCAGACTTTCAGATTTAATTTGAGAGTAATTACATCCAAATCCGGTGAACGGTGTAGGAATTACAACAGTTTCAATATGTGCCTCCCACTTTTTAAGGGGCCAAAAGTAATGGGACTATCAACTCAAAAGCTATTTCATGGACAGGTGTGGGCTATTCCCTCGTTATTTCATTATTAATTAAGCAGGTAAAAGGTCTGGAGTTGATTCTAGGTATGACATTTGCATTTGGAATCAGTTGCTGTCAACTCTCAATATGAGATCCAAAGAGCTGTCACTATCAGTGAAGCAAGCCATCATTAGGCTGAAAAATCAAAACAAACCCATCAGAGAGATAGCAAAAACATTAGGTGTGGCCAAATCAACTGTTTGGAACAGTCTTAAAAAGAAAGAACGCACCGGAGAGCTCAGCAACACCAAAAGACACCGAAGACCACGGAAAACAACTGTGGTGGATGACAAAAGAATTATTTCCGTGGTGAAGAAAAACCCCTTCACAACAGGTGGCCAAATCAAGAACACTCTCCAGGAGGTAGATGTATGTGTGTCAAAGTCAACAATCAAGAGAAGACTTCACAAGAGTGAATATAGAGGGTTCACCACAAGATGCAAACCATTGGTGAGCCACAAAAACAGAAAGACCAGATTAGAGTTTGCCAAACAACATCTAAAAAAGCCATTACCGTTCTGGAACAACATCCTATTGCCAGATGAGACAAAGATCAACTTGTACCAGAGTGATGGGAAGAGAAGGGAAGGAACTGCTCATGATCCAAAACATACCACCTCATCAGTGAAGCATGGGGGTGGTAGTGTCATGGCGTGGGCATGTATGGCTGCCAATGGAACTGGTTCCCTTGTGTTTATTGATGATGTGACTGCTGACAAAAGGCACAGAATGAATTCTGAAGTGTTTCGGGCAATATTATATGCTCATATTCAGTCAAATGCTTCAGAACTCATTGGACGGCGCTTCACAGTGCAGATGGACAATGACCCGAAGCATACTGCAAAAGCAACCAAAGAGTTTTTTTAAGGCTAAAAAGTGGAATGTTATGCAATGGCCAAGTCAATCCCCTGACCTGAATCCGATTGAGCATGCATTTCACTTAAGGAAGACAAAACCGAAGGGAAAATGCCCCAAGAACAAGCAGGAACTGAAAACATTTGCAGTAGAGGCCTGGCAGAGCATCACCAGGGATGAAACCCAGCGTCTGGTGATGTCTATGCGTTCCAGACTTCAGGCTGTAATTGCCTGCAAAGGATTTGCAACAAAGTATTAAAAAGTGAAAGTTAGATTTAGGATTGTTTAGTTTGTCCCATTACTTTTGGCCCCTTAAAAAGTGGGAGGCACATATAGAAACCGTTGTAATTCCTACACCGTTCACCTGATTTGGATGTAATTACCCTCAAATTAAATCTGAAAGTCTGCAGTTAAATCACATTTTGTTTGTTTCATTTCAAAGCCATTGTGGTAGTGAATAGAGGCCAAAATATGAAAATTCTGTCAATGTCCCAATATTTATGGACACGTGTGTGTGTGTATATTATATATATATATATATATATATATACACACACGTGTGTAATAGAGATAATCCGGCACTCACCCCAGCCGCCACAGCATGCCCTGATACCTCTCCAGCAGATAGATGCTGTTGAGACCAGAGTGCCAATCTATCACTATATACTACACTTATAATAAATAACAGGCACAGGCCAGGATATATAGTCAATGTTTCAGAGTGTTGGCTCCTCTATGTAGACATCATGTCTTAATGAAAGAGCCAACACTCAAACATTGACTATATATCCTGGCTGTGCCTGTTATTTATTATAAGTGCTGTTGAGACCAGAGTGCCATCCTATCACACATATACATATACACACACATACACATATATACACACAAACACACACACAGGCCCACATTTAATATAGGTGACACGCGGGCCCAGAACCCGTGTCCATATGCTGCTAGGTGGCTTGTGGATTTTTCCACCTGTGCAAATCCTCTGAATGTAGCTTATTTAAAATTATAGCGTAAGGCTCTAAGCAATTTACTGGCATGCCAGTTCCAAAACTCATGCCAGCGCCAATGTAAGGACGCTCTAGGTGGCACTGCTGCATAGATTCTGGCTGCAGGGTGCCATTATAGGCACCCTGTTATCCAGATGAGGCTAGCAGAAAAAAGCTCAGAGGGCCAGACCAAATGATTCCAGGGGCCTGATACACCCCCTGGGCCTGAGGTTCCCTATCACTGCTCAAAGGCATCAGAGGGACGCAGTGGTTTCCCTCTAGTCCACCCCCCGCTAATGGAGATGGCTTGCCGCTGCTAGCACGGTACACTCCCAGCTATGGGAGCAGCAGACTCCCTCCCTTAAAGAGAGGGGGAAGCTGGTGTCACATATAAGCTGCAGGGGTAGCGAGGGTGAGTAAATGGCAGCGCCCACACACTTTGGGGAGCACGCCAGCCGGAGAGGTATTCCGCCTCTCTGTTAATGACTCACCCCCAGCTGTAGATAAACCTAAACCCCAGCGTTGCAGGTTAGAAACAAAAGACAGAGCACGCCAAACAGAGAGGAAGTCTCCCCTCTGTAAAGCGGGGGCCGCATATAAGATACCTTAGATTAGTGTCAGAAACTGGCTGTTTCAATCTTCCACCCACTACTATAAGGTGGAAGGAGGGAAGGGGGTAGCTGCAGTCACCCCTTGTGCTGTATACAGCTCAATGAGCCCAGTCCTTCCCCACCACTCCTGCTATTCAGGAGCGGTGGTATACTCTGCCCTGAGTCCAGCATCCCGGCACAGTAACTGTGAGGAACCCAGACACAAGCAGCTTCCAGCTGTGACGGCCTCACAGATACATCTGCAATCTGCCCGTTATATAACTTGCCTCCGGGCATCTGGGATGAACTTACGCCACTGCCCCTATGCCTGTCTGTTATTAACCAGTTTTGTTCTACTACTGTTGTGTCCAATTGTAAAAGTGCAACAGAATATGCTGCACTATATAAGAAAATGTTAATAAATAAAATTAATTAATCCAACAGGGTCTCATACAAGGGTTATGTACATAGGATTTCTACAGTAACAATTGAGAGTGACTTTGAATCTCTGCACTGGCTTTCTGGTGTGTTCAGACATGGTTAAACTGAAGATATTACAGTTTAATGCATTTAAGCTGTAGAACAAAGTTATGTGAATTCAGCATTGTGTTCTGTGATTAAGGGGTGATCATAAAAGAACAAAATATCTATTGGTGCAAGTATCATGACTGTCCCACAGAAGAGATTCTATTTGCTTGTGAGCTTATTAGATAGGGGTAATATTAGATTTTTTTGCATTGTCAAAATGAATGAGCACCGTACCTTGTCTGACATAACTGAAAAATGCAACAGTTCTAAGTGATATTTTCTTCATGTATGGTTGCTAGGTGATAAATCAATCTTTTTATTCTCTCTAGTACCTCATGCAAACTACACAGTAATAATTTCTCAAATCTTTACAAGGGAGTCCTGGCATGATGACATTAAAATAACCATCAGCACAACCACGTCACTGCTTATAGAAATTACGTTAGTAAAATTAAATGTCTACACTCTCCCATCAGCAAACCACAACATAGCGATGTGTATTGCCATGCTTTTAATAAATGTAATCACCATTATATCACTGAATATAGGAACATCTTTCATGTCACCTATTCATAAGCCACGCTGACATTATATAAAAAAAAGAATAAAAAAAATTGGTACCACATATCCAGACATGCACAAACTTTACTCATACAACACTACATAATACACAAATACAAAAGTTACCAATCAAATTGTAACATGCACAATAACCACACAATCATACACCACAAAGACTTGCCAACACACACTTTGACGGAGATTCAATTGTCTAGACGGCGGCTATCTTTTTAAGGCGCCCGACAGAGCAATTCAGTTGTTGCTCCGTCTAAGCACAATAGCCACCAGCGATGGCTTTTCTGCTCAAACCCTCAGGAGCCTGCAAGCAAAATAAACCTGTGGTTAGGGCTCACTAACCAGGACTTTAGTCGTGTTTAGCAGTTTTACGCGGCTAAACCCAGTCTAATACGGCGATAATTAATGTGCACCAGAACAACTGAATTAGAACACTGGGCACCCATTAATTATCGCCACCCAAAGAATTGAATCACCCCCTTAGGACTCCATCCAGTGAATTACTAGCAAATGCAACTAAGTACCTCCAGGCTCGCACCTTTTTGTTCACAGCCCCTTAGGTCTGCAAGCAAATTTGTATGAGTCCAGGCTGAGATTGGGCTGCGAGGGGTGTAAAGTGCCGTGCCTTTGCTGGAGTTTCCATGCTGTAGCAACAGCAATTTCCACCCTTCATACCTAATTGGATCAAACCCTTACACGCAACAATTAACCATACCTCCAAAAGAGACGCACAAGACAACAATTATTTGACTTTATTATCTTACGTTGCTTCAGTTATTATGTTCATAGGATTATAATTACTCATAGCAATAAGTGGCACCTATTTTTGTGTTCTTTTGACATTGAACTTAGGGCCCGATTCAGACCCGTTCGCTAGGCTGCGTTCTCACGTAGCCTGCAATTGTTTGCAATGTGCGCATGCGTATAAGACAGTGCACAAACTGGTCAATGCAATCGAGAAGCGTTTGCACCCTGCGCATAGGACACCTCGCTAGAATGAGTGACAGGATCAGCAGTTTTTGGGTGGTGACAGGGGTTGGTCGATGGAAACGGGGGCGACATGGGGTGGTGGATGGAAATGGGGGAGTGGTGGTGTGAAAGCACGCATGTCTAAGCGTCTTAACGTCGTTTCAGAGGGGTGCATAAATAAGACGCCGCGTCATAATACACGTCACATGGCTGAATTACACACTGAAGCACTGTCAGTGCTTGCGGTAGGACATGGTCAGCCACAAGTGCTGCAAATGGATCCAATGTTACTCGATGTTTCCGATTGTTGCATACACTTCCTGGAGATGATGTGTAACACTAAGGGAAAACGGGCATCTGTGGGCGTCTAAATACACACCGCGATCACACACCAAGACATAGTGGGCTTGCTAATGCCATGCCATGCGATCACAGGTTTTCCATACTTTGGCAGCGTGCGAACACATCTAGCAAGCGGGTCTGAATCAGGCAATTAGGGCAACCTATGGAATATCCCTCCACCCGTGCAACTAACAACCCTGACTGACAGGAAGAAGAGAGTGCTGATCCTACCTTCTCCTGTACTACATTTCATGGTTTAGTCGCACTGGAACAAATATTTCAAAACAGATAATGGGGTCTCATTTATTAACGAATTTTATCATATGCAACAAGTTTTAAACCTCGTTGCATACAATTAAACTCGTTGATAAATAGCCCTATTTTAGTATTTCCAATTTGGTCGTGACTCAAAACTCTAATCTGGTTGCGGACATATAAAAAAAAAAAAAAAAAAAATGGACATTTGAGTATTCAATTTAAAAAAAAAAAAAAAAAAGCCTATATTCCAAGTTTCCTGCACAAAAAGCCATAGTTTCCCCAGTGGATATACACAGAGCAGTTAGCCATTCTGTTGCTAGTACTAATGTCTCCTTTTGAATGGATAGGTCACCTAATCATGAATGTTAGTTGGATTAATAAAATGGTTACATCCATTATGTGCAATCGGAGCTACACCGTGTCCTCGAAGCCCAAGTGAAGCTCATTCATGCAGTTAAAGTCTACACTTCATAAAACAGTATAACATTTTCTTTGCATTTTAAGATCCACATAGGTTCAAAAGTATTCATAAAATAAACATAATTTTTACTTCTTTTACAAAATGTATCTGTAAATAGGACCGAAAGAGAAAGGTCACTTATGAGACACAGTTCTGTCACTAAGGCAGCACTTCAGAAGTAAGGCTTAAAAAGTAACATGCCCAATTTGACATTATGTTGGGTACTACAGTGATACGAATACAAAATGTCTACAGTGTGTTTTCTTTGTTTAACAGGAAAGTTTAGGCAATTTGTCAGCTAGGTTGTTAACAGACATCCCGTATTGCCAGCTGTAACCATTAAATAATTCATGAGGTCCAGTTTGTTTCCATTGTAACAGATGTTACTTTGGAGAAACATGTATTCACAACCTATCTAGAAAGTTTCCCAGTTTTCAACAGGCAGTTTCAGGCAGAATTCTGGTAAGTAGGAGTCTCCAGCATAGGGGGAGATTCAACAGTTTATAGCTCCCGTCTAAACTGTACAGGAGCTAGTCAATGGATTGTGCTACAAGCCCCGCGCTGGTAGCGATGGCAGCAATCTCTACCCTAATGTAGGAGATTAGCAATTTATCATCTTCTCCCATGGCAGGAGTCAGGAGTGCTGCAGTTAAGCGGTGCCCAGCCCCACCCAAAGCCCTATTTTACATGGATTTCTCCTCGCCCTCAGGAGTGCAGCCTCGGGGACCGTCGTCCAAAACAATTAAATAGCTCCTGGTCACTTTAGACGGGAGCTACAATAAACCAGAAACAATTAAATCTCATAGTGATCTTAAGACAGCACAAACATTTTTGAGCAAATATACTCTGCACTATCCAGATAGCAGCTGTGTCTCATTTCCATAGGCAATAATAATAATAAACTAAACTGTTCCTGAAGATATAAATATTTGACTAAAGCGTTTATGTATCAAACAGTGAAAAGAGTGTGGAGATATAAACCAGCGGAGAGCTTACCCATAGCAACCATTCAGCTTTTACCTATCATTTTATAGAATGTACTTAATATGCTACCTTGAAGATAATTGGTTGCTATGGGCAACTACTCCACACATTACACTGCCCGATATATTAACCCCAGCATGAACACACATATGAATGAGCCAGCAAAGCTTTCTGTAAAAGCTGTAGGAGCTTAAACGCTTAATAGAATCATCACAAATGCCGTGATCCATAGCAATTGTCAATTTGCTTTGAAATGTAACATGACTCATATCAAAAGTAGACATCTTGTGGCTTTCCAGCTGTTGAGAACTATAAGTTTCAGCCTGTTTAAGAATTGCAGTTTTTAAATAGTTGGAGAGCCACGTTACCTTAATTTACACCAGAATAATCCAAGGCACAATGTGATTGCTATAGGCAACGATACCCTATGTAGCAAAATAATTTTGTAATACGGTGTTTATACAAACCATGACCGTTGTGCGTCAGTTTTGCACCTGCAGGTAACAAAGTCTCTATGGCATCAGTGGGAATGTAGAAGTCAGGGATGAGTAGAAAATGCTTGGCTAAAACAATTTGATATCATACATAAGGTTGGCAATACAATAAAATGTGTACAATATTCTAATAAAAAAGTTTAAAAAGCTGAAAAATGAGCCCAGACTAAATACTATGGAGCTATTCTGTAATGAGATAATAACAATTGATTTCTAGTGTATTAAATTAATACATTCACCCTTGACCCTGACTGTAAAAAGTCCTTTATCTGTGGATAAAGAATGGATCAATGGGCAAGAAGTAAATGTCGATCAATACAATAAATGTAATCTATTTCATAAACCAGAGTCTGACACAAGCATGTCCTGTTAGTAGAAAAACAGTCCAAGTTTTCACCATTTTCCATGCCGTCTCAGAACCATGAGAATGTTTGTGGATCCAAAAATAAAACAGTGATTAAAAAAGGCAATTTATCAGGATAGCAACTTTCATTTGTGCACAATTATGTCACTGGCAGATATATTGCACATTTTGTTTTGTTAAATCAAAAGTGTTTCCAGGCAGAATAAAAACATGCCATGACGACATTGTAGTCTGAAATGAGTGGAGTAGTGTCTTTATATGAATGATATTGCTTGTGATAAAAGGCACATAGAGAGGACATCCCTTTCATCCGTTGGGTAAGGCAGTGGTGACAAATGGCAGCGTCTTGTTTAGCTTAAGTCGAAAGAAAGAATTTTCTGTCACTTGAGGATACAATCTATGTCCAACGAGATACAAATTAAGATACTATCCTCAAGCTTTGCCTTGGTTTCCTCTCCACTAATGGTATATTCCTGATAATAAAAGACAGACTGTGTCCAGTATCCACATTGTGCATCTCTGCTTCTGACAAGTACATCTAGATCACGGTGTCCGCTGTGGGCAGTGTATGCGGGAAGGGCTCCGGGTTGGAGCAGGCCTCACGATCCTCTGATAGGAAGGAGTGATGCAGGGCCTGTGATGCAGATATACGTCTCAGGGGGTTAAATGTTAACATTTCCTAGAAAGAAAGGAGACCTGGTCAATATTTGCTTTTCCATGCCATTTCCAGCACACAGCATCATTTTTCCCCACATGATTTTAACAGTCAATTAGTGAGAACCTTGGTAGAGTAAGCTAGTCTAAGATTATAACAAGTAAGCCTTTTTCCAGATGAGAAACACATTAAAGGAAAATATTCTTGCTGTTTTTATTAGTTGCTATGGACTGATGCAATAGATTTGCTCCAATACCGGGGTATAGGCTAGTTTGGCTCTGCCCAGTGATCGGTATAATTTGGCAGGGATACAGGTAGAATAAGAAAAGATATTCTGCAGCATTATTAAACGCATATGTAATAGGTTTTCCTACCAGGTCAGATCTGTTTGAGGTTTCATGTGATGCAGAATAGGACACGATATTGGACATACTTGGACATTATGGTAGGAGAGACATCGCTAGTTTTCCTGCACACCTCTATGGGATGTTGCTAGGAGCAATCTGCCACTCTGGAATGGCACACCGCACCCAAGCTGCTAATTGAATTGCACCCTTTAGGTCTAATGTCTTTTACAAATTTGCTGATGTTAGAGTATAATCCAGTTCAATCATTTTAACTTTCTTACCATTCACAAGTTGTCTGATACTGGCCAACTTACATTAACATAAATGCATAGGCCTAGCAGACGCAAAAGCCCAGCAAACTGTGTAAACACACACACACAGTGTTAGAGGACTGCAAAAAATTTTTTAATAAAAGCCTACTAGATTTTTACCCAATTTAACACTGTAAATTGGTGCCAATAAGAAGAAGTGGACACAAATCTGAAGGATTAACCAAAAAAACCCTTCACTGAAGGTGGTCATACACTATATTATCGTCCCTAGTTTCTGGTTGGAATGAAAAACAACAATCGTCCATTTGCTCCCAAATGCCGGAAAGCGGACGGAAAAGTCGTTAGACAATTTGTTAAATCCATTTGATATAGCAAGCTTGTCCAATGTCTGGCATGTCTAACACTGCATTGTCAGAGCACTTATGTGATGCCTACATTTGCAACTACAAGACCTCCTAGCCCACCCCTCCTGCTTTCAGGAACATAGTTCAAGTTTGCAGTACATATGATGCATGAGAAATAACTTCAGCATGTGACGTTCACTTCTCTGGGAGTATCTGCCTGTAATTATAGTCTATATATTATGAGATTTTAACCCCCCACAATTCAAAAAAGGATAATATTGGTATTTTACATTCTGTATATGTATATTTTTTTTCTCTTCTACCACACCATATAATATTGTACACTAGTCCCTACCAGCAGAAGCTGGGCACCCGTGGCATCAACTTCAGGGATAAACTTGTCCACTGGCTGCTGACTCCGTGGTGAAAAGGCTGAACGTGGCAATGTTACATCCTCTGGCCATTCCTCCTCAGATGGGAGTCCAATCATACTGGAGAAAAGGGACATAATAAATAAGCACACTGTCATATGAGAAATGAGCTGTCGTTAGAAGTCTTGTTCCCTTTTCACCCCCAACTGCCATGGTAAATGGACACAATATGGATGTTGCCAATGGGCATGGCCAATCACAAATCCCAATGACATCTTATATTGCCATAATGTTGTGGAAGGGCTTGCCTAGTTCCTGCCCCTGAAAATTACCCCTTTTATGGACACTGGCAGTTCGTGTCGTATCTGAAGTTAACGTCTCTTTTTTATATACGGTCTATTACTGAAATAAATAGACCTTGGTAGACATTTGTTTTCTTTAATAGTGAAATGCTAAATACTGGTGGGGTCTCGGCTACAGATATGATCACTTACCTAGCTTATATAGTTAATAAGGTACACTCCAGTAGAGTATGTAACAGATAATTTAGTGGGTATAATAATACATCAGTTATTTATCTAACTAAAGCTTGGTACACACTATGTGTCCCTCGCACAATCTATAGTTCCAATGCCGATCAGAACGATATATATTGTGCGGATCGAACAGTGTGTATGCCCGACCATGCTTGCCCGCGGATTGTTCATCACATCGTCCCATCTGCTGTGCTGACGATGCGACGGTCGCCATGCGGCTAAATGCACGCACCGTCCTGTCGGCTGGGTACACAGACACATAATATGTACCCAGCTCAAAGGGTCAATCTGTAACCTAATATAATTTGACTTCCTGATAACACTTTGTTTAATAAATAGTTGTTAAACAAATCAAAGGGTGCCCACATTTTTTTTGCATGCAAAATCCACTTCTAGCACATAAAATGTTCTGTATTCCAGTCAGTAAATATAAACTTACTCAAAAATCTTGCAGAGTTGGTCAGCCTCAGAATTTCCACAAAAGAGAGGTCTAAAAAAAAAAAAAAAAAAAAAAAAAAAAAAGAGACACAACAGAATGTCGGCTTTTAATTGATCAAAATAGTTACCCGTCCTTCGCATCAGAACAAGACCAGAGTAGTTGAAAATAATAAAATAAATAATCTATCTTTAAACTACTTATATACAGCTTTGATAAGGAGTTTATGTTACGCACTCAACTCAAGTAAAGTTGAACAGTCTGGAGAAACATCGACTGCATGTTGTAGGTAAGTGTCCAGCTTCGCGGCCATGTCAAGAATACAAAGTACAACAATCAGGTCATGCGGTGATTTTTATATAACCTTACAAGAGATCGCAAATGGTGAGTGCACTGAGCAAATTAAAATTGTGGAAAATGAGCTTCCTTCCATCTGTCTAACATTTATGGCACAAAAAGGCGGCTGGTTTGTGGGCGCAATGCTCATAAGCTCTGAGCCACACTCAGTTCCAACACTTGAACTGGATTCATGCCTCAGGCACCTGATCACTATGTAGTATGCAAGAGGTTTGCACTAGGGTCATTGAGATTCTAAGATTGCTGGAAATTAAAAAAAAAAAAAAAAGTATCCTCTACGTCCACAGAGTCTCCTACACCATATAGTTTCATTTCAGCCCCTCAAAAGCGTCAGACTTTGTACAAACAAAGTAGCCTTATACTTCGGAGAACTAGGCCCATATTCACTTAGGAGAGAAAAGTACGTTGCCGACATCAGAGGTTTTGGGTGCGAAAAAGTATCGGTCATTTTTGGGGAAATCAGCCCGACACCCCCCTAAAGATGCTGTGACATGGGGGTTCACTATGGGTACCCCCGAATAGCCCTGCTGAAGGTATTTTGGGTCTTTAAATGGTCTCAATAGGTGCTGTTTAGCGTCTTTGCACAAGTGGTGAAGAATAGCATTTAGCAGGGTTTTTTTTGGCAAAAATAAGTCGTTACAGCAAATTTGGGGTACATGAAAATGGGTACAAGCATGGTTTAAAGTCGCTTCAGTGAAGCTTTAAAATGCGGCAAAAATGCACCTTCAGCAAACCCCTGCAATCAAAAAACCACCTCCCCCATACTTGCAGACACCCCAAAAGTCTATTTCGCTAGGTTTTGCGTTTGTAGCCCCACTTTGTACTTTTTCGCCCCCGTTTTAAGTAATTTTTTGGGGTGTCTTTGTTTATTTATTTTTTTCCCGTCTTTTGATGCAGTTTACCTTTGGCGGACTGTCCAAAGGGTGCAGGGTGGTTTCCGCACCTTTGCACTTTTTTCGCCGGGTATTCATAGGCAAATCTTTTCCACTGGTTACAAGGTGCAAACTTTTCGCACCGGTGAAAAAAAGTCTTTGCAATTGAATCTGGCGGAAAATTTCCGCCTGGCGAAATGACGTCATTGGCGAAACTCACTGAAAACGGCTTTTCGCCCACAATTGAATATTGAATACAGGCACTAGCTGGCTAACTATGTGTTGCAATAATTTCCTAAAAATAGCTTTGGGTAGAATACTGCCATGACGTAAAAACGTATTACAATATGCTAGCAAAGAAGTAAAAAACATAAAATAAAAAAAAGCACTCTCTGTACCTGTAAAAACAAAAATATCTAGCTTGCTTACACAGACAAAACTGATTAAACAAAAATTTCCAGTGAAAGAGTAAATGTGCTTAAATAAGATTATGTTGAGCATCAACAGTGGGCAGATGACTAATGCATTTTAATAAAAGGTCATATACTCAAAAACCTCTGAGCAGTGGGGAATATAGTCGGTGTACTCACTTCCGCCTGAACATCTCTGCAAAGATGCATCCTACACTCCACATGTCTACTGGTGTGGCATATGTAGACTGAAGTAACACTTCAGGGGCTCTATACCACAAAGTCACCACCTGCAAAACAGAATTCAAATATATGCAAACAATGAACCAAGATAAGACTGCATTACAGCAAGTTGTTCATTTGTAAATCTCTCACCCTGGTTGGCCCTGCTCCACCTTAAAAAGGGTACACACCAGACAATGGTGCGATGCAACGATACATCGCGCATGCTGTACACACTGCACGATGAGGCATATGATGGTGCAATGTACCGTTACATGCTGCATGTAACCGCACCATATCGTTCATTGCATCATCCCATCCGACGTGCAGGACAGCAGATGGGACGATGCAATGGAAGACAGATCCGGCGAACACACTACTTGTACAATATATGGTTCTGAGCTGCGTTGGAACTATATATTGTACGATATATCATAGTGTGTACCCAGCTTTAGATCTACAACACAAGTGATTGGCTTTTGGGTCGGAGGCACTTCCAGAGACGCCCCCTCCCCCCTTTTCTCCGACTGACACTTCTATAGTACTCCCTGTTTGTTTTTCTCTCATAAGGTTAAAATGCCTGACTGGCTGGTAATACTGTACATTATGTCTCATTTTATTGCTTCCCATATGCTGTATTGTCTTAATGTATCATTTAATAAAGAAAACTTATTTTCTTAATATAAAGAGAAGTGCATGTTCATTAAAGCCAGTAAAACATATTAAAACCACAGACCGTGTTAGCCACTAAGGGTTTATAATCAGGATGGGCACACTCTTAGTCCAATGTGAGCTGCGACTATTTCCGTGTGTGGGGTAGATCATGAGAAATGAAAATCCATAGGGGCCCATTTACTAAACTATTTTAGTAGTTAATCCTCCGGTAAAATAGACGTTCACCATTGAGGGATCCCTGGGATCTCTTCTGTCAGCCTATACTCACACATGTGAGGTTGTAGGCCAGGTCCGAACCTGCAGTAAGATGGAACTTTACCATTTACTCTTCGTAGGGATAGACTCTTAAGAGGCCTATCCAGTAGGGGACCAGAAAGACTGAACGTCTAGCGTTCAGACCTTCAGGTCGCCGAGGTGCGGTGCCCACTCTGAACGTTATTCGGTGCAGGAGTTCGACCTCCTATCTCTGAACATGCCGAACCTGAAGAGCGCAGTCAGGTAGACGGGCATGTTCAGTAGATAGTCGGGGTCGGCAAGGACTAGCGTGCACGCGCATCGCTGGTCCTTGTCGGCTATCATTACACGACTTTGTGAACAATGCGACCAAAACCAGGAGGTTTTGGTTGCATTGTTCACAAAGTCGTGTAATGAATAGGCCCCTTTAGATTTAAACAGGGGAACTTTACAAAATAATTATAAATAGGCCCCATAATATTTTAAGGCTAATCCTAGAAGTGTGGAAATAACCAGCTGATGACAGTTTACAAACCAAAAATGTAAAACTGCAATAATAAACCAGGGCCATGTTTACAATTGAAGTTGATACAAGTAATCAATGTAATAATTTAGGAAGGACTGGTCACGGCTGCCTCTCGCATACATACTCCATGAGCACTAGTACTAGTTTACTCTTACTGAATGAACACTGGCCAGGACACGTCTAAGAGACACTTCCCTTTTCTGAAAATGTGACAGACGAGACACTTCTCTGAAGACAATGGTACTCCCACTGCTAGGAAATCTACTTAAAAAAAAAAAAAAAAAAAAAAGTGCCCATCACACACGGCTATACTGAATCAATAAAAATCTTCGCAGTAATCCCGAGAACTTACTTTATTGCTCACGTTATTGACTGGCTCAAAGTATATTGCACAATTCTACAGAGTAACTGTTCTGTAATATATAGCACCCAGACGTTTACTTGCACAGGACTATAAACATGTAATTAAGTGACTTTTTGTGGATCCTGGGATATGCAGTTCCAAAACAATGATACAATGCATACTTGAATAGTAAAACAGGCTTCCCCAAATTGGTGAAAAGAGTGGCGCAATTCTCTCCCAGGACTCTTTTCTTTGATATTTATTACAAACTGGATATTCTACAGCATATTACAATATATTATACATACCCACACAAAAAAATAAAAATAAACTATAATAGATAATATCTATCTCATACTAATCAATAATACCAATGTTTAACGTGATAGGTAATTTTTAACACATCAGCTATCTCAAGGCTGTCCCTACATTATAGCACATGGTTCAGAGTATATTTAAACCAAAAAACAGAATTTAGGATAAATAATCCATTTCAGCTTGGTGAATGGTTTGACTACCTGACGAGAGATTGCTGCAAAACCTGGATAAAATAACTAATTCGTTAATGTTGCAGTTTGTTCTAATCTGCCAATTTTCTCTGGAAGACAGCAATGACTATGTCATCTTAAAATGATGCGCTAAGGGAAGTGGTAGGGAAGGTTGAAGATCATAGAGGACTAAGATGTCCATAAGGAATGTAGTGTAGAGTGCATCCGGAAAGTATTCACAACGCTTCACTTTTTCCACATTTTGTTATGTTACAGCCTTATCCCAAAATGGAATAAATAAATTTTTGTCCTCAAAATACTACACACAATACCCCATAATGACAACGTGTAAAGTTTTTTTTTTAGATTTTTGCAAATTTAATAAAAAAACAAAACTACTAAGAAATCACACGTACATAACTATTCACAACCTTTGCTCAATACTTTGTTGATGCAGCTTTGACAGCAATTACAACCTCAAGTCTTTTTGAATATGATGCCACAAGCTTGGCACACCTATCTTTGGCCAGTTTCACCCATTCCTCTTTGCAGCACCTCTCAAACTCCATCAGGTTGGATGGGAAGCGTCGGTGCATAGCCATTTTTCAGATCTCTCCAGAGATGTTCAATCAGATTCAAGTCTGGGCTCTGGCTGAGCCACGCAAGGACATTCACAGAGTTTTCCTGAAGCCACTCCTTTGATATCTTGGCTGTGTGCTTAGGGTAGTTGTCCTGCTGAAGGATGACCAGTCGCCCCAGTCTGAGGTCAAGAGCGCTCTGGAGCAGGTTTTCATCCAGGATGTCTCTGTACTTCGCTGCATTCATCTTTCACTCTATCCTGACTAGTCTCCCAGTTCCTGCCGCTGAAAAAAAACCGCACAGCATGATGCTGCCACCACCATACTTCATTGCAGGGATGGTATTGGTACGGTGATTAGCGGTGCCAGATTTCCTCCAAACATAACGCCAGGCATTCATGCCAAAGAGTTCAATCTTTGTCTCATGGTCTGAGAATCCTTCAGGTGCATTTTGGCAAACTCCAGATGGGCTGCCATGTGCTTTTTACTAAGGAGTAGCTTCCATCTGGCCTGATTGGTGGGGTGCTGTAGAGATGGTTGTCCTTCTGGGGGTTCTCCTCTCTCCACAGAGGAATGCTTTAGCTCTGACAGAGTGACCATCGGGTTCTTGGTCACTTCCCTGACTAGGGCCTTTCTCCCCCGTTTTCCTAGAGTTGGTCGGCCGTCTAAACTGAGCAGAGTCCTGGTGGTTCCGAACTTCTTCCATTTACGGATGATGGAGGCCACTGTGCTAATTGGGACCTTCAAAAGCAGCAGATCATTTTCTGTACCCTTCCACAGATTTGTGCCTCGAGACAATCCTGTCTCGGAGGTCTACAGACAATTCCTTGGACTTCATGCTTGGTTTGTGCTCTGACATGCACTGTCAAGAGTGGGACCTTATATAAACAGGTGTATGCCTTTCAATAGCATGTCCAATCAACTGAATTTACCACAGGTGGACTCCCAATTAAGCTGTAGGAACATCTCAAGGATGATCAGTGGAAACAGGATGCACCAGAGCTCAACTTTGAGCTTCGTGGGAAAGGCCGTGAATACTGATGTACATGTGATTTCTTAGGCTGGGTACACACGTAAAGATTTTCTGTCCAACCATCCAACTAGTTGATCGGTTGGAATGAAAATCGGGTAACATGGTAGTAACTGATTATCAGGAATTTGCTTCTAAATACCAGAAAACAGACGAAAATGGTCGTTCAGACAAGTTAGTTAAATGTTTGATCTAAACAATTTGTTTAAACAGTTTTTGTCCATTTTCCGGTGTTTGGGAGCAAATTGCTGATTGTTATTTGCTTTCATACCTTACCAGATTTTCATTCCAACCAATCAACTAGTTGGATGGTTGGACAGAAAATCTTTAAGTGTGTACCCAGCCTTAGCTCTTTTTTTTTTTTTTTTTTTTATTAAATTTGCAAAAATATCAAAAAAAAAAAAAAAATCAAAAAAACTTTACACGTTGTCATTCTAGGGTATTGTGTGTAGAATTTTGAGGACAAAAATGAATTTATTCCATTTTGGAATAAGACTAACATAACAAAATGTGGAAAAAGTGAAGTGTTGTGAATACTTTCCAGATGCACTGTACATATGTATGTAAACAAGCACGCTAACAGGATCTGAAAAGCTTATTTTTGTTTTTAAGATCAGAGTTTTCATTTTCTAATGTAATATATAATAGTTTATTTAACCTTAAGTTGTTATAATGAATTCAGGGATCATTTGAGGACATGGGGTTTAGGAAAATATAAAAATGGATTATGTGTGTTTTTTTCCCCTAGTGCTGAAAACATCAGACAGTACTAACTAACAGTACTATGCTTAGGAAAGTTTCCGAAAGACAGGATATGGTGGTTGCGGCCCGATTCTTTCACTATACAGCTGGTTTAGGTTGTGTCACCATACAATTCTATCCATATGTTCAATGTCCTTTTTCTGTGAACAGTCACTTTACCAGATGTGTCTTGTGTGGGTTAGTTTAGTGTGGTACTTTGTTGCACATGGCTTTGTTTTCTCTGGTGTGGAGGAGATCCTTGCCTGGTGTGCGCCCAGAGGGGGTATATTCTGTGTGGTGTAGGTGTATTTTGCTATGGTCTGACTTTGGTATTAAATCTTACCCTCCACCATACACATCCAAATAACTGATATCCTCCATACAACCAAGTTGGACAGCACTGACTAATTTAATAAGGCAAGTACTGTTCAACTACAGCTTTCTGGCCAACACACCTAAACCTCAAAAGAATTACAACCCGATCAGTCACAAACCCTGCAAACAGTAGTCACAAGGCAAAAAAAAAAAATGTATTGACAAATACAAAACACAATGGACGCCTGAAAATCATTCAGAAAGAGGCTGTTAATATAATTCACTAGAATTTTGGTTGTGAAACCCCCCATCAACAGGTTTGTTTTTTTACCCAGCAATGAAAGATTACTTTATAAAATAAACCACACCAAACTCCTTGCAGATAGTTTTCCTTTGTCCTGCACCTGTATAAAATATTAGGCTTGTGCTCCATTATGTTTACAATGGCTACTTACCACAGGGGTGAGAGCCATCTGGCAGCTGTAAATTCGTGCTAGGCCAAAATCTGCTAGTTTGACCTGTCCACAGCTCGTGACCAGGATATTTTCCGGCTTTAGGTCACGATGCACAATGCAGTTCAAATGAAGGAATTCAAGGCCAGAGAGGAACTGTCTCATTAGGTCCTGGCATAGAAGAAAATAAAAGTTAGTAATTATACACTGAACACAGCCAACAGAAAAAGTGTGAACTTGTTCCACTCATTAGAAATATTGATTGATCAGTGCTCTGGAAAAAAGGACAGAAGATATAGAAGGCATGGCATTACTGGCTGCATTTACTTGCTACTACACAAAACTGAGGACGTTCTATTATTTTTTTTAATGCCAATGATCTTATCCACAATAAATTGACAGTATAAAATCTGTAAAAATACAAAAAAACACTTTATTCCCAGAGTGCAAGTAATAAAAAATCATCATTTTGGATTTGTCCTCTAATAAATTTACTAGGATTTATTTTATAGCCCTTTCCACTTTAAAAGGCTAAACAGAGGATTTAATCAGCAGCTTATGAAGAGGTTTGCCCTCTCACTGCCAGTCTGCCACAGTAGCCCCTTTTAACCCTTCTGCCTCTACACATGCTGGTCAGGGTATACAAACTGATCTTTTATATTAACTACTCTCTCCAAGTCAACTGCATCAAATCGTTTATTTTTTTATTTTTTTTACATTTCTTAAAAAAAAATGTTTTTCATTTTAGATTATGATGATTGTGGTGAACTAGGAATATACCTTGATCTATTCCACCTGGTACAGTTAAATCTGTTTCTCCCACTATCCCCACCATAAGCAGTCTGAATCTTCTGCATTATCATGGTTCTGCAGTAGATTCCATAGCACACGTCCTTTGGCTTTCCCACGATGCCCCTACTCCAGAAGAACATGGCAAATAGTGCTTTGCTGGAACATGGATGTTACCAACTACATTGTGCAGGATAAACTACCTCTAGTAGTAAGGAGGCAGCAATGTACCTCCCCTGTTCAACACTAGGGGCTGCCAATGAGGTTCTAAAGGTACAGGTTTACATTTTGTTAAGGGGCCTAAATACGGTACGATATACAAACAATCCAATCTAGTTTGCGATTTCCTTTTAACTCCTGAACAAAATTGTGCCTACACATGGAACGATTGTACAAACGACCAAACAATATAGATGGGTCATTAACGACTGCAGATCGTGAACGATATAGCGTTTGGCAGCAAACAACCACACAATGCATTTTTTGTCTCTCCGTCAGCTGGTTGAATGGTGGAGGGGAGCGGCCAGGAAAAGTGACAACATATTGTTCATAGCCCATCGCATCATACATTGTGCATACACACGATACGGTGTACCAAATTGTGAAAGAGAGGTCGATATATTTCTGCAGATTCAAGAGATCAGCGGGAGCGCGCATCAGCATCCTGATCATCCCCACACACGGCACTTTTTAAACAACTGGTTGTTCCAATCCATCGAAAACAGCCAAATCGTGTCAAAAATCTTTCGTGTGTGGGGGCCTTTAGTCTCTCACTTTTTTACCCCATGACATCAAAGTCAAACTATGTACACACATACCCTAGGGCAGTGGTTCCCAAACTGTGCACTGTGGCACCCTGGGGTGCCTCAGGACACTTGCAGGGGTGCCTCAGGCTGGTGGTCCAGCACAAAATCAAATTTATAGTCACAATGTAAATTTGTGGACAAACAGAAACTCAAACCTGTCCACCACCACATAACTGAGCCCAAGGATGACAGGTAAGCACAATTTACTTAACTTTACTGCATTTTTTTCTCTGAATAACAAAACTTTTGGCTTAGGGGTGCCGTGAAAATAATGCTGATACTCTAGGGTGTCGTGATTCAACTAATACTGTACCATATTTATGACCAAAAAGAGAAACCCGGGCGGCATTTGGCATGTCACCCAATCAAGGGGAGAGGGAGACAACATTGCAACTCCCATCTGCAGGTTCAAACACTCACTCTCCATCAAATACAAAACCTCACCATGCATATCCCACTGACAAACTAATTTTTCTTCTTTTTAGAGAAAATTAAATGTAAAACTGACATCTTTATTGCCAATCTTTTAGTATTTCAAACACCTCTAAATACACTATTATTCATTGGAAGTGTTTACCAAAAGGTACTGCCCTGTGTCTTAACATTTTAACATTAAAATAAAGGAATTTTTCCTAGTTTTTACCTACTCTGGGAGGTACAAAGTAAAAGCTGCAATTTCTTCCATTGAAACATATGTTAACAAGGATTTTGTTAATCGTTACAATCTCAGAAAAAAAAGTAAACAGCCATCAGGGGTGTGATGCCTAGCATAAACCTACCTAAAAGAGAAAAAACTGAGCTGTCAATAAACGTTGGCCAACCTGAAGGATATCCCTGTAGTGATAGAGGACTACTGTAATGTTGGATAACCTCATGTTCAGCCCCTGCTAATTTACTGCCCATGAGAACCTACCATAGCATTCAGCCCTGGCTATATATCTGCCCACGAGAACCTACCATAGTGTTCAAGCCCTGGCTATATATCTGCCCATGAGAACCTACCATAGTGTTCAAGCCCCTGCTATATAACTGCCCATGAGAACCTGCCATAGCGCCCAGCCCCTGCTATATATCTGCCCATGATAACCTACCATAGCATTCAGCCCTGGCTATATATCTGCCCATGAGAACCTACCATAGTGTTCAAGCCCCTGCTATATAACTGCCCATGAGAACCTACCATAAAACTCATTAGAAACATGCAAGTTAAAAACTTTCTTCCATTGCATAATGAACATACACAGTACACACATACACAGCGCGCGCACACACACACACAGCCACACACAGCCACACACAGCCACACACACAGAAGGAATATTTGACCCCTACAGCCAAACATGTGGTCTATTCACATGGAATACAGTAGGGGCAAAAAAAAAAAAAAAAAAGGGAGCAGCACAGACAAAACAAGCCTCTTGAAAATGCCTAAAATGTAGTTTGTGGTGGTCCGTGCTTCATTTTCTACTACTTTCTGCTTGTATAGGACATAAGGTCTAGTAATCACAGGATCCATGCACATTGTGAACGTAATTCTATCAAATTTAAAATTACACCTACAATATGGTAGTTTATTAAGAACTGCAAATCTGTGAGAAAATCTACAGTATTTTTCAGCTACAATTTAGAAATGTAATAAATATTCCTGTATATTAACTCAGCTGTGAAAGAAACCCTGTTCAGTCGCAGCTGCTCCGCTTCCTCTGCGGATGAGTCACACTCATTGTTCCCATAAAAACTCAAATCAAGTGGAAAGAGACGGTTTGTGTGTTTAATAAACATACTCCAGAACTTCCAGGTCAGCTAATCCCAGGAATTTTTATGGTAATATAAAAATCAGAGCAGGTCATCCAAAGCATGCATTTCCATACACACACAGCAGCGTTTTACACAGGGGGCATGTACATAAACATACACCAGGCATGTACATGCAAACATACACTCAGCCAAAGCAGCATTATGAATACACATACACAGCATATACCCATACATACACATACACAGCATATACCCATACATACACAGCATATACCCATACATACACAGCATATACCCATACATACACAGCATATACCCATACATACACATACACAGCATATACCCATACATACACATACACAGCATATACCCATACATACACATACGCAAACAAAATTAGAAATACACATAAGGAATGTGCATAAATGCAAACAAAGCACCATTGTAAATGACACAAAAGGGCAGCATTGCAAACACACACAGTATGTAAACAAACACACACAAGGCATATGTACATATACACACAGAGCATCATAGAAAATCTTGCCAGATTCCTTATTTTAGATTTCTTTTTAAAAGGTATTAAAATGACGCTCTTGGGAAAGGTCTTTCATGAAAAGATAGTACTATTTTAGCAGATGACAAATACACACAAATTAAATATATATCACAACATACTAGTGGCTCACTTTGACCACCATGTATATATGCAAGTATGTTCTAAAGTCCATGTTCTTTAGGTATAATGTCTTGAATGACTGTAAACATCTTGAAATATTTTCTCATATTTCCTTGCATTATTCCTCGATAAAGCAAGTTAGCTGGGGAGTGGCAATTGACAGAAGTTTTTGCCACAGATTATCTACTAAAGGCCATGTCCTTGGGTGACCCTGCCAATTTTCTTCATTTTATACCACTCCATTGTTGCCTTTTGCTGTGCAGTTAGGATCATGGTCCTCTTGAAAGACAAACTTCCCCGGTTTGAGCTTTAAAGATGAAGAAAGCCGGTACAGAAATGGTTTGTAATGTGCACCCATTAATCTTCCCCAAACACTATGCTAGCCAACACGGCTAAACTTCATGGTGGTGCACAGTTTAATTTGTACTACGCATATTTCGCATTCTGGTCAAAAGGTTCCAATGTAAGCCTTCCAGCTCCCATCCTAACTTGCTGCAACATGCTCCTTCCTCAGTTTACCCCATCTGTATCACACCTGTTTGTCTGCCCCTCTCCTTTAGAATGTAAGCTCTTACGAGCAGGGCCTCTACCCTCTTGAGCTTCTCCTTACTTTACTTTCACCTACTTCTTACCCCCCACCAGGGCACCTAACACTTGGTTGCTTACGCTCTAATAATAATAAATAATAATAATAATAATGTACACACAGGACATGGTCCATTGAGGGCTATTTCTGTGAAAAACCTTGCAGAATGCTGAGCCATGTGCTTTTATTCTTCTCTAATAGACAGACTTTGGCTTTGGGGTGGCAATAGGCTCTTAATTTTAAGGGCCACCACTTCAAGAAGAAGATACAAACATTAGTTTTTTCCTACTATATAATGGTGAAATGGTATCTAAATTAAAGAATATCTTCTGCATCACTGAATTTAAATATTACTCAATTTACACAACTATATAATTTATTTACATTTTCTTATATAGCACAGCATATTCCGTTGCGCTTTACAATTGTAAACATTAATAGAACAAACCTGGGTAATAACAGACCGATATATAGATAATCTATAGGATATATATGTTCTTTATATACAGTGAGTTGTGGCTCCTTCTGAGCTGCAAATGCGCAGAAATGTCACATGTTTCGTCAGCTCCTATGTTTCTCATCATGGTAATGAACACCTGAGCACGGTATGCAATCGGGAAGCTGCCTTAATACCGGCAGCCGGCTTCCCGACTGTCATATACCGGCGAGGGATGAAATGCCGGGCGTCTAGACGTAGATGCCTGGCATTTCCCCGACGCCGGGAGACAGGCGCCCGGCATCCCGATCGAAGGGATGCCGGGCGCCGCGAGCGGACAGCCGCTGGGGGGGGCTTAGGTTTAGGGCACCCGGGGGGGATTAGATCAGGGTTAGGCACCCCCCCGGAAGGGTTAGGCTAGGGGGAGGGAGGGTTAGGGTTAGGCACCCCTGGGGGGGACTTAGGTTTAGGCAGCAGGGAAGTGGGGGGTTAGGGTTCGGCACCACTAAGGAGGGTTAGGTTAGATAGTACTTACCTATCCACGATCGGGATTTCCAGCGATGTCGGGCTTCCGCTGCCGAGAGCTCTGCTGTTGTCGGCCAGGCGCTGCCGGGAATCCCCAATTCCCCTGAGCACATGTGTAGAAGGTTGTTTTAGACATGCAGAGAATCCTGCACAGGTTGTATTGATAAAGAAAAAAAACAAAAAACAAAACATTTTTTTGCTCATTTACTTACCGTATTATACTCGAGTATAAGCTAAGTTTTTCAGCACATTTTTTGTGCTGAAAAAAGTACCCCCTCGGCTTATACTCGAGTGAAGTGTAGCGCTGACCGGATGGAGTTCGGTCAGCGCTACACAGCACAAACACACAGCCGCCGGAGCCGGCAGCTGTGTGTTTGTTGTAATCAGCAGCCACTGAGAGTCTGTCAGACTCTCATCGGCTGCTGCTGCTCCCACTGCGGGAGCCATCTTCTGGCTCCCGCAGTGGGTAATGGGAGAGACGTCGTCTCTCCCATAATGCAAAGCGGCCAGAGGAGCTGTTAGCAGCGGGACCAAGAGCAGGGTTTCAGGTAAGTGATTTTTTTTATTTAATCGTATTACGTCTCACTCTACTGGGGGGGGGGGGGGGCACTGCCAGGGGGAGATTATTACAGGGGGCACTAAATGGTGGGGATTATTACAGGGGGCACTAAAAGGGGGGGGGATTACTACAGGGGGCACAACCAGGGGGGATTACTACTGGGGGCACTACCAGCTGCTGCATTTCCCACCCTAGGCTTATACTCGAGTCAATAAGTTTTCCCAGTTTTTTGTGGTATAAGTAGGTACCTCGGCTTATATTCGGGTCGACTTATACTCAAGTATATACGGTAAGCGCATTGTACACTCTAATGCCTTCATTTATCTAATTTTATATTTTTTAACATATAGCAAATGTCAGTGTTTCCAAAACGGTCTTTAAGCCACTAGCGTTCAGACCTTCAGGTCGCCGAGGTGCAGTGCCCGCACTGACCAGCGTTCACTGAACGTCATTCAGTGCAGAAGTCCAACCTCCTATCTCGCGCACGCACATCGCTGGTCCTTGCCGGCTATCCATTACATGACTCTGAACAATGCGACCAAAATCACCTGCTTTTGGTCGCATTGTTCTAAAAGTTGTGTAATGGATAGGCCCCTTAACAGCCTACATTTTGAGAATATCCATGCTTAAGTAGATTTTTATTAATAATGTGACAGAAGCAGCTTGATGAATTATGAAGTGCATAGGGATATACTGTGTGCTCAGATTCAGCCAGTCAGCAAACTTGATTGACAATAAAGATGGACAATGACCCAAAACATACTGTGAGAGCATCTCAGGTTTAAGGCAAAGAAGTGGAATATTCTGCAATGGCCAAGTCAATCACCTGATCGAGTATGCATATCACTTGCTGAAGACAAAAACTAAAAAAGGCAGAAAGACCCATAAACAAACAACAACTGAAGACAGCTGCAGTAAAGGCCTGGCAAAGGATAAAGAAGGAAAGCCAGAATTTGTGTCAGTGTTCAAATATACATGGATCTAACTATATCCATGTCTCTCTCTATATAAGACAACCTTTTAATTGTGGCTAAAAAGAAAGTGAGAGACAGAAAGACAGACCGAGAAACCTCCGGAGTGAGAAGGATCCTTTGGGACCGTATTAGAAGATACTGAAGCTCTTATGAGCAGGGCCCTCTAACCTCTTGTACTTCTCCCTACTTTAGTTTCACCACTAGGGCACCTAACACTTGGCTGCTTATGCTCTGTTGCTTATCCGGGTGTTATGATCACTAATGTAGCAATATGTATTATCCATGTCCTGGTCCTGTATTGTATTGTTCTGTAAGTCGCTTGTCTACAACTTGTTTATGTGCTTTGTAAGACGCTGTGGAACATTTGTGGCGCCATATAAATAAATTATAATAATACTGCCCACCAGGAGAGGATCAATTGTTGCAGAGGCCTGGAGTGGAACTGAGCATATTCCACCATGTCAAAAAGGTAGATACCACTTACCCCGGGCCTGCATCGCTGATAGAATGGATACCTTACGCTTGCGGAGCAACTGCGTACTTGCAATATTAGGGCCGAAATCTTGTCCTCTGGCAGAAACACCCTTTGTGCTTGAGAATCCAAAAGTGCCCCCAGATGTACCATCTGCTGTATTGGAGAAAGTGAATTTCTTACAAATGATGATCCAGCTGTGCTTCTGTAGGCAGGCAATGGTCAGTTGGAGATGGTGTTGTAGAACAACTGGAGATTGTGCCAATATCAGAAGGTCGTCCAGGTATGGCACTATTCGGATTCCCTGATGACTGAGGTCAGCCATCATAACCGCCATTATTTTGGTGAAGACCCATGGGGCCTTTGATAGACCAAAGGGCAGTGCCTGAAATTGGAAATGTTGTTCCAGGACAGCAAACTGTAGAAATTGTTGGTGGAATGGTGTAATAGGCACAGGCAGATAGGCATCCTGAATATCCAGGGGAGCCATAAAATCCCCAGGTTTCAATCTCCAAAATAATTGACCGAAGAGTTTCCATACGGAACTTTGGTACACTGATAAACTTGAGGGTTTTCAGATTTAGAATAGGTTGATGAGACCCATTTGGTTTCTGAACCAAAAATATATTGGAATAATAATCCCATTTTCTGTGGGTCAACAAGGAAGGAAGGGTCATCACCCCTACCCTCAGCAGAGAGCAAATAGCCTCCTGGAGGGCCAAGGCCTTAATAGAATCTGATAGGGGAGTTGTGCAAAAACATTTCTGGGGAGGATGCCTTCGGAAAGTGAGGGCATACCCCTGAGAGACCACTTCTCGGACGCAAGTGTCTGTTGTTGGTTGATGCCAGTGGTCCGCAAATTGAAGAAGTCTGCCTCCCACCCTAGGGTCCCCCAGGAGGGGGCCCGACCAATCAGGCAGAGGGTTTGTCGTCCTGCTTAGAGGCTGGACGTCTGACCGGCCAGGACCTCTTAGCTTGCTGCTTGGTGGTCCTGCGAGAACTAGACAGTCTGGAGGAAGACTGTACTTTTGCTCTACCCTGAGAGCGAAGGACCGAAAAGAAGACTCCCTAGACTTTGAAGTAGCCATTGATGACTGACCTGCAGATTTTGAAGCTGCCAGAGTAGCTACTATCTTATCCAATTCTGCTCCAAAAAGTAGGTTTCCATAAAAAAGTAAGGATTCCAGAGCCTTCTTGGATCCCGTATCTGCTTTCCAGGACCTTAACCAAAAGGGCCCTATGAGCAACAACAGAAGTTGCCGATGCTTTAGAAGCCAGGAGCTCAGCATCTATTGCGGCTTCTCCCAAATAGGAGGCCACTTCCCATATGTGGGAGATATATGACAGCTGTTCTCTGGTAGCAATTGGTAGAGTATTCTCCTATGCTCCCATCCATTCTTCAACAGCCTTGGATACCGAAGCCCCAGCTACAGCCATAGCTGGCCGAGTAACAGCTACAGACAATAAAAACACTGATTTAAGACATGCTTCAAGTTTTCTATCAGTAGGATCTGTAAGGGAGGATGCTGATGGTATAGGTAACGTAGCACTCCTGATTAAATGTGTCACATGAGCATCCACAGTAGGAGGGACTTCCCACTTTAGCATCTTGGTACATTCAGTAAGAGCGAAAAGATACAATCAATGTAACTCAGCTTTTACCACCTTCTGGTGTTTACACACTGGAGCCTTCTGTCTAGGAGCTGGCTCATCATCCTGTATATTTAGGATTGATTTGACTGCCCTCACCAAAGGAGGGACATCTAATGTAGAAGGATGGTCCTTCTCTCCTGAATTTGACCCTGGAGAAGAACCTGGCGCATCCCCCGATGATGTGTCTGAATCTACATGCTGAGCAGAGTGATAAAATTATATAGTCCGCTTAGGTGCTTTAGAGGCTACCGGTCTCTGACTTGAGTGCTGTAACTGCTGTGGGTATCCCATTAAGGGAGGCAGCATGGGAGTAGCTAAACGGTCCACTAACTGCGTCATAACCCGAGAAAAGGAGGACACCCAAGATGGTTCCTGTACAGGGGTTTGTAGATTGGACTGGTGAGGTGTTCTTTAAACAGGATGGTTTGTGTGTGGTCTGTTAAAGTACTGAGGGGACAAGCCCGCCAAACAACTTTTACATGAAACCAGCAGCGGGGCCTTAGTTTCTTATTTATCCTTATAAGACAGACATAAAAGAAGTGCAAATATGACTGTCTTCAAAAATAACAATAAATGTGAAGTACAATTTGAAAAAAAATATATATTTTATATATATATATATATATATATATATTATATATATATATATATTTTCCCCACACACCTGTAGCAAAGGTTTGAGGAGAAATAGTAGTAATAGTTATATCTGACAGTACAGAAAAGGTATACAGGGAGACTAGACCCAAACCTCCTGGGACCAGCAGCTTCAGCACAACAATGATCGTGATCGCTGTGAGTCTCATACACAGAGGAGGGTAGGAGGAGCAATCCAGACACAGGAAAACCTCAGCTGGATCAGCGTCTGCTGTAACAACTCCCGGGTGCACTGGCCTTATACATGGCCGCCGCCTCTGTCCCCAACGCCAGACTGACTAGTGGGGGAGTGGATGTAGCGGTCGCCCCACTACAGCGACCTCCAACCGCCGGAGGTACAGAGTGCCCAGTGGTTCCATGTGAGCGGGGAACCACCTAACCTGTGTCCCCGTGCTTCTGGCAGCAATCCCAGGTCCCAGCATCGCCGCTAGCCAAGCTCCACTGGTGCCCACCGAAATCACCAGGCCGGTTTTACTGGTGTTTCGGCGCCGGCGAGGGTAGGTGGAGCAGCAGCACAGGTTTCCTTTAGGATCGCCTAGCGCTGAATACGCTGAACTAAAATAAAATAAAACAATATAAAAAGCTTGGGATTGCCTGAGCAGTCCCCCTGTTATAAAAAGGTATGTCTGAATCCTACCGCACCAAACTCAACACCGAATGCCTGCAGCAGGGTATATGTGGAGGAAGACCAGAGGCATCCTTGGAGCTGAAAGCTTAACTGTTTGGTGCCTGGATCACTCCAACCACATTTCCCCATGGAATCCCTATGGACCCTGAAGAAGAAAGTACAAATTTATTTTGTGGTCCCATGACTGTCAGATCGGTGATACATTTAAGTAAGAACCACCTATTTTGGTGTCCTACAACAATTGCTCAGACACTTGGTGTGTGAGACAGTCAGGTTGAGCAGCACGGGTCTAGAGTTAAACAATTAATGTATTACCTGTATGTGAGAGGGCTCACATGTAAAAACACTAAATCGACCAAGACTTAAATATCAAATACCTTAATGGTATCCAGAGGCAAACCAGGAGGTGGGACCTTATTCAAGTAAGTCTTTAGGTCTTGGTCCACATGCTCAAAAACCAGGGTCACTTTAGTTTCGCGGTCTGTCCGGGCAGAGGCGCAAACATCCATCAGTCTGAGGAAAAAACAATGGAATAAGAAATAATTTTAAAGATATTTACATTTTTATCTAGGCAGCTGTATCATCTCCTAATGAAGCACTGAGGTTCCAGGCCTCAGTTATTTAAGAAAAAAAAAGGGGGAAAAAAAAATAAAAAAAAAATAGGATTTTGGTACTTACCAATAAATCCCTTTCTCCTATTCCACAGGGGACACTGGAGCCTCAGTACAATGGGGTATAGGAGTGTGTTAACAGAGAGCTGGCACCTTTAAATAAAAAACTACAGGTAGCTAGCTCCTCCCCCTCTATACCGCCCCCCCAGGTCAGTCTAAAAACAATTGTGCCCTAGGGGAGCTGGAAAGTAAGGAGAAGGAGACAGAAAAGCTACATTAATCACATATACGTAAGAAAACAACATATACATGAAAACAAGAACAAGTCAGTCAGACAACATTAAACGCAGCGTCTGAGCCTGTAAAACAGTAACAATGCAGGTAGAACAGCGTAGGGAGTTCACGGTGTCCAGTGTCTCCTGTGGAATTGGAGAAAGGGATTTATCGGTAAGTACCAAAATCCTATTTTCTCCTTCATCCCCCAGGGGACACTGGAGCCTCAGTACAATGGAGACGTCCCAGAGCTTACATCCCGGGTGGGAGAGCGCTGAGAGCCCTGCAACACCGCACGGCCAAACTCCGAAGCAGAGGCCGCAAAACGATAGAATCGTAGGAAGGTATGCGTGCCTGACCAAGTGGCTGCTCTACAAAGCTGGTTTAAAGAAACCCTGCGAGCAGCCGCCCATGAAGGACCTACCGAGCGCGTAGAATGCGCCGTAATAGGACCCGGAGGTTGTTTGGAAGCCACCACGTATGCTTGCCTAATAGTGAAGCGAATCCATGTAGAAATGGTCTGTTTGGAGGCCGGCCAACCTGGACGAGCCACATCAAACCGAATGAACAAAGCATCTGATTTACGGAGGGAGGCAGTACTGTCAACGTAAATCCGGAGTGCTGACTACATCCAAGGATCTTGAATTGGAAGAGTCATCCTTAAACACCGGAACCACGATAGGCTGGTTTATATGAAAAGCTGTCACCACTTTTGGAAGAAAAGTCCTTTGAGTACGCAGCTGCGCCATATCTTCATGGAAAATAAGATAAGGAGGGCGGCAGGATAAATCACTGAGTTCTGACACACACCTTGCCGAAGCGAGTGCCAAAAGCAGAACCACCTTCCAGGTTAAGTACTTTATCTCCACTCTCTGTAATGGCTCAAAAGGTATAAGACTGGAGGAAGGCCAACACCAAATTCAAATCCCATGGTGCCATGGGAGGCACAAAAGGAGGTTGAATCCTCACAACTCCTTGGAGAAAAGTCTGTATATCCGGGAGCAAAGCCAATTTTCTCTGAAAGAAAAATGGACAACGCGGATACCTGTACCTTTAATGAACCAAGACGAAGGCCTGCTGCGAGACATGATACCTTAAAGACTGACGGAGGAGAATTACGTCTCTCACACCAAGCTACATATGTCTTCCATATGCGGTAGTAATGTTGAGAAGTGACTTCTTTCCTAGCCCGAATCATTGTGGGAATCACACTAGACGGCCCTTTCGGCCATTGTGGGAATTTCTTCTGAGGACGGCCCTTTCAGTAGCCAGGCCGTCAAACGAAGCCGCCTTAATTCGCGATAAACAAATGGGCCCTGAAGAAGGTGGTCATCCTGAAGAGGCAGTGGCCACTGCTAGTCTATTAACAGATTCTGTATCTGGGAGTACCACGCTCGTCTGGGCCAATTTGGTGCTATCAGAAGCCCTTGATCCCTTCTCGCTTGATTCTTTGAAGCAGACGCGGAATGAGCGGAAACGGAGGGAATAGGTAGACGTAATGAAACTTCCACGGAGCAGTCAGTGTGTCCACTGCAGCTGCTCGTGAGTCCCTTGTTCTGGAGTAGTAAACTGGTAGTTGGTGGTTTAACCTTGATGCCATAAGGTCAGCTTGAGGATAGCCCCACCTCAGAATTAGTTGCTGGAACACCTGAGGATTGAGTGACCATCCCCTGGATGAACATCCTGCCGACTGAGGTAGTCGGCCTCCCAGTTTTCTACTCCTGAGATGAAGATCGTAGAAATCGCTACTGCAAATTCCTCTGCCCAAAAGCAGAATCCTTGTTACCTCCCTCATGGCGGCTCTGCTTTTTGTGCCGCCCTGCCTGTTTATATATACCACTGCAGTGGCGTTGTCCGACTGGACTCGGATTGCCTGCCCCTCCAGCAGCGAATGCGCCAGCTGGAGAGCATAAAATACCGCTCTCAACTCTAGGATATTTATGGGCAATCTGGCTTCCTGCTGCGTCCAGTGCCCCTGAAAATGCTTTCCCAGAGTCACTACTCCCCAGCCCCTCAGGCTTGCGTCCGTGGTGAGGAGCGTCCAATCCCACACCGCAAACCTTTTCCCCGCCAGCAGGTGGGGAAGGTTCAGCCACCAAATGAGAGATGTTAGAGTCTGAGGCGCCAGGAGAACTCTGATGGAGAAAGAGGTGGGATCCTGACCACTGGGAGAGGAGATCCAGTTGAAAAGGCCGGGCGTGAAATCTTGCATACTGAATCGCATCGAAAGCCGCTACCATCTTCCCAAGAAGGCGGATACAAAGATGTACAGACACTCGGCGATGTTTTAAGACCAGGCGCACCATATGCTGAATGGAGGCAGCCTTGTCTTGAGGCAGGAAAACTCTTTGCTGCACTGTGTCCAGTATCATTCCCAGGAATAGTAAACGCTGTGTAGGGATCAGGGAGGACTTTTTGAAATTTAGTATCCAACCGTGTTGCAGGAGGATGCTCTGAGTTAAGCGAATGTCCCTTAACAGCCGAGCTTCCGAAGAGGCCTTTATCAATAGATCGTCTAAGTATGGAACAATGACGACTCCCTGGCCATGCAGTAGGGCCATCATTGCCGCCATAACTTTTGTGAATACTCTTGGTCCGAAAGGTAGGGCCTGGAATTGAAAATGCGACTCTAAGACCGCAAAACAAAGAAAGGCCTGATGGGGGGGCCAGATTGGGATGTGGAGATAAGCTTCCTTTATGTCTAAGGACACCAGAAACTCGTTCCTGTCGAGACCCGCTATAACGGATTGGAGAGATTCCATCTTGAATTTGAAAACTTGAAGAGGAGTGTTTAAATCCTTGAGATTGAGTATGGGCCTCATGGAGCCGTCCGGCTTGGGCACCACAAACAGGCTGGAATAAAACACCCTTGACCTTTCTGGTGGGTCGGAACATTCACTATTACCTGAGACAATAAAAATTTTTGTATTGTCTCCTGAATTTCTCCTCGTTTTTCTGCAACCAGAGGTAAACCTGTTCTGAAAAAATGAGAAGAAGGAGGTTGGACCCTGAAGTCCAATTTCAGGCCGTGAATAATGATGTCCTTGACCCAGGCGTCCAGGCAAGACTGGATCCAAATGTCCTTGAAGCGTAAAAGGCGCGCCCCAACCCTGGGATCCCCCAAATGAGAAGGAAGGGAGTCATGCGGCAGGCTTGGCAGCTGCCTTGCCCTGCTGAGTGTTGGAGACGGCTGATGCTGAAGCTCTACCTCGTCCTCTGGAACCTCTTGAGAAGGCTGGACATCCTCTGGAACGCCCCCTACATCTTACAGGGGCACGAAAGGATCGAAAGGATGGACCTGTCAAAGGTCTTCTAGTAGGAGGAGGAGCTGCAGATGGTAGGTAAGTGGATTTCCCACCTGTAGCTTGTGAGATCCACTTATCTAACGCCGATCCGAAAAGTACCTCCCCAGTAAAGGGAAGGGCCTCTACCGCTCTCGGACTCTGCTTCTGCCTGCCATTGACGCAGCCACAGAGCCCTTCTAGCAGATATAGCTAATGCTGAAGATCTGGCGGATAGATTACAAATGTCCTTAGACGCTTCCCCGAGGAAAGCAGCCGACTCTGCAATCTGTTCGGCTAGCTGAATTAAGTCGTCAGTTTGCGTACCTGTCTTAATCCCCTCAGCCAGCTGAAGCACCCAGGCTTCAATGGCCTTATTTACCCAGCAACTAACTAGTGCTGGACGCATCAAAACCCCTGCAACTGTATACAAGGATTTCAATGCGTGTTCCATCTTCCTATCCGAGGTTTCCTTTAGGGAAACCGCGCCAGACACCGGAAGCACCGTTTTCTTAGAAAGACGGGCTACTGACGGGTCCACTGCTGGAGGAGTTTCACATAATCTCCTACTGTCAGGTGGAAAAGGGTAATAAGACAGATATTTCTTAGAAATGTGAAATTTTTTGTCTGGGTGTTTCCATGCGGAAGAAAGAATCTCATCCAGCTCTTTTGATGCTGGAAAGGTAACAGACTGTTTAAATCTTTTACCGAACATAGATGGTTTTTCAGTAACCTCTAAATGCAACACCTGGCGTACTGCTGAAATGAAAGCATCCACGCCCTGAGATGCAGGTTCGGGGTCCTCAGGAATGCAAGTCTCTTCTTCCTGAACCTCGCCCTCTTCAGTGTCCTGCAACTCCTCATCTGACTCATCCCAGTGCAAGGGATTATGAACCAATCTCCTACTAAGGACCTGAGCAGGAGAAGCAGCAGCAGGTGGGGCCTGGGACATTGCTTTTTGTAAGTCCCTCAACAGATCTGGCCAGAGAGCGAGCCCAATCTGGTTCAGCTGTTTGTCTCAGCCTCTCCCTGTCCTTACGAGCTGCTTCCAGCTTTGATGACAGATTTGATATAACTGCAGTCAATTGATCAGACCACCTAGGCTGGACTACAAGATCAGTATCTTGAGGTAAAAACACACATTTACACACAGTAAGGAAGTATTAGACTGTCCGTGTGTGAATTTTTCACCACAAGCCTTACATGAAAATAGGATTTTGGTACTTACCGATAAATCCCTTTCTCCGATTCCACAGGGGACACTGGAGCCTCAGTACAAAGGGTATAGAAGTGGGTTAGCCGGGAGCTGGCACCTTTAATAAAAAACTTGAATGGTAGCTAGCTCCTCCCCTCTATACCCCCCCCAGGTCAGTCTAAACAACTGTGCCCGAGAGGAGCTGGAAAGTAAGGGAAGAAACAGAGAAGCCACAATATTCATATATAAAGAAGGTTAAGAAAAAACAAACATTCCAATCAGACAACAGTAACAAACAACCGTCTGAATGTGGAAAAAGTAACAAATGCAGGTAGAGCAGCGCAGGGTGGGCATCCAGTGTCCCCTGTGGAATCGGAGAAAGGGATTTATCGGTAAGTACCAAAATCCTATTTTCTCCTTCATCCACTAGGGGACACTGGAGCCTCAGTACAATGGGGACGTCCCAGAGCTCACATCCCGGGTGGGAGAGCGCTGAGAACCCTGCAAAACTGCACGGGCCAAACTCAGAAGCAGAGGCCGCAAAAGTATCAAAACGGTAGAATCTAAGAAACGTGTGCTTGCCAGACCAAATGGCTGCTCGACAAAGCTGGTTTAAAGAAACCCCACGAGCAGCCGCCCATGAAGGACCTACCAAGCGCGTAGAATGCGCTGTAATAGAAACCGGTGGTTGCCTGGAAGCCCCCACATAAGCCTGTTTAATAGTCAGACGAATCCATCTGGAAATAGTCTGTTTTGAAGCCGGCCAACCTGGTCGGGCCAAATCAAAACGAACAAACAAAACATCCGATTTACGGAGCGAAGCAGTCCTGTCGACATAAATCCGGAGCGCTCTGACCACATCTAAGGATCTAGAAGCTGGAGAGTCATCCTTAAACACAGGGACCACAATTGGTTGATTTATATGAAAAGCAGAGACTACTTTTGGAAGAAAGGATTTGTGTGTGCGTAATTCAGCCCCATCTTCATGGAAAATGAGATAAGGAGGATGGCATGATAAGGCCCCCCAGTTCAGAGACCCGCCTCGCTGAGGTGAGTGCCAGAAGGAGAACCACCTTCCAAGTTAAGTACTTCAACTCCACCCTCTGAAGCGGCTCGAAAGTTTCAGACTGGAGAAAAGCCAATACCAAATCTAAGTCCCATGGTGCCGTAGGAGACACAAAAAGGAGGCTGAAGCCTAACTACTCCCTGTAGAAAAGTCTGGACATCCGGTTATAAGGCCAATTTCCTCTGGAAGAAAAAATGGATAACGCGGATATTTGTACCTTTAAAGGAACCCAGACGAAGGCCTGCCGTTAAGCCAGCCTGAAGGAACAGAAGTAGACGTGATACCTTAAAAACTGATGGAGGAGAATTGCGTCTTTCACACCAAGTGATATAAGCTTTCCATATGCGATAGTAATGCTGAGACGTAACCTCCTTGCGAGCCCTAACCATGGTAGGAATTACAGTTGACGGGATTCCCTTCTGTCTAATAACGGCCCTTTCAGTAGCCATGCCGTCAAACGAAGCCGCCTTAAGTCTTGATAAATAAACGGCCCCTGAAGCAGGTGGTCATCTTGAAGAGGAAGCAGCCACGGCTCGTCCACCAACAGATTCCTTATCTGCGAGTACCACGCTCTTCTGGGCCAATCCGATGCTATGAACAGCACTCTGACATTCTCGCGTTTGATTCTCTGAAGTAAGTGAGGAATTAGCGGGAAAGGAGGGAATAAGTATACGTAGTGGAACCTCCACTGTGTTGTCAGGGCATCCACTGCTGCTGCCTGTGGGTCTCTGGTCCGGGAATAGTAAATTGGTAATTTGTGGTTCAACCTCGATGCCATGAGATCGGCCTGTGGCCGACCCCACCGGAGAGTTAGTTGGTGAAATACCTGAGGATTGAGCGACCATTCCCCTGGATGAATATCTTGCCGACTGAGATAGATAAATCGGCCTCCCAGTTTTCCACACCTGGAATGAAGATGGCAGAGATTGCCACTGCGAATTCCTCTGCCCAACGCAGGATTCTGCCTACTTCCTTCATGGTGGCTCTGCTCTTGGTGCCGCACTGTCTGTTGATATAGGCGACCGCTGTGGCATTGTCCGACTGTACTCGGACTGCCTGACCCTGCAACAGAGGCTGCGCCAGTTGGAGAGCATAAAATATTGCTCTTAACTCTAGAATATTTATGGGTAGACCTGCCTCCAGTGCCCCTGAAAATGTCTTCCCCGGGTCAGTGCTCCCCACCCTCTTAGGCTTGCGTCTGTGGTGAGGAGAATCCAATCCCATACTGCGAACCGTCGTCCTGCCAGCAAGTGCGAGGGATTCAACCACCAAATTAGAGATGTTCTCGTCTGGGAAGACAAAGAGGACTCGCTGGTGGAGAAAATAGGTGGGATCCTGACCACTGAGAAAGAAGGTCCAACTGAAAGGGGCGGGCATGAAATCGTGCATATTGAATCGCCTCGAAGGTCGCCACCATCTTTCCCAGCAGGCGGATACAGAGATGTACTGATACTCTGCGATGTCGCAAAATCAAACGCACCATGCTTTGAATGGAGACCTTGTTCTGAGGCAGAAAAACCTTCTGTTCCGCCGTGTCCAATATCATGCCCAGGAACAGCAGACGTTGTGTCAGAGTCAAGGAGGATTTTTTGAAATTTAAGATCCACCAGTGTAGCAAAAGAAGGTTCTGGGTTAACAATGTCTATTAATAATCGAGCTACTGATGGAGCCTTGATCAGTAGGTCGTCTAAATATGGACCAATGACTACCCCCTGATATCGCAGTAGAGCCATCATGACAGCCATGACCTTTGTGCCGATGAAAGACCGAAAGGTAGAGCCTGAAATTGCCAATGCGAGTCTAGGACCGCAAATCGAAGAAATGCTTGATGAGGAGGCCAAATAGGGATGTGGAGGTAGGCATCCTTCATGTCTAGGGACACAAGAAACTCGTCTTTCTCGAGTCCTGCTATAACAGAGTGGAGAGACTCCATCTTGAACCTGAAGGTTCAAAGATAAGGGTTTAGATCCCTGAGATTGAGAATGGGTCTCATAGAGCCGTCCAGCTTGGGCACCACAAACAAGCTGGAATAAAAACCCTGACCTCTCTGATGGGTCGGAACTTCCTCTACCACCTGGGACAACAGCAGCTTCTGTATTGCTTCTAAAGTAACCTCCCTCTTTTCTGATGCCAGTGGTAAACCGGTTCTGAAAAAACGAGAAGGCGGATCTATTCTGAAGTCCAACTTCAGACCGTGTGTAATGATGTCCCTGACCCAGGCGTCCTGGCAAGACTTGATCCACACTTCCCTGAAGTGTAAAAGACGAGCTCCCACCCTCAGATCTCCCAACTGAGAAATGAGCGAGTCATGCGGAGGGCTTTGCTGTTGTCTTGTCCTGCTGGGACCCGGATGAAGCTGATGTTGCAGTTCTACCACGGCCTCTGGACCCTCGGGAGAAAGTCGGAGCTCCCCTGGAGCGTCCTCTAAACCTGCCGGGGGGACGAAAGGACCGCAAAGGAAGGACCTGCAGAAGGTCGCCTAGGAGGGGGAGCCGCAGACGGTAGGCAAGTGGATTTCCCACCGGTAGCCTGTGAGATCCACTTATCCAACTCCGTCCCGAAAATAAATTCTCCGGTAAAAGGAAGAGCTTCTACAGCTCTCTTGGATTCTGCATCCGCGTGCCATTGACACAGCCAAAGGGCTCTTCTGGCTGAAATAGCTAAAGCCGAAGATCTAGCCGAAAGGCCACATACGTCCTTAGAAGCTTCCCCAAGGAAAGCGGCCGATTCTGCAATCTGCTCAGCCAGCTGAATGAGATCTTCAGTCTGCGATCCTGACCTGAGACCTTCTGCAAGCTGAGTAGCCCAGGTTTCAACAGCTTTATTAACCCAACAGCTAACCAGTGCTGGACGCTGTGACACTCCTGCCACTGTATAAATGGATTTTAGCGTGTTTTCCAGCTTTGTCGGAGGACTCCTTTAAAGAAACAGCTCCCGGAACGGGAAGCACCGTCTTTTTAGAAAGACGGGATACTGAGGGATCTACAGCTGGGGGAGTTTCGCATAATTTTCTACTATCTGGTGGAAATGGATAATAGGATAAAATTTTCTTAGAGATTTGAAAGCTCTTATCAGGGTGTTTCCACGCTGAGGTTAGGATATCATCCAATTCCTCCGAAGCTGGGAAAGTGACAGCCTGTCTAAATCTCTTACCAAAAATTGACGGTTTAGAAGACACCTCTGAGTCCTCTATGTGTAAAGCCTGGCGTACTGCAGTGATTAATGCATCTATGCCCTGTGATATAGGTTCCGATTCATCCGGAAACTGAACCTCTTCCTGAACCTCGCCCTCCTCAGGTTCCTGCGCTTCCTCATCATCCCAATGTAAAGGATTCTGGATAATTCTCTTATTAGGGACATTATATAACGAGGCAGTAGGAGGTGCCTGGGACATAACTTTAGTAAGTCCCTCCGCAGATTTGGCCAAAGACCGTGCCCAATCTGGCTCAGGTGATCTGTGTGTGATCACCTCCCTGTCTCTGCGAGCTGCTTCAAGCTCATCAGAGTCTAGTCATAACCGAAGTTATCTGATCAGACCATAACGGCTGGGATGGTGTGTCGACAGCCTGCGGCTGAGACACACACTTGTCACACAGCAGAGAGGAGCAAGATTGCTCGTGTGATCTTCTCTGCAAATTTTTTGCATGAGAAAGACTTTTGTGCAGCCATAGATCCCTTAGAAGCCATGCTGCAGCACTCTGTCACACCCACACCACACACACACACACACACACACAGTAGGTGAGAGACAGATATAGAGACTATAAGGGGAGCAGAGAGGAAGATTGCTATGCCCCCTAGCAGCTCTATAATAGCGCTATAAATAGCCCTTTAAAAAACTTTTACTGGCCTTAAGCGGTGCAGAATCTCCAGGAGCAGCCCTTCTAAAATGGCCCCCAGCGTCTACTACAGAAGCGCTGGGGATGCTGGGAGGCAGGAGCAGAAGATGGACTTAAGCTCCGCCCCCTCCGCTATGGCGCCTTACCGCACTAGCGCTGCTGCTCAAGTACCCGCCTGAATGAAGTCCTGACTCTCCCGCTAGTCGGGGAGCCAGGACTCACTTACCCTTTCACTGCCAAGGCTGCCGGCGGCGGGGTTTATGCTGGGGGAAGCCCGCGACAAGTGCCGCATGCAGCGCGTCCAGGGCTCCCCAGAGACTGAGGTCTCTGTAGCTGGAGACCTCAGCGCGGACCGCGGGCAGTGGTAGTGAGGTCTCCCCGGCAGCTCCAGCAGTGCAGACAGGCAGGGGGCAGTGAGCTGCCTGTCTGTATCCTCAAAATCACTTATACTTCTTTTCTAACTGTGCCTTAATGGAGCATAGGTCCAGCTCCCAGGGCACAAACTTTAGTCTGGGGGGGGGGAGGAGCTACCTACCATTCAAGTTTTTTATTAAAGGTGCCAACTCCCGGCTAACCCACTTCTATACCCATTGTACTGAGGCTCCAGTGTCCCCTAGTGGATGAAGGAGAAAAAGACTTTTGTGCAGCTTTAGACCCCTTGGTAGACACGTCTCTAGTACAGACACCACACCCACCCACACACAGAGAAAAGGACAGTAATGCAATAACAGATTTTTCAATCACACTACACAGAGACCCTGCTGAAAGGGGCACAGTGGGAGATAAACTATAATGTTTGCAGCACTAACAGAATAGTGCTGATAACAAGAATAAAAATGCAAGTGCTGATACACAGAGTACTAGCCTGACTCCTGACACAGCTCTCTCTCCACCCTGTAGTGCGTGTAAAATGGCCACCAGCGTCCTTCTGGAAGCGCTGAGGCTGCTGGGAGGCAGGAGCAGAAGGAAAACTCAAGCGGAGCGCACTGTGAATGCCCGCCTAAATACTTGTCCTGGCTCCTCTGCTAACCAGGGAGCACTAACCTTATCCCTGCTTGCGCTGGGTCCCACGACGTGCACTGCATGCAGCGCGTCTTTGGGTACCCTAGAGACTGAGGTCTCTGTAGCAGGAGACCTCAGCGCAAACCGATTGCAGTAGCGGTGAGGATCTCCCCGGCAGCTCCGTCGGCGCAGACAGGCAGGGGCAGTAGGCTGCCTGTCTGTCCTCATGCTGATGGAGATCATATTTTCAGAGCCCTAAAGGAGGCTTACGTCCAACTCCCGGGGCACATTTTTTAGACTGACCTGGGAGGGGTATAGAGGGGGAGGAGCTAGCTACCAGTAGTTTTTTATTTAAAGGTGCCAGCTCCCGGTTAACACACTCCGATACCCCATTCTACTGAGGCTCCAGTGTCCCCTGGTGGATGAAGGAGAAATAAAAACTATAAATTTATATTTTCACCTTACTTTAGGGCTTAACTGTTTAAAATTGGCAACCTCTAACATCAATCTGACATTCTACCTAGCATCATCCACTGCTAATCAAAGTCACTTCTTCTGAGCGTCACTGAGGGAAAATTGATATATCATAGGGGTTCTTAAGCAACACATCATGTGGCTTGTGATTTCATTTTATTAACCAATTCCTCAAAAGCATTGTTCCAAAACAGATACATTAGGTCAACAATACATTTGTTCAGCCACAGTCCTGAATAGGTTACACCTGTGTTACTGCAGAGCTAGGCCAGTGCACCAGCCATAACAGACAAAGGGAATGGAGTCCATCACTCTCAGTCCCACTAAGGCGACATTAAAAGAGAAAAAAAAAAAAACCCAGCAAGGTGCAGTATGAGGTCATGACACCACTAATGACATCAGAACTGATCAGTTGATGAGGAGGATTTCACAATGTGAGAGACATAAAATAAGATATGAATGAGGATATCGGAATATAGTCAAATAAGTGACAAGAGATGAGAAGAGATGATGGAAGACTGATTTAGTTAGGCTTGATTTGGTGCTAAGCATACCTAAGGGAAGTAAAACTGGCATATGTATGTAACTGTTGATAGTGGAACCTTTATTAATTAGGGTAATTAATCAGAGCAGTACAACATTTCAGGGAGGTTTTAATTGTAGTATAGGTCATAATTGTGCAATGTAATGTATGACAGCATGATGAAGGTCATTACTGCAGACTTATTAGTGCGTGGGCATGTAGCGTGACCAATGCTGTTCATCTAGACATGAGAACTAACATTTCAATAGCCTAACCCCATTATCACGCTGACAATACATCAGTATTGCCCTTGAACGGGGTTTGCCTTTCCCCAATGGACGACAGTACGATCACTGTTCCGTCCTTCAATAACTTATTACAAGTCACTAGCGATGTCGTCAGGTTTGATATGTAGCACATCATATCGGACAGCGTTGCATGCAGCCGCGGTAGCGCTCAATTAGGCGTACACACTGAGCAATGTAGGAGTTTTATCATTACAAAACAGCAAATCAGCCCGAAAACGCTCCAGTGTGTCCCAAGCTTAACAGTAACTGAGGTGACTGATGACTTGAAAATGGTTGTAAAGTCAGTAATGACATGAAAATGAGAGTGACATCAATGATGATATCCTTATGGGAGAACATCACCGATCATATCCCCCCACGCCGAATGCTTTTTTAAAATTTGAATGAACAGTATTTCCGCTAAAGCGATGAAATGAACAATGAAATAGCACAGTGTGCCCATGACATTTTCAAAGCCCGTAGCATAAGAATTTGGTCAGCTTGTGTATGGTGTCCTTACTACAGATAAAGGCAAGAAACAGTGTTTTTCAGTGATAAAGCCTCAATTAGTAGAAGCCAAAAGCTAACTACTGTACTCTACTAATCAAGACGAGAAAAGCCGGCATGACAAGTGCATGAGATAGCAAAGTAACAGGTCAGCAGCCATTGTATTCTACAAGGGTTACAAGATAATAGACTTTCAAAAGGAATTATTCAGCATTTTTCCCCTCATTAGCCCTTACTGTGAGGGAGTTAAACCAGCAGTTACAGAAGCACAATAATATGGTGCTGAATTACTAATCCACCATTCCCTTTTACGACAACCAGATGCACAGGAAAAGAACATATATTTCAAGTCTTTTGTATGTGCATTATGTGAGCAAAGGAAAATCATGCGGAACGCGTGCAGCTGGAAAGCGCTCAGCTTGAACAGCATTGTGGGGCGTGTAGCCAGAGTTATTCATGATTACGCAAAGAGGACACCAACTTTAAACTATCTCCTGCACCTAGCATGCGGTATACGTGCCAAAGATAATGATGGCTGTTCGTGGACGGAAGAGTGGGGCAGTGCGATTGCACAGATGCATAAAACTCAAAAATATGTGCATACTAATGTGCATATAGTGTCATTTGTACTCCATTCAGACGTCCGGAATTGCGTTCGCATTAAGTACAACTCAGAATCAGACACAGAAGTGGCTTATAGTTTGGCTAAACACAGTGATTCTACTGCACAATCTACTGGAGTTACTTATATTATTGGTTTAGTGGCCCTCTGATTCATGGCCACAGATTGTCCACACAAACTTGTTCAGGGCATGTATTCTAGTTACATTGGCTTTAAAAGAAATGTTATATGTGACAACAATCACCACAATATGTGCAGATGGAAGATTTGGAAGTTAGAGAAGTCACTGAAATATGAGGTCAGTCATTTTGCCCAATTATGTAATGGATTGCTAAAATGGAGTTGTAAACTCTCAATAACAGCAATTATTTCCCCATATATACAATGAACATTGTAAACAATTGTCAAGCAGTTCAGTGCTTGGTCATTGCCCTCGAGTGAAAATGAGAACTTTGCCAAGAACAGTAAAGGCTCAAACATACTTAACGATATGCTCCATGAGCGATATCGTATCCCTTGAACTCTCGGGCTCAATGTCTGGAACGACACTGGAGCATACACACTGAACGATATAGTTAACGATATTGTTCAGTGAGGTCACCTGCCACATCCCCGTACTTGCAGAATCTGACGATATCGTCCGATTGTCCTGGCAGACATAGTTAACGATCCGTGGGAGCGAGCATCGTTAAAGATATCGTGCATATACAATGGACGATATTGAATGCTATGAACGAGAATATCATTATCGTCCACTTTATCATCTAGTGCAAGGGTCTTCAACCTTTAAGACAGTGCGGGCCACATTAAAAAAATTCAACGAAGCCAGAGGGCCACTAAGCTAAATTGCGATATTTAGACTGCCCCCTCCTCACACAATTATGTTCCATAACTGCCCCCTCCCACAATTATAATTATGCCCCATAACTGCCCCTACTCCATTAATTATGCCAGATAGTTGCCCCCATCCTCAAACAACTATGGGCCTGATTCAGATCCGCTTGCAAGCGGGTCGATGATGGCCAAGTGCGCTATGGGTCTCGCACCAAAGGGGGCGTTCTGTCTATAGTAATTGACAGCACGCCCCCTTTGGTGGGCGTGCCGGGGGCATGGCTGCCCAAACGGAGGCGTTCCCATGGGAACGCCTACCGTCTGGGGCCGGCCCCACTGACATCACTAGTGATGTCAGTGGGAGTGCTTTTGGCTCTGATAGAGCCAAAAGCACTCCAGGGCTTGCGGCAACGAGACCCTACCACAAGGGTCTCGTCGCAAGCCCGATGGTCGCGATGGTCTTGACCATCGCGACCATCATTTTGGCCGCTCGCTATAGCTGTAGGTGGTCACCCACAGCTATGCGAGCGGCCAGGAGGCCGCTCTTAATTTCAGAGGGATGGCCCTGATTCAGAGCGAGCGCTCTGTCAGAGCGTCCGGCTCTCAATCAGTGCCTATGTCCCATAATTGCCCCCCTCTGTAGTGCCCCATATACAGTGCCCCCCAGTAGTGGTCCCCCCAATATAATGCCCCCAGTAGTAGTCCCCCTATGCAGTACCCCCAGTAGTGGTCCCCATTATGCAGTGCCCTTCTTTACCACATAAAGCAGCAGAATCCGGCATCAGATCTGACCGAAGAACTTTTTCTTTTCATAAATGGGTTTTCCATGAATTAATCACAAGGGAAAAATGTACCAAGAACTAAACAGAACATTTTTTTTAAATAAACAAAATGGCAACCAGCACTAGAACTTGCAGCATAGGCAAAAAAGCATGAGGTCCCCCCAAATTTGCCAGGGATGGTGCCACTATAGCAAGTAGATGCACAGTGTCTGGTCCTCTTGCCATAGTGCCAAACAGCCCTATGCTAGTCACTCGGCTATCAGGCACCTGTCCTCTCCCAGGAGAAAAGCAGTGGGTCTGAGGTAAAAAATAGGTCTGCTACAAAGTCAAAGGGCCGTTCTCAATTGCTGGCTTAAAGTTCTCGCTGGTGACGTCATTTTGCCAGGAGAGAACTTTTCAGCGTATTCAATTACAAAGACTTTCTGCTGGTGCGAAAAGTCTGCGTCTTGTAACCAGCGGAAAGACTCGCCTGTGAATGGAGGTGGAAAAAAGTGCAGAATTGGGGTATTGGGGTGCAAAGTTGCAGCAACACCACTGCAGCCTTGGCACAGTCCCCCAAAGGTAAACTGCGTAAAAAAAAAAGTTAAAAAATTACTTTAGATCACCCCAAAACTGTACTTTAGTTTTGGGGGTGAAAAAAATAAATAAAGTTGGGGGACAAACTTAAAAATTAGCGAACTCGACTCCAGGGGGTCCCCCAAGTATGTCCAAGCTGTTTTTTGGATTGCAGGTGCATGGTGAAGGTGTGTTTTTTAACCATGCTTCCACCCATTTTCACATACCCCAAATTTTATGGGACTACTTATTTTTGCCAAAAAAATAACCCTCCTAAATGCTATTCTTCACCACTTGCGCAAAGACGCTAAATAAGCACCCCAAATACCTCCAGCAGGGCTATTCGGGGGTATCCATAGTGATTTCCCCATGTCAGAGCATCTTTTGAGGTGGTGTCAGGCTGATTTCCCAAATCTAACAGGACTTTTCGCCAGTTTGAGTTTCGCCGGGATGCGTTTTCACATCCTTTGCAATTAAATAGAGCGAATAGCGATGACTAGCGCGACTCTCTTACGGGCCCAAACTGGCGATGACTGCAAAATCTACAGGAAGTGAAAAGTCCAGGACTTTTCGCCGGCAATTGAATACGGTATCTAAGGGTATCTAAGGGATTCATGCAGCTACTTAGACAAACTAACCTGTCAGAGGAGATTAATTTTTGGGGAAGCTTTTGCAATGGTTTTCCACCTCTTGATAAATCTGGTGGATTATATGGTTTTATTCGTATAATATATTTATAATAGTTTTGACCATAAAATCATTGGGACACAAAACAGCAAAGGAAACCTGGCATAAAATAAAAACACACTTATGGATTTATTTGTAATTATTTGTAAAATGTAAACCAAATATTGTTCAGGAAGTTCTTTCCAACACTCTTGCTTTGCTTATATCTCTGTCCAATTAATCTCAAACAAGCTCGATGGGGTTTAAGACTGGAGACTGTGCTGGCCATTCCATATTTGAAGTTAATATTCTTTTCTGCTGTGGTTGTTCTGACATTGCCTTGAGGTATCTTTTGAGTCATTGTCTTGCTGTAGGATGTACTCTTGACCAACTACGCTATACCAGGGCTGAAGCAATGTCCAATTGGGCTACATTTGAAGCACAAGTTAGGGTGGCTGGAGAAGGTTTGCGCACAGACTAGTTCTAATGGACATGTAAAATAGCCAAATTGGCTATAAAATAAAGAGACTAGAGAGATTGGGTGGAAAAGGGGTACAAATGAGATAGACGGGGGAGCGAGCAGAGAAAGTGGTATCTGCTACTTTCTCTTCCTCTTGGGGGGAGGTCAGATGCCAGATAGGGGGGAGATGAAGTGGTAGGGTGAAACCAGAGAGACAGCTAGAGCACTTAAGGTGCCTACACACTAGACTATGTGCTCACCAGGGCTGCCATCAGAAATGATGGGGCCCTGTGACAAAATAGGTAGAGCCCTCCTCCCAAGGGGATGGGGGCACAGTACTGGGAATGCTGACTGGAGTAGGGGGGAGCACAGAGGAGGAAAGGCCGACTGGACTAGGGGGCGGGGGGGCACAGGGCTGGGAAGAATGGCTGGAGTAGAGGGCGGAAAGGACAGGCAAGGATGGCTGGACTGTGAAGGGTGCGCAGGGATGGCTGGCTTGCTGGACTAGGGGGTGAAACGATGGGTCAGTTTGCTTACCAGTCACTGGCAGCCAGTCAGGCATGGAGAAAACCTGGCTTGGATGTCAGCGTTGTGGATTGCATCGGCAGACAGGGAGAAGAAACAGCGCCGGCGTCATTTTAAATATGGCATTGGCCGCGAGCCAATCACAGTAGACCGGCAGCCAATCAGGGCCGCGGCCGCTGCTGATTGGCTGACAGTCCGCGAGCTCTAATTGGCTTGCGGCCGGCAATTTGGAATGTTGCTTGCGCCGTTTCTTCTTCCTGGCTGCCGGTAAATTAACGATTGATCCACATCCGGGCCCGGGACTACACCACCCATGATATATAACGGATACTTATACTTAAAATTGAGGTATAAAATTTTGGCAGGATATGGCACCAAGTTATGTATGTTATGTATATTATGTATCTACTAAGTTTTAGGTGGAAGAATAAAACTTCTTGCTCTAAATTACATATTCTATCAGGTTAACGGAAACAGTACCAAATACTATTCAATCTGTATCCATTAACAAGATAACGTGACCAGCTTTTGTCTTGTGTTGCAGAGTTATAGGACTAAAACACAAATATTGTAACAATGATTACAGTTGAAGCTTTTTAATTAAAAATCCACTCTTAAATGACTTACGTCAGAGAGGACACGAGTGACGTCAGGATTGGCACATGTGGAGCCAGTTTTAGAAATGGAAGGCAAAGAGAGAATAAAGAGATTGTGTCCTAGTCATCTGCAGTGTTTAGGTCATGTGGTCATAAATATCTGTTTTTGGCTGCAAACCATTTCCACTTTACTTATCTTTGAAAGGAAGTAATGACCATTGTGTGAAAGGACAAAAAAAAGAAAGTTAAAGCCAGAGACAACAGCTAGAACGACATTTAAACAACTGTATAGCATTACATAGCATTCGGTTTGTTAAATGTTTGATAATTAAGGATCAACCAGAAAAAAGGTAGAGGAAAACAGAATTACACATTATTCAATGAACAAATAAGTACATATTTAAAACAAAGCCTGGAACAAAAAGGAAGGAACTTTGGGCCCGATTCAGAGCCGCTCGTAAGCGGCCGCTCGTTCGCTCCGAGCGACGGTCGCACAACTGCGCATACGTATGGGTCGTAATGCGCATGCGCCAACCAGTCAGTGCGGTTGGAAAACGTGCGTTCGCAAAATTGCGAGTGCCTGTTAATTTGAGTGACAGAATGAGGCGTTTGTGGGTGGTAACAGGAGAAGGTGCTTGAAAACGGGGAGTGGTGACACGAACGCAGGCGTGCCAAACGGTCAAAACGGGCGTTTTAAGGGTGTACATAATTAACAAAGCAGAGTCATCGGCCACGTCACTTGGTTGTCTCTTAACCTGAACTGTTCGCATGATTGCGGTAGGAAAATCCAACCACAAGCACTGCGAGCAGTTCAGAAGCCTTTCGATGTACTCGATTAATCTAATAAATAGCGGAGATGACGTAGCATGCGAGCGGCAAGGGGGCGTCTTTACAAAATAGCGAGCGCATGTTTCGTTCGCTCAGACAGAGGCGTCAACAGAACGCAAAGAGCGAGCGCTCAATTTAAATATCCAGCCCCTTTTTCTGAACGAGCGAGCGCAAATAGCGTCCGGCTCTGAATCAGGCCCTTTATTCCCTTGTAGCAGCAACATTTTGGGACATATACAGACTCTTTCCAGGCTTACAAGAGGCCGGATAAATCTCAGGCCATTGCTGATGTAAGGTTTAGGGACTCCCGGGGGGGGGGATTTAGGTTAGGCACCCCCCCAGGTGGATTAGGAATAGGCTAGGGCAGTGGTTCCCAAACTGTGCGCCGACACTTGCAGGGGTGCCTCAGGTTGGTGGTCCAGCACCAAATGAAATTATTTGTGGTCAATGTAATGTAAAAATGTGGACAAACAGAAGCGTAAACCTATCCACCACCACAGGATAACAGGTAAGCACAATTTACTTTTTTTTTTCTGAATTTCTCAAACTTTTGGCTTAGGGGTGCTGTGAAAACAAAGCTGATACTCTAGGGTGCCTTGGTTCAAAGAAGTTTGGGAACCACTGGGCTAGGAGAAAGGGGGGGGGGGGGGAGATTGGGAGGTTTAGGGTGCAGAGAAGGGGGTTAGGTTTAAGCACCCCTGGGGGGAGGTTTGGGTTAGGCACCCCTAAGGGAGGGTTAGGGGGTGTTGTGTCATACCGATTCCGTTCAGAAATGCTATACTGTGTACCACTGATCTAACTAATAGTTTGAGTTACTGTTACCTTACTATCAACATGAAGCAATGTGATCAACTCCTCTGACATCTATTAACATGGCATTTTCACCCATATAATGGTCGCTCGTTGGAAGATTTGTGTTTTGCACACCATTTTCTATGTGATAAAGATACCGGGTGTGTGAATATCCCAGTAGATTTGCTGTTTTCAGGATAATCCAACCATGGACAATGGAACCAATCATTCCATGGTTAAAATAACTTAAGGTAGGTACACAAACGATATTTCGCCCAATCCGACAAAATCGGGCAACAGATTGTCAAAATAGTCTAGTGTGTACTAGGGATGTGCGCCGGACCATTCTTGCCGGACTTGGATTTGGTTCTAATTCGTCGTCCGGCTTTGGATTTGCCAAACTGCGGTGACTGGCTTTGGATTTGGATTTTTTTTTACAAAAATTGACAAAAAAAGCTAATTTCCAGTCAATTTAGACCACCTCACAGCTTATAATATTGTTTTCAAAATTATTGGCCAAAGGTTGCAGTGAGCTGACTGGTTACTAAGCGACAAAGCAGCGGCACAACGACACAGACACCACAGTATAAAGCACATCTATGACACATTGCCACACAGCAGTGGCAGAAATGAAAAGTAGTGCACCCATCCAGTGGGGTACGGCCAGCAGAGTCACAGTACTTGTTTACATAGTGGGCTACGGCCCAAGGAGTCACAGTGCACAATCTTATTCACATTACACCGCACATAGGGCCTGATTCACATTACACCATAAAGTAGTGTCTCTTATTTATGTTACGACACACAGTAGTGCCCCTTTTACACAATGCCCACAGTAGTGCCCCTTTTACACAATGCCCACAGTAGTGATGTCCCTTACACAATGCCCCCAGCAGTGGTGCCCCTTATGCAGTCCCCTTAGTGGTAGGGTCCCCTATGCAGTGCCCCCAGTAGTATGCTCCCCAGTAGTATGCCCCCCCATTAGCAGGCCCCCCCCAGTTGTATGGCCCCCCCAGTTGTATGCCCCCCCCCAGTAGCAGGCCCCTCAGTAGTATGGCCCCCCCCCCCCAGTAGCAGGACCCCCCGGCACTCCCAGTAGCGCCCCCGGCCCGTACACAAGTTTAAAAAAAAAAAACCCTTACCTGTATCCCCGCTCCCGCGCCGTCCGCTTTGCATCCACACGCTGAGGAGGGAGCCGGAAGACGGAGCTCCTGAGTGAGCTCCAGCCGGCTCCCTCCGTGCAGCAGCCAATGAGTGTGTGTGACTCTCATTGGCTGCTGTAACAAACACACAGCTGCCGCTGGCGGCTGTGTGTTTGTTCTGTGTAGGGCAGACCGCTATCACAGCGGTCTGCCCTACACAATAGGAGCCCTGATGTCGGATTCTCTAGCGAGAATCCGACATCAGGCGGCCGCCGTTCGGCCCCGAACGGGGATCAGAGTCAGGCGGGTGGACTCGGATCCCCAATGTTCGGAGCGGTTCGGATTCCACAGAATCCGAACCGCTCATCTCTAGTGTGTACTCACTATGTTGGCTGTTGCTTGCTCCCTCCCGCTGGGTCATCAGTCGCGTTATCATATAGGCCCTACATACAGCTCAATCTGACAATGCGACTGATGACCCCATGCAGCGGAATGCGGCAGGGGCAGACATATTGGGCGGTCGGGCACCTGATTGTCTAATGTGTACCGGTCGCCCAAAATGGCGGTCTGTGTTGGCTACACACATCGTTTAGTGTGTACCCAGCTTTAGGGCGAAATGTATCAATGATCGTATTTAATATGCGTCAAATATAGTGTACTCACCTTCACTTGTGCCCAACAGAATCAAAGTTCTAAATATTGCCGACAGATCCCAGATATCCAGATGTGTGTCTTAAAACTGTATTTTTAAAAATGTTAGCAATACACCTGTTATATGAAGCTGCAATCCTGAAAATACACATCCCTCCCAAAATACCAATCCCGCTACTTTAAACACGTTTTCTAACACACTTTACTTTTTCAACTCACAAATGGAGGTCATTATTGGCCGAATTAAGCTTAATAATTTTTGCTTAATTAGTAATTGGGGGGGGGGGAAGCGGGCATGGTCCAAGGGGTTCTGACCAAAGTCACATTTTTAGCCAAAAATAGGGATTTTGCACAACTTTTCACCTGCTCTGAGATGGTGAAAACTTTTTGCAGCTTTTGACTATGCAGAATTCGCACGAGCAAAATGCCGCGGATAATAGGATAACTCGATGCGCATTTTGTGCGATAAGTTAGCACCGGTGAAAACTTCTCGCACAAACGTGGCTTATAGCGGCTAATTGAATATGGCCCTATATTTGATATGTTTTGTACGGGTGTGACTGAAGTCGACATTCAGAATGTCAACATGAACGTTAGGCCAACAAGCAATATGTCAACATTCAAAAATGTCGACTGTTAAAATTTCGGCATTTAACGTCAACGCTTTTTTTCTTTATCGCCTAACCCCATCAATAAGCAAAAAAAATAAAAATTGGCAACATTCCGATGCCGACATGTTAGAAATTTTAGAATGTTGACATTATGGTTGGCGACCTAAAGTCCATGTCAACATGTTGTACATTATGGCACTTCAATTCCAGAGTGACTTGCTCCATTAGTGTGCTATGTTATCATCGGACACCTTAATCAAATCCTCAGTGGGTCCTTTGATTAAATAACTAATTTTTTACATTTCTATTTCTATTGTGTTTATACACCCATCGGCCACAACATTAAAACTGGCCAATATTGTGTAGGTCCCCCTCGTGCCGCCATAACAGCTCTGGCCCATCGAGACATGGACTCCATAAGACCTCTGACGATGTCCTGTCACCAAGACGTTAGCAGCAGAAGTAACTTACAGGACTTAGAGAGGTCAAGGTGCAAATCTCGCAACTTTGTCATGTTCCTCAAACCATTCCTAAACAATATTTTCAGCGTAGCAGAGAGCATTACGCTGCCAAGAGGCCACTGCCATCAGGGAATACCATTGTTATGAAGGGGGTGTACTTGGTCTGGAAAAATGTTTAGGTAGGTGGTTCATATCAGAGTAACATCCATATGAATACCAGTACCCAATGTTTCCCAGCAGAACATTGCCCAGAGTGCCAAAATACCACTGTCAGCTTGCCTTCTTCCCATAGTTTATCCAGGTGCCATCTCTTCCCAAGGTAATTGATGCACACGCAACCGGCCAGCCACATGAAGTAAAAGAAAAGTTGATTAGTCAGACCAGGGCACCTTCTTCCATTGCTCCATAGTCTAGTTCCGACTGTCATGTGCCCACTGTATGCGATTATGGGACAGGGGCCAGGATAGGCACTCAGATTGGTCTGTGACTACACAGTACCATATGCGCCAAGCTGCAGATTCTGACACCTTTCTACCATAGTCAGCACTAACTTTTCACCAATTTGTGCTATAGAGCTCTTGCGTGATAGGACCAGACAGGTTAGCCTTCGCTCCTTACGCACTTCAATAAGCTTTGGGCGCTCATGACCCTGTCTCCAGTTAACCGGTTGTCCTTTTTTGGAACCCCTTTTGGTAGGTATTAACCAATGCATACCAGGAACACACCACAAGATTTGCCGTTTTGGAGGTGCTCTGACCCAGTCGTCTAGCCATCACAATTTGTTAAGCATTCTCGCTAGGCGTCACACCCTGCCGGCTTTTAAAATGCTAAAATTCACCCTGCCCTTATGGATATGTTCCGCTGTTTACAGCCAGACTTTGGCATGCCTGCGGAGCCTGATTTCCACTGTGCAGCTGCACCTTTGTGTACAGTCTATGGGCCACAGTGCCTCGCCGTGAGGGAGGGTGTATGGTGGTGGGTTGTTTGTACGTACAACCTTCCCACAAGAGGTCACACCCTCTTATCAGGAGTGCGCAAATGTGCCCTCTTTCATAATTGCGCCCTGCCCGATCATGAAGCTGCAGTGAACACTATATTTGCCACTTGTGAAAGCCGCTCAGATCCTTACGCTTGCCCATTTTTCCTGCTTCCAACACAACTTCAAGAACTGAGAGCCTAATATATGCCACCCCTTGACAGGTGCTATTGTAAAGAGATAATCAATGTTATTCACTACACAGGTCACTGATTAGAATGTTATGGCTGATGGGTGCACTCTCCTCAGACCAATAGGCCCTTACCTGGGCTATGCCACTTCCGGTGTTGTTCATCTCAATTTTGACACACACACACACAGGTTGATATACGCTTCAGATTGTGTTTGTTTTATAATCCACCTTAATGCTATACACGGTCAGATATTTACACACTAAATTTATGTGCTCGTTTTTTTTATACTGCAAACACGATGCATTCCACTGCGACACTCATACCTGTTACTTCTGATACACAGCTTCTAGCTGCGGCAGAGTTTATGGTTACATGATTGAGGGGCATACGTAGGGGCTCATCAATGTTTGAGTGTGACTTGACAAAAAGCCCTTTGTGGGCCAAAACATTGGATTCTATTTTAATAGAAATATTTCTTCTTCAAGTCTGAAGTGTGCCACCTGGTTCTTATACATAGGTACGTATGTACATACATATACAAAGACAGACAGACACACACACACACACCAGTATATATCTATTCACACATAATTAAATTTACACAGGTGTATATACACTGGTGATCCAAAACATTATGACCACTCCCAAATAAAGCAAATTAAGTTTATTTGTAATAAAAAGGTGCATACCAAAGGTCAGGGATATATTTAATCAAATTATTCTTTTTGCACCCAAATAGAATAATATCGGCCCCATAAGAGTAATATTAATGTCCTTCATAAATACAGTAATAACCCACCATCTGAATAGTATATCCAGTGAAGAGTGGCAGGTTTAAAACCGAAACAAACCAGATCTTTTAGTAAATTTATCCTCCAGTGTCTTTTAAATCAGACATTTCAGTCTGTAAACAGATCTTTAATCAATGACCCAGTAAACATCTGAGTACAGATAGAAAAAAGTCAGATTAAAATAAAATTTAGATTTCAATATAGAGAGCGCCATTCTTTGCACTGTGAGATAGATATATAGATAGAATATATGTATATATCTAAGATAAATTTTACACACTTCAGCATTCGACAGACTTCAGCTGCAACACTCACTACCGATTTACAATCTGCCACTGAAAGTAAAAGGTGACCACACATTAGATGATATTATGCACGATTTGGCCAATTCAGATGCATTAGAACGACAGATCGTGTGCAAATCGTGAGAGTCCACTTACGATTTGTGCATCTGCGGGTCATCTGTCGTATATCCAGATCTTACCTATAGTGAGTGAGTCTCTCTCTCTCTCTATGCCCTGGTTGTGAAAATACAGCACCGGACTCTTTCCAGCAGGTGGAATAATGCCACAGCCAGGTGAAGGGTGGGGCGCGCACATCATTTTGTTTTTATTTTTACACCTTGTAATCTTTTTTTTCACAGATGTTTGCACTGATCCGTGCATGCATCAGTGTGTCTGACAGCACAATATAGATCACGCACATTATGCAAATAGTTAGATCGTGCACAATAGCCTTCTTGGTTCATGGCATCTTTACAGTCTCAAAACTATTTTGCAGTGCCCAAAGGCCAAGGGATACATACAATTAGCGTTGAGGATCTGTTGGAACTTCACGCTAATGTAATACTAGCAAAATCAAGTGAGTTTCTTTTATTATAACAACCTCTTATGTGTGCATAAGATACACATACATAGTCAGACACACATACAGGCAGGCAGTGAGGGTCACAAACACATCCATACATACAACAGAGGGTCACAGACACACAAAGGCAGACAGCATCACACAGACACACAGACATATAGGCAGGGCCACACATACTGTACATACAGGCAGTAAGCTTCACAGAGATAAAAATACATACAGGAAGGGTCACACTAACGCACACAGACAGGCAGGGCCACACATACATAGTTAGGGAGGGTCACAGTTTCATACATACAGGCAGGGTCACAGAGACACAAGCAGATAGACAAAAAGTACCTCTCGCCTTGATGTCAGATCATGCTGCTGTAGTCCCACCCTCTGCTGGGGTCAGAGGAGCATGTGCTAAGCTCCACCAACAGGGCTCAGCACACGCTCCTCTGACCTCAGATTCTCAGCATAGAGCAGCAGTAAGGAAGGACTGGAGCTGCTATTTTGTATCTCCCACCACCACCCGGCCCTTCCCTAATGCAGTTCTCCAAAAATCATCAGAACCACTTGGCCCCGGAAAATGGGCTTGCTCTCTACAGCCCAGCAGTCACGTTGCTCTACCTGTCATATTAGGACAGTGCCCCCATATACAAAGTGTGTGCCAACGAAAATATTATATATAAAAAAAATAAAACACACACACACACACACACACTTCACAGAGCCCTGAACCCCTAGGATAAACTGTAACAGTGACCAATCATCAGTGCCTGACCACACCTGTGGCTGAATGGATGCCAATATACAGTCATGTCCCAAAATGTTGATATACATACACATATGTAAAACATTAATTAGCATACACTGTCCTTTGTATTATGTTTATAATTTTCAGGCTGCCTTCCTTTCATATCAATTTCTGTGCAGTGATACAAAATAATCCAATATTAAAAGTATTTATAAATAATCCCCTAAACTAATCTGTAAGGAGGAAGGAGAGGACTATGCATAAGAGACTGATGGTTCCAAAAAAGCAGCAGCATATAACCCATTTGTAACAACCAAAACCCACTGTGATGAATACAGAACACATTTTACAACACAAAACATTGGTCACACATGCAACAAGCAAGTTCATTCTAAAAAGGTTCATGAGGCAACAAAGATCTTTTTTAACTGCATCCTGCAGTCAAGTGATAGTTAATCATCAGACTGCAGAGACATGGAATCCTGGCTATTTGGACCACAACTGTGAATGTGGGAAAGACACAAAAACAGAAACATAGTTTTGGTCAGCCAGCCATAGTTTTTCAGTTCCTCTATGGCCCATACATTTCATAAGCTGAGAAAATGTGCATGCTACATTTTCTTAAACTGGGCATACGTTAGACGATATACGACGGATTGGAACAAATTATTCAAATCATCCAGTGTGTACACACTATCGGGTGTTTGTTGCGCCTTTTGGTCGGCCCTACATGCTGCTCAATCTCAGGATGTCTAACGATTTTTACCACATTGTGCAGTGTGTACCGAACAACCAGGCGATATGTTATTATATAGTTAACAATCTAACCAAAAACGATGAACAATATATTGTTCCTTAGTTTGTAAGATTGCACAGTGTGTATGCACTATCGTTTGTCCGGGAATTGAAGGGAAATAGTTGACGATATGGCATAGTTTGCACATCGTCTAATGTGTACCCAGCTTTAGGCAATGTGAAATACTGTTTTTTTAAAGCGTTCACAGCACGAGTCAGTATGTGACATTCTGCTGGTTTTTGTTGGGGATTATTTGTGCAAGGTTCAACCAGAAATGTGACCACAAGAACATGTAAAATGTAACAAGGTCATCTAATTTTTACGAGTATAAGGGTCGACCCAAAGTTTAGGATGGAAAAAGTGACTTACCATAAAGTGTATTGTGCTTTGTTCAACCTACAGACTGTCTATATACATCATGCCTTTTGGTGACTTGGTAATTCCTGTACATACAACCCAAGTAAATGGTCAAAACTCTCTGTACATACACTACACTAAAGAGACCTACTAATATAAACTTATAGGCACTGTTAATTAGTGTAAATAGTTCATCTTAAGCAAAATAATGGACATTTTCTTGAGAAATAAATATAGGGCTATATCGCAAGCAAAGTGCCTGATTCAGAGATGTACGATAATCCAATCGCAACTGCTAAAATATGCGAATGCTTGTAAAGCATACCCGGGCATAGGGACGCCCACTGCTGCCTTCTCACATCACTCCAACATCGCGCACCAGCGTAAACATCGACGCAGATCGGGCAGCCATGCAGGATATATGTGGCAAGTCTGACTTGTCTCAAATACAGCGCCTCTTCTGACATGCGGAGCTATCCTGTTGCGAAGAAGACTGCAATGGCCAATTTATGCACGCCCATGAAACGGCATTTAAACGGTCAGACACGCCTGCGTTTGCCTAGCCACTCCCCGTTACCTCCCCCAAACGCTGACTTCCTGCTACCCACTTTGCGATTGAATTCTCTGTGCAAGCATCGTCAAAACAAGTGCTGTGTACACACCATGCAGCTGCCTGCCAAGCATGCACAATGGCTAACAATCGCTCGATCTGCGGAAATATCAGCATTGCGCACATCTCTGAATCACGCCCAAAGTTGACAAATAAAAGTAGAAAATTTGCAATAAAATATTAGATAAATTAGTCATTAGGAAAACAAAATGTTGTGCAGAGAACAAGGACCTTGCTACCATTGCTATACTCAAAGAGGTAATGCCTGCCAAAATGCCCTTTAGGCTATTTCCAGCATCTCTCCTGTGGACTGGCATACGAGTGAAGAGGAGGAATTGCAGAAACTTCTGGACAGAAATATTGCTCATTGCACTTACACTCCATTCTACTAGTGTTGTCTATTACCAGTCTGCAACATCAAGGTACAGATGGCAAAATGCCTGAACCACATCTAGTGAACACTATTTATAGCGTTATAAATTCAAAGAAATGCAGTAAGGGAGCAGAGGAGGCACCTCAAACATGTTGTAGTTACGAGTGCATTATGCAATTAATCTACAGTTGTGTCCACATACACATCCTCAAATCTTGCCAAATAGTCCCGTTTAGTGCTCCGCAGACTTGCCACAAAGCCGCGCCATAGACGTTCACAAAATGTGTCTTTGCATCGCTAATGCGCAAAATTACAATGCAGGTACCCCAGGACATTGGTGCTGGCTGTGCCTGCAGCAGCTTGTGTACGTCTCAGACACTAACCTGGGTAGAAAGACAGAGTGCCAGGCTTCTTAATCTGGAATGTAGAAAGAGTCCAGGAATTGCTACCCGTGGCGGAGCGTCTAAGTCTAGCCATAGCGCAAAAAGGATAGGTTATACAGATACATCTGTAGGAAGAATAGTCTGGGCACTCTGTTCAACTTACAATAAGGGGAAGCCTTTGGTAATTGGTAAAAAGGTGCCTGTATTTTAAGCTGTGTGACTTCATGCTGGGATCCCTTACAGTTAGCCTGTGAGTGCCACCTGGAGAAGGGATTGGCTGAAATTTCATGACAGTGGTGTAGAAGTGATTTATATTTCTAGATGGCAAACATTTCAAGGAGAAATTTGATAACGGACATCAGAGGGGAAAATGTAAATTAATGAGATATTATTTAGCTCCGGGACGGAGTGCCTGGAGATAAGCAATTGTTCGCATTGCAGCCGGCACTTAAAATTGGGAGATGCAGTTTACTGAGACGAATGCCCGCGGTTTAGTCGCGGTAAACAGCATTTTCTGACTTAAGTGCCATCCATGACGCTGTTACCACAGAGATTCCCAAATGCGGTCTTCAAGGCACCCCAATAGTTCAGGTTTTAGAGATATCCATTACTGAGCACAGATGGTCAAATCAAAGAGCTCCATTCAATTCAACGCGAATTGAATAGCGCCGGGAACGAGCACCCGGAGCCAATTCTGCGCGGTTAGGTTGGCGAATGCCCGTTCTCCAACCCCTCAAAAACAGGAAGTTTAGTCGCGAGAACGGACATTCTCTAACTAAACTTCCTGGCGCGATGCTGTTTCCGCCGCGCTAAGGTCAGAAAACAGCTTTGCGCCTTTACTTTTCTCGGATTTCTGCTCGCATCCCAGGAGGGAAGCGAGAAGAAATCCTTAGTTGGGCTTAGCAGCGTGCTTAATTGAATAGCTCCGGGAGCTCATTCCCAGCGATATTCAATTCGCGTTGAATTGAATCGAGCCCAAATTGGCTGGAGGTACTAATTAAGTCACCTGTGGTCAAGCATGCATCTCCTAAAACGCGCCCTGGGGACCTTGGTGTTAGTGCGGTAAGCACACAACTATCATTATGGCACTAGTGAAGTCGAATTTCTGCTCGTACCGCAGGAGGGTGCGAGCATGGATCACCTAGTCGCAGATTTAGAGTGTGGCCAACTTATCTCCCCCCCACGTATTACTCCCAACGAGACCGTCCAGGGCAAGGAAAGAAACATTGTATAACTTGTACCATTGGGAATGTAGGACATGCACTAAAAATTGTATATGCTCAGAATGTCGCCACTGACATTGTCAACATGTTCATAATGTCAACAGCACATTGTGCATGTTATTTTTAGGGTTAGGCTAAAATAAGCAAAATTAACATGTCGACATTCTGACCATCGGCTTCATACTTCACCCATAGGAACACAACAGGCACCACATGCTCGTCACAGGATCAAGACCAGCTCAAGGTCCCATATCCTGTGTCACATTGAAGAACAACTCCTGCACATTGCATATATACAATAGACAAACTAACACCTTCATTACATCATAAAATAAATGCACGAACATGACATTCGCAAGACTTCAAACATGTTCCCTGAGTTGTGCTCATTGCTGTAGGCCCTACGGTGCCTGACTCTATCCTGCCAACTTCACCCTTTTCCAAAGCAGTACACTAGTTCTAGTGGCACTAGTTAAAATACAACATAGATGGGTCTTAAACATCACTACATTTGCTGACAAATAAGAGAATATATTCAAACAATAGTCAACCAACCGTCTGCTTTAAACTATATATTGCACAATATTAGTTGCTCCATTTCAAGCAGTCTTGCTTTAAGTCTTCTATAGCAGTATGAAGGGTAATAAAGATAAATCAGGGGAAAAACTCTGGACATTTCCATTTTACAGCAGCCTTAAAACAAAGTACAGCCTGAACATAACAAAATGGCTGGTTTATCTGCAGCAACCCAACAGTGTAACGCTTCAAATGCAAAGAATGTGACATCATGTGCTTCAATGTAAAGAATGCTGAAGTATATAATAAACCAATGTTAACTATATTCCCATACACAAATTTAATTCAGTAATAACTTTTATATAGTTATTTTTTTTAAATTACACAAGTATGAAAGCACACGCAAACACTCAGTCCTGCATATATTCCATGCTTATAATGCACTAATAGTAATTATAGATATCCAATGCACAGAGTAGTGTTCACTCTAGGTCCGGCGGCAGGCAGGGCGCCGGACCTAGAGCACATCTGAAAAGGTGGTGTGACTTTATGACGCGTCCCCTTTTCGTCACTTTTGAGGCACCGCAGTCACTGAATGGATGTTGGGTGCATGCGCCCGGCGTCCATTCTCCGGCGGTGACAACTGCTCTGCCGTTTTCTCCACCCGCAAGACAGTTAGGACCACGGGTGGATGACAGAACTGTTTCAGTGGGGCACCACACTGGAGGGCAGGGTGCTTTCTGCCCTTCAGAAATAGGGACGGGAACAGTGCTCCGCTGAAGCAGTCTAGCGGGAACGCTACAGAGTCGGCCCCAACCAATTTGGTGCCCTAGGCAAGATTCTGGCTAGTGCTCCCTAGCACATAATCCCACCACCAAGCTTAATGTTGCATTCAATATTAAAATTTGCACTTCAATGAATTCCTTAGTATTTCCTTTTAAACCCAACTAATTTGAATATAAAAAACAGGATTTTGGTACTTACCCCTTTCTCGGATTCCATAGGGGACACTGGAGGCTTCATGACAGTGGGGTATAGATGTGTGCTAACTGGGAGCTAGCACTTTAAAATTTAGAAATTGTGACTAGCTCCTCCCCCTTTATACCTCCCTACAAGCCCAGTCTTAAGAAACTGTGCCCGAGGAGAGCTGGAAAACAAAAACGGAAGAGGAGGAGGTGAAGCAAGTACACAAACACAGAACGTGTAGAAGAAAGAAAACCAAAAACAGTCATAACATATAATGACAACAACCATGGCAGAAAGGAAACAGCACAGAGTGGGCGTCCAGTGTCCCCTATGGAATCGGAGAAAGGGATTTATCGGTAAGTACCAAAATCCTGTTTTCTCCTTCATCCACTATGAAACACCAAGTACAGAGGACGATAGGAGAGAGCCCTGAGTTCTGACAGCCTTCTGGGCGAGACCAGAGCGATGAGAAGTACTTCAATTCCACTGTCTCTAACGGTTCGAACAGAGAAGACTAAGAAAGAAAGGACGAGATCTAGATCATGGAGCTGTAGGAGGTACAAAGGGTTGTAAAATGATAACCCCCTGAAGAAGAAAAAAAAAGTCTGAGCATCTGGGAGTAAGGCCAATTTTTTTTTTGGAAGAAAACAGACAGTGCAGAGACCTGAATCCTTCAGGGATCCCAGACGTAGTCCTGCTGAGAAGCCTGCCTGCAGGAAAAGTAGGAGTCTGGATACCTTAAAATTTGTAGGAGGCGATCCCCACCGTTGCGTAACACACCATGTTGCGTAAGCCTTCTAAATGCAGTGGTAGTGTTTGGAAGAAACTTCCTTCCGGGCCCAGAGCATAGTAGGGATTACAGTTGATGGGATCCCCTTTCGCCATAGTATTGTCCTTTCAATAGCCATGCCGTCAAACGCAGCCGCCTTAAGTCTGGACAGACTAAAAGACCCTGTTGTAAAGGGATCTTCTCTCAGAGGTAGGGGCCACAGATAGATCAGCAGAAGGTGGAGGTTGGAATACCAAGCTCTGCAAGGCCAATCCGGAGCCACTAATAGAACCTTGGATCTCTCCCTCTTGGTGCGTTGTAGAATCAGAGGCAGAAGACGAAATGGGGGGGGGGGGGGGGGGGGGAAACAGATAACACCATGGAGGTTTCGATTTGTCTGAGAGTGCCACGGCCTCCGGATCTCTCCTCCGAGAGCACTCTAATATGCCCTGAGGAGAAGTCCCAAATGTGACTAGATCCCTCAGGCACAAATTAAGACTGTGCTTGTAGGGGCATATAGAGGGGGAGGAACTAGTCCCACTTTCAAAATCTTAAAGTGCCAGCTCCCAGTTAGCACACATCTATAATTGCCGCAAAAGGTGGCTCGACAAAGTACTGACTTTGGGTGGGGGGGGGGGGGGGAGGGAATGGTTATGCACGCTGAAGTTTTCTGTTATGTTGTCCTAAATGTTTGTTTCAAATTATAGAGAAACACACAACTTCACAGTTGTAGGCATTTTCTGTGAATGAAATGATGCACACCTTCAAACAATATATTTTAATTCCAGGTTGTGAGGCAACAAAACATGAAAATCCAGTTTACACGGATTTGTTAGTGCTGCCTATGTAATATTGCTTCTGTTAGAGCTCTCCTCCTGTTATGGGGATGTACAGATAACATCACAGGAATGGCCTTTAATAGTAACCAGGGTGCTGTGCACAGATCTCAAGCACAGCAGTTTTAATAGAGAAGCACCATACAGAGAGCCCGCCATTACACTTTCTAGTAGCAGAACAAAAAAAATAAAAATAATAATTCTACTTAGGCCACCAAATCAGTTTTTATTCCAAATAGATCTTATGATGATCTTTTATAAGTTATAGGAAAAAAAAAAAAAAAAAAAAAAGTTGAAATTAAATAAAATCAACCAATTTTGGTCTTGCAGACTTGAAAAATCTATGGCTGGGTGCACACTGGAGTGACGGGCAATAGTTCAGACATCGGAAACGAATGCCCATGAACAGCCATTGTGTGTCCACACTGGACAACTAATGAACGAGGGAACAATCACAGTGATGTCATTCAATAACAAAGCAATGGCAGTTTGCGACATTGCTAGGTTTGATGTGCAACAAATCAAACCTGGCGACAGCGTGTAATCCTCGGTACACACAGAGTGAATGCGATGTTGAATAGCTCCGGGAGGGATCTCCTGCAGCTATTCAATTCAGCGCGCTGTTAAGTAGGAGAATGCCGGTTCTCGCGACTTAACTTGGGTGTTTAGTCGTGAGAACAGGCATTCTCTGAATGAAGTGCCGGCCGCACCGTGCTAAGCCAAGGAAAAAAAGCTGCGCGCCCGGCACTTTTTTCGGATTTCTTCTCGCATACCGGGAGAGTGCAAGAAGAAATCCTTTAGCCTGACCAAACATCATGTTGAATTAATTAGCTTCAGGAGCTTCCTCCCTGGACTATTCCACATCGCATTGAATCGCCCCCAATGTAACCCTATATTTATATTAGGGATGTGCAGGCTCGGATAGGTTCGAGTTTGCACGTGGAGTTCGGATTTTTCCCTCCAAAAAAACGGAACTCAGAAAGAGGCAAAACGTCATCTTGCACGGACGAACATCATCATTCCTGGACTTTTGTCCAGGAATGATGATGTTCGTCCATGCAAGATGACGTTTTGCCTCTTTCTGAGTTCCGTTTTTTTGGAGGGAAAAATCCGAACTCCACGTGCAAACTCGAACCTATCCGAGCCTGCACATCCCTAATTTATATGCAGAATGTTTTCACAAAGCTGGCTTTTTTTTTCCAAACTACTACTAATGTTGTTAAGTCCCTCCCCCATTATGCTTCCCCTTTAAGATGAACAGCATGCTGAAGGGTAGGAAGGCTGCAAAGCAGTTTTAAACAATTCACTCTAAGCAGAAGAGAATATCCTGTTTGGGCCATTGCATGCGTCAGTACCGTATTCACCTTGTTCTCCCCAGAATTTTTCCAACCGGGTGGCATCAAGTAACCAGGTTGAAGCCTTTGCAATAATGATATCTTGAAATCCTGACCTTATATGGATTTAAACTTGATATTAACATTTTAGATATAAACTCTCCTCTTCTTCAAAGAGGCCAAGTCGTCCCAATTGCGTTGTCATGGACACATAATTTTTTAAGTGCCCAGATAATGCCCAATTGCTTTGTGGATGGAGATAGATATATATATATATCTATCTATCTATCTATATCTCTCTCTCTCTATACAGCTCCCAGTTAGTGTCCCCCAATTGCTGTCCCCACAGATTTTTTTTTATTTGTAAACAGCTCCCACATAAACAGAACAGAGAGAGTGGACGCAGGAGGACCACTCTCTTTAAAGTGTCCGGAGAGTGCGCCCTTGCATTTATTCAAAAGGAGGGATCTCTGTTCTCCAGCCAGACACGGCACTGCACTGTGACGCGGCCTAAAGTTGAGCTACGCCGCTGTCGCATTGCCATCTTCTATCCCCTCAGAGGCTCTGTCCGGCATCTGTACAGTGTGCACAGACATTAGCTGACTGCCAGCAACAAGGATGCATTGGAGAGGGTGCCAGATGGCAGGGGAAGCGACGCATTGGCGAGCAGGCCAGACTGCAGGGGGTTTCTTGCCGGGCAGACCGCCCGGAAAAAAAAATCCTGGGGAGAACACTGTCTTCACCACTATTGCTGCAGTCACGCCAAACAGCCCTTCTCGGAGCGCCTGGTCCCTCGTGACTCCGCTTGCGCCAAGCTTCTTTTGCTCAAATGTGCGTCTTGGTTGCAACACAAAACAGTTTCTCGAGACTGCACTGATTCATTTGATATATGACCCTTGTTTATCTGTCAGCGTTTGAGTCCGAATCAGTATACAAAGGGCTCGATTCACTTCAGCATGATCCTGAATAGCCCCGCCACAGGATCTCCCAGAGCTATTCAAATCACCATGCTGTTTGGTCCAGCAGTTGCCAGTTAAGTCGGAGAATGCTGGTTCTCGCGACTTAACATAGGTGTGTAGTCGCAAGAACTGGCATTCCCTTACTAAAGTGCCGGTGGCGCGGCTGCTAGTGCCGTGCTAAGCAGGATTTCTCCTCGCACCCTCAGGGGGGTGCGAGAAGAAATCCTTTAGTTGGACCAAACAGCGCGCTGAATTGATTATCTCCGGGAGCTCCCTCCCAGGGCTATTCAGCATCGCGCTGAATTGAATCAAGCCCAAAGTGCTACCATGCAGCGGTTGTGGCTTTTCACGCAAAATTCCATTGTACATATTCAGACTCGTACACAGACATAAAAGTTCAAATTAATCAGTGCAGTCTCCTGAAGCAGTTTAGTAGCTGACTGTCGGCAACAAGGAAGCGTTGGCGAGGGTGCTAGACGGCAGGGGATGTAGATGTGCTAATGCAGCGAATAGCGAAACTAGCAAAAAGGAAAGCATATTTTGGGGAAAGCAGTCTGTACTCCATAAAAATCCTAACTAACCCTGGAAATCAGTAGAAGTATTAATAGCCCTAATGAAAGTATTTGGGGGTTCTTAAATTGTGTCAAATGGCTGTTATGCAAATATGCATATAAGTGTGGAAAAATGTTAAAAAGCTATTTCTTTTGGGAAAAATAAGTGCTATATTTAATTTGGGGGGGGGTCATTTAAATGAGTACTAGTATATTTTGTGGTTATAAAGTGCATTATTTAAAAATTGATAAAAATAAATATACAACTGCTGCAGCCACCTGCAATCCTAAAAATACTTGTCCCATCCATGCAGCACCACAAAATACCAGACAGTACTTTATACCCATTTTCTAAATTTTTGCCCCAAAAAGGACATGTCTTTTTTAGGGTGAATTTACATAATCTTTTGTTTTGCCTAATTAGTCATTAGAGGGGAGGGGAGGGGTTCAAAAGGTTCCAAATCAAGTCCCCTTTGGATGGAGAAACTTTTTCACCTGATTTTGCCTATGGAGTTTTTGCACATGCAAAAACGTGCTGGAATGGAATAGGGCGAACACATCTCATCTGTGAATGTTTATTTTCGCTGATCGCTGCGTTTCGCCTCTAATTGAATACAGCCCTGATCCTATTCAACTTTACTATGTAGAATGCCATTAGCTATCATTAAACATAGCGGTTGCCACTTTAAGGAATTCAATGAGCACACAAACTTGCATTGGAGGCGAGCAACAAACCTTTTCCTACAAAACATAATATGTTTGATATACATATAATAAACAGAACACACATTTACAAAACAGTAACTTCTTCTGCAGGCGTATAGCGGGTAAAATAAAGTTGACAGGAATATAGAAAAATCCTGAGACATTTTGAAATAGGACTATTTACAATTACAAACTTCATAAGATGAAGTCACGCATGAAACATGATTACATCTTCCTGTGAATAATACAATATGACCTTTTATATTAAAACATGGTCTACAGTTACCTGGTTTTTCATTTAGTATTATCCCAAGAAGATTAATCATTAGTTCCAAATTTAAAAGTCAATGAAGACAGCCACCCCTGCAAGCACACAAAGTTATTCACCAAGGGTACTGATGCCCCAGAACCTGCAAAGCAAATAATAAATGTACTCACTTTACAATGTTCGGATGGTCAAAGTGCTCAAGGCGTTTCAGCAGTGCTACCTCCCTGACTGTAGAGAGGGGAAGACCATTCTCATTAGTCTGCACTCGCACATTCTTGAGGGCTACAAACTTCCCGCTCTGTAAATCTCGTGCCTTATACACAGTGCCATAGGCTCCAACACCAATTTCAGCAACAGGCTCATACTGCCCTCGTATTTCTTTAGCCATATTCCTGAGTATGGGACGTGTTCTCACGATCTCTGCCTGGAAATACAGAATAGTTGTTATTCATCTGTAAAATCAGGAAACAGGACAGTAACACAATCTTTACCCCTAGGCAACAATATCATTCTTCCAGATAAGAGATTCAAGTGCTGGATATTATACAGAATACATTTAAACTGTGATATATGGGAGTAGCATTTTTTTTTATTTAGTTTACAAATAATTTTTTTTTTTTCTTTTCTATTTTTTAAAATCAATAGCTATAAATGTAAAATAATGGAAGACAATAAGTTGTGCAGACGTAATGTACCACTGGTATACATTTGCTGCAAACATGGAAAAATTATTCTAATATGTTCACTGCAAAAAGCCAATTTATTTCATAGGCACAAACATATTTTTGCTCATTAATGCTGGCGATACACAATACAATACATCCAGATCTGTGAACAATTTGGCAGTGTGCGTGGTTGATTTAAAGGGGCAGAACATAGTAAGATAAAAGAACTGTACCCTCATTCTGCTCAGCCACAAGCTAGGCCAACAAGGTATTGTTCTACCAATAGCCTGTCATCCCACCCCTATGCACACAACTTGGAGGATAGCGCAAGCAGTGTTGGGCAGATGAAACCTAGTTCACACTGCACTAGTTTCTGTTCAGGAAGACACAGGGAGAAAACCAATCTGGATAACCACTGGCTTTTGAACGGGACGTAGTCAATAGACCGGCGGACTAAATGTTGATGGTCTATATCCCGACTTTGGAAACCCAACATGGAACTTAAGATAGGCGAGGAAATACCAACGCATATCTTAATCCCGATGCCTGTATGTTGAAGGACCGAACGAGACAAGTCCAGGCATCCTTCGCAGCTAGCCGCGGGGGGGTAGGTTTGGACCCCCCCGGGGGGGGACTTAGGGTTAGGCACCCCCCGGGGAGGGGTAGACTAGGGTGCAGGGGTGTTTAGGGTTAGGCACCCCTGGGGGAGGTTAGGGTTTTGGCACCCCCCAGGGAGGGTTATGCGACTTTCCTGCGCCGTCTGGATTCTCCTGTCGGGCTTCCACAGCCGATATTTCCCCCGCCGGCTATTAAGCCGCCGGGATTTCATACCCAACTCCTTTTGAGCAGATGGTTGGGGCAGTCCATAACCATTTTCCCCTTTTTGTTAAGAACGTCTTTAAAATAACTCATAGGTCTGATCTTATCGGACCATTATTAGGCATAAATAATAGGTTCATTGGGATGAAAATGCTAAAGGTGTCCACACACATACCGACTATACTCACATTCCGACGATGTGTCCAATTTCCCTTGAAACTCTCCCGGCAGCTCTGCAGACGATATGCTGTCCAATCTTCGTCCGATCTCCTGCAGTCAGACTTTTTCACAGTGCATTTGAGTCTAGATCGTCAGATCTGCCCTACAGCACGGCAGATCTGAAAATGTGATGTGCGACCTGCGGGGGCGTGCACCGCGAGTGGGGACTCACGATTTGGTAATTTTTTTACCCTGTCGTTCAGATGTGTCGGAATCGGCCAGTTGGGGGGGGGGGGGTATGGGGTGGCGGAAAAAAAAAATATCGCTATGTGTGTGGCCAGCATTAGACTGAGCTGATTATATTATTTTGTATTACCCAGGGGCATGGTTTAATTTTACCTTCATACAGAGAAGCCCTTTAAGTGTCAGCCAATGACCAGACACATTTGTCTGTGCAGGACAACAGTAGTTAAGTGACCTTCGTCTGAAAGCTTGATCATAGCAGAAAAAAACTAATTAACATTTAAACTTTTTAATACTAGTAAGCTTAAAATGTTTTAGTGAGTATGCCTTATGTCAGCTAAGTGAAAGAGAGCAAAATACTTATTTACAGTGCATCCGTAAAGTATTCACAGTGCTTCACTTTTTCCACATTTTGTTATGTTACAGCCTTATTCCAAAATGGAATAAATTCATTTTTGTCCTCAAAATTCTACACACAATACCCCATAATGACGTGTAAAAAGTTTGAGATTTTTGCAAATTTAATAAAAAAAAAAAATAAAAAACTAAGAAATCACATGTACATAAAGTATTCACCTTTGCTCAATACTTTGTTGATGCACCTTTGGCAACAAATACAGCCTCAAGTCTTTTTGAATATGATGCCACAAGCTTGGCACACCTATCTTTGGGAAGTTTCGCCCATTCCTCTTTGCAGCACCTCTCAAGCTCCATCAGGTTGGATGGGAAGCGTCGGTGCACAGCCCCTTTTAGATCTCTCCAGAGATGTTCAATCGGATTCAAGTATGGGCCACTCAAGGACATTCACAGAGTTGTCCTGAAGCCACTCCTTTGATATCTTGGCTGTGTGCTTAGGGTTGTTGTCCTGCTGAAAGATGACCAGTCGCCCCAGTCTGAGGTCAAGAGCGCTCTGGAGCAGGTTTTCATCCAGGATGTCTCTGTACATTGCTGCATTCATCTTTCCCACTATCCTGACTAGTCTCCCAGTTCCTGCCGCTGAAAAATATCCCCACAGCATGATGCTGCCACCACGATGCTTCATTGTAGGGATGGTATTGGTCTGGTGATGAGCGGTGCCTGGTTTCCTCCAAACATAACAAGCCAAAGAGTTCAAAGAGTCTGAGAGTCCTTCAGGTGCATTTTGGCAAACTCCAGACAGGCTGCCATGTACTTTTTACTAAGGAGTGGCTTCTGTCTGGCCACACTACCATACAGGCTGATTGGTGGATTGCTGCAGAGATGGTTGTCCTTCTGGAAGGTTCTCTCTCCACAGAGGAATGCTGTAGCTCTGACAGTGACCATCGGGTTCTTGGTCACCTCCCTGACTAGGGACCTTCTCCCCCGATCGCTCAGTTCAGACGGCCGGCCACCGCTAGGAAGAGTCCTGGTTGTTCCGAACCTCTTCCATTTACAGATGATGGAGGCCACTGTGCTCATTGGGACCTTCAAAGCAGCAGATATTTTTCTGTACCCTTCCCCGGATTTGTGCCTCGAGACAATCCTGTCTCGGAGGTCTACAGACAATTCCTTGGACTTCATGCTTGGTCTGTGCTCTAACATGCACTGTCAAGTGTGGGACCTTATATAGACAGGTGTATACCTTTCAAAATCATGTCCAATCAACTGAATATACCACAGGTGGACTCCAATTAAGCTGTAGGAACATCTCAAGGATGATCAGTGGAAACAGGACGCACCTGAGCTCAATTTTGAGCTTCATGGCAAAGGTTGTGAATACTTAGGTTTTTAGGTTTTTATTTTTTGTTAAATTTGTGCAAATCTCGAAAAAACCTTTTACACGTTGTCATTATGGGGTATTGTGTGTAGAATTTTGGAGGACAAAAATGAATTTATTCCATTTTGGAATAAGGCTGTAACATTACAAAATGTGGCAAAAGTGAAGCGCTGTGACTGCTTTCCAGATGCACTGTAAAGTAAGGGTGCTCACACATAAGCATACCTATGTATGAAAACATGAGTCGATATCCTGTCCAGAGCCCAAGCTGAGTAGCGAAGTCCCATAAGACGTGAGCAAAACAATACTAACCAAACACTATCAGATATCAGTACTGAGACAGAGGTCATGCACCATTCCTGATTAACATCTGAATTATCCCTATTACATGTTGATCATGATGGGCAACTATTGCATGTCCTCGTAAATCCAAATAAATACACAACGTAGACCAGGAATCTTTAGCTAAATAAATTATATCAGAAGGAACACAGCATCAAACTGGTCCCAGCTAGAAGAGGGGAATAAAAATAGAACAGGAAAAATGTACTCTATAAACTTTGTAGAATCAGTCTCCAGCCCTGGATCAAAGCATCATAAACAAGATAGATCTGTTTAAAAATGGTACTAAGCCCTGAAATGTATTTGTAAAGTGATAAAGAGGCCAAGTTATACATTTCCCTTTCTTTGGAGTTAATTATAGTCTTCATTGGGGTTCAATGAAGAAAATTTGACAGCACAGTTATTCACCCCACCGAAGTGGGATCTGAAGAGGTTACACGGTTGTATTTAACTGTGTGACGTGTACCCAGCTGATATGTCGGCGGATCTTGGGCACACATCAAAACGATGGAGCAATCCCTCATTCCGTCCTTCATTATCATGCGTGGAGCCGCAAACGATAGACAGGTTTGATGTGCAGCATATCAAACCTGACGTCATACGTGACCGCAGGAGTGCGCATATCATACATACACACCGCACAATATGTTGTTACGATTTGACCAATTACCAAATGCTACCTAGTAATTTTTGCATATGCCCAAGCGATTCTGGTGCATCTCAGTTGTTTCTGTCCGTTAAATGGATATTAACAGGTGGCAACTGGGTATACACTTCTGGCGATGCAGCAAGAGCTACACCATATTATGGCCCCCATTTGACAATGAAGCATAACCCCTTTAGCGTCGCTGAAGAGGTTATGCCAACCTTTCTGGATTTAACAAACAGTGGTAATCTAAGATTACCGCTGTTTATCAAGCATTGCTATTGCGATGTGTTCCCCATTGCTGGCAATGGAGACCTGGCAGTGCCTTTCCGGCTTCAGCGAAGCCTTCCAGGCACTGCCGGGTCCCCGAGTCATGCACATGCGCTGGTGGACTGTCGAGCATGCGCATAACACCGGAGCCCAGTCGCTGGCAGCGGTAGGCTGCCATCAGAGTACTTCGCTGAGGACTTTTTCAGAGGGGTAAGTATTGATAAATACCAGTGAAATTTTCGTTAGTATCACAGTGATACTAAATGAAAAATTCAACTGCTATTTGCCTTTGTTGTTAAATGGAGGCCTCTGAGTCATTATGCTGAGGGAACTCCTATTTCAGTCATATCTCTTGCACCTAGCATGGGTTAGGTGTTAATGCTGATAATAGTGATGACAGCTGCTCTAGTGCATGGAGGGCTGGGGGCAAGGCAGGCACAGAGATCCATGCCACTCAGAATAAGGAGGGCGGGGGTAACTGCATTAGACTTTCACTCATGGTCAGCATACAGGATTTCATCAGGGTTGCGTGCGACTCAGAACCATTACCGCTTATGGCAGTATAACTCCCAGGATGCTCTGCCATAAGAATGGCCAACTAGCCTCTATTTTAACAGCAGTAAATACTGACCCGTAGGTAATTAATAACAGTAAAGTTGGAAACCTTATCCACCAGAGCAGTGGCTCCCAAACTAGGTGCTGCAGTGGCACTTGCAGGGGTGCAACAGGTTGGTGGTCCATGACTAAATCAAATTATTTATGGTCCACGTGATAGGCAAACCAGAACGGTTAGGGTTACTTACCTAATTCAGTCAGGATTCCAACTGCCGGGATGCTGCTGTCAGTATTATGATTGTCTGAATCCTGACCGCTGGGATCCCGAACCTAACCTGCGTGCATAATGTTTGTTTGTGCCCATCTCACACAAAGCATGTACATGTTATTACACACACACACACACACACACACACACACACACACACACAATACATTGGAAACTGGAAAGTTGTGGCAAAATTCTCATTTTTTATTAATAAAGTGTAAATAACATGATGATAGAAAAGCCAGAAGGGGGAGAAAGATAAAACTGAGAGCTAAAGTACCAAACAATCAGCTCCTGTCACTTCACAGTGTTTGAAAAATGACAGTTAGGAGCAGGTTAGTTGGTGCTTTATCGCTCACAATTTTATTATTTATTAACAATTTCTTATATAGCGCAGTATATTCCGTTGCGCTTTACAATTGGAAACATTTATAGAAAAAAAAAAAAAAAAACAGGATAATAACAGACAGAGGTAGGAGGGCCCTGCATGCAAGCTTACAATCTATAGCAGGGGTCAGGGAACTTTTTTACCTTTTACCCCAAAATATATTTAGATACGCCGACATTACCCCCTTGATTTGAAAGGAAGGAAATCATATAGTAGTGCCCCCATAGTTATGCCCCTGTAGTAGTGCCCCATATAATGCCCCTGTAGTGCCGCTTGTACAGAGAGGAAAAAAAAAACCCTTACCTTATCCCCGCTCCTGCATTCGCCGCCGTCCTGTCCGCCCGGTTGCTCCTCAGAACTATGGGAGACACGTCACGACGTCTATCCCATAGTGTGCATGGAGAGAGCCGTAAGCTGGAGTTCAGAAGAGAACTCCAGCCTCCGGCCAACGCGGCGCTGCAGGGAAGGAGCCGGGCGCCCGCTGGTAATAACATCTCAGCAGGTGTCCGGCTTAGAGCCTCCTTGCGGCACAACCGGGCATGTATATGAATCATTCTATATTATAGAATGATTCATATGCATGCCCGGCTGTCCGTCCATTACCCCAAGGAATTTCATTTTTACCCCATGTGGGGTAATTTACCCCTTTTCCCTGACCACTGATCTATAGGGTTCTATCCAAGATTTATTAAACCTCCCCAAAATATTCTTCTTTCCAATAGCATCAGCATAAATAAATGCATATACTGTACATGTGTGGGCAGCTTTCCTCCTCACACGTGTTGCTGCATGGTGAGCAATCTTTTGTGCAGAGCACATGGGCTCTTATCATGAATGGACAGGAGAGGAGGATCATCAGCCCCTACACAGTCCTCCCTGCTTTCCACTATGGAATAGTTAAGTTTCTTTCAGCATACTCACAACTTTTTCCCTAAATTTCTCCACCCCTTCCTGCCACAACCTTTTCTTTTTCCCTCATTAGGTCAATGCTAAAGCTTGGAGTTTTCATAGGGGAGGAAAAAAAAAAAAAAAAAAAAAGGACAAGGGAAAACAATTCTGGCAGAGTCTGTGACTCTCCAGGATTCACCCCCCACACACGGACCATCTGTTCCTCCTTGCAATATGCAGCCACACATTGACTCGTTATAAGCCAGGCAGGCATCCACCTGACCGAATCTGCCAGGGTAAAAAAAACACTGCGGGGAGGGGGACGCTCCCTAAACGTGGCCACAAGTCAGCAGCTCTGACACTAGCACCCCTAGCTGTAGAGTAGTTAGTACAATGGCCTTTCCTGCTGCACTTATGTACTATTTACCGATCTATAGGTTCATCCCCCTGCTGTAAAACACGTGGTTTGGAGTTGCAGGCTCCCCTCACCATGCCCTGCCTAATAAGCAGCTGGCCAGTGTGGCACCAAATAAACGCGTTATTATGAGGAGAGGTCTTACCCGGATGTTAGGAAGTTCAGCAGCAGCCGGCGGTCAGCAACAGAGTCATATCTAATCCCTGCGTGCTGGGGGGAATGAGAGATCCTATTATCAGCAGCCCCAAGCTCGCCTCACATGCTCACTCCCCATTCACTCATCCAACTCATAAGTAACAGAATCACTTCCTGCCATCACTCACTCCCCTTCCCTGTCCCTCCTCCTAATTGTGTGGCCCGGCCCAATAGCACTAAGTCCATACGTTGCTTTAGTAACTATACAGAAAGTACCTGAAGGCAGCATTTTTAGGATTTCCCTATAACAAACTACTTTTTTTCGAGTTGCTTTAGAAAATATATAGCTAAATCATTACTTCTAAATGTCAAATGTTTAATGTAAGGGGCAATTAAAGTGCAAGTTTAATTTTATAAGGTATGAAAATAATATAATAAATCATTATAACTGATGCAATCCTTTTTTTATAACGTGTACATGTGGTAATGTTAGCAAGCATCAACTTCAAATACATATACAACTTTTATAAGTAATATTCATGAAGGTAGGCTATCATTTGTAATATGGGGTAATAGTAAGTAATCTATACATAGTATAAAATAAAGTCCCTAGTAGACGTCTTGTTTGTTCGGGCTAACCTCCAGAACCACTGGACAAAGCATATACATGTTATTATATATAACTGTATATACAATTCCCTGGAAAGTTTTGGGGTGACATTTTCATTATTTTGATGCAGTTGTCACTATTCTATAGAGCAGTGGTTCCCAAACTTTTTTGAATCACGGCGCCCTAGACTATCAGTATTGTTTTCACAGCACCCCTATGCCGCAAGTTTGTTATTGAGAAATTCAGAAAATTTTTAGTAAAGTGAAGTAAATTGTGCTTACCTGTCATCCTTAGGCTCAATTATGTGGTGGTGGACAGGTTTGAGCTTCTGTTTGTCCACATATTTACATTACATTGACTATATTTATTTGGCACAGAACCACCAGCCTGATGCACCCCAGGGTGCCACGGCGCCCAGTTTGGGAACCACTGCTATAGAGCATTTGTCGAGGAAGGTTTAGGTGTAGGGAACATTAATGTATGGCACTGCGATCCGTTGACGAAGGACTATTAACAGTACCTAGAATCTCCTAGAATTAATTTGGGGGTGGAGTTTTCAGCTTTGTGGCTCCGACTCTATGGAACTCGCTTCCCAGTACAGTTCGAGAAGCCTCCACTCTAGAATCTTTCAAAAATAGACTCAAGACTCACCTACAGTATTCAAAGCATGATTATTTTGTGCTGTAAAGGCAAATTAAAGCACTTTGAGTCCTATTAATAGAAAAGTGCTATATTAATAACATTATTATTATTATTTTTATTATTAAATTAGTGAAGGCTGCCAAAGTATAAATGGTTCTAAAGTGTTTGTCACAACCCTGGCTAGTTTTTTGCCTTGAGCCTTACCTCTGCCAGCTGTTCCGTGAATCTGTGTGTGTAATTCGCCTGGGAGATCTGCTCTAAATCATACTGGCTGTAACACTTCTGTGTGTACATTTGGACTGTGCTCTCCTTTCCACAGTGATTATTCACCTGGGCCCTCCTCTGTCTGTGAACACTGCTAGCCTTGATTGAAAGGTATTGCTGTTAGCAGGATGACTGGTCTGAGAACCAGCAGGTTTTCCAGATGCACCAGGGGTTGCTGCCAGCAGGAGCCTGGGACACACTTGTACACAGAGAGACAGATATAGCACAATCTGTACACCACAGGAAGTAACGAGATGTTCAGGCCCAGAATGCTATCAGACTAGGATGTATATACCCTGGGTCTGGCAGGAATTAGTGGATACGGTCAGGTGGTCTGGTAGTAGCACTCTGAGTGGTGGAGGGCACAACATGCAGAGGGAGAAATCATCTCTGCAGGACTAAAGGCCCCCATACATCAGCAATTGATTGCAGCAATCATGCAATTTGCAATCGATTGTGTATAAAAATCTTTCCCTTTTTCAATCGATTGTGGAAATTCTGCAATCTGCAACCTGGCATATCCAGAAATCCTAATTACAGCAATACCTGGCATATCCAGAAATCCTGCTAACAGCAATACCTGGCATATCCAGAAATCCTGCTTACAGCAATACCTGGCATATCCAGAAATCCTGCTGCAGTAACAAGTTGCCAGTGCAACAGGACTCATAGCTTTGTCAGTGAGCTTCCTTTCTGTGCTCTCAAGTGTGTATTTGCTACTCGTCTGTAGCAGTTCCTATTTGTTCCAGCCATCCTCCATTCACCTGGAGTCCAGTCTCCTCCCGGTCCTAACCGGTGAACCGGGTGTAGTAGGTATTACCGCCGGCCGCATGCAGCCCGACAAGGGTGAAGATCCCGATTGTCCCTAAGGTAAGTATCGCTAACCTAATCCCCCCCCTAACCCTCCCTTAGGGGTGCCTAACCCTAACCTCGCCCCCAAGTGCCTAACCCTAATCCCCCCTCTAAGTGCCTAAACCTAACCCCCCCTTCCCCGTAGCCGAAAACCTAAGGCCCTCGGCTGGTGCCTAACCTCCCCGGGGGGTGCCTAACCCTAACCCCCCCCTTCCCCTATCCTAAACCTAACCCTCCAGGGGGGGTGCCTAACCCTAAGTCCCCCCAGGAGCACTAAACCCTAACCCTCCCCCCCCATGGCTGTCCGCGCCCGGCATCCCTTCCTTCGGTATGCCGGGTGTCGATCTTCCGGCATATGGTTAATGACAGGCGTCATTAGTACCACGCCAGGATTAGAAAGTCTGGGAGCCGGCGGTCTGCATTTAGACCATCGGCTTCCAAACTACATCCCGGTGAACCAGCCGTCCTCCATTCATCTGGAGTCCAGTCACCTCCCGGTCCTAACCGGTGAACCAGCCGTCCTCCTTTCACCTGGAGTCCAGTCACCTCCCGGTCCTAACCGATGATCCAACCGTCCTCCTATTACCCAGTTTGGTTCCTCCAAGTTATCTATTGGTTCTCAGTCCAATTCTGCAAGCCTACCTACTGATATCCCGTCCAGCTCAGCAAGCCTACCTGCCGGTCCCAGTCCGGTTCCTCCAAGTTATCTATTGGTTCTCAGTCCAATTCTGCAAGCCTACCTACTGGTATTACGTCCAGTTCAGCAAGCCTTCCTGCCAGTCCCAGTCCGGTTCCTCCAAGCTTTCTACTGGTTCCACTCCAACGTTAAAAGTTTCCTGGTTCTGTCATTTATCATCAAAGGCAGTTCTCACTGCCATACACTTCTTATGCAAATGGAGCTATTTACCTCATCCATGGTTCCAGTCAAGCTGGTCTCCGCTGAATCCAGTTCAACACCTGAGTCAGGTAACTCTCAGACACCAACCGTGACAGTGTTATACAATATAGAAATGTCATCCTAGATGTTGCCCAAACTTATGGAAGCAAGTGACTGGACATGAGCTGATCAGTATGTTCCATAGAGATGGTGCACGAATGAAAGATTTTGTTTTGCATGATGAGATTCAGTAGATAAACTTTAAGGGTCACAGATTAAACATTTTCTGAGGAATCCTGGTTTCAGATAAAGGGGCATATTCAATTAGCGGCGAAAAAAGTCCTGACTTTTCGCCGACATCGCTGGTTTTCCATGCAGAAAAGTATCGCGCTTATCACCGTATTCAATTCCAAATTAGCAAAAACAGAACCCGGCGAATTCGAAACTAGCGAAAAGTCCTGTCAGATTTGGGGAAATCAGCCTGACACCCCCCAAAGGATGCATTGACATTGGGGATCACTATACATACCCCAGAATTGGCCTGCTGAAGGTATTTGGGGTACTTAAATGATCTCAATAGCTGCTAATTAGCGTCTTTGAACAAGTGGTGAAGAATAGCAGTTTGCATTTTATTTTGCAGAAAATAAGTAGTCCCTGCAAATTTGGGGTACATGAAAATGGGTGCTAGGATATTTTGAAGTTGCTAAAGTGAAGTTTTAAAAAACTTTAAAAATCCACCTGCCGCAAACACCTGCAATCTTAAAAAACACCTGGGGCATACTTGGGGACCCACCTGCAGTCTACTTCGCTAGTTTTTAAGTTTGTCCCACAAATTTGTTTTTTCCGCCCTCAAAATTAAAGTACTTTTTTGGGCTGTTCTTTCGGTTTTTTTTACTTTTTTTGACAGCTTTCATAGGCGAATGTTTTTTGCCTATTCCAATGCATTAATCTTCCGCACCGGCGAAAAGTCTTTGGAATTAAATATGGGGATAAGTTTTCACCTGGCGAAATGATGTCACTGGCGAAAACGGCTTATCGCGGCTAATTGAATATGCAACAAAGATTGAGTTCATCCAAAGTGGAGAACCCCTAATATGCAACAAAAATAAGGGGGGAGGGGGGATGGTGCGCTTGCTGAACCAGAAAAATGATGTTTGTGGAGACAGCTTCTCAGAGTAGAGACTGCACTCTACTATAGGGATGTGGAATTTAGTTAGACTTCCGGTTCCGGGTTGCATGGAGTAAGTCGCTCCAAGGCAGAGCTCCTTACCCGTCCCATTCAGCATCCCTTTTAACGGCTGTTTACAGCCTCGACGGACATCTCACCTCGCTGCTCCTGCTCTGCTCCCCTTCCCGATATCGGCGATGGAGCGCTATTACGGACCGAACACTCAGGGCACGCCACAGCAGCCGCGCACTGAGAAGAGACGGGCGGGTCCCAATGTGGCGCCGGGGAAGGAGACAGATGCAGCACTCTCAGCCTCCAGTGATAATCGGGATAATGTGAGTCACAGCCCTGTTAAAAAAGCGCCACGTTCAGATGATGCACCAGTCACCTACACAGATGTAGTAGAGGCTATAAAAGCCACCATAAGCCCACTGTTAACACAGGCTGTATCAGATATCACTACACAATTGCAGCAGCTGAATCAAAGGGTTGCTATTGCTGAAAACAAGGCTGAGGCTGCCTTACATAATGCTAGCATTCTTGAATCCACTGTCAAAGAGCTGCGCACTGAAAACTGTAAGATGTAGAATAAACTCGACGACATCGAAAATAGATCACGCAGGAATAATATCCGTCTAGTGGGATTGCCTGAATCAGTGAAAGGGTCAGGTCTGGCTCATTTTGTATGAAACACGCTCCCCACCATTTTAGGGATTGAGGAAAAATGTAGGGATCTCGTCATTGAGAGAGTCCATAGAGTTGGTGCTGCTCCAACCTCCTCAGCTACTCGCCCCAGAGTGATTTTATTTAAATGCCTCAACTTCCATCATAAGAGCATTTTCTGGTCGGTGTCCAGGAATATGAAATCCATTATGTGGGAAAACCATAGACTTTACATCTTTCAGGACTATTCTGTCGAACTTACCAGGGCGAGAAAAGGATTCTCCCCTATTTGTACCCAGCTTATTAAAAAGGGCCGCAAATTCGGTCTACTTTACCCAGCACGTCTCCGGATTTATGATGGCTCCTCCTACAAAAATTTTTGAACCCCAGATGATGCATTAGCATTCCTACGTGAAGGCTCGTGGAATATAATAGGAATAAATTCTCCAGCCAAAAGACGTAAAATTCTATTATATTTACAAAGACAAAAAATTTAAATTGTTTTTCTCCAAGAGACACATCTTACCCCTTCTGAAGTTATTAAACTTCAAAATATGCATTGGTCATTATTAGCATCTGCCTCATATTACTCAAAAGCTAGAGGTGTAGCAATATTGGCAAAAAAATCCTTAAACATTGAGGTTAAATCAGTGTGCCAAGATCCTTGTTGCCGATTTGTGATATTGGTTATATCTCTATTTGACCGATCTTACTTACTGTGTAATGCTTATGCTCCTAATGTCTATTCTAAATCCTTCTTTCAAAAACTTATTGCTGATCTTACTCCACACATGGATATTCCAATCATTATAGGTGCTGACTTTAATCTAGTCTCATCCCCATACTTAGACAGGTCCAACACATCTTCCAGAATAACACTTCCTAAATTAGGAGTCCCAACACTTACACAAAGACTTCAGTTAATAGATTCTTGGAGGGCCCTACACCCCATGGAGAAAGACTATACGTGCTTATCTGCAGCACATAACACACTATCCAGGATCGATTATATATTAGTTTCTCAATCTTTATTCCCCCAGATCTCTTCTGCAAACATTGCTACAATAAGTATCTCAGATCACGCACTTATCACTGTCTTTATACGTATACATTCCGACAGAGGGTCATATAAACATTGGAGATTTCCCTCCCAATTAGCTCACTCTCCTAAATTTCGTAACAGATTGGAAACAGCCTGGGAGGACTATAAAAACAATAACAGTAATCATATTGACACTAACCCAATACTATTCTGGCAAGCAGCCAAAGCAGTTCTAAAAGGAAAGATTATCTCCTGTGTAATGAATACCAATAAAAAATATGCCCAAACTTATACTCAGCTTCAATCCACTCTCTCAGATGCATACCAAAATTTTAAAATGCTCCCGAATACCTCAACGAAACAAAACTACCTTCAAGCGAAATCACATTTTGATGAACTACTTCAGACTATCGATGATAGATATTTATTTGATATAAATTATCGCTTCCACAAATTTGGTAACAAATCTGGAAAGTTACTGACTAACCTCCTAAAAGATTCTAACCCCCCCATGGTGATACATCCACTTAAACTACCTGATGGCTCCCTCACAAATTCGAATGCTCAAATAGCTGATGTTATGAGCTCTTTTTATAAGTCGTTATACTCATGCACCACCAGATCAACTTCCACTGAGACACATACAAACTCATCCACAGTCCAATTCTGGAATTCATTACCTTATCCTAATATCCCCTCCGCCCTACTCTCCTCTTTATCTGACCCCATCACCCCAGAAGAGATGGGAACCGCAATACGAAACCTTAAAACGAATAAAGCCCCTGGCCCAGATGGACTAAATAGCGACTTTTATAAAATATTATTGCCAAGAATAGTGGAAATCCTAGCCCTGGTCTTCAACACGATAATCTCTACACAAACACTTCCAATATATTTTAATTCGGCCCGGATAAAGGTTCTCCTGAAACCGGGCAAAGACTTATCCCTACCCAGCTCATATAGACCAATATCGTTATTAAACTCTGACTACAAATTACTAACAAAAATCTTAGCTGACAGGTTAAAAGTTGTTCTCCCTCATATTATTCATGAAGACCAGACAGGCTTCATCTGAGGAAGGACTTGAAAGTCACCCTGAGGAAGGACTTGAAAGTCAGAAACGCGTTGGTGGATAATTGAGGGTTATTCCTCGGTTGAATTGGAATTTACCTTGGCACTTTAGACATCTGGTGCACCTTACCAAGATCCCTAATTATTCCGGATAATTTTGGTGTCTGTTGGGTTGGTATTTTTGCCTTTTCACCGTGGAGCCCTCTTTAGTTTTTATGTAGATTTTTGTATGTAATTCTTATGTTTGGGACTTCTATTGGGTTGCATGTAACCCAAGGACGTATACTTTTATTCTTGGATTAAAAACAAGTACTATTTTATCCCTTGGAAGTTGGACTATTTTTTGGTTCTGATTATTATAAAAGTTATCCCCACTGAGGGTGGAGTCTTAATTGTGTTCTGGGAAAAGATACCTTTGTGTGAACGCCTATACCTGATTTCAGGTGAGTGTACTCCCAGAGGGGAACAAGTGCTGAGAAGTGTTCTGTCTATCTATAACCAGAGTAAGAGTGTCAAAAGATACCTTTATGTGAACGCATCCCACCTATTTTAGGTGAGTGGCGTCATTACCGTTTGTTGATCATTGGAAATATTATTCATCGTTTGGAACATAACTATATATTATCTTCTCTCCTCATGTTGAGATCACTTTCCCATTCATGATTGAATAAGAGAAGACTGGATATAGGAGGGACAGCGCTCTTTGGACCACTCATTTTTGTCTTGTTTCTATTGTATTATAAGGGGTGGTGCTCCTGAGTGTGGACTGAACTGCAGTCCCTTTGGGCGCAGGTTGTATTTAGGTTGTTTTTTGTATTCTAGGCTTCATCTGAGGTCGACATTCAGTGGTAAATGTGCGCGGGTTTTGGCTGCAGTTCACTCGATGGCGGTTGGTGGGAACCCGAAGACTGGCATGATTATCTCTCTAGATGCAGGAAAAGCATTTGACCTCATATCTTGGGATCACTTATTCTCTACCATGCAGTCCTTTGGATTCCCAGGACTGTTCATTGAGATACTCAAAGCCCTTTATACATCGCCTATTAGCCAGATATCATGTAATGGCTTCCTTTCCCCGTCTTTCATAATTCAAAGAGGCACTAGGCAGGGTTGCCCCCTTTCCCCCCTCCTCTTTGCCATAGCCCTAGAACCATTGGCAATAGCTCTTAGGACATCTCCCACTTTTCAAGGAATAAATATAGGTAATGTGAATCTCAAATTAGCTTTATTCGCAGATGATATGCTGCTCTTCCTGACTGACCCCTCATCTTCCTTACCTGAAATTCTCAGACTAATATCCTCATTCAGTTTAATATCTGGCTATAAAATAAATTATGATAAATCGGAACTGATGTGGTTAGGTTCACGACCTAATAGAACACAAACTTGTCCTACGTTAAACGTTTTTAAGGAATCAACATCCCATTTCCAATATCTAGGAATTCAAATCCCTTCAGACCTCTCTAAATTATACCCCTTAAACTTTAAGTCAATTATTACCAAAGTCATCTCCTTGATGGATAACTGGAAGCTTCTCCCCCTATCAGTAATGGGACGTGCAGCAGTAGCAAAAACTATAATGTTCCCAAAAGTATTTTACTTCATGCAAATGATTCCCCTGAGAATTCAAAAAGCAGATTTAAATTCCCTCTCCAGCGCGATTTCTCGTTTTTTACGGCAAGGTAAAAAGCCGAAAATCGCTTTAACTAAACTTACTGTTTCCCGCAAGTTAGGTGGTATGGGTATACCGGACTTCCACTTGTATTCCCTAGCAGTTTTCTATAGATATATAAATGATTGGTTTAAATCAACAAGCATATATACAGACTTTAACTTAGATATGGCATTGCTTTCACCATACTCACCTAGTGCTCTACTCCATGCAAAAAAATCTGACATACCCCATAATATTCATAACAATATATTCTTCAAAGACACATATTATTCTTGGCTACTGATTAATAAGAAACTAAGCAGATCACCACATACCCAACAATCGCTTCTACATGTGTAATACCCTCAATACTGGGTATATGTAAGAATGGGGTTTCTAGATTCTTTCCTTATTTACAGAGAGGTAAAGAGGTAAGTATGCAATAGGTGTAGGGAAACATATCATGTAGTTTATTACAGTAAAAGAAGTCACAATATGTTCATTTGCATTCTTAAAATGAGAATTACAAGTTCAAATACAATTTCAATTACAGTACAATTCACAAGAATAACACAACAAATTATATTTTATTGTTCAGGAACTACAGCCTCCTTGCTGTCAACTAATATTCTTCTGCTGATGTCAAAAGATTAATGCATGCGATTCACTTTAAGCAACATTTTAACTAAATACTTACAATAAATACCCCCAGTGTATTTATCATACAGTAATGATAAAGAAATAACAGTCTCTATTTAACTAGTTTATATGCTAACTACTTTCCCACGACTTTTTGGCCAGACTCCCTAATAGTTCATGAGCTCATATATACTTAAAGTCCTGTTGGTGTACACTACGTTGCCCGGGTTATTGGATGCTAGCACCGACTTTAAACTGTCAGTAATGGAGATCTCTCCACTCTGAGTAGGTTAAATTGCTCAAGCTGAATTTATTCCTGTTGCAAATGTCCCTCTTTATTAATCCTGGCTAACAGTCTCTGTAACTAGACTAATGCATCAACAATTTGGCAACCATCCAGGTCGTTGTATTACTGTTACTGATGTTGCAACTTGTTGCTTTTTACCCAGCCACATGAACGGCTGTCTGTCTGCTCTCTTTATTACAAGTGTGCAGGGGCGTAGAGAGCCACGCCGGGCCCCGGTAAAGAGGGGGCGTGGCCTAATTTCAGAAGGTGTGGCCACGCCCCCTTGAAATAAAAAAAAAAAGCGTTTTCAGTCTTCAGGCATAGGAGATTGCTGTGGCTGCTACTTAGCAGCTGCAAGCAATCTCCCGCTGCAGCCCAGCACACGCTGTGTGCTTGGCTGCTGCAGAGGGAGGGAGGGAGGAAGTGAGGGGGGGGACGGCGCCAGACCCGGGCCCCCGCCGGGCTCCTCTGGAAGCCCGGGCCCGGGTAAACTGTACCCGCTCCCCCCCCCTCTCGGCGCCCCTGCAAGTGTGGACACCGCTGATGCTTTCCTTGGAGTCTAAACAGGTTTTATATGGCTCAATTTGTATGAGTCCTGCCCTTTTCTTTACACTGACTTCCCTGCTTATCCAACTTATCAGTATAAGGACGCTGCTTTGGGGGACAATGTGACAACAGATTACTTGGTGCTGTTAATAGTCGCTTGTTAGGGGTGTCTCTCTTTGCTACTGATGGGGAAGATCTCTGCTGTGCACTGCTCTGATGGGGCTATTGCGGCTGCCTAACAGTGGGCCATTGCTAATGGTTATTTGCGGGGGCGGTGGTGTGTAATAAGTCTCTTACCACCGTGACCTACTGGTTCCCTGCAGTGCCCGACACAGCCTCCAGAGGACCCAGGATAGACTCGCCTCCGTCTATATGCTGATCCCACTGACTCCGCCTCAGTCGCGCCTTCTCCCTGACAGGCTTCCACTTCCTGCCGTCAGTTCCCTTCTACTGCCGCAATGTCTCTGGACCACAGCCACGACTTTCCTTGTCTCCGGATAGCCGCTCCTGTCCTCCGGTTATATCAGGTAAACAGCGCACCGGAGCTCTCTTCAGCTACCTCAGGGACCTGCCGACCGTTCCTCTCTCTCCAGTTCCCACAGCGCAACAGTGGGGGGAACAGTTTGTGGCCGTTGCTCCTGGGACCAACTGCCAGTCGACACACAACCTGGACTTTTCCCTGCTCTCTCCCTAGAGGCCAAGCTAACGCTCCACCTGTCCTCACGCGCTGACGTCAACCTATCACCGGGGCAACTAACGGGGGTACCTCCCCCTGATTCAGACTCCTTGGTAGAGTCCTGTGCTCATGCTTCCCCTAATACTGCAGGGCCTTTCTGTATGGATGGCACCATCTTCTTCCTTCTATAGGGGCAGCACAGGCACACATGTACCCATTGACTACTTTATCTGAGAACAATCTTCTTTAATAAAATACATTTATTTACATTTTTGGGGGAACATTCATGACTTCACTTTACTTGGCACAGACTGTTTAACAATTATGACCCCCTAATTTCGGGGTATCACACATGTACTTGCAAGTTCGCCATTATATTAATTCCATACCACCAGCAACCTCCTCTTCAAACCCTCTAGATCCTTTACAAATCCTTTTTTCTAATGAGCCTCACTATTGCTACAAAACAAAACTCCTTTACCCTATTCTCCTGGCTGCGATGCCTAATAAACACTGGGATAAACTAGTAAATGCCTGGAATAAAGATATTTCTGATATAACCACCATATCATTTCTCAATAAGCATTATGTTCATACGATGAAAACTCTACAATTGGCCTATCTACAAGCGGTGCACCCACGTTCAATTCATAGAGCGTATATATCTCCTAGTTGACGAAAATATATGGTACCAACAGAAACAGGTTCCTGTCCTAAGTGTCATTACCATGATGCTACGTTTATGCATTGCTTCTGGGACTGCAGAAAAATTAAGAAATACTGGAACAAAGTCTTATTATACATCAAAGATATATTTTCACTTCGCCTACTCCCGGACCCACTAGCTTGTATTTCTGCTATATTTACAAACTGGGATCTAGGACCTAACAAAAGCCAGATAATCCCATTGTTGACTATATTAGTCACAATAGCAAAGAAACATATTTTGCAACATTGGATATCCTCCTCCTCTCCTTCTCTCTGTGAATTAAAACAAAAAATGTTGCAGATCATGTATTTTGACAGGAGAAGCACACTCCCAGATATAGAAAAAGGAGTCATAAGATTTTATAAGAAATGGGGCCTATTTATAGATAAGCTGGATTCAGCTGTCCAGTCACAAATCTTCAAACTCTTTGAAAATACAGAATGGGACCTGCATCGTCGAATATTACTTGAAAATAATTAAAGTTGATAAGCACGACTATTTGAAAATATACTTAGAAACCTAGCATTTAATGAGATGTAATCTGAGATTGTTATATTTCTACCTCTCCTTCCCCACCTCTCCTATTGTGTGTTCCTAGTCTGTCTGTTTATCCATATGTGGTTACATTCACTATATAGATATTTTTTACAAGATATCTTATATAATATTAACCATACTTACCATAAGCTTGGATTTTGTATAATGGTTATATACAAACAATGCACCTATGCTGACTCTATTTAGTCTTGAACTCTATTTTTTCTGTTGTAATAATAACGACTGTTGAATTGGGTATAATTGTTTGAGTCTATTTATATTTGTATAGGCTATGTTATACAAAATATTTACAATGTATGTAACTCAATCTATTATAAATTCTAATAAACAGATTAAAACAAAAAAAAATGGGTTTAGTTAAAATTAATTAAATAAACATAGCACATTATACACAATATATTCATAAAAGCACATACATAGGTATCAATTGTAGCACAGAAGCTAATATTGGGGAACATGAAAACTTAAAATGCACAAATGCTTTGAGGTCAGGCACTGGAGTATGCACTTGTAACTCGCATCCATTGACACAACCCTGGCATGCTGCACAAAAGAAAAACATGGTGGTGCAGCCTCTAGGGGAGCTGGGGAGCAGCACAGTACCCTAGACATATTATACCCAGTTTTAGTGGATTACAGATAGGGAACTCTTTTACATGATGGGGAGAATGCACATCCGGGGCTCTGACACCAGGGGCCAAATGCAATAGGGTGAAAGTTTAGAAAATGTTTCTCTCACATTTTTAAACTTAGCCAATGTAATAAAGTCACAGAACAGGCAAACTTGCATGTTTTTCAGACTCAAAAAACTCTCAAGATTTAAACTCTCATCCAGGTGTTTCCTGTATTGAAAATACAACTCGATCAATGTATTAGTGTAAGAGTTTTACTGCTAAACTCTCAGATTTTTTAAACTCTCACCCTATTACATTTGGCCCCAGATCTTTCTTTGGGACCATAGACTTTCATAGTCAACCTAGTTAAAATAACAGTTTCCCATAGGTAATATTGTAATCCAAGATTCCTGTTTAATGGAATAACCTTGATTACTGATAACATGAGAAATATGAAACGCACCATGTATTAAATGTACATACCTTTGTTCTCTTCTGTTGGGAAGACATGCTTAGTTAGAACATCACATGCCTGGCTCCCTGCAACTTTCAGGTTGCGGTCATCTTCTAATGATGCTATGTGTCCTCGTCACTGTCACATTGTGTAGAGGAGCTGGGAGTATTGACTGGGACTACATACTATAGCTTGCTTTATGCTATAATGTGTCAAGTGGACAGAGGGTTGGTGCTTATAAGTCAGTTCACCCAACATAACACATAAGTGCTGAATTTGTTTTAAAATTGGAGGAGGGGGCACAAGGAGAAATTCATGTTTGATCCGATTTATATAGTATACTAGCTGGAGTACCCGGCATTGCCCAGGATTTTAAGAATGTTTGTTTACACATCATCCTCCAACAAACCTCTCCTTAGGCAGGAATCACGAAAAGTGTGACAAACTTCCCCATAAACGGTCCTAAGGTCTTGGAAGGAAGTAGGACCTGTAACGGTGTAAAGCAAACTTCGGAGATAGAAGCATTAAAAATTTGTCGGATGTACAGTGTAAACACGGCCAAGAGCTTCTGTTGCTCTGATACCAGGATGACCATCTACAGCGACTCCCTGTTTTCTGCGCATAAAAACTTTTCGAGAAGCATTCCATGTGTAATATTTTGGCAGCTCACAGTACAGCAGGGTCCTTGCAAAGTCATCATTTTGACACAGTTGGAAGAAAGAAGTCAATGTTGTTGCGTAATTTGGTATAGTCAGAGAGGTGAGAATGCTGGCAAAGCCTGCTAAAGCTCTCTTCGATAATAAACATTAAATCATGACAAAACATGACAACACAAAATGCTTGCTCCGAGGCCCTACCCATATGCCGTCAGGCCCCACAATGAGTGTACAGCAAAAATTGTGTTTTTTAATTAATTAAGAATTAACAGTAATTTCGATTTCACATTTTTTTTAGTTGCCTCCGCCGTGTTTTAATACACTCGTATGTAAAATTTCACGATCTTCGTTTGTAAACTGTGGATTTGTATAGAAAGACAGAAGGACAAATTTTCGCTTTTATACAGTAGAGAAGATAGAAAAAAAAATAGTAAATAAGCTAAATCCTTTTCTAATTCCGGACCTGACCTATGCAAAAATTGTGATTTTTAATTAATTAAGAATTGACAGTAATTCATTTTGATTTAAACATCTTTTAGTTGCCTCCGCCGTGTTTTAATACGCTCATATGTAAAATTTCATGATCTTGGCTTGTAAACTGTGGATTTGTATAGAAAGACAGAAGGACACATTTTCACTTTTATATAGTAGATGGTGGCTGCAAGTAAACCTAACTATTAATTATTTACTTAGCCCAGTGTTTCTCAAACTGTGCGCCACGGCACATTGGTGCAGCAGTCGGGAGGTCTAGTCTGGTCCTAAATCAAATGATTTGGGCTGGCGAGTTCTTAGGCCATATCGTGCGCTGTTTAACCACAGCTACAGTGCGCAGCCATTTACATAGAGCTGACTGCAAACTCCGTTTGCAGCATCTCTGGCTCTGCCCCCTCCATTCTTCTCCTCTGCGCAACTACTTCCTCCAGGCCGCCCTCCACAGCACGGACAGACAGAGTCAGGCAATATGGGGAATAGCAATCCGAAGAGTTACTGAGGAGGAGGATATAAAGGAGGAGGAAGAGGATGTGGGGCAGTGAACCAGGGAGGCTGAACTCAGGGGCAGCATGATGAACTGGGCACCCCCTCCTCCCCCCCTGAGCTAGAGGAAGGCCTGGTCATCAAGGGGGAGTTGTATGAAGGGACAATGGGGGGCAAAACAGTAACTGTACACGTTAAGTGGGGCAGTTACCGCTTCCTTGCATGTAGTAAAGCGCCCCTGTCATTATCGGCGCTCCTACTTCAAGATAGGAGCGCCGATGTGCAGGCAGATGTATGAACGATCAGTGGCACTGATCGTTCTGACAGCTGTAGCTATCGATATCGACAGCTGTCATTGCCCTATCACCACAGCAGGGACAACACTGTCCCTGACTGCGGCGGCTGCTGTACTGTGGGCTGCACGTGAGATCTCGCAATGCTAGTGAGATCTCGCTTACGCCCAGTGGAGCTGGCAGGAAGATGAGAGACAGCGTCTCAGCACTAGGCTGATGCGCTGTGGGCTCTGGCAGGGATCTCCGGAGGGGGGAGTTTTCACTCCCCCACTCTGGCAGATGAGATGTTCATACATCTCATCGGTACTGCTTCCTGCTTCGCCTCTTTAAAGAGGCAATGTTGGAAGACCTATAGCGGCACGTTACGTGTCGCTATAATACATCTCTCCCCAAGTTCTTGGAGAGCTCGGGAGTGTATGTGTGGATCAAGAAGAACTACAAGAAGGTGAGTGCAGTGAGTGGTAGGTTGTAGTCTTTGTTCTTTTTAATTTATATTTTCATTAATCTAGTCATGGAAAATTTTTATTTCAGATTAAGGGGCCTATTTATGAAAAAAAAAATCATACAATATGTAGAAATGGGATGCAGTCAGAAAGCCGATGGTCAAAATGCCGACCACCGGCTTCCTGACAAGGGACTAATGACAGGCGTCGAAATCCTGATGCCTGTCATTTTACCTATGCCGGGAGCCCGACGTCTGGCATACTGAACGAAGGTAATTCGAGCGCTTTGTGCGGACAGCCGCAGGGGGGGGGGATGGTGAGGTTCAGGGCTCCTGGGGTTGGGACTTAGGGTTAGGCACCCCCTGGGAGGGTTAGAGTTAGGCTGGGGAAGGGGGGGGTTAGGCACCCCCAGGGGGAGGTTAGGGTTAGGCACCCCCTCCGGGAGACAGGTATAGGCTGAGGGGAAGGGGGGGTTAGGTTTAGGCACTTACAGGGGGGTTAGGGTTAGGCACTTGGGGGGAGGTTAGGTTTAGGCACCCCTAAGGGAGAGTTAGGGGGGAATAGGGTTAGTAATAATTAAAAAATTTACCTGTCGGGATCTTCTCTTGCCGTTCTTCTGGCGTCGGGATTTGAACCAGGTCCGGCGGAATTTCATACCGATCCCCCAGCCACACCAGTTTCTGCATAATATTATGAATTGTTGCTATCTACTAACAGCGGAATGAAGGAGATTTCACATAAATCTCTGCAGAAGGCTAATTAGCGCTGCAGATCGCAGTCCCCATTATTATCAATAAGAACTGTGGTCTGACCCCTATGTATCAAACTCCAAAAAGCTTAGCTTTTTGGAGTTTTAGCCTGCTTGCCCCTAGGGGTGCCTCAAAAAATGTCTGAGAAACTAAGGGTGTCATGAACCAAGAACGTTCGGGAACCACTGACTTAGCCCTTTTTTCAATGAATATCAATGTACAATTAGGTTGTGCGGTATAACATTTTTCAGACTTACCTCTCTAGGAGAGAGGCGCCTCAATGAGAGTAGCAGGAATGTTTCTTCCTGCTCTAGTACTCAACCTCAATCCAGTCAGGCTGAGAATAGGAGTTAGAAGAGCATGTGCTGAGCCCTGAACGAAGAAGACTAGAACCAGGGACGTGCAGAGCCTCCCCATGCATACTATTTGATATAAAAATGATTAGAATAATACAAAAGAAGATATTTATAACTTATAAACATCTTCTTTGTTTATTGTAATCATTTTTGTAGTTAACACTCACCAGCTTTGTGGAGCTCCCTGGGACTGCAGGGAACCTCTTCCTTGGCAACACTGGGAGGAAGTACAATGTCAATATGTGCCACCTTCCGTCAGTAACAACAGGGAACACCAAAAAGACAAGAGACAAAACAGGGTATACCGGAACCTACCAGGTAAATGGTTATCACTGCGGAAAGCGCCTAAGACACCCAGTTTTCGCCTATTGTGCTTGCACCTGTAAGTCTGTCCTAGCAACCACATTCTCTGTCCGAGACTCACCAGGCCTACAACACCAGGCCTACATGGGGAAGACACAGTACAAAACAAACAAAGGGAAATACACAGAATGGGTAGTGATACTGGCCAAAAGCGGGTTGGGTACAGGAACCAGGTGATCGGGACGTCGGTGGTCAGAATACCAACAGTGGCATCCTGACCCAATTAGGTAAATGCCCTAACCCTCCCCGTAACCCACCTTTCCTGCAGCCGAACCCTAGCCCCCCCCCTTCCCCCGCAGCCTAGCCCTCCCCCCTGCCACCTAACCCCCCCGCCCCACAGCCTAACCCTCCCCCTAGTGCCTAGCTCCTAACCTTAAACCTAACCCTCACCCTAACCCTAATAGTTACCATCAGGATGCTGGCGGTCGTGATTCTGGCGGCGGTATTCAGACTGCTATCGGGATTCCAGTGCTGGTATTCTGAGCGCCAGCATCATGTCTTGTTGATTTTTACTTTATAATACAGATCCTCAGCAACTGTAACACACACAACATAACCCTTCCACATTGCATGAGCTATTGTCTAACCTACTGAATGCCACCCACAGTGACCTAACTTACTAACAAAAGGCACCAGCCAATTAAAACAATAACTAGCTCGATGTACAAACTAGAATACAGAATTGGGTCTAGTGCACTACACTATCTTTAAACCAATGCAAACGTCTCAACCATTACAACCACAGAATACAAAAAAAAATCAGGGCAGACAGATGGCAGTATAACTTAGCTGACAATCAAAGCACTATATAATAGGATTTAAATTATATTAATTATTCACAACATTTTGGAGGCAAATCTGCTGCAAATTGGGCAAGGCATGGCCTGTGCAATGAGGCCCACTTACTAGTCATGGGCAATTCAGACGGTTTGCAGTGAGGGCCTGATTCAGACCCGGTTGCAAGCGCTGAGCGCTCGTAACCGCCTGGATGGTGGCCCAGAGCACATGCGCACGACGGAGCCGGCTCCGTCGTGCGCATGCGCGAGACCCGGATAGCGACGGGCAAACCGTCGCTCCGGGTCTCGCACCAAAGGGGGCGTGCTGTTGATATTGAGTGACAGCACACCCCCTTTGGTGGGCGGGCCGGGGGGGTGGCTGTCCAAACGGAGGCATTCCCATGTGAACGCTTACCGTTTGGGGCCGGCCCCACTGACATCACAAGTGATGTCAGTGGAGAGATTCCGGCTCTGTCAGAGCCGAAATCTCTCTGGGGCTTGCGGCAATGAGACCCTACCACAAGGGTCTCATCGAAAGCCTGATGGCCATGATGGTCTCTTCCTGTCCGCTCGCTATAGCTGTGGGTAGTCACCCACAGCTATGCGAGTGGCCAGGAGGCCGTTCTAAAAAAAAAAAAGACCGGCCCTGATTCAGAGCGAGCGCTCTGTCAGAGCGACCGGCTATGAATCAGGGCCTGAGCTTCCTGTGCTTGGTGTACATGTATGCCGGCAGACCACTACCTCTACTCCTCCACCACTGGGCCCACCAGAGACACAGTTCTAGCCTTCACACTGTTTTTTCTTGCTGATTTTTCCAGTCGAAGATGTAATCACACAATCAGTCAATCACATAGGGGTTTATCGGGACATATCCATAAATAAAAGTTATTCAAAACTATTATTAACAAGCCACACATTTGACGGTATATTTTTGTGGCTCAATGACAGAAAGAATAGACTTGGTCACATGCATAATAGATCATATTGGAAAGGTCGGGTAGATTAATTAATCATAAGGGCCTCATGCTTATGTACAGTTATTAGCAACATGATGTTTCATCTTGACTGATCATTTTGTTCAAAACAATCCTTTCTAGGGCAACTCTCCGATTATCTGGCTAAAGTACTCTAAACATATCAAACTGACAGACAAAACTGAGGTGTTTGGTTGGGTGTTGTATGTAATTTTTATTTAATAAAGGTTAAATACAGTTCACACAGGACCAACTTTAATTTGAGAGCACGCCCCCTGATCTATAAAACTGCAAAAGGGGTTGGGTACGGGATCCCAACGGTCACAATGCCGACGGTCAGAATACCGACAGCGGCATCCCAATAGTCAAAATCCTTTTGAATTTTGGTGAGTATTCTAACCCCAATCCTAACCCTAACCTACCACTACCTCAGCCTACCTAACCGTCCCCTTCCACAGCCTAACCGTATGTGTCCTCTCCTGCAGCCTAACCCTAACCGTCCCCTACCGCATCCTAACCGTAACCCTCCCCCTAGTGCCTAACATTAACCCAAATACTCTCCATCAAAATCTGTGGGAATTGTGACCGTCGGGTTGCTGCTGTTGGTATTCTGACCATCGGGAACCTGACAACATCCCCTGCAAAAGTGCCCCTCCATTTATTTTATAGCTGTGTCTGAAAACTGAGGGAAGGGAAAGATGTAAGCAGGAGGACCAGTGAGCAGGAGAACCAGTCCCAATCTATAATCTATTGATTATGGCTTTTGACTGTTTTTCCAGCTCACTTCACTATTACCACCATTAAAAATTAGTGAGTTAACTTGGACAGTTTGGTAATAGGAAAGAACACTTTCCCAGAACATCGACTATGGGAAGGAGAATATTAATTAATTTATTTATGTAGGTGGTATTGCAGCTTTAAGTGGTAAGTTTTATGATGCCCAACTGTTGAACTGCCCTACCCAATCTCTTTTGCCTGTCACTAGCAGGCATATTTACTAAAGTGAGGGTTTTCAGAAGTGGAGATGTTGCCCATAGCAACTAATCAGATTCTAGCTATCATCTTCTAGAAAGTGCTAGTTAAATGTTAAATAGAATCTGATTGGTTGCTATGGGCAACATCTCCACTTCTACTTAGTTAAGTTAATATAACTGTCCTCTCCACTCTCCGGTACAATCTGACTATTGTTCCTGGTATTGGCTCCTGGGACCAACTGCTGAACCCAGGGGGTTATCCAAGATAAAGCAACTTGGTGCATTCTACAAAATCAGTTTTGCATAGAGAAGCCCAGCCAAAGGCATCACCTCCAAACTAAACCTCCTGGCAAAAACAAGGGAAAAACTAGAAGGGAAAAGAATTTCAACTTAGGATCAGATGAAAGTGGGTAATACTTGACTGGATGAAAGTAAAATTATTTTCACATAATAACAAACTGATTATATCAGCTGCCAGAATTTTTTTTAAACTGGTCACCCGCTTTTAGCTCATCCACTACCATCACACATTCGCTAAGACTCAACAGAGGCAGGTCAGTCCATTAGACAACATCTCCAAACTTCCAGGTAGACTGTAACTGTGGCCTGAAACTATACGATCGTACAATTTTGGGATGCCATATATATTTGAGAAATGGGCAATTCAGCCAATCTAGAGACCACTCCAGCAGAGTGGCTACTTAGGATACACACACACACACACACATATATATGCAAACAATACTTGATATCCATCATGTGGACGGCCAGGTCCTTAAAATGTAAAAATAAATAGCTATAGAGGGGTTTTATCCTAAATAATTATTATTAAATCTGTCTCATAGCAAAATAATCTGTAAGCAATTACCAATATTCCGGCATTGGACATGCAGCGCTTACTATCACTATTATGCATAAAATTCACGTTACAATCACGGAGCATTGGGACTTCCTCTGGGCGATCCAGAAAGGAAGGAAGACTAAAACAATAGGAAATATGTACAAGGTTGTGAATGTGTATGTGCATCGTCTATTGAGAAGAACACAAGACTTCTTTGTTTGATGCTGTTCTTTATAAAAGCATTTCCTGACATTTCTTCTCTCTCAGGGCCTGATTCAGAGGCGCTCACTAATTACGAGCGCTCGCTCTGAATCAGGGCAGATTTAAAAAATAAATAAATCCGCCTCCAGGCCGCTTGCATAGCTGTGGGTGACCACCCACAGCTTTTGCGAGTGGCCTGGCAATGGTCGCGATAATCGCGACCATCGGGCTTGCGACGAGACCCTTGTGGTAGGGTTTCGGTCCCCACAAGCCCGAGTGAACTTCCTGCTCTAATAGAGCAGGAAGTTCACTACTGACATCACTAATGATGTCAGTAGGGCCGCCCACAAACGGCAGGCGTTCCATCGGGAACGCCTCCGTTTGCCCAGCCACCCCCCCTCCCCGCCTACAAAACGGGGCGAGCTGTCGAACAGCCCTCAGGGCCTGATTCAGACCCGGTCGCAAGCACTGAGTGCTCGCAACTGGGTTGATGTTTGCCCACTGGGCATGCGCACGACGGAGTCGGCTCCGTCGTGTGCATGCGCGAGACCCGGCTAGCGACGGGTGCTCTGTCGCTCTGGGTCTCGCAGCAAAGGGGGCGAGCTGTCGATGGTGAGTGACAGCTCGCTCCGTTTGGTGGGCGGGCCGGAGGGGGGGCTGGCCAAACGGAGGCGTTCCCAACGGAACGCTTGCCGTTTGGAGGCGGCCCCACTGACATCACCAGTGATGTCAGTGGGAGAGCTTCCGGCTCTGTTAGAGCCAGAAGCTCTCTGGGGCTTGCGGCCACGAGACCCTACCACAAGGTTCTCGTCGCAAGCCCGATGGTCGCGATGGTCTTGACCATCGCGACCATCATCATGGCCGTTCGCTATAGCTGTGGGTGGTTAACCACAGCTATGCGAGCGGCCGAGAGGCTGCTCCAAAAAAAAAAAAGCCTGGCCCTGATTCAGAGCGAGCGCTCTGTCAGAGTGACCGGCTCTGAATCAGGCCCGCAGTGCAATGCAATTATCTTTCCCTACATACTTTCCTAAGAACTTTCACACATTATTTACTCCATATTCTACAACACTGTACTCTTACTACCAAAGGATGAATACCTTTTCCTACTGGCAGTGTTGGACTGGGGCATTAAGGGCCCACCAGGGAAATGCAGAAGTGGGGGCACGCTGAAGGGGTGTGACCAAAAATTGGGTAGATATGGTCATTAAAAAGAGGTGCACAACCATTTCAGAAAGGAAACATAATATTATGCATTCTCAGACAGCAGTGTGCCCAATTTAGTCTAATACATTTTATCTGTACACCCTTACGTCTAATAATACTAATCAGCTGCAGCATTGGTAGAATAATAATATAAATAGTATTTGGTGTTCGAAAATTCACAAATCAATAGTCACCAAAGTTGGGAGGTATGACATTCCAGGACCGCAACTGAATGACTGTGGAGGGTACCATGGAAGGACTGTGGGCAGCTATCTGCGAGATGGGCGACTTCAAATCAACCCCCACTGGGCTGCTGTGGAAGGAGAGGGACCAGGTGAGAGGCTGCTGGGTGAGGGTCATTCATTTGCATGGCAGAATGAATAAGGGGCATTATTGTGTGGTAGAATGTATAAGGGGCATTACTGTGTGTGGCAGAATGTATGTACAGTATAAGGGACATTACTGTGTGTGGCATATTGGGGTAAGGGGCATTACTGTATGTGGCATAAGGGGGGGCACCAAATTACTGCCTTGCCCTTTGTTTCAAAACTCCTAGTTTCGGCCCCGAATATACACATATGTATACATAGCACAAACAAATGAGAAAAAAATGAGAGAGATGAAAGATTAATTTGCAGAAAATAAAAAATTTAAAGACTAAAAAAGGCGTTATTTAAAATAATTGTGCTTACCTGCCATCCTTAGGTGTGACGTTGATCATGTGCACTTCTGAATGGTAATGACTTGCAATGGGAAGAAGGCGCAGATGTGTAGGGGGACAGAGGCACATATGGAGAAGTGGGCAAAGGCACAAGTGACAATGGGGCAGAGTAAGTTGCAGAGGGACACCTGGGTAAGCTGAGAGACAACAGTGGAAGGTGGTAGAGACATGTGGGGAGAGTGACAGAGGGACAACAGTGGAAGGTGGCAGATGGACAGGTGGGGAGAGTGACAGAGGGACAGGTGGGGAAAGTGGCAGAGGGACTGTAGAGAAAGGTGCAGAATGGACAGCTGTGGAAGATGGCAGAGGGACAGCCGGGAAAGTGGGTAAAGGGACAGCTGAAGAAGGTGGCAGGAGGACTGCCGGAGAAGGAAGCAAAGGGACAGCCAGGGAGAGGGGCAAAGGGACAGCCAGGTTAGATGGGTAGAGGAACAGCTGGTAAAGGGGCAGAAGCACTGTTGGTAAAGGGGGCCTAGAGACACACTGTCCTTAGGGGTTTATTACAGTGCATGCACTTTCAAGGTCTGGCCAATGGGAATGATGGGAGAATTAGAGCTAGGAGGGGAGGAAGGAAATACAGCTGGTCTGGAGGCCCCTCAGAGAGATGAAATCCAAGCCCCCCAACTACAATCCCCTGTTCAGTTGCTAATGACAGGGAAGCCCACTGCTGCCGGAGTGTATGGGTCAGGTGAGTGTGGGTAAGAGACTTGCACAGGGATTAGTGAGGTGTGGGAATCAAGTATGGTACCTGGATAGAGAGGTCCCCAGCCTCCAGTATAACATCCATGAGCCAGCCCAGCATTCTGCAGGACCTGCTGCAGAGGTTGATGAGTGCAGTGGGAGGGCTGCTGCTGCCATCAATGAGGACGGGGGGAACCGCTGCTGCGCACAGACAATGCTCTGGGGGGTAGCTGCCGGCACTGAGGATGGAGAAGGGCTCCATTGCATATGGAACTGAGGACACGGGAACCCGTTGCTGCCAGCGGCAAGACCGCACGGGGGGTGCCGGCGCTGATGATGAGGAAGGGGTCCACTGCTGCCAACAGTGAGGACACAGGGGCCCGCTGCTGCCAGAGGTAAGAACGCGCAGGGGGGTGCTGGTGCTGAGGATGGGGAAGGGATCCACTGCTGCCGGTGCTGTGGACACGGGGCCCCACTGCTTCCAGCAGTGAGGACGGAGAGCGCTGAGGACACAGGGGGGCCTGCTGCTGCCAGCACTGAGGATGGTAGGCCCAGCGCTGAGGACAGAGAGGCCCGAACCTGAGGACAAGGGGGGGCCCGATGCTGCCGATGGAGGAGCTCGATGCTGCTGGGGCTGAGGATGGAGGGGTCCAGCACTGAGGACGGGGGCCTGATGCTGCCTGGGCTGAGGATGGAGGGGCCCAGCACTGAGGACGGGGGCCTGATGCTGCCGGCGCTGAGAAGGGAGGGGCCTGATGCAACTGGTATTGAGGACAGGAGCGCAGAGGACTGGGGCTTCCCTGTGAGTCTGTGCCCTGCTCAGAAAATCAGTCTGACCCTGCATGGACCTACCTCCCAGTTAAAGTGGGCAGAGTTACAAAGCAGGAGGGCCCACCGGGGATTTACCCGACTCCCCAGCGGACCAGTCCGAGCCTGCCTACTGGAACAATAGTTGTGTCTTAAAGCAGTTCTCTACCCCAGTATTGCTATAACATGACTTCCCCTCCTTTCTAAGGTTTAGCTAAAAATGTATTACGCATTAGTTCGGAGTTGGATGCATTTATGTCAAAACACATGCAAATGACAATTCTCGGAATCGGGGATTCCACACCAAGACTTTTCCCTTGCTTCCGCTTTTTTCACCTTATCTCTTTTTTCCCCTCCCTTACCTCTTAAGCCAGTCAGGATCTCCCATTCCTTTTTTCCCCCCATATCTAGCCCTGCTTTTTGAATCCACCAAGATGCCTTTGACCATTGCTTACATGAATGTCAAAGGCCTTTATACCCCTCAAAAACGCTCTTTGATATTTTGCTCTATCCATAACCTTAAAGCCGGAATTGTACTCCTACAAGAAACCCACTTCCATGCCTCCTCCCACCCGTCTCTTCAATCTAAGAATTTCTCCAATGTGTTATATTCCTCAAGTCCAACCAAACATAATGGCGTAGTTATACTGATTAATAACAAACTTCCATTTGTTCAACATTCTGTCTTTGCCGACTCAGATGGCAGGTTCGTTATTGTGACTGGTAAATTAGGACACTTAGAATTGACAATAGTTAATATCTATGCTCCTCATACAGGTCAAATTCCATTTTTCAACTCATTCTTTTTGTCTCTAAATAAACGGAGGAAGGGTTATCTTATAATGGGCGGGGACTTTAATGCTGTTCTCAATCCAGACCTAGATAAATCGCACTCTCTGAATCGCTGCCAAATACGTCAACTTACTAAATCTCTTAATAAACACCTTCGAGAATCGGGACTCTTTGACGCTTGGCGTGCATTTAACCCCTCTCGTGATTATACTTTTTATTCCTCCCCCCATCAAACATATTCCAGAATTGATCTGTTTCTTTATTGTACTCAAATCTCTGGACACTTAATTGACTCCTCTATTCTACCTAATACGTGGTCGGACCACTCTATCCTTACAACTACATTTGATCTCCTCGACACACCTGCACCTAAACCTTCTTGGTGTTTAAATGAAACCCTTTCTTTTGAAGATACCACAATTTCAAGATAAAATCAGATATGCACTGGCTGATTATTTTTCTATTAATGCAGCAAATTCCCGATGTTCACCTTTGGTTTGGGAGGCCCATAAATCTGTTATACGAAGACACATAATTAGCTATGCTTCTTATAGAAATAAGGAGAATGAACGTCGGTTGGCTCATTTGACTGAGGAAATTCAGCATTTAGAAACTTACCACAAAAGCAATCCTTCTCCTCTTCTTTACAAAACACTTACACAGGGCCGGATTAAAGGCAGGGCGACAGGGGCGGTCGTCCGGGGGCCCCCACACATAGGGGGCCCCCACACGCTGCTGTTGGTGGAGGCGTGGCTTCAGTGCAGAGCGTGGAAGCTACGTGCTGAGTGACAATCACAATCTCACTCAGCCTCAGTCAGGCTCTGGACTCCTGCTGACAGCCTGCCTTAACACTGTGGAGCCCTGCAGTATTCTGCCGCCCCCCTGTTAGTATGTACCTGTCAGAGCCCGGTGTTCATAGGCGGCCCGGCAACCCCTGCCACTTGTCCGCAAGTAGGGAAGTGTTTCAAAGGGTGGATTGCCCCACCAAGGACACGAGCCGGCTCAGAAGTACCCTGGCCGGGCCGAGGCCACCCTAATGACAATGGGTGGGCAGGCTGGGCCAGGGGTGCAGGGTGTAAGTGCCCCTTGGCTGCACTCTGTCCTGACCTGACCCTATCCGCGGGCTGATGATGGCGGGAGGTGAGGAGCAAGCAGATTCCAGACCGGAGCCTGTCTGCGATCTTCCGTTTCAGTCAGCAGAATTGCTGATTGGAGTTGAGCTGCGGCTGTGTTAACTGCCAGGTATGAGTCAAACACAGCGTGCAGCCGCGCGGCTCCGTCTCTTAGCTGTAGCTGAAGTGTCCCTTGGCTGGCTCTGCCTCCTCCGGCTCCTTCACATTTGGCACAACTAGTGCAGCTGCAGCAGCGCTGACAGAGTGCACTGTACAGTCTAAAAAACCCCCTCTGTTACCTCCCGGTTGGAGGGTGGGCTGCCACTAGAGACACTAGGGCTACAATTATTGGGCTTATATTGTCAGACATTCCTGTAACACACAGATTGGAATTTGGCTCCACCCCTTTGCTTCTCACATCTGCCTTTATTTATATGGCACCCGCCGCAAAGGTTCCATCAATATCTGAATGAACGGCATAAGTGTGGTAGACCCCTTTGTGTATATATATATATATATATATATATACAAAATATTTATTCAACTTTTATTGATAGGGGCCCCCACATGTGTGTTGCCCAGGGGCCCCCACAGACCTTGATCCGGCCCTGCACTTACATCAGCTAGAAATGACCTAAATGCCCTTCTATCTGAAAAAAACGAAAAATCCCTCAGCTGGCTTGATCAGCGTTTCTATGAAAAAAGTAATAAGGCGGACACACTACTGGCCACCAGGTTAAAATCTCGGAAAGCTAAATCTGCCATTCAGCCCCTACAAGATGAGAATGGTGACTCTCAATATGACCCAGTTGCCATAAATAATATATATATATATATATTTTTTTTTCAAAATGTCTTTATTGAATTTTTCATAAATGTTATACAAAAAAAATATACAAATATTCGTACATTTATCTTATAGGAAGTATTTGACAAATATATATCGAAAGAGAACAGTAATGTTCATAATGAGAAAGGAACATCATATAAAAGTACAGATATAATCCAGGCATATAACATAACGGTGTAGGTTGATATGAAAAGATGGAAAAGAGAATATACTTAACCCTATATTTCCGTATTTAAACAACATATTTTCCAAAAAGAAAAATTTTGACAAATGTACTAATCAAACCCAGCCAGAGCTGGAACCTAGGGGGAGACAACAGACAAAGGGAAAAAACACTAGGGAAAAATAAAAATAAAAAAGGGGGAGGGAAGAAATATAAACAACGGACTATATAAAAATGTCTGTTAAGAAACAGCCAATTACACAGCAGGAAAAAAGGATAGGACCACAGCAATCAAATACATAAGATGATATGAAATGTCATAGTACACTCTTTGAAGAATAACTAATAAGGTAGGAGGGTGCAATCATGGAGTTCCAGAGGGGTTACTTTGTTATAGTTCGATAATACAATAGTTACGATATTTTTCTGAGAAGGAACTAATCAGTATTTTCAAAATATTTAAATATTTGTTTTTATGATTTCGAGTCTAAAGTTTCAATAAATCTCCCCCATTTATGGTACTCCTGTTTCAACATGTGGTAGAGTAGAGTATCTGTCATAGTACATTCATTTTAACTAGGGGTGTGCACCAGCCACTTTTCGTGTTTTGTGTTTTGGTTTTGGATCGTGTTTTGGATCTGGATTGGTTTTGCCAAAACTACCCGTCCGTGTTTTGGGTTCTGGGTTTTGTGTTTTGGATCTGTTTTTTTTTAGAAAAAGCATAAAAACAGCTAAAATCACAGAATTTGTGGGTTTTTATGCTCCTATTCAATTATTAACCTCAATAACGTTCATTTCCACTCATTTCCAGTCTATTCTGAACACCTCACAATATTGTTTTTATGGCCAAAAGGTTGCACCGAGGTAGCTGGATGACTATGCTAAGCGACACGAGTGGGCGGCACAAACATTTGGCCCATCTAGTAGTGACACTGCAGTGGCAGACAGGATGGCAGTTTGAAAAACTAGGCCCCAAACAGTACATACTGCAAAGAAAAAAAAGAGGTGCAAGATGGAATTGTCCTTGGGCCCTCCCACCCACCCTTATGATTGTATAAATAGGACATGCACACTTTAACAAACCAATCATTTCAGCGCCAGGGTCTGCCACATGACTGTGGCTGAAATGATTGGTTCGTTTGGGCCCCCACAAAACAAGCTGGCAATTAATGTGTCCCTGCACAAACTGGCTCTACGGAGGCAAGATGTCGTCCTCATCCTCCTCATCCACTGATTCCTTGGATAAAACAGGAAAAAGGGATTTAGGTGTCACTGGACTGCTTAAGGTCTTAGCCAAAGTTTCTGAACTTGACAGTAACTTTTTATGAACGCGCTGCATGTGCCGTATAAGGGAGGATGTTCCTAGGTGGTTAACATACCTACCCCTACTTATTTCACCTTTACATATGGTACATATGGCAAGACAGTTGTTGTCTGGATTTGGATAGAAATATTGCCAGACCAAAGAGGTGGAATGTTTGGTCTTCTGCCCAGGCATGACCGTGATGGGCTTTTTCATCCCACGGACAACAACTGTCTCCCCCGGAGCCTGATTTAAACAAACCACATCACCATCAGAAACCTCCTTGCCAACTTCCTCCTCAGCGCCAGCTACACCAGTATCCTCATCCTGTTGTACTTCCACAGTGACATCTTCAATTTGCATATCAGCAAGTGGACTGTGGGTGCTCCTTTCAGCACTTGCAGGGGGCGTGCAAATGGTGGAAAGAGCCACCTCTTCCTGTCCAGTGCTGGGAAGGTCAGGCATCGCAACCGCCACCACACTTGGACTCTCCTTGGGGATTTGTGATATCTTCATAGAATGCACAGTTCTTCGCTGTGCTTTTGCCAGCTTAACTCATTTGATTTTTTTTAGCGGGAGGAGGGCTTCCATCGTCATGTGAAGCTGAACCACTAGTCATGAACATAGCGAAAGACCTTAGCCGTTCCTTGCCACTCCGTGTCATAAATGGCATATTGGCAAGTTTACGTTTCTCTTCAGATGATTTAAATGTTTTTTAAGGTCATTTTCCTGAACTTTGCCATTTGGGATTGTATGTGCCCTCTACTATGACATTGGGCATCGGCCTTGGCAGACGACGTTGATGGCATGTTATCGTCTATGTCATGACTAGTGGCAGCAGCTTCAGCACTAGGAGGAAGTGGTCCTTGATCTTTCCCTATTTTATTTTTATCGGAGAAAGTTTGGTCCTCCATTTATGTTATATTGATTTGATATATACGTGCGGCTAAGGCACACACAAACACAGAAAATATTTTTTTATTTTTGCTGGAGAGTAGTACACTTTGTGGGTTACACCACCCTTTAAGAAATGAGCCAGCCGGCTCTTTACTTATGGGACACAGGCGCACGCTTGGCGCTGCTCCTTTGTTGATGCACGTGCAGCAACAGTGCACACAATTCACAAACACTTAAAATATTTTTTTATTTTGTTTGGAGTGCCCTTTGGGGGTTACAGCACCCTTTAATGGTCAAGCCAGCCGGCCCTTTACTTATGGGACACAGGCGCACGCTTGGCGCTGCTCCTTTGTTGATGCACGTGCAGCTACTGCGCACACAATTCACAAACACAGAAAATATTTTTTTATTTTGTTTGGAGTTTACTTTGGGGGTTACAGCACCCTTTAATGGTCAAGCCAGCCGGCCCTTTACTTATGACACAGGCGCACGGTTGGCACTACTTTGTTGATGCATGTGCGGCTACTGCGCACACAATTCACAAACACAGAAAATATTTTTTTATTTTGTTTGGAGTGTACTTTGGGGGTTACAGCACCCTTTAACGGTCAAGCCAGCCGGCCCTTTACTTATGACACAGGCGCACGCTTGGCACTACTTTGTTGATGCACGTGCGGCTACTGCGCACACAATTCACAAACACAGAAAATATATTTTTATTTTGTTTGGAGTGTACTTTGGGGGTTACAGCACCCTTTAACGGTCAAGCCAGCCGGCCCTTTACTTATGACACAGGCACACGCTTGGCACTACTTTGTTGATGCATGTGCGGCTACTGAGCACACAATTCACAAACACAGAAAATATTTTTTTATTTTGTTTGGAGTGTACTTTGGGGGTTACAGCACCCTTTAATGGTCAAGCCAGCCGGCCCTTTACTTATGACACAGGCGCACGCTTGGCACTACTTTGTTGATGCACGTGCGGCTACTGCGCACACAATTCACAAACACAGAAAATATATTTTTATTTTGTTTGGAGTGCACTTTGGGGGTTACAGCACCCTTTAACGGTCAAGCCAGCCGGCCCTTTACTTATGACACAGGCGCACGCTTGGCACTACTTTGTTGATGCACGTGCGGCTACTGCGCACACAATTCACAAACACAGAAAATATTTTTTTATTTTGTTTGGAGTGTACTTTGGGGGTTACAGCACCCTTTAACGGTCAAGCCACCCGGCCCTTTACTTATGACACAGGCACACGCTTGGCACTACTTTGTTGATGCACGTGCGGCTACTGCGCACACAATTCACAAACACAGAAAATATTTTATTTTTTTGCACTTGGGGGGAGCACCCCTGATGGACAGAACACCCCCTGGACAACACTACAGCACCCCTTTAGGACTGGGACTCTGCACAGGACTTTGGAGTGGACACAGCCCCTATGGACAACTGACTGCACAACACAGTCCAGCCAGCCCCTATGGACTTTGGAGGAGTGGACACAGCCCCTATGGACAACAGCAGCACAGCACAACACAGCCAGCCCCTATGGACTTTGGAGGAGTGGACACAGCCCCTATGGACAACAGCAGCACAGCATAACACAGCCAGCCCCTATGGACTTTGGAGGAGTGGACACAGCCCTTATGGACAACAGCAGCACAGCGCAGCACAGCATAGCACAACACTACACTACACTACACAGCCCAGCCAGCCCTAACTCCCACCCTCCCTCTTCACTGTCCACAGCCGAGTGAGAAAATGGCGCCGACGCGGGTACCTTATATAGGATCCAAAACCCGCGAGACCCGGAAGGCGGGAAGATGACGTTTTGCCTCGATTTCAGATCCGAGTCAGGCGGGAAAAGTCAAGCCTGACTCGGATCGGCCTCGGATCGGGGGGGCTCGGGGGGGTTCGGATTTCAGAAATCCGAACCCGCTCACCCCTAATTTTAACAATAATTCCTTTCCTTCCTGAATCGTGGGTTTGGAGTGGGTAGTCCAGTGATGTAATATTACCTTTTTAGCGGCAGTAACAACTACAGAGAGAAAGAGTGTCCTTTCGAATCTGACTCCCATCCAGAAAAGTTAGCAAATAGAAGAGCCATTGGATCTAGCGTATGGTTTGTCGAAGCCGGATGAATGGCTGAGACCAGATTTTAAATTAATATCAGGCGACGCCATTTTGTGTCGCCCCTGACGACGCCATCTTGCATCTTCAGCATGAAACCATTGTGTGCGATGCTATATGAGATTATTAGCGTCATGCATCTGCGTTGCTACTGCATGCTGTTTAAAGTCCTACCATACCCCATACACACATTAAATAAAACATAAAATATACAAGACACGCAGTGCACAGTTGCGCTGTTTATCAAAGCACTCTACACATAAATGCACCACGCATATTAGCGACTATACGCAATATTCTCACACTTACACATACCAAAACTTATAAAAAGGTTCCTCCACATTAAAAGCTAAATATTAGAGGTTTTAGTAGCATACAGTATAATTATGCTGTGAAATATAATGTATATGATATTTAAGGTACATAAGCTAGTAGACATATCATGTTTTGTACCATTCTAAATCACTGTTTATTTGCAGATTTCCGGTTCGACCCGCAAGGAAATCGCATCATGCGTTAACAAGATATGAACTATATGAAAATAGTGGTTAGAATGTGAAGCTGTATGAAGTGTTTTTACTAGTTTAAACCAGTTCTTCGGCGGGAAAACCACACAAAGCAACATCTGAGGAAGTGGGACATACCCCTAGTGATGCTATATGAACTGTCCAATGACCTGCATCGTACCAGAATGTCCAGGAGCCAGACCCAATGGAAATCCGTTAACTAGTTTCTTTGTTCTGGGAGGGTATATAGCTTGCATACTGATTCTATTATACAGCCATTCTCTTTGGATGACCACAGGCTTCTGGACAGATGACTGTATGCTGGGACCAGTGCGCATGCGTATGTATTGGGCTGTATCGTATATTCTGCATTTAATTGTCTTTGTGCTAATTGTGCTAGATGAAAGCGTGTAACTTTCTTTTATTGCAATAAGAACTTTTTGTGCGTTGGAACCACAATTATTGTCTGGACAGCGAGGTTTTCTCTCTAGCAATTTAAGGGTATTCATAGATGGGGGCTCGCAGTTGATATCACACCACCGTGATTCGCAATATAGCGAACGGCCCTCAATTCTGCAACAAAGGGTGGAAGGCGCCATAAGCAGGCAAGAACGGACTGTGTTTGAAATCCTGCTACCATTCAGTGTTGTGGAATCGATGTCCTTTATTGTGTAATCTTAAGGGGTGCTGATTAGGAATCTGGGGAGAAGAGAGAAAGGTTTGTTTCTTTTATTGTCTGTCCGTGCTTTGTGTGTTAGTCACATTATTGAGTATGTCGCACAATAGCGTAATTTTTATTTCCTCGATTTTGTGTATCAGTCGCATTATTGTGTATGCGACTAGGCGCACAATAGCGTATACGTGTTTCCAGTATTGCTGCCTCGTGTTCAAACAAATTGTTTAAGATTACATTATTTTGAGTCTCTTAATCATACTGCCATATCTGAGAAAAAGTTTCATTTATTTTCTGCGAAGAAAAGGTGCATGATAGATGTATATTTGTGGTGAGAATAGGGGTACTGTGTGTTCCCTATTACTAGGGGTACTTTGTGTTCCCTAGAGCTAGGAGTACTGTGTGTTTCCTAGGGTACACATAGCAGGTGTATTGCAGAAAGGGGTACTGTGTGTTCCCTACTACTATGGGTACTGTGTGTTCCCTAGAGGTAAAATTGGCTCTCAGTGTGAACGCAAAATCCATTGATCAGTTAGGTTCTTTGGGCATTGCGATTGAACCACACGGTTGGGGCAGACCGTGATTGTGAACTGAGTTGTGGTGGAGGAAATCACTGCTAGCAGTGGAAAGTACTCGAAAAAGGATTTGTTTCGGGGTACTGTGTGTTCCCATTGGTTAGGGGTACTGTGTGTTCCTTATCCGGAAGGCAGGATATTTGTATAGGTGGCATTCTGCTGCTTGTCGTGTAGGTTAACCGACGAGTTGGTTGTACACAGCGGGTGAAGGTGAGTGGACGCAGCCTGTGAATTCGTCCACCGGTCCACATACTAGCGAAAAGTGCTTAGCGTTTTCCCAGATGGGTGCCAGGCTGACGCTGGGTATGGTGGACGATGTGCTGTTTTTGGAAGGGCCGACAGCATCGGCAAGGCATATAATGTATACAAATTACGGAGCGTATGCAACTACGCACTGTAATGTATGGGTTAAGATGACGAGGAAGTGTGTGAAACCTTTTCAGAAGATTGGCAGTTTTGATGATGAAATATTGAACAATGTTAGAGATAGCATCCGTGTGGTGAAATCTCTGAAGAAAAGTGTAAAATATAACAATTGCTTGAAACTGTGGCAGCATGAGGGGAACATGTGGCTTAGCGGTGTGCACGCGGCGCAAAATAGCATCGTGCTCACGACGCAATGGAGTGCGCACGCAATGCAAAATAGCGTCATGTGCGCAAGTATGCACAGCAAAGGAGCGTTGCCAAAAGTACAGTTAGTAGCGCAGACGCACCTCCACCGCCCTACGTGGTGGAAGGTGAAGATACAGCCAATACCAAAAATGATAAAAATTTAACAAGTAACTTGTACCCTCTCCTGAGTAATTATAAGGAAAATGTTTATGAAGCAGATGATGAACCTGTTGTAATGTCAGCCATTTCTCATGCAGTTCAAATGTTAATTGTTCCTCCACAGCAGGTACAGGAAGTGCCCTCACCAATAGTAGTAGCAGAAGTGCTACCACCCGCAGAAGCCGTAGTGGAAGCTGGTGTAAATACTAGTATACGTTGCACTAATAGACTGAACCCCCCAAGTACCAAGGCCAAAGGTAACGGTGTGGTAGGCATGCATCCAGTTCGAACAATAACAGTTCCCAATGGGAATCCGGCTTGTGTATTGGATGGAGATAGTCCCTTTACTGACAAAAGTAATCAGAACAACATAACCCGCATAATCACCCAATTGGCCATATATTTTCCAGTGGTAGTTAACTGGAGTAAAATTTTTACAATTAAACAGAAGGAGAGAGAGTCTGCAGAAGATTATTTCACCAGAGCGCTGCAGACTATTACCCAGTACACTGGGATAGAAAACATAAAAGATAGCACACACCACAGGGAAATGGTCATCACGGTACTTATGGATGGTCTTAAAGACAATCTAAAGACCAGGGTCCAGACCTCACATCCTGGGTGGAGGGGAATTATGGTAGACACCCTCAGGGAAACTGCTATTTAACAAGACAAAAACATCCTCAGGAAGCGTGAAACACAGAGTGAGAAGCTAATGGCTGTTAGCATTCAAGCTCTTGAAACAATGCATCCACAGCCACCAGACACCTACTCACCTGCGCAGCTACAAGTTCTCAATACACATCATCCTGCGCAGTCACAAATTACACAGCCATACCACACATATCACACTCAGCAACAAAACACATATCAACATACCTTGCCTCAGAACACATTCCACACACAGCCACAACCCCCATATCCACATCCCCAGCCATTATCTTTCCACACTCCCTAACCCACACAACAACAACCTTTTAAACCATACCCACCACGAAGGTGTTATAACTGCAACCAGAAGGGACACCTAATTAGGGACAGTAAAGCAAGGAAACAGGGACCACTTAACCTGGGAACTCCAAAACACCCCCAGAATGCAGGAAACTTTCAGCAATCACCTGCTCACATAGTGGCAGTAAATGCTTTATTAGAGCAGGACAGTCAGCTCTAGGGGTCAGGTCACACCTGTAGTCTACTGCCAGTCAGGTTAACTGGGAGTATTAGGGAAGAACCTGTAATGACTGTTGATGTAGCTGGTATTAAGCACACTTTTCTTGTAGACACAGGGCGACAGTGTTAAATTCTCCATCCAATTTACAGGTGACCTGCAAGACAGTACCAGCAATGGGTGTAACGGGTAAAGTGCAGCATTATCCTTTAACCGAATCTGCAGAGGTTACTATCAGGCCATTGCATACCAGGCAATCCTTTCTCCTGGCAGCGGCAGCTCCTACTAACCTACTGGGAAGGGATTTGTTGTGTAAAATGGGATGTGTCATTTATTGTACCCCTGATGGTATATTTTTAGATATCCCAGAGAGAGTTGGGCATGAGGTAAAGGATATATTGGACACTCCACAAAGGTTAATGCTTCACTTTACCATCCTACAGCAAAGTCCATCACAGGTAAAGGAGATGTTATCTCAAATACTGGGTTCCCTTTGGACCAAAGATGGACAGGACACTGGATTAATGGAAAATGTAGCTCCTGTAATTATCAACTTAAAGGTGGGAAGACAGGCTCCAAAAATCCCACAGTACCCTTTAAAACCAGAGGTGGAGCTAGGAGTGTATCCCATAATTGAGAGATTGCTCCAGCAGGGGTTTTTAATCCATACAGCTAGTGTAGCCAACAGTCCCATCTTTCCTGTGAAGAAGAGTGCTGGGAGGGGTTATAGGCTAGTACAGGACCTTAGAGGGGTTAATAAGGTAGTTGAGAGCCAATTCCCTGTAGTGCCAAATCCAGCTGTCATTCTCATGCAGATCCCACCAAATGCAACCCATTTTACTGTTATTGACCTCTGTTCTGCCTTCTTCTCTGTCCCTCTTCATCCTGACTGTCAGTATTTATTCGCCTTCACATACAAGGGGGTACAATACACATGGATACGGTTTCCCCAGGGCTTCATAGACAGCCCCAGTATCTTCTACCAGGCCTTACATGACTGTTTACAACCTTTTCAACCTGCCAATGGATCTGTTCTAATACAATATGTAGACGATTTGTTGTTGTGCTCTGATTCATTTATGTTATGTTTAAATGATACTAAACTACTGTTGCTTCATCTCTCACAGACAGAACACAAGGTTGCTAAGGACAAATTACAACCATGCCAGACCAGAGTTAAATACTTGGGACACTGCCTAACCCAGGAGCTATGACATCTGTCTACTGACAGAATCCAGGCCATACAGACCATGACACTGCCGCAAAACCAATAGCAAATCCGTTCCTTCTTGGGCATGTGTGGATACTGCAGATCATGGATCCCAGATTTTCTATTTTAGCTTTACCATTGCAGGACTTAGTTTCTTCCTCAAAACCCGACCGTGTCACACACACTGAGGAAACAGAGCAGGCTTTCCTTAACCTTAAGGACAGTCTGACAAGAGCACCTCCATTGGGGATACCAGATTATGAAAAACCTTTTGATTTATATTGTACAGAGGCTAATGGCTGTGCAGCAGGTGTCTTCACACAAAAACATGGTGATGCTAGTAGACCCGTAGCATACTACAGTGCACAATTGGACACTGTGGCAAGATCACTCCCAGCCTGTTTAAGAATTGTAGCAGCAACTGTTCTTTTGGTCAGTAATAGTATAGTGAGGATGTAGTATTTGGTCATGATATGATTGTTTATACACCCCATGCTGTATCTGCTTTGCTGAATTCTGCCCAAACCAGACATGTTTCCTCAGCTAGGTTCACGAAATGGGAACTAGCTCTAATAGCACCTGCAAATATCACCATTAAACGGTACAGTACGTTAAACCCAGCAACATATTTACCATATGTGCATCAGGATGCACAAAGGGTGGAGAGAGGTGAGTCGCTGGTGGAAGGTGAGTTCTGCAGGTATACTGATGCACATGATTGTGTGGAATATTTGAATCAGACCTTTACTGCAAGACCTGCCATACGTGATACATCTTTAGAAAATGTAGATGTGACATTTTACACGGATGGGAGTTGTCATAGACAAACTGACACTGGAGAGTTATGTACAGGTTATGCTGTTGTAAATGATGAGGACGTTATAGAAGCCGAACCCCTTGGTCCACCTCACTCGGCCCAAGTGGTGGAGCTAGTGGCACTAAGAAGAGCGTGTGAGTTGGCACAAGGCAAATCTGTTAACATATACACTGACTCTAGGTACGCCTTTGGAGTTGTACATGATTTCGGAGCTCTATGGCATCTTAGAAATTTTATGACAGCAGCAGGCACACCAGTAGCACACTCAAAACATATAAAAGGACTATTGACAGCGATCCAAATGCCAAAGGCAGTGGCCATCATTAAGTGTAAAGCCCATACATGTGAGGATGATCCAGTGTCACTGGGCAATAATAGAGCAGACAAATGGGCAGCAGGGTTAAGGGTTAACATACCAGTTGATCAAATGATGATGTTTCAAACTATTGATATGCAGAATTTAATTGAGATGCATAATATGTGTTCCATTCAGGAAAAGGCAGTCTGGAGATCCAAGGGATGTGGGCAAGAGTCCTCTCGACAAGAGATGGACAAGGTAAGCCGGTGGCTCCCAAGGCATACTACCCAAGCTTGGCTGAGGCAGCGCATGGCCTGATTCATCTGAATAAACAAGGTATGTGCAAGTTGGTGAGGGCGTACTGGTATGCATCGGGTTTTTCTTTTCAAGTGGAAAAGAGGTCAATGTCCTGTCTGACCTGCTTGAGGAAAAACGTTGGAAAAACAATGCCAACCAAGCCATCTCACATCCCTCCAACAGACAGACCTTTTCAGGTAATACAAATTGATTTCATCCAATTACAACCCTGCAGGAACCTCAAGTATGTATTAGTTTGTACAGATGTGTTTTCTAATTGGATAGAGACATATCCAGCTACCACTATTACTGCTGCGTTTACTGCTAAAAAGATTGTTCAGGAATTTGTATATTTGTATAATTTGCAGGTACGGTATCCCTAGAATCATAGAAAGTGATAGGGGTACTCATTTCACTGGTGATGTCTTCCAGAACATGTGTAAGTTGATGGGTAATAATAGTAAATTTCACACCCCCTATCGACCACAAGCCAGTGCCAAGGTGGAGGGTAAAAGGTACTATTAAGAATAAACTGAGTAAGATCATGGCAGAAACTGGACTAGGATGGCCAGAAGCCTTACCGCTAGTCCCTAATAGCATCAAGACAACTCCTAGACCCCCTCTTAATTTGTCCCCCTTTGAGATACTGTTCAGGAGACAACCTCATCTGATTGTAAGTCCACAGGAAGACTTGAAGAGTAACAACGAGGTCACTGTAAAGTATCTTATAACAATCAGCAAATAGTTGAAACAGCATCAGCAGAAATTTAAATTGTTGTCACCTGATATGCCAGAAACAAACTGTCATGATGTTGAACCTGGAGAATTTGTTATGATCAGAAATTTCTTACATTCAGGTTGTCTGACAGGTTGGTGGGAAGGTCCGTATCAAGTGTTCCTGACAAGTACAACATCCTTGAAAGTGGCAGAGAGAGATACCTGGGTCCATTCCACTCACTGCAGGAAGGTCAACTATACGATGGAGATACAAGGCGGAGTCGAGGCAGATAACGCAGACTTGTCAATTGCGAGCTTGTTCCGGGAGAGTTAAAGACTGCAGTGAGATACCTGAGCTAGGGAATTTACAGCCCACTAACCAGCAATGGAGTGGTGGGCTGGGGTTGCGTTCCCATTTTCTTCCAGAGTTCTCATCATCCTTGTTTGGTTCGGGATGTCTTGTTTCTGTAACGGTGGACAGATGATGGAGGGAGAGGTCAATGGTGATACCGATGGATGGAGTTGGGAGAAGGAGCAATACATTCATAAGGGCGGTATCTGACCAAACTCAGGCCCGGATTCAGAGCCGGACGCTCTGACCAGAGCGCTCGCTCTGAATCAGGGTCCACCTCCATTAAAATGGAGCGTCCTGGATGCTCGTATAGCTGTGGGTCACCACCCACAGCATATACGAGCATCCAACAAGATGGTCGCGATGGTCTTGACCGTTTCTCAACCGCAAGGCCAGGAGTGATTTTGGCTCTATCAGAGCCAAAATCACTCCAACTGACATCACTAGTGATGTCAGTGGGGCCGGCTTCAGACGGTAGGCGTTCCCATGGGAACACCTCCGTCTGGCAGGCACGCCCCCGGCACGCCCACCAAAGGGGGCGTGCTGTCAATCAACATCGACAGCATGCCCCCTTTGGTACGAGACCCGGAGCGATGGAAAGTCCTTCGCTCCCCGGGTCTCGCGTATGCGCACGACGGAGCTCCCTCCGTCATGCGCATGCGCAGTGGGGACCATCGACCCACTTGCGAGCGTACTGCCGCTCGCGAGTGGGTCTGAATGACCCCCTCAGTACAGTAATTAAGAGATCTGTCATTCTAGAAACTCGGAGTCAGTGTGAAGGTCTATTGTCTGAGGAATACTGTATGTAAGCAAACTGTGGATCTCTAATTGATGAAAAGTGCATCCAGCGATGCCAGTCCAAGAGTAACTTGTATTTGGGCGAGCATCCTTTAGAGGATTACCATTCCTTAGTGGGTAAGGTCTTAAACCAGACTGAGTGTTGGGTTTGCACTCATGTGCCTCAGGGACAACATAATGTATGTTTAGTGCCACTCCCGTTAAATGTCTCTCAGGTTTTTGTATTACTTAAGGGGAAAATGCTTGACAGAAAATTTGTTAAGTCCAAGCCTCCAAATTTTAATCTCCATTAGTACCAGGTGGATAGTTCCCTGTTATGTTTAAACATCACCAATTCCAATAAACCAGGAAATTGGGAGGTGTCCGGGAACAATCAGACAATGACCTTTTCACACAGAGCTGATAATGAACCAGTAGATGGTGGACTTATACGCAACATTACCAGTGGAAAACACTTCCAGTATAAGTATACACTTAGTTCTACCAATGTAATGGTTGGCAGAGTACCAGAAGGGTACTGTGCGGTTATTGTACAACCTAAAACATGTATCAGTCAAATGGGAAAATCTGGGGTAGGATTATTTGTTAGAAAATTGTGCCCGATGATAATGATGCATTCTATCCCTTATGTACTCCAAGACGATGTGTATTTTTTATGGGGAAGGAAAGCGTACAAGTGGCTCACTCCGAGTTCTGAAGGTTTATGTTATCTGGGAAGGGTACTCCCACAGGTTATGAACCTCACACATGGTGAAATACTTGGTATTCATAAAAACACATCACCATATCTTCACACACAGTATGAACAAAGAGACAACAGAAATATGATACCTGGTGATGTACATACAGCCACACAGTTGATTAGCGAAACAACAGGCTTCCAAATTTTGGTAGCATTAGATCCCACCAGGATCGCTCGGGGTACTTTAAATTTTAGATACATCCAAGATCTTGCTAAATTAATACATAATATCACTGAGATGTATGATGACACGTTCAGGTACACTGGTAAGGAGCTACAGGCCTATAAGAAAGAACATGTGCAAAATAGACTAGTATTACATTATTTAACAGCTGTTACTAGTGGATACTGTGTGACTCTGGCCACCCAAATTGGTGTCAAGTGTTGCACTTACATCACAAATATTACTGGCGATCCCAAGGAGGTGATAGACTGGAAGACGGATGAAATTCTGCAGCTGAAATGGGAATTTCGAAAGAACCATAATGCCTCATTGACTGAGGTAGAGGAAAAGGTAGAAGAGTGGTTCTCTTGGTTGAACCCTGTAAAATGGTTCTCCAGTCTAGGAGAGTGGGTCCAGAAAATGGTTGCTAGTGTAGGTAAACTCCTGATCCTCATATTGGTTGTCATCGTAGTAATTGGTTTATGTGTCAGATGTGTTCCTGCTGTGTTGAAGTGTGGAAAATGTAATACTAACGTAAACCGGGAGAATTAAATTATGATGGTGGTTATTAGTAATAGTATTCATACTAAGGTAAATGAAGAACTGCATTACAATCCTGAACTAGAATGTACCATCAGATGATGTATAGATTTAGCCATGCATGAAATGTATTATTAAATGTTATTTTAAACTTCCTAAATAATGAAAGTTCCCTATCCCCTTCAAGACCTCCTTTATAGGTTAGGTGCATCCCCACATCTTTGTAATGATCTTCCAAGATACGCGGTGTGCGTATAAGGGTAGTATTATGTTCCTCCCAGGGACACATTATTGATGGTTTAAAGACCAAATTGTGCCATCCCCTAATATAACTTTAAATAATATTTCATAGTGTATGACTGAATAAATTTAAGACCAGAGTGTGATAGCGTATTGTTTGCTATCAAAGGGTGGACTGTCGAAGCCGGATGATTGGCTGAGGCTAGATCTTAAATTAATATCGGACGACGCCATCTTGCATCTTCAGCATGAAACCATTGTGTGCGATGCTATATGAGATTATTAGTGTCGTGCATCTGCGTTGCTACCGCATACAGTTGAAAGTCCTACCATACCCCATACACACATTAAATAAAACATAAAATATACAAGATGCACAGCGCACAGTTGCGCTGTTTATCAAAGCACTCTACACATAAACGTACCACGCTTGTTAGCGACTATACGCAATATTCTCACACTTACACATACCAAAACTTATAAAAAGGTTCCTCCACATTAAAAGCTAAATATTAGAGGTTTTAGTAGCATACAGTATAATTATGTTGTCAAATATAATGTATATGATATTTAAGGTACATAAGCTAGTAGACATATCATGTTTGGTACCATTCTAAATCACTGTTTATTTGCAGATTTCCGGTTCGACCTGCAATGAAATCGCATCATGCGTTCGCAAGATATGAACTATATGAAAATGTGAAGCTGTATGAAGCGTTTTAACTAGTTTAAACCAATTCTTCGGCGGGAAAACCACACAAAGCAACATCTGAGGAACTGGGACATACCACTAGTGATGCTATATGAACTGTCCAATGACCTGCATCGTACCAGAATGTCCAGGAGCCAGACCCAATGGAAATCCGTTAACTAGTTTCTTTGTTTTATATAGCTTGCATACTGATTATAGTATACAGCCAATCCCTTTTTAGATGACCACAGGCTTCTGGACTGATGACTGTATGCTGGGACCAGTGCGCATGCGTATGTATTGGGCTGTATCGTATAGTCTGTATTTAATTGTCTTTGCACTAATTGTGCTAGATGAAAGCGTGTAATTTTCTTTTATTGCAATAAGAACTTTTTGTGCGTTGGAACCACAATTATTGTCTGAACAGCGATTATTTCTCTCTAGCAATTTAAGGGTATTCATAGGTTGATCTTTAATTTGGTGTTCAGCTCTACCACTAGTTTATTCCAAAACTTTTTGATTACTCCACTCTCCCAAATGCACTGAATAAAGGAAGCATTGAAACAACTACATTTATTGCAGGATCCCGATTTTTAGAAGGAATCATATGTTTACGTTGGGAAGGAGCAATATATGCTCTGTTTAGCGTCTTATAGTGAACTTCTTGCAACAGGGTGGAATTTAAAGTGCGCATAATGGATTCAAAGTTCTGAAAAAGATCTCGTTCTATAATTATGGAGGGGATATCATCTTGCCAATATTTAAATGTCTTTGTCCAAACTTTAGTAGCCTCAGCAGAGATCAATTTTCTGTAAATAAGTCTAGTTCTATATATAGTTTTAGAGATTTGGGATACTAAAGACATCAAAAAATCTTGTGAATGAGACACCGTCATAGGAGGCATTATAGATTGTATATAATGCCTTATTTGGAGGTATACTGTATGTAGAAGTAAGTGTGAGGAAGTTCATATTTATCTTTAAACTCTGAGAAGGATAATAGTTTGCCACCTCGGTCAAACACATACGCTGTAGAGCAGATACCCTTGGCCTGAACTCTTCTAAAAATAGGGTTTTCCATTCTTGGGAGAAATTGTGGGTTGCCCCAAATTGGGATACATTTGGAATGTCTAGGATTTCTCTTGAGAGTTTTGTTGATGGCCCACCACGTGAAGTAAGTGTCATGGAACATTAAATTCTGCAATTTGTCAGGAGGTATTAACGATTTAGGAGCATGTAGGAGAGCTCCTGGGGAATAGGGTGCCATTAGCGCACAATCTACTGGATAAGTGGTATAGGTACTACGTGTAAGTAACCAATCTGTGATGTCCCGAAAATGTACTGCATATGTAAACTTTAGAAGATCGGGAAAGCCATCGCCCCCCCCCCATCCTCTCTGTAAAGTTTTAATTTAGCTTGCGCTATTCTGGGTTTTTAGTTAGACCACAAAAACTTTACAAATAATCTAGTAATACGTGTCATATCTGCTCAAGATAATGTGATGGGCAGCATTTGAATCATGTATGACAGTCTGGGGAAGAGGACAGTTTTAATTACCGCTAATCTGCCAAGATCGATAAAGGTAGCAGCACCCAGCGGTCCAGCATTTTGCCTATTTGCTGAAGCAGTGGTGAGAAATTTAAGGAGTAAAGTCTTGAGAGCTGAGAAAGTATTTGCACACCCTAAATATTTAATATGAGTGTCTATAATTTTAAATGAACTCAATGAAGGGGCGTGAGAGATTAAAATAAAGTCTCCAGAGACGACCAAAATTTCTAACTTCTCTATATTGATCTTGTAATCTGAAAATTTCCCGAATTCCTCAATAATGGCCATAACCTTCGGGACAGAGTCAGAGGGGGAGGATATAAATAGCAGCATATCATCTGCGACTAGTGCTAGTCACAGATCTATATGACCGACCATAATACCCTGAAAAAGTGAGGACTGTCTTAATGCTATTGCCAAAGGTTCAAGCGCTATGGCAAATAGTAGAGGGGACAGTGGACATCCCTATCGAGTGCCTCTTTGTATTAGAAAAGGGTCAGAGATGTGTCCATCACATACCACCTGTGTAATGGGACTGGAATACAGAGTTCTTAAAATATTTAAAAAATCCTCTCTAAAGCCAAATCTCCTCAAAGTTGAAAAGAGATAAGGCCACAACACCATGTCAAATGCCTTTTTCACATCTAAAGACATTATAATTTTGGCAATAGGATTTTAAGACTTATTAGCAGTTAAAATGGCTGACAATACACATCTAAAATTTACCACTGAATGTCTGCCAGTTTGATCTTCATGAATTATCGAAGGTAAGAGATGTTTAACTCTTTCCGCCATTATTTTGGTTAATATTTTGTAGTCCAAATTGAGTAGAGATATAAGGCTGTATGAACTGGGGTTACTAAGATCTCGACCGGGCTTCGGCAGAACTTTGAAGGTTGCAGAATTGAAATGGATTGGCATGATGTTGTGTTGGATAATATGATTAAAAACAATTGTGAGAGTGGGGCAGATACTCTTAGAGAGAATATAATAGTATTCCGCCGACAGGCCCTCAGGGCCAGACGCCTTACAATTTTTCATATTTTGTAATGTCTTGTTCACCTCCGCTTCAGTAATCGGGGAGACCGATAGGTCATTAAATGTAGATGATACCTGCGATATAGGCAAAAACTCCCAAAACCTCTCCGAAACGTCATGTGGTATGGGGGTTTTCTCTTCTGAGTACAATGTCTCATAGAAAGACCTCATTACCTCCATTACCTGTGCTCCTGAAGTGGTATGGGACCCATCAGGGCGGTGCAAGGGGTGAACTACCGAGGGAGGGTTGCTACCTCGGAGCAAGTTTGTGAGTAGCTTGCCAGAATTATTACCACATTTATGGAATCTCTGATCTTTCTTGAAAGTAAATCTACTTTCCATTTTGATGAAGAGACCATCAAAAAGGGATTTGGTTTTTAAATAGGCAAGTCTATTTTGGTTGTTAGGGAGGGAAGAGTAGGTTTGAAAAGATTGCGTGAGTCACTGTTGAGCAGGTAAATAATCTTCTGCTAGTCTCTTCCATATAAGAGATAATCACACCCTTAATCACTGTTTGGATGCTTGCCAGAATAATACCAGGTCTGATTCTAAATGCTCAAGGTTTTGTTTGTATTCTACCCATGCAGTTTAGATTTTAGACCTAAATTTTAGGGATTGTGCTACGTATGATGGGAAATGCCATATTCTATAATTGCCTTTGTCATAATTAACATGAAGCCTCAGTTTTATGAGAGCATGATCAGAGAGGCCAATTGGTTCCATCTCTGCATCAGTTATATGCGGGAGTAATGCAGCAGAAAAAAGCATATAATCGATTCTGGAGAGAGAACCATGCGCCACAGGAGTAAGATTTTTCCAGCGGATGGAACGTCCTCCAGACATCTAACAAATTTAAACTAGCTGCAAAGGATGGCATTCCCAGTTTAGGAGGCTTACGAATCCTATTGGATGTTACCTGTCTATCAGGATGTAGTAATGAGATTAATTTCATATCCCCACATACACACAGGGAATCAGCAGGGTATTGGCTAAGAAGGGAAATCATTTGTTGGAAAAAAGATTTTGTATAAACATTTGGTGCATACACGTTACAGAAAAGTGAATTTCTTCCCCGCTAATGATACTTCACAAATCAGATAGCGACCCTCAGGGTCCGATTTTGTGGATATAGGCTCTACATACAAATGCTGTTTAATTAAAATAACTACTCCTTTGGCTTTAGATGTATATGGTGCAGATGCTAGAACCTTCCATTTGAGAATCTCAGAGGGTATTAGGTGTGATTCTTGCAGAAAATAATATAAAGTTTGAGCTTGTTCACGTATAAAAGGATTTTCTTCCTCTTTTGGGGGGAATTGGGCCCCTACATTCCATGATCCTATCTTAAACTCTGCAATAAGGGCTGCAGCATAAGAGGAACATTAAGCCGAAAAATAATCATATTTGACAAAGGGAGGGGAAACACATGAGGAAAAATCAAGACAAAGACAAATACAGGGGGAAAAAACATAGAGGGGACGTTAAAGTGTCCAAGTGTTATTAATGAGGTCAATGAAAACATAGCGTTAGCACAGAACCTCAGCAATGACGCTATCCGGGAAACAAAATACCCTATAAACACACCAATAAAATACGGAGAGGATAGCTCCTAACTAAACCGGCAGTTTATACAAGACCATGAGTTAAGCCACTATGGTGAGTAGTAACCAGTATCTAGTCCAGAAAGTGGAATGGAGAAAATAGGAAGTCAGAGCTCCCCTGCACCACACAAATAGAATGCAACATGGCAAATCTTTCACTAATATAATCATATTAGATATGACATCATACTGACATCAGGTTAAATGGGTTAAAAGGAACCATACATCCTGAGGGTGGCTGGAGATATAAACATTTGGCCATGGTCCTTATAGTGAGACAGTGAGGCTATTCTTGTCATCAACGAGAATACACAAAAGAGATAGCATTTGTTATGTCAGTCAGCCACATCAGAGTTAAGTCCCCTTGCTTCGTCATCCTGTTCATGTAAGAATGCTTCTGCGTACAACACTGAAGTCAAGTCGACAAAAGATGAGCCGCATATAAAGTCGTGCTGGATAGAGTAAGGCAAATTTTCTGCCATCCTTGACCAGGCAGGAACATATAGGAGAGAAATCCTTTCACGCTTTAGGAAGTTCTGCTGAGTAGTCTTGAAATATTAGTAGTTTGCTTGATTCCCAGGTCAGATCTCTTAGTTTCCGCGACGTGTTCCAAATAGCCTCTTTATGGAGGTAGTTCAGACATTTGAAGAGGACCACCCGAGGGCGTGTACTGTTATCAGATCTTTGCTGACCCACTCAATGTGCCATTTCTATGACCAAATCATGGCACACATCTTGTAATTGCAGCATAGCAGGGAGAGTGGTACGTATAAAATCATAAAGCCCAGGGCCTTTAACCACTTCAGGGAGTCCCACGATATGCAGGTTATTGCGCCTTGACCGATTTTCTAGGTAGTCTAGTTTACTCCAAATGTGGTGACGTGCCTTCTGTTTCTACTACTGATTTCTTCAGATTGGTCACATTGTGGAACATTTCCCCCAGCCTGTGTTCAGTAGTAAGAACTCTTTGTGACAGTTGGGATAATTTAACTTTTATATCAGCTATTTGAGCTTGCATCAGGGGACCCATTGCCTCTCTGGCTGCCTGAACCAGGGATCCATATGTAACTGGCATCTCCTCCGCATTATCTGGAGGGGGGGGGAAATCTTGTGAGTCTTCTGACTTGCTATAGTTATCTTGGAGCATACCTCCAGAGATCTGGGGAGATGCGGGGTCTGTCACTGTAGATCCCACGGCGTGCAGCACCATGTTGGATTCCTGGGTATGGTGCTCTGATCACTGGTGCTGCTGCTTTCCGGGTGCTGGCGGCATGTGAGCCCGATCCCTGTGCTGCCCAAGAGGACTCCAGTGCCAGGGGAGTGGAGAGTGGCTGTCAGGAGGCCGGATAACGGCAGAGGAAAGGGTATGCTGCCCAGTTAGTAGTGGAGCCTCTCCATCTAGCAGCCACTCATACCAGAGCCGGAACCGGAAGCCACCATAAATAATATTTTTAATACTTATTATAACCAATTGTATAACCTCTCAGATTCAACCACTGCGGACCCTAGTATCGGTCTACAAACCATTGATTACCTCTTCCTGTGGTCTTCCCTGTATTGACCCACAAGTGGCGGGAACACTTGGACTTCCCATCACTGAACACACAAAAACCATTTAAAGCGCCTGGCCCTGATGGATTCCCAATATCCTACTATAAAACGTTCCAAGCCTCCTTAATCCCACATCTTACTGAGATGTTCAACCAAATTCTGGATGGTGAAACCTTCTACCCTTCTACTATCAGAGCCACTATCATGGTCATTCCCAAACCAGATAAGAATCCCCTCATCACCTCTAATTATCGACCTATCTCACTACTTAATGCAGATTTCAAAATGTTCGCAAAGATCCTTGCAACTAGGCTCAATCCCCTGCTGCCCAATCTTATTCACCCTGATCAGGTAGGCTTTGTCCTGTCCAGGCAGGCACTTAATAATACTAGACGTACAGTGGGCATTGGACCTGATTCAGAGCCGCTCGCAAAAAGCGAGCATTTGCTCTGAATCAGGGCGGGCGCTTGTTTTTTAAGTTGCGGCCTCCTGGCTGCTCGTATAGCTGTGGGCGTATAGCTGCTCGTATAGCTGCGGCCAGGTGATGGCCGCGATGGTCAAGACCATCGCGACCATCGGGCTTGCAACGAGACCCTTACGATAGGGTCTCGTGGCCGCAAGCCCAAGTGGACTTCCTGCTCTACTAGAGCAGGAAGTCCACCTACTGACATCACGAGTGATGTCAGCAGGGCCGTCCACAAACGGCAGATGTTCCTGCAGGAACGCCTCCATTTGCCCAGCCACCTCCCCTCCCCGCCTTCCAAACGGGGCGAGCTGTCGATCAACATTGACAGCCACCCCTTTTGGATGCGGTGCCGGAGCGAGTGCTTTTTGCCCTCGCTCTGGGGCTCACGCACGTGCAGTGCACATGCCGTGCGTGCGCACTGGCCCACCATTGATCCGCTTGCGAGCACTATGCGCTTGCGAGCGGGTCTGAATCAGGCCCATTGTTCACTATATAAATACACATCAACTTCCCTCTCTTGTGCTTGCTCTGGAAGCGGAGAAGACCTTTGATAGGTTCTCCTGGTCATTTATGATGCACACGCTTACTGCTTTTGGTTTTAGGGGTACATTTTTAAAGGACATTAAGTCCCTTTACTTTAACCCAACCGCTTCTGTTCTTGCTGGGGGAGTGCTTTCAGACCCTTTCTCTATAACCAATGATACTCGACAAGGATGCACTCTATCGCCCCTTATTTTTGAGTTGATTGTAGAACCACTGGAGAATATATACTAATCCTGATATTGCTGGTGTGACTATTGGGGACTCTCAATATACTCTCTCTCTGTTTGCTGATGATGTTCTTCTCACTTTGACTAAGCCGCTCACCTCTCTCCCGAACCTATTTCACGTATTATCCTTATACGGAGATCTATCGGACTATAAAATCAACCATACTAAATCTGAAGTTCTTCCTCTCCATCTCCCAGGAAATCTGAAGCAAGTATTGCAAATGAATTTGGAATTCCATTGGAAGACAGACTCTTTGCGATATCTTGGGGTCAATATTACCAAAACGTATGACCATCTATATAAAGCTAATTACCTTCCCTTGTTTAAGTCTATTGAACGTGACATTTTGCAATGGAAGAATTATTTTATCTCATGGTTTGGGCATATAAATGCTATAAAGATGAACGTTCTACCAAAATTGCTATATTTGTTTCAGACACTACCGTTTGCGATACCAACCCGAGTTCTCAATCAACTCCAATCTTTATATTGTAAATTTATTTGGAACTATGAAAGGTCCTGTATACGCCAGGATATTTTAGCTAAACGATCATCTGACGGGGGTCAGATACTACAATGGTACTATAATGCTTCTTGGTTAAGTCAGATGGTAGCGTGGCATGCTCCTAATTTTGCTAAAAGCTGGGTTGACCTTGAGAGTGCTTTAGTGGGTTTGGATTCAATCTCCCACCTGCCATGGTACCTCACAAATACAGACCTCGATCTGCCCTCTCAATCTCAACTATAGCTCTAACACTCTTTGTTTGGGATAATCTTAATAAAAAATGATCTCTCTCCACATACCCGTCTCCTCAGACCCCCCTGTGGAACAACCCTTCTTTTCCATCAGGCCTCTCACCCATCATGGCGTCTACCTGGTCAAGAGCAGGTATTGCCCGCCTCTGTCACACTGTAGGACAATTCGCCCCGCAGTCATTTAGTGATATCCAGGAAAAACATGGCATTCCCAATTCATTGCACTACCAATATTTACAAATTTGCCACTTTGTCACCTCTTCGCTTTCCACTCTCTCACCTTGAAATCCTTCTCCTATAGAAAGACTTTGCATATACCGACCTACTTACAAGGGTACTATATCCTTTCTTTACCATTATACTTTGATAATGGAGTCCCCCCCCCACTTTCTACTCCTGAACTTGCATGGGAGGCAGGCTTGGGACACCCATTAGGTGATGATACCTGGGAAGCAATACGTTTTGCTATCTCCAAATGTTCTCTTAGTGTGGCTATCCGAGAAAATTCATATAAGGTTTTTACCAGATAGTATTTAGTCCCAGAACGCCTCCACCAAATGTTTCCTAACACCTCTGACCTGTGCTGGAGGCAATGCGGTCACGTTGGCACATTTTTTCATATTTGGTGGTCCTGCCCAAATATTATCCCATTCTGGAATATGGTTCGCTCCCCTATATCGTCTGCTGTGGCCCTACCTCTCTCTCTTTCCCCTTCCAACTTCTTACTTTGTGCCCCGCTAGACCAGGCTTCCAAAAACATAAAAAAACTGATTCTTCACATCTCCTGTGCTGCCAAATATCAATTGGCATGTAATTGGAAAAAAATTATACTCCAACTCAACAAGAACTCCTGAACAGAATCTGGTTTGTATCTAAGATGGAGTATACTACTAGTTTATTGAATAATACAGTGAATAAGTTTCACTCAGTGTGGTCTCCCTGGTACTCTTCCCAAGCGGTAACTCTTCCCGGCCTTATGTGAACCATAATTCCTATTTTTACTCCTGCTTTTTCTAATTATTATTTTTTTATTTTATGTTGTCCCGGCTTGCTTATACTCCCCCTTTCCCTCCCATACCTTCTACCGTTTCCTTTACCTAAACAAATATCCTGTTACTGAACTTTATTTTCTACCACGCTTTATCATTATTGAAGACATTTTATTATGTTGTCTAATTTTTTGTTTGTTTTTTCTTTACTTCAATGTGGTTTTCTTACTATCATTATATATGTCATTGTCTGGTTTCTCTCTCCTATATGGCTTCATGTTTTTTACTAGACAACATATCTACTGTGACACTGAATTGTTTTGTTGATTATTTCTACCTAATAAACGATATTAAAAAAAAAAGAAGACAATTCTTTTTATGTTGAACTGGACATTTCTCTGTATCTGCATTATATGTGTAAATGTATGACCTGCCAGAGCCTAGCAGGAAGTGAGGTATTTTGGGCAATGGATGCTGGGAGGTTCCTGTTCCTGTTCTCTGAGCTCAGTTTAGTTATGTTTGTCATGCTGAGTAATCACATTTTGTTTCACTCCTGCAAGTTGTCACTTCAGTCTTTCTACTTCACAATTATATGGTGTCAGAAGTTGGCAGACATGGCTCAAGGTCTCCTTGTGGATATGATAGACCTGCTGATAGACCTGCTATCATCCTCCTCAGTTGGGCTTCTTGGAAATCATCAACCAGTCACACTTCCTATCATTACAAGGTCATTACAAGGTCTGGTCAGGTATCCAAGTCCAACCCCAAAATCCGGGACTATGCAACTCACTTCAGGGGCCGACACAGGCCCTGACATCGTCCCTCCCAGAAAACGGGGGCGGCGCGCCCCATTTCTGGGAACAGTGATCAGCCACGCCCCCCCAAACGCTGCAGCATTTCAATCATGCTGTGGCTTGAGGGGGTCTGTTAGCGTAATCACAGGACCCATTCTGCACAGACGCAGACTCCCTAACCATCAGAGATGTATGTTCATCATTGGATGAACATACATCTCTGAATCAGGCCCTTAGTAAAAATAATATATCCAGATTGTATTGGAGAGAGCAATGAACAATTCTGGTTCCACTGTTAGTGGGCAGCAGCTATACAGGGACAGATTACTGAATATATAACATGGTAATACAGGTTCGCCAGATTGTGCAGCATCAACAGTTTTTCCAGGGCAGGCCGAGGCCAGCATATGGAGTGTTTTCTTCTCCTGCTTCTGCCTCTTATAGAGGACTGTATAAACTCATGCTGACTCTCCAGCAGGCTGAAATCCGAAAGAAGCTGGTGTTAAACATGGTGTACCCCTACATAAATATAACAGTATAATAATATAGTTATATCCACTGTGATTTACCTTTCAGCTATAATGTGCCCTCCCCCAACACTAAAGCTTTCTTCAGTGCCCCCCCCTTGTAGCTTCATGTGATTTTGCCAAGGAGCAAATTTGCACCTTTTAGCTTTAGGGCTTACTCCTAGCTCTGAATGAGGCCTACAGAGATAATATAATACATATGTACCAATAAATTGAATGACTATGTGGGATGATCAGAAAAAAGTAGAAGATCATGACAACACCCAACTGCTTGAAGAACGCGGTCAGTTTCTGAGTTGTCTCCTGGATATTTAGGTTAAACTTTGCAGCAAGAGAAGCCAGAGACTGAGGAGGGACAGATACCATAACCAGCTTGCACTGAGACAAGTTCTTTGTTGGAGGAGTAAGCAAAAAAAGAAAAGACATGGTGACTATGGTGCAGCTCCTCACGGCTCTGTTGTGTGATAAAACAAAATACTTTCCGCAGACGTTACACCGCTGCTGCAGGTTAAGCAATCGTTCGGGGTAATCTTTGCTTTCTCCATCTTTCGGGAAGCTCTATCCTAAAAGATAAATACAAATTCTGACTTTGTAATGGGTGTTGGCTTTGAAACATTATAATATACAGGACAGGATATATTGAGAAAACGTAATCAAAGTGCTGACATGGCTGGTACAGGGGATTCATCAGGCAGTGTAGGACCAGTCGTTCAATGATAATGTTGTGAAAGTAGATTTGCAGTGTTTTAAAGCGCGTCCATTGTGTGCACATAGTAGAGCAGGGGTCAGGGAACTTTTTAACCTTTTACCCCAAAATATGTTTAGATACGCTGACGTTACCCCCTTGATTTGAAAGGAAGGAAAATCCTTTAGTAGTGCCCCCATATAATGCCCCCATAGTTATGCCCCATGTAGCAGTGCCCCCATAGTTATGCCCCTGTAGTAGTGCCCCCATAGTTATGCCCCATGTAGCAGTGCCCCCATAGTTATGCCCCTGTAGTAGTGCCCTCATAGTTATGCCCCTGTAGCAGTGCCCCCATAGTTATGCCCCACATCATAGTGCCCCCATAGTTATGCCCCTGTAGCAGTGCCCCTATATTTATGCCCCATAGTTATGCCCCTGTAGTAGTGCCCTCATAGTTATGCCCCTGCAGCAGTGCCATAGTTATGCCCCTGTAGCAGTGCCCTCATAGTTATGCCCCTGTAGCAGAGTCCCCATAGTTATGCCCCTGTAGCAGAGCCCTCATAGTTATGCCCCATAGCAGTGCCCCCATAGTTATGCCCCTGTAGCAGAGCCCTCATAGTTATACCCCTGTAGCAGTGCCCCCATATTTATGCCCCTGTAGCAGAGCCCCCATAGTTATGACCCTGTAGCAGAGCCCTCATAGTTATGCCCCATAGCAGTGCCCCCATAGTTATGCCCCTGTAGCAGAGCCCTCATAGTTATACCCATGTAGCAGTGCCCCCATAGTTATGCCCCTGTAGCAGTGCCCGCTCGACTGCTCCTTGGAAACATGGAAGAGACGTCATGAAATCTCTCACCAGTGCGCATGGAGAAAGGCGGAAGCTGGAGTTCAGAAGAGAACTCTAGCCTTCTGGCTAATGCGGCACTGCAGGGAAGGAGCCGGGCGCCAGCTGGTAATAACATCTCAGTGGGCGTTCAGCTTAGAGCCTCCCTGCGGTGCCGGGCTGGAGGTCACTGACACCGGGTGCAGCAGGTGCGCCTCTGCGTACAGCGCCAGTGACCTCCATTCCTGGGGGGTAATGGATGGATAGCCGGGTATGCAATGATTCATATGCATGCCCGGCTGTCCGTCCATTACCCCCAGGAATTTCAGTTTTAGCCCAAATGGGGTAATTTACCCTTGTTCCCCGACCACTGTAGTAGAAGTAGCAAATTTGTGAGTTAAACCAACTTTTATGAGATGAAGCAATGATGTCAGTGAGGCAGCACTGTAAAGGGAGCTGTGTGCGAATCACCACAGGAACCTGGGGACAGCTGCAGAAGTGTGTCTTTACTAGCTGCTGACATGCTGAATAATGGCCGCCGAGGCACTTCCTGAATAAGAAGTGGATGGCAGTGGTGCAACTTCTACCATCTACATTACAGCTTACATCTACATCCGCTTTTCAAACATAAAGAACCGTAAATAGGTGTGTGGGCATAAGACAGTGTGACAGGAGTTAGATGGAAGACAGTGTGCAACAAAGAACAAACATGATATGAAGAAAGTAGGGAATTAAGTAACATAGTCCTAGAATCTTGCCTGAAAGTTTTCCCAGACCTGGTGACAAAGAAAGGGGCCAGCATTGTACCCGGTGGCTGAATGGGCTCACTATTGGGGAAGGGAATGGGACTGTCCTGCATTCCAATAGGTACTTCTTAGGAGACTCATTATTCATGATAAGTATCCTGATACCTTCAGTCATTGTCAGGGGAGGTGGAGGTGTTGGCTCACATACCCCTAGGAGGTGGCACCTGTTGCACTCATACAAGGCACCGTCAAATTGCACCACTTGGAGGATCCCTGCACCGTTCCGACTCTGTCAAACCCGACAGGGGTCTGGATGTATATGGTCTGCACCAGGGATCAACTGGCTTAAGCGATTGCATGTTTTATCATGAGTGGCTTTGAGCTGCAACCTGGAGCTCCGCAAAGTATTTTGCACATTGTTTGCAACTTGTGGTCTAAGGTCCTGATTCATTACAGATCGCAACTGTGATTGCAATAGCGATTACACACACAGTCTCACTGCGAAGTATGCTAATACACTGTGATCGCTATGCTGTCGCAACACAACATACGCATGCCCACTTTACCTTACACACATTCATAATCCTTAGCAAGACTGCGAAACCATCGGTACAATCGAGTACCATCGCAGCCTCACGCACACTTGCACAAGCTCTGACCTTGCTCAGGAATTGCTAACCTCATCGCACGCTATGAGTACTCAAGCCGCGTATGCAGAGGCGTTTCTAGAGAGGAGGGGGCCCATGTGCAGTCTACGACACAGGCCCCCTACTCTCTGTCCGGCGACTGGCAGCGCACTGAGCTGTGCACGGCCAGCGCCAGAGTTATAGACTCTGGACACTAGAGTGCACCCAGAGTCTATAGGGTATGGGCAGGTCACCGGGAAAATTTCCATGGCGGCCATTTTCCAGTTGTCTTTACAGCGCCGGACCACCATGCCGACGTGGGACTCCAGGGTGGTAAGTAATACTATGGATGCAGGGTGTGCTGTGCGGGGCCCGGCTGGAACCTGCCCTGCACACCCTGAACCAATTATAGATATGCCCCTGTGCGTACAGCATTGCAATGGATAATTTATGCACGCCCCTGTAATGTCGTTCAAATGCACTGGTACGCCTGCGTTTCATTGACCACCCCCCATCACCTCCCACAAACGGTACTTCCTGTCAATCACTCTGCAATGGGTCAGCTTAGTTACTGCGATCGCAGTACCGATCACAGTGGCTGGTTTGCGCACGCTCACTGCGATGCTTACGCAGAACGCAGTAATCATCCAATTGCGTACGTAGTTGCAGTTGCGATTGGTAATGAATCAAGCCCTAAGTTGGAACTTGGTGGTTGGAATGAAGGTGTGGATGCACCTGGACATAAGGCGTTGAGCAGAAAAGGGAAGTCCATCTTTCTGAGTATTTCTCAATTTGAGGAGCGCCATAAATACATCAGAACCATCTCTATAACATTTATCTAACAGGAGCTTCACAGAACGTACTGCCCTTTCTCCTAGTCTATTGCTCCCGGCACTTAGCTCTAAAGCTTACTGCACACCAGATGTCCAGGGTTACAGAGCAGGAGCCCAGCGATCAGATGACCAGATCACAGAGGAGCTCACCGATCACTGGGTCCTCGGTGCAGGTAAGTGTTATTTTTTTATTTTCTATTATAACTTTTTTTTTCTTTGTAGTTAGTCTGTGGTCTATCAGACGAACAGGCTGATCAGAGAAATCTACTCCGAGCTCTCTACTTCCTGTCAGTAGGCAGGAAAGGCTGAGCTGGAGTAGGGGAAATGGGGATAAGCCTTCATAACACAATCTCCAAGTGGCATTATGTGGCAGTGGTAATATTTTACTATTTATTTTAGTAAATCTTAAACAGATCGTATTTCCCATTAAAAGTATGGGAAATTCCATCTGCATACTAAAAGATTGCGAATTTAAGGGCTTGGAGGAGTTTATTATGAAAACTCATCCAAAAGCCCTTTGATGCATTTAAGTGATACTAAAATAAAGGGAAAAGGATGTTAAAACACACATTTTCTCATTATTTTAGTAAAAATAGATTGCTAAACAGGCCCCTTAATGAGGAGAGTCTCTGCCTAATATGCAGTGACATACTGTACAGTAGGTTTATACAATATAGCATGTCACATCTAGGGAAGCCAATTCCGGACCATTTTTTCAATCAGGATGGAAAAAATCTTAATCCTGGAATTGCGTTGTACATAGAAAATATCATTCTACTTTACTTTTAATATTATTACCAGTTATTTCTATAGCGCAAACATATTCCACAGCGCTTTACAGAGAATATTTGTCCATTCACATCAGTCCCTGTCCCAGTGTAGTTTACCTATATTCCCTGTACATGCACACATGCACTAGGGTTCATTTTTGGGAATCGGTATATAATGCCGGCCGTCAGGATGCCTCCTGTCAAAATACAGACAGCGGCATCCCGATGGTTGGTAATCCAATACGGGACGGGTAAGTATACTTACCCTCCCCCCTTCTCTCCCTAACCCTCCCTTCTTGTAGCCTAAACCTAACCCTCCCCGTTAGTGTCTTAACCTAAGTCTCCCCCCTTCGTGCCTAAACCTAACCCTCTCCCCTTAGTGCCTAACCCTAACCCCCCCACCAGTGTTGCCTAACCCTCCCTAGGGGTGCATAACACTAACCTCCCCCCAAAAAAACCTAACGCTAACCCCGCTATGTTACCTAACCCTCCCTGCCTGCGGCTAACAGCTAAGACACCCCGGACTTACCTTGTTCGGGCTGGCATCTGTCTGTGTTCCGGCATTGGTATTAAGATAGGCGTCTGTATTTGGACTTCCAGCATCGGGATTCAGACCGGCAGCATGCCATTCACCGGTCTGCTAACTACATCCCTGTCAAAATACAGACAGCGGCATCCCTATGGTTGGTAATCCAACACGGGACGGGTAAGTATACTTACCCTCCCCCCTTCTCCCCCTAACCCTCCCTTCTTGTAGCCTAAGCCTAACCATCCCCGTTAGTGTCTTCACCTAAGTCTCCCCCCTTCGTGCCTAAACCTAACCAGCATGCCATCCGCCGGTCTGCTAACTACATCCCTAATTTTTGTTGTGAACCAATTGACCTACCAATATATTTTTGGAGTGTGGGAGCAAATCTGAGTACCCGGAGGAAACCCACGCAAGCTCAGGGAGAATATACAAACTCTACAAAGTTAGGGCCGTAGTCTCAGTGCTGTAAGGCAGTAATGCTAACCATTACACCATCTGTTACAAAGATAAAAATGGCCCAGCAAAGGCCCACAGGAAAAAAATTAATTGTTCATGACACCCCATGTTATTTTGTTCCTGTGGTATAGGGGTCTCTGAAAGTTTTCTTTTTTTCTGTGGGCCTGTTCTTCTGGCCCAAAAGCACAAGCCCATAGGAAAATAAAATTTTCAGAGCCCCTATAAAATAACTTTAATTTCCTAGCGCCCCCCCTCCCCAGCCCAGCAATACCAAACTAAGAAATAAAAAAAACATTCATTGACACCCTCCAGACAGCACACACACAGGACAGCTGTGTTCTCTCTCCAGTCCTCCGTCCTCCCAAAACTTGCAGCTTGCAGGGGTCCAGGGCAGTCACACAGCAGCAGCGATCCGTCGCACTCCAGTCCGCACTGCCCGCTGAGCTCACCGCACTGCCTGCCCGCCAGCCAGAGCAGCGCGCTTTGAGTTCATTGCTGCCTGGCTGCAGTTCAATCCTGTGAATCATTGTATTTGAAGTGCCAATCCCGGGATTCAAATCCTGGCGTTTTTTGGCCTAAAATCCCGAGATCGGCCACCCTAGTTACAACAGGGCAACATTTAGAAACAATGATATTACCCAAACAAATAATGCACATGAAGTTCTTTGTATTCAAAATAACTCTCCCGCCCATCTGTCCTGAATTGACATGCCAGCAGACCGAGAATCTCAGTCTGACACTACGCCCCACTACGCTACCACTGTAGCACTAGTACAGGGCATGGCAATTATTTCAGTTTGGGGGCCACTTAACAAACTGATAAATAATTACCCCCATATATTCTTTAGTGTAGTTTAGAGGTCCCTAATCTCAGATTCCTTTCAACTCATGCAGTAGTTTACATGCCTTACACTCCTGGCCCTTACTAGCTTCTTCTCTTTGGCTTACCCCACCCACAGCAGTGATGGCTCCTGCCAGGCACTGATGTGTCATGCACAAGGTCTGGCCTTCCATGCAGATGGTATACCTCTCTGCTTAGCAGAGCAGCGGTGCATAGATGTTGTGCACATGCAGGCGGCGTCTATTCAGTGCAGAGAGAGACTGGGGGCATGCCAGCAGCTCCCGGAGCGCCAGGCATGCTCCCATCATGACAAAAATGATGGCAAGGCTCACGGGTCTGGCTGGCCCCATGACCCACATTCCTTGGAGAGAGGCCGCATCCCCTTTTTGGGCGTGCGCGGATTCGGTCCCAATATGCATTTGGAAAAATTGGGAGGTATGACATAACTATTGGCCCTTTATACTGAAAATTGTTCCATGAACGTAACCGCCATACATTTGCTCATTACTAGTAAAAATCATACTTATTGTTTTTTTAGGACACACATACCTCCTAATTTGTCTTTTTGTGAAACATGTTAATACTGTAATAAGGAAAACTAGAATTCTAAACCCTGGTAGCTTTTAGATTTCTTTTGATCTTCAATTAAAGTATATTTCAAACTCATCCTGACTGCACAATATTTATGGCTTCAAGACTTTTCACCTATTTAGACTTATTTATCACAACATTTTAACACAAGTGCAATGTATACAAAAAGTGAATCATAACATGAAATGGGAGTCCTTGCACCATACCAATTTGTGTTAAGATCTGCAGTGTTTAAATTTACGATCTAAATAAAATTAGTAATTTTCCTGTGCACAATAGTTTGTATGGTATATGCAGCAGCTCATGCTATGCTGCCATCTACTGGTTGCAAATTGCTTTGCAGATACAGAAGCCAATTGGATAAATACATCCCAGGGGTGCTTAATCCTTTAATTGCAGTTGTTTATCCTAGATTTGGCCTTCAGGTGGCCTCAGCATTATTCACATTTTCATTCTGCATCAGCAATTACTTTTATTCCATCAAATCTAACTCTATATTGTTTTTCACAGCATAGCAAAGTTAAACAAATAAGGTTTCAATCAATTAAACATTCAACAAAAGCAACACTGTTATACAAGTCTTATCTAGTCTAGTTACACAGACTAAATGGCCATGTCCCATTTACGCTGTGACCACACACCTCTTACTTGTAATCTGGCCTAAGTACAAAAACTATCAAAGCTAGGAGGTACGATAAACACACACACACACACATATATATATATATATATATATATATATATATATGAAAAAGAAGTGTAAGAAGACATGCGCCTAATAGTGTAGTATTTAAAAATGGTGATAATTCGTGCTCATAGAAGTGATTGTGCGTACCAGAAAGAAAAACTTAGAAAACTAATCCTACCGCAAGCTGATCTCTGCTTAAAAAGAAAAAAAAAATTATAAAAAAAAAAAAAAAATTCACTTACCTGACTCCAGGGACAGGTGGTCGGGGCTCCGCTGATGTTCTCCCTCAGGTCAGCTGGTCTCTCATGGTGCACTGCGGCCCAGTCATCAGGTGATCGGGTCCTAGTGCAGTATGGGATATCAGCTGACCGAAGGCATGGAAGACATCACCGGAGCACCGATGATTGCAAGTAAGTGTTGCAGGGGTGTCCGCGATCGTGGGGGGTGGGGCTTAACAACGGGGCAGGGCTTAGCGTCGGGGGGGGTTGCAGCGGCAGCCGGTCGGCGCATGCGTGGGCACTTTGTCACGGTATTTTTTGCGAAAATACCGGGACTAGTGTGCGGAGGGGATTCGCAGGGACAGAGCTTTCTCACAAGCTCTGTCCCTGCAAGGGATTTGTAGTAAATCCCTGTGATACTGCCTGAATTCGCAATGCGAATTCAGTCGCTAATATCACACTACAATCTGCATTACAAATGCATATTGTAGTAAATAGAGCCCTTAATGAGGTTTTACCATTAGTATGTCTCACCTGATATTCCCACACCAGCTTACATCACTGGTCCAGTAAGTCCTTTGTTAACATCTTGGATTTATTGCCATATTCTAGCGTGTATGTGATTTTGCTTTATTTCTGTTCTGTTCTACATCATTTATTATCAGCACAATATTATATTATATTGATTCCAGCTTGATTAAGATTGTAACATATACATACAGTATTTGTAGTTTTGCTATGTATTATGTTTTCATATTATCCAACTTATGTATATTCATTTTTTCAGTGTGACCTGTGTGTATCATGTCTCCATGGTGATGGTTCTTCTTTCACTGACGTGCACGGCGCTGATGTGCTGCTGACGTCATTCTTGTGCGTCTCCACCCTTCGGGCTGGCTTGGCACGCACAGATTTTCACATGCTGGGTGGGAAGGTATAAGGTAAGGTGATTTTAACTATTTGTATAGTTCCTGATGAAAATAAACGATTGAAATGTTGAAACAACTTTGCTGTGTTGGAGTTTCTATCTATTTGATATGCCCTGAGTGCCACACCTTTGGTATTGCTGCTACTGTTATTTTGTGGGGCGCAGTTGTATTCTCTATACGAGTGCCGCACCATTGTGGCTCTTATATATATATATATATATATATATGTAGCATCACAAGGGTTCCGCAGCACCTAACAAAGTACATAAACAGATTGAGCAAAACAAGAAAAGTGACTTACAGTACAAAACATTGTGGTACAAGGGAATGGTTTATAAACTTTGCTTCATTAGTGGTCATAATACTCAAATAAGCAGCAGGACGTCAGAAACCAAGGATTAGTTGTTATGTTACGGAGTATGGAGCAGATGAAAGTAAAAGTAATGGAAGGAAGAGCACATGAGGAAAGAGGGCCCTGCTCGTGAGCGTTTACATACACCGATCATCCATAACATTAAAACCATCTGCCTAATATTGTGTAGGTCCCTCTTGTGCCACTAAAACAGCTCTGACTCATAGAGGTATGGACTCCACAAGACGTCTGAATTTGTCCTGTGGCATCTGACCGCAAGATGTTAGCAACAGATCCTTTAAATCCTGTAAGTTGCGAGGTGGGGCCTCCATAGCAGAATCACAAGTCCGGCAGTTGGAAGCCCAACAGTGGATGCCCAACATGGGTGAAAATCCTGATCGTCCCTAAGGTAAGTATAGAGTATAGACTAAACTAATTCCCTCCCCTAACCCTAACCCTCCCTTAGGGGTGCCTAACCCTATCCTTCCCCCCAGTGCCTTAACCTAATCCCCCCTCTAAGTGCCTAAACCTAACCCCCCCTTCCCCGCCACCTAAACCTAAGTCACCCAGGAGGGGTGCCTAACCCTAAGTCCCCCCCGGGGGTGCCTAACCCTAACCCTCAATCCCCCTAACCTAACCCTAACCTCCCGGGTGGGTGCCTAACTCTAAGTCCCCCCTGGGAGCCCTAAACCTAACCCCCCCGCGCGGCTGTCCGCGCACGACGTCCCTTCGATCGGGATGCCGGGCGCCGACCTCCCGGCGTCGGTAAAATGACAGGCGTCTAGATTTAGATGCCTGTCAGTTAACCCTCGCCGGGATAAAGCAGTCTGGAAGCCGGCTGTCGGGATTAGGTCCGCCGACTTCCCGACTGCATACCTCCATAGATCGGAAGCTCAGACTTGTGTTTCTATCTCATTCCACAAATTGAGATCTAAGGAATTTGGAGACCAAGTCAGTACTTTGAACTCTGTGACATGTTCCTGAAAATTTTTTGCAGTGTGGCAGGGCCCATTATCCTGCTGAAAGAGGCCACTGCTATCAGGGAATATAGTTGCCATGAAGGGGTGTACCTGGTCTCCAACAATGTTTATGTACATGGTACATGTCAAAGTAACATCCACATGAATGCCAGAACACAAGTGTCACGGCCAGGGTTTCTCGGCATGGTGGTCAGCAGGTATTACCTGTGAGGTCACAATGGCGGGGGGTGTCTGGCAGTGGTGCTGGTGTTTGGCGAGTGGCTTTGGCTGCACGTGGTTCTGTGCGGGCACATTGTCATTCAGGGCTGATAAGGTCTGGCGGTGTTTCCGTTCTGTTTGGCATGGGCGCCGCCATCTTGCCTTCTGACCATGTGATTCAACTGCCCAATCCTGGTGAGTCATGTGTTCCCTCCAGCCAGTCATAGCGCGGCACGGGGTATTTAGGAAGGTCCAGAGCCTTCCTTCATTGCCAGTGCAATGTGTATCTCAGCCTAGCTGAGAGGGAGTTCTCTGTGCTCACCTCTTGTTACCTGTGTAAACGCTACCTGCCAGCCTGCTTGTCAACTCCTAAAACCTGCTGGACTACCCTGCATCCTCCACCACCTTTTCCTCTGCCTGAGTGCCTGAGCCTGCTGACACCCTGCACCCTGCCTCCATTTCACTCCCAGCTGGACTCATCACCACTGCCTGTATTTATTTCAGCTCACTAACCTGCATACCGGACTGTTCTTATCTGCCACTTTCTGGACATTCTCCCATTATCCTCACTACAGTAATCAAGTGCACTTTAGTGCTAGACCTGGACTTTTTGCTTTTGCCATTCCCATGTCTTCTAAGCCACTCATTAAAAATTCTACCTTTTTATTTAAATCTGCTTCTGTGTTTGCTCCTGTCACCACCCTGGGCCCACAACTAAACCAGAACATTACAGTTTGCACTGGCCACATGGATGCGGCCACGGAACAGGAGTCTGGAGTGGATTTATTCCGGTGCATTTCTGGTCGTCTAGAAAACATGGAAACTATGCAGCATCAAATGGCTCAATTTCTGCAAGAGATGTCTATGCGACAGGATAATTTGCAAACTTCCTTATCCACCCCTGGAGTACCAGCAACTACATCCACTTCAGCGTCTGGGAATACAGGAGGTAGGTCACCTCCCCGCTTACATCTCCCTATGCCAAGCAAATTCGATGGCAATCCTAAACTCTGTTGTGGATTCCTAAATCAGTGTGATATACACTTCACTTTACAGCCTGATAACTTTTTAACTACAAGAACCAAAGTGGCTTACATCGTCTCTCTGCTATCCGGCCTGACCTTGGATTGGGCTTCACCACTCTGGGAGCGTTCAGATCCACTGCTGGATAACTACGCAGACTTCGTGTCATCATTTAGGAGGATGTTTGATGAACCTGGACGTACTGTATCAGCATCGTCTAGCATCATGACACTGAGACAAGGAATCCATCCTGTCAGCCAATATGCCGTGCAGTTTCAAATCTTGGAATCAGAGCTCAGATGGAATGAGGAAGCCCTCACCTCAGCCTTTTGGCATGGCCTGTCAGATCGACTAAAGGATGACCTGGTCACCCGTGAGCTTCCTACTAACCTAAACGACATGATTTCACTTTGTAATAAAATTGACCTGAGCTTCAGAGAATGTCAGGCTGAAAAGCACAGAACCGACAGGCAAAGGTCATTTACCCCTTCCTTTCCTACCCATCCTATTCCTTCCCCTACAGATGAAGAGCCAATACAGATGAATCCTAAACACCTCTCCAAAGAAGAATGACAGAGAAGATTACAGAAAAACCTCTGTCTCTCTGCGAAGAGTCAGGTCACCTGGTGGTCTCTTGCCCCCGTAAACCGGGAAATGCCAAATCCTAACTGACCCTGGGGACATCAAGTTAGGAGTTATGAGCCTGTCCCCAAATACTAAAGATTTCAAAATTACCTTAGCTTTGGATCTCAAACCTAAACCTGTCTTTGCTACTGCTCTACTTGACTCTGGAGCAGCCAGAAATTTCATGACTTCCAGTTTAATCGGCCAACTACAGATTCCTTGTACATCTCTCAATCACGTGATTTCCCTGACCACTGTAGATGGACATCCTCTAATTAATGGAATAGTCACCAAGGAGACTCAACCAGTACTAGTCCGAATTGGGGCACTTCATTCTGAGTCTTTAACATTCTTAGTGATACCAGAGGGTTCTCAAGAAATCATCCTAGGTCTACCCTGGTTACGGCAGCATAATCCCAGGATAGACTGGTGTTCCATGCAGATTCTTTCGTGGGGTACAGACTGTCAGAAATCCTGTCTTCCCAAGATACGACCTGTAAGAAAGACAGCTCCATTAATATCCTCAGGTATTCCTAAGGAATACCAGATGTTTGCTGATGTGTTTTCTGAGCAACAAGCAAATGTCTTACCTCCTCACAGAGAATGGGATTGTCCAATCGATCTAATACCTGACAAGATACCTCCTCGTGGTCATACCTATCCGTTATCCTTGCCCGAGACTCAAGCCATTTCCGAATACATCCGGGACAACCTGGCGAAGGGTTTTATTCATCCTTCCACCTCACCTGCTGGAGCTGGGTTCTTTTTCGGTGGCAAGAAGGACGGTGGCCTGAGACCTTGTATAGATTACTGGGGTCTTAATGACATAACAGTAAAGAATCGTTACCCTCTTCCCCTGATTACAGAGTTGTTCGATAGGGTAAAGGGCTCCATCATATTTTCAAAGCTAGATCTAAGAGGGGCTTAAAATCTCATCCATATTCGTGCTGGCAATGAATGAAAGACCAGGGATGGACATTTCGAATACTTGGTGATGCCCTTTGGATTATGCAATGCCCCTGCTGTTTTTCAGAGTTTTGTTAATGAGATTTTTCAGGACCTGTTATACGTCTCGGTTGTTGTCTACCTGGACGATATACTAATTTTTTCGTCTTCTGTAGTTAAACATCAAGAACATGTGAAGGAAGTTTTAACTCATCTGAGAAAGAACCACCTTTACTGCAAGTTGGAGAAATGTGTCTTCAGTGTACCCAGTGTGCCTTTCCTTGGCTATGTCATCTCTGGTTCCAGTCTGGAAATGTATCCCAAGAAGGTACAGGCGATTTTGGATTGGACCCGACCTCAGACTTTGAAAGCCATCCAGAGAATGCTGGGGTTCGCCAACTACTATAGACGCTTCATCAATGGATTCTCGTCATTACTGGCTCCCATTACAGCCCTGACCCGTAAAGGTGCCAATCCTGCCCTATGGTCACCTGAGGCAGTGTCTGCTTTCCAGCTCCTAAAACAAGCCTTTATTTCTGCTCCAGTCCTTCGACAGCCAGATCTGGATAGGCCTTTTTTATTGGAAGTGGACGCATCATCAGAAGCTGTGGGAGCAGTCCTATCCCAGCGTTATGAGGACAATCGAGTTCATCCCTGTGGGTTTTTCTCCAAGAAGTTCTCGCCTGCCGAAAGAAATTATTCCATAGGCGAACAAGAACTCCTGGCAGTGAAGTTGGCATTAAAAGAATGGAGATACCTGCTGGAAGGAGCAAAGTTTCCCTTCACTGTGTTTACTGACCATAGAAACCTCCTTTTTCTCAAGAATCTTCAATGTGTAAGTCCTCGTCTGGCCCGATGGGCAATATTTTTTGGCAGGTTCCGGTTTACCCTGACCTTCTGGTCTGGGTCACTTAATCAAAAGGCAGATGCCCTATCTAGATCTCTCCTCTGTGATGACAAATTAGAGAATCAACACAATACCACTGTCTTGGAGTCAAGAGTGTTCACCACCTTACAGGTCCAGCCTCCTACTGGGAAATCTTTCGTGGCCCCGAAGTTAAGGAAGCAGCTCCTCACTTGGACACATTCCTCTCGTTTCGCAGGGCACTCAGGCACCTGGAAGACCTTGGAGTTTTTAAAAATAAACTATTGGTGGCCATCCATGAAAGCGGACGTATTGGAATTCATTTCCTCATGCTCCTCTTGTGCCCAGCATAAATCTTCTCGACAGGCTCCGGCTGGTGAATTGTTGCCACTACCCACTCCATCACATCCGTGGACGCATCTCTCCATGGACTTCGTCACAGATCTGCCAAACTCTCAAGGGTTCACTACTATCTGGGTCGTAGTGGACCGATTCTCAAAGATGGTCCATTACATACCCATAAAGAAACTGCCTACTGCTCCTGACTTGGCTCACCTATTCGTTCAACACATATTCCGTCTCCATGGTCTTCCTGTTGAGATAGTCTCTGACCATGGTGTTCAGTTTACTGCAAAGTTTTGGAGGGCCTTATGTTCTGTACTTCAGGTGAAATTAAATTTTTCCATGGCTTACCATCCGCAAAGCAATGGGTTAATCAAGACCTAGAGACCTTCCTGAGGAAATTTATGACATCGTCTCAAGATAATTGGGCTGCATTGCTGCCATGGGCCGAGTTCGCACATAATGCCTCCTACCACTCTTCAACAAATCAAATTCCATTTCAGATCGTTTATGGTCTTCACCCCCGCGTTCCTGGATTTCAAAGTCTGCCTGTCTTTGATGTCCCAGCCGTAGAAGACATGGTGCAGGATTTTGCTGCCATCTGGACTCAAGTGCGTGCTGACTTGCTGAAGGCGTCCTCTCGTTATAAAATCCAGTCAGACAAAAAGCGTAGGAAGGTACCACGCATGCAAGTTGGAGACCAAGTCTGGTTGTCCACCCGGAACCTTCGTCTTCGAGTCCCATCTATGAAATTTGCCCCACGCTTCATCGGTCCCTTCACCATCATAGAAGTCATTATCCCTGTGGCTTATTGCCTACAGTTGCCCCCATACCTGAAAATCCCCAACTCCTTTCACATTTCCTTACTCAAACTCCTGGTGCTGAACAAGTTCCACAGAATCCTGCCTGCTTCTCCCCAAGTCCAGACGGAAAGAGGAGTCGAGTTTGAGGTCTCCCAGGTCTTGGATTCCTGTCTTTGCAGAGGTCGTTTGCAATATCTGCTGGATCGGAGGGGTTATGGTCCAGAGGAGCGCTGTTGGACCAATGCCCGAGACATCCATGCTCCTGCACTCATCAGGAAGTTCCATTCTGCCCATCCGGAGAAGCCTGGTGAGTGTCCTGATGCCACCCAAAAAGGGGGGCGGGTACTGTCACGGCCAGGGTTTCTCGTCATGATGGTCGGCGGGTATTACCTGTGAGGTCACTATGGCGGGGGGTGTCTGTTAGTGGTGCTGGTGTTTGGTGAGGGACTTTCGCTGCGCGTGGTTCTGTGTGGACACATTGTCATTCAGGGCTGATAAGGCCTGGCGCTGTTTCCTTTCCGTTTGGCATGGGCGCCGCCATCTTGCCTTCTGACCATGTGATTCAACTGCCTAATCCTGGTGAGTCATGTGTTCCCTCCAACCAGTCATAGCGCGGCATGGGGTAATTAGGAAGGTCCAGAGCCTTCCTTCATTGCCAGTGCAACATGTATCTCAGCCTAGCTGAGAGGGAGTTCTCTGTGCTCTCCTCTTGTTACCTGTGTAAACGCTACCTGCCAGCCTGCTTGTCAACTCCTAAAACCTGCTGGACTACCCTGCATGCTCCGCCACCTTTTCCCCTGCCTGAGTCTGCTGACACCCCGCACCCTGCCTCCATTTCACTCCCAGCTGGACTTATGACCTCTGTCTGTATTTATTTCACTCCCAGCGGGACTCATCACCACTGCCTGTATTTATTTCAGCTCACTAACCTGCATACCGGACTGTTCTTATCTGCCACTTTCTGGACATTCTCCCATAATCCTCACTACAGTGATACAGCCTTGAGGAAGAGTGTTTGATACTCGAAATGCATTGGCAGCTGGGATTTATCTGCTCTCAACATTTGGAAACCTGGAACTGTGTCTGGCTAGCCAAACCAGAAGCCTAAAGGGACAATTGTGATTATCCGGAAGTCTCCCTTTTTTATGTCTTCTTGAAGCACCGAATCTGGTGCCATACACGGTACGGTTCCAACTTTTTATATGTCTGGATATCATTTGCACCTTGGGTGATCCCAGAAAGTGTTTACATTGTGCATTATTTTATTTCTGTGGAAATCTTTATAAGACATATTTTGTTTGAACCTTTTTTTCTTTTTTCAATTAAATTGTGAAATATTACACCATATTGCGGTCTCCTCTTTTTCCCCTTTTTTGTCTCCTTTTCACATGCTTTGGAGGAACATGGAACTGGACTCACTACATTAGAAACAACCCAAGATCAACAAATTAAAGGAGAAATATATGAGAGACTTTTAATAATATTTTGGACATTCCTTGTTCTTTCTATTCTGCCATTTGTTTGTTTTAATTTTATTTATTTATTTTTGATTGCATCAGCGCCTTTGTGTATTACCACTTCATATATTGCATTTTATCATTACTGTTCTCGGTGGGAACATTGGTTCTTTATACTTTGGCAGCTAGCTTGCGCCAGTGTGTGCTCTTAAATTTTGTTTTATTGTAGTTAAGATGTGCACCCACAAAATTAACAAATTAATTTCTTGTATGAAAATTAATAAGCAGTATTTACTACTTATAATTGTGTGTTAAACCTTTAGGTGCAACCAGGTCACCTGTAAAAGGATAATTACTGGCGACCTTTACTTTGTGTGTTCACTTTTGAAGGTCCCCTTCAGCTTTTATATGTACCATATACTCAGTCCGTTTTTTGACACTTGCATGTTCAGTATTAATGACCTTTACTCTGACCTTTTATAAGAACCTATTATAGGATAGGTATACTCACATAGGTGGTTTTTCTATACGTGACATGTATACATCACCTAAATAAGGGTCAATTGCTGGTAAACCGTCATATTAAACATAATATTTTTTTGGAATATTCTAGTGCTGATATATAGTCTCTGCATTAAATGTTACACATGGGGTTTTATTACATCTGTTTAGAGCCTTGAGACAAATGTGTGTTATACATCAGAGGAAATATGTATATACCATTATATATTTTCTCCTGTGCCTACAAAAGTATTGGTACCAACACAATAATATTGGGACCAACACAATCCAGTTGATGTGATTATACCCAAGACATCAGATTACTGAGATTAAATATTTCGCCTCTACTTACTTTGGAATTGTTTAGCCCAAATGGACTCAGAAAAATCATAGCTTTGATTTCAAATACAAATGGATACTTAGAATTGTGAGTCCCTTAGGAAAAATATATATTTTCTTTATTTTGAAATAGAGCCAGTAATATTCAACCATGTATTCCCCTACTTAATTTTAATAAAAGTTATTTTATCTTTATTAACAGTGTAAAATGTAAGAGTGCCCCACAAAAGAGTCTGCTATCTTTTTTGATAAAATACTTAGGGCACTATATACTACAATTTGTATTTAAAATGCAGTTGTAGTGTGATATCTTCACAGAGATTTATAAAAAAAATCCCTTGCGGGACAGAGCTTGCAATATAGCTCTGTCCCTGCGAATCCCCTCCGCAGACTTCTTACTGTATTTTTCATACAAAAAAATAGTGAGAAGATGCCTGTGCATGCGCTGCTGACTCACAACTCCTCGACCCAACACCCCACCTCCCCCGCATTTTTTTTTTTACGAATTCTACTCTATTTTCACTTTATTTTAGTAAAATAATGTTAATAAATAATAATTAGAGCCCATAGACTCTTGGCAGTAACACCAACACACGTTTGGGCTCTGAAGATCTTCCACTAGTGGATTGGAAGTCGGAGTCCTACGTTGGGGAAGAACCGGAGGCAAGGGTCCTGGATATATGTCTCCCTCATCCACAAATACTGGATGTTGGTTAGACCTGATCAAAGGCGCGGAGTCTAACCTACTGGGAGGTGTTTACCAGTGACCCCTCCATTTGGGATTTGGGTTTAAGCTGCACCTTGCAAGCAGGTCGCGGCCCTTTGGTCAGGTATCCGGTACAAGCGGGAAATGGAAGAACACAAACACAGGGAAAGTGCAGGAGGAACCCAAGAGAGAAATAGAACAGTCCTGTTCAAAATGCTCTGAGGATCCGAATGCAGAATGATGTAATATACTCACTATGAATCCAGATGTAAGATTGGTACAGGAGGATGGCACTAGGAGTCAGTACTCGGATGACGCAGGGCTGTCTTAACAGCAGTCTGGGCCCTGGGCAAAGCAATGCACTGGGGCCCCTACCCACACATTCACGGGGTGTCAGGCTTCCGGTGTAGGTCTAATGACAGGCGTCGAGATTTCGACGCCTGTCATTTGTAGTATCATACCAAGATTTGACAGTCGGGAAGCCGGAGGTCGACATTGCGACCGTCGGCTTCCTGACTGCATCCCCAGACAGACACAGAGGTAAGAGGGCCCCTGCTAACTATTAACATTAAGGTACAAACATTATCCCAACAAGGATGGATACAAAATGGTGTATGCAGACACTGGGGCCATATTCTGAGATAATATCACACTGGATAGATTATGACGTCTGTAGATATGGAACCATGTGACGTCCTGAGATAATATCAAATGGTGTCTTTAGATACAGGGCCACATCCTGAGATGACATCACACTGGATGGATTAATACATGGTGTCTGTAGCTATGGGGCCTCATCCATAGAGAATATCACACTGGATGCACCATGACAGTGTCTGTAGATATGGAGCCACTTCCTGAGATAATATCACAATGGATGGATATACAGATTACACCTGTGTGCAGGAGGAGGACACATACTGTATGTAGTAGATACTGATCGCCTATCCAAACAAATGAAGATCTTTAGTGAATATATAGTACAAACACTAACCTGAACATTGCTTAATATAATGATATTCCCTAACCTAATTTTTAGTTTTAATTCCTTACATTCTGAATTTTTTACAACAGTACTAAACGTAATATGGAACAGCATTTACAGAAACAGTCTGTATTGTAGAATAAGTTGCATGTCATTTCTGCAGCAGGAGTAATAGACACTATCATTAGATGCTGGCCCAAATTCTCATTTTTCCTAAGAAAACTGCTCCCTCCTGTGAGTACCCTGTCACACTCACTTCAGCCTAAGGCAATGTAGCGCCAGCCACCACATCCAGTCTCCAGTGATCTAAAAAAACTGAGGTTACACCTCTCTTAAAGCCCAGCAATATTGTTGATAATGATGTAGCCGGAGATAGGAACCTGGCTATAGCGCTTCCTTGCCTCCTAGGGCTTACATGACGCACCTTACTACTGCACTCCGCAGTGGTGGCTCGCCTGTCAAAGGAGAGGAGTCTCCTGTCCTGACTCTGAAGAGGCTGTTAGAGACCGGGACGGACGACGACGGAGACGGACTGGACCTGGATGGATCCTCAAGTGACCAGCAGTCCGGCTCCAGACACTGCGCGGCAGGCGGTGAGCGGAAGCAGAACAGCAGAAGGAGGCAGGGGCGGAGCTGCTGCGGTGAGCGTGTCCAATCAGCAGTCGTCACTTTGACTGGCGCAGGTGGATACAGCAGAGCAATGGCGTCGGGTCTGGGTGAGTACTTTTCAACCGCGGAGGGGGGGGTCCGCGCTCCGCTGTCTGCTCGTTACCCATGGAACACAGTGGTGCATTGAAAAAGGAAAAAAGAAAAAGGAAAAAAACTGGCCGTGGCTGCAGGGGGGCTGGAGGGCCCCTTGATGCTTTGGGCCCTTGGGCACCTGCCCAACAAGCCCAATGGAAGAGACGGCCCTGGGATGACGTACTGAGTACACACGCTGGTGATCCAGACGCAGGACTGGTACAGAATGATGGCACTGGAGAACAGTACTGGGATTATGTACTGGGTACATATGCTGGTGATCCAGAGGCAGGACTGGTACAGGAGAATGGCACTAGGGCCCTGATTCAGAGCCGGACGCTCTGACCAGAGCGCTCGCTCTGAATCAGGGCCCACCTCCATAAATATGGAGCGTCCTCCTGGACGCTCGTATAGCTGTGGGTCACCACCCACAGCATATACGAGCGTGCAGGATGATGGTCACGATGGTCTTGACCATCGCGACCATCGCCACTGCGAGCAGAAGCCTGCGGTTGAGTTTCTCAACCGCAAGGCCAGGAGTGATTTTGGCTCTATCAGAGCCAAAATCACTCCCACTGACATCACTAGTGATGTCAGTGGGGCCGGCTTCAGACGGTAGGCGTTCCCTTGGGAACGCCTCCGTCTGGCAGGCACGCCCCCGGCATGCCCACCAAAGGGGGCGTGCTGTCAATCAACATCGACAGCACGCCCCCTTTGATCAGGCACAACGAGCGAAAGGAAAGTCCTTCGCTCGTCGCGTCTGGCGCATGCGCACGACGGAGCTCCCTCCGTCGTGCGCATGCGCAGTGCAGACCATCGACCCACTTGCGAGCGGACAGCCGCTCGCGAGTGGGTCTGAATCAGGGCCTAAGAGTCAGTACCCGAGTGCTGTACTGAGTACACACGCTGGTAATCCAGAAGCAGGACTGATACAGAAGAATGGCACTGAGAGTCAGTACTCGGGTGATGTACTGAGTACACACACTGGTGAATGACACTAGGAATATTTACTAAAAGAAAGGAACATGGAACCTGGAACGTTGCAATAGCAAGTAATCACTGGAAGTAGCCCGGATAAATACCCTTAGGTAGCGATCCATTGGAGGATGGTGTCAGCTGATAGCAAACCATGCTACCATTGGGTGAAGATTAATCAGGTGATGTAGACTATCATGGCTGCATCTGTTATGGTAACCACAGGAACCTAATCATGGAGCAACACATGTATGTCCTAGCAGACCCCAGGAATAATCCTCAGCATGTCACTCGCCGCCGCACCTTATGTCTGACCGCTCAGGAGGTCAAGGGAAGCTGGGGTTGAGGTGAGTAACGGCCGATCGTAGGCCGCAACCTGACACACATATAGGGCCAAATGTAATAGGGTGTGAGTTTTTTTGCACCTTTAAAAGTTGCGAGCATGACTCTAAATCACGTATGTAATAGGTAGCGATATTCAGCAACCTACGCAGTTTGCATGTGACGACTCGCGATGAAACTCACTGGAAAAGGCGCGAATTTTAGACCAACTGGAATACGATTTGCATTTCTCCAAGCATACTGACACAAACAGATTCACCAATTGGCAGGGCAAAGTCCCATGACTTAAGCATCATACACACTAAATAAGCCCCTGAGGAGAACGTGCACACTATACCCCCCTAGCCAGAGAGAAACAAATGTGGTTTGGCATCACAGATGCTGTTAATGCTGCTAGTAGCTGTAAATGTGACATTTACAACGTGAAGAAGCGTTTCAACAATATCAAATGTGTGTTAAAGGTCAAAATGGTGGTTGAAGTGAAGCAGTTGCGCAAGACCGGTGGTGGGCGTCACATCCCCATACACTATACATCTTATAAACAAGAGCTCAAACAAATCATTCCCCCAGAGATCCTACCCGTGACTCATATTGAGGATACAGACAGACCTCCAACTCTGCCCCTATTGGTGAGTAACATAACAATAATCATATTACATACTTGTACATGCAGATTTTTCTTTGCTCTTTGTCATGCTCTATTCCTGTACAATAATCTGCTGCTGTAGAACAGCACATACCAATATACAGTGACATAGATTGCACTGAGTACAAATGTAGGAATGTTTGGGCATGCTGGGATGTGTACATTGTTTCTAACTTAGAGCTGTATTCAATTAGAAGAGAAAAGTGCTGTTTGGCGAAAAGTTTCTGCGTGTTTTCAAAGTATTTCCATATTCAATTCCAGGACAATTTCGTCTAAGCGGAAACTCAATGCAATGTACTGTACTAGGCGAAAAAGATTCGCTTATGAATAGCAGGTGAAAAGAAGTCGAAAATCTTTACTTTGTGGTGCAAACATGGGAAAACCATCCAGATCCCTTGGGACAGCCCCCCAAAGGTCAATCTGCAAAAAAATTCCCTCAGAACACCCAAACTTTCGTTTTGGGGGCGAAACAATAAAAAGTGGGGGACAAGCATAAAAACTAGTGAAATAGACTTCTTGGGGTCTGCAAGGATGGGTCAGGTGCTTTTAGGATTGCAGGTGTCTGTCCTAGGTGCATTTTTAACATTTTTTAAAAGTTCACTTTAGAGATATAAAAATATGCCAGCACCCATTTTCAAGTACCCCAAATGTGACTGGACTACTTATTTTCACCAAAATTTACTGCTTTATACCATTTTTCACCACTTTTGCAAAGATGCTAATAATAAGCAATTTAAACTGTAGATGAGATAGCTTTGTCTCTTGACAGTTTTAGAACATAGCAGGTTTACTTTATGGAGAGACAAACAGAACAAATGGAAACCATTAAATATGTTGTTAATAACATTTCTAGTGCTAGCAGAGTGGTAGAGGGCACACGCATTAGAATGGCTAAGAATATTGATTTAAGGCTGCTTCACCTTACTCAGGCTATTCGGTCACGTGCTTAGGTACTTAGAAACCTTCACACAGCATGATTAGCTCAGAGGGCCCTAATAAAATCTACATCAGGTTCCACTATTAGTAGTGTGTTTTACTACTTCACTAAGTCCATCACCTATCACTCCACCCAGGCGCAGTCTTCATACACATGGTGATGTAGTTAAAGGCAAAGTTATAGGTGCATTTGGTTCAGTGGACAAAACTAAAATTTCACTTATGTTACAGTATGTTTAAAAAACCTGTTTTGCAACTTTTACAAAATATGACAAAGTTTGTTTTTCCCCAAAATATAGACATATATACATATACTTGTAGAAATTGATGAAAATTTAAATGTTCACAGTGAACTGAGTTGAACCATATTATTGCAATGTTGCAATATTGTTGTATTTGCAAATAAAAACATGTTACAGTGCATTAACTGTGACAAAGGCTACATTTTTTAATTTCCTAATAATTTAATACACATTCTCTTACATTGTATCCTGAAAACTTATGTGAAAAATGCTGCTGTATGATCCTCTGTCGAACCTCATTCCCACCCTCTGTATTGACAATGTCCTCTGATGTTAAAGGGTCCGGCTCCTCCACAATTACTGCAATGTCCCCAAGGTCATCATGGCCTTGCCCAAGGGCCATGTTATGAAGCATGCAGCATGATGTCACACACTTTATGCACATCGTAAAGGAGTATGTCAGCCGACCGATCCAAACATTGAAACCTGCTTTTCAACACCCCAAAGGCACGCTCTATTACTGACCTTGTAGCAATGTGTGCGTTGTTGTACCGGTGCTGTGAAAGGCCTCGTAGTCGCAACAGAGGTGTAATCAGCCAAGTCTGACACCCATATCCTGAGTCATCTAAATGATGAAAGAGGGAGTAAAATTACTTAAATTTAAAATTAAAAAATAGTATTGGAACAAGTCAAACACTTTGAATACATGTAAAGGAATACACAGTACGAATTGCATTACTGGTCTGTTTGGAATCCAAAAACCATGCTAACATATACACATACTATGAGTACAGCAATAGAGAGAGACACACAGCAATTCCAAATTTAGTGTAAAGCAATTGCAACTTGACAAATAACATACCAAGTAGCCAGCCCTCCGGCATGTGTTCTTGTTGAAGCCTCTCCCATAGGGATGACTGGTGCAGGATATAGGCATCATGGCAAGACCGTGGGTAACCTGCAACCACACTGAGAATCTTGAGGTTAGCATCATAGAACACCTGCACATTGAGGGAGTGGTAGCCATGTCTATTGACATAGACATACCCCCAAGTGCGGTGACCTGATCCCAATGTGGGTGCAGTCTATGGCTCCCAGCACATTAGGTAACGCTGAGAGCTGATAGACAGCTATCTTAAGGTCCAGCCACTTGGAGTGACAATGGGGGAATGAGATATATATTCACCACAACTTCTTAAGGGCAGATAACACTTGAGATAAATGCCTAGAGAAAGTGGATTGTGTAATCCCCAGCACTCTAGCGCTCACTGACTGAAATGAACCAGTGTCAAAAAAATGCAGGGCACACATTAATTTATGCAGCCCAGGTACTGTATAGTTGCTACCAGCCAAAGGCTCTAAATCATCTCTCACCTGCTCATATAGGCTCATAAGGTTTGTGCAGTTCAATCTAAATAACTGGACCACCTCATGATCTGAGAGGGAGTCCAGGTCCATCCTTAGTTGATAACCTCACCTGGCACGAAGCAGAATAGGGACCTGGATCTGGTGATGCTCCTGCGCCCTCCTCCTGCGCAGCTCCTCCATAGAAAGCAGGCCACAAGCATACAGCTCCAATGAAGACTGTACAAACTCCATTTCTCCAACCCTCACAGGTGCAATGGCTGGAGGTGTGGTTTATATAGGCATGTGATGATGATTTATGGACTTCACATGGGTTAATTAGCCACTTTTTTGGAGGGGAAAGTGTCATTAAACTTGCCTATCTGAACCTGGTCTAAAGTTCTGGTGAATTTTAGTCAAGTTTGGGTTGACTAACCAGCAGTGGCTTCTGCCCTCTTACTTGAGGGTGGATGCCGCTGCTTCTGGTCCCAGTGCCTGTACATTGAATGTCAAGCATCGGGACTTGCGCATAACACTAGACCAGCTTCTTGGGGCTGCATTGGTAGCAGCCCTGAGAAGAACTATAGGGCTGCCCAAAAGGCAGAGTAGTGGCTTCCACTGGAAGCTGCTCTCTGCTTATGGCAGCCCGGACTGGCAGTCTCAGTGGTTGGAGACACCTCCCCCTGTGGCTGCCTGTCCTGTACGTGACTGGCAGGTGGTGCTTCCAATAGGAAGCCACCTGCAGTCACAGTGTAGCCAGTCAGTCATGGACTGCACTGGCTCACTGAAGTAGAAGGATTTTACTGGGGGAACTGCAGCCTCGCAGCCCCTAGGTAAAATCTGCCACTGATCGCAACCTATTACATTTGGAGAGTTGTAAGTTTAGAATGGGAAAACATCTGGATGCGGGTTGACAATTTACGATTTGGGGGAAAAAGAGAAAATTGCGAAAAAGCCTGTTCTCACTCTATTATGTATGCGATTAGCTAAAACATGCTAATTTACTAACTAATTCGCGACCTATTACATTTGGCCCATAATGTTTTAAGGATTTTTTTACCTCTTTATTTACAAAGATTAGTTGGTCTTAGTTCATATACTACCCACATTAACACAACTTCTCATGTAAATTAACACATCACCTCACAATGAACACACAAATCTGGTGTGGAATCAAACCCCTTTTACTTTAATAAGAAAAATTGTATGCAGATATTAGGATTAAGTAAAAAGCAGCAAATGTATAAAATATTGGTATCCTTAACACCAAATAGCTGAATCATTATTATTATTATCATAATAGAGACAAAAATAAACAATATAATTAGACCTTCTAATCTAATTAATTTATTTATGAGGCTTTAACCTATTTATGTTGTCAATGAATAGAAAACTAAAAGAAAAACAAAAATAAATGAAAACAGCTTCTACTTAATAGAACTATATTTACGTAAGGAACTGGTGTTTTGGTAATACATTTTATATAACTTTTATTACATATTATATATTTATATATATATATATATATATATATATATATAACATCCAAGTCGGGCGGCACTCAAGGTAATAATGTGACATTATTACCTTGAGTGCCGCCCGACTTGGATGTTGTGTATCGTGATCCACCTGTGTTGGCTTGCGTGAGGAAGGCACCTGCTTTACCACTCATATTATCTGGAGAGGAGTGCTGCTGGAGTGAACTGTTTATATATATATATATATATATATATTAGGGGTGTGCACCGGCCACTTTTCGTGTGTTGGGTTTTGGTTTTGGATCTGGATCTTTCTTCGTGTTTTGGATCTGGATTGGTTTTGCCAAAACCACCTTTCCGTGTTTTGGGTTCTGGGTGTTGTGTTTTGGATCTGTATTTTTTTTAAAAAAAGCATAAAAACAGCTAAAATCACCGAATTTGTAGGTTTTTCTGCTCCTATGCTATTATTAACCTCAATAACCTTAATTTCCACTCATTTCCAGTCTATTCTGAACACCTCACACCTCACAATAGTGTTTTTATGTCCAAAAGGTTGCACCGAGGTAGCTGGATGACTATGCTAAGCGACACGAGTGGGCGGCACAAACACGTGACCCATCTAGGCGTGATACTGCAGTGGCAGACAGGATGGCAGTTTGAAAAACTAGGCCCCAAACTGTACATAATGCAAAGAAAAAAAAGAGGTGCAAGATGGAATTGTCCTTGGGCCCTCCCACCCACCCTTATGTTGTATAAACAGGACAAGCACACTTTAACAAACCAATCATTTCAGCGCCAGGGTCTGCCACACAACTGTGGCTGAAATGATTGGTTCGTTTGGGCCCCCACAAAACAAGCTGGCAATTAATCTGTCCCTGCACAAACTGGCTCTACGGAGGCAAGATGTCATCCTCATCCTCCTCATCCACCGATTCCTCACCCTCTTCAGTGTGTACATCCTCATCCTCACAAAGTATTAACTCGTCCCCACTTGAATCCACCACCACAGGTCCCTCTGTACGTTCTGGAGGCTGGTCTCCCTGGAAGAGGTGATAATTCATTTTGATGAACATCATCTTCTCCACATTCTGTGGAAGCAACCTCCTACGCCTTTCGCTGACAAGGTTCCCGGCTGCACTAAACACTCTTTCGGAGTACACACTGGAGGGGGGGCAACTCAGGTAAAATAGTGCCAGTTTGTACAGGGGCCTCAAAATTGCCTCTTTTTCCTGCCAGTACAGGTATGGACTGTCTGACATGCCTACTTGGATGCTGTCACCGATGTAATCCTCCACCATTCTGTCAATGGTGACAGTATCATATGCAGTGACAGTAGACATGTCAGAAATTGTTGCCAGGTCCTTCAGTCCGGACCAGATGTCCAAACTTGGTCCTGCCTGCCCTGCATCACCGCCAGCGGGTTGCTTAGGATACCTAAGTTTTCTCCTGGCAGCCCCAGTTGCGGGAGAAAATGAAGAAAGAGCTGTTGACGTGTCACGTTCCGCTTCAGCTGACAGTGTGTTCACCAGCAGGTCTTTGCACCTCTGCAGGCTTGTGTCGGCCGGAAAGAGAGACACCACATAGGCTTTAAACCTAGGATCGAGCACGGTGGCCAAAATGTAGTGGTCTGATTTCAACAGATTGACCACCCTGGAATCCTGGCAAAGCGAATGAAGGGCTTCATCCACAAGTCCCACATGCCGAGCGGAATCGCTCCGTCTTAGCTCCTCTTTTACTTTCTCCACCTGCTTCTGCAAAAGCCTGATGAGGGGAATGACCTGACTCAAGCTGGCAGTGCCTGAACTGACTTCACGTGTGGCAAGTTCGAAGGGCTGGAGAACCTTGCACAACACGGAAATCATTCTCCACTGCGCTTGAGTCAGGTGCATACCCCCTCCTTTGCCTATGTCATAGGTGGATGTATAGGCTTGAATGGCCTTTTGCTGCTCCTCCATCCTCTGAAGCATATAGAGGGTTGAGTTCCACCGCGTCACAACCTCTTGCTTCAGGTGATGGCGGAGCAGGTTCAAGAGTGTTTGCTGGCGCTCCAGTCTTCGGCACGCAGTCGCTGAATGGCGAAAGTGGGCAGAAATTTTTCGGGCCACCCAAAGCGTCTCCTGCATGCCCCTGTCGCTTTTCAGAAAATTCTGCACCACCAAGTTTATTGTGTGAGCAAAACATGGGACTTGCTGGAATTTGCCCAGATGTAATGCCCGCACAATATTGGTGGCGTTGTCAGATATCACAAATCCCCAGGAGAGTCTAAGTGGGGTAAGCCACTGGGCGATGATTTCCCTCAGTTTCTCTAAGAGGTTGTCGGCGGTGTGCCTCTTACTGAAACCGGTGATACACAGCGTAGCCTGCCTTGGAACGAGCTGGCGTTTCTGAGATGCTGCGACTGGTGACGCTGCTGCTGTTGCTGCGTAAGGTGATACATCTACCCAGTGGGCTGTCACAGTCATATAGTCCTTAGTCTGCCCTGTTCCACTTGTCCACATGTCCGTGGTTAAGTGGACATTGGGTACAACGGCATTTTTCAGGACACTGAGGACACTTTTTCTGATGTTTCTGTACAGTCTCGGTATCGCCTGCCTAGTGAAGTGGAATCTAGATGGGATTTGGAACCGGGGACACACTACCTCCATCAATTGTCTAAATCCCACTGCACTAATGGTGGATACCGGACGCACGTCTAACACCAACATAGCAGTCAAGGCCTCAGTTATACGTTTTGCTTCAGGATGACTGCTGTCGTACTTCATCCTCCTCGCTAAGGACTGTTGGAGGGTCAATTGTTTAGTAAAAGTAGTGGTGTTCCTACTTCCTCTCTGGGATGATGAACGACTCCCAGCAGCAGCAACAGCAGCAGCGGCAGCAGGAGGCGTAGCAATGCAGGATCCTCCGGAAGAATCCCCGATAGGAGAGTCAGTCATGCCAGTGACATGGCCTGCAGGACTACTTCCGATCCTGACTAAGGAGGAAATTGATGAGGAGGGAGTTGACGGTGTGGTTTGCAGGCGCTTGGATACAACAGGACAACGGGATTTAGGTGTCCCTGGACTGCTTACGGTCTTAGCCAAAGTTTCTGAACTTGACAGTAACTTATTATGAACGCGCTGCAGGTGCCGTATAAGGGAGGATGTTCCTAGGTGGTTAACGTCCCTACCCCTACTTATTCCACCTTTACATAAGGTACATATGGCAAGACAGTTGTTGTCCGGATTTGGATAGAAATATTGCCAGACCAAAGAGGTGGAATGTTTGGTCTTCTGCCCAGGCATGACCGTGATGGGCTTTTTCATCCCACGGACAACAACTGTCTCCCCCGGAGCCTGATTTAAACAAACCACATCACCATCAGAATCCTCCTCGCCAACTTCCTCCTCAGCGCCAGCTACACCAGTATCCTCATCCTGTTGTACTTCAACAGTGACATCTTCAATTTGCATATCAGCAAGTGGACTGTGGGTGCTCCTTTCAGCACTTGCAGGGGGCGTGCAAATGGTGGAAAGAGCCACCTCTTCCCGTCCAGTGCTGGGAAGGTCAGGCATCGCAACCACCACCACACTTGGACTCTCCTTGGGGATTTGTGATATCTTCTTAGAACGCACAGTTCTTCGCTGTGCTTTTGCCAGCTTAACTCTTTTGATTTTTTTAGTGGGAGGAGGGCTTCCATCGTCATGTGAAGCTGAACCACTAGTCATGAACACAGGGATCGACCTTAGCCGTTCCTTGCCACTCCGTGTCGTAAATGGCATATTGGCAAGTTTACGTTTCTCTTCAGCTGATTTAAATGTTTTTTTCAAGGTCATTTTCCTGAACTTTGTCATTTGGGATTGTATGTGCCCTCTGTTATGACATTGGGCATCGGCCTTGGCAGACGACGTTGATGGCATGTTATCGTCTATGTCATGACTAGTGGCAGCAGCTTCAGCACTAGGAGGAAGTGGTTCTTGATCTTTCTCTATTTTATTTTTATCGGAGAAAGTTTGGTCCTCCATTTATGTTATATCGATTTGATATATACGTGCGGCTAAACACAGAAAATATTTTTTTATTTTTGCTGGAGAGTAGTGCACTTTGTGGGTTACACCAGCCTTTAAGAAATGAGCCAGCCGGCTCTTTACTTATGGGACACAGGCGCACGCTTGGCGCTGCTCCTTTGTTGATGCACGTGCGGCTACTGCGCACACAATTCACAAACACAGAAAATAATTTTTTTTTTGGTTTGGACTGGAGTGTACTTTGGGGGTTACAGCACCCTTTAACGGTCAAGCCAGCCGGCCCTTTACTTATGACACAGGCGCACGCTTGGCACTACTTTGTTGATGCACGTGCGGCTACTGCGCACACAATTCACAAACACAGAAAATATATATTTTTTTGGTTTGGACTGGAGTGTACTTTGGGGGTTACAGCACCCTTTAACGGTCAAGCCAGCCGGCCCTTTACTTATGACACAGGCGCACGCTTGGCACTACTTTGTTGATGCACGTGCGGCTACTGCGCACACAATTCACAAACACAGAAAATATTTTTTTTTTTGGTTTGGACTCGGAGGTACTTTGGGGGTTACAGCACCCTTTAACGGTCAAGCCAGCCGGCCCTTTACTTATGACACAGGCGCACGCTTGGCACTACTTTGTTGATGCATGTGCGGCTACTGCGCACACAATTCACAAACACAGAAAATAATTTTTTTTGGGGTTTGGACTGGAGTGTACTTTGGGGGTTACAGCACCCTTTAATGGTCAAGCCAGCCAGCCCTTTACTTATGACACAGGCGCACGCTTGGCACTACTTTGTTGATGCAAGTGCGGCTACTGCGCACACAATTCACAAACACAGAAAATATTTTTTTTTTTGGTTTGGACTGGAGTGTACTTTGGGGGTTACAGCACCCTTTAACGGTCAAGCCAGCTGGCCCTTTACTTATGACACAGGCGCACGCTTGGCACTACTTTGTTGATGCACGTGCGGCTACTGCGTACACAATTCACAAACACAGAAAATATATATTTTTTTGGTTTGGAGTGTACTTTGGGGGTTACAGCACCCTTTAACGGTCAAGCCAGCCGGCCCTTTACTTATGACACAGGCGCACGCTTGGCACTACTTTGTTGATGCACGTGCGGCTACTGCGCACACAATTCACAAACACACAAAAAATATTATTTTTTTAGCACTTGGGGGGAGCACCCCTGATGGACAGAGCACCCCCTGGACAACACTACAGCACCCCTTTAGGACCGGGACACTGCACAGGACTTTGGAGTGGACACAGCCGCTATGGAGAACTGACTGCACAACACAGTCCAGACAGCCCCTATGGACTTTGAAGTAGTGGACACAGCCCCTATTAACAACAGCAGCACAGCACAACACAGCCAGCCCCTATTGACTGAAGTAGTGGACAACAGCAGCACAGCGCAGCACAGCACAGCACAACACTACTCTGCACTACACTACACTACACTACACAGCCCAGCCAGCCCTAACTCCCACCCTCCCTCTTCACTGTCCACAGCCGAGTGAGAAAATGGCGCCGACGCGGGTACCTTATATAGGATCCAAAACCCGCGAGACTCGGAAGGCGGGATGATGACATTTTGCCTCGATTTCAGATCCGAGTCAGGTGGGAAAAGTCGAGCCTGACTCGGATCTGCCTCGGATCGGGGGGGCTCGGGGGGGTTCGGATTTCAGAAATCCGAACCCGCTCACCCCTAATATATATATATATATATATATATATATATATATATATATATATACTTTTTAATTGAAACACACATAAAAAACTTACATCTAAGTCTCCAGCATTCAGCATACAAGTATCAGCAACAATCGCGGGATTCACAGAGCCCGGGAACAGCAGCTACAGCTTTGATAATATCTGCAGAGCTGTAACACATGCAGCGATGATAGCGTCCCGGCTCCCTAGCACGGACTTCACTATGATCACGGCAGTGTCACGGCGGCGTGACGTCACCAAGCCACGCCCCAAACATGTTTCGGCAAGAAGACTTCGTCAGTGGGTGTATATATATATATATATATACTTATGATAATACAGGTTGAGTCTCCCATATCCAAATATTCCGAAATACGGAATATTCCGAAATACGGAATATTTTCAGCATGACTGAGATAATGAAACTTTGATTTTTGATGGTTTAATGTACATAAACTTTGTCTAAGGCACAAATTATTAAAAATATTGTATAAAATAACCTTAAGGCTGTGTGTATAAGGTGTATATGAAACATAAATGAATTTCATGTCTGTACACAAACTTTTTTTGATGCACAAAATTATAAAAAATATTGTATAAAATGACCTGCAGGCTATGTGTATAAGGTGTATATAGCACATAAATGCATTCTGTGTGTATATTTGGGTCCCATTCCCAAGACATTTCATTATAATATGCAAATATTCCAAAATACGGAATATTCCGATATCCAAAATATTTTGGATATGGGAGACTCAACCTGTACTGTATATGTCTTTCTAATAGAAAATAAGCAATATAACAAACGGAACAGAGATATATAAGACCAATGTTTATTGATGTGTATATGTGCATGAGCCACACTGTGCATGTGCAGATCTGGTCCTGAGTCGTTGGTCGCAGTGTGACATTGGCTGTTTGACAGTCAGCAGCCATTTTGGGGGCAGTGATGGGGAAAAGCGTTTAACATGATTGAGTTTCACTTCACCAATCAAGGGGCAGCTAATATTACCAGGATCAATCTATAATAAAACAGCTTACCTGAGAGCAAATATGAAGATCATTTCATGTGGATTCCATGTACCTAATACCCCACTGTGCCTGCACTGCCCTCTAAACCCATGATGTTATGATGCCATTCCTAGCGGACGGGGCCACCAGCTCTGGGACGTAGAGCACTGCCCAGAATTTCCTTAGGACATTTCAGGCAGCTCTACAGGATGCAGGGTGCCTGCCCGGAGTGGCCCTTTGATGCTCCGGACAGCTCTGCAGTAGCGCTACTGGCTGCTGTTCCAGGCACCCTGCAAGCCACATGCAGTGCCGTGGGGCAGTGACGGTGCATCATATCACTGCAATGGAATCCTGGTGCTGACCCTTTCTAGAGGTTCCACACTTTGTGTTCCGTTGGGCCGATGTGACGACACACTTACCAGTAGTTCTTCACAGATACCGGGAGCTTATCCCAGATTCCCGCAGCCGGCATGGGGTACGGTGCGCAGGTGAAACAAGTTAGTTATGCATCTTGTTATTATGGATGCCAAACTGTTTCCTTTATAAGCTGACTAATCACCCATTTACTTTGTGCCCTTGATGAAGATGGATGCTTCCACCGAAACGGCCATCGGGCCAATGATTGTATGATTTTATGCTGCTTTTTGGATCATTTTCTATTCATTATTGAGGTAAGCACCCAGAATATATGACTACACCTAACTTAAGCCAGGTGCTATTTGCCAAACCTCCTAATGAGGCAAGAGAGCAGGAGCATGTATTTCCACTCTATAGGCATCCATAGAAGAGCATATGTGAGAGGCTCTCCATGTGTCATATAGGGCTGAATGCAGACTAATTGATGCAGAATGATGGGCGCAGCCAAGCGGGGTGCTGGCGAAATATGTGTCCCAGATGACAGAGCCGCTATGTCAGTAACAACAGCCAGAGTCGCGGTCCAGTAACAACTGCTGTGCCAGCAGGAGAGCCAGAGCAGTGTTCCTGAGTTCCTGAGTTTGATCCGATAACAGCTGCAGTCGGTTGCATAGTGTGTTTACATCTTACCCCCGTGGAGTACTGCAGGGGGAAACTTGCAGCTGCAGACAAATTACATATGGTCTATGCAGCCAACATATTTATCTTAGAGGAAGAGAAGTAGTGCAGGTTCAGTGCTAGAGGGCTTCCTTAGCCTACAGTACCAAAGGGATGGGCATCGATCTCCAATCTTTTCAAAAGATCGATTTTCATGACCGATGCATTGATATTATTGGATTGATTCTGAAGACATGCTATTTCAGTAGAATAGATCCAAATATCCCAAAGCATCAGCAGTAATATACTTACTAGGGATGTGCGCAGGACCATTTTTGCCGGATTTGGATTTGGTTCTAATTAGTCGTCCGGATTTGGATTTGGATTTGCCAAACTGCGGTGACTGGCTTTGGATTTGGACTTTTTTACAAAAATTCACAAAAAAAGCTAAAATCACATAAATTGGTCTTTTTTTTCTTCCTAGAGTATTATTAACCTCAATAACATTAATTTCCAGTCAATTTAGACCACCTCACAGCTTATAATATTGGCCAAAGGTTGCAGTGAGCTGACTGGTTACTAAGCGACAAAGCAGCGGCACAGACACCACAGTATAAAGCACATCTATGACACACTGCCACACAGCAGTGGCAGAAATGAAAAGTAGTGCACCCACCCAGTGGGGTACGGCCAGCAGAGTCACAGTACTTGTTTACATAGTGGGCTACGGCCCAAGGAGTGACAGTGCACAATCTTATTCACATTACACCGCACATAAGGCCTGATTCGCATTACACCATAAAGTAGTGTTAGTTTATGTTACGACACACAGTAGTGCCCCTTTTACACAATGCCCACAGTAGTGACCCTTTTACACAATGCCCACAGTAGTGCCCCTTTTACACAATGCCCACAGTAGTGGTGTCCCTTACACAATGCCCCCAGCAGTGGTGCTCCCTATGCAGTCCCCTTAGTAGTAGGGTCCCCTATGCAGTGCCCCCAGTAGAATGCCCCCCAGTAGTATGCCCCCCCAGTAGTATGCCTCCCATTAGCAGGCCCCCCCAGTAGTATGCCCCCCATTAGCAGGCCCCCAGTAGTATGCCCCCCATTAGCAGCCGCCCCAGTAGTAGGCCCCCCCAGTAGCAGGCCCCCCCAGTAGTAGGCTGCCCCAGTTGCAGGCCACCCCAGTAGTAGGCCCCCCCAGTAGTATGGCCCCCCCAGTAGTATGGCCCCCCCAGTAGCAGCCCCCCCCCAGTAGTAGCCCCCCCCGTAGTATGGCCCCCCCAGTAGCAGCCCCCCCAGTAGTAGCCCCCCCCAGTAACAGGCCCCTCAGTAGTATGCCCCCCCAGTAGCAGGCCCCCCCAGTAGCAGGGCCCCTGTGTGTTTGTTCTGTGTAGGGCAGACCGCTATCACAGCGGTCTGCCCTACACAATAGGAGCCCTGATGTCAGATTCTCTAGCGAGAATCCGACATCAGGCGGCCGCCGTTCGGCCCCGAATGGGGACCCGAGTCAGGCGGTGAACACCCGAACAGGGTTCGGGTGGACTCGGATCCCCAATGTTCGGAGCGGTTCGGATTCCACAGAATCCAAACCGCTCATCTCTAATACTTACCTGGTCCACCGTGTCTCCCACTCCACTGTGCATGCGCAGTCTTTCCTTTCTTTTTCTTTTTTAAACTGGGAATGTGCTATCTTTATCTAAACCATAAAGGCACAGTCACCAAAAAAACATTGATCTTAAGGGCCCCATACACAGTGCGATGTGCACACAGCGATGCAAGGCACGATCCGACGGACGACATCGGGCAGTCCCCACACATGGAGCGATCTGCTGCCCAATATGCCACCCACACATATGGAACTATATAGCTGCAATATTGTTCCAATCCGTCAGATCGGCCGCTATATCGCTCCGTGTGTGGGGGCCTTTAGGGCCTGATTCAGCAGAGGACGGAATTGTAAAGCTGCAATTCCATCCTTTGTAAAATGTGAATGCAGCAGGAAGTATCTGACACCTTCTGCTGCATCTGTGATCTTAGGCCGAGGTCACAGCCTGGGATCGCCATCACGACCATCTGGTTGGATGGTGGATGGCACCGGCCAGCTGAGTAAGCCACAGCGTACGCAGGCTGGCCGGAATGCAAGGAAAGGAATCAGCATTCATGGATGCAAATCCTGGCCTTGCCACTCCCGGAAAACAGGGGTGATACTCCCTTTTTTACGGGAACGCAGGCCGTCCCCGCACAACCCTGTAAATGCCTCTGTTTGTCAATCAGGCAAAGGCATATTATAAGGTCAATCAGGCAAAGGCATATTATAAGGTGTTCATTGCAATGCTCTCTGTATAGTATGTTGGTCACTGCAATGCTCTCTGTATGGAGGTCACTGCGATGCTCTATGGCGGGTGTAGTACAGCGGTACCTACCTTTGAGTATTGACAAGTCCAGAATTGTTTCCAAATGTCAGACTATTCTATAAGTACCGTATATACTCGAGTATAAGTCGACCCGAATATTAGCCGAGGTACCTAATTTTACCACAAAAAACTGGGAAAATTTATTGACTCGAGTAAAAGCCTAGGGTGGGAAATGCAGCAGCTACTGGTAGTAATCCCTCCCCTGGTACTGCCCCCTTTAGTAATATTCCCCCTCTGGTAGTGCCCCCAGTAGTAATACCCCCTGGTATGCCCCCAGTAGTAATACCCCCCTGGTAGTGCCTCCAGTAGCAATATCCCCCCCTGGCAGTGCCCCCAGTATTAATCCCCCCTGGTAGTACCCCCAGTAGTAACCCCCCCAGTAGAGAGAGATGTAATATTAAAAAAAAAACACTTACCTGAAACCCTGCTCCTGGTCCCGACGCTGCTACTGGCTCCTCCGGCCGCTTTGCATTATGGGAGAGACGTCGTCATGACGACGTCTCTCCCATTACCCACTGCGGGAGCCGGAAGATGGCTCCCGCAGTGGGAGCAGCAGCAGCCGATGAGAGTCTGACAGACTCTCATCGGCTGCTGATTACGACAAACACACAGCTGCCGGCTCCGGCGGCTGTGTGTTTGGCAGTGTGTAGTGTTGACCGAACTCTGTCCGGTCAGCGCTACACCCGTGGTGCAGCTGTGTCACAGAGACACAGTCTGCACCGCGACCTGCATTGTACGCTACTCAGATGTGTACCATGCGGGCATGACTCGAGTATAAGCCGAGGGGGTGCTTTTTCAGCACAAAAAATGTGCTGAAAAACTCGGCTTATACTCGAGTATATACGGGTAGTCTGTTTACCTTGTAATGGATGGTTTCTCCCATTCATTTCAATGCTTCCATTAATATCAGCAAGCAGTAAATGCTGTTATTATTAATAGACACATTCTGCTATATGTAAGCCAATGATTCTTGCGGGTTGGAGCTGAAAGTTTAAAGTGGCAATCACATTCAGTGTAAAGAAGGTCGGGTTTTACACTGAATGTAAGTGTAGCTTTATATTTTCAGCTCCAACCCGCCAAGAAGCATTGGCTTCGTAAATGTAGCCCATTAAAAGGAAGGCTCAAATTTGAATTCATCATAGCTTCCCATGGCTAGTATATTCAGTATCAATAGATACTTTAAGGATTTAGGCCTAGATTTATCAATGAGTGATATTTTTGTCATCACTCTCGTTACTAATCTTAAATGGTGCTCCGACCAATCAGCTCCTAACTGACATTTTTCAAACACATGACTGTTAGGATCTGATTGTTTGGAGTACTATTTAAGATTAGTAACAAGTGATAGCTAGGATATTACTCATTAATAAATATTGGCCTTAATGTATATAAATTGGTGAAACCCTAAGGCAGTGGTTCCCAAACTCTGTCCTCAAAGCACCCTAACAGTCCAGGTTTTAAGGATATCCTTACTTGACCACAGGTGACTTTTATGAGTTCCTCAGCCAATTTGATTTGACCACCTGTGCTCAACAATGGATATCTCAAAAACCTGAGCTGTTGGAGTGCATTGAGGACTGCGTTTGGGAACCTCTGCCCTAAGGTATTAAATATATTCTTTAATTCCATTTTTCTAAACGCTACTTGTTCCATTTTTCATTTGCCACATTACAACACATCTGAAAACATTCATGAATCAATGAAACACTAGTTGAAAATGCAATGCATATCAAACAGGTATCAGGCAAGTAAAAACGCCAGTGGGTATATAGCCCTAAGCTGCATATGTCAGTTTGCACAATCAACCACAAGAGGGGGCTACTACTACAGTGTTCCCATCCTTCTATTGTTACACAATATAGAAAAGCTTTGCATATTTTAACAGCCTGTCCTTGGACTCAAGCCCTGTCTTATAAGTGATGGCCCCTGTAGTGCTTCTGAGTTGAAGATGAAGAGTAAAAAAAATCTTATATATTTTTTCTTATAAGGGGCAAACTGGAAATATTCAGTGACAACAGGAGTTGTTTATTATTTAAACCTGATCGAAGTATTATATACACAGAATATATATATATATCCAAAAAGACCGGCACTCAACTCCTTCTTGAAAATATTCTGCCTGGGTGCCCTCCCTGCTGTGTAGCAGCAAATTGCCACAACCCAGGTATGTATAGCGTTTTCACTGTTCATAAAACAAGTTGATAAAACAACTGAAACGTTAATTGCATCCATGGAGTAGTGTCTCCTGAGTTATTACTGCTTATAACAGTGTTTTTATGTTTCTTACCTTCTACGCTTTTAACATATTCTTTTTTAGTTTAAATACATTTTGTGTACTTTTTTTTTGAATATTTGCCCCTTTTTTTTTCTCCCAATATGGAGGTTTATTAGCACCTTTTCATTGCACCGACACTTTATTTTTAAAGGTATATTTACTTATATATGTATATATATTGCACTGACACCTTATTATATTAATATTTATTTAGCACTATTGTCGCTTTGCACCAAGTTCACTATTAAAAACCTATCACTCAATAGTAGATTACCACTACTATTCTTACATCTCTTGTACTAAAGCTGACACCTATAACCGGATGGGAAAGTGCATTTAACTAATAGTACTGTTTTATTACTAGCATCTTAACCGCTGTATAGATTAAACATCAGGGGCGCCGATTAATCTTCTATTTTTTGATATATATAATTATATATATATATATATATATATAATTATATATATGTGTCTACAGACACATATACTTTGTGTATATACACTGAAGTGCCAAAAGTCATGGGATAGATGCCTAGTATCGTGTAGGACCCCTTCTAGCATGGCAAAGTGCAACAACTCAGCTTTGCATTCATTCCACACAGGGGTGTATCTATAATGGGTCCAGAGGGGCCCACACTGCACACCCTGCACCCATATTTTATACTTACGCCCCCCCCCCACGTCGGCGGTATCAGCGCTGGAAAATTGCCTGGAAAATGGCTGCCATGGACATTTTACAGGCATTTTGTACATGCACAGTAGGGAAATCGCCGGTAAAATGGCCGCCGTGACTTGTGCCCAGACTAGTGCCCAGAGTCTACTGCTGCGGAGCTGTGCTCAGTGTACTGCCGGCCGCTGGAGAAAGAGGAGGGGGCCACAGATGGAGACTATACATGGGCCCCCTCCTCTCTAAATAAGCCCTGATTCCAAAAGTGGAAGGAAGACCTCTGAAGAAGTGTTGATCTCTGCGATCTGAATGGCTTCCCACAGCTCCCTGATATTTGTAGGTGCAGGATCTTGGGTGCGAACGGACCTCTCCACTACATCCCATAAATGCTCCATTGGGTTCATGTCGGGCGAACATTCGTCGTAACTATCCAGAATGCTTCTCGAACTTGGGACCAATAACATTGTGTATTATCCTGCTGGAATATTCCATCATTATGGGGAATAATGCGAGCCCAGGACACTGCATCAACACAGATCCTGGGCTTGTCACTCCTGGAAAATGGTGCGGAGACGCCCACATTTCCGGGAACACCGACTGCCCCCGCCCCCGCACTGCTTGTCACTCCCGGAAAATGGTGTGGACACGCCCACATTTCCGGGAACGCCTGCTGCCACCGCCCCGAACTGCACCTTAAATGCCTCTGCCTGTTAATTACAGAGGCATTGAAAGGTCTGCGTGTGACTACCCAGGACCCATTCTGCACACTCGCGGGATGGGTCCTGAGCGCGTGCAGATTCACGATAATCTGCACGTGGGAATCTGCAATCAGCGTCCACTGCTGAATCAGGCCCTAGGTACATAGAGAATGGTCTTTTTTTGCAGTAGCTGCTACTTTAGCAAGAAGGAGCTTAATTCAATGGGTTAAGGCATAGGAGGGGTGCAATAACTTATAATGCATTTTTGCATATGATGCTGACACTATTGGAGAGTTTAAACAGACATTGGGCCTGATTCAGGGGCTCATTTATCAACAATGTTTTATCATACACAACTAGTTTTAAAACTCCTTGAGTAAGTCTATGGTCACTCAGAATGGCCGCTGTAACTGAGATGCTGGAACCATGTAAACTGCATACGGAATTGCAGATGTAGGATTTGACTTGCTCCTGAAACAGTCAAGACAAGTTTTTAGCTGACACTTCCTGTTGCCACCCCCAAAAGCTCCCTGCCTGTCAGTCACACTGCGATTAAAGACTCCCGTGTGTGACTACGGTAATGTACTGTACTTTCACTCATTCGCAGTGCGACTCAGACGTACGCGCAGTGGCAAAAAAGCGCTCCGTTTGCGAAAACATCTGCATTGCGTACAACTCTGAATCAAGCCCATGGCTTTCAAAACAATACTCAAAGAGACATCATGGAACTCACCAATCCATTTAGCAATAGCACCTGTTCATTTAGCTAAATAAATCTGATGGTGGGTATTTTTATAAATATAAGATGTGGAGAAGACCGCAGAGGAGCGACGGGACAGCGCAGTCCAAAGCGTATGTATAATTGCCCATAAGGGTATAATTCCTAAAGCAGGGGAGATTTATGCCCACCAAAGCTGGCTGTTGTTGGAGCTTATTGAGATAGGTGGTCATTTGTTTTCCAAAATTAATTTACTCATAGCAACTTTTATTAGGTGGAGATCAGTTTTTTGCAAGAAGAGAGGAAGCATTTGGAGGGCATAAAGTATATGGGGAAAACTGACCATCTTAATCAAGAGACAACGGCCCAGGTAGGAGAGGGAGAGGTAATATGACTTATTTTTAAATGCCGCAAACATGAAGAGTAGCATTGCATAGCATACATACAGCACTAAAGCCATGTTTTAAAGTATTTGCATTAAGATTAAAGACCAAATTGTTGAATTGGTCTTTGGCCCATTCAACAAGTTGGACTTTTATCTTAATGCATTGCAAATAGACCTACATGTTACTCCAAAGTAAAGAGATTAATTCTAATTTTATATACAGTTGAGCCACATAAATTTCACCTGACTACAAACTTCCTGTCAAATTCCATCTCTGATACTTCAATGCCTTGGTTCATAATATCATGACCAAGGTAGAGCATTTACTGATATTTTGCTTGACTATATCATTATTCATTTATTCATTCAAGTACATTCTGTCACGATCCACTGCAGTACTGCTATCCCACCAGTGGTTCTGCTCTCTCCAGTGGTGCTACTCTGCTATGTTCCAGCCGCTCTGGTTCTATATTCTGTTTGGTAATCCTGCAAGCCTGTGTTAATTATTTGATACAGCAGCTATGGGGTTGCGCCTGTGACTGTCCTATTGAAACCTGCTCCACAGTTCCATAAAGCCAGATTATCGTGTTAGAATCCAGTGCTATAATTTGCCCCAGTATTTCTTCACAGCATTCTGCTCCAGTGCCATCCAAGAAAACCTGCACCAGTATTGCGTCACAGCATTCTGCTCTAGTGCTATTCAGAAAACCTGCACCAATGTTCCTACACTAGACATCCTGAAAACCTGCACCAGTGTTCCTACATTAAACATCCTGACAACCAGCACCTGTCCTTGAGTGCCTACATACAGACAACTCATAACTCAGCAGCTGTTTCTGGACCAATCTACAGCAGTGAGTTATCTTGTTTATATCTGTTGCGGTGCCTCTCACCTCACTGCTTCAGGCAGTTCAGCATTTTCTCATTATCACCACCTGGTTCTGGACTTTCACTTGCAGGTGTAGGTTACATTGTTCTGCCATTATCCATTGCCTGATACAATTTGTGTCATTTCCTTAGTGCAGAGGTTCTCAAACTCGGTCCTCAGAACCCCAAATAGTTCACGTTTTCCAGGTCACCCAGCAGGTGTACAGGTGTAGTCATTACTCACTGACACATTTTAAAAGATGCACAGGTGAAGCATAAGTGTTTCACCTATTACTTAAGTAGTGCTTGTCTCATTCCTTGCAAGTGCACACACAGGGGAATTCCCAGTGACCTGACACATTCCTCTCAATTTGCTCAACTTGAAGTGATTGCCTTAATCTTCCAAGAATGTCCTGATACTGGTATCAATACAGTGACAAGGGTTATGCGGTGAACTCATTAATACCCCTTTTACACCAGAGCAAAAACCTGGGTTTTTGCTGGGTCTACCCAGGTCGCAGCTCAGTGTAAATGGGTCCCTGAAAAATAACCTGGGTCAAGTGACCCTGCAATCCAACCCAGGTAGCTACCAGGGTTTGGACCCAGGATGGACCCGGGTAATGGTGCAGTGTAAACGGTGCAACCCGGGTTATCTGACCTGGATCATGCCTAAAATGAGCTGATTGGTGGCCGTGGAGCAGTCACCTCCCACTTTTAATGATCTCACAGGTTTAGCAGGGCAGACCTGAGTTCAGTGTGAACAGGGCTGACCTGGGAGTAACCCAGATGAAAGGTGCAGTGTAAATGGGTCTGACCTGGGTCTGACCAGGGTTGGAACCATGTCCAAAAACCCAGGTCGGACCTGGGTTTTTGGTGGAAAAGAGGTATAACCTTGTTCATGTCTACAATGGAAAACCTTTAGTATATGGAAGTTATATTCAGAACTTATTTCAGTAAATTAATGAACCATGTGCCCTTACTCATGTCCAAGGTTTCTCCAAAGATACAACACATTCAAAGACAACTTGGATTGGAGATGAATGTGCTAGACAGGCAGCAAAATAGGCAGATATCTCATAACCTCCCATAGTCCTATATTTTTAGAACTGAGAATAGCTACATCAACTAAATTGCTAACTTTTCTGAAATCGTGTCTGCCATATGAAATGTGAGGGAATGGCTTATTGCAAGGACATAAACCTATATCTTACAGCTTTACCGACTGAACTCAATTTTCTAGGGTTTCAAGGAATGTATTCTGCCACATTGTGAGAATTAATTTTTTTTAAATATTTAATTCTACTTCATTATATGGATACTAGACATCAGATAAAAATAATATTACAGAACTTCACAAATTCATTGTATCAGTCTTCAATTAAAGTGAAAGTAAATCCTATATTCTCCTGAGGGTCAATTTACACACAACGATTTTTTGAACGATTATCGTTAAACGATATTGTTTAACGATAATCGCTTGTAAAAATCGTTTGTAAAAATCGTTCACTTTCTGAGTCAAACGATGAACGATTTCATTCATGCGCATTCACGTTTATAGTTTGTAGTTCAGTCAGACTTGTCAACTCAACGATTTTCAGTAAGGGAATATGCAAAAATCGTTTGTAGTTCTAAAAAAATCGTTCATTACATTTAAAATGAACATAGTAAATGAACAACTTTTGAAAACGATTTTAGTTCATTTTTTCAAGGTAGAAAATCGTTTACTAAAATCATTCATTAACTAAATCGTTGTGTGTATGCACCTATAGAAATTAATTTATTGAGACACTTTGCGGAAACGCCTTGTGGATATACCTATTGTCTAATGGTTATTGACTTATTTTTCAAATAGATTTAAGCATTCTTAAAGCATTCATAACTACAAATCAAAATGACATCATTGTGGCCAAAATCTAACTTTTTGAATAATTCTGTAGATAGGGTTTGAAAGATAGTGTTATGATCTTCTGATAAATCACACAGTTGGATCAGTCCCAGGAGACCAGGAATAGTGACAGTGGTGTTGGCATATAGTTAAGGATCTGAGATAAGATTCACCTCTGACTAAAGCAATAGTGCTGAGGATTATATGAAGCGATGGGGTCAACTGAAAAGGAAGCCATTGTCTAAGGTCTAGGCCCAGTGGCCAAGTTGCAGCCTTGTGGGCTGATATGAACTTGGCTGGTAGCAGCCTTGAGGGCTGATATGAACTTGGTTGGTTGCATCCTTGTGGGCTGATATGAACATGGCAAGTTACAGCCTTGTGGGCTGATATGAACATGGCAAGTTGCAGCCTTGTAGGCTGATGTGCAGCAGAGACTGCTGTGATGCTGTTAGCAAAAAGTCTAGACAGACCCTGAGATGTAGCAAAGACGGCTATGGTGTTACAAGCAGGTTGTCCACACGGACACTGAAGAGCGGCAAAAATTGTTATGGTGTTACAAGCAGGTTGTCCACACGAACGCTGAAATGCGGAAAAGACCGCTATGGTGTTACAAGCAGGTCATCCACAGAGATGTTGAAATGCAGCAGAGAAGCTAAAATACACGCTGGACTCGAAGGGTTGGAACACACAGGAGTATGAATTCCCTCACAGGAAACCAGAAGTTGCGTACTGAATAGGGATGTGCGCCGGACCATTTTTGCCGGATTTGGATTTGGTTCTAATTCGTCGTCCGGCTTTGGATTTGGATTTGCCAAACTGCGGTGACTGGCTTTGGATTTGGATTTGGATTTTTTGCCAAAATTGGCAAAAAAAGCTAAAATTACATAAATTGGGCTTTTTTTTCTTCCTAGAGTGTTATTTACCTCAATAACATTAATTTCCAGTCATTTACAGTCAATTTAGACCACCTCACAGCTTAAATTATTGTTTTCACCATTATTGGCCAAAGGTTGCAGTGAGCTGACTGGTGACCAAGCGTCAGAGCAGCGGCGCAGTGGCACAGACACCACAGTTTAAAGCACATCTATGAAACTATGCCACACAGCAGTGGCAGAAATGAAAGGTAGTGCTAGATGGAATTGTCTTTGGGCCCTCCCACCCACCCTTTATGTTGGATCTTAAAAAGGACATGCACACTTTAACAAACAAAGCATTTCAGCGACAGGTACTGCCACTTTGTGGCTGAAGTGCTTGGTTTGTTTGTGCCCCCACAAAAAAATCTTCCAATCTTCTAAAGGCAACAGGTCTACAGTGGCATGATGTCACCATCATTGCCATCCTCACCCTCATCAGTGTGTACATCATCCGATTCCTCACACAATATCAGTTCATCCCCGCTGGAATCCACCATTACAGAAGTATCTGTACTGTGACGTGATGGGTGGGAAAGGTTTTCCTCTTGAAATTTCCAGTTCATTTTAATGAACATAATTTTTTCTACATTTTGTGGAAGTAGCCTCCTTCGTCGTTCGCTCACAAGGTTCCCGGCTGTACTGAAAACTCTCTCCTAGTACACATTGGAGGGTGGGCAGCTTAAATAATGCAAAGCCAGTTTATACAAGGGTCTCCAAATTACCTTTTTTTTCTTCCAATATTCGAAGGGACTCTGTGACATGTCTATGTGTATGGTGTCCTGAAAATAATCCTCCACCATTCTTTGGATGGTAATCGTATTAGATGTAGTTGGCGGTAGAGGTGTCACTGGTGTTGGGCAAATCTTTTATACCCGACCAGATGTCAAAATGTTGACTTGACTTATCTGCATCACCACTGGGTCTTTTGGAAAAGGTGCATTTTTTTCTGGCTGCTGCTGGAGAAACCGAAGGAGGAGACGTCATCGTAGTGCCATGTGTCACTTCAGCTGTCAACTTGCTCACCAGGAGCGCTTTGGTTCTTTTAAGATCTGGGTCAGTTGTAAAGAAAGACACAGCATATGACTTGAACCTAGGACCAAGAATGGTTGCTAAAATATAATGATCAGATTTCAAGATCTTGGCCACCCGTGGATCCTGGCGAAGTGAACAAAGGACTTGATCTATCAGTCCAGCATACTTTGCGGAATCACTTTGTTTAATCTCATCCTTCAATTTCTCCAGCTGCTTTTCCAAAAGCGAAATCAGGGGAATCACCTTACTCAAGCTTGCAGTGTCAGCACTCACTTCACAAGTGGCAACTTCAAATGGTTTGAGCACCTTGCACAAGACAGAAAGTACTCTCCACTGTGCTGGGGTAAGGTACATTCCCCCTCCTCTCCCAATGTCATGGCTTGTCGTATAGCTATGGATGGCTTTTTGCTGCTCCTCCATCCGCTGAAGCATATACAGGGTTGAGTTCCACCTCGTTACCACTTCTTGCTTCAGTTGATGGCAGGGCAAATTAAACTGCTCTTGCAGGTGCTGCAATCTCCTGCACGCTGTTGCTGAAAGCTGAAAATGTCCCGAAATTTTTCAGGCCACAGACAGCATCTCCTGCACGCCCCTGTCGTTTTTTAAAAAACCCTGCGCCACTAAGTTTATCGTGTGAGCAAAACAGGGGATGTGTTGGAATTCACCCAGCTGTAATGCTTTCACTATATTTGTAGCATTGTCAGAAATCACAAATCCTGAGGAGAATCCAAGTGGGGTAAGCCATGTTTCTATGACATCTCTTATTTTTTATAAGAGGTTGTCAGTGGTATGCCTCTTATTGAATCCGATGATGCACAGAGTTGCCTGCCTCTGAATGAGCTGGTGTTGTTTGTTAGATACTGCTGCTGCTGAAGGCGATTCACCCACCCAGTGGGCCGTCACAGTCATGTAATCTTTAGTTTGTCCACTACCGCTTGTCCACATATCTGTGGTTAAGTGGACAGTGGGTGCAATAGCATTTTGCAGACCAATAATTAGGTTCTGTTTAACGTCCTGGTACAGCCGAGGAATGGCTTTTCGGGTAAAATTAAACCGAGATGGAATTTGGTACCGGGGACACATGACCTCAATAAGCTGTGTAAATCCCACTGCATTAATTGAGGATATTGGACGCAGATCTAATATTAGCATAGCTGTCATGGCGTCAGTGATCCGCTGTGCGACAGGGTGAGAGCTGTCATACTTGCTTCCCCTTGCAAGAGATTCTTTAACAGTCAATTGTTTTTTTGGTATACTACTAGTAGTCTTCTTGGTCCACTTCTGGGATGAAGATCCACCAGCAGCAGCAGCAGCAGCAGGCCTAGCGCTCAAAGATTCAGTTTCTTCTGAGGTGTCCTGGAAATTGGAGGAGTCACCGTGACTTAGCACTAACAAATTGGATGTTGTACTACCATTGATCATTCCTGAGGATATTGAGGAGGAAGGTGTTGTCGGCGGAGATTGCAGGTGCTGGGATTTAGTAGAGAGAAGGCATCTAGCTAATGCTGGACTGCTTGTTGTTATTTTTTTTGCAGTAGTTTCTGTTATCAAACACCTGTCATGAGCTCACTGCAGATGACGTAATAGCGTAGAGGTTCCTAGATGCTTAACGTCTACTAACTGTGGTCTCACAGAGGCTACAAATGGCTTGACAAATGTTGTCAGGGTTTGGGTAAAAGTAATTCCACACAAAAGATGTGGATTTGTTGGTTCTATGCCCAGGCATGGCAATGGCCTTCTTATCTTGGCCAAGAGCTGCTTCCACTGGTGCCTGACTTATACAAATAATATCCTCATCCTCAACATCCTCATTAGTGCCAGCGTCAGCTGCACATATATTCCTCTCATCCTCTTGCAATTCCACGGTGGCATCCTCAATTTCTATGTCCTCGGCAATACTGCTCATCCCCACAACTACAGATGGAAAAGAAACTGTGGAGGGCGGCTTCTCTGAAAGGTCAGGCTTACACATAGAAATGCCACTCGAGGACCCACTTAGACTCTCCTCAGGGATTTCTGACATTTGTGTTTCAAAAAACACAGTTTGTTCTACTGCCTTATTGGTTTTAAATTTTTTCACACTTCTATAGTCTGATTGAAAAGGTCTTTTATCATCATGAGAGGCACAAGATGCCTCACTGACAGTTGCAGAACCACCACCCACCACTCAGAAATAAAGGGCAAAGCCTGAGTCTTTCCTTGCCGCTACGTGTGATGAATGGTATGTTGCCAATTTTCTGTTTCTCTGCAATAGTAGTAGTCTTTAGAGGTTTTTTTTTTTGTCTTTACCCCTGTGAAATCTACATTTTTTGATTTCAGGTTCCCTAAGTTTTTAAAGCCTCTATGCCCTTGAGCATCAGCTTTAGATGAAAGTGATGGACTTCCAGCCGCTGCAATGCTAGCATTTACATGTTGTTTCTGCTCTCCTCTCAGTTCATTCTCGTGATCCATATTACTTTATCACTATGAACTGGAGTCACGGAGCTTGTATACACAAAGTGGGCTATGCCCTTTCACGGAGCTTGTATAATAGACACAGTGGGCTTATGCCCTGTCACGGAGCTTGTATAATAGACACAGTGGGCTATGCCCTGTCACGGAGCTTGTATAATAGACACAGTGGGCTTATGCCCTGTCACGGAGCTTGTATAATAGACACAGTGGGCTTATGCCCTGTCACGGAGCTTGTATACACTCAGTGGGCTATGCCCTGTCACGGAGCTTGTATACACTCAGTGGGCTATGCCCTGTCACGGAGCTTGTATAATAGACACAGTGGGCTATGCCCTGTCACGGAGCTTGCATAATAGACTCAGTGGGCTTATGCCCTGTCACGGAGCTTGTATAATAGACACAGTGGGTTTATGCCCTGTCACGGAGCTTGTATACACTCAGTGGGCTATGCCCTGTCACGGAGCTTGTATAATAGACACAGTGGGCGATGCCCTGTCACGGAGCTTGTATAATAGACACAGTGGGCTATGCCCTGTCACGGAGCTTGTATAATAGACTCAGTGGGCTTATGCCCTGTCACGGAGCTTGTATAATAGACACAGTGGGCTTATGCCCTGTCACAGAGCTTGTATAATAGACACAGTGGGCTTATGCCCTGTCACGGAGTTGTATAATGCTCAGTGGGCTTATGCCCTGTCACAGAGCTTGTATAATAGACACAGTGGGCTTATGCCCTGTCACGGAGCTTGTATAATAGACACAGTGGGCTTATGCCCTGTCACGGAGCTTGTATAATACACTCAGTGGGCTATGCCCTGTCACGGAGCTTGTATAATAGACACAGTGGGCTATGCCCTGTCACGGAGCTTGTATAATACTCAGTGGGCTTATGCCCTGTCACGGAGCTTGTATAATAGACACAGTGGGCCTATGCCCTGTCACGGAGCTTGTACACACTCAGTGGGCTATGCCCTGTCACGGAGCTTGTATAATAGACATAGTGGGCTATGACCTGTCACGGAGCTTGTATAATACTCAGTGGGCTTATGCCCTGTCACGGAGCTTGTATAATAGACACAGTGGGCTTATGCCCTGTCACGGAGCTTGTATACACTCAGTGGGCTATGCCCTGTCACGGAGCTTGTATAATAGACACAGTGGGCTATGCCCTGTCACGGAGCTTGTATAATAGACACAGTGGGCTATGCCCTGTCACGGAGCTTGTATAATAGACTCAGTGGGCTTATGCCCTGTCACGGAGCTTGTATAATAGACACAGTGGGCTATGCCCTGTCACGGAGCTTGTATAATAGACTCAGTGGGCTTATGCCCTGTCACGGAGCTTGTATAATAGACACAGTGGGCTTATGCCCTGTTACGGAGCTTGTATACACTCAGTGGGCTATGCCCTGTCACGGAGCTTGTATAATAGACACAGTGGGCTATGCCCTGTCACAGAGCTTGTATAATAGACTCAGTGGGCTATGCCCTGTCACGGAGCTTGTATACTAGACACAGTGGGCTATGCCCTGTCACGGAGCTTGTATAAGAGACACAGAGGCTATGCCCTGTCACGGAGCTTGTATAATACTCAGTGGGCTTATGCCCTGTCACGGAGCTTGTATAATAGACACAGTGGGCTTATGCCCTGTCACGGAGCTTGTATAGACTCAGTAGGCTATGCCCTGTCACGGAGCTTGTATAATAGACACAGTGGGCTATGCCCTGTCACGGAGCTTGTATAATACTCAGTGGGCTTATGCCCTGTCACGGAGCTTGTATAATAGACACAGTGGGCTTATGCCCTGTCACGGAGCTTGTATAATACTCAGTGGGCTTATGCCCTGTCACAGAGCTTGTATAATAGACACAGTGGGCTTATGCTCTGTCACGGAGCTTGTATAATAGACACAGTGGGCTTATGCCCTGTCACGGAGCTTGTATAATACACTCAGTGGGCTATGCCCTGTCACGGAGCTTGTATAATAGACACAGTGGGCTGTGCCCTGTCACGGAGCTTGTATAATACTCAGTGGGCTTATTCCCTGTCACGGAGCTTGTATAATACACTCAGTGGGCTATGCCCTGTCACGGAGCTTGTATAATAGACACAGTGGGCTATGCCCTGTCACGGAGCTTGTATAATACTCAGTGGGCTTATGCCCTGTCACGGAGCTTGTATAATAGACATAGTGGGCTTATGCCCTGTCACAGAGCTTGTATACACTCAGTGGGCTATGCCCTGTCACGGAGCTTGTATAATAGACACAGTGGGCTATGCCCTGTCACGGAGCTTGTATAATACTCAGTGGGCTTATGCCCTGTCACGGAGCTTGTATAATAGACATAGTGGGCTTATGCCCTGTCACAGAGCTTGTATACACTCAGTGGGCTATGCCCTGTCACGGAGCTTGTATAATAGACACAGTGGGCTATGCCCTGTCACGGAGCTTGTATAATACTAAATGGGCTTATGCCCTGTCACGGAGCTTGTATAATAGACACAGTGGGCTTATACCCTGTCACGGAGCTTGTATAATACACTCAGTGGGCTATGCCCTGTCACGGAGCTTGTATAATAGACACAGTGGGCTATGCCCTGTCACGGAGCTTTTATAATACTCAGTGGGCTTATGCCCTGTCACGGAGCTTGTATAATACACTCAGTGGCTATGCCCTGTCACAGAGCTTGTATACACTCAGTGGGCTAAGCCCAGTCACAGAGCTTGTATAATAATACACTCAGTGGGCTATGCCCTGTCAGTTGTCACAGAGCTTGTATAATACAGTGAGTACACTACACATACACACAGTGGGCTTATTATGCCCAGTCACGGAGCACACACAAAGGACTTATGCCCAGTAAAGTCACAGCGGCAAGAACACTGCCTACTCTAATCTATCTAACACTAGCACAGACAGCGCACTACCTAACTACCTAACTACGCAGCGTCACACGCGAAATGGCGCCGCGCCTTTTTATAGAGGCCGAACGTAACCCGGCTCTCGCGAGAATCCGACGCCGGACGGGTGACGTTCGGCCTCGAGGTGGAATCCGAGTCAGGCGGGAACACCCGAACTTGCGTTCGGGTGCACTAGGATTCCACCTGTTCGGAGCGGTTCGGATTCCTCAGAATCCGAACCGCTCATCACTAGTACTGAACGCTATAGCCAGCACCACAGCAGAGAACCAGCAGGAGTAAATAGGAGAAGAATCCAATAGGAGTGAGGCTGAGGTGACGGAGCAGTCAGATGGTAGATCTCACGAAGAAGCGCCACGCGTCCTTGTCTCCTAGCAACAGATGGACGAGGACCGCTCGGAGCACAGGTGTTGAACAAGATGCCACGGTGACTTGTAACAGATAGGAATTGAGGGACAGCATTCACAAAAAAAATGTTCAACAACCACAGAAGTTGTGTATATTATTTACAAACATCACATCTATAATAAAATTCTGTAAGTCTCCGTGATGTAGAATGGGAGCCAGAGCTTGCTCCTACACTGTACAGGAACCCCAATTAATGGCTCCCACTGCAATGACTGTCAACATGTCAGGCAAGATACCCAATCTTCACAGTTGCTGAAGTCTACACTTTGGTGGATGGCCAATGGTGGAAGAATTAGGAGCTATGGACGTGCAAAGGAGGGTACGCCAGCAATAGAAGGGAACAAACCACATTTAGTTTGAGATTCAATTAGCCGCAGACTCACAGGGGAGTGGAATATTCTTACATCACACCATTTACTCTCCATGTCTTTTAATACTGTACTCCCAAAATGCAGTGTATGTAATGCCTGTTTGATTTGTAAACAGTACTTATCGTTTGTATTTGTATTTACTGTATATCCCATTATTGTTATTTAAAAACTCAATAAAATAGAGTTTTAAAAAAAAAACTTATGGGAATGGAAAGTGGGGAGTAATTGGGGTGTAAGGGGCGACATGCAGATGGACAACCCAGCAGCAGGCCAGCAAGGTCATGAGCTGGGGATAACCCAAAAGATGTCTGCAACTCTGGAGAGAGCTGCACATACCTGTGTGTGGGAAAAAAGGTGGAAGGGGGAGGGCTGGTGACATAGGAAAAGGAAGAGAGAGTAATTAGCTTGTGGCCATATGGGGACTGAGAAGAAGGCAAGAGAGGGTCTTGGAAGAAATGGGGGAGGAAATTTAGGAAAACCAAAAGAATGGAGGGGTGAAACAGAGGTGGATGATGGAGAAAAAGAGGGGGAATATATAAAAGGGGATAGGAACAGAAATGAAATCATTAGGTCAACATTTACAATGTCAACAGTTATGATGCTGACATTGTTAAATTATTAAAATATTCAATGAATGTCATGTGAAATGTCGATATTGTCAGAATGTTGGCATTAGGGTTAGACTGCGGAGGGAGTTAGGGTTAGGCACTAGAGAAAGGATAGGGATAGAGATTAGAGTTAGGGAATGATGGGAATGAACTTTAATAACCCCGCGGTTCCCACCATTGAAGTCAATGGGGGCCCCGCTCATTGGCTGAGAGGCGGGGGCTCGCCTCTCTCAGCCAATCAATGTTCTGCTAATGCATTTCTATGGGAAATGCGGCGGCTGGAGCTGCATTCGGGAAGGGGGGTCTGCATTCGTGTTTTTTTGTTTGACAAAAACCGTTGGTGTCTACATGGAAAGAAAAGGACCTGAACCAAAGGGAGGGTGAGTATGGACCTTTATTTTCAAGTTCAGAACTTGGAGTCTACTGCACAAGTGGACAGACCGGCACTAGGGACAAGGTTAGTATATAGTGTGAGTGCGAGTGAGTGTGAGTGAATAATTTGGTGAGTGTAGGTGTAATAAAAGATTAAAACCTACAATATGTGTGTACTGTCTTTTTTTAAAACATTTCTTTTACAGGAGGGATAGCGGCACCAGCAGACCAAGCCATTTTTTAAAATGTAACCATTTATTTCCTTTATAACAGGCAGAAACATACATGGATCACACTGATCTGTGTATGTTTCTGCTAAACATGCTGCTTATGAGGGGATCTATTTTAAAATTCTATGCTGAATTTACACCCGTAATTAAAATCATGATTCTTGGTAAATTCCCGTGTTGTATTCTTGTCTATGGAAGTACTTGCGAGTTTGGGCAATAGTGTATTTATTTCTATGTTTTCACACGTTTTGCAGATAGAATCATAATTTCTCACCCGAGTTTGCCTTTAGTAAATATCCGTGTTTGTAAAACTGGCCAAACACACCCATGAATGTAATCTCGGACCAACACAATTCTTAGTAAATGTACACCTTATTGTTTGATTTATAAATTGTGACAGGCATTGTATTTACTGCTCTGTGACTAGGCACACTTCCGTGAATTGCTGTTGGTGCTTCTCTTGTGTGTTGGTAGCTATTTTGTTTAATATTAAAAGAAGTCTGTTTTTTTTCTTTTGTGTGCTTGATTGCTTTGTGAATAATGTATTATGCTGACATGTGTTGATTGTGACAATGTTCGAATTTTGTGCATAATAAAATATATTTGTTTATACAGCTGTTTGTGTATCTTCTTTGCTCACCTACCCAGCAACTAGGAAGGGAAAAGTTATTGCTGACCATATTTACATCATTTATGTTTATATTTCAACAGCGATTTTTACAGTTTATGTGTGTTTGAATCTCTTCCACAAGGTTAATTTACTGCCTTACGGAGCCAGTTGTCATTATCTGGAACACCAAAAAAATATGCCTCTATTTTTTGAAAAGTGATAAGGTGCCAGTCAAGCATCTCCCAACTGCCATCTCGCAGGCTGTGTTTGATAAATGACAGTTGGGAGCTGCTTGGCTGGCACCTTATCACTTTTCAAAAAATAGAGGCACATTTTTCTCACACTGCTTAGTAAATAGACCCCTTAGGTTGATATTCAATAGATCATTTTCCTGTCAAAGAACACAAATCTTTTAAGTAATCGGCAAGCACTCCTGGGGGTATATTTACTAAAGTGAGAGTTTTTATAAGTGGATATGTTGCCCATAGCAACCAATCAGATTCTACTTAACATTTATCTAGCACCTTCTAGAAGATAATAGCTAGAATCTGACTGGTTGGTATGGGCAACATCTCCACTTCTAAAAACTCTCACATTAGTAAATTTACCCCCTGGTGTACTTCCCTGCCTACTAATGTGATACCCCTAGTTCTGGGGAGTATCACTGTTGTGTGCTGTATAGGGTAACCACCTGTTTATACATATATATATATATATGTCACCATCGCAGCGGTACTCCAAGAAAAAACACAGTCCTGTCCAGAATGTGTTTTTTCTTGGAGTGCCGTTGCGATGGTGACTATATTTGTTGGATATATGGCTTACTGCCGAGGGCACCCGAATTATTCTATTGCATGGGAGTGCCATCCATTATGTGTTGTATATATATATATATGCCTCATGTTGCTAAAGCATGGTCCCTATCTCCCCCTGCATTGTAGAATGTCTTCCCCTGTTCTGGACTGGAATGTCCCCAGTGTACTTTAATGGGGAACCCTGCTTGTCCGTGAGCTGGAGCAGTGTGGCTCACGCGACCCCAGCGAGAATGACAGCCGGCGCGTGGCCAGGGAACTGACTGCAGTCACCGCGGAGGGGAGAGACTGCCCTCCAAGAGCCCGGATGAGTGGAGCAGGAGAGCGGCGCGTGCGGTGAGCGGGAAGAGGACCCGCACGCGACCGCTGTAGATAAAAGGGAGCCCCGTGGAGACTTCTGGGAGAGAGTCTCTGAGGAGAGAGCCGGAGCGGCAGACCTGTGGCAGGAGCGGGACTTACCGAGAGGAGCTGCGCTGTCTGCGGGTGTCTGTGAGGAGAGAGCGGAGATTGAAGCTGCCAGGAAGCTGTGAGGTCTGCCGGAGGAAGCAGCATCACAGCGGGACCGCCCAGGCACCAGCCCCTTTGAAGTGACTGACAGTCGGGAGCTGGGGGAGTGGAGATATCGCTGTCCGGGGTGCTGTAGCTGAAAACAGCAGGAGCAGGTCTGTTGAGCTGCATTGTAATAACACCTCAGCATCACATTTAATAGGCAACGCACATTGATAAAGTTATAATAACAACTAATCTAGTCACAACTTGCCCTGGTAGCAGGAAGAATTGTTTATAAAGCCCAAATATGTACAGTGACTCTGAGGTAGCTAATTTACCCAACCTGTCAGCCCTGGTTATCATAGGATCAGCCTCTTCCCCTAAAAATTCTATCCCTCAAAGGAAATAGAGAGGCAAAGCAAAAGGATCATATAGTAGCGCTGGGCAATAGAAACAGTACAGTGAGGAGCCACAGCTACTTCAGTTATATGAAACACATTCTGCAGCTTCAGTAAAGTGAAATTCTGCTCTTTGTTAAGCGTTGGGAGTCAGCAAATAGAGAACGTAAGTACAAGTGCCCATGTGTTAGACTGCCGGTAAAATAACCTCCCTTATCAGCCGTACTAAAATAAACTATTATTCAGCAACCCAACTTTATCTACAGCCACCGTTGCTCTAAAGAAAGCAAGATTACGCAGGGATCAGTACAGACTAAAGGAGTACAATAGTATCCTCAGGTGACCAACCCAGGAATCCTCAGGCCCGGGCTTGCAGCATACAAGTGACAGCACCAATATCAGCATAGCATCTGTAGTTAACTGCAGATATCCGATGAGATATAACTTTAAGTTCACCACTCCTTCAAACGTGCACCACCGTAAGACATAGGCGCCAGACTTTGAGGGGTTTGATAGGTCATAGACCATTCTATTGTATATAGCAAATCCCGGCTATTAGAAAAGCTTTCAATTGTTATATTGTGGAAAGATGCTTCATATATGGTGAATAATAGGTATTGTGTTAAAGGTTTGCCATAATATTCTTCGTTTCACTGCAAAGAAAGAAGCGTTCCTGAAAAAATAAAATTACCTTAGGACAAGCGTGTTTTTACTGTGGTTATATGTACGCATATATAGGTTTATTGAAATGTGAATTGCTCCTTTTAAGTGACATTGTGCAAATTTGCTCCCATGTAAAACTGTTTGAAATACTTACCTTTCACTACACCTACGTTTTCTTTGAATAAATACGAAAGTGTATGAGAATCCTGTTGCCTATATCTAATTCTCATCTTCCGGTTGGAATCTGAACCATCTGGAGACTGGGAAGTGGTAAGACACTTTGTATTACATTGCACCCCAACATACCACGCTTGTTATAGGGGTGACACTTACACTACACTTTTTCTTAATTGATTTGTAATTGCATTTCAGTGATGCTTGAATGCCACTATTCCAGGCCATAGGGAGTGGTATGCAAGCGGTGCTCTCATCCAGAGCGCAGGGCTGTGGGGAAGCACTGTCGTTGTCCCACTACCCCTGCATCTGGCTAGCAGGGTGCCTGGAATGGCACCATGTGGCAAGTAGTGCTACTGCAGTGCTGCTCGGAGTGTCCAAATGATGCACGGGCACGCACCCTGTAGTGTGTAGAGCCGCATGTCTGGGCAGCTGTACACTTTTTCCTGCTTGCAGCCCCGCCCCCTCACTTAATGTCACGTGTTCAGTGGTGGGGCTGACAAAGGGCCCCCGTGAACCCGGCTCTGCTACTACTTAAAACAAAACAATATGCTGGGCTGAGAGTTACATATTCAAAATATAGATTACATACCTAATGAGTTTAATTTGCCAGATGTACTGTGTAATTAACTTGCAATGGTAGAAGTCAATAATTTTGTATTTTTGTAGTATACCTATAGCTCTACGTAGACAATTGCCTTTTATAAAACAGTGACCCATAAATATGGGCAGCACAGATGAAACAGTATTTATCATTGATGTTTCACAGCACTATGGTCATGAGTTCAATTCCCAGCCATGGCCCACCTGTGTGGAGTTTGCAAGCTCTTCCCGACTTAGGATTCCGGCCACACTCCAAATAAAAACTGTTAGATTAACAGGCTGCTCACAACAAAGCATGGGCAAATTTCAGGCCATTTTATTACCACTATAATTAACACATTCCCATACCTCCCAACTTTTGAAGAGAGGGATGCGGGACCCCTCGCGCGCCGCAGGCACGAGTGCGCCCAAAAAGGGGGTGGGGCTCCCAAAAAAGGGGCGGAGCTTTCCATAAAGGAGCAGAGCCTTGCGGCAACCCCCCGTTTTCGTCACTATAGGGGGCGTGCCCAGCACTCTCCGAGATGCTGGGCAGCCCCCCAGGCTCTCCCTGCGCTAGTGAACAGATGCTGTGTGATGTGCATGGCATCTGTTCACCTTCTGCACCCCCCCCCCACACACACACACACTAATTACCCACCACCCTACACCTACACCTCCCCTCCTACTACATGCATGACACACAGCCAGGTACAGCTTGCTGAATATGCTACAGGGGCCTTACCTACAGATGTCCGGACCAGACAGGAGTGCTGTGCTGAGCACTGAAAGGCCCATGAGATCTGCCTTAAAGGAACTGTGCTGTGCATCGCAGCAGCTCCCCTGGACGACAAGGTTGTTCAGAACTCCGGTGAGGACTCCGGTTCACGTACACACAGATACTCTAAATCGGCGGTGCAGCTGCGGCGATGCATAGGCAGGCACTCACTCACTCTTTTCAGCCAGGCAGCCCTGCTCCTCATCCAGTTATTTCTGAAAGACAGAGGAGGAGCTAAGGGGATGAGCAAGTAGGTCGGTGTGCGGGCGCCATAGTGATGACTCGGCGCTGAAGGCAACACAGTTGATGCGGTGGGAGAGGATACCAAACACTGACATGATTGACCAGTGCACTGTCTGCTGGTGGTGAGATGACTGCCAGGCTGCCAGCGGTCGCTGCAGATATCTAGATACGCTCCACGGCTGCCAGCAGACTAGGCAATTTTTTATTAATTTGCAAAACAGAATCAGCAACAGGCTGCGTTGCCCCCCAGTAGCCAACGCCATTAGGCAGCTGCCTAAGTCTGCCTAATGGTGGCGCTGGCCCTGCACATTACCCAATATATGCCAGGGCCCCATCATATGTAATAAGAGTCCCCTCATACCCCTTTATTTGCTATCAGAGTTGAGCCCCCTCATGAGTCATGCCCTTTTATATGCTAGAGCCTCCTCATGCCCCATTATATGTCACTAATGCTAGAGCCCTTATGGCAGCCTAGAGCCCCCTTCCACACTCCAGGTACTCACTCTCTGCACTCTACAGGTATTAAAACACTCTGGGTACTCACAATCCTAAATTTCTGCTAAACTCCAGGTACTAAAATTCAACAGTCACCCTCAAACTCCAGGAACATTTTCTCTACTACGAGTGCTACCACACTTGAGGTATTTCTCTTTTACTGTCCAGTTACTTAAAAGCTCCAGATACTGTATTTTACTTCTCTTGCACCTTTCAGATATTGTCACATAAAGTCATGACTCTTTATATGACATCAGAATCCTAGCTCCCTCTCATTGGCTTGTCTTTTGTCAGTGTCACCAAACCAGCCGTGTGTGTACCAAAGCTGAATCTAATGCCAGCACTGCAGTACTACTTGTTCAACAGCACACTGCCAGGCCAGTCTGAACACTGGCCCTGATTCAGAGCCGGACGCTCTGACAGAGCACTCGCTCTGAATCAGGGCGTCTTTTTTTTTTTATGGAGCGGCCTCCCGGCCGCTCGCATTGCTGTGGGTTTCCACCCACAGCTAATGCAAGCGGCCAGGATGATGGTCGCGATGGTCAAGACCATCGCGACCATCGGGCTTGCGACAAGACCCTTGTGGTAGGGTCTCGTGGCCGCAAGCCCAGAGAGCTTTCGGCTCAAACAGAGCTGAAAGCTCTCCCACTGACATCACTTGTGATGTCAGTGGGGCCGCCCCGAAACGGTAGGCGTTCTCATGTCACTCAACATCGACAGCACGCCCCCTTTGGTGCGAGACCTGGAGCGACGGATTGCCCGTCGCTATCTGGGTCTCGCGCATGCGCACAACGGAGCCGGCTGTTGTGCGCATGCGCACTGGGCCACCATCGACCCAGTTGCAAGCGCTCAGCGCTTGCGACTGGGCCTGAATCAGACCCACTGCTCATTTGGAATTACAAGCATCCAAATACATCTTGTGATTTCTGGACTGTCCGGAGAAATCCTGGGCAGGTGGTAACCCTAGGCCAAGGAAATACTATGGCCAGAATGTAATAGGTTTGGATTTTGCAGCCTCTTATAAGTCTCCGCAGACAAGCTCAAGTGATTTTGTAATAGCTGTCAATTTTGATTGTGAGAAACCAACACACACAACGTCAACTTAAAAAATAACCCCCTCCTTTTGTCCAAGAAGTCTGGGCTATTCAGCATTCGGCCTTGTCCCCAAAAGATGTAGGGGCCAACATGCTGCATCCAAAGGGCCTGGAGATAACCTCTAGACCAGTGGTTCCCAAACTTTTTTGAATCACGGCACCCTAGCTTATCAGCATTTATTTCATGGGACCCATGGGTCAAAAGTTTCTTATTGAGAAATTCAGCAAAAATGAAATTAAGTAAATTGTGTATATGTCACCCTTAGGTTAAGTTATGTGGTGGTTGACAGGGCTGCGCTTCTTTTTGTCCACATATTTTAGAACCAGTGCTAATGGCTGACAATCACAGTGACTAAAAATCATTTTTATTTGGTACTGGACCACCAACCTGAGGCACCCCTGTAAGTGCCCTGAGGAACCCCAGGGTGCCACAGCACCCAGTTTGGGAACCACTGCCCTAGACTGTGGGTACCAGGGTTATAGAAGTATTTTGAACATATAAAATGATTTAAATACTGTGTGAGCCTTTATATTTTGAATAAAAATTGTGCACCCTAAAAATATAATAAATCCCTTATTAAACTTCTTATTATGAAATATAACCAAAAATATAACCATACTTTTTAATGTATTAATTATTTACCTCTATTGTAATAAAAAAAAAATATTGGCAACCTTAAAAATATATATATATATATATTTTTTTTTTCCTAACTTCATATTTACTTATACCCTCATTACTGTCTTGATCCAGCATAGCCCAATTAGAGATTAAAAAATATACAGATGATGAGAGGTTAAAGTGGGCTGAAACGGTGCAGAACTGAGTTCCGTCACTTCTATTTGGAGACAGAACCAGTTCTGCCTCCTCCAGCCCAACTCCGCCCGTGCCACAGGGAGGCGCCATTTGCTGGGCTCCCGCAGTAGGTGCCCGGCTCCTTCCCCGCAGCGCTAGCGGCAGTTGGAGGCTTGAGTTGGTTAAGTGTAGAATGAGGTGGTGTACTGGACCTCTGACATCACAACCACGTGACCTGGGACAAAAGGGGGAGGGGCACGGTTCAGAACAGGGGACAAAAGTGTTGCCTCGTCTTCCCATAGCGGTCACATGGTTGTGACATCAGAGATCATTTCTCCAACTTGGATCTAGCAACAACTGGCTGGAGTTCACTCCTGAGCTCTGGCTTCTGGCTCCCGCAGCTTGCATTATGGGAGAGACGTCATAACATCTCTCCCACAGTTCCGAGGAGCAGCCTGTTGGATGGCCGTGTACGCAGGAGCAGAGATTAAGGTAAGTATAAGGTTTTTTTTGTGTAAGCGACACTACTACAGAGGGCATTACTATTGAGGGCATTGCTATTGGGGGCATTACTATTGGGGGCACTACTACAGGGGGCAATACTATTGGGGGTATTACTATTGGGGCACTACTACAAGGGGCACTACTACAAGCGCATTACTATTGGGGGCACTACTACAGGCAGTATTACTATTGTTGGTATTACTATTGGGGCACTACTACTGGGGGCATTACTATTGAGGGCATTACAATTGTGGGCACTACTACAGGGAGCATTACTATTGGGGGCACTAGGCACTACTATAGGGGGCACTGCTAGAGGGGGCATTACTTATGGGGCATTACTATTGGGGCACTGCTACAGAGAGCATTACTATTGTGGGTATTACTACAGGGGGCATTACTGTTGGGGGTATTACTATTGGGGGCACTACTACAAGGGGCACTGCTACAAGTGGCATTACTATTGGGGGCACTACTACAGGCAGCATTACTATTGGAGCATTATTACAGGGGGCATTACCTTTGAGGGCATTACTATTGTAGGCACTACTACAGGGAGCATTACTATTGGGGGCACTACTACAGGGGGCATTACTATTAGGGGCATTACTATTGGGGGCACTACCAGGGTCATTACTACTGGGGGCATTACTATTGTGGGCACTACTACAGGGAGCATTACTATTGGGGGCACTACTACAGGGAGCATTACTATTGGGGCATTACTATTGGGGCACTACTACAGGGAGCATTACTATTTTGGGTATTACTACAGGGGGTATTACTATTGAGGGCACTACTACAGGGGTCATTACTACTGGGGGCACCACTACAAAGGGCAGTATTACTGGGGGCACTACTACGTGGGACACTGCATAAGTGGCATCACTATTGAGGGTACTGCATAAGGGGCACTACCACTACTGGGGGCACTGCATAAGGGGCACCACTACTGGGGGCATTGCATAAGGGCACCACTAAAGTGGGCATTACATAAGGGGCACTACTGTTGTGGGCATTGTATAAGGGGCACTACTACTGTTGGCATTATGTGTATTAGGGGCACTACTACTGTGGGCATTGTATTAAAGGGGCACTACTGAGGGTATTGTGTTAAAAGGGCACTACTATGTGTCATAACATGAATAAGGGACACTACTATGTGGTGTAATGTGAATCAGCGGCACTATGCGTTGTAATGTGGATTAGATTGTGCTACTGTGTGGCATAATTTGAATTGGGAATACTATTCTGTGACTACACCCCTTTATTTTGAGGTCATGCCCCTTTTTCGGCTCGTGCTGTCCCTTTAATGAAAAAGCTTAGAGCCCCACCTCTGAGCTTTTTCAATAAAGGGACAGTGTGAGAGTGATTTCCACCACTTCTTTAGGACCACTTTAAGCACTGCAGATAACCCAATTGCAACTTGCTCTAAAGAGCCTTAGAAATGCAGTGAGTTATAAAATGACCTAGGGCCTGATTCAGTGCCGGACGCTATTTGCGCTCGCTCGTTCAGAAAAAGGGGCCAGCTATTTAAATTGAGCGCTCGCTCTTTGCGGTCTGTTGACGCCTCTATGTCTGAGCGAGCGAACGAAACATGCGCTCGCTATTTTGTAAAGACGCCCCCTTGCCGCTCGCATCCTATGTCACCTCCGCTATTTATTAGATTAATCGAGTACGTCGAAAGGCGTCTGAACTGCTCACAGTGCTTGTGGTAGGATTTTCCTACCGCAATCATGCAAACAGGTCAGGCTAAGAGACAACCAGGTGACGTGGCCAATGACGCTGCTTTGTTAATTATGCACAACCTTAAAACGCCCGTTGTGACCGTTTGGCACGCCTGCGTTCGGATCACCACTCCCCGTTTTCAAGCACCTTCCCCTGTTACCACCCACAAACGCCTCATTCTGTCACTCAAATTAGCAGGCACTCGCTATTTTGTGAGCGCTCGATTTCCGACCGCAATGACTGGTTGGCGCATGTGCATTACGACCCATACGAATGCGCAGTTGTGCGAACATCGCTCAGAGTGAACGAGCGGCCGCTTACGAGCGGCTCTGAATCAGGCCCCTAGTTAATAGATGGACAGCTAATCAGGGGCTGTGTCTTATCTTCAAATTGAGGAGCTTGGCCGTGGGGACTTTGCATTACCAATCCGTTCTAGCATGTACCCGTTGTATTTCTCACTCTCTGATTCCTGTGGGAGTGACCATAAGTCAGGGCTGCACCTGCTTCAGTCATTTATAATGCTAGATTTAAAAGGCCAGGTCAGGGCATTCTTTGGCTCCAAAGCAACTAGTATTCAGTGCTTTGGTGCTTGATTTGTATTGTTATTACTATTCTTGTGTTTGCATCTGCCTGACTGTTTAAATTTATGTTAAGATCCATGAATAATTTGTCTTCTACTAATAGCCATGACCACATTTATATCTCATTCTATACCCACTGGTCTGTTCGCAGCCAGATGCTGCTTAGCAAGTCGAATTTGGGGGCCGAAACCCGTGGGTTAGTAATTTCCAAGGAAAATGCTTTAGTGCAGCATTTCCAGGTAAATACATGTTGCCCAAGAATTGGTAAGCCAGTGTCGACTAATAGCTGTGTTAAATATTCACTACACCTCTACCTGTGACATAGAGAATTACATTGGACAATATACTATCAAGACCCCAGATCTCTGGTGGCTACCACAAAATCTAGATTCCAGAAATCTGGTAGCAACCACAAAAGGGTCAGACCCCTGATCTCTGGTGTTTCCAACAAGATCTAAACTGCAGACCTGTGGCGGTTAACACAATTTTTGCTAAGTTTGTCATTGCCAGAGTATAAGCCGTTAGGGGTAGAGTGGAAGCTGCCAACCATCCAGGTCTAATCCAGATATCATCCAGTTCCAGAGGACATCCAGGTCCAAATTAGAGGTTCAGTGTGAGTCCAGGTCCAATCCATAGGTCAAGAGGGTGTCCAGGTTCAATCCATAGTTCCAGAGATAGTCCAAGTCCAATCCAGAGGACCAGAGGGAGTACAGAACCAGTACAGATTCCCAGCAGGAGCTGAGGTCCAGAGGGAGTAAAGGTCGTATACATAACAATTTCTGCACCGTGGCTTGAGCTACTTGGGAATTATAAAAGTTTTACTATTCATAAATCCAGAGTCCACAAGGTTTCCAGAACTGGTCAGTATCCACAGCATGTGTGAGTAACCAGCTACATTCTGCACTCCACCATGCCACACACGTGGCTGAGCATCAGTACAGCCAGTGCCAGATTAAACCCCGTAGAGGCCCCTAGGCAGTCGAAATCTCAATGACCGCCTCGTAAATTATCTCCTAATACGTTTTTCATTTTACCGACAAACAATTTTAATAAACCGTACATAGGTTGCACCGAAAAGTTTTTACAAACTGACAGAAAGATGAGCTTTTAGGAGACAAACTGTAATGTGAATCTGATGTCTATGGTTTATGTACTTTAAGTTGTTAATGGGTACATTACATTAATACAGTATTTTTTCTATGGAGTCTTTAATGTCAAATCATTGTTTCTTTGAGTTGATTCATTTTTTCTATCCTTTGGAAACAATATAAGAAAGCTTCATTGTAATTTTCTTTCTAGCTCTAATCAATATTATTTTGATCTGTTGTCACGGGGAAAAAAGATGCGGGGCCCATAGGCTGGTGCCTACTCGGTAATCCGGCCCTGAGTACAGCTCATATAATAGGGACTCAGGGTAACTCTCTACCATTGTCTTCATATTATATTGTAATTGTTGCAGTGATCCTGACCACCACATGCTGTACAGCTATATTTTTATAACTCGGAGAACAGATCCATGCCCAGAGTTCAATTCTTTTGATTATGGTGCTTTTCCATTTTCCCCTGAAAAGGAATTTAGTCAGTACAAATATACATACTGTCCGCACCCTAAGTTTGAGTGATTGTATGCATGGAGTGAGACATTTACATGGTACAGCTACCAGTCACAAGAGGACGCCTTCTGTTTACTTATAATTGTCATTGCTGATTCTGTCTTTGACATTTTGTCATTGTTGATTCTGCCATTGTCACTAATGTTGTTGCAGAATCTTGTATTGAATGTTAAACGCCATTATTTAATTCAATTACTATATACCAGTACTCAGTGCCATATCATTGTGCTACTGCTCAGCTAATCTTTTGCACAGCCATTTTATTATTGTCTAATCACATGCCATTTATACTTCATACTGCATGTTAATCTCAGCCATTTCAGCCACTTTACCTCTGCTGAGGACAAAGTAATAAACATACCAAGTCATTTATTGCGAGTCTGACTGGGAATTTCCAAGTTACCAATTGGAAGACCTTGCCGAGATCTGCTACCCTGAAAACAGGACATGACTCTGGGAGGAGATGCAGTTGAGAAAAGATGAGGCAAAACCTAAACATTGATATTGATCACCCTTTCAGATATGCAGAGGCACCCAACAGTGCAGAAATGAATATAAAATATATACTCCTATTCCCCTGACGTACACATTGCTTTAGTGACTTGGATCAACTCTTGTTACCTCTAAAGCGCCTCCTGGCTCCTGGGTTCATGTACCAACAATCTTTGCAGTGACTACATTGCTACATTCAATGCAGACTCATTCCTCCCAAGAGACTTGTGTGATGAGGTACCACTTGTTTCACGTACTCTGCACTCTTATGTCCCAAATTGTGAGACTTGAAACATTTGTACTTTGGCTTTTTAGGTATTGTATTCTTTGACAGCTGAACAGAATTCTCAGCATTAGTCTCTACAGGTATGCACTCTTGAAACTGCAGTAGCACAAGACTCCTAAGCCACTACTAGGAAATCCAGGAAATCTTACTTTGGCATAAGGTTTTGCAGAATTGCCATTCCATCCTCATCTACTTTGACGCTTACTGAAGTCAATTGCTGAGAGAATTTTTATCTATATATACATTCATATTCTTGCATGTATTGAGCTTTGTGCCATATAAAGTATGCCTCAGGTACTTTGTCTCATTAAACCTTTGTCTTCGTAAGACAACTGTAAATCCACCCACATATCATGTGCAGTTGTCTTCACATGAAAAATGGAGTTTACATACAGTTCTACAGCTAAATATAAAGTCTCCAAGTCTCTGTCCACATCATCTGGGTTTGGACCATCACCCGCGTGATTGGTAACTTTCCACAGCTTTTCCCACTTTAATTGCATCTCTATGGCAAACTTTCATGTGACATGATTTTCTGAACCCATTAATTTGATAATGTTCATACTAGCCCCTGCACTGTACATTTTCACCTGTATGAATAAAGAATTTTCTGTATTCACTCGCATCATCTTATTCTTGTTACTGCAGCTGTATTCTTGATATAATACATGCTGGTATCTGGGCATGCTTTCAGTCTGGGCCTATAACCTACTGGCAGACACTAGGGTGGTAGGTGGCAGCATTGTGCAAAAGGAGGATAGTCCATACGGCACATGACTTAACTATGAAGGTTTATTAACCAGTTAGAAACAGGGAAGTGACACACACAGTGTTAATAGCTGGTGCAGTTTATCTGGAATCTAGAGTTGCAGTCAGGAGCATTTGTTGGCTTTGCTGGACATTGTGGTGTGCCAATTTGCATGTACTATATATGCAGCTATAATATCAGTGGTGGCAGTGGGATCTCTGATATAATATACTGTGGTGGCACAGTGTATATGGGGGTTCATTGGGCACCCCACCTCTAGAGTTTCTAAGGGCCAGTTCCACTATGGAGGATGGATACAGAAGAGAGATGTGGTGGGGAGTCGTGCATATGCAGGTCAGAGGTCGCACCTCTGGCAAAAGCCGCTCTGGGTCTTAGGGCCTGATTCAGACCCGCTCGCTAAGATGCATACTCTCACTGCTGCCGATGGTATGCAGTGTGTGTGCATTGTGCACATGCGTATGCATCACAGTGTGCATGTACATACCTTAGCAAAAGTTCACAATGCATTCGCTCGTGGTGCATAGACAGCACAGCAGAGTGAGTGACAGGGGAAGCCATTTGTAGGTGGTAACAGGGGCTGGCCATTAAAAACGGGGGAGTGAAGGTGCAAACGCAGGCGTGCCTGAGCATCTCAACAGTGTTTTAGAGGTGAATCATTGTGTACACCTTGCTTGAGTCATACTTATTTGTCACTACTAGGCTGCCATAGCCAGGGCTGCTATAACATCAGAGCCTAGATTTGAAGTGCCTAGTTTAAAGTGTCAATAGAACATTTAAGTTAAAGCTGGAGTTATTCAGGAGTTAAACAGGAGGAGAACAGAAGGAGAATTTAACAGATCAGCAAATCCTGCTATTAAGGACTGTTTTTATCTACCACCACACTTCCAACATGCCTATGGATTGTGCCTGCACCTGGATCTCCAATGCTGCCTGCATCCCTCCTGATCTCCCCATGCAATCTGCTTATGCACTCCAACTATACCTTACCGAACCACGCAGCAAGATGACCTCTCAAATGGTCTTTGGCTGTGGCTCCCAAATCATGAGGCTTGGTGCAATTTTGCTGTACTCATTGTTTTTATTTTCCTCTTAAATTTAGACTAACCTTTCTAGATGTTAGACTACTGTGACCCTGTATCCAGCCCATCTGTGTCACCCATGTTGGTCTGCCCCCTCCCCTTTAGAATGTAAGCTCTCACGAGCAGGGCCCTCTTCCCTCTTGTGCTTCTCCTTCACTTAATTATACTCTAATTTACAACAGCACCCAACCCTTGGTTACAGACACCAAGCTGCTTATCTAAGTGTTATGCAGCAATGTATAAATCATGTATCTGTCCTGCATTGTTTGTACTGTTAATATCTGTTTTCTAGTGTGCTTATTCGTTTCTGTACTGTGTAAGGCGCTGCGGAACCCTTGTGGCGCCATATAAATAAAGGATAATAATAATAATCATAATACATATAAGGAACTGCGCTGTATCAATCACAATGGTTACTCAATACGCACACATATTTATATATAGTGTAGGTATAAACAATTTATTAGACAAATAGTATAATACTGACATTAATGCTTGTGTTCCAGCATTGTATAAAAACTTAAAACATGTGAGCTTAGGCTAATATAATAATCATAACAAACACAATTGTAAATTGACAATCCTTCCTAAAGAGGGGATGAAAAAAATTACATGAAATAAAAGATACTGAAAGTCCCAATAACATGGATGGATCATCCAAAAGCAAATTCTCTAGTATGGAGTTGTTGATACAAGGTTCCAAATTTGTTGCAAATAGGTGGAATGATATATAGTAAATACTTTCCTAAGAAAATGCAACACTGTCTCTGCTGGTGTGCAGTGGAAATGTTCACATAGGTTCCATAAAAATTGGCAAAGTTAGCTGTATAGTAAAATGCTGCTTACCGATGCAGCATGTGCAGTAGATGGCTTGCTCCTGGGTCCGTGCTGAGGGCCTGATTGAGACCCACTCGCGAGCGCTGAGCTCTCGCAAGCGGGTCGATGGTGCCCTAGTGCGCATGCGCACGACGGAGGGAGCTCCATCGTATGCATGCGCAAGACCCGCATAGCGACGGCCAGCCGTCGCTATGGGTCTCGCACCAAAGGGGGTGTGCTGTCGATGGTGAGTGACAGCACGCCTCCTTTGGTGGGTGTACCGGGGGCGTTGCTGCCCAGATGGAGGCGTTCCCATGGGAACGCCTACCATCTGGGTCCGGCCCCACTGACATCACTAGTGATATCAGTGGGAGTACTTTTGGCTCTGATAGAGCCAAAAGCACCCCTGGGCTTGCGGCAGCAAGACCCTACCGCAGGGTCTCGTCGCAAGCCCGATGGTCGCGATGGTCTTGACCATCGCGACCATCTTTTTGGCCGCTCGCATAAGCTGTGGGTGGTCACCCACAACTATGTGAGTGGCCAGGTGGCCGCTCCAATTTTAGGTAGGAGGGCCCTGATTCAGAGCGAGCGCTCTGGTCAGAGTGTCTGGCTCTGAATCAGGCCCTGAGTGTCAACAGTGCCGTTTGCCCCATCTGATGAGACCGACGTCTCTAGCCGGCGGGGAGCAGTGTCCGTCAGACATGTGTAGCTGCCGGACTTCTGTGTCTCCTCTGAGTGTTGTAGAGGAGCGGGTGGGTGGTGATTAACTGAGCTTTGTATCCGCTTGTTGTAACCGCGGTAAGGCAGAGTAGTGAGACCTCAGTGGGATGCACAATCACGCTGCAAGCTTCCTTCCTGGATCTCTGTGTTAAATGGCAATATGGAGAGTAGAGGATTTGTAAGCAGTCGTCCTTTGTCCAGGACTGTTTTTTTTCCATTCTATTTACTAGCATCATTTACTAGCATCAAGCCAGTACACGTCACCTGGCTTGTTTTTACACTGAAGTGCTCGCAGTGCTTGCGGCAGGGTCAACCTCAAGCGCTGCGATAGCATCCGATGTTACCCGATGTACCGATGGTTGCATACACTTCCTGGACATGACGTGCACAAGTGGCTATCTTAAAACAGGTTGGTGGGTATGTGCATATACTATGTGATCACTCTCTAAGAAATACTGGACGTGCTAATGCATTGCGTACGCAATTTGCATACACATCGTACGAGCGATCACATCTAGCGAGCGACTCTGAATCAGGCCCTTAGTGCCCACCAGCAGCTGGATAGGTAACAGAGACAATGCAGAGCGCGCCTCTAACAATTTCAGTTTTGGGAAAATAGTGCATGAACAGTTAAAGGAAGTGCAACAAAGGAGAAAATATAAATTAATGTTCTTGAATATTTATTCATAACCATAAGTCATGCATCTGGCTGCAACAAAGTCTTGCTGAAAATTAACATTAAGAGACAGAACCCATAAAAAAAAAACACTGAAATACCTGTTTAGATGTTTGTGCATTTAAAAGGGAGAATTTAGGAAGCAGCGACTTCTGTAAGCCGCTGCTTTTCGGCAAGTTGCAAGTGAGTATTTAAAACGGCACCTGCTGTCAGTGTTAAGCACGCCGGGCTTTACACTAACTGCGGGTGCCGTTTTAAATATAGACCCACAACCCTACGGGAAGCCGCTGCTTCGTAAATTCTCTCCATAGTATCCTTATAACAAGGTCCATCCTGATTACACTTCAATATACATGGCCTTACTAGCTAAATGTTATTGTCCTGATTGTGCATGTATATTAAAATCCTTAGTGGTATAAAGTAGCAATTTTATTTTGTTGGGGAAAAAAATTCATTAAACATCAATAGCTTTGTGCTACATATCTGTGTCCAACCCTGGAGCTGTGCAATACTAGATATAAATGGATCCATAAATGGAACAAATGCAATAACATCCTAAAAACAAAATAGATAATGTAACACAGTCACCATATGGAAAATTATTCTATTACCCACAAGCACTACTCACCATCTGGCACATTGCAGCTAAACTCTGCTCAAAACAAGGGGAAAAAAATCTTTCCATATTCCACTCAAGCAGACAGATAGGAAGGATTGTGAGGTGAACAACACATGCTTAGGGCTGTTCTCCACTATATTGCGCTCTGTATATCCAGCTGTATTAGATTATACTGTAGTGGGACTTATATCAATACTTCTGCTAATGTTGCAACACCCAATAACAGGGTTACTGCCAATTTGTTTCCAGCAACAGTTCCCCTTTTTCCATAAGATTTGTCACTAGGATTTTTTGTCCTTGGCACTGTGCCTATTTTTCAAAACTGACTAATGTATAGTAAAATGTGTTTTATTCTATATGATGATGCAATTTGTACTGTGTGTTCTAATTTTTTAGGCTTTGTAATTAAATTTTTACCAAACAGCAGTATTTAGAATGCAAGAAAATGAAATGTTACATTGTAGCCTAAGCTTGTAGTTAGACTCTTCTTGAAATGTCTAATTTCAGCAAAAAGCTCCCTGTGCCAGCCCAACTCTGAAAATGTGATATCATAATGTGAGGAGGTCGAGACTTCCAGCATAAAGGATAAGATGAGCGCATGGAGAGTCCTGTGATTGTTTGATGTTGGGACCAGAGACAGGTTCAGCAAGTGGAGTGTCCTAAGGTCACATCTGGCAGCCCAGCGATGACTTGCTGCCAGGTACAGGGAGAAGCTGAGCCCCAGGAGCTTCCTAAGGACGCTCCTAACGTTCAGCTTATCCTTGGTCCTGGCGGCTCCACCCCCGTATTGTGGTGCGCCAGGTGGCTGCTTTCTAGGCTGTAGGGTGCCGTTCCAGGTAACCTGCATGCCAAGTACAGGTGCTAAGCAATGATGCTGCTCCCTACGCCATGCACCCTGGGCGGCATCACCGCGCACCCACCCCTAGTTACCGCCCTGTGAAACATGTTATGAAATGTCTAATTTCAGCAGGACCTTATGACATATAACTGTCATTTGGGTATTGTAGTGATCAAATCCTAGATAGTTAAGTGTGTCAAATGTATCTGGTAATGTTTTTTAAATGATAACAACTATGTGACAATAACTAAACCTACACTGTGTATGGGTTTGGTACAGGATCCCGGTGGTCGGGATGCCTGCAGTCAGAATTCCAACAGGATTAGGTAAGTATGCTAACCACTAACCCTCCCCCTATCCCACCTTTCCTGCAGCCTAACCCAAACCCTCCTCTCCCTTACCGCAGCCTAACCCTGAGCCTCCTCTCCTGCAGCCTAACCTTAACCCCCACTGCATCCTAACCCTCCTCCTGAAGCTTAACCCTAACACTCCCCCTAGTGCCTATCCCCTAATCCTCCTCATAACCCTAATACTTACCATCAGGATGTCAGCGGTCGGGATTCTTGAGCCGGGATTCCGACTGCTGTCGAGATTTTCAGTGCCGCTATTCTGACCGCTGTCACCCCACCGCCGGGATGCGAACTACTGTGTACACATAGGTGATGGGTGTACATCTGTAGTCTGTCAATCTGGAGTGTGTTCTGTGGAATCAGCAGGCAACTAGAGTGAAACTCAAAATATTAGTGTTAAGAATGCCTTGTTTATTGTTTTTTTCTATACTGCTTTTCATCACTACTGTATTTTTAACTTTTATCCATCTTCATGTATAGTGAGAACTGTATAAAAAAAACTGGAGGCTACAAGAAAGTGGTACAAAGTGTTTGGAGGTTTCAGTATAAACTAGTTTTCTCTCAATGTAATGAAAGTCTCATGTTAACAACATACGTATCTATCGCTATTACATGTATGAATACACTTTGAAAGTAAAGTTTCATTTATAGCCCACAGTTACATGGATGAGCACACTATAGAAAGAGATATGAGTTTGCAGATAGCGTTAATTGACAGACCTGTCACAACTCCTAAGCACCAAGCCTGACAATTCAATCAATGTGTGACAAGGGGATTCAAGACAACAGTGTCTGCAAGTGTCAGCTGGGGATATGGTCGAAGGAATAATATTGATTTTCTTTTCTATACATAACAGTGGCGGTGGTGGAAATGAGTTACAGGGAGAGTAGGACAGGAGAAGGTCTATCAATGTGAAAAGGGAAAATATAGACGTATAGAGGCAGTGGCTGGGAGAAAAGAAAGAACTTTGGATAAGTGATGAGCCATGGCTGAGAATAAAGTTGGCAAATTGGCAAAATAACTTATAATAGGGTGAATTGTACAGATTTAACAGAAAAAATATTTACATATGGTATAAACTCCAGACTAATTTGTATGTATTGCAAATGATGTTAGTCAGGTCTAAAACAATACATCCTTTTAGCCAATTGCAACCAAATACACACGGTCGGAAGGATCTCATTGCATGGACGCAAAGAACAAGTGTCAGCATACAGCTCATGCACAGATACAAATGTACTGATTATTGCATATCTCCGTCCTATTATGTGTCAGATGGATCTCTGCTGGATCTGTCTTTCCATGAAATGGTCATTGTGGGAACTTTGTAGTGACAATGCGATCGCACAGAGCTGTTCTGTCTTATAGGAGTGTTATGGGAGTGTCGCGAGTGTGTATCAGAAGCTCTGTGATTCTAGATCTTGCGTATGAGGAAGAGAAGCCTAGCATGGGGCTAGTGCCAGTGCCGATACTAACGATGCGGCTGTAGGCAGAAAATCAGTGAGCAGAGCGGATCCCCACTTGACGTCGCAAGCCGTACAGAAACCGGCATTAGCAGGGATGTAGTTATGAGACGGGCGGCCGCGATGCCACCGGTCTCAATCACGACTCTGAAAGGCCAACAAGGGACTTAAGATAGACGTTGAAATACCGATGCCTATCTTAACTATCTTAATCCCGATGACGGAATTCTGGAGGAGGGCAGCCCGAATGAAGGTCCGGGTAAGTCCGGGGTGCCCTTAGTGTTAGCCACAGGGGGGGAGGGTTAGGTAAGATAGTGGGCTTAGCGTTAGGTCTGGGGGGGGACTTAGGCACCCCTAGTGGGGAGGGTTAGGGTCATGCACCACTGCGGGGAAAGGTTAGGGTTAGGCATGAAGGAGGGAAACTAAGGTTTAGGCACTAACGGGGATGATTAGGGTGCATGGTGGGCAGGGTCAGGGTTAGGCTACAAAAAGGGAGGGTTAGGGGGAGAAGGGGGAGGTTAAATATACTTACCCAACCCCTGTCGCGATACCAACCATCGGGATGCCGCTGTCGGTATTATGACAGGGGTCATCCCAACAATCCGATTCCCATTAGCATAGAGTAAGTAATACATCACGCAAACACAGCCACTTTGTGTCCTACTCAGAATTAGCCTTGAAGTGCCTGATGAAACTGCAATGTTTCACGTCTACTACATAGCTGATAAACTAAATAGCAGACATGGAATCTTTGCTAATCATCTAGTGCTTTCCAGTGGCGTAACTAGGGCAGGGCGAGCAGGGTCCGTGCCCTGGGCACCGTGGGACTGGTGGCGCGGGGGGCACCGCCGGCCACGGTCCAGCCCACCCTAGTTAGCTACCAGTGTAGTGCCGACCGCAGTGAGTGCGGTCAGTGCTACACATTTACACAGGACCGGCGCTAGGCTTCCAGCGCCGGTCCTGTGCTGAACACCTGAGCCCGTTCCCTCCCCCTGAGCGCTTGCCCAATAACGCTGGCGGCGATGCGTGTGTTAAACAGCAGCCAATGAGAGTCAGATAGACTCTCATTGACTGCTGCAGCACCCACTGCAAGAGCCGGACTTCCGTCCGGCTCCTGCAGTGGGCACTGGGACAGATGTCATGACATCATAACGTCTCTCCCATTATGCTGAGCGCGCCAGCCCGGGAGGACTGGCGGGCGGTGGCAGCGTCGGCAGGAGAGGTGTCGCGGTCTGGAGCAGCAGTGTGGATTCAGGTAAGTATGTTTTTATATATTTTTTTTTTAAAACCTGTCTGCACTACTGGGGGCACAACGGGGGAGGGGGGTGGCTACCACTGGGGGGACCTCAACTGGGGTGGGGGCACAACGGGGGGGTGGCTACTACTGGGGGCACCATTATTGGGAGGACCTCTACTGGGGGGGCTATTACAGGGGGCACTTAATCGGGAGGGGGAACCTCATCTGGGGACCACTACTTGGGGGGGAACTACTACTGGGGGCATTATAAAAGGGGCCTACTACTATGGGCACTTCACTGGGGGGACCACAACTGGGGGCAATAACAGGAAGGACCACTACAGGGATCACTGGATAGGGGGGGTCACTACTGGGGGCCTGCATGAGGGGGACCACTACTGGGGGCACTGCATGGGAGGGGGCGGGACTACTGCTGGGGGCACTATATAAGGGGCTTACTGCTAGGGGCACTGCGGGGACCACTACAGGGGGCACTAGATAGGGGGGAATCACTACTGGGTGCCAGAATAAGGGGGACCACTACTGGGAAAACTGCATGGGGGGGACTACTGCTGGGGGCATTATATAAAGGGCACTGCATAGGGGGAGGACTACTACTGGGGGCACTATATAAAGGGCACTGCATAAGGGGATACCACTACTAGGTGCACTGCATTGTGGGGACTGCTACTGGGGGCACTGCATAAGGGGGAACACTACATAGGGCACTGCATTTCGGGGGACCACTACTGGGGGCACTGAGTAAGGGGAACTAATTGGGGGCTGTATAAGGGGGACCACTACTGGGGATACTGTATAAGGGGCACTACTATGGGCCTGCATAAGAGGGACCACAACTGCATACTGGGGGTACTGTTTAAGGGGTACTACTGGGGTTAAGGTTCATATGGATAGGAATGTTCAGCGTGAAAAGAAAGGGGTTTGTCATGTGGACACGCCCCATTTTTAAGTGACCACGCCCATTTTTTTTCGGCGTGCGCACATATCGGGATGTTGGGGGGGGGGGGGCTCCCTTTTCAAATTTGCCCTGGGCTCCAAATATCCTAGTTACACCACTGGTGCTTTCAATACCTGTCTTACTGACAACATGGAACAACATTTAAGAATTGACTTAGGTGATTCACTAACACTGTGATTTGAAAATGTGATTTGTTAAATTCAATATTTGCAAATATATAACCAAGGCTTCTGCATATTTGCATAAAGGGGAGATGTTACAAGCCTTGGAGTGAGATAAATTGAAGATAGCCACTCCCTTTCGGGGTCCGGTTTCAGTTTATAAATTGATTGAACTTCCATTTTGTGTACCAGGAGCTATAAAATATAGTTCAACTGCTGAAGTCAATGCAGAACTGTCCTAACCCATGCTGTGGCTGTCTTTTGACATACAGTAAAGCTGGGTACACACTACGCAATAAATGGTGTAAAGATCCGATTTCTGACCCCGAGAATTGTTTAATGTGCACGCATAACCCGGAGCCGGCGGTTGTTTGGATCAGCTACCTGATCAGGGCTGCACACATGACATTTATCAAAATGATGAGCCAATTTCTATAGCAGTAAATCAGTGTGTGTACACTCATTTTTACAGTGAAAAATAATAAAGCAGTCAAACACAGAGTCGGATTAAGGGGGATGGGGGGCGCAGGTGGCAAGTGACCCAGGCCCCCTTTTCTCAGGGCCCCCACCTCAGCTTTTGATTACAGCTGCAGTGCAAAAGCGCAACATTTTAAGTACAACAATTGACCATACTTGCCTAAACTCCTTCAATGGGCAGGAGCTCCCAAAAATCGGGTGGCGCTCCCGGCTGCCCGCAAGTGACCCAGACTGGCCATCACTCCCCCAACCCCTCCCACAAACTTACCTGGCGAAAGTGGATGGTTCAGGGAGGGGGGGGGAGATGACATGGAAATCTCGGTATTGTATAGCAGGGCTGCGATAACGCAATTGTGCTACAACGCCCCCACACCTCCTACCATTGCCAGAAAGTTGGCATGTATGCATCTGATAGGGAATTTATACAGGGAATTTATACAGGGAATTTATACTGGGAACTTATACAGGGAATTTATACAGGGAACTTATACAGGGAATTTATACAGGGAACTTATACAGGGAATTTATACAGGGAATTTATACAGGGAACTTATACAGGGAATTTATACAGGGAATTTGACCAGTAAAACAAGAAAAAAAACAGTAGAGAACAGAAAATCTGACAGTTGAAAGTGGAAACACTGGTGCAGGAGGCAGGAGCAGTTACAGTCAGTGTGCCAAATGATGATGTAAGAGGGGATATCTACAGTATATACAGTATGTAATGTATGTGTGTATTGTATAAGTATGTAAAAATATGTATGTGTGTGACTACATATATCAGTGTGACTGTGTGTGTGTGTGTATGTGTATATGTTTATGACTATGGGCCGCATTCAATTAGCCGCGATAATTTTGCCACCGATGGCGGAATGTACTTTTCGCTTATATCACGTGTTTTGGATGTGGAAACTTATCGGCGCGCCCCCGCTATTTGCCCAAAAACGGGACCCAGCGAAACGCAAACAGGCGAAAAGTGCTCTCAGATTTGGGGAAATCAGCCTGACACCCCCTAAAGGGAGCACTAGCATTGGGGATCAATGTAGTTGCCCCCAAATAGCCCTACTGAAGCTATTTGGGGTATTTAAATGCTCTCAATAGTTTCTTATTAGCGTCTTTGCACAAGTGGTGAAGAATTGCATTTAGCAGGTTTTTTAAAAAAAAATAACTATTCCCAGCAAATTTGGGGTACATGAAAATGGGTGCAAGCATGGTTAAAAATCGCAAAAGTTAAATTTGTAAAACCTTGAAAAACGCACCATCAGCAAGCACCTGCAATAAAAAAACACCTCTCCCATACTTGCAGACCCAGTAAATGCTTATTTTGCTAGTTTTTAAGTTTGTACCCCAACTTTGTACTTTTTGCCCCCTTTGTCAAAGTCATATTTTAGGGTGTTCTTCAATTATTATTTTTTTTTGACGCAGTTAACCTTTGGGGACCAGTCCCGGAGGTGCAGGGTGTTTTCCCAACCTTTGCACCCCAAAACCGCAATTCTGCACTTTTTTCCGCCTGCTATTCATAGACGAAACTTGTCCGGCTATTACATTGCATTGACTTTCCGCGTACGCGAAAAGTATTTGCAGTTGAATAGGGCGAAAAGTTTCCACTTACATTTCCGCGGATTCGGACTTTTCGCCGCTAATTGAATACGGCCCTATGTGTGATACTATGTATATATTATGTGTATAAGTGTATGACTATACTGTATGTATGCAGCTGTATGTATAAGTGTGACTATATACTGTATATGTACTGTATGTACTGTATATGTGTGTGATAGCTTCTATAATTTTATAGAATGTACTTGATAATGCTACTTCAAAGCTGATCTGTTGCTATGAGCAATTTCTCCACTGGTCCCACTTATCCACTCTTATCACTGCTTGATACATCTCCCCCATGCTCCCTGACTACAGTGGATATCCAGGACTGGATGGATTACTAGACTCCAAGTAAGATATATTCTGAATTAATGTTTTATTTATGAATCACAAAAATTAAGATGGGGTTATTCTTTGAAATGCACAAATGTGGTACTTGATTTAATCACAGCCTTGATGTCCTTTTACTCTCATAACTTAATTATGACATAAACAAGCAGTATATTAGGAGAAAAAAAATCTGTATTGAATAGAGTGACAGTAAGCAGAGCTTCTTTACTTCTGCAGACATACACACTTCTATTGTCGGCTGCAAATTGTTGTAGAAAGAAGCTTCTTAGGTGTACTCTAAGAAGGCTAAGAAATATGCCCATGTCAGGTGTTGTTTTTGTGAATATCCCTCATTTTGTTCTTATGAATGAATTATTGGGTTTTTTTATCTTTAGAATATTTAAGTAGTACAGAAAGAAGGTTGACACTAGAAGAAAATAACAGTGGTAGGCAATTTGCAAAAATGCAGAAGTAAAATAATAGCGGAAAGTGCAAAAATATAAAAATGAAACAGAGAAAAAAAGGCCATTATCAAAGTCACAAGTGAGTGTATACATGAAAACAATAAAACCAAATCACTAAAAGAAAAAAAGGAAGCAGGAGAGGGAATAGGGAAGCTCAGTTTTGTTACCAACGATTTTCTGAATGATTTTATGAACGATTATCTGTCAGATTTTTTAAAGTATAATGAACGATTTTTTTGGACTACAAACAATTTTTGCATATTCCCTTAATGAAAATCGTTCAGTTGGTCAGTCTGACTGAACTACAAACGTGAACGCGCATGAACGATAATCGTTCATCATTTTAACTCAGAAAGTGAACGATTTTTATAAATATTGAACGATAAACGATATCGTTAACGATAATCGTTCAAAAAATCGTTGTGTGTGTATGCACCTTAATAAATACCTGGTGATATTAGAACAAAAGGTCCAACAGTCCCGAGGAAGAGGTAAAGCGAAGGGAGCAATTATGGAAAGAATACCATAGACCCTAAACCTATGGGAACTTAAGTGATCTGTTATTTAGGTACACTATGAATTTTCCATTGCAGCTAGGTACCAAGTTTTGGACACCACGCAACGAAAAGGAACTTCAAGACAATTCCAATAGGTAGCGATCAAGCATCTAGCTGCATTAATGATCTGAAATGCAGAGTGATTGAGGCCCTTAGGGCCTGATTCAGAGCCGCTCGTTAACAGCAGTACGCTCGTTGCGTTCCGATGTTGAGAAAGCGCGAATGCGGCGGTGTAACACTGCGCATGTGCGTACGGCATATTGCGAGCTTTTTTTGTCTCGTTCGTCAAATAGCGTACAGGAAGTGACATGTCAAATGTGATTGACAGAACAGGGCGTTTTTGGGCGTTGACGGGGGTGGAGATGGAAAAACGCAGGCGTGGCGAGGCATTTTTGGGGTGTACATACATTATCAGATGCGAACGTCAAATGTGTTCGTACCAACTCATACGTCACTGGATGATCCTCTTTCCGTTCAAAATGCTCGCACAGCTTAGGGTCTGGATTACTCGACCACATTGGCGATGGCCTTCTCCTCCGTCCCGGCACTCCACAATGTTGCATCGATTAATCACGGCTTGTCTGAAAAACAATTAGTGTTGTATTGAAAACCGGCTTGGAATGTGTTTTGAAATCAGTTCTTTGGGTTAGCACAAAACCGTACGCAGGTGGAAATCATAGCTGCTAATGTCAGGATTACACAATCAATTAGCGTACATTTGTGGGTGTTTTGTTTTGGGTTGATATTTGTTTTTTGGGCTATTGTAACAATAAAGTCATCATGATTGTGTGTTTTTTTCCATTTTGCTTTTGCCTGGAGAATTTGTATCCTTATGTAAATTTTAAAACGTTCCTTAAAGAGCCCTTTTTTTTTTTCGGGTAAATTTTGGGGGAGTTCGTTTTTGCCTTGTGGGCCAGGATTAAATGTAAACCATCTCTACAATAATGTCACAATATAATGTCGAACATTTTTTAATAATTTATTGGAAAATAAAAACATTTTAATGCACATTTTTGGCCCAAACATTTTTTGCAGTGTTCTTCCCCAAAAAAATTTTAATTGTGCAAACATAAAAGGTATGGAAACTTAAAGCTAAAAATTAAAAACAATTCACAAGAAAGGAGAGGGAAGTTTTGGCCAGAAAGGAATATGGGGCAAGCACAGAAGGAGTGTGGGAAAAGTAGCCAGTGCTGTCAACGTTTTTTCCCCCGTTTGGCAGGGGGAGGGAGGGCGCCAGACAGGGTCCGGGATGTCATCGGGCTGGCCCGTCCAGAGGCAGATGTTGTGGCCTCTGGACTAGGCACAGGGCTAGGCACATTTGGAGGATTGGCTGATGTTGTGCCAGAGGTGGAGGATCCTGATGTTCCGGCAGGAAGGGAGGTCGGCTCCACCATGTGCTGGCGAACGAGCTGCTCCAGGGCAGTGGCGATGCGGATGTTGGCCCTGGTATTTTCCGCCAGGGCCTGACCAATGGTCACGTTGGCCGCAGCATTTTGCTCCAGGGCCTCAGCCACCCGTACCAGACTGGTGTCCATCCTCTGCAGAATCTCCATATGGAAATCCGATTTAAAATTGAGTTCTGTGAGGAGGGACACTGCCTGCGAGGGGGATTGCCCTGGACTGGCTTCTGCAGGGTCCTCAGCCGGATGTACTGGTTCCTCCCCTGCAGAGCCAGCAGAAATTCGGCGGCCAAGGCTCCCCTCTGGAGCAGACTCATCCGCCTGTGTCTCTGTTGGAAAAATGAGAAAAGAGTCACATTAGAATCTACATATCGGCACAATAACATTTCAGAGTTGGTGACATCACAATATTTACCTGGGACAACATGAGGAGCCGCAAAGTCTGGCATGTCCGTATCCATGTTGGACACGCCAAACACCTCCACAGCCTGCACACACCCCTGTGCCAGCTCTTCTAAATCATTCAACTCCAATGACACAGGGGTGGGTCCCCCACCTGTACCCCTTGCATGCCTAGCCCTGTCCGCCAGTTTTTGCTTCAGGCGATATTTGAAGTCGGCCCATCTGTGGGTGAAATTGGAACCATTATCCTTTTGTTTTAAATGGGTTTTGGTTTTAGGGAGGTCAAGTTTTTACTTACCGCCGTTTGACATCCCGGGCTAGACGGACATAATCACCCACCCTATTGACAGCACTGGCTACCTCCTCCCACATTCTCCACTTCTGGCTTGCACTCATATTCCTGTCTGCCTGTGGCAGGATGTCCACACACTTCTGTACCAAAACCTCCATCTCCTTTCTTGTGAATTGTGGCTGCCTTTTCTTTTTGCCAGCTTTGGCCGGAATACTGGGCCCAGCAGCCTCTTCCATGTCATCCTCCTCACCTATTTGTTTAAATGTTGAGAATTTTAAGCTTCACAACTTGCACTATATTATGTTTCAAATTAATAATTGTTTTGAAATGCCTGAAATACTTACCGGCAGACTGTTGCCCATTGTTTCCCTGGTCTGTAGCCATGTCTTATCTCCAAACAAGAAATACACCAGAACATTTTTTTTTGCTCGTGACGTATTTATACATGCATCCTTATTTTTTGGCCGCATCATTGATTGTGCGTTCCTATGATCCCTCCTTAATTTGTGCGGGAAACGAAACACTATTTATGGCTTGGGGCGTCTCGAGTCGAGGTGGCGGTTGTTGTTTGTTGGAGGTTATGTTGGTCGGAGTGGATTGTTGGCGGGTTTTGGATTTGGAGTTGTTGGGAGTTGTTTTTGGTTTGTCTTTTTCTTTAATTTTTTTCCGTTCGCTTTTTTTCTGGTGGTTTTTTGTTTTGGCGTGTATTTGTTTGGTAAGTTTTTGTCCGTTTAACTTTTGTTCAATTTGTGTCTCCTTCTTTTCGTGAAATTTGGCTCGTTAATGTTTCCAATTTTCGCCTTTGTTAGGTTTCTTTTGGCTCTGCCCCAACGACCTTTTGATCCGGAGACTTATATATTCTCTATTGGTAAGTTTTTATTTTCACTTGTTTATTAAATGTTCATGTTTGTATTTACGCAACTTTGTTTGACCTTACACTTTTAACCTTTGGTTTTGTTAGTCAGAAATGTATGAAATAATTCGTGTTTTTATATCTGCGTATTTTTGGACTTGTATTTGCGAAGTAATTAGCGCATTTTTATCTGTTTCTATTGTGACTTGTATTTGCAAACTAATTAGCGCATTTTTATCTGTTTCTATTGTGACTTGTATTTGCGAACTAATTAGTGCATTTTTATCTGTTTCTATTGTGACTTGTATTTGCAAACTATTTAGTGCATTTTTATCTGTTTCTATTGTGACTTGTATTTGCGAACTAATTAGCGCATTTTTATCTGTTTCTATTGTGACTTGTATTTGCAAACTAATTAGCGCATTTTTAAATGCTTATTTAGACCCGTTACATTGGTTGTGTTTTCCCTTTAGCATTTGTTTAATACATTTGGGCCCAAATTGAGGTAGTCTGCGCACTGTCGTTTTGCTCTTTGCCCAAATGTGTGCTTCTCCCCTTTTATGTTTTGTCTTGCACCCAATTTAGATTCCTAAATGCCCACCCTAAATTGTTGCATTTTTAAATTGTGATTATTTATAGGTTTGGCCAATCATGACAATACCCCGGCATGTAAGCATCATTGGATTGTATCATCAAGCTAAGTAAAATTTATTTATTTTTTGGGGAAAAAAACCTTACATTCAAATCTTGCCATTTCAGGTTGATCTTGGTCGGATTGTTCTGGCCATGCTCCCGGAAGCCGACCAACCTCAATCTCGTCCCAGGCGTAGGCATCGTAGGCGTGCAAGGCCCCAGATATATCGAACACGTGCCACCCTTTTTGGAATGCCCGATGATGAGGTGTTAAGACGCTACCGTCTTCCGCCCAAAATCATCATATACACTCTCTCATTAATAGAGAGTGATCTTGAGCGGCAAATTGACAGTCCTACAGCAATACCACCACTTACGCAATTTATGGCGGTGTTACATTTCTGTGCCTCAGGATCGTTTCAAACAACGGTGGGAATAGTGGCGGGAATTTCCCAATCCTCCTTTTCCCGGATCCTGAGGGCAGTGATGGAGGCACTTTTCAAGCACCTCCATCATTTTATTCAAATGCCTTTGGATATGGGTGCCCTTAGTGTGGCTAAGGCCAATTTTTACCAAATAGCTGGCTTCCCACACATCATAGGGGTTGTGGATGGTACTCACATACCACTTCAGCCTCCAGCACGGCTGGAGGCCATATTTCACAACCGTAAACACTATCACTCTCTGAATGTAATGGTGGTATGTGATGCCTCCCTCCAGATCCTGTCCCTGATTGCATAATTACCCAGAAGTGCCTCATGACTCATTCGTCATCCGGCAATCAGGGATATGGCACAAATTAAACAACCTACAAGCTGGTGATGCGTGGCTTCTGGGTAAGTGGAGACCTTTAGTACATAACAATGTTAAGCTTGATACACAGTGATCCTGATGTTGTCACTTCTTTTTCACAGGAGACAGTGGCTACCCTTGCATGCCCTGGCTGCTCACTCCTTATTTGGCTCCCACACCAGGGCCACAAAGTAATTTTAATGCCATACTTACAGCCACCAGGCAAGTCGTGGAGCGCTGTATCGGCCTTTTAAAAGGCCGATTCAGATGCCTCCACCGCTCTGGTGGCGAGCTCATGTATTTGCCGGATATGGTTTTGAAAATTGTGGTCCTGTGTGGGATATTTCACAACATCGCCATTAGGAGTGGTGTCCCAATGCAGCCAGAGGATGCCTTACCTGAGGATGCCCCCCCCGAGGTTGGTCGGAGGTCAGTATGTGGGGGGGCCATATGTGATGATGTGGTGGCCAGATATTTTAGGTAATTATTGGCAACACAACAGTGTTTAGACACAATGTGGTAAGGATTTTTGGAGAACATCTAATTATTTTCTTTTTTTTTCACCATCTTCTGTTTGATTTCATAATCTTTGGGACTCCAACGATGACTACTTCCTGCTACCCTAAAAAATCCTTCATGGGGACACATTGGAAATATATTCTGGAACCCATATTGCAATGCAACATTTGTGGAATCATGTTGGCATGGTCCTTCCTCAACCAGTTCTTGATTTTCCTTTATTTTTTACAAATGTTGTTTTATGGGTTGTATTTTTGTTTATCACTGTGTATATTGTTCGTGAGTGAACACTTTGTTATTTTAGTTATGTTGTGAATAAATGTTTTGAGAGTGTAATTTTGGTCATTTTATTGCCCATTACAAGCAAGTGTAACCAGGTTCACCCACATTAAAATTTAATAAGGGGTAATCCTGTAATGACGCAAGTTGAGCTAAATTTAAAGATGTTTTCTGGGTCCAAACCAACACCAAAAGGAATCCTGTACAATCAGTTGGCTTTGTAATTTCGGCCTAAGCAGGTTGCCCCCCAAATTGGAACCTGGAAAATGTAGTAATATATAAATTGTCAAACCCCAAAAAAGGCCAATCAGATTGTTACTGTTAGGTGTTTCTTGTGCCTGTTTTCCTACAAAATACAATCTTAGTGACAATAATTGCAAATACTTGCTGGAAGAGTCTACTTATGTCAGTGTAAACAATCTCAGATTTGGAGACAAGGAATGAGACAGAACGTTAAGAATAAATTTTTATTGTAGAAAACTAATTTAAAATGTAAAAAAATTAGGGACGCAGGATGACCGACATATTGTCAAGGACCACCAGCAAAAAATCAAACATAAAGATGTTCATGCAGTAAGCGCTCAAACCTGCAAAGTCTAATGATCTAGCTAGGTGCATGTGCATATGGTAGGCAAAAAAAAAAGGAAAACAATCACAAAAAAACAAAACAAAAAAAAAACAACAAACCCCTCTGGCTAACAACTTGTAAGCAGGAGTATAGTCTAAATTGAATGCCACAGTATACAAACTATAACATGTAGCAAGCAAGCAGGTAAGCATAAATCAATTATGTTTTAATCCCATAAATAAAGTGGGTATACTATTAACAAATAAGCATACACAAAAAATGCATAAGATAGAAAATTAACTTTGTTGTAGCAAAGAGATACCACACAATAGGTGCAAATGAGTACCAATGGGGCATAGGGGATATTAGAAATGTCACGGAGTAGGTGCAGTGGGGGATGGATAAATGTCACTGGAAATGTACCAGAAAGTCTTGGATGCGCATGTAATCCCAGGATCTGTACAAACTTAAATCTTCTTTCAATACAGTCAATGAGTGGCGGCCGGTAAGTTTGAACAGGGGTGTGATGGTGCCAACACTGGCCACGGTTCTGCAGTAACCGTGACCCACACACAGCCCGCTTCACTGCCGACCAGATTCTGGTCAGGGTTCCCCAGAACTCAGCGGGGAGAGCCTCATCAAACCAGATCTAAGGTCCAGGTGCTGACAATCTAGGGACAGCACGGCAGCCGGGATGTAAGTCCCCGCTACCTGTGCTGTGGGCGACGGCACCCTCCGGTGTCTGGTGCTGACCTGGTCCTGCTAACCTGCGACACCACCTAGTCACCGCAGCAGAGGGTAAAGTCTACGGCGGCAAACCGGTGGAGCGGCCGCAGGTCAGGTTTGTGCACGGCGGAGATCTCTTACCGGGGGGCGAGGCTACTCACACCGCTTGGATCCGGGGTCCCTCTGGGCACAGTCTGGAAGGCTGGTGGTGGCAGGAGTGCGGCATGTTGTTCTTCTTATCTCCCGGATTCCACACAGTCTGGGGTGGCGGTTGATGTGTAGTTACTGCCTGGGTGTCTCCAACGCATTTCGGCCGGCTAAGGCGGCCTTTTTCAAGGATAATATGTTGGTAACATAGTGTCTGTATTTAAAGGGGTTGGGGCCCTCCTCCAGATGCCGGTTGGAGGAAAGCACAGGAGCCACACCTCCAATGCAAATCAGAAGGTTAGGCGAAGTGAACATAATCCCTAATGGGATTAAGTCTTATGAAGAAAAGGGGGGAAGGGAATGGTGCATAATGCAATAGAATTTCTTTCTCCCCTTAATAAAATAAAATCAAGACATATACACATGGGCGAGTGCAAAAAGGATTAATGAAAATCAATAATGGAAATCGATATAAATATACTAAAATAAAAATAAAAACAATAACGCTTCTTTAAAATGTGGATCTCACCAAGTGAGTACATTGTACTTGTCTTAAATAACCTGGGCAAGTCTCCAGGTATCTAGCCAATAAAAATAATAGTATAATATAGGTATTTTCAAATATTCGCCCTAGGGGCGATGGAGCTGCAGTGTGGTTCCAGTGTGTGTAAATACACTCTAGATGGCAGCTAATGTAGTATTCTATATTACATATTCCTAATGCCTCTAGGGGAATAAAACTCCATATGGTGAGACTTAACAAAATGGTTTTATTCACATTCAATCGAAATGAAGTGAATCAAGGCTGGTTGATGATATATAATGGCCGTGGCCCTATGAATGTAAAGTAAGGGGCAGCTCATTAAATTGGTTCCTTGTCCTACATTTTAATTTAGGACAAGGAACCAATTTAATGAGCTTAAAATGGTACCCCTTATATGATAGTTTGGATTTCTAAATCCACATTCAGTCCTGCAGGCACTAAGGTTTTAAGGTCCATGATCCACTTGATCTCCTCTCTACTTAATTTCTTATTGTAGTCACCTCCTCTCCAGTTTGGTTTAATTAATTTTATTTCTACAAACCTCAGTAGGGAGGCGTCTTTATTATGCTCGGTTTTGAAATGTAGTGACACGCTATGCTCATCAAATCCTTTCTGGATATTCCTTCTATGTTCTCCTATCCTCTGTTTCAGGCATCTTGTGGTCTTCCCGATATATTGCTTATTGCATGGGCAAGTGAGGAGATAGATCACACCTCTGGTGTCGCAGGTGATCATGTCTTGGATTTTATACTGACTCCCCGTGTTGCTTGATGTGAACTTCAGGGTTGGTAATGTGCTCTGGTAGTTAGATGTTTTACAATTCAGGCATCTACCACAGTGGAAAAAGCCTTTGTTTTTCTTCATTGAAATTGAGGCCTGTATAGAACTCGTTGGTGGTTGGTGACTGTGGACAAGTTTCTGTTTAAAATCTGGAGCTTTCTTAAAAACCACTCGTGGTTGCTTTGGTAGGATTTGGGCCAATGCTTGATCCTTCGTGAGGATTTTCCAGTGCTTGCGTAGGACATGCTTGATGAACTTGGCTGATGAATTGTATTCAGTAATAAAGCATATGTTAAATTTGTCCTCAAGATCAGTCCTTTTTGTTTTATACTCCAGAAGATGTTCTCTGTCTTCGTCCAGGACTTTCTGGAATGCTTCCTTCACAAGAGACTCATTGTAATTCTTCTGGAGAAATTGTTTCTGAAGTTCATTTCCTTGGATTATGTAATCCCTTGTGTTGCTACAGTTCCTTCGCAGCCTAGTGAATTGGCCCTTGGGTATATTGGTCAGCCATGGTGGATAGTGTTCACTACTACACAAGATAAAGCTGTTAACATCAATCTTCTTCCTGTACGTCTTTGTTTCCAGTTTCTGATCCTTAACAAATATTTCTAGGTCCAGGAAAAAAACTCTTTCTTTGCTATATTCAGCCGTGAAGTTGAGGTTATAGGGATTGGTGTTAATGTATTTCAGAAACCCTGTGAGTGATTCCTCTGATCCTTCCCAGATGAAAATAATATTGTCAATATATCTTTTCCATAATACCAAGTTCACTCCCGCTGCTTCGTTGTTCCAGATAAACTCCTCCTCCCAAACGCTCATGAAGAGGTTGGCGTAGCTGGGAGCGAACTTGGTACCCATCGCAGTCCCTTGTTGTTGTAATATGAAACGCCCCCCAAACCAGAAATAATTGTGATGCAGAATATACTTAATCCCCTCCAAGATGAAGTTTGCTTGTTCCACTTTCAAAAGGCTATTTTTCTTCAAAATGTATTCCACGTTCTTTAGTCCATCTGCATGATTGATAGATGTATAGAGTGCCGTAACATCGCAAGTAACCAGCCATCTCTCTGTGTTCCAGCTGATTTTCTTTAATTCATTTAGGGTATGTGTAGTATCCTTAAGGTGTGCGGGTTGTTCTTGAACAAATGGCTGTAAGAAAGAATCTATGTAATGGGAAAGATTGGAGCTGATGGAATTGATTCCAGAAACAATCGGCCTACCCGGTGGTTTTGTTGGGTGCTTGTGCATTTTGGGTAGTATATAGAACACTGGAATTACGGGATGAGTGTTGTAAATAAAATCTTTCTCATTCTTATTGATGATTCCTTTTTCATGGCAGTAAGCTGCTCCCATTTGTAACTCTTGGTACAGAATACTAGAGCGCACCTACCGACTTCTATTCTTCACTGTTGAAGGACCACCAGCAGCCCGATGACATAGGCACGCATCCGTTCGACACATCCGGCTAAGTCCGCCATATGCCTCTGTTCCTCTGTGGGTTAGAAAAGTGTGGGGCTTAATACATAAATAATGAACCACATTAAAAAACAAGCCAAACAAAGCTAACCAAAAATGACAATATTGTGACCAAAAGCAGAATTACCCCAAAAATACCAAGGCCCCAAAAATGGACCCCCAAAAAATTCCAAGAAAAAAAAACAGATTCTGACAGGTGTGATATGTGTATGGGGAAATCAGCAGTAAAAGGTAAAGACAAACATAAATCTACAGCAAATTCTCACAAACCACACAAAAAAAGGCACAGACACAGGATTACATCTAAACAGTTTTTTCTAAAAACTAAAATAAAAAAAAACATACCGTTCAAAATAACGCCCGCTCCAGAAGCCACTCCCTCGTCCTCCTCGGAGGTGCCTACATTCCCCAACGAGGTTGGCGGGGTGATTTGGGATTCAGGGGAGGGGGTAGTTTCGAGAGGGGTGGTTGGAGGAGAGGGGGAATTGGGATGGAGGGGAAGGGGCCCCGAAACATCCTCAACAGGGTCTGTGCAGGCTGGGGAGGAGGGGGAAATACGGGAATTTTGGGGTGTTGATGTTTGGCTTGGGGTTGGGGAGAGGGGCCGAGAGCGCCGTCTTTGACGCCGATGACGCCGTAGTCTTCGCTCTGCCCCTAAAAGATGGGAAACAAATTGTGGATATTTTCAACCCAGACCTAGTTAAACACTAATTTTTGACAACACAAATATGTAAACATGGCCATGCACATATGAGTACAATGAATAAATAGGACATACATGAAAACATGGCCATGCACATATGAGTACAATGAATAAATAGGACATACATGAAAACATGGCCATGCACATATGAATACAAAGATAAACATGAAAACCACAGTCACAAAAACTTACTTTCCGCGATCTGCATGCGAAAGCATGCCAGCAAGTGGGGCGTCCGCCGTTGCAGGTCGGACCACCTGTGCTCCAGCTGGCCGATCTGGCGGCGTGAGCCGAAGGAACGCAGGCGGCCACGTACCTCCGCATATGCGGAACGCTTTTCTCTATTGGTGATGGGGGGAGGCTGGCTGGTGATCTGCCTGTCCATGACCTCGGTTAACACCAGCAGCTCGGCCTGGTGAATGCCGAGGCTCTCGTGATGGCAATGGTGTATTTTCTAAAAATAATTTTTAATAAAGACCCGAAAATAAATTTGATTGGCTAATGTATTTGGATAATTAACAGGACCAATTCTATTGGTTAGTGTATGAGTCATGTGTTCGACAGGGCCACAAATCTCTTGAGAGTTATGATAGGCTTGATGCAGTGACATGCGTAAGCAAATTTAAATAAAGAAATGAACCCCGGAAAATATGCGTGTTTAAAAACAAATAAAACAAATGTTTAATTGGCTCAAACATGTATTTTGACAAAGAAAAGCGAATGTTTAAGCCGTACGTATTCTGCGGGTAAACACAAACACGGACAAGAGTAAAGTTTATTGCATTGTCCTAAAAAAAACAAAAAAACAATTAAGCTAATTGATATATTGATTGGCATGATACGATTGAGGGAGGTAGGCAGAATAAAGGAGCAGGTAATCGGAATCTGACAGACCCACTTCCGGTTTGTACTTGTGCGTGCGTTCCCTTCAAGCCACATTGGGGATGTACGCTCGCTATTTGGCACGCTCGTTAGTTAGAGGAGGGGTCGGTAGAGTTTGGGGAGGATGTTTAGATGCGTCCGAAAATACGAGTGCTTGAATTTACATATGTGTGTACGTACGCCGAACGTACAAACGGCCACTTGCGTCCGGGTCTGAATGAGGGCCTTAATTAGGAGCCTGAGAAAAAAGACCAGAGAATGATTAACAATAGGGAATTATATTACCTTGCTGATGAGGTCTGCAATTACGTCCCAAAAGTTTACTACTGTGGGGCAGGTCCACCAGATATGGATGAAGGAACCTTGATCCCCACATACTTTCCGACAGTTAGGGGATGCAGACCCAAATATCTTATGCAATCTAGTGGGGACAAGGTACCATATATAATATACCTTGCAAGCATTTTCCTTCACTAGTGTGGAAATAGAAGATCTAGAGACTCTGGGCCTGATTTACACCCGCTCGCTAAGAAGCGTTCACATGCAGACTGCCGATATTTGCATTGTGCGCATATGTACGCATCACAGTGCACAGTCCGAGCAATCGGGAAGCGTACGCTCACTGCGCATAGACTGCCCAGCTGAGTGAGTGACAGGAGAAGCCGTTTGTGGGTGGTGAAAGGGGTTGGTCTATGAAAAAGGGGAATGGAGGTGTGAACGCAGGCATGCTTGAGCGTCTCAACGCTGTTTCAGAAGAGTGCATAATTAAGAGGCAGCGTCGTAGTACACGTCACCTGGCTGAATTTTACACTGAAGTGTTTGCAGTGCTTGTGGAAGGGTATGGTCAACCACAAGTCTGCGTTCACTTCCGATGGTACTCGATGGTACCGATGGTTGCATACACTTCCTGGAGATGATGTGCGCAAGTGGGCGTCTTAAGACAGGCTAGTGGGCATCTGCATACACAGTGCGATCACACACCAAGACATAATGGGCGTGCTTATGCCTTGCTGTGTGATCGTCTGCCTTGCTGTCATATAGCCAAATTTGCATATGCATCTAGCGAGCGTACGCATCTAGCGAGCGCGTCTGAATCGAGCCCTCTGTCCCTAATAATGGACTCTGTGTCTTCATCAGAAGGGTGGCCCAGATCAGTTTCCCACTGGATCTCATGATTTGTGAGCGGGGACTATTTAGAGGATAGGAGAACATTATAAAGCAAAGAGATAATTACCTTAGTCAAGGGTCTATCGTAGCAAAGGAATTCAAGGAAGGTTAAAGAGGGTCTATGAGCAAGCCAGTGACAAAGTATCAATTGCAGGTATGTAAAAGGATTTGCCTCAGGGAAAATATAGATTGAATATCAGGAATGGGCATTCACAAGCCACTAACTAAGACATCTAGGGGTAAATTTACTAAAGTTTGTTTTGTATTTGATTTTATGAATCTATAAAATCGACTGAAATCGAATTTTGGACCTGCCGGGTGATTGTTTCTCAGTGCGCGTGCGTATAATTCGCAGTGCGTGTGCGCAAGCCTGTCTCAGTGATGGGGAATAGTGCGCTCGTAGCACACAGACTGCCCGCTAGTTTGAGTTACAGAGTGTCATTCGTGGGTGGTAACAGCGGATGGTGCTTGTAAACGAGGGAGTGGTGTTACGGACGCAGGCGTGTCAGACCGACAAAACGCTGTTTAAAGGGTGTGCATAATTAGCAAACTAGCGTCATTGTACACATCACCTGCATGTACTTCAGCCAGCTCTGATCGCAGTTCTTGCGGCGGGGTAAGGCTGCCTCAAGGGCTGCGAGCAGCTCCGATGGTTCTCGATGTTACCGATTAATCCTACAATTCCAGGAGATGACGTGTGTTGCGAGTGGAAAGGGGGCGTCTTTATACACTAGCGAGTGCTCAGTCCTGTAGCTCGCTAAGGCATAGAGGGCATCCTTACGCCACGCAGTGTGAGCGTTTAATTTAAATATCCGGCCCCTTTTTACCAGCGAGCGGCCACACCTTGCGAGCAGGTCTGAATGAGCTCCTTACATCGAACTGCAAAATCCCTTAACAAATCCATTATTTACTAATATTCAATTTTGCATTAGATTTTCAAATCGAATTCGCGTTTGGTCGATTTTAAGAAGGGATTTTGTGTTCAGTTTATGAAATTTTATGAAATTCCTTCCAAAATCGAACCTCAAATCCCCATTAAAGTTGAATGCAAAATCGAACTCAACTTTCTCATTACTTCCTATTGGGCCAAATGTACTGTATTACATGCACGCTGATTAACGGGGAAAAATTGGAAACACTTGTGGACACTCTACAAAAGTGAAAGTGATTGATAATTTTTTCATAAATATAATATGTCTATTTTAAATATATATATATATATATATATATATATATATATAAATATATATATATATATATAAATATATATATATATATATAAATATATATATATATATTTATATGTATACACACACACATATACTGCATACATATATATATATATATATACATACATTTATATGGATATATATTTATATGTATATACACACACATATACTGCATACATATATATATATATATATATATATATACATACATTTATATGGATATATACTGTATACATATTTATATACATATAATTTTTTTGAAAACATTTGTTTTTTGTTTGTCTGGCCATGTCGGTTTAAAGGAATGGGATTGAAATGCCGACAGCGTGAACCCGACAGCAGGAAATCCCGACAGCGGCAGGTAAGTGATCTAACCCTCCCCTCTCCCCCCTCCTAAACCTAACCCTCCTGGGGGGGTGCCTAACCCTAACCTCTCCCTGGGGATGCCTAACCCTAACCCTCCCCCCTAGGGGTACCTAACCCTAACCTCCCCCCCAAAACCTAACGCTAACCCCGCAAACTGCCCTAAACCTAACCATCCCCCCCGGGGCTAACAGAACTGGCGCCCCGGACTTACCTCGTTTGGGCACGCGTCGGTATTTCGACACCTATCAAAAATCCTTAAGCCGGTATTCTGCAGTCGGGATTGTGCCTTGCGGCCGCCGGGCGGTTGACTACATCCCAGCTTAACCCCACCATGGGGGAAGAGAGGGCCTGTGTACACCTTTGCTAGGTGGCCCCCTTAGAGCTAGTTATGCCCCATATACTGCAGGTAGGTGCACAGTATAGCATAGCCTTGAGCAGCCATTATTCCTACAGCCAGACTGCCCCACATGCTTTTGGGAACTTTTAAAGGCTTCATAATCAATTTCCAGCCAAAAAAAATGGTGTTTAGAAGCTCAAATCGACTGTCTCTCATTACTCTATTTATTTGGGGATTTGAAGTTCGATTTTGAGTTTGATTTACGTTCGAATTGCAGATCGAATGTTAGTAAATGAAGGAATCCTATATTTGACTATGGGAAAACATTGATGTTTTGCCTACTGTATATTCGATTTTGAGTGAAATTCCATATTCTGTTCGATTTGACATTCAAAATGAAATGGAAATCGAACCAATATCGAATGGTAAATTGATCTTTAGTAAATACGTATACCTCAGGAGTGGAAACGGAAATGGAAACATCTGCTTGAGGGGGCCTTACATATGTTTACTATATTCCTCAGTGCCAATACCTCCGTCTACCTTATTACCAGCTATGCACTGTACAAATGGTGGCAATACCTCTGTGTACCTTATCACACGCTACACGCTATACCTGCGGTAATCCAAAATTGGGAGCAAGGGGCACAAGCTTTTTCCTTGCCCTATGGTCTGATTCCCAGATTCAGAGCAGGACACTCTGAAAGAGCTCTCGCTCTGAATCAGGGCGTTTTTTTTTTTATGGAGCAGCCTCCGTTGTGCGCATGCCCAGTGGGCAAACATCGACCCGGTTGCGAGTGCTCAGCGATTGCGACCGGGTCTAAATCAGGCCCTGAGTACTCTGAGACAATTTGTCTCTCAACCTAGAAGCCAATATCCTATCTACTTTATTCAAAGAAGGACTGGTGGAGACATTTCAGAGCATTTTCAGCTTTAGTAAATTCAACTCGCACTTTGCTGCAGACAGTTTAGTGTGGACATCGACAAAACCTGAAAGTTTTGATTCAGAGTGAAGAGACACACTTGTTCCGAGAGTTTAAAATGCATTTGGTCCTAGACTTGATTAGTGTCCAGAAACATCTACAGAAATGGGGCCATGAACGGACCAAGTACTAGGGAAAATAGAGACAGATCGAGATATCTCCCCCGAGGGAATGAGTATGAAATACCGCCGTCCGCATGGCCGGCGGTTCGATTCCCGTCAGCGGCAGGCCGACATCAGCAGAGTTACGAGCAGCGGAAGCTTGACAGCGCTGGAAATCCCGATCGTGGATAGGTGACTATCTACTAACCTAACCTAACACCCCTAACCCTAACCCTCCTTAGGGGTGCCTAACCCTAACTTCCCCCCCAAGTGCCTAACCCTAATTCCCCCTCTAAGTGCCTAACCCTAACCACCCCCTTCCCCGCTGCCTAAACCTAAGTCCCCCGGGGGGGGTGCCTAACCCTAAGTCCCCCCCGGGGGTGCCGAACCCTAACCCTCCCTCCCCCTAGCCTAACCCTAACCCTCCCGGGGGGGGTGCCTAACCCTAAATCCCCCCCGGGAGCCCTAAACCTAACCCTCCCCCCCCACGGCTGTCCGCTCGTGGCGCCCGGCATCACTACGATCGGGATGCCGGGCGCCGGTCTCCCGGCATCGGGGAAATGCGGGCGTCTACATCTAGACGCCCAGCATTTCACCCTTGCCGGGATATGACAGTCGGGAAGCCGGCTGCCGGTTTTTAGGCAGTCGGCTTCCCGATTGCTTCCCCCCCCCCGAGATACCCTTTTTTAACAGGTAGACCACACAAGCAGCCTTCACATATCTCTGATATGTGCAGGCTGCTTGTTCGGGAGAGTTAGGCAGAGATAAGACACTGCAGTCTCGTGTGAGTAATCCCCTTCAAAACTTGCTACTTGGGGGAGATATCTCGATCTGCTTCATCATCGGCCAACTCACTTTCAGCTAAACTCACTTCTTAGTAAATTTGAGAGTTTAAAAACGGGAAACTCACCCGAGTTTCGGCGATGAAAAGCGAGTTTAAAGAAAAACTCGATCAAACTCGAATCTTAGTAAATTTACCCCTAACAGTCTCTGCATCAAATCGGCAACGGGTCATCTAATTCGAGATCCAAAACATATTACGGACGCATTATTTAAGTAATATGATTAATTGTATAGCTCCACAACCCACGCTGCTACTCCTTCCCCCTGCGATTGAGACAATCCGCCACTTTCTCTCACAATATCACTTTATGCGAATATTCTCGCATTGTGCCTAAACTTAGTGGTGCCCCAGCTGATTTATAATGATCAGGTGGGCTTCATCCCAAGGCAATAGTCAAGGGACAATTCAAGATGCTCTATTGATCTCATTCATGCCATTTACTCCTCCAAAACTTATGCTCTGTTGTTTTTGCTGGACACGTAGAAAGCATTTCTCAGGATTAGTTGGCCATCTATGATTGAGACACTCCACCAATTTGGATTTGAGACGGACTTCCTCACAGGAGTCCAAGCCTTGTATTCTGTTCCCTCTGCTAGAGTCTCTGTCAATGGGATTTCATCTGGACCTTTGCAAATCCCTAATGGCACTAGACAGTGGTGCCGCTTATCACCCCTGATTTTTGCTTTAACTATTGAGCTGCTTGCAGCATGTATACACCTTTCTTCTGATATCAATGGAATATCAGTGGGCTCATCAGATTATAAAATATCTTTGTGTCCCAACGTTGTCCTCCAGGGCCATAGCTAGAGTTGTGCAACCTGTGCCTTCGCACAGGCTGCAGGGTCCTGGAGGTGGCACAATTGCTGCCCTACAGCACGTACATGTGTCTTGCAGGGTGTCAGAAATGGCATCCTGCAGCCAGTGGTGCTACTGCAGAGCCACCTGGAGTAGCCTGTAGAGCTTTACAGAGCGGGCAGTGCTCTACTTCCCAGAGCCATCCCTAGGTGTGATACTATGACAGCACAGGTTTAGGGGGCGGGGCTGAATCAGGGCGCACTGCCTCCCTGTTATGGTGCTGATGTTATACATAACAACTCATCTCCTCATGTTTCTTTCCTAATCTTTTCCAGCTTCCTTCGGCCTATGGTGCACTCTCAGGTTATAAAATTAACTACACTTATGGTGCATACACACGATCAGATTTTTTCTTCAGATATGGACGATAACGATTTAAAAATCGTTCAGTCGTTCATATCTGAAGGAAAATCGTTCATATCTGACATGCCTGAACGATGGACGATCAACGATGCGCGTTCCCGTTTGTCAGATAACGATATCTGACATCTGATGGGTTTGCAGTCAGACTTGGACGATTCCATTCATTTTAATGCAGTCAAAAATCGTTCAATCTTTCAAATCGTTCAAATCGTTCAAAACTTTGGTCAAATCATTCAAATCGTTCAAATCGTTTAGTCGTTCAGTCGTTCATCTGACAAATCTGACAAGTCTGACAAATCTGACCGTGTGTACGCTCCATAAGACTGAAGCCCTCCCTTTTCATATTTTCCCCTCCCAGTCATCACTTTTGCATTCCAATTACAAATTTACTTGGAGATCCGGCAAGTTAATTAATAGTTTCTCTCACAAGTCACTACAACATTCTCTATTTGCACAATTATCATATGCTCATTTCGACTGTAAAGTAGGACCTGTTTAGGTTGCAATCTCTGAATCTCTTGGCTAGGACTTATAGCTGTCATAAAGTTGAATCTATTCCCTCATCTTTTATACCTGTTTCAGTCATTGCCACTTAGGGTTCCAGATTTCATGCTGGCTCGGTTGCATAGTAGTTCTTCAATTTATATGGAAGAATAAGGATCCTCTAACCAGCTTCACTAACATACAGAGACAGACCTCTAATTGGGGAAGGGTTTCCTGGACATTAGGGTATTCTCACCTCAGCCAGGTGGTAGCCTGTTTTGCACCCTTGTCTACTCTTAGGTGGCTGGCTTTGGAAACGGTAATGTGTACTAGATTCTCATTGATATCACTGTTATTCCTTTTCTCTAACAACAGGTCTCCCCTCCTTAACTCACATCTGGGGGTATATTTGCTAAAGATCGATTTTAGATTCTGTTCGATTTGCTATTCGATTTTGGTTCAATTTCCATTCGATCTTGATATTGGAGATTTACTAAAGCCAAAATTAAATGTCAAATTGAACAGAAAGCGGAATTTCACTCAAAATCGAATATAGGCAAAACATCAATGTTTTCCCATAGTCAAATATAGGATCCCTTCATTTACTAACATTAGATTTGCAAATCGAATGTAAATCGAACTCAAAATCGAACTTCAAATCCCCAAATGAATAGAATAATGAGATAGTCAATTTGAGCTTCTATACACCATTCTTTTAACTTCAAATTGATTGTGATGTCATTAAAAGTTTGCAAAAGCATGTGGGGCAGTCTGGCTGTAGGAATAATGCCTGCTCAAGGCTATGCTATGCTGTGCACCTACCTGCGGTATCAGGGGTGTAACTAGCTCTCTGGGGGTCCCATAGCAAGCACATGTATACAGTATATAAATATATATAGCCATATAAATGTATATATACATATATACTGTATACATATATATAGGCCCGTATTCAATGTGAGCCGAGCCGCAAGATAACGCGGCCTGGACTTAACGCTGCCTTCGCCTGTTTTCCAGGCATTAAAGTATCGCGCGCGTGCCCGCGTATCCCCGTATTCAATTTGAAAGTAGGCGAAAACGGGACCCGGCGATACTTGGGTCGGTGGTAAAAGTGGGAATTTTCGGGAAATAATTGTAGGACCCCCCTAAAGATGTCCAGACCTCGGGGATCACTATGGGTTCCCCCGTTTTTGCCTGCAGAAGAAAGTCGTGTTTTTTAAATAGTCGCGGCTGGTGTTTTTTTCCCCAACATTGAAGAAGTGATGCAGAAGAGCATTTAGCTTTTTTTTTAATTTTTAAAAGTGGTCCCATCAAATTTGGGGTACATGAAAATGGGTACTAGAATATTTTTAAGTCCCTAAAGGTAAATTTATAAAATACACCTGCCGCTACTCTGCGCAATAAAAAAAACACCTGCCACATACTTGGGGACCCCACCAGTATTAATTTTGTTAGTTTGGCTTTTTGTTTGACAATTTTTTTTTGTCACCCCAAAATTTATTTTTTATTTTTTTTGGGGGGTGTCCCGATTTTTTTTTTTTTTTACATTTTTTTTGCAACATTTCGTTTTAAGGGGGCATTCCAAAAAGTACAGGCTAATTTTTATAAACCTGCACCCCTAAACCCCAAATTTAAACTTTATTTCACTTGCTCTAGTTAATTAAAAATTATCCCTGTTTTCTAAAAATGATCCCTGACCCCATTTATGAAAAAAAACGGGAATATTTGGGAAATATGCCTGGGACCCCCCTAAAGATGTCCAGACAAGGGGAATCACTATGGGTACCTCTGTTTTTGCCTGCAAAAGAAAGTCGGGTTTTTAAATAGCTTTGCCAGGTCTTTTTCCCTGCTGCGGCTATTAGAAACCCCGACTTCCTTCAGGAGATAAAAATGGGGGTACCCATATTGATCCCCCATGTCTACACATCTTTAGGGGAGTTCCTAGAATATTTCCCGAAAATTCCCGTTTTTTTTTAACGTAAAAGAAGTAGTAAAAATTTACAATAAAAAATGACATAAGGTCCCCCCAAAATCCAAACCAGCCCCAGACTTGCCAGCCAGTGGTGGTTTCTAAAAATACGGTCACCAAAATGTGTAGGCTTCCACCGTGTTTTAGAAACCAACACCAGGCTGCAAGGACTAGTGCTGGTTTTTAAATATAGGGGGCAAAAAAGACGTGGGGTACCCCCTATATTTAAGACCAGCACCAGACCCAACCGACTTGGGTGTAATGCCACAGCCCGGAGACCCAATGCTTCAGCGTAAGCCTATGCTGCTCGGGAGAGGGGGGACCCTTTTTTGGGGGGTCCCCGACTCCCCCGAGATCACCGGCTTGCGCTGACATGGGGTGTAATGCATTGGACCTGGAGCCCCGGTGATTGGGTCTCTGGGCTGTGGCATTACACCCCAGTTGGTTGGGTCTGGTGCTGGTCTTAAATATAGGGGGTACCTCACGTCTTTTTTGCCCCCTATATTTAAAACCAGCACTAGTCCCTGCAGCCTGGTGTTGGTTTCTAAAATACGGTGGAACCCTACACATTTTGGTCCCCGTATTTTTAGAAACCACCACTGGCTGGCAAGCCTGGGGCTGGTTTGGCTTTTGGGGGGGACCTTATGTCATTTTTTTGTAAATTTTTACACATTTTTTTTACAGGTTAAAAAAAACGGGAATTTTTGGGAAATATTCTATGGACCCCCCTAAAGATGTGTAGACAATGGGGGATCAATATGGGTACCCCCATTTTTAACTACTGAAGAAAGTCTGGGTTTCTAATAGCCACGGCAGGTGCATAAATGCGACTTTGCATAAGGTGATGCAGAAGAGCATTTAGAAGTTTTTTTGGGCAAAACAACTATGGGCATCAAATTTGGGGTACTTGAAAATGAGGTTCAGCATATTTTAAAGTTGCTAAAGTGACTTTAAAAAATCGTGAAAAACCCTCCTGCCGCAAACACCTGCAATCAAAAAAACACTTGGGGCATACTTGGGGACCCCCCCAGAGTAAAGTTCGATATTTTTTAAGTGTGTACCCCAACTTTTTTTTTTTTGCCCCCTTTTTCAAAGTCAATTTTTGGGGTGCCCTTCATTTTTGTATTTTTTTTTACACAGATTAGCTTTGGGGGACTGTCTGAAGGCTGCACGGGGGTTCCCGAAATGTTGCACCCCAAAACCCCAATTCTGCACTTTTTAACGCATGCCATTCATAGGCGATACTTTACCGCCTATTACATTGCATTGACTTAACGCCTAGGTGGAAAGTCTTTCAAATTGAATACGGAGGAAAACTAAAAAAGGTGATAATGATGTAATTGGCGGTAAATTACCGCAAATTCGGACTTAACACCTCAAATTGAATACGGCCCATAGTATATCTATATATTTAAGATAAGCATATTATATTTATGAAGAAATTATAAATCACTTTCACTTTTTTAAATAGTGCACAAGTATTTCCAATTTTTCCCCCTATTAATTAGTGTGCATGTGATACATTTGGCCCAATAAGAAGTAATGAGGAAGTTGAGTTCGATTTTGCATGCTATTTTGCATTCAATTTTGATTGGGATTTGAGGTTTGATTTTGGAAGGGATTTCATAAACACAAAATCCCTTCTTAAAATCGACAAAAATCGAATTCAATTTGAAAATCGAATGCAAAATCAAATATAAGTAAATGAAGGATTTGTTAAGGGATTTTGTAGTTTGATTTAAATTCGATTTCAGTCTATTTTGAAGATTCATAAAATCGAATACCAAATCGAACTTTAGTAAATTTACTCCCTGGACTGCAAGTTTAATGACTAAAAGGTCCTTGTCCCCAATTCCATAATTTCTCTCTGTGGGCAGCATTTTGTGGGAATGATATCCACAGGGCTGACGTTTCACAGTGGCATCCAGCTGGGATAGAACTGCCGCTTTGCCGATGGAGGATGCATCCACCTCCAGTATGAATGTTTGAAAATGAAATGCTGTTAGCAGTTGAACAACCTCAGCAATCGATGCATGGCTCAGAACCCAGTAGGCAGTGGCCACTCCTTGATAGCCTGGAGTTTTGCTGGATCTATCTCCAGACCTGTGCCCAAAATGATGTACCCAAAGACAGGTAGCGAAGTCTGCTCAAACTGACACATGTCCAACTTGTCATTTAAGTAGTTGGCTCGTAGTTGTTTCAGCATCTCTTTTAGTGTTGACAGTTGGTCATGAGGCAAGAAGAAAATATTAAAATGGATTCCAACACATAAGAATAGAAGATCTCAGAATATTTAATTCATGAATCCCTGGAAGACTGCTTGGGCATTGCAGATCACTATGTATTCAAAGTTATCGTCATGGACTCAGCCATGACAGTCTACATCACCTGATTAGCCCTTAACCCAATGGTAGTATTGGTTGCTGTCAGCTGACACCATTCTCCAGTGGATCGCTACCTTAGGGTATTTAGCCGGGCTCCAGCAACAGGAAGTTGCCTGAACAACTTCGCTACTTCCAGTGATCACTGTTGCAGCGTTTCAGGTTCCATGCTCCTTTCTTCCAGTGTATTATTCCAAGTGTTATTCTACAGTGTGTGTACTCAGTATGTCACCCGAGTACTGACTGCTAGTGTCATTCTCCTGTACTAGTCCTGCGTCTGGATCAACAGTGTGTGTACTCAGTACGTCACCTGAGTACAGACTCCTAGCGCCATTCTCCTGTACCAGCCCAGCATGTCCAATGTCGGCCATAAGGGCCGAGTGGGGAAAGTGTGGCTATAAAGCCCGGAAAGAGGGACGAGCTTAGAGGAAATAGAGCCAAAGTCCTTTTTGTAGAAAAAAACGCAAAGGAACAATACTAGCAGTAGGAGAAGGGGAACATAGTGACAATAGGTAGTAAAGTACACTATGAAAGGATTCGGACAGGGTAGAGAGGGACAGATTCAACCAAAAACATAACTTATTCAAAAAAAAAAAAAAAAGGGACTGCTAGAACTAGTGCTGTAACCAACAAAGCAAACAGTAATGGCAAAAGGAAGAATAACAATGCAAGACAATGGCACTGGTGTCCTCAGAAGAAAACCCAGAAACACCAAGGGGTCAATCCAATTAGGTGCGAATGGCGAGTAGCGAGTTTGTTTCTTGAAACTCGTGCACTTTGCAGCGAAGCACGCTCCAGGAACTTTTCAAATCCAATTAAAAATGCCTATTCACACTACTCGCAGCGGAGGGGTACAAACTGACTGCCATATGAGATTTTGAAGAAATGCATGAAAATGTGGGGAGACCATCCTGGACCCCCCAAAATGGATAATTTCGTTAGCAGGAACGTATAGAAGGCTGTTTGTGGACATTAGGCAGGTACTGTAGGTTTTTAATTGGTGTCAAATGGCTGATTTGTTTTTTTTTAAATGCAAGAAAATTATAAAAAAACAAACTTTTTTCATTTAATCTCAAACTAATTAAATGAAAAATGCAAAAAAAAAATAGGAAAAAGGTTGATTTTGGGGTACTTTGAGGGTACCTTGAAAAATTAAAAAAAAATGATAAAAACAATTATTTTTCAACTAAAAAATGATTGTAATTAACTTTGGAGTGCCTAAACTAACGAAAAAGTTGACTTTGGGGTAATTTGAGAACATTTTAATTTTTTACCCCAAAAAATGACATTTTAATTATTGGACTAATTTTCCATGGGGTTCAGCACGGTATCCCCACATTTTAACCTTATTTCTTTTCCACCTCTCACCCACAGGGAGGTGCGAGTGGAAAGTTGCGAATTCAGGCCCTGATTCAGAGCCGGACGCTCTGACAGAGCGCTCGCTCTGAATCAGGGCCGTCCCTCCTTCATTTTGGAGCGGCCTCCTGGCCGCTCGCATAGCTGTGGGTGACCACCCACAGCTATAGCGAGCAGCCAAAATGGTGGTCGCGATGGTCAAGACCATCGTGACCATCGGGCTTGCAACGAGACGCTGCGGTAGGGTCTCGCTGCCGCAAGCCCAGGAGTGCTTTTGGCGCTATCAGAGCCAAAAGCACTCCCACTGACATCACTAGTGATGTCAGTGGGACCAGCCCCAGACGGTAGGCGTTCCCATGGGAACGCCTCCGTCTGGGCAGCCACGCCCTGGGCACGCCCACAAAATGGGGCGTGCTGTCAATCACCATCGACAGCACGCCCCCTTTGGTGCGAGACCCATAACGACGGCTTGGCCGTCATTATTCGGGTCTCGCGCATGCGCACGATGGAGCCGCCTCCGTCGTGCGCATGCGCACTTGGCACCATCGACCCACTTGCGAGCGCTCAGCGCTCACGAGCGGGTCAGAATCAGGCCCTAAGTCTGACTGGTTCAGTGCAGGTTGCTAATTGGATTGCAAAATGAATTCGCTATGCGAATTTAAAGTGAAAATAGCACCTCGCCATTCGCACCTAATTGGATTGACCCCCAAGTAAAGAAAAATACATCAAGCTAATGGGTACCACCAAGATTCTGGGAAGCAGCACAGTAATTGCAACAAAAATGCAATATTGATGTCAGGTTGCGGCCTAGGAACGGCCTTTACTCACCTCAGCACTGGCTTACCCTGACCTCCACGTGCGGTCAGATGCCAGGTGCGGCAGCGAGTGACGCGCTGAGTATTACTCCTGGGGTCTGCTAGGATATCCATGTGTTGCTCTGTGATTTGGTTCCAACGGTTATCGTCATGGACTCATCCATGACAGTCTACATCACCTGATTAGCCCTTAACCCAATGGTAGTATTGGTTGCTGTCAGCTGACACCATTCTCCAGTGGATCGCTACCTTAGGGTATTTAGCTGGGCTCCAGCAACAGGAAGTTGCCTGAACAACTTCGCTACTTCCAGTGATCACTGTTGCAGCGTTTCAGGTTCCATGCTCCTTTCTTCCAGTGCATTATTCCAAGTGTTATTCTACAGTGTGTGTACTCAGTATGACACCCAAGTACTGACTGCTAGTGTCATTCTCCTGTACTAGTCCTGCGTCTGGATCAACAATTTGTGTACTCAGTACGTCACCCGAGTATTGACTTCTAGTATCATTCTCCTGTGCTTTCCCTGGGTTTGTGTTCTTCTGTTTCCCACTTGTACCGGATACCTGACCAAAGGGCCGCGACCTGCCTGCTGGGTGCAGCTTAAACCCATATCCTAATTGGAGGGGTCACTGGTAAACACCTCTCAGTAGGTTAGACTCCGCGCCTTTGGCCAGGTGTAGCCAACATCCGGTATTCGTCCCTACTGTATTTCTTACCCCGCTCCGAATGGTGGTCCTCCTCAGGCTCTTCTTCAGATGGTCTGTCAGGGCTGTCCTGTCACTGCAGTGGGAACCATTGGGGGTGGCAATATAATTACATGTATTAAAACTAATTTACAGTCTATTTAAAAATAGATTTCTATTACTTCAGTGATTTTCAGTTTGTACCAACACAATTTTCACATTATACTCTGCTTTGTTCATGGAAACAGTCATATCACACAGTGTATAGCCACACAATATATACATTTGTCCCTTTGTTTCTGTCTATATATAATATTTCCAACCTTTTGTCATTATCAGAAATATCCCAATAATCAACAAAACAAAAATTAACAGGTACATCTACTCAAATTACATCATTGTTACAATATATAAAAGGTAATGCCATATACTCATCCACTGAATTACTGCAGAATATCCTCAAATGTAGAGAACCAGTCCCTAAATCTCCAGGATGTATAACACAACAGATCTTTAACCAAACTTACACACAGTAGCAAACCATATAAACAATTGGACCATCACACACAATAACGTCATAGAAAATAAAATACTGACTTACTTGCCTTGCTTAAACCTACCTAAAGAATTGAAACAAGGGACCTGCTGCAGCATCTGGTAATCTGCTGTTGGCCAGGTTCACAGTCAAAACAGTGACAGAACAGACATTGATGGGTTGTAAAGCATTATTGTCACTTCTGAGTCTCAGAGGAGGGCCCAGCTATGCTCTTATGACAGATTGGTGACCCTGCATTGCCATGTCCTGTAGCAGCCGGACCCTCTGACCGCTAACACCAAACACTATTGGGAACAGCTGTAGATTCTAGAGCTTACTGCTTACCAATTGGTGCAATAATGACTTAAGCAGGACTAGAAATTGTGGTGGCAATCAAAACTTGCTAAATCCAAGAAAAATTCTAAAGCCGACATGATTATAATTTATTTATTACCAGTTATTTATATAGCGCAGACATATTCCGCAGCGCTTTACAGAGAATATATTACCATTCACATCAGTCCCTGCCCCAGTGGAGCTTACAATCTATATTCCCTACCACATGCTCACACACATACACACTATGGTCAATTTTGGGAGGAGCCAATTAACCTATCAGTATATTTGCTTTACATTATTAGCAGATCATGACAGGTTCAACATAACGCTATCCTCCCTCTCACTGTCGACATTATGAATGTCAATAACACATACCATTCCCTACTTGGATATATGTGAAATGCATATTATGAATATTTCATGCAGTACCATATATCTGATACCTGCTGCATACCAGCATAGGACCAGGGGCAGCATGTAGTCATACACCATGTGTATTTATTAAACACAGCTGACCTAATAACCATAAATCATTCGCTTTATTATCAGTCAATAGATTGCATGTATTTATTTATGTATAAATAAATGTATTTATTTTTCTATACACATCAATGGCCATACAAGCATAGTCAGTAATTACACTAGCCAAGAAGATGGATTTTAACCATAAACCACTGAAGTACAATGTAACTAAATTTACAAATCTATACAATTCAACTGTGTTAATTTAACATTTAATCATGTTCCCAGCATACCTGCTTACATTTCCCGAAGGTACGGGAGATCCCAGATTTTTCGAGTAGTGCTGCGCACCCCCGGAAGAGTGGCCAGATCTCCTGCATCCCACTCACTTCCTAATGAAGTGGGGAGAATAGGTGTATAATACCGGGAATTGCCAGTACGCAGGGAGTAGACAGGACTAAAATGAAGCAAATTAACTGTGACCCTCCCCACAGACCTGTGATTTGCAGCATTTTGCCGTGACAGCGGCAGGGTCTAATAATGTGAGCCCCGCTCCCAAAGTGATATGCTGCATCTACTCTCCTGGCTTCTACCAGAGAGAGAACTTTGAAAGTAGGCAAGTATGGTTCCCACAATAGAGAGGAATAGTCCCAAAATGTCTACTATACATGTCATGAATATGGGGCTATAGAGCAAGTACTGTATTTACTGTACCAGATGGGCAATCACAATTTAATACAAATGTAAACTAAATACCTCATGTTGATTTCAGCTATTCAGGGGCAAATGCAGGATTTCATTTATATATCCCAGCGTGTGGGTTGTCAGCGCTCAGAATTCCAGCGACGGTATCCCAACACCAGTAAGAATCCCGCCGCCGGCATCCTGACAGTAAGTAGTGAGGTAAGGGTTAGTCACTATGGGGAGGGTTAGGCACTAGGGGGAGATTTAGTCACTAGGGGGAGGGTTAGGCACTAGGGGCAGGGTTAGGCACTAGGGGGAGATTTAGTCACTAGGGGAGAGTTAGGCACTAGGGGGAGGGTTAGGCACTAGGGTGGGAGGGTTAGGTTTTGACACTAGGGGGAAAGGTTAGGTTTAGGGGTAGGGGAAGGGTTAAGATACTTACCGACACCTGTTGGTATCTTAACCCTGTCGGGATGCCAGCATCGGGATTCTGACCACCGTGATACAGAGCGCCGACATCCCGTACCCAACCCAAATAAAAAAATACCTTCTTTGAATACAGCATTTTTTAATCTATGAAGGCTTAGATAAAAGTTATCTATTTGTTATTTCTATCATTTTTCCCCTACACATGGGCACACAGCAATATTTGCAACTTTATGCTAATGCAGCTAGAAGCCTTTCCCTTTGTCTACAGATGTGCATCTGAATATGTGTGTGGGGTTAATTAGTAATGGCAGAGTGATTGTGTGGGGGTTAATGAGTTCTGGCAATGTGTGTGGGTGTTAACAAATGCTGGCAGGGTGTTTGTGTGTGTAGGAGGGGGGTTTATGAGTACTGGCAATATGTGTATGGGTTAATGAGTGCTGGCAGGGTGAGTGTGTGTGGATTAATGAGTTCTGATAAGGTCAGTGTGTGTGTTAATTGTGTTAATGAATGCTGTCAGTGTGTGTGGGTTAAAGAGTGCTGGCAGGGTGAGTGCGTATGTGTGCATGTGTGTAAAGGGGTTAAAGGCTGCTGAAATACAGTATACTGGGCCAAAGTTGTGTGGCATAAATTTGTATTGGGGCACTGATGTGTGGCATAATGTATTGGAGGCATGGCTGTATGGCATATAAAGAAATTGGGGCACATGTGTGGCATATGTATTGGGGCATTCTGTGGCATCATTATGAATTGGAGCCACTGCTATATGGCCTAAAATAAATTGTGGGCACAGTTGTGTGGTATATTATGTATTGGGGCACATATTTGTGGTATATTATGCATTTGGGGCACAAATATGTTGCATATTATGTATTGGGGATTTAGCTGTATGGCATATAATACATTTGTGGCACAGGTGTGGCATATTATGAATTGGGTCAGTGTTATGAGATACATTATGATATGTGGCATATTAATTGGGGCATTTCAATATAGTATATTATGAATTTGGGATACTGCTGTGTGCCATATTATAAATTGGGTACACACATGCACGGCATATTATGAATTGTAGGGAGCAGGGGTGGTGGGTGAAATGTTGCCTAGGTCGCCCAGAAACCTTGCACCGGCCCTGCACACCTCCTAAGCCACCCCCATTTTACCTCTTCGGTAAACCCACTGAAATCCATAGACCCTGCGCCCAAATCTGTACTGCTTCTCCATGTGGTAACAATCAGGACTCCAACGCATGCGCATAAGCATAGGCATCTTTATAATGGGTGCAAGGCGTGCGGTGCACACGGACCCTGCACCCATAGAAAATAATACTCACCTTACCGCTGATTCCGATTTACTGCTCCGCAGCATCGAACCGGCGCTGCGGAGCAGCAAAAAATCACTAGGTCCTGGTGACCTGTGCATGCGCAGAAAAGATGTCCCCGGGAAAAAGTCATGGCCGCCATTTTCCTGGAGACCCACACATGCGCAGAAGATTCTGACATGAAGCCAGAATCTACTGCACTCAGTGCACTGACAGAGAGGAGGGGGCCCAAACGGAGGCTGTACACGGGCCCCCGCCTCTCTTAAAATGCCCCTAAGGAATAAGGAAAAACATTGGGCATTTGCGTGAATAATGGCATGTCATGCTACTCTGAATCAGGCCCAGAATGCTTAGGGCAGTGTCAGTCAGCTCTAAATACAATTTCTATGTCAACAGTTCTACAAACAGTTTCCTCCAAACACACAGAAGGTACCAAATGCGTGAAATGGGGGAGAGCTCAATAACACTAATATGATAAAGTCTGAACCATTGGTGCCTCTGTTCTACCTGTTCAGTAATTCAAGTATCATTTTCACTGTGATTAATCAGCTTGCTTGTAAGAACCAGAATGTAATTAGGAGTGTGCACTGTGCAATTAAAAAGATAGTTAATTATTAGAAGCTATCCCATAATGCAATAATTGGACTTCATGAAATCAGAGCCAATCTGTTCGTATTTCCCTTTTCATTTCAGTCTTTTTCTTCCAAAATAAACAGACTTGTGACAGATTTCTGAGCACAGGGCTCACTATACAGAGTGGTTCAGACTTCCACACAGCAAACGAGATAGCATTTCATTCTAAATAGCTGTAGTCCACTCTTCCTTGGGCTTGTATTTTATATCCACCTTTGTAGCAGCTAATACAGTCTCATATCAAGATTTAATAGAGATGTTATATTACAAACAAGACATTTTACAGTTGTGACAACAAATGAAATTTGCTACAAGAATATACTTTGTCTGATGAGAATGAAATTGCCTGGAAGCAGTTTAGTCAGAAGACTGGTTAATAAAGGGTTATATATAAATGATGCTGGCAATTACACATGGTTATGAGAAGTGATGCACACGTTAGTGAGGTAAGCTTGGAGATGGGAAGTAGGATATGAAAGCAGTATTACCATATGACCCCCAAGACAATAGATTTATTATATTTTAATGACAGTGGAGTTACTGATACAGATAAACATTTTGATTTTGCTGTTAGATTAAGGCCCACATAATAGCCTGCGAGTAATGGGCCCCATCCATCCAAGATGGACTGCCGCGATCCCACGATGCTGCAACCTTGCATCGCGGGATCGCAGAAAGTAATCTGAACTGTAGAGGATGATGGGCCCGAAGGCGAGGACAGTAAAGTAAATGTCTCTATTGAGCATCAGGTTGGAATGGGAACTGGATATATAATACTGAAGAGATGGGCAGAATCAGATTGGACAGATGATGCTAGTTTGAGAGCTGAATCAGTTTGAAACCGATATTGATAAATTAAAGAGCTTTATCGGTTTGAGACCGATGTTGATGAATTGAAGAACTTGATTGGTTTGAGACCGATGTTGATGAATTGAAGAACTTGATTGGTTTAAGACCGATGTTGATGAATTGAAGAACTTGATTGGTTTAAGACCGATGTTGATGAATCGAAGAACTTGATTGGTTTGAGACCGATGTTAATGAAGAACTTGATCGGACTGAGACCAATGATGATGATTTGCAGTACTGGGTTGGTTTGGAACCGATGATGATGAATTGCAGTACTGGAATGGTTTGGGACCGATGATGATGAATTGCAGTACTGGGTCGGTTTGGAACCGATGATGAAAGTATAGAATGGGACCGATGGTTGGAGGTATCGGCTGGAACCGATAGAGGTTAATGTTAACAAGTCTCTGTGGTAAAAACCAGACTGGAATGTTAGATGGAATAGGAGACTCGATAACCAGAATTGGAACTGGAATATAATGGATTGGAACCGTTCAGATAAAGAGTACCTGGGAGCTCAGCACAGAGCTGTAACTTCAGCAGAAGCAATGTTTTTACTAGCAACAGAGGGACCGATTCAGAGGAGCTCGCTGTTTGCGAGCGCTCGCTCTGAATCAGGGCGTTCTTTTTTTTTTTTTTCAGCCTCCAGGCCGCTCGCACAGCTGTGGGTGACCATCGGGCTTGCGGCAAGACCCTGCGGTAAGGTCTCGGCTCCCACAAGCCCGAGTGGACTTCATGCTCTAATAGAGCAGGAAGTCCACTACTGACATCACGTGTGATGTCAGTAGGGCCGCCCACAAATGGCAGGTTTTCCTAAGGGAACGCCTGCGTTTGTGCAGCCAGTCCCCCTCCCCGCCTACAAAACGGGGTGAGCTGTCAATCAACATCGACAGCCACCCCGTCTTGTAGTGAGCCCTGGAGCGACGGAGCTGCTGTCGCTCGCTGGGGCTCGCGCATGCGCATGCTGGAGGCGGCGCATGTGCAGTGTGGGGAAATTGATCGACTTGCAAGCACTGTGCGCTCACGAGCGGGTCTGAATCAGGCACAGAGGCCAGTGAGGAAATTAAATTTATAGGGGAGGATCCCCAGGGATTGGATTAGGTGATCAGCTGTCTGGGAGCAGCGCTCTGAGAGGAGGAAGAGCGTCAGGTGAAAGAGTCCAACAAAATGGCGGCGCCTATACTGTGATTTACGAGGGAACTCTAGCGTGCAGCTTGTGTGCCATCATGCTGGGAAGACACACTGTAAGCAAGGGGCTGTGGAGAGCCATCTCCATGCTCAATGACAGGACACTGAGCGGATGGAGCAGGAGCAGCACAGAGAGACCTCAGCACCAGCCGGGAGTGATGTGCGGCATGAGCGCACCTCTGTGCCAGTCTGGACAGACACCAGAGAGGTAAGAAAGTGTTTTTTAAGTGCCAGAGCGTGACAACTCCCTTCTGCCTATGGAAATGTCTGTTTTCTGCACGCGCAGCCAATTGCTCTACCCATGCATCCTGGCAGACATTTAGATGCATTTCCACAAACAGTTGTGTATAGTTAGTCAAAAGCGCCATCTGGGCAAAAGAACAGCCATTTTGCTTTCACAAATGAAGGGCACAGATTGCATTGTATTGCGCACAACTTTATTTTTCCCACTGCTAGAACCTTTCTTCTACTCCTTATTCCCCACAAGTGCACCTAACACTTGACTGCTAACTCCCTGCTGCTTATTGTGAGTGTTTTAATTGCTATTGCAACAATGTAAAAACCATGTCCTGTCCTTGTCCTGCACAGTAATGTACTGTAAGTTACTCATTTCTTGTTCACTTATTAGTTTAAGTACTCTGTAAGGCGCTGCGGAATACTTGTGGCACCATATGAAAAAATAATGATAATAATAATAATAATAATGTATTTCAAATGGATTTGCAAAAGGAAAAACATATGCAAGCAGTTTTTGAATCCTGGGAAAGATTTATTGAGGCACCCCCTTATCCACATCTGGAGGGTGAAATTTTTTTGAAGTGTACTGTTTAGGTGAAGGGGAGACTCTTCAGGGCCTAGCAGAAACAGAGAGGTTGGAAAGAAAAATTAGATGTTAAGAATGGCCTGGAGTTGATTAAGGCGGTTGTAATATAATCATGCAGGATATGCCTATTATATTGTCATTCCTATGATCCAAGTGTCACAAGCCGCGGCTGCGTCTTATTGGACGACAGTGCTCCTGGCGATTTTCTTAGACCTGTTGCTGGGAGATGGAGACACCATGCTGTCAACTCATGAAGTCCTCCCATTCATCTGTACGTCATCCCTAGAGGAACTGGATTGGTTATTTCTCCTTTTTCTTTCCTGCTGATGCGTTGCTGGGGTGCCGGTGATAGCGTCTTACACGTGTTTCCGGTTATATAGAGTTGGTATCTCTCATTATGATTGTCAGCGTCTCCAGTCCTGAGTCTGTCGAGTCTCCTATTGAATAACATCTCAGTGGCATTTACCGCACTGCAGCGTCTGAGGTTCTAGCATAACATCGCGGCTATCTCCGCTGCAGAGTGCTTCCAGCCTTCCAAGTGCCGTGTCATATTCCGGCGGCACAGTGCGCACTGCTGTGTCTGAGGGTCTCCAGCCTAACACCGCAAAAACCTCCGCAGCGGGTGTGCACATCACCTCCCAGTTGCTGCATCACTTCCCGGTGGCATTAACCGCACTGCAGCATCTGAGGTTCCAGCATTACATCTCGGCTATCTCCGCTGCAGAGTGCTTCCAGCCTTCCAAGTGCCATGTCATATTCCGGCGACACAGTGCACACTGCTGCATCCGAGGGTCTCCAGCCTTACACCGCAACAACCTCCGCAGTGTGTGTACACCTCATCTCCAAACTGCCACACCATCCCAGCGGCATTAACCTCAGTGCAGCGACTTCAGTCATCACAATTGCCGCACCATCCTGGCAGCATTAACTGCAGTGCAGCGTCTTCAATTATCACATTGCTGCATCATCCCGGCGGCATTAACCGCAGTGCAGAGTCTGAGTGTACTACATTATAAATCAAGGTTATCTCCGCTGCTCTGCCTCTCGGGATAGCTTCAGCCCTCAAAGTTGCTCCGTGACCATCGGGTCACCATCTTGCCAAGCACCTCCAGCCCTCAAGGCTACTCCATGACCATCAGGTCACCATCCTGCCAAGCACCTCCAGCTCTCAAGGCTGCTCCGTGACTATCAAGTCACCCTCTTGCCAAGTATCTCCAAGCCCTCAAGGCTGTTTTGTGACCATCAGGTCACCATGTTGCCAAGCACCTCCAGCCCTCAAGGCTGCTACGTGACTGCCAGATCTCCACCTTTGTATAGCATCTTTGGCCCTAGGTTACAACTACACTAACCTTCTGAAGAGAGTCTCCCTGGGATTCATTACATTATCCAAAAAAACAAATCACAGATGCACAACTCCAAATATATATATATATATATATGTATATATATATATATATATATATATATATATATATATATATATACAGTATATATATATATATACATTTTGCAATAAAATTTTGCAATAAATAGAGGTTTTTAGCATAATCATGGCCAAGGTTATGGGCCTACCTACCATATCCAGGTAACCTCTGTAGGGTAGGTCACTAACATACAGGGGTTCAAATTCAGGGTGCAGGACACCCCCGAACCAGCTCAGCTGAGTCACCCCAGGGCATCGCTCTAATAAGAAATGTGAAGTGAAAAACAAGATAGATAAGAGCAGCTACAGCTGCATGTATAGAGTAGAAAGGTGAAATTACATATATAATAAACAAACAGTAAAACTGTTAAAATTGCAAAAAATGGAAATGTGTGTATAATGCGATGCCCTGAAGCAGACCAGCCAAAGCAATCCAGGGGACCCACGCCCCAAAAATCAACCCAAAGCTGCACTACAGTATATAAATTGTAGGACTCACCTATAATGTGCCTAATACAAGTGTGCATTCACAATGCCAGACTCCATGCTCTAAACCAATGGGGGCTGGGTGCTAGTCCAGGCTGAAGGTGTCTCATGCCTTCAGGTGTGCAAGGAAGCACACTAAATGGAATATATGGGAAAGGGATCCTAGACTGCACACCCTGAATATATATAATGGGAAGTGCTACCTGTTGAGACTGTTAATGGAGACACAAAAAAACAAATCACAGATTCACAACAGTTGTGCATCTGTGATTTGTTTTTTTGTGTGTCTGCATTAACAGTCTCAACAGGTAGCACCTCCCATTATATATATTCAGGGTGTGCAGTCTAGGACCCCTATCCCATAAATTCATTACATTATCACCTGCCAAAAAGAATTATTAGAATACTATTCGATAGTGTCTGAGGTCCGTAATCATGGAACCCATCCAAAATCCAGCCCAGATCCTCGCAGCTCAGATTCAGGCTTTAACGCTGAAGGTTCAGTAGCTTTCTCTTTGGGTCGAGGAATCACGTGACACCTCCGCCCAAGCAACAGTCCGTGAGCCCAAGTTAAATTTGCCCAACCGATTTTCTGGCAAACGCAAGCACTTTCTAAATTTCAAAGAAAGCTGCTAACTCTACTTCAGTTTATGGCCAGGATCTTCTGGTTCTCAGACTCAGCAAGTGGGGATCATTATTTCATTATTAGAGGGCGATCCTCAAACCTGGCTTTTGGTCTTCCTTTTACGCACAGTGCACTTCAAACTGTGTACACATTATTTTCTGCACTAGGTCTCCTCTACGATGATCCAGATAAGGCAGGTTTGGCTGAAGCTAGTCTTCGATTATTATAGCAGTGGCAAAGAATGGCAGAAGATTACTGTACTGAATTTCGCAAGTGGTCAGTCGACTCTGGGTGGAATGACCCTGCGCTTCGGAGTCAGTTTTGCCTAGGTCTTTCTGACCAGATCAAGGATATTTTAGTGCAGCATTTGGCTCCAGAGCCTTTGAATGATCTTATGCACCTGGCTATCCGCATTGACCGATGACTTCGGGAACGAAGGTTGGAAAAAGAACTCCCCTCGCCTTCTCCACAGTCGCCGGTGTGGGTGACACCTCCTGACCAAGGAGATCCCATGCAATTAGGAGCCTTCCATTTCTCCTCCGAAGAGAAATACAGGAGACGGTCCCATGGTCTCTGCTTGCACTGTGGTGGAAAAGGACATATCACTCTTGTTTGTCCTGTCAAGTCGGGAAAAGGCAAGGTCTAGATGTACAGGGAGAGTTACATCTGGGCCTTGCATCTGTCTCTCCCAATAACTCAGTCCTTATCCCCACAGTAATCCAGGTGAATAGTCAGCAAGTTCCCATTTTAGCCTTCCTGGACAGCGGCGCAGCTGGCAACTTAATGGACGTTTCCTTCTTCAAATCCCTTGGACTGGTGTCCAAGCCTTTTACACAGCCTGTCTCTGTTATTGGCCTGGATGGAGAGGAACTGTCCAAAGTTGCAGTTAACTCCCAGACTCTTTCCATCCGGTTGTCAGTGGGAGCTTTACATTCCGAGAATATTACTTTCATGCTGCTTCACTGTCCTCTGGCACTGTTGGTTTTGGGGCTACCATGGCTCAGGACACATAACCCCGTCATCCACTGGCAGAATGGAGAGATTCTGAAATGAGGAACTTCCTGCTCTTTTCAATGCCTCACTTTTCCTTGTCATCTGGCTGCCACAGTCCAGTCTGAAGTGTCTTCAAAAATTCCTGCGCCTTATCGTGATATGGCCGAAGTTTTCTCCAAAAAGAAGGCAGACAATCTTCCTCCTCATTGCCCGTATGACTGTGCCATTGACTTGCTTCCTGGAACGAGACTACCCAAAGGCAGGCTGTACGCTTTATCTATACCGGAAAGCAAGGCGATGCGGGAATACATTCCGGACACTTTTAGAGAAAGGTTTTATTTGACCATCTAAGTCTCAAGTTGGGGCAGGTTTCTTTTCTGTGCAGAAAAAAGATGGATCCCTCTGACCGTATATTGAATTTCAGGGTTTGAACAATATTACCGTAAAAAACTCCTACCCACTGCCAGGGGTGTATCTAGGGGTCCGAGCGCCCCTGGCAAGTAAGGGACTGGCGCCCCCCCTTTTTGTCAGTTAGTAAACAGATGTAGATATACTGTACCTAGCACTGCACATACATATACATAGCACACATACTGTACATGGCACACCACACACATACAGTGCACACACATACCTAGCACTGCACATACATATACATAGCACACACACACATTGTACACACATACCTGGCACAGCACATACATGTACATAGCACACACACACATTGTACACACATACCTGGCACAGCACATACATGTACATAGCACACACACACATTGTACACACATACCTGGCACAGCACATACATGTACATAGCACACACACACATTGTACACACATACCTGGCACTGCACATACATATACATAGCACACATACTGTACATGGCACACCACACACATACAGTGTACACACATATCTAGCACTGCACATACATAGCACACACATACTGTGCATGGCACACCACGCACACAGATTGTACACGCATACCTGGCATTACACTTACATATACATAGCACACCACACACACACACATACAGTGCACACACATACCTAGCACTGCACCTACATATACCTAGCACACATACTGTACATAGCACACCACACACACACAAGCACATACCTGGGGCTGAGAGGAGGAGATCGGCAGATGTGGCTACACATACTGTGAGGAGGGAGAGGGAGCAGCTGTGGCTGAGCATGCGCAGCAGCTCCCCAGCTCCCTCTGACATTCTGAGGCGCTCTCTGTAACTGAGATCGCGGCAGCATTTGCCGTTTGCGGTGAGATGGAGACACAGCTGTGTCCATCTAAAAAATAAATAAATAATTGGACTCATCGGGGTAGGGGGGGGTTTAGCTGCGGGTGGCATTTGCCAGGGGCACCGGCCGGAGGGGGGCCCCCCACTGGCGCCCCCCCACCGGCCGGCGCCCCTGGCAAGTGCCATCCTGGCCAATAGGAAGATACGCCCCTGCCCACTGCCTCTAATTTCCATCTTGTTCGATCAGCTTCGTGGAGCATTAATCTTTTGCAAGTTTGATCTGAGGGGAGCGTATAATTTAGTCTAGATCAAGGAGGGCGATGAATGGAAGACGGCCTTCAACACACACTCCGGTCACTATGAATATCTTGTGATGCCTTTTGTCTGTCCAATGCTGCAGCCGTCTTCCAGGACTTTATCAATGACATGTTGAGGGATTACCTAGGAGTATTTGCAGGTGTCTATCTTGATGACATCCTGATTTATTCTAACTCTTTGCAAGAGCTTCGTCAGCATGTGAGGTAGGTGCTACAGAGACTCCAGGAGAACAACTTATATGCTAAACCAGAGAAGTGTGAATTTGAGATCCAAGAGGTATCCTTCCTGGGGTATATCATCTCATCCCAAGGTTTCTCTATGGATCCAGGCAAAGTAAAGGCCATCCTGGATTGGGTTCAGCTTACCACCTTGAAAGCGGTGCAACGTTTCCTTGGCTTTGCCAATTATTACAGGGAGTTTATCAAATCTTTCTCATCCATTGTCACTCCTATCATGGACCTTACTAAAAAAGGGGTTGATGTTTTCAACTGGTCAGTCAAAGCTATTCAAGCATTCAACTCTTTGACGTCTTCTTTCATTTCTGCTGCGGTCCTCCGGCATCCCAATCCGGATCTCCTGTTCATTGTAGAGGTGGATGCTTCTGAGGTCGGCGTAGGTGCTGTTTTGTCCCAGAAAGATCTTAGAGATAATAAATTGCATCCCTGCGCCTTCTTCTCCTGGAAATTCACCTCTTCCGAGAGAAACTACGATGTTGGGAATCGAGAACTTTTGACTATCAAGTGGGCATTTAAGGACTGGAGGCACTGGCTGGAAGGAGTGAATCATGTTATCACCATGCTAATGGTTCATAAGAACTTGTCCTACATTGAGACCGCTAAGAGGTTAAATGCCAGACAAGCACGGTGGGCGTTGTTTTTCTCTCGCTTCAATTATGTAATTTCTTTTTGACCCAGCTTAAAGAACCTCAAAGCGGATGCTCTGTCTCATAGTTTTCAACCCATTTTGCCTCTCACTGTCTTGGAAGAAACCATTGTTCCCACTTTCAAAATCTATTTTGACCTGACCAGGACATTAGCGGATTCTCTCAATGGCTGTCAGCCTGAAGCTCCATCTATGAAACCTCTGAGAGTGTTGTTTGTTCCTGAGAAGTTTCATAAAGCCGTCCTGTTGGATTTCCATTCATCCAAAGTGGTTGGTCTTCCAAGTATCGCCAAGACTACTGAGTTACTTGGCAGTCCATGGTCCAAGATGTCCGTGAATTAGTGTTGGCCTGTGATATTTGTGCGTGGAATAAAGCTCCTCATACTGCTCCTTCCAGGCTCCTACTTTCTCTTCCTACTCCTTCAAAGCTCTGGACCCACATCACCATGGATTTTATTGTAGATCTTCCATCTTCCTCTCGTTGTTCGGTTATCTGGACAGTTGTTGACCGTTTTAGCAAGATGGCTCATTTCGTTCCACTCACCAAACTTCCTTCTGCTAAAGAATTATCTTCTCTTTTTATGCAACATATTTTCAGACTCCATGGTTTGCCTGTTGATATTGTTTCGGACCGATGGACCCAATTTGTGGCACGTTTCTGGAAATTTTTTTGTTCTGACGGTCTGTCCTCCGGATACCATCCCCAGTCAAATGGACAGATGGAGCGAGTTAACCAGTCCTTGGAGCAATATCTTTGGTGCTTTGTCTCCAAGTACTAGAATGATTGGGTTTCCCTTCTTCCTGTTGTGGAATTTGCCTTCAATAATTCTTGCCACTCATCATCCTCCATTTCTGTAATTCGGGCTGTACCCTAGAGTTAATTCCTTTGAGACATTCTCAACCAGAACTCCCTCCTCCTCATCAGTCTCTAGACTCTGGTCTGTTTGGAAGAGGGTTCACCAATGTCTCCTCAAGGCATCCTGTCGCTCCAAGACATGGGCGGATAAACATCGGAATCCATGCAATTTCAAGATGGGAGATCTGGTCTGGTTATCATCTAAGAACATTAACATCCACCAATGATCAAAGAAGTTGGGTCCAAGATTCATAGAGCTTTTAGAATCATCTCCCAGATTAATCTGGTGGCCTTCCGTCTGAAGTTGCCCAGTACCCTCAGAATCGATAACATGTTTCATGCTCTCTGCTCAAGTCTGTGTTTTCTTCTTCCAGGTTCGGCTCCAGATGGCCAGTTAGACATTAACCTGTCTTCATCTGGGGGCATCAAGAGTTTTTTGTTGAAAGATCCTGGATTCCAGATCTTCATGTGGGGGTCTTCAGTTCCTTGTTCATTGTAAAGGGTACAGGCCAGAGGAGTGTTCCTGGATTTCCAAGAGAGCTTTACATGCCTCTGATTTAATAAGAGAATTTATTCAGAACTTCCTGACAAACCTCATGTCACAACTCTAGGGATATTGGCCTCCTGTGATGGAGCAGGCTCTGCTGGCTGAGATGCTGGCAGCAGAAACTGATGAGGTCTGAGGTATGTCTTCCTCATAGGATATCACCAGGCTAGGAAAGTAGATAACAGGATACATAGACAAAGGTAGACATTAGTGAAGCAAAGGACTTGGTACGAAGTGGTCAGGGTAAAGCACGGGACTTTATTAGATATAACTTGGATAGAAGATGTGTAATAGGAAGTCCAAGCCTCTTATAGAGGAGAGTCCGTTAGAATAATAGTTGAATCCAGAAGGACAAAGTAATGAGTTTTTGAGACTTGATAATAGCAGAAGACTTTGATGAAGATATTTAATACAGGACTCAGAAGAAAACAGCAGGGATCCGTAGTCAGAGATACTGAGCAAATCCTCAGCTATACAGATGCAGGAGACCTTGTTCAAATACTGAGTAACGTTCTGTACTTTGATACTGAAGTCTGGATGCAGGAACTCTGAGTAAACCCCGGATAATATCCAGCTGGAATTCTTGAAACAAAACTGCTGAGCAGACTCAGGGAAGTTATAACACAAGTTCTTAGAGCAAAATACTGATCTGTACTCGATGGCTTGGATGCTTGATAGAGTACTGAGCCAAGCACAGTATGAAACAACAGGAACAGCACTCCAGTTCAGGAACAAACGTAGATGCAACAGGAGCCAAAAACAAAACCATAGGAAACGTTGCACAGGCACTGACTGAGTGTCCAGGAAGGGTTTAAATACCCAGTGCTTATTGCTGATTGGGCAATTACTCACAGCTGGCCGAAGAGCAGAGCAGGATTGGCAGATGCAGAATCAGGTGACTAAGCCAAGATGGCCGCACCCATAGTCAGGAGAAGCCAGCATGGATAATATCAGAGTTGAGTGTTAAACTCCCTGACAGTGTTAGCAACCTCCATGCGGCAGATGCCGCTCACTACTGCGGAGAGAAGGACTACGCAGAACAGTATACCAGGACCTGGTCAGGTGGAGTGCGACTGTCCTGTCCTCAGCTGTGATCCGACAGCCTGGTTTCTGACACCTGAGTCTAGGGGTTCTTTAACCCCTCATCAAAGGGGGGGGGTACTGACACAAGCCTCGGCCGTGTCTTGTTGGACAACGGTGCTCCTGACGATTTTCTTAGACCTGTTGCTGGGAGACGGAGACGCCATGCTGTCAATTCATGAAGTCCTCCCATTCAGCTGCCGGGACTGTGTTGGTTCTTCCTCCTCAAAGCTGCTCTGTGACTATCAGGTCACCATCTTGTCAAGCACCTCCAGCCCTCAAGGCTACTACGTGACCGCCAGATCTCCACCTTTGTCTAGCATATACGGCCCTATTACAACTACACTATCCTTCTGAAGAGAATCTCCCTGGGATTCATTACACCAAGATGTGGTAATTCAGGGGTTGATATCTGGATGCCCCCTGTGCGAGGTGGTTTCTTACTGTTTGTCTTTTCATGTAGTTGCACACTGGAATCAACCTAAATGTTTAGGTTTAAAAAATAAAAAGAAACTTGCTAAAGATAAATGTAATAAAAATAAATCCTATTTATGAATAAGGCGTCATATAATACCAATATGGCAATAGACAATAGAAACTTATTCATCATTAAACCTAGTAACGTTACAGTAAACCATCTTATCTGAGACAGCTGCAATGTTGGCCAGCATAAGATAAAATGATGTCATCAGTGGTCCTGCTGTGGAATTGTCTGTTTATGACTAAAGTAGTTAATTCCAGTCATTCTTTCCTGTATTTGTTAATTGCCAAGGCCCTCCAAGCAGCAAATCTATTATATGTTACTGTTTCTGTATTATATATTGGGAGATAATTTATAATGGATATTGCAGATACAGGGCTAAATGTAACTGCACTATCTGACATTTGCAATCAAGACCAACTATATGACTGAAAATTATGTATCTTGTCAGATGTTGAACCTTGCTGAATAACTGACTCTTCAGTAGGCATTAATAACTTTATGCATGATATTCAACGGAACACAGCAAATATGCACAAACAGAATGGTAGATAATGGGATTTTGGTACTTACCGGTAAATCCTTTTCTCTGATTCCACACGGGACACTGGAGGTGCTTACGCTGGGGTATAGAGGTGTGGTTAGCTGGAGCTGGCACTAATTAATTCAAAAGTGTGAAGCTCCTCCCCCTCTATTCCCCACCAGCCCTCAGTTTAGAAAATGAAGACCGAGAGGAGATGGAGAACAATAGGAGTGAAAAGGAGAAATATCACACAACAACAAAACCATACAACATACGGAACTAACAGGCAGGCGAAGAGCGCTGAGGTGGGTATCCAGTGTCCCCTGTGGAATCAGAGAAAAGGATTTACTGGTAAGTACCAAAATCCCATTTTCTCTTTCATCCACTAGGGGACACTGGAGGTGCTTATGCTGGGGACGTCCCAAAGTTTTCCCCACGGGTGGGGGCGCTCTGAGGGACCTGCTGAACTAGGCAGCCAAAACTTGTGAACCAAGTGGCTGCATGGCACCATTGTAAAGTGGAGGCACCCGCACCCACAGAATGTGTTGACCGACGATCATTACTGACATAACTTGACTGCGGAGAGCTCCAACCACATCCAGGGTAGAAGACACACCCGAGTCCTCCACCAAAGAGGCACCACAAAAGGTTGGCTTATGTGGGAAGCCGACCCCACCTCAGGGAGGAAAGCGGCTACCGTCCTGGGTACCGCCCTATCAGCATGAAACACAAGGTAAGGACACTTATGGAACAGAGCCCTCCCATTCCGAAACTCTGCATGCCAAAGCCAAGAGAAGCCCCAAGGAGCCATAGGTGGTACAAAAGGTGGCTGCCCCCGCAACACCTCCTGAAGAAATGGCTGCATCTCAGGAATGAGGAGCAACTTACGGTGAAAGAAATGAGAAGAGCAGAAACCTGCACTTTAGAAGATCCCAATTGCAGGCCAGAAACTGATCTGGTCTAGAGAAAAAAACAAACAATGGAACAACTGCAAAGTTCTAGACGGAAAGCCCCGACTGGTACCCATGTCATATAAGAGAACCAGGTGCGATGATAATGCGCAGCCGAAACCGGTCTCCTGGCGCTAAACATGGTGGGAAAGAAAAAACTGAGTCTGGGATGCTTTTGTATCCTAAGATATCAGTTCAAGAGCCACCCCGTAAAACGCAGTTTTGCTAAATTGGGTTGGACGAAAGGACCCTGTTGCAGAAGGTCCGGGAAAGAGGAAGGGGCCATGGGACTTCTGCCAGGAGGAACTGAAGGTCTGAGAACCAACTAGTCTGAGGCCAGTTCAGAGCCACGAGAAGATTGAGGTCGACTTGTGTTTTATCCTATTTTGTAAATGAGGAATTAGTGGAATCGGAGTAAGCCGGTAATCCAAGTTATAGGACTGGTAGAGTGTTGACTGCCCTTGCCTGTGGATCCCGAGTACTTGACATGTGTGCTGGAAGCTGATTATTCAATCTGGACACCATGGGGGTACACCTGAGGACGACCCCAACGACTCACGAGTGCATGGGACACGTCTGGGTAAAGCCTCCATTCCCCAGGGATGGATGTCCTGGCGACTTAGGTAATCTGTTTTCCAGTTGTCCACTCTCGGGATGGATACTGCCGACAGGAATAACGACAGACTGAGTTACTTCTCGCATGGCCATGAGACCTTGAGTTCCACCCTCGAGGTTGACGTAAGCGACTGTCTTCGTGTTGTGTGAGTAAAACCTCCCCGGAAGAGACCTTAGCAACTTTGCTGCTTGTAGCAGAGCATAGTAAATTACTCTGAGTTCCAACTCACTTATGGGCCACCCTGTTTCCAGAGGGGACCCACGAACCTTAAAGTGATAGCCAAGAACCACTGCTCCCCAGCCTCTTAGGCTGGCATCTGTAGTCACTTTCTGAAATTTCAGCCTGCCAAGAGATTGTTGGATTGTGTCCACCAGAGTAGACCAGTAGCCGGGACCAAACGGATCCGTTGATGTAGATGCAGGCGTGTCCCTGACCTCTGTGATAGCAGGTCTAGCTGGAACACCCAGGAGTAGAATCGTCCGAATGGAGGTGCTCCGAAAGCAGCTACCATCTTCCTCAAGAAACGTAAACCAAGAAGCATGGACACCCTCTTTGGTCTGAGGACTAGCAACCGGATATCCCGGCTTATTCTTCCGGAATGAAAATCCTCTGAAATACCGTATCCAGGATCACCCCCAGAAACTGGAGTCTCTGGGATGGACTGAGGCTGGATTTCTAGAAATTGATTATCCAACCATGTTGGATAAGAGTCTGTTATGTCAGGTAGGCGTGGTCCAAGAAAAGAGATTCCTATGGAGCCTTGAATAACAGGCTCTTAGGTGAAAATGCGGGGAACCGAGGATAACCCTAAAGGCAACGCCCAAAATCGTTAGTGATTTTTCAAAATTGCAAAACGCAGGAAGGCCTGGTGCGGTTTCCCATATGGGAACATGGAGATAGGCATCTTCTATATCCAGGGAAATGAGGAACTCCGCTGGTTCCAACTTGCAAGACAGACTGAAGTGACTCCATTTTGAAATGATACATCCTCAGATACTGGATTAAAGACCTCAGGTTTAAGATGGGTCTGACTGAGCCATCCGGCTTGGGCATCACCCAAAGATCTGAGTAAAGCCCCATACCACGTTGATGCACTGGAACTGGAACAAGCACAGCAGTTTGTTGCAGAGACTGCGACCAAGCCTGTTGAAAAGACCTTAAGCGAGTTCTGTACCTGTCGTGCAACCTTTTGTGGACGACCGCTACCTCTGCCGCCCCATGCGTACTTGGGAGCACCTTGGGCCCTACCCTGAAAGGGCTGTGGGTGCATGAAAAGACTGAAACAAGGAACCAGAGTAAGGTCTCCTGGATCCAAAGCATATCACCAGTGAACTGTAAATATTCAACAGCCCTTCTGGATTCTGCGGCCGCCTGCCAAGAGCGCAACCAGAGAGCTCTGCGGACAGAAATGGCAGAAGCAGATATGCAAGTACTGATCTGACTGCATAGATCATGAATGTGTCCCGCTAATAGATGCAACTCTGCTCTGGATGTACCGGAGTCCAAGCTCGTATTCAAGTGGTCCGCCCAGCCAGCTACCGCTTTGTTAATCCAGGCGCTAATAAATTCTAAGTTGAACCCCCCCTACAGCCCAACTGCGATAAGTAGGGGGTCCCCATGGTAGATCTAGGATCTGTCGGACAGTCGGAATTAAAGGCTCCCCCACCGTAGAGTATTAAGTAACGTAGCACCCGGCATTGGAAGCATTGTTTTCTTAGAAAGACGAGAACAGATGCATCCACCAGGGAATATGTCACCCACCTTTCCATTATAGATAGTGGAAGAGGATAACTGGGGGGGGGGGACGTGGAATCTGTATCAAACAGATTAAAAATCTCTGAGTAGCAGGAACAGATTTTAAATTCTGATTCACGGATCCTCATGAGCGTGGAATTCCCCGTCTGACTTCTCTGACTGTAGGACAGTCATCAGAGGGCGCTTTTGAGTAGGTTTTTTTCTTTTTTTATTTTTTTAATAGAAAATGGAGGGTACAGTAGCCGCAGTACCTATAACCTCGGGTATTGATAGGTAACGCCCTATGAGGGCAGCAAGGGGCTTGTCTGAGATCTTCCCAGAGGGAAGAGACGTGAGTGAGGGTGGAAGAGGAGGCTTCTGCCCACACTTTCCAGGAAAATAAGAAAATTAGCCCCTTGCGGGCTCGCATCGCTCGCCACAAAGATATATTCCCCTCTCACTTGGATGATAGGGAATGACTGGTAAAAGCTGGGTAAGGCACGCTCTCTATATGGTGGGGCAGTGTGTAAAGTGCTTGGGTAAGAGTGATCTGTATGACAGAGAGACGTAGACGGTGGTGTTGGGTCAAGGTAATTTTATTGGTTTAAGGTAGGTAGGCACAATGCTACTAGAGGGTGATTGACCCAGGAGCAGTGGGGGGAAGAGCAGGATGGGTGCACGGGGGGGAAGGTGGGTAGACCATTTTAGGGGGCTCCTTTTCCGTGCAGTTCTGGACCAGCACGTTGTCCCTGCTGGACCTTTGGTCGACAGTCTTAACGCCCGGCACAGTGTAGGTGGAAGTCTGGTAAGGATAGATGATGTGGCGGCATCCCGCAATTTGTACAACTTACCTACCGGTAGGTGCCTGTGTAGGCATTGCGATTTGGGGGTGGTGGTTGGCAGTCTCTGATGGTATACAGCGGCAGGTTAGATGGCCGTTCTTGTTGTGCTGCAGCTACTGGTGCGGCTGTGCCCCATGATGGTGGCACCGTTGGTCTTGTTTGCGCTGGCAGGGTGGGTCAGTGTGGTGGATGGAGCCTGGCTGGATGCACGGGCTGCGGCAGGTCGGCGTCTCCATGTTTGGGATGCGGGCCGGTACCTGCGTGTGTGCCACGTCGTGCAGCGGGACGGCCGGGTGAGGCTGTTCGGATGAGGGATGCCATGTGTGTGCAGTGAACGCCGGCTCCTCGTGGTTCCTGCAGCTGTTGGCGCCCAATGATGGGCAGGGGCGGGAAGGCTGAGAGCCGGGCGTGTCACGGTCACAAGGCGGGGGTGCCGCTCGCCGGAGGTGCTGGCGGCTCCTTGTGATCAGCGGTCGCTGGGACAGCAGGGGGGTTCTTCAGCAGGAAAGAAGGTTTCCAGGATGTGATGGTAGGTGTGTGTCTCTCCAACGCGTTTCGGCTGTGCCTTAATCATGGAGGTTACTGTTACATGGTGCAGCAGTGTTTTAAAGGTTGGTGTGGAGGTGGGTGTGTACGGAATTGGCCAATGGGGGGGGAGGTGTGTGTGCACTGGGCGTGGTCAGGAGTTGATGGCAATCTGGAGGTGTTCTGTTGTTGGAGGCCAATGGGATATTGCCGGATGGAAAAGGGTAATGACAGGTGTGTGGGCGGGCTTAATGACGAGTGTGCAGGTCTGTGGGAGGTGACGCTCTGGGGAGCGGAGTGTAGCGTGGTGGCAATGGTTAATAGCAGAGGGTGATCGGACATGATAGGGAAAGTTGGTGTGGCGATATGGGCGATGTCATGTGACCACTGGGTGTAGCCTGGGTGTGTAAGGGTGATGGGGTTAAATGACGTGGTGGTAAAGGTTAATAGCAGGTGGTGATCGGACATGGTCTGGGGAGTTGCTGTGATGATAAGGGTGATGGCATGTATCAAATGGGTGTTATCTGGGTGTGCAAGGGTTAAGGGGTAACGTGGGGATGTAGGGGTAGTGAAGTGTGGTGGATGTGTGGGATGATGGTGCCAGGGGTTCAGCCGGTCACACGGGGGCTGGCTGGTGGAGGGGAGTGCGGGTGGGTCGTGGTAGGTGGTGATGGGTGTGTGTGGTGTGCTGCGTTCTGGTGTGATTGTGTGTTAGTGTATGGGCTCAACGGGTACTGTATATGTGTGTGTGTTGCACTTGGTGTGGTTGTGTGGTGTTGGAGGAGGATAACTGGACTGGGGGAATTCATTGGGAAATGAGGTTGTGGACAGTCATGCGGATATGGGGTGGTAAATTGACATGTGGGTAAGTTGCTATAGTGCGGAGGTGGTTCTGGATGGTGCAGGTGTCACTGTCGAGTGGATGGGCTGGGGGGGTGTTGGGGATGTAGCGGGTCGGTGCGGTAGTGAAGGGGGGCTAGTGACTGGGTGGTTTGGATGTGAGGACGTGTGTGTGTGTGTGATATGGGTGTTGAAAGGGGGCTAAGTGTGGTTTTTGGGGTGTAAACGGCGTGTGAAGGGGGAGTGGTGCTGGAAGTGGGTCAGAAACGAGAGGAGGTGTGTGATATAGCAAGAGGAGGGGGGGGTTCGGGGGTATTATTTACTAATGACAGACTTGATCTCGTTGTCGATGTTCAGACCACTAGGTGCCAGAGTACGAAGTGTGATTATCCATTTGAGTTCTTCCTTGTTGAGTATTCTTGTGTGGTCCCCTCCTCTCCAGTTCCTTTGTATGTGTCTGATCCCTATGAATTGTAGACCAGTGATGTTGCTCTGGTGATGTTCGAGGAAGTGTACCGGTATGTTATGACTGTCTGCTTTGTTAATGATATTTCTGAGGTGTTCCTTGATTCTGGTATGTAATGGTCTGATGGTTCTCCCTACATACTGCTTGTGGCTTGGGCACTGTATGAGATAGATCACATTTTTAGTGTGACATGTGATGTGTTCCCGTATCTTGTAGGTGGTGCCCGTCTGAGTGGAGGTAAAGGATGTGGTGGGTTTTGTACTCCTATAGTTTAGATTGGTGCAATTGGAGCATGTCCCGCAGTGGTAAAAGCCTCCCTTCAGTGTACCTTTGTCTATTGTGGTCTGTGTGTGTATTGATGGGGGAATGTGGTTCGTGACTAGCTTTTTGTGTATGTTCGGTGCTTTCTTGTAGATTACTCTGGCTCTGGGTGGTAGTATATGTGTTAGTGTTTCATCTTTTTGTAGAAGGTGCCAATGTTTGTTTATTATTTTCTTGATGTCGTGGGCATGGGTGTTATATTGTGTGATGAAAGCAGGGTGGTCATGTGTCGTTGAGGTGTGGGGTTTGTATTCGAGAAGTGGTGCCCTTGTTTCTTCTGCTACTTTATCCATTGTGTCTTGTAGTGTGGGTATGTGATAAGCTTTATCTGCAAATTGTTGTTTAAGAGTTTCTCCCTGTGATATGTAGTCTGTTAGTCTGGTGCAGTTTCTTCTGAGTCTTTTGAATTGTCCTATGGGGATGTTGTTGAGCCAGTTGGGGTGGTGACCGCTACTCGATAAGATGTAGCTATTGACGTCGACTGGTTTTTGGAAGGTCTTTGTGTGTATTTGTCCATTGTGTATGAATATCTGTAGGTCTAGAAAGTTTACTGAGGTTTTGCTATAGTCTGTGGTGAATTGGAGATTTTTGTCGTTATTGTTAATGTAGTTGATGAATTCTAGCAGTGTGGATTCTGGTCCTTTCCATATGCAAATTATGTCGTCTATGTATCTCCTCCAGAGGACCAAGTTTGCCTGCCAGTCATGACCTGTCCATATGTGGGAATCCTCCCACTGGCTCATGAACAGGTTAGCATAACTGGGGTCAAACTTGGTCCCCATTGCGGTCCCTGTTTGCTGAAGGTAGAAGTTATTGTTGAACCAAAAGTAATTATGTATGAGGATGTAGTCTATGCCTTGCAGGATGAATGCTGTTTGTAGTGGGTCCATGGAGTCATCTTGTTGGAGGTAGTGTCGGGTGCTGTCCAATCCGTGTTGGTGGTCTATGATGGTGTAAAGTGAGGTGACGTCACTGGTGATGAGCCAGTAGTCATCGCCCCAGGGTGTCTTTTCTAGTGTCTTGAGGATGTCCGTTGTGTCTTTCAGATGTGATTGTTGTTGTTTGACATATGGTTGGAGGAAGTGATCGATGTATTCAGGCAAGCACCACTACAACACGAATGAAAAGAAAACTAGACCAACGAGACGAGGCTGCAGAGGAGGTCAAACAACCAAACCCAAACCCCCCCTCGTCTCACACACCACCACTACCGACACCAAAGGAATCTTCAATTTAAGCAGCCAGACACTTACAGATAGTGACAAGATACTGCTGAACAAAGGCCTCAAATTTGCCCCCAACAACAAACTCAACAAATTCGAAGCTTATCTAGACCTAAACAGGTTTGTCCGCAAGTTGACCCTCAAAAAAAAATTATTCGCGAACAACCCCCCCATACAGGACACCACAACAGACCGCTTCAAACACACCACACTTAGACCACCTTCCAAATTTTTCCCTAGCCACCTCAAGGGACACTTAATACATACCTTTGAACACCTAGTGATGGAAGACATCAACAAACTGAACACCCCCACTAAACACCACAACAATAACCTCTCCAAAAAAGAGCTAGCTTCACTCAACAACCTAAGAAACAACCATGATCTCATCATTAAACCCGCAGACAAGGGAGGAGGAATAGTACTACTGGACAAAGCAGACTACATAACAGAATCCCTCCACATCCTCAGAGACTCCAATACCTACAAAGTTCTATGCACAGACCCCACACACAACTTCAACCAAGAACTCTCACGCATTCTGACAACCGGTAGCACTTCAGGCATCCTCTCCAAACAGGAACACAACTATCTACACAACCCTCACCCAGTCATCCCCGTTTTCTACTATCTCCCCAAAATCCATAAGAACATAACTCACCCACCCGGCAGATACATCATCTCAGGCATTAACTCCATTTCCTCTAACCTTTCTGAATACATCGATCACTTCCTCCAACCATATGTCAAACAACAACAATCACATCTGAAAGACACAACGGACATCCTCAAGACACTAGAAAAGACACCCTGGGGCGATGACTACTGGCTCGTCACCAATGACGTCACCTCACTTTACACCATCATAGACCACCAACACGGATTGGACAGCACCCGACACTACCTCCAACAAGATGACTCCATGGACCCACTACAAACAGCATTCATCCTGCAAGGCATAGACTACATCCTCATACATAATTACTTTTATTTACCAAGTTTGACCCCAGTTATGCTAACCTGTTCATGAGCGGTGGGAGGATTCCCACATATGGACAGGTCATGACTGGCAGGCAAACTTGGTCCTCTGGAGGAGATACATAGACAACATCATTTGCATATAGAAAGGACCAGAATCCACACTGCTAGAATTCATCAACTACATTAACAATAACGACAAAAATCTCCAATTCACCACAGACTATAGCAAAACCTCGGTAAACTTTCTAGACCTACAGATATTCATACACAACGGACAAATACACACAAAGACCTTCCAAAAACCAGTCAACGTCAATAGCTACATCTTATCGAGTAGCGGTCACCACCCCAACTGGCTCAACAACATCCCCATAGGACAATTCAAAAGACTCAGAAGAAACTGCACCAGACTAACAGACTACATATCACAGGGAGAAACTCTTAAACAACAATTTGCAGATAAAGCTTATCACATACCCACACTACAAGGCACAATGGATAAAGTAGCAGAAGAAGCAAGGGCACCACTTCTCGAATATAAACCCCACACCTCAACGACACATGACCACCCTGCTTTCATCACACAATATAACACCCACGCCCACGACATCAAGAAAATAATAAACAAACATTGGCACCTTCTACAAAAAGATGAAACACTAACACATATACTACCACCCAGAGCCAGAGTAATCTACAAGAAAGCACCGAACATACACAAAAAGCTAGTCACGAACCACATTCCCCCATCAATACACACACAGACCACAGTAGACAAAGGTACACTGAAGGGAGGCTTTTACCACTGCGGGACATGCTCCAATTGCACCAATCTAAACTATAGGAGTACAAAACCCACCACATCCTTTACCTCCACACAGACGGGCACCACCTACAAGAAACGGGAACACATCACATGTCACACTAAAAATGTGATCTATCTCATACAGTGCCCATGCCACAAGCAGTATGTAGGGAGAACCATCAGACCATTACATACCAGAGTCAAGGAACACCTCAGAAATATCATTAACAAAGCAGACAGTCATAACATACCGGTACACTTCCTCAAACATCACCAGAGCAACATCACTGGTCTACAATTCATAGGGATCAGACACATACAAAGGAACTGGAGAAGAGGGGACCACACAAGAATACTCAACAAGGAAGAACTCAAATGGATAATCACACTTCGTACTCTGGCACCTAGTGGTCTGAACATCGACAACGAGATCAAGTCTGTCATTAGTAAATAATACCCCCGAAACCCCCCCTCCTCTTGCTATATCACACACCTCCTCTCGTTTCTGACCCACTTCCAGCACCCCTCCCCCTTCACACGCCGTTTACACCCCAAAAACCACACTTAGCCCCTTTTGACACCCATATCACACACACACACGTCCCCACAACAAAACCACCCAGTCACCAGCCCCCCTTCACTACCGCACTGACCCGCTACATCCCCAACACCCCCCCCAGCCCATCCACTCGACAGTGACACCTGCACCACCCAGAACCACCTCCGCACTATAGCAACTTACCCACATGTCAATTTACCACCCCGTATCCGCATGACTGTCCACAACCTCATTTCCCAATGAATTCCCCCAGTCCAGTTATCCTCCTCCAACACCACACAACCACACCAAGTGCAACACACACACACACATATACAGTACCCGTTGAGCCCATACACTAACACACAATCACACCGGAATGCAGCACACCACACACACCCATCACCACCTACCACGACCCACCCGCACTCCCCTCCACCAGCCACCCCCCGTGCGACCGGCTGAACCCCCGGCGCCATCATCCCACACATCCACCACACTTCACTACCCCTACATCCCCACATTACCCCTTAACCCTTGCACACCCAGATAACACCCATTTGATACATGACTTCGCCCTTATCATCACAGCAACTCCCCAGACCATGTCTGATCACCCCCTGCTATTAACCTTTACCACCACGTCATTTAACCCCATCACCCTTACACACCCAGGCTACACCCAGTGGTCACATGACATCGCCCATATCGCCACACCAACTTTCCCTATCATGTCCGATCACCCTCTGCTATTAACCATTGCCACCACGCTACACTCCGCTCCCCAGAGCGTCACCTCCCACAGACCTGCACACTCATCATTAAGCCCGCCCACACACCTGTCATTACCCTTTTCCATCCGGCAATATCCCATTGGCCTCCAACAACAGAACACTTCCAGATTGCCATCAACTCCTGACCACGCCCAGTGCACACACACCTCCCCCCCCTTTGGCCAATTCCGTACACACCCACCTCCACACCAACCTTTAAAACACTGCTGCACCATGTAACAGTAACCTCCATGATTAAGGCACAGCCGAAACGCATTGGAGAGACACACACCTACCATCACGTCCTGGAAACCTTCTTTCCTGCTGAAGAACCCCCCTGCTGTCCCAGCGACCGCTGATCACAAGGAGCCACCAGCACCTCCGGCGAGCGGCACCCCCGCCTTGTGACCGTGACACGCCCGGCTCTCAGCCTCCCCGCCCCCGCCCCACATTGGGCGCCAACAGCCGCAGGAACCACGAGGAGCCGGCGTTCACTGCACACACACGGCATCCCTCATCTGAACAGCCTCACCCGGCCGTCCCGCTGCACGACGTGGCACACACACAGGTACCGGCCCGCATCCCAAACACGGAGACGCAGACCTGCTGCAGCCCGCGCATCCAGCCAGGCTCCATCCACCACGCTGACCCACCCTGCCAGCGCAAACAAGACCAACGGTGCCACCATCACGGGGCACAGCCGCACTAGTAGCTGCAGCACAACAAGAACGGCCATCTAACCTGCCGCTGTATACCATCAGAGACTGCTGACCACCACCCCCAAATCGCAAAGCCTACACAGGCACCTACCGGTAGGTAAGTTGTACAAATTGCGGGATGCCGCCACATCATCTATCCTTACCAGACTTCCACCTACACTGTGCCAGGCGTTAAGACTGTCAACCAAAGGTCCAGCAGGGACAACGTGCTGGTCCAGAACTGCACGGAAAAGGAGCCCCCTAAAAGGGTCTACCCACCTTCCCCCCTGTGCACCCATCCTGCTCTTCCCCCCACTGCTCCTGGGTCAATCACCCTCTAGTAGCATTGTGCCTACCTACCTTAAACCAATAAAATTACCTTGACCCAACACCTCCGTCTACGTCTCTCTGTCATACAGATCACTCTTACCCAAGCACTTTACACACTGCCCCACCATATAGAGAGCGCGCCTTACCCAGCTTTTACCAGTCTCTAAACTAGGTAGGAACAGGTACTCCTACCACAGGCGCAGCACTCTTACACCCCCTACCCCCATACCTCCAGATACACGCACATCCCCTCCCCCCACCTCTCCCCCCCCCCATTCCTCTTTCCCTCTCCCTCCTGCCTCAATCCACCCCCACAGTCATATCAGTGAGCGCGGTTCACCACCCTTGATAGGGCATGACGTTGGACACTGGCAGATGACGTCATCGTACATCTATGGAAAGGGATCTCTCTATTCCCCAGAGGCACGGAGGAAGTGACCTCACATGCATGTGACGCACTCAGTGTGTAATCTTTTTTAGGTGCACCGGTCCTGGCAGTACTGCAATACCAGGTCAATGCGTGGAGTGTACAGAGCAAGCTCTTCTTCCATCTCCCTGTTCTAAAAATCCATTTAATCTATGGCCCCCAGATAGGGGGCAGATCAGATATTAAACTGATACGAACAGATACTACACTTGACTGGCAGCGTGGGGGAGCCGGGGGATGCGCAGCTACATACTCACTGCGCTCCCATGGAAGTCTCTCAGCAGGCAAGCACTCTCCTCTTCTTGCTGTGGAGATGTGCTGTGGCGATAAGGAGCTGTCAGTTGCTTTTAGAATAAGCACTGTGCACTCCTTCCTGATCTTTAGAAAAGTGAGGGCGCCAGTTACCCGGACCCCACCTTTGGTATAGGTGGCGAAGGGTACCTAATCGTGTAAAAGATGCTATAAAATAATAAAATAAAATAAATGTATTGCTGGAGCACAGCATATAGTGACCAGCTCCTAAGGCACATTTTCTAAACTGAGGGCTGGTGGGGAATAGAGGGGGAGGAGCTTCACACTTTTGAATTAATTAGTGCCAGCTCCAGCTAACCACGCCTCTATACCCCCAGCATAAGCACCTCCAGTGTCCCCTAGTGGATGAAAGAGAAATATAAGTCTGCATGTAGGTACCTGTTATAACATGGCTATATTACATTCTCTCCTCTCTATCTCTGATCTTTTTAGAGGAGAACTAAATCTCAAAGTGTAAATTTCTAAGTATGAATTAGAGATGTGTGCTGACCCCCATGTTTTGTATCTGGATTAATTTTACACCCTTAAGTGTTTTGGTTTTGAATTTGTTATTTGTTTTTTTTAAATGATAAAAGTTTTAAAAAACAGCTAAAATCTTGTAATTTATGCAATCCGAAACCCGAAATTCGTTTTTAAAATCCGAATTCCGAATCACAAAAAGATGAGAACCGCAACTAGGATTTTACCTGAACTCTTCAGGAGATCAGAACCATGACTCAGATTTATCTGGATTCAGTGTATTCAGATTTCGGGAGAACTGAACCACACACAGTGTCGGACTGGAGCATGAAGGGCCCACCGGGGGAATGCAATGGTAGGGACCCATGCTTTGGGGAGTGGTCAGTTCATACAGGGGATAAGGCCAGGCCCCACAGAGGTTTGGACAGATATTAGAGACAATATAACTGGCCCTATAATAGAGTAACAATGTTTAATTCAAGTGCACAGTCTGGAACCTGACATTAGAGCAAGTGGTGAGGCCCTCAGGCAGTGGGGCCCACCGGGGATTTCTCCTGTACCCCTGTGGGCCAGTCCAACCCTGACCACACATCTCTAGTTTGATTCATAAAATACATTGTTCTATGCTCTGTAGCTGCATTCTATGGCTTTCTTATACAGTCCTAATGTGATATGATATAGGTCAAAAAGCTGATATCGGGGCGTGGCCTAGCAAGCACTGAAGACGGACGTGCTTCACAGGGGCTCCTGCCTATTCACTTTTAAAAGTGACTTCTCCTGCCCTCCTTGTGACCCCCCTGGCTCCCCTTCACCGGCATCCTACCTGCCCACACTGAGGGAGGGAGTCAGCGGAATCGGAAGGCAATCCGTTTGCTTTTGCGGGTTGCGGCCTTCCCTCCTTCCTGAAGCCGGGGACTCGATTTCCGGACCCGTCGTGGCGGTGTCTCCGGGTCTGCGCCGCCTATCCCAGTCGATGTGCGGGTCGACGGCTGGTCTTCTCCCTGCATAAAGGACTCCAGGTGATCCCTGCTACCCTACCTCCAACGGCCTGATCCGCTGACATCACCCGCCGGGAGCCCCGCGTTGCACTCCCACTCTGCTACGTGGGTCACGACCTCCTCCGGAGTCCTGTGGTCTCAGTGCTCCCAGATTGCCTTGTCGGCCACTGCTTCTGAGGGGTGCTGTGGCTGTAGCCCTGTGGAGTCCTGCTGATTCCCCCCTGATACCAGGACGTATGTCCCGAAGGTGCCGATCTGGAGGTGGTGAGCTTATATATAGACCTCCCATCAGCTCAATCCCCCCTAAGCCGCTCTAATAATACGTTCCTGTGGGGCTGCTGTATAACCCATCTTCCTAAAGGGCTACTATATTGTGCCTATATTGGGGTGTTTGGGGTTATAGCACCTCCTGTTCTGTGTGAGTTGGGCTCCCCCCTGTGGCATGTCCCTGTCACTACGCAATCTATGGAGGAAATTGTTCCATATATATAAGTGTGTGTATATATGTATTAATTTATTTTCCTCACTTCACACTGGAGGCTCTATGTGAACGTTTCATGCTTGCAATGTGGTCCTACTAACAGGGGAATGTGTCACTCACCATCTATCTATCTAACACACTACATGACCTTATGATTCCTCCTCATGTCAATTCCTGATGGGCAAGACCAAGAGAGCTACGCAGAAAAAAGATCCTCGGACACCAAAGGCCGATTCTTCTCAACCTAACCTCCGTTCATATCTATCCATCTCTCACACTGCGGATTCCCCTGTCGCCGACTCCACACCTGTGCAGAACTTGTCTCCCACCATTGCCCTCTCCCCCGCTACCGGTGACCTCCACACACAATTGTCCCAATTACGAGGGGAAATTACGGAAGTTCTAACTCATGTTCGCTCTCTCCCCTCTAAACAAGACATGCAGGCTCTGGAGTCGCGAATTCAGGACTCTATGCATACTCAGATCTCATTAGTTCAAGCTGACGTTAAACATCTAGGTTCCCGAATGGATACCCTTGAGGAGGTGAAAGAGTCAGTTGACAATCAGCTATCTCATCTTCACGAGTTAGTCTCCCAGCAAGCCTTAGACATGAGGTCAATGCAAAATAGACTGGACGATCTGGACAACAGAGGTCGTAGAAACAATATCCTTATCCGGGGGCTCCCTGAGGATGTTCCTCCATCTGGTCTGATTGATGCCCTAAATCAAATTTTTGGAGAAATATTGGAGATTGACCCCACCGATCACGTTGAATTCGATCATGCTCATAGAGCCCTACGTCCGAGGGGACTTGCAACTGATCATCCAAGGGACGTTATTTGCCGGGTCCACTACTTCTCACAAAAAGAGGAGATTCTTTGTAAAGTCCGTAACTTGGAAGGTGTGGAGTTCAATGGGACCCGTCTGCAAATCTTCCAAGACCTTTCTTGGAGAACCCTTCAACAACGACGGTTATTAAAATCCCTCACAGACTCTTTGCGCAAACAAGAAATCAAATATAGATGGGGATTCCCGTTTTCTCTACAGGTTACCCATGCCGGTAAACACCTAGTTCTCCAATCCCCCGAGAACTTGCCTGATTTCTGCTCTGCCCTTGGCATGGAGCTTATCGCTCTTCCTGATTGGCAGGCTTTCTCACTTCCCCTACTAGTACCTTCTGGCCATCCGAGAAGAGACCGTTGGCAACAAATACAACACCATAAAAAGAAACCCAGAGGTCCCGACTCTCCTCTAGAGTCGGACCCCACTTGATATATGTACAGTATGTTGTGAGGTCTTCCTTTATTGAGATGTAATTCATTATTGTGCCCTTTGGGTCTCTTATATCACTAGAGATTTATTAGATATATTACATCTATCTGTTTTTCTCTTTTTCTCAATGCCCATTTATGGTTAGATATATCAGACATGTTAGACTAATTTAGTTATATAATCTCTAAGCGGAATTGATATTATATGTCTTATATTATGATTATATCTATTTCTCTTATGAGGAGTCATTCGGTTATGCTTATTCAATTTATATTGATAATATTGTGTGTTTTCTATTACATTGTAATTTTTTATAATTTCCCTTTTAGATGGTGCGGACATTCCGCCCCTGTGTGCCCCCTACCGCTAATTTTTCCCATGACATGGGTTCCCTGGTGGTTCCCTCATTGTCCGGCAGCGGTTCTTTTTTCCTCTCATTGATTTTTTGTTATTTTATTAAAAAAAAAATGTCTGTGTCTCCCCTTCATTCCTTCATGTTTCTTCCCTTCCCCCCTTCCCCCCCTTTTCTTCTTATTTAATTCCTCTATTAATTATATTATTTTTCCAGATCAATTTTTTTGCATTATGTAGCTCGAGCTCTAACTCCCATACATGGCTGCTTCTCTGTGTATAATCTCTATTAATGCTAGAGGGTTAAATGTCCCAGAAAAAAGAACCCAAGCCCTCCGTTCCTTCCATTATGATAAAGCAGATGTCGTTTTTGTTCAAGAAACTCATTTCCGCCATTCCCCCTCTGCTCCTCGACTTAGTAATCAATTCTACCCTACAGCATATTATAGTAATTATTCTCAGTCGAAATCTAAGGAAGTTGCTATTTTATTCGCTAAACATCTACCTGTCACTAATGCTGAAGTACATGATTTGGAGGAGGGGAGATGCCTTCTGGTTAAGTGTTCTATTTTTAATCAACTTTTCACATTTGTTAATATGTATGCTCCAAACCAGGGCCAGTCAACCTTTTTTGAGAAGGTTCTGGATAAGGTTGATATACTTCAACAGGGGATCTTGATAGTAGGTGGAGATTTTAACTGGGCTCTGGATCATCTCCTGGACACCTCATCGGGCCTCTCAACAGTCCCTTGCCGAACATCAAGGAAGGTCAGACGGTTGCTTTATACTCACCAGTTGTCCGACGTCTGGCGAATATCACATCCTTCAGACAGGGATTACTCATATTATTCTAGTGCCCATCAGTCTTATTCTAGGATAGATTACATACTAGTTGGCCATAGATTTCTCCACTTGACACAGGACTCCTCTATAGGAGTGACAACCTGGTCTGATCATGCTCCAGTGAGAGTGGACATTTCCCTCGGATTTTCTGATCCAATCGCCAGATGAATCCCTTCTGCATGATCCTTACTGTAGATCCCAATTAGATGAGGCCATTGATATATATTTAGAATGTAATACCACCCCGGATGTATCTGGCCTCACTATATGGGAAGCCCATAAGTGTGTCCTTAGAGGAAAATGTATCCAACTCGGCTCCTATTTAAAGAAGCAAAGGTTGGGACAGATAGAATACCTATTGCAGAGAATACAAGTTTTAGAATCTACCCACAAAACTTCCCTTTCCTCTGATGTTTATGTAGATTTAGTTCAAGCCCGCAGAGCCTTAAATAAACTACTACTGGATAAGGTTAAACATTCTTATCGAAAATGTCATAATCGGTATTACCATTGGGGTAATAAACCCGGAAAGATGTTAGCCAGAGCTCTACGTACCCAGAGAGCCCGTTCCTTCATCCCTTCTATTAAGGATGGGAAGGGATTAGTTTCCCATGATACCCATAAGATTGCAGAAGCTTTTTGCTCTTATTATTCGGCACTATATAATCTACCTGCCCCATCGGCCTTTCCTGATGTCCTTGGGAAACAACAGGCTATTGAGGCCTACCTCACTAGAATTGGATTTCCTAGGCTGGACGACCTTGCCAGTGAGGATTTGGAGAGACCTTTCACTCTACCTGAGTTACTAGAGGCTATTAAATCTACCCCTTCCGGGAAAAGTCCTGGCCCTGACGGATTTTCTATAAATTACTATAAAGCCTTTAAGGACAAACTAGCTTCTCCATTGTTGGAGGCCTTTAATTCAGTCTCTGACAAGACCCCCTTTTCAGTACAATCCCTAGAAGCCCACATAACGGTCATCCCTAAGGAAGGCAAGGACCCCTCCCTTTGTCCCAGTTACCGTCCAATCTCCCTGCTCAATATAGACATTAAATTGTACGCAAAACTTCTCGCAAACAGACTAAAACATTTACTACCATCTGTGATACATAGCGATCAAGTGGGGTTTGTCCCGGGCTGTGAAGCTAGGGATAATACCTCCAAAATTATTCATTATATCTCATCTACTGATACCCCAGCTATTCTACTATCTACTGATGCCGAGAAGGCATTTGATAGGGTAGATTGGAGCTTTATGTCTGGAATACTGAGATACATGGGACTGGGTCCTATTTGCCTTCAACGTGTCCTCGCTCTTTATCGTTCGCCCTCTGCCCGCATTAGGGTTAACGGTTCCCTTTCTGCCTCCTTCTCCATAAATAATGGAACCAGACAGGGTTGTCCATTATCCCCTCTGATTTTTATTGTTTGTATGGAAGCCCTGGCAAGGTCGATCAGGCTGAATCCGAACGTATCTGGCTTTAGGTTACATAACGATGAGTACAAACTAGCTTTATTCGCCGATGATTTATTGGCCACAATCACAAATCCCGTTACTTCACTACCTAATCTGTTAGAAGAATTCAGGATATTTGGGGACCTCTCCAACTTCAAAATTAACTATTCTAAATCAGTAGCTCTGAATATTACGGCATCTCCACAGATGGTTACAGGTCTTAAATCAGCGTTCCCTTTCTCCTGGCACCCCGCCCAACTTACATATCTAGGAGTCAATCTCACTAGAGATCTGTCCCGCCTATTTGAGGCCAATTTCTCTCCTCTTCTGGGTAGATTACGTTCGGACTTGAGACTTTGGAAATCAGGACCCTTCTCATGGTTTGGGAGGCTGAACATTCTTAAAATGAATTCTCTCCCAAAGATTCTTTACCTACTACAAACCCTCCCAATTCATTTACCTCCCAGATGGTTCCTAGAAGTCCAGACCCTCATTAGAGAGTTTGTCTGGGGAGGTGGCAGGCCTCATTTGAAATTAAATACTATGTTCCGTCACAAAGACCGAGGGGGTTTACGCCTCCCAAATATTAAAGGTTACTACCAAGCCTGCATTCTCCACAGAGTTCTGGCCTGGTCCAGACCAGACACTCCTAAACAATGGGTGCAAATTGAGAATCAGATGTTGAATATCCCCTTATCAATAGCCCCATGGCTCCCTGTCCTTCCTAGGATTTCTCATCCTACCATTGGCCCTACTTTAGGCTCTTGGAAATCATTAAGGAAGTATCCCTCGATATCTTCATCCCACTCCTCCCTCACCTCATTCCTTTTTAATGAACAATTTCCTCCAGGTATGGATGCTAAGACCTTTCATCCCTGGTTAGCGGTGGGACTTTTTAGGTTCGGACAGCTGGTGATTGCTGGTAACTTTGTGCCCTTTGATGAGGTCTGTAGGACATGGAACTTGCCCTCTCGGGAATACTGGCATTACCTACAGTTGCGTCACTTTCTCCAATCTCTTGGTCCCACTAAGACTCTCTGTTTACCTTGTACGCCATTTGAGCAACTATGTAATAGCCCTACGCCTCCGACCCACACTATTTCGCTAATTTATAATTTTCTTTCAACGGACACTAGCCTCTCTCTCCCCAATTTTACCAAGGTCTGGGACCAGGAGCTTGGAGTCGGCCTAACTGACGAAGAGTGGGAGAAAATATTTAAGTTAGCTCATGCCTGTTCCCCTAGTGTTGGTGTTAGGGAGACTCAATATAAACTGTTATCGCGTTGGTACAGATGCCCAGACACCCTCTCCAAGATGGGGATTGGGGTTCCGAATATATGTTGGCGTTGCTCTGGGGCCCCGGGTAACCCACTCCACATCTGGTGGCAGTGTCCCATCCTTCAGCCTTTCTGGAACGAAGGTGTCAACCTTTCTGCACAAATTCTGGGAGAATCGGTCCCTACAGACCTAGCGTTCTGGCTGTTTCACCTATCACCTAGACCCATCTCGAAATATAAGAAATCTTTATTATGCCATTTGAATAATGCTGCAAAAGCAGTCATTCCGGTGAAATGGCGCTCCTCCTCTCCTCCAACAGTTATGGAATGGTTTACGAGGCTGGATCTATATATGGATATGGATGATATACTGTCCTCTGCTGATGGTGATTATGAATCCTTCAGAGACACTTGGTGTCGCTGGTTGGATTTCAAGGACTCGTTGTCCTTTAAAAATATCTTAGCCTCTTCCCGCCCTTCACCTTCCTAGATTAATCCTTAAAAAATGACAAAACCCACGCCCCTACATATGGTTCAAAATTTAATTAACGGCTATACATATCTTTTTTATTCTTATATTTCTCTCAATTCCCTCCCCCCTTTTTTCCTCCCCCCTCTGACCTTGTCGTCTTGTTATGTCTCTGTCTGTTTGTGTTTTCTTTATGCTCCTTTTCTTTTTATTTTCATTTTCTATATAGATGGGTCTTCCATTTTTGATATGTTATGATGTCACTGGTAATTTTTGTGATTAAGATTCAAATATTTTTACAGTGTCTTAATATTTCTACATTGTTTTTTCCGACAATGACCCGGATATTGTTTATAAGTATTTGTATTGTTATTCTATTGAGTCCTTTTTTTTCTTCTATAATAAAATACAATTTGCACTAAAAAGCTGATATCTCAGCAGTTAAGTGGTGTGACATCACAGTTCTTGCTCCTGTGTACGATCTACCAATCCACAGAGTGCATTTTTGCAGAGCAAAGTTTGTCACTTGCACTGTTCTGGTTCAGATAGAAAGGCAGCTTCCTCTCAACACAAAACCCTTTTACAAGGGCTGACAGACCGTATGATAAACATACTGCAGCTTATTCAGAGTAAGGAACAAATTTCTCATGAAACAAAAACTGAAAGCTTTGTTTTTATACTGAAATTCAGATTTGAGCTAGGGCACACACCTTCTCAATTCTAAATGTCTCTGTATATTTTTAATGCTGTCCATCTGCAGTGAAACATGGTCAGGGGCCAATGTATACACTAAGGGCCTGATTCAGACCCGCTCGCGAGCGCATAGCGCTCGCAAGCGGGTCGATGGTGGCCCAGTGCACACCGTCGCTCTGGATCTCGTACCAAAGGGGGCGTGCTGTCGATGTTGAGTGACAACACGCCCCCTTTGGTGGGCGGGCCGGGGGCGTGGCTGCCCAGACAGAGGCGTTCCCATGGGCCAGCCCCACTGACATCACAAGGGATGTCAGTGGGAGTGCTTTCAGCTCACTATAGCTGTGGGTGGTCACCCACAGCTATGCGAGAGTCCAGAAGGCCGCTCAAAAAAACCAGAGGGCCGGCCCTGATTCAGAGCGAGCGCTCTGTCAGAGCGTCCAGCTCTGAATCAGGCCCTAAGCCCACGTCAAATTAATGTGTAAAAGTGCGTACACACTAGACAATATTTTACATGATTTTCCCGACTTCGACGCATCAGAACGATAAATCATGTAAAATATGTCCAAATCGTGAGTATACACTCACGATCACGTTGCCGATGTGTGTACCCGCTGGTCGTACATCGCATCTTCAGATCTTGCCTACTGCAGGCAAGATTTGCCAATCTCATACATGATTTTGTGCAATAGATAGATTTATACACAATAGATCTTACGTCAGATTGGACACTTTTTAGCACCATATCGTGTCCTGTAGTGCCAGGGAGCTGCTGGGGAGAGTTCAATGGAAATAGCTCACGATATCGCATCGTGAGCACATCATCTAGTGTGTACGCACCTTTAGGGGTATATTTACTAACATCCCTGTTTGCCCCAATTTGCATCTTTGGGTGATAATATCACTCTTTTGCAAATTGGGATTTACTATCATTAAAGTTGGGTGGTTTCTTAATTTTTTCAGGTTGAAATCCGGTTTTTCAGGTTTAATGCCGCAAATTCGTCCGTTTTGAACAATAGAAATTATATCACCATCGGCTGAAATCATACTTTTCACTTTTTTAATAAAAATCGGGAATTTACCATTATTTGTTTTGCTAAAGTTGCCCATTTTACACAAAAATCGGGCACTCAATAGAAGTTTTAAATGCACCACCTCCTGAGCTGCAAGTTGCCATTGAACATACACAAATCAGTGTGATTTGTGTATTTTTCTGAATGGCACGCGTGTTCTAAGGGTTAATTTTGAAAAAAAATGACATGAGCCCCCCCCAATAGGCTAACCAGCCCCAGACTTGCCAGCCTGTCCTGGTGCCTAAAATTACGGGGAACAAAATGAGTAGCATTCCACCATAAATTAGGTACCAGCACCAGGCTGCAGGGCCAGTCCTGGTTTTAATTATAGGGGGAAAAGATTGCATAGTGGTCCTCCTATAATTAAAACCAGCACTGGACCCTTTCTAGCGGGGGTCTGATGCTATAGCCAGGGGAGCCCTTTCTTCAGGACCTGCAGCCGCAGCATCTGTCCTGACCGCTAGTCAGCCCAGGCCAGGGATCCCTGGGGAGTTGGGGACCCCCCAATAAAGAGGTCCCCCTCTCCAGGGCACCCCTGGCCTAGGCTGATAGCCCGGGGCTATCTTCACTACCCAAGGGCGGTGGGTGGCGGGTTGATAGTGTATGTAGTGTGTAAAAAATAGAAGTATCAACATTGTCTTTGCAGTGGAACTACAGGTCCCAGCAAGCCTCCCCCACATGCTGGTACTTGGAGAATCACAAGTACCAGCATGCGGGACATTAAGGGCCCGCTGGTACCTGTAGTTCACCTGTAAAGAAATGTGTAACAAAACACACACACCGTGAAAGTATCCCTGGCCTGGGCTGACTAGCGGTCAGGACTGATGCTGCGGCTGTGGCTCACGGTGAAAGGGCTCCCCTGGCTATGGCATCAGCCCCCCGCTAGAAAGGGTCCGGTGCTGGTTTTAATTATTGGGGTACCCCTACGCAATGTTTTCCCTGTATAAGTAAAACCAGGACTGGCCCTGGTACCTAATTTATGGTGGAACCCTACTCATTTTGTTCCTCATAATTTTAGGTACTAGGACAAGCTGGCAAGTCCGGAGCTGGTTAGCCTTTTGGGGGGGACCTCATGTAATTTTTTAACAAAAATTAACCCTAAAAATAAAATAAAAACAACAAACAGTCTGCACATATTTCACTGATATGTGCAGCCTGCTTGTTCGGGAGAGAAATTCAGGCGGTTAAATCGGGACTTCAAAATGGACAGGATCGACCAAGTACATCAATCAAAACGATCCTGTCAAAACCGGGAGCTTGGTAAATTCACGATTTTTTAAGTGAAATTTTAGTAAATTTGCCCCTTAGTGAGCCAAAGAGACACAGGAAAGCCATGATAGTGAGAGCCTTGGTCACGCAGTACCAATTATCACCATTTGGGTAAGAAGCATTAAATCACATGATGGCATGAAAGCACCAGAGTAAATGTCCTAGTTTAGTCTTAGAAAGATGCACTTTGAAAACATATTGTGCTGCAGGAAGGGCCATTTAAAATGTGCTGAAAATTTAGAATCGGGAAGGGGAAGGTATCTTGGTTCAACGTAATGGGGCAGATTCCGCAAAGGGAGAAAATCCCTACATCCTGCTAAAACAAAAATTCTGGTAGGATTTAGGGATTTTCTCTATAACCATTTCTTGCAGCCTGTAATGGCAATCACAAGGGCTCTCCTGCAATTGCTTCTCCATGCAGCAACGACAGTGACATTACATGTACACTGTCCTCCAATGCTTTCATCATCTCATGGTGGCAATTGCAGTTGTGGTGCAGAGAAACAAATTAAATAGGCTGTGACGCAGGGCTGTGATGTCACAGCCAAGAGCAACGCTCCCAGTAGGACAAAGGATATGATGCCCCTTTTCTACCAATGCACAAAAAGTTATTAGCAGAGTATCGGTAGGTGTATGGGGATCCAGAGCTATTTAACAGAACTGTGTAACAGTGCAGTGCAGTGCGCAGTAGTCATGCTGGATGGAGTAGCCCCCCATACAATTTACCCACCAGGAGGGAATACACTTGGCCACAGTATATATGATGTTGAGTGTGTTGCGCATTGTTTGGTGCTAGTGGTGGTTAGCCAGTTCTTAGAAACCATTTAGAACCATTTAGAAAAACAAGTAGTGTAAGACACAAGTATATGACAGGAATAATATAGACTATATAAGCAGCCTGCAGTTTTAGGGTATCGCTGGGCATTGTAGTGCGCTAGGCATCTGAGTGGTAAATGCAATGGTGGATGTTAGCAATATGCCAACATACTATAGCACTGGTCATATAGTGTACTCTGCAAAGATAGTATGTAAAAGAGTCTTGGAGTCCCACAACTAGTCTGCATAAATACTAAAGAGAAAGATGTAGGGAGATGCCATGCAATTGCCATAGTGCATGTCAGAGGTCAGACCTCTCACTGAGCACGGGCAGGTCCTAGAGGCCACATGTTCAGCTTATCTATATGCACAGTGCCAGAGTGCTCCTCATCCAAAAAAAACTTGCTCAAGACTGTCTCTTATCACGAAATAATATGAGAATCATGCACATTGACATCTCATCTGTACTGAGACACATGGAGAGTTATGCAAACATAACAATATTTCAACAAGAAAAAATATCAACAATTCAAATATGTTCCAGTCCACATTCCTGCAAGTAAACATTTTGAGCATGGAACTTTTTTTTCAACATTTCACTGTATACATAAGATATAACTCAAAGCATCATCTATCAGCTTCCTGTTAAAGTTGTGTTTAGCAGTAATGTTGATGTCTTTCTCTGTACTAGAAATGTTCAAATGTCACAAAAGTAAGTGGTAGAACTGCAACTTTCTTCTTTCCTACATCTTCCTTTGCAGTTGGGTACACAACACTTGATGCCTTCATGCTTCTTGTACACTTGTATTGAATTTCAGGACCTATAGTAGACTTCCACTCTTGTCAATAACAATTTCGTTTAGGATCATAAAGTGTCTGAGGTACATGGTGACCAAGTCCAGCAAACTTCTCACTATACTTTCTTTGAGATTTTCCCTTATTGCTCCTCATGGAACTCCTGTTCGTCAAATGGTTGTTTACATTTGTTGTCTCACTTTCAGCTGCAGGCAAAATGTCTCTGTGGCTATACAATACTTTGGGTGACATTAGCTGAAGTAGGCTCATGAAGCGCAATGTCCCGTGATAATATGAGCTTTCTGTTGTTAAGGACCCATAGACCTTAGACCTGTGCTCTGTTTACAGTATCCCAACATGATGCACTCAATGGATTTGTGTCTTTTCTCTTTAGGTACATGATCATAATCTCACATACAGAATAGCAGCGCTGGAATATATGACCATTCAATAATGATATAAAATATTCAATCAATTTATTATATATAAATAAATAAAATATGTCAATAGAACACACGGCATGTGGTAAATTGCATAACAATAAAAATTGAGCAAATTACCACATACCGTATGTACTATTGACATATTTTATTTATTTATATATAATAAATTGATTGAATATTTTATATAATTATTGAATGGTCATATATTCCAGTGCTGCTATTCTGTATGTGTTTCTTTTTGTATTGGGTTTGACAAACCCTATTTGAAGTGGCTGCTTAGTTAAACAGCTCACTCCAGCGCCTGTATATCTTCCCCTTTTTTACATGATCATAATCTCTACTTCCAAGCACACATAGGGGACTGATATTTAGCTTTTCACCAGTCCACACCGCCACGTGTCTTGTTCGGTGACTGTCACTGTATGTGATTTTTGAGGTAAACAACTGTCTGCAATGCTTTTGCCCAATATCTCTTTTGAAGACTTCAATCATTCAGCATATGACCAGTTCTTTAATCTACTGTCCTATTTGCTCTTTCTTTTACGCCTTTCTGTTCCAGCATATAGGAGATCATTAGCTGATGTTGTATGCCGTTTTCGCCAAAGTAGTTGGCTGGATCTTTATTCTTGCATTCTCCACTATTGTCAGATCTTTCGGTTTTAGACCTGTTTGGGTTTCACTTTCTACAAGTCTCTTATTCACTTCTAACATAAGTGTTACTTCGCTTCTGTTTCTTAGGAAATGTGTCATCCTTTTAGCATCACCAATGAGTGTCTTGAGGTAACTCTTCACACTCATGGATTCTACCTCCATTGGTCCACACACAGCAGTATGCACTTGTGCTCTGGTGCGCATATAAGAGCGAGACCGTACTCTCAAGAGTGGTTTATTTATTACATATATACACTGAAGTACCAAAAGTTATGAGATAGTAATATGTAGAGGTAATGGTAGGTGGCGTCACTGTACTGTGACTTCTTAGAAATGCCCAGATGTGCATCACTTGTAATGTGACATCTTGTGAGTCAGTTTGAACACCTTCTAGGCTAATCATGGCAAGGCAACATGAATTATTGGAATTCAAAGAGGGCATGATAGTAGGGACCAATGGATGGAACGTTCCATTTCCGATGTTGTGCGGACAGGCAACATTCCTCAATCTATGGTGCCATGTGCAGAATGGGTCCTGCGTGATCGCTCGCAATCCCCCCTTAGCTGCAGCATTATTGACATGCTGTGGCATTTGGGTGGGCGGAGACCGTCCCTGGTATGAGCCCAGGGTCTGCGTCATCAGACTTGCGCGCACTCAGACCCTCCCCAGGATGCCGCCACAGGTTAGTATACATACCGGCAGTTAATCCTGTCAACCTGTGAAAAAAAGCCACAAAAGCAAACCAGGAAAAAATAAAATGTTAAAAAAAAAATAAGGTTTTCTTTTTTTTTTTTACACCAGTTTTTTGGTTTAAAGCAGTTTCATTTGCTTTAAAAAAATATTGAATACTGCATATTATATAAATGTGACAACATTGCTGTGTTTTAGAAACCTTAATTAACCATATTTTAATACTTTCTAACCAGGGTTGGGAAAAAAAATATTTTGTTTTTAATTGAAAAAAAACTGTTTTTTCCAACCCTTTTTAAAAAAAAAAACCATCTGAATAATTTTCCTTTGACATACAAGCGAGTGTCAGGTAGTGCCTAGTCAGCCACTATTCATTCGCAGTTGGACTGGCCTCGGCATCTTACAGTAGTTGAGATGGACATTCTGAGATAACAAAGCGTTGCTCAGAAGTTCGATGGCGCAGCCGATGTGCGACCAATGTTACTGATGGTGTGTCTTTTGCAAATAAACAGCGGATCTGAGATGCCGCATTGGGCGTCATTGTAAACATATTTTCGCAAGTCCTTTGCGCCAATATTGCAGTTTGTTTTCCAACTCTGAATAAATTCTATTGATTTGATGTTGTCTTGATATACTTAGTATGCTTGATAATAGAAGCCAATGGTATGTATTTACTAACCAGCTGGTTTTCAAAGCCACCAGTCATCGGCGCTATGGACAACAATGTAGCTGGGCAGATCTGTATAGCAGTTTGTGAAAGATAAAGGAAACAGGATGTGAGGTTCTGGTTTTGTTGTGGACCCAGGGTGGTTATAGGAGCAGACACTGAAGCAGGTTTAAAAGTAAATGTGGAGTTTTTAATGAGTGGCTTAATAGACATGAATGTGGTAAAACAGAAAGTCCGGGTATAGCACTAAAGTGCACTTGGGAGCTGTAGTGAGGCAAATAGGAAAAAGTCCAGTTAGTGACAGGCAATGGAATATGTCCAGGTAGTGACTGGTTAAATAGAAAATGTCCAGGTAGTGGCAGACAAGGGGAACTGTCCAGGTGGTGTTGTGGAAAATAAAGACAACGTAAACAGCTGCTGTCAAATCGGAATATATATATTTGTTTTCTTGCAGAAGCAATGATTACAATTAAGTGACACAGTTCACTTACAGGTAATTATCATATGTGCGGCCGCTGCTACTGCTTCTCTTGCTCAACTCACACAGCTTACAATATACACACACACTCCAGCACCCCTCCACCCATGGCTGGACCAATCCAAGCAGGCTTCCAGGGTGGTGATCCTTATCGAAAGCCGTCTGTTACTGTATTCGAGATAGAGGGTGCAGGGTTTATGAAATAGCGTGATAAAGCTTACCAAAAGCAAAGAAAGACCAACTCACTTGTCACGCATGTCATGAACACATCCATACATTGCCCATGAGAACAAACAAACAACATTGCAGGATAGGATTGCTGGGATCCATTCATTTCCCCAACAATTCTCATCCTTTTGATAATTTCATTATCACACATATAAACCCCACCTGAAATGGCAGCAATGGCAGTACTACTGAGATAGCGAAGGTGATGGCATAGTCCACACCACCTAGACAACTGGGACTACACTGATTCTGTTGCCATATACCCCGCAGTCAATTGCACCCGCAGGTTAATGTCTTCACCTATAGTAGCCGCTTTTCCCAGGCGGATTAGGTCCACCCAGTACTCTGATGCCCCCAGGTCTTATAGGATGACAAAGTGCAATTGAGACAGGGTATGAGCAAAAGGACCCTCTGGCTAAAGTACCGCCCTTGCCACCATCCAGGTCAGCATTCATACATCTTTATTAAGCAATCTCACACAAACACTCTCTGTCAAAAAGAACTATAACAGCAGCCGGAGGTGCACTAGGGCACAGAGACCACTCGGTAAATTCGCTGGAATCAAGATGACTGACTCGTCGAACTCACTCGCGAGGGAGAAAACTTACTCTGGGCGGTGTCCAAACTGACAAAGTACACCTGCGGGACCCTCTTTCAGAGATGATGTCTTCCACCCAGATCTTTACAACAGCTGAGGGGTCTTTCAGAAGAGATGGGCAGTTGGGCTAGGCCATCAGACGGTCATCTCTGTGGCTGTTATCATTCTTCCTATTAAATGAGTGGATCCACACCTTTCCTGCAATGCAAAATACAACACATTAGAATTTTCCAAGCAATCAAAATAAATACAATCAATCCTATCACTATCACTATGGGTTTTATCAGGTCTGACAACATATTATTAAACCAGACACCAATTGTCCCCATCCAGGAGAAGGGATTCCATCCCTCCTTGCTCTCCTCTCTTGCTTTTTTCTGTAATTCTTTTACTTTATTCATGTGCGCCTCTATGGGGTCATGTGTATCCTCAATCCAAGTACAACATTCCTCACCTATGATAGCACAAGTTCCTCCCTCTATGGCTAACAAGTAATCAAGAGCCATTCTATTTTGTAAGGTCACTTTCCTAATTTGGGCCATTTCTTCATTTATAGCATGGATGGCACTTGTGGTTTCATTAATTATCCCATCCATAATGTTTGCATATTTATTAAATTTATTCGCTAATTCAATTCCCCAACCTGTCCAGGCAGGGAACCACATCCAGGCTTTATCTGCTGTAGTAAACAATTTCCTCTTGTATCGAGTTTCCCTAGGGCCTGTTTCTATCATATTGGTGAAAGAGACATTTGCACGTTGCCTTATGGCTGGTACAACTCTTCCTATAGTGCAGTTACCCCATGCCCCCATAGGAAGCCAGGAATAGGCTCTATTACCACAAATATAATATAGCCCTTGCTTCAATACCCTGCGAATTATCTTACCATGGTTTCCCAACCAGCTCTGAAACCATACCATATTTTTGAACATTTGGGTCTTACACTCCACATCATCCTCATCCTTCTGGTCAGGACAGGCACACCTAGGGACACAAAGAGCTTTCATATTTGCACACCAACATTGATTATTACAGTTCCCATCCACCTTGTCACATGTAGCTTCCTTGTATTCCATATTAAACACTAAGGTAACATTCCTACAATTAGTTTCTCCAACATATACCTTGGGCAAGTTGACTAGGTGACCTTTTAGTTCGGCCACATGGTTAACGTACATAGGCCCTATACACATAGTGGGTGGAGAGATTATACCAGCAATTTCTAAGTATATTCCTAGGTCTGAGATAGCATTGTGAGCAGTGTGATTTATATCTATTTCAACATTATAGTTATAGTCTGTGAGGTTAAGATCGTTCATTGATATAGGGATACCAAGCAAAGGGATTCCTTTATGGTTGGCAGGAACATGAGAACAGATCTAACAGTTAGTGGAGTTCAGCTGCTTAGCCGTCTGCTGATGCAGGAGCCATATAGAGTTCTTTTGTTTTTCCCCTTTCACCTGCATGCAAGGAAATAAAGCACAACCGAGCAGGCAGAACAACAAGCGCATCTTAGCAGTCCATCTGCTCCCCTTTTCCTCGAGCGGCCTCACCCCTTTGGAGCCGGTCTGCGCCATTGACCTGAAAGTAAATTTTCTTACAATGAGAAGCATGTACCCAGTTAGGCTTCCCTTCTACCTTGATTGAGGTAGCTGTGGTCAGTAGCACCTGGAATGGGCTGTCAAATCGGGGTTCAAGATGTTTTCTCACGTGTCTTTTGATTACCAACCAGTCTCCGGGTTGTAGGTGGTGGGTTCCAGATGTGTCTTGTGGATCTGGTAAAGAAGAAAACACCTTTCCATGCAAGTTAGTCAGTTGCTTGTTAAGCTGAACAACATAATAAGTAAGAGAGGCGTACTGTCCATGTAATTCTTTTGGAAAGAAGAGGCCTGTTAGTGGTGGCCTGCCAGACAGTATGTCAAATGGTGAAAGTCCATGTAATCCCTTTGGGGTATGCCTAATAGCAAAAAGAGTTATCAGTAATGCTTGTAACCATGTAAGTTTTGTTTACTCACATATCTTAGCTATTTTGTTTTTTAAAATGCCATTGGCTCTCTCAACCTTGGCTGATGCCTGAGGATGATATGGAGTGTGAAGATGCTGTTCAATTTGCAACCCTTTCAACATTTCCACAAATACCTGTCCTGTAAAGTGCGTTCCTCTGTCTGATTCTACCGTCTCAGGTAGGCCATACCTGCACACGATTTCAGATATTAATTTCTTTGCTGTTACCGCGGCGGTTGCCTTGGCAACAGGCCACGCCTCCACCCATGACGAGAACATGTCCACGCACACTAATATAAATTCATAGACCCCACATTTTGGTAGCTGAATGTAGTCTATCTGCAACCTTTGAAACGGGTAGTCAGGTTTTACAAGGTGTTTCATTTCTACCTTAGTCATTTTGCCTGGATTGTGTTTAGTACAAATCATACATTTCTTACACCACTCTGTTGCAAACTGTGGAAATCCTGGTGCGAACCAAAATTTATTGACACTAGCAATCACTCCCCCTTTGGAAACATGTGAAGGGAGATGAGACAATCTTGCTAGAATGGGATACAGAGACGGGGGTGCACACAATCGACCATCTCCATGTTTCCAAACATCATTTATTTGTTTGCACCCGGCCCTCCTCCATTTGCCAAGTGTTGGGGACCTGCCTGATTTTGCAGGGTTATTAGGGTGTCCATTGACATACTTTCTGTATCTTTTGGGGACTCTTGGAGAAGCATTAAGGCTGCCTGCCTGGCTCCTTCATCTGCCTTTCTGTTACCCATAGTGATAGGATTAGTTGCTCGTTGATGTGCTTGACACTTGATAACTGCTACAGCTTTAGGCAATGTTACCTTTTCTAAAAGGTCCTGGATCAGATTTGCATGTTTTACAACTTTCCCACTGGATGTCAGGAAGCCTCTATGTTTCCACAGAAAGCCAAAATCATGTATAATTCTGTATACATAGCGGGAGTCTGTATATATGTTTACAGTCTTTCCCTCCGCCAGTTCACATGCCTTGATCAGGGCGATCAATTCTGCACTTTGGGCAGAATGTACACCAGGATCAAGTGCTTCAGAGTACAAAATAGAGGTGTCATCTGCTATAGCAAAACCTGCAGCAAACCCTCCCTCTGGCTTTTGTAGTCTGGACCCATCTACATAGAGGGTCATTTCTGCATTCGGAATGGGCTCTTCCAGAACAGGACCGAGAGGGGTGTAGAAGAGTTCCACCTCCTGCTCACAATCATGCTCTGGGCTTGGCCCACTTCCCGTGTCATGGAGTGGTAAAAGGGTAGCTGGGTTTAACACATTGCACCAAAGTACAGTGATGTTAGATGGCACAAGCAGAGAAATTTCATTTTTGGTCAATCTGGCAGCAGAGAGGTGTCTGGTGGTTAGGCTGTGGAGAACTGCTTGCACAGCTTGGGGAACCATAAGAAACAGTCTATTCCCCAGGACAATATCAGCAGCCTTTTCAACTAGCAGGGCTGCCGCTGCGACTGACTTTACACATGCGGCGCTCGCTGAAATCACTGAGTCCAGTTTGGTACTAAAGTACTCTACTGGCTTCTGTCTCCCTCCATATTGTTGAGTAAGTACTCCCGAAGCCTGTCCTTCCTGTTCATGACAATATAGGCTGAATGGCTTAGTGTAGTTTGGGAGTGCAAGTGAGGGGGCACTGAGTATGGCCGCCTTCAACTGGTCCACAGCCTGTTTTCCTTCCTCAGACAGCTCTATGCGTCCAGCATGAGTGGTTAGAGCGTATAGGGGGGCAGCGATTTGAGACATGTTTGGTATCCATTGTCTGCAATATGGAACTAATCCCAAAAAACCTCTGATTTGTTTGGCACTCTGTGGGTATGGCACTTTCTGTATTACTGAGACTCTGTCCACAGTTATGTGTTTAGAGCCCTGTGAAATACAGTGGCCTAGGAAAATTACCTTTTCCTGACAAAATTGTAGCTTGCTAGAGAATGCTTTGCATCCTTCAACACTCAAGTGGGAAAGTAGAGAAGCGGTTGCATTAATGCACTGCTCCTTTGAGGTGGCTGTCAGCAGGAGGTCGTAGACATATTGTACAATAGTGACCCCTGCTGGTGAGTGCCACCTATTTCAGGACTTGTTTCATCACCTGACCAAATTCAGATGGTGAGGAGACCATTCCCTGTGGCAACCGAGTCCAAGCATACTGCTGTCCCTCAAAGGTGAAGGCAAACAGGTACTGGGAGTCTGGGTGCACAGGTACACTGAAAAAAGCATCAACCAAATCTATCACACTAAACCAGGAGGCGTCTGGTGGGATCTCTCCTAGAATAGTGTGAGGATTTGGGATGAGCGGAGCATCCTCTTGAATAATCTTATTCACTGGCCGCAGATCTTGGCAAACATGGAACTGGCCTGGTTTTCCAGGCTTGGCTACTGGATATAGGGGTGTGTTGACTGGGGATTTTATAGGGACCAGGATCCCCTGGTCCACGAAGGTTTTGATTTGATTTCTCACACCATTAAGTTGCTTCGCACTAAGGGGATACTGAGGAACCCTGGGTAATTGAGCTCCGGGTCTGAGCTTGATGACCACTGGGTCTGCCTGCTTGATCAGGCCCACCGGTCCACCCTTAACAGCCCATACCTCTTGGGGTACATCCCTTAGGTCAGGAGGGATCTCCTGATCTGGAGGATGCTGAACTGCCATCAGAGGAACCAGACTTTCGAGAGTGTTCTGGTCCTCTGATCCCTCAGATGTAGTCACAATAGGCCCATCCTCTGTGTATTGAATAGTTGCCTTTAATTTCATCAGTGCATCTCTTCCCAGCAAGTTGCAAGGGACAGTGTCACTGAGAACAAAGGAGAGGGAGGTGCTGACTGGGCCTATATTTACAGGGGTCTCTGCAGTCTCCCTCAGTGTGATGGGGTTACCTTCCAGTCCTACAGCATCTATTAATCCTGAAATTTTTAAATTTGGGGCTTCAGATCTTTTGAGAACACTACGGGCTGTTCCGCTGTCCGCCAGGCACTCCACCGAGTAAAAAGGCATTTCAGGGAGGGTCAAGCGGACAAAGGCATCACCCCCCCTACTCTCAGAGATGACTGGTAACACTGGAAGCCATCTCTGTCAGGCGCTGTCCTGCCCTCCTTTTTTTGGAGCTGGACAGTTCCTTGCAATGTGGCCCTATTTCCCACAATTGTAGCACTTCACTCTTCTGGGCTCCCAATTATTCCTACCTCTAAACCTACACCTCTGGGGGTTGCTGGAGGTGTCAACTATCATCACCTTCTGGGCCTTTTTCTCCTGTACTTCTTGTATGTTTCTCTGGATTGAGCTGGCTACATTCATTAGTGCCGGGACTGATTTGTCTCACCAGTCAGCATGGGCTAAAACCAGCTTGTCATGTATGTCTTTATTAAGTCCCGAGACTAATGTGGCAGTCAGCATCTTTCCCATACCTTGTTCCTCTAAATCCCCCCCTGCTTCTTCTACTGCCTGCCTAAATCTCTCAAAATAATCCTCCACTGGTTCTTTAACCTTTTGTTGAATATTGGTTACCCAGACCCAGGACTGTGGGGGAAACAGTTCCCCAATCTTGTCCTTTATGTGGGTAACATATTCTAATGCCCTAAGGGGAGTGTTCTCTTGTTCTGATGGGTCTGATGGTAGGGTGAGTTTGGTACAAATAGCGGCAGTATCGATCTGTCCGGCTACTGATTTTATTATCTGTAGCAGATCTCTCCATGTTGGATTGTAACTGACTGCAATATTATGCAGTTCATTTGCAAACCCATATGGATTATTTCGTGGTTTAGGGACAGATTAAAGAAATCCTTTCATCTCCCCAGGTGTCCACGGGACATGTTGGGTCACTCTCCGATCTGCCTGTCCATTTGTACCAGGGATAAATTGCTCTCTCGGTAAGCTGAGGCTTGAGACAAGCGATGTTCCTCAGCCATCTCATCTATCTCATTTTGAGTTACTTTGGGAGTGATGAGAAGCTGACCCTCCACTCCACACAAAACCCTTCCTCCCCTTGGATCAGACATATTCTGCCAAGAGGTGGGGGTAGAGTGAGGAGGTGCATATTCAGGGGCAGTAGCCTGGACCTGGGACTCCGCATACCTAGGCGGTGGTAGAGTGCCAGGATTTATTATGGATGTCAGGTCTGCAGTGGGGTATATTGCCTTGAAACTAGGGGGCTTCTTTGGTTTTATCCCTTCACGTATTGGAGTCCCCTGGGTGCTTAAATGAGAAGTCTCCAGACTAACTGCAGTGGGTTTTACTAAAGATACTGCTAGTTGTTCTATTTCCTCTCCCTCTTCCTCATTCTGTTCTGGCTGTGCCTCCCCCCCTTGCTGATTTGACCCCTCCTTTTTTGTTTCTAATGTAAAAATACCATGGGCTTTTTGCTGTTTCTTATAAGATTCTACCATCCACCTGCTCCATGCTGGCAGCTCATTTGGCTCTGTTAATTTTGTTTTATAATATTTGTAGAGAGTTGCCCAGCAGGATAACTCAAAGGTTCCCTCTTTTGGGATCCCACAATCCATCCCCCTAGTCAGCCTGCCCCACTTAGGTAAATACCAGCTGACTCATTTGCCATATTTCTTATTCATCTCCTCCTGTGGGGTACGAGGAGATTCAGGACGCCCATTACTCTGATTTGGTGATCGACCAAATCCTCGTCTGCTGTGACTGTTTCCCATAGCCCGGCTATGGTGGAGGAGGCTCTTATCCCGTCTCTCAGTTTTTCCACAGCACTATATTATATGGCTATTGGCTGTTAGGGGAAGTCTCACACAGTGAATCCCCGCTTTTGGTCCCTACGAATTTTCCAACAGAGCCAAATGAAAACCAACAAGGAACAGATGCCAAACAATATCTGCCCTCTAATGTTATCTATGTCAAACCATGCAAGTAATGGGTTTTCTACACCAGAAATATGATTCTTCATGAGAGACTCAGCTCACAAGTCTGCAGCTTCGGGACACGCCCTTCAGTGTAGTGATAAGCAATGCAAAGCCAATGTACCCGGAGCTGTCAGCACGTTAGGAGGTGATCAGAGATCGAATCGCTCCTGTTCTGAGGGGAGAGCCCCCGGTGAGGGGGGTTGCCCAGGGATCTGTACTGACAAGCAAGACAAGTAGACCGGCAAAGACCACTACTCTCACCAACACTTATTCTCCTATGACCTTTTTTTTGTCCCTCTGCCAGACAGACAGTGTTATAGACAGTATTACTTGACATACTCAGAAAATAGAAAACATTCGTGTCCGAGGACGATAGGGTCCTCTTATTTTTTACTTCCCTGCCCCCACCATGCTCTCTCCGTGGAGGTGCGTCTTGAGGCAGCGCAATCACTCAGCCCGTAAAGGACCTCTTTCACGCTGATGTGGCAATGTGCCAACATCCACATACACTCACACATGCATATCCAAAGGATGTTAGGACACAAAACACAGCTGTTCAGGCTCTTGGGACCTGTACTCACGACAATGAAATAGAGGGTTCAGGATCGGAGGAGGGAGAGCAGAGAGAGAGAGACACAAATGTTCTCACCTTTTTGAATGGTGCCAGTCTAGTCTCCAGTCCTCCGCTCCTGTTCTGATTCCATTTCAGTCGCTTTCAGGTCCCGGGTTTCGGCACCAAATTGTTGTGGAAAATAAAGCTAACGTAAACAGCTGCTGTCAAATCGGAATATATATTTGTTTTCTTGCAGGTAATTATCATATGTGCGGCCGCTGCTACTGCTTCTCTTGCTCACTCACACAGCTTACAATACACACACACACTCCAGCACCCCTCCACCCATGGCTGGACCAATCCAAGTAGGCTTCCAGGGTGGTGATCCTTATCGAAAGCCATCTGTTACTGTATTCGAGATAGAGGGTGCAGGGTTTATGAAATAGCGTGATGAAGCTTACCAAAAGCAAAGAAAGACCAACTCACTTGTCACGCATGTCACGAACACATCCATACATTGCCCATGAGAACAAACAAATGACATTGCAGGATAGGATTGCTGGGATCCATTCATTTCCCCAACAGTGGTGACTGATTAATGAAGAATGCAGACTGAGGAAGAAATATCCAGCAGAGTGTCAGTGGAGGCAAGGTGCAGGGTGAACAGCAGGACTCAGGTACTCAGGCAAGGGGAAGGTAATGGAGGATGCAGGGTAGTCCAGCGGGGTTGGAGCAGACAAGTAGGCAGGCAGGTAGCATTTCACAGGTAACAGGTGGCGAGCATAGGGAACTCTCTCTCAGCTATGCTGAGAAACACGTTGCACTGGCAATGAAGTGAGGCTCTGAACCTCCCTAAAAACCAAGTGCTGTGCCGTGACTGGCCAGAGAGAGCATGTAACAAACCAGGATTGGGCGAGCAAATCACATGGCCGGAGGCAAGATAGCGGCGCACATGCCAAGCAGAATGGAAGCACTGCCAGGCCTCACCAGCCCAACTTGACAGCATTTCCACGCAGAGCCACGCACAGCCAATGCCCCTCACCTCACAGGTAATACCCGTCGACCACCATGCTGAGAAACTCTGGTCGTGACACAGTAAGAGGGGTGTTAGATATAACCGCATTTGCAGAAGGGAAACATTTTGGATATTCCAAAAGTCCGCAGGGGCTCAACGAGTCCATAGAGCTCAATAATGTATAACCCACTGTTGCTGCCCCATCACACATTTCTCTGCTCACCCTGCAAATCACTCTTCCAACAGCTTACACTTCCCTATCACACCTCACCCCCTCTCAATGCTCCCCTCACACTGCTGTTCTCACTTCTCAAACTGCTCCCATCATGCCTCAGGGCCCGAAAGCCCCTGGCAAAGTAAAGGACTGGCGCCCCACCCACCTGCCCCCACCTGTGGGTGGTTGTAATATGTTCCTGGAAACTCAGTAGAGAGACCCAGCAGGAAAAGATGCAGTGGGACAAACACTCAGGCAAGTGTTATGTGCAGACAATCAGAGGGTGTCATGCAAGTCACCTTTACTGGGGTTCACTGTCCAGATCTGGTGACTGTCCCCTAGCCAGCCTTCTAAATATAAGCCTGGCATGCTGGCACCTATAGTCACACAACAGCTGTAATTAATGAGTAAGTAATAAGCCATGATATAACCCATGATATGATGTGATGTATGTGCCAGCACTGTGGGCTTATTTCTGAAACACACACCTCTTGCACAGTGATAAGGAGGATTACCTTTTATGCAAGGAGGATTGTGCTGATGGTGTCGCCGCTGCTGGCATCTTGTGGTCTCTGTAGGAAGAGAAGATCGATGAGACTGGACACTGTGACAGTGCTGCCAACCTCCTCCACACCTCCCCAAATGCACGTCCAGCCATCACTGTCTACTATGGTCTGGGATGCAGTGTCTGTCGCCTGCTCACCTTAACACGCATTTACACGGCTGCTTCCCATGGTTGTTGAGGAACAAACATATATCTAGTTGCACAAGATATTATCTTATTTACTCCCAATGAGGAAAATAGAGACCCACACAGCTTATTCTTCAAAAATCCATATCACAAGTGAGGGGTGCTACCATGGACATCTATAATATAATCTCATGAAGAAAAAAGAGAAAAAGTTGAAATGTCCCTAATGGTGCACATATAATTAAAATATTACTTTTATTATTCAATATTTAATATCACATTTCAGAGTACAGCGAAAATTGGTTAAAAAGCAATAGAAGTGTGTTGTAAAGAAAAGAAATGTGATTTAAAAGAGTGGCGCACTTATTTCCCCATTCTATGTCACAATAAAGTTATTCTGGCAAACCGTTTGTGTGTATTTTATGCATCCCACTTACAGTGAGACTAACTCATTATACAAGTGTGTATTTGATAGCCTTATGCATGGCTACCAAATATACAGTATTCATGGAGTCGTATTACATCACGTTGAATCTCTCATATATCCATATCGGTGTATTGTCAAGTGATATCCAAAATACAAAACTAATGAGACCATAGCGCAGATATATGCAGGGCCGTAGCTAGGGTAGTGCGGCTGGTGCCATCGCACAGGACACCACAGGTCAGGGGGCGCTGTTTGGGCATGTCAAATTTTATTATCATTCTCACTTGTAGCCTCCTCTAATTTCATCCCCTGTCTCTTCCCTGGCCCTTCCCCATGAGTCCATACCCCTTTTTGGGTCCATTATGTCCCTTTGAAAAACGAGGGGGGCGCCAATGCTCTTTCTGGCACAGGACACCAAAAAGTCTAGTTACGGCTCTGGATATATGTTCCAGACTACTCAAATTAATTCTATCTTTATACATTTGACTTGTGTTATTAGTCAGGAAGTAGTTCTAATTGATCACTAATATAATTATAGTGATTAAAAATCTGTCACTTGTGAGATATTTTCTATCATCCTTATATTCCTGATGTATCACAAAAGTGACATCAAAAATTATATTATTAATGATCTCATTTGCTTCCTGGAGATAGTTGTATGAGTCTCTTTATATGGGTATGAGTATTGCTGGGAGATATGCAAATGTAACACTTTCAGTATAATATCAACACGATCTTTTACTAGTTACTGTTATCAAGCGACTAGTGAAAGATACTGTTGATATTATACTGAGAGTGTTACATCACTTCTCGGCCTTTTGGCTAAGATGAAGTGTAGTATATGTTCTTATCAGTTTATACTGACTGACATTGCTGCTTCTTGGACCGCAAACTGTCATTATAAGGAATAGCTATAACATCGACTGGCCGAGAAGCTGAAAGACTGCAAAGAGGAAGGACTATGCTCGAAGAGGGAGAAGCTCTGCAGTGACCTGCTGAGTGTTAGACTTGCTCTGCTCTGCCCTCTGAAGAAGTGACCTCCTTCCCTCTGAGACCAGCCTGCCCAGGCCCTCCTCCAGACCATCTTCACAGCCTGCAAGGAGAAGCCGAAGTGATGACCTCAGCTGCTTCAGCCCTAGTGTCAGCCCCAGCCTCAACTCCAGCCACCTCTGCCAGCAAAAAGGGGAAGAAGGAGATGAAGCCGGCCGAAACCAAAGACTGTCCCACGGTGATGACATGCAACCTCTGCGGTGATGTCAACCACATCTACAGGGACTGTCCCAAGAGGGCCAAATCCTATGCAGCAGCAGTGACAGGACAAGGTCCCGCGTTCAACCTGCCACCCCTGCCAGCACCCAAGAAGCAGCAGCAGCGGTGTCAGGTGGGTAACAAACCTTCCAACATCCCCCCTCTCCCCCTCTTCCCCCCCCTCCTCCCCCTCTTCTCACCCCTCCTCCCAGTGTGACAGCAACTCCCATCCCCACTGCTGGCACAACCCCTCCTCCCTCACTCTCTAGCTCTCTGCTCCATACCACCGTCTCTTCCTCCCCCACTGTCCCTATCCTCACCAAGGAAGAGTTTCTCACTCTTGTGCCCACTGCAGTTGCTAAACCGACAAGGAGGAAGAGGAAGGAGTTAGATAGCCCAGCTGCTGATCCCAACCATTCCAAGAAACTGGCAGTCGAGTTGGCCCAGGATCCCCTTCCACTGGAGAAAGAAATGGAAGCAATGGTGGAAAACCTCATGGAAGAGGGAGAACCTGATCCTAGCACCATCTGCCTGCTCGACCAGCTGATAGAGAGCTGCCAACTGCCATCCCAAAAGGTGCTAACTAAATGTTGTACTGTGAGCTAACCCTTTTTCTCCCAACTAATGGTGTCTTTTCCCTTTTTACCATTAATGTGAGGATTATTAAGGATAAGTTTAGAAGACAGTCTGTGTTTACTTTTTTAGATACTCAGAAATGTGATGTGTACATGTTGCAGAAATGCTCTGTTCCTTTTTCCATGTCCTACAGACATCTGGGCCGGCAGTGGTCTCATGGTCCCTCATATTGGTCCGGTAGGAGTAAGTGTAGGTCTGCAGGAGTCACCATTCTTATCAGGGGGAGCCTCTTCACTCAGGTGAGCCTATCAGGCTAATCTGAGTGTATGTACCCCTTGGTAAGAATGAGCGTTTGGAGCTCTACCAGACCCTGTGACTGCAGCTTGCAACCACTAGGGTGATAGTGATGGCCTGGGACTTCAACTGCCCCATGGAAAAGGATGGACGCATCACCTGCAACTCTGCTAAACTAGATGTGACATCTAAACTGCTCAAATAAATAGTAACCAAGGCATCTTTGTGGGATGCTGTTGGTTCCATGGGGGCTGGCTCCATGAATTACATGTGGAGCCGCCCCGATGGATCTGTGCATTCCCTCATTGACTTTGTGTTTACCTCTAGAGCAGTGAAGCAGAATAGGCATACCATGGTTCCCTGCTTCTTCTCTGACCACAGGGCCATTCTCTTCCGAGGAGTCGTATGCAATGGTTTTCCTCCTAGCCCAGGCTCCTGGAAGATGAACTGTGCACTGCTGGAAAGGGAGGAGGTGCTGGCTGAGCTAAAGGATGCCTACATCACATGGAAAAATTACAAATGTTATTTTGACTGTATGAGTGACTGGTGGGAATATGTTAAGGCTAACATTCGTAGTTTCTTTCAGGTCAAAGGCAGACAACAGGCGTGCGACTGAAAGAGGAACTTCAGGAGACTGCAAAGACAACTGCAGTCCCTGAAGGACCTCCAATGATGCGGAGTGGACATTAGAGGTGATCTTCCGTTCCAAGGTGGGGAACCTGGAGAAGGGTGAGAAATGTTACTCTTTTTCAGTAAACTTCACTCTGGCCACATGCCCCTGACTAAGCTGCGAGATGAGACTGGTACTCCCAGACAGGGGAAGGAGGGCATCATGAGAGTCATCACAGACTACTATGGTGACCTCTACTCCCCGAAGACAACAGACAGTGACGTAGCTGATGAGTTCCTGTCAGGTATCACTAAGTTTATTGATCCTTCAGGTAAAGCAGCCATGGATGCTCCATTGGTATTGGAAGAGTTGCACTCTGTTGCCAGATCCTATAGGCAGTGATGGTCTCCCAGCAGAGCTCTATGTAGCACTGTGGGACATCATTGGCCTGGACCTGCTCAAGCTGTACAAGAGATGGTAGCAGAGAGCAAAATGCCTCCTTTACTGAGGGAGGGACTGATCACAATCTTGTATAAACGTAAGGGGGAGATATGAGCGCTGAAAAATTGGAGGCCCATCTCTCTCCTGAACATGGATTACAAGATCCTCGTCAAGGTACTTGCCAACAGGCTGAAGGTTGTCATCGGAAAAATCATTCACCCGGACCAGACCTGCGGCATTCCTGGCTGCGGGATTGCAGATAGCCTTGCTCCCCTCAGGTCCATTATATCAAGGACTGGAACATGCATGCTGCTCTGGTCAGCCTTGACCAGGAGAAGGCCTTTGACCTTGTCTCACATGAGTTTGTGGGTAGGGTCCTGCAGAGATATGGGCTTGGTGAAATGTTTTGTACGTATGTTAACCTGATGTACCTTGATATTCACAGCTCGGTGATGGTAAACAGCTGAAAGACTGACCTCTTTCCTATTCTATCTGGGGTCAGACAAGGCTGCCCTCTCTCACCACTTCTTTTTGTTTGTGTTATAGAGCTCCTGGCTGTATGCATCAGACAGAAACCAGAGATCAGAGGGATCATCGCACCGGGTCCTGATTGGCGAGAGGCCAAGTGATCACTGTACATGGACAACGTCACTGTCTTCTGCGCAGACCAGAGTTCAGTGACAGCACTCGTCCAGTGTAGAAAAAAGGGATAGCGCATATATGTCTGGCCGGACCCAAGAGACACACTACACTTAATCATATAAAATTTATTATAGGCACATGTGATAAATAACACAATAAAATTGAACGTAATCAATGATTGTCAATGCAAACACTGCAATTATCTGAGCATAAAACTATAGGCATACACATATGTAAAAGACTTATAACGGAGCACCAGCTGTATGCTCCAAATGGTATAGCTTATAAATCCATTCTTGTAAGAAATCCCATATTAGTATGTGAATAAACTAAATCCTTCTAGAGGATAAGTTTGTGTCCGTATTAGCTCACTTTGTAACAATTCCTTTAGTGAAAATCCGTAGTAACAATGTTTATAAGATGTTTCCAATTGTTGCTGCACATGCAATCATAAATGTCTAAAATAATTTGACATACATGCTTGAGTCCAGACCTGCGAGAACTTCGGCCGAGCTTCAGGGGCAAAGGTCAACTACAGGAAGTCAGAGGCTATGCTATTCGGGCATACTCCTCTCCTTTCCCCTTTGCTGTCAAGCCAGACTTCATCAAAATTCTAGGAGTCTGGTTTGGTGGTGAAGGTGCAGCCCTGAAGTGCTGGGATGAGAAACTTGCAATTGTAAGGCAAAAATTGGGACTGTGGAGCCTCAGAGACCTTACCATTGAAGGGAAAGCACTTGTACTGTGCAATGAGATCCTTACTGTTCTGCAGTACACAGCGCAGGCCTGGCCACCTCTGGTCACAGTCTGCAGGGCCATCACAACGGCAGTGTTTCACTTCATCTGGGGCTCCAAAATGGACAGAGTTAATCGGTCAGTTATGTACAAGGAGCCCCTCAAAGGTGGAAAGGGAATTCCTGATATCCCCACCATGCTGTAAGCCTTCTTTGTTTGCAACTGTATCCGCAGGACTTTGTGTGAGACTGTTACAGACTCTGCAGGAAACTCCATGTCTCTCTTCTTCCTCCTACCCCTTTGGAGGGTCCTAGGCTGGGACAAGTGGGACAGCTCCATCCCTTACAAATGGAACACTCCCTGGTTCTACCTGGATGTGTCCAAGTTTGTGAGGGAGCACACACTGGAGGGAGTTAAACCTGACTTGTGGAAATCTAAGACTATCCACAAGCACATCAGAGCAAAGGACATAATGGAACCTGTTCCAGGGCTCCCTTCAGCAACTGCCAAGCAGGTTTGGGAAAATGTGGCCTCCACAAGGCTCACAAATAGACACAAAGACATGTCATGGATGCCATCCAAGGGGGTCTGCCCCTCAGGTCATTCATGCACTCCCGAAACCTGTGCAGGTACAGACATTGCCCCTGGTGCATCACACATGAGGAAACATTTATGTACTTGTTTTGGGACTGTACTTATGCACAGTTGTTGTTAGATGCCCTGAAATATGAACTCAGAGACTGTGTGCCAAGGAACAGCCTTTCATACCACTTGGTACTTTATGGACTATTTCCTGGCACCAACACTTATGGGGCAATACAGGAGGCCTACTGCCTTATGAACTGTTTAAGGACGCTTTGTGGCTTGCCAGGAACTGCCTATATCTGAGGCGGGAGAGGATGTCTATCCAAGACTGTCGAGGCTAATCCATCATGGACAGTCCTGAGGAAGAAGAGGATTAAACCCCCCTTCTTCTACCCCTCCCCCCATATGTAACTGTTCAATAAGAACTGGGACTGTGGCCCCCTTCCCCCTTTTTTCACATTGCCTGATGTTTTATTGATGTGTGTTTCTATTTATTACCCCTCCCTTATGTATCTGTCTTTCAATAAAGCTTCGGGCCTGTGATTCCCCCTCCCTCACCCTTTACCCTCCACACCCATAGACCTTGTTGATTGTCATTTTGTTTAAGTATTGAATGAATAGTACAGAGCATGATGTATAGTGTAGGTCTTATGCCATATGTCTTGCAATGTACTATATAATGTATGCCTGATTATGTGTGATGGTGTATTGCATTTAAGAATGTTTTTTCAATAAAAAAAAATCTATTGTCTCATTAGTTTTGTATCTTGGATATCACTTGAGAACTGGCAATACACCATTACGAATATATGACAGGTTCAACGTGATGTAATATGATTCCATGAATACTGTATTTTTGGTGGCCATACATAAGGCTATCAAATACACACCTGTATAACGAGTTACTCTCACTGTAAGTGGGATACATAAAAGATACACACAAACGGTTTACCAAAATAACTTTGTGACATACCGTAGAATGGGGATATAAGTGCGCCGCTCTTTTAAATCACATTTCTTTACTTTACAACACAGTGTTTTATACACACTTCGTGTTAGTTTTCGGGGGATATACAATATATGTAAGTATCCTGAAAATGTATTTCCTTGTTTCTGAAGGCAATAGCTATGGTGTTAGCCATTTTAGCCTATGGGGCTACATATTGCCCCAGATCCCTCTCCGGTAACAGCCACTCGCGCAGTAGTAGGTCCGCAGCACAACATAAAAAGATTGCTGATGCAATCACTTTACTTTACATCGCAGGGTCGGGCTCCTATTGGAGCGTCTGTCCCTTGATGTGATTACATCTGGGTGGAAATTAATTTCTTATTGCTGCAAATAGTTCTAAAACCCAATAAATAATGAATAGGTGCCTTATTGTTGTAATCTTATAGTAATACACTAATTATATCTGTATTTGATGTATAGGGAGCTTTGTCCATCCCCATATTGTGCAGTAAGTTTCTTTTTACATAAATGTGTACGTGTGTGTATATATATATATATATATATATATATATATATACAGCGTATAGAGAAGGTGGTGCAGCACTCCAAAGTGGTAAGGGGGTGATGAGCCTGGCAGAAATGGCGTGCTACAGGCTGGTCGCTATTGCCACTAAGGAGAGATGCTCTGATGGATGACCTGTGAGCTGCCATACGTTCTTTGAACATACGTTCTGTTTTCCCGATATATGACAGCCCACAGGGACAAAGCAGTTGATAGATAACAAATTTAGAACAACAAGTCAATCGCTGGCGTATAAATAATGTACGTCCCGAATGGGGATGTTGAAAAGTGTCAATACATGACGCCTGGAGTGCTGCACCACCTTCTCTATACGCTGTGTATCTTACCTTGTGCGGGCACCCGACGCTGCTGTATGTCATAAGGGAGAGCCGGACCTTCCGCTGTATATATATATATATATATATATATATATATATATATGCCAAAATGAAATAATATCTTGCCCTCCCCTCATCCTATATTTGGGGGGACTATAGTGACTGTAGCAGCACTGATTAAAATATTATTTAAAAAAAAATGTGTGTATAATGTTAACATTTCTTATAGTAGCAGGAAATCGTAGACATTAAAACAATAACGTGTAAGGTTGAAACTTGGGTTGTACCCATCTAGCCACACAAATGAGGGCTTAGAACTGCATTGCCACAAATACTCCATCATTCTGCACAATAAAGGGAAATCTGGTCAGATACTAATGTACACACACTGATATATGCTGAGTTTAGGTGTTTTGTACCCTGCTCCAATATAGGTTGTCGTGCCATTCCTGTGGTGTGCTGCTTACTGAGCCATGACGCGGGTGTGTATCTGCCCTCCTAGAGCATGACCCAGCCCCGGACAGGTAGCAGCAGCATTGGGGATCGTCACTAGGAAGTGACTGGTCACTAGTTTCATATCTCCCGCCCCGCTCCCACGTGAATCCCCACGTCAGGTCCCCTCAGAGACCGGCTCCATACTTGCCAGGCCAGCTTATATCAAGTGGAATTGGGCTTGTTTTTTTGACAAGTTGCTTGTTTTTTTTTCAGGCGGAAGCTTGTTGCTTGTTTTTGGGCTTATTTTTTTGTGTACATTGCCGAGCCACCCCTGAGGTAAGTATGTGTGTGTGTTATTTATACTGGTAGTGACTGAGGGAGGGGGGAAGGTTGTTTCTGGGAAAAGAGGGCAGTAGCCAGTGGACAGGGTGAAATTGGAGGAGGCAGGCAAGAGGGAGAGGTAAAATAGATGATGAAAATTAAGCAGGTACTGTACATGGGGGGCAGTTAAAATTACTGAGGGGATAATGGAATTAGACGAGTGACAGGAATGAAGGAGGTAAAGAAGAGGGGTCAGAGGAATGGGGAGAAGTAGAGTCAGGTAAAGGAAAGGTGGGTACACACTAGACTATATGTCGCCCAATCCTGCTGATCGGATCGACATATCGTCCACATCGGCCAGTGTGTACCCACTATTGTGCACAATGTATTGACCGCCCAATATATATCGCGTGGGCGGGCGTAGCATCGCTGGGTACACACATCGTCAAGTGTGTACCTAGCTGAAGACTGGCAAGGGAATGAGGTATGAAAAGAGGGAGGAGGTACAAATATGGAAGCTGGTGTAGAGGGAGGAGAAAAGCAATATAGGCAGATAATAAGGCTGTGCACACACTAAATATTTAGGTTAGTGAAGGGGGGAATAAAGGAAGTTAGGCAGGTAGAGAGTGAGGACAAAAGACAACCCCATAAATCGGGCTTTTTATGATTAGTATGGGCTTGTTTTGGGCTTGTTCTTCACTTATTGGTTGCTTATTTTTCATCTCAGAGTTGGCAACACTGCCGGCTCATCCAGCTGCAGATGCGCAGCACAAGCCAGGATCACATCCTCAGCCCCACCACACAAAAACATACACTCTACACAAAATGTTTTATTTAACATGCCATACCGGAAGAAGAAGCCATATTTATCCAGCCCTCACTTCATAGCCATCCATTTCTGCCACAGCTCAATGCAATAAAACCACACACCTATATATTATTTTGCTCTTGGGTGTAAATAATGCATCTCCTGGACCCAGAAGGTAATACATGGTAAGAATTGATAGCAGCATAATTCTGATTTATATGCATCATCTATAGGTGAATTTTTTGCATGTCTGCAAATGTTTTTTTTTTAGTAGTAGTAGTATTTTAAACCATGCCTGTATATGTTATTAGTGATCCATAAGCTTTCCGTTTCTCTAAATAGATACATCTCGTATTGTATTTCATTTTTTTGTTGCAAAAAAATATTTTTGTGTTTTGTTGTTTTTTCCCCCCGTGCAGTGAGGTGATTTCTCAGCAGCAGGATCAATGTCTGAGCTGGTGGTGATGCAGGTCCCTTGGTTAGATCACGAGTGGATGGATGGCATTGGCAAGACAGAGCAGGCTGGGGATGCTGAGAGCTGAGACAAAAGAGGAGCCCTGCGTGTTTCATCCGAGGAAAAGAAAGAGGAAGCAAGGGGGAGGGAAGACATAGGATCCAGTGGCTGGAGGAAACCTAGCACCACATTCTATTCTTTGCCTTTTACATTGGATTATACAAATATGTATTAAATATATATATATATATATAAATCTATATATATGTATATATCTTTTTGTGGGATCGTTTTCCAGAATATCCTTTTTTGGTGGTTATTTAGTTGTTACTAGGGGGCATGGAAGGCTGCACTCTTCCAGAGGTAGGATTGGCAGAGATATCTCATTATCCCAGGCAGTCAGGTTCCCTATCCCGCATCCATGTTAATTGCTTTCTCGTGTATTCAATTGTACTTAACCCTTTCTGCCTTTCATAATCCTTCTGGGTGGCAAACAACAGATTGTTGCACACCCCATACCTGCTGTCATCCCCTCTTAGCCTTAAGGTTGCAAGTCCCCTCCCCCAGCTGAACCCCTTTTTAGCATTTGCTAATGCATGTTGGTATGATGTAAAGATTTTACAAGCTCTTCTGTACACACTTTAGCTTGACTCTGATTTTCTGACATGTATCGGTAGAGTCCGGCTTATTTTCCCTTCCCCCTAATTTATAACGTTTTGTGGATGCACCTTATTGCTGTCCCTCCAGACTAGATAGACAATACTGAATTGCACTCACTTAACCCCATGCAGTACAGTGTCCTGCCTGGTACACAGGACCACAGGAGAGTGAGCAGCATTCCACTGTCACTGGGTCACTTGGGACTTAAATCCATGCCTCTGCTTCTGGGACCTGCCTGGCTTTGCACTGGAACCCCCCAGACTCCTGGTCCACCGACCGGTGAATGATGTTTAAATACCGGCTCCGCATGTTCTTTAATGAACTTAAGGTTCTGGTGCTGACCCGATCTGGGCGAAGCGAGCCGGAGCCGGGCCACGCCATGCGAGGGCTCGGGGTTGGGGGCTGTGGATGGCCTCCCTTTGCAGACTGCTCCTCCAGAGATGATGATGAGGAATACTATGGGTCTGATGCTAGACCACGCAGCCTGGGACTGGAGGAGAAGGATGGAAGGCTTGGGGCTGCGCTGGACGCCGTCTCCCTGGGCAGCAGCATCGACAGTGGCATGAGGACCCCACAGTGCAGAATCTGCTTCCAAGGCCCTGAGCAGGTGGGTCCTTGTCACTGGTGCATGGCTATATATTGCTTGGAGTCAGACTTATGTGCACTATGGTATTTTTCATGTAAGTCACCTGAGGTAAAGGGTATGAGGGCGTGAATGTGTCTGTTTTTCTTTATCACCACCCTAAAGCTTTGTGCCACCAGGGGTTGTATGTCTGAAGAGCCTCCAATACTGAAATGTATGTACAGTATCTGGAATCCATATCTGCTATGAGTGCTTTGTAAGCTGGCAGTCACAATTCATTGGTGCTTTTATACAGCTAATTTGCAGCATAAATGTTCCCTTTTTATCTCTGTTATCTTTATTTTTTCTTATGAACCAAATTTATCACACAAAGGGTTAACAGATTTTCAGCGGTGATACATTTTCGTAGCTTACCATGTATAAATTGCGTTGTGTTACATACATACAGAGACTATGCTCATGACAATGGGAGTTCATGTGGGAGTCTGTAGGCTGGGTGTCTGGGTAATGTCAGCGTACCCACATCATATTATCATGCTTGTCTGAGACCCCCTGAAATGCTTCAATAAGAGACCGTGTTGAGGAATATATTGTGCTAGTCATTCTCTGTGCTGAATCCTGTTATCCTGTTTCTTTATTTATAAATGGTTATCCTTTCTGTGGAAATGTGCATATGGGGACAAATAATGCCTAGGAATTGCTACAGTGAAATATACACCCTAGTTACCCTGTCTTTGTTTAAAGAGGTTACATGAGGAAATCTGCATAAAACATCTGAGTAATTGTGTCTGAGATCTCTTGGCTTGAGGTTAGTTTGATTGTGTCTGCAATCTCTTCCTGGGGCAGTGTCCAATGTCATAATCTGAAGTAGCTATTAAGTAACATAAGGCAGTGGTCATTCAACTTTATTCAGGCTCAGATGCTGGACAGTCAGTGAGGAATGCAGGTGTTTGTCTGTTGGGGTGGGTGACCCTACCTTGTAGTGTATATAGGATTGAACATGAAGGCGTTCTATGAATGTCTGTGCCGAGATACATGATGAGAGTTAATTTGACAAGACTGATAGTTAATAAGCAGTACTGTGACCCGCATTGAGTTCAACCTAAGATGCCAAGGCATTTATTAGGGGTCACATGACCATGGCAATCCAGGCCACCCAAACCGTATCTCCATTAGTGGAACCTTTCCTATATACACAGAGGTGTTATGTGAGAGGTCACGGAGAATCTGGACCTATCAGGTGAAGTTTTTGTTCAGAGGGAGCATTGTGCCCCCATTTATCTTTAAGTGCGAAGCTTGGAGCATTGCTTCATACAAACATTGTTAAGTCCATCAAAACCTTTGTTTACTTTCGTTTGGGTGACAAGTGCAACCACCCACCCATGTAATAAAGCAATCATGCTTTATATTTTTTAAACATATTTATATTTTGTTTAAAGGTTATTGCATCATTATACATTTATTTATTTAATTAAACAATAGTGTTAGAAGGCTGCATTAAATATACTTTTAATTAGATTACACTGTGGGAGCGATTCAATTGATTGCAATGTTGAATAGCCACGGGAAGAAGATCCCAGAGCTATTCAATTCACTGACTTAAGTGCTTCCAGTCCGACTTAACAGTGCATTGTTAAGTCCGACTGAAAGCACTTAAGTCGGTGAATGGGGTGTAGTAAGTATTACCGCCGGCCGCAGCCCGGCAAAGGTGAAGAACCCGATCGTCCCTAAGGTGAGTATCGCTAACCTAATTCTACCCCCTAACCCTAATCCTCCCTTAGGGGTGCCTAACCCTAACCTCCCCCTAAGTGCCTAAACCTAACCCCCCCTTCCCCCCTGTCTAAACCTAAGTGCCCCCAGGGGGTGCCTAACCCTAACCCCCCTTCCCCTAGCCTAAACCTAACCCTCCCAGGTGGGTGCCTAACCCTAAGTCCCCCTGCGGCTGTCCGCGCCTGGCTTACCTTCATTCGGGATGCCGGACGTCGGTCTTCCGACGTATGGTTAATGACAGGCGTCGTGTTTTCGATGCTTGTCATTAGTACCACACCGGGATTAGAGAGTCTGGAAGCCGGCAGTCGGCATTTAGACCGTCGGCTTCCAGACTACATCCCGGTGAATGCGGGTTAACGCAACTAAAGAAGGGTGTTTGGTCGCAAGAACCGCCATTTTCCGACTTAAGTGCTACAGCATGAACAATATAAGTCTGAGAAAACTATGTTGTACTACAGGGGCAAAGATGCAAAATGTAAAACCGGATTTAGGATTTTGAGGGAGGCATGGCCTAGTCCAACTCTAAGCGCAATGTAAAGAGCTGCTCATTGTGTGGTTGCATCTTTCAATCATATGCAGTATTTGCACTGAATGCTAAAAGAAAAAAATGACATTAGCAATATTGTCTGCTCTATGCAAATTCAGGACCCAGACAAAATTTGCACTAATCTAAATCACCCCAAATGTTTTCCCGTCAGAAAAATGTGACATTCCAAAACTGGGGAACTAATGACAGATAAGTTTGAATAGGATTCAAGTTTTAGTCATTCTAGAGCACTTGAAAAGCTGTATATCAATTCCGTAGCATCCGGTGGCATCACTGGGGGCATCACTGGGGCACATCTTAATTAATATTCATGGAGCATGAATAATATTCATGAGGTACTGGCTCCTAGTGAATTTATAGGCCACCTTCTTATGATAATTGATTAAACTCACAAAATGGCTGCCTAGACTGTGTAACAGGTGCACTTTAGTAGCACTTCTGCTGTTCGGAATGCTGCATGCATTGTTTTTACAGTTCCTGTACCCTAGTACAACAGAGACCATATATTTCAGTTCAATATTATATATCAATACTAAGGTTTCAATAGATCAGTCTCTGTGACTGGAAATATGGTGCACTGGTTGTGTGATACCAGCCTTTGTTTCTTTTTACCTTGGCCATACAACTAATGTGACAGCTCATTTTCATATTAATAAGCAAAACTTTCAGAGAAATTAGGTTTTCTTCACAGAAAGACCCCAGTCCATGTTGTTTACTTTAAGACACAATTCCCACATAGATTTTCTTTTTTTTTTTTTTTCAGTAAATAGCAAAATAAGTTTCTTTATAAGCAATGCATTTGAGCCAGTGGTTTCCAGACCTCCTGGGGTTGTGACATCCCAGAGTCCCTGTATTTTTCTTGTGGAGCTACTAGGCCAAAGGTTTCCTATTGATATACACAGCAAAAATTATTAAAGTAAGAAAATAATGAATAGAGGCCTGATTCAGACCCGCTCACGAGCGCTATGCGCTCGCAAGCGGGTTGATGGTGGCCCAGTGCGCATGCGCATGACGGAGCCTGCTCCGTCGTGCGCATGCGCGAGACCCGGATAGCGACGGGCAAACCGTCGCTCCGGGTCTCGTACCAAAGGGGGCGTGCTGTCGATGTTGAGTGACAGCACACCCCCTTTGGTGGGCGGGCCGGTGGCGTGGCTGCCCAGACGGAGGCGTTCCGCAAGTGAGGTCGGCCCCACTGACATCACAAGCGATGTCAGTGGTAGTGCTTTCGGCTCTGTTTGAGCCGAAAGCACTCTTGGGCTTGCGGCATCGAGACCCTACCACAAGGGTCTTGTCGCAAGCCTGATGGTTGCGATGGTCTTGACCATCGCGACCATCATCATGGCCGCTCGCTATAGCTGTGGGTGGTAACCCACAGCTATGCAAGCGGCCGGTCATTCTGCAAAACCAGAGGGCCGGCCCTGATTCAGAGCGAGCGCTCTGTCAGAGCGTCCGGCTCGGAATCAGGGCCAGAGTAACGGCCATTCTTAGGTTCAGCTGTGTGGTGGTGGACATGGTTGCACTCTTTGCCCATGTAGTTTCTGATTGGCAGCCACCAGATGCTGCATATTTTGCTTATGACATTGACCAGAAGAGCAGGAAAGAAAATCTTAAAGAGGTTAAAAATGACAAATGAGGCGGGAGAAGGTGTGTTGCAAGTGGATAGTGGGGCGTGGAAACAGATTTAAAGTGGGGACAATAAGACACATACTGTACATACAAAGGACAGGACAATATGCAAACAGGTTGTGTCATACAAGCTATGCTCAGATGGTATGAAGGACCTTTACATATGCCAACCAAGAAACATTCCCCACACAATTACACGACCACCACCAGCCTGAACCGTTGCCACAAGGATTAATGCTTTAATGCTGTTTACACCAAATTTAAATTCTTACCATCTGCATGTTGTAGCAAAAATTGCGATTCATCAGACCCAGCGATGTGTGTCAGTCTATAACTGGCCAGTTTCGGTGATCCAGTGCCCACTGTATCCTGTTCTTAGCTGGAACCTGTTGTTGTAGCCCATCCAATTCAAGTTTTTACATTGCATAGATGCTATGTATAATACCACGGTTGTAACTCATAGTTATTTGAGTTACTGTCAGGTTGAACAACTTTGGGCATTCTCTCCTGACAACACTCATTACTTTAGCCCACAAAACCGTCACTCACTGGATCCTTTTTGTTTTGCACACTATTCTCTGTAAGCTCCAGGGGCTGCTCTATGTGACAATACCAGGAAATCAGGATTTTCCGAGATACTCAGACTATGCCGTCTGGCACCAATAATCATTTCACGGTGAAAGTCACTTAGATCACATTTCTTCACAATTCTGGTGTTTGGTCTGAGCAATGCCTGAACGTCTTGACCATGTTTGCATGCTTTAATGCACTGAGTTGCTGCCACTTGATTGGCTGATTAGATAATTCAACAAGCAAGTGTACCTAATAGAGTGGCCACTGAGCGTATTATAGTGGCCAGTGGTCATAAGTATGGTAAACCAAATGAATATGGTAAATCTTAAAGCGCCAACTCAGTTGTTCCGTTTTGGCAACACAAAGGGCCAGGAATAGTATAGTGGCAGCATAGAAAGTAGTAAGTGAACACAAAACATAAAAATATGAAACATGGATATGTATTGCGGAATATGTAAACCTTTGTATATACCCTGCTCTTTCTACTTCAGGGTCCATAGGGTATCCACAGGATACCTTGGGGTATAGGTGATGACGTCAGGCATCGGACACCATAGAGTTAAGTTTTCAGCCTCCCAGGATGCACTAGGGTCCCCCTCCTATACCCCGCCCCCGAGCCAAGGCATCTCAGTTTCGTGTGGTGCCCGGCCGGAGTCAGATGCACCTGCTAGAGGGGGGCTTAGAAGTGCCCCTGAAGTTTTCTTCATTGCAGCTGTGGCTGCACATCTGGAAGTACAGCATGGACAGTCTGTACTGACGTCCATGCTGTCTTCCCTACACCCCCGCCGGTACCAGAACGCCGGTCCCGATCCGGGGATGCTGGTAAGCATCTGGGGTCACAGCTAGCGGTGACCCCAGATGTTTTGGACCATGGCCGGATCCAAGGGGGACAAAGGTAAGCAGCAGGGGTAGCACGGTGGGACCCTGCTGAACATGGTCCAAAAGTCCCCAGGCAGGGGGCTCCCTGGGGACTGGCTGCAGCGTGGAGCCAGGTATTAACCTGCGCTTCCACTACCCCCCTGGGACAGCGGACTGCGGCAGAGCGGTAGCGCTGCGGCGTCCCAGGGGTTAAATGCATGCCAGGGGAGTGCGCCTTCCTTTTCTCACAGCCGGCGCCTCCCCCGCTGCACACAGCCCTCTCTGCACACGCCGACTGGCCCTGTGGCAGCGCTCCTCCCCCAGGCCTGCCTCCTCTATGCTCCTCGGTGGCCATCTTCAGAACGCATGGTGAACGCTGCTGGAAGCCTAAGATCGGAGGCATCGTGGTCTGGGTCCCCCCGCATACCTCTCCTCCGCTTGGTCAGGTCTGTGTATGCAGCGCTGTGTCCTACCAGACTCTGTGTCTGTGTAGTTGAGTATCAGCGCTGATAGTGCAGGATTTATTTTTCTGTGCATTGTATGTGACTGTGCTAGCGCTGCTGCCTGTACTTTTGATTTCTTACTGTCAGCCTTATCACTGTCCCTGTTCTTTCTGCTAAAGCCCTTGCGGTGCGGTGCTGCAGGGTGGTCTCTCGCTATACTACCGAGTATTGTGAGAGGGGTCACATACTTTCCACCATCATGTCTGAGAGTGACTTTCCTCTCCAGCTTCAGTGTACTACCTGTAAAGTACCTATAGCGGAGGGGGAGGGTAGCGCGAAGGGGCTATGCCGGCAGTGTTTTTTATTGGCACGGCCAATTACGGTCACAGCACCGGTACAGGAGCCGCCCTGGGCTTGTTTCGCTAAGGCGCTTACAACCTTGGTGGGCCAGTTAGCTCCGCAGCCCGCGTTCTCACAGATGGGATTGTCCCAGCAATCAGTGGTGTCGTCACCCATGCAGGGTTTCCCGAGGCAATTGATGGTACCCCACAGTCTGCCTATTTCCCCTCCCCCAGTCTCTCAGGAGCCTGCGTGGGTTAATTCCCTGACTAGTTGTGTACAGCACTTGTCGGATGTGTTACAAGGGGAGTCTGTGTTGCGGCCACATAAGCGGCCGGTGGCGTCTCTGTCTGCTCCTTATGAGGATGACGAAGTGACGTCTGATGATGAGGAGATTCTGGATCTTTCCGACCAGGAACCTCTCCGTACTAAGGAGGCGGACGCTAGGTCCAAGGTGTATATTCCTGGACTTATTCGGGCAGTCCGCACAGCTTTGGTGATTGAGGACGAAGATCCTCCGGTGTCCAAATCTAAATATGCCTTTTTTAAGGATATTAAGGGTGACGCCACAGTGTTTCCTCTTTCGGGTAAGTTGGTGGACCATTTAGAGGAAGCGTGGAAACAGCCTGGCAAACGATACCAGCCACAGAGGCGTTTGGCGGTGGCTTATCCGTTCGCGGATAATTATTTTTCTAAGTGGGAATCCCCTCCACAGGTGGATTCTCATGTGACACGCCTAGTCCGTAGTGCCACATTACCCATGCCATCCATGTCTTCCCTTAAGGATGCTACGGACCGCAAGGTGGAGATCTGCCTAAAGTCCGTTTATTCCCTTGCGGGGGGGGGGGGGCAGCTAGGCCGGCTATGGCCATTTGCTGGGTTGCCAGAGCTATGGAGCGCTGGGCTGACACTTTGGAGGCGTCCTTCGATTCCGACTGTTCGGCTGAACAGACTGAGTTGATCGGCAATCTCGGGGATTCGGCCACTTATATCGAAGTGGCCTTGGATATCAGTACCCTGGCGTCTCGCATTTCTTCGGCAGCTGTAGCTGCTCGTCGCACCTTATGGTTGCGATCTTGGAAGGCAGACGCTGATTCCAAAAAGGGCTTGGAAGCGTTGCCTTTTAACGGAGAAGTTCTATTTGGTTCGGACCTGGACAAAATTGTAGCCACACTGGCGCCAGCCAAATCGGTATGTCTCCCGTCTGCTGCAGTTCCTTCCGGTTCAGGTATGTCGTTCCTTCGGCCTTATAGGGCCCAGGGTAGGCCTAAAGCACAATCCTTTCCCCGACAGGCTGGCCCCAAAAAATCGGCCAAGCCCCGGAAGCAGGCCTGGAGTACCAGGCGTCCGGCCCCTAAGCCAGATGACAAGCCTGCGGCCTGACGGTCCGGGCCTCCCTTTGGGGGATACCAAAGTGGGAGGCCGCCTGCTGCAGTTCGCCCGGTGTTGGTCAGTCACCACGACAGACACTTGGGTTCTCGAGGTGGTTTCCACGGGTACGCCCTCTCCTTCCGGCACAGACCCCCATCTCGATTCTTCACCACGGGTCTGCCATCAGACCGGATCAAAGCCTTGGAACTGCGGAAGGTTTTGCACACTATGCTCCAGGCTGGAGTTATAGTGCCTGTTCCATTCTCCCAGAGGGGCCACGGTTTCTATTCCAATCTCTTTTTGGTGCAGAAACCCAATGGGTCGTATCGTCCGATACTCAACCTAAAAGCTCTCAACAAGTCTTTGCGGGTGCCGAAGTTTCGGATGGAGACCCTGCGGTCCATCATTCTGGCGCTGGAACCTGGGGACTACATGGTGTCGTTGGACATACAGGACGCTTACCTGCATGTCCCTATTCTTTTACGCCATCAACAGTTCCTCAGGTTTGCAATCCGGAACGACCACTTTCAGTTCCGGGTGTTGCCTTTTGGCCTGGCGACAGCACCACGTGTTTTCACCAAGGTGATGGCGGTCCTGGCGGCTTCCCTGCGGCAGGGAGTCCGCATGTTACCATACTTGGACGACCTTCTCTTGGTGGCAGGATCTCCAGAGCTCCTTCTACGCCACTTGGACCTGTCCATTGCGGTACTGCAACGGCACGGCTGGTTAATAAACTGGCAGAAGTCCACCCTGATCCCGTCTTAGCGGATTCTGCACTTCGGAGCCTTATTGGACTCCGGACAGCAAATGATCTTTGTGACGGGGGAAAAGATCTCTGCCTTGCAGTTGAGGTTGCGCTGTTGTCTGCAGAGCCGCCGGATGTCTCTGCATTCGGCGATGAGGTTACTGGGCTCCATGGTGTCGGTATTCGACATGGTGGAATATGCCCAGTTTCACTCCAGACCTCTGCAGCACCTGATCCTGTCCAAATGGAATGGGCTGCCTCAATCTCTAAAATCCCAGATGATGGTGCTCACTCCGGAGGTTCGCCTGTCCTTAGCCTGGTGGTTGCAGATGACCCATCTCAACAAGGGTCGTCCGTTCTGGGTGGCAAATTGGGTCCTGTTGACAATGAACGCCAGTCTTCGGGGCTTGGGAGCAGTCTCGGGTCCACACTTGTTCCAGGGCAGGTGGACTCAGGCAGAAGCAGAGCTTCCAATAAACATTTTGGAGCTCCGCGCGGTGTTCAATGCTCTCCAGCAGGCACATTGGGTTCTCCAAGGTCACCCAGTGCAGGTCCAGTCGGACAACGCTACCACCGTGGCCTACATAAATCGGCAGGGAGGAACCCGAAGTCGGGCGGCTCTTGTAGAAGTGTCCCGAATCCTGGTATGGGCGGAGCGCAATCTCCCGGCTATATCAGCAGTATTCATCCCGGGAGTGCTGAACTGGGAGGCGGACTTTCTCAGTCGCCAGGACGTTCATCCGGGGGAATGGTCCCTGCACCCGGACGTTTTTCAACTGCTGGTGGACAGGTGGGGTCTTCCAGAGATCGACCTCATGGCGTCCCGGCACAACAACAAGTTGCCGGTGTACGGGTCTCGCACAAGAGACGAAAAGGTGTCTCTGGTGGATGCTCTGTCCGTCCGGTGGACGTTCCAGTTCGCTTATCTGTTTCCTCCATTTTCCCTTCTTCCGCGGGTAATCCGGAAATTCAAACAGGAAGGAGGGACGCTTCTGTTGATAGCTCCCGCATGGCCCAGATGGCACTGGTTCTCAGACCTTCAGGGTCTGTCCGTGGCCAGTCCTCTGCCGTTGCCGTTACGACCGGACCTTCTGTCACAGGGTCCCTGTCTTCACCCGGACCTGACTCGGCTGTCTTTGATGGCGTGGCTGTTGAGACGGCCATGTTAAGGTCCAGGGGTTTTTCCAGCTCTGTAGTGCGAACCATGCTCAGAGCTTGGAAACTGTCTTCCGCGAGAATATACCATCGTGTGTGGCATACGTTTTTCCAGTGGTGTCGGCTGAGAGGTTATGCACCTCGGGAATTTCGTCTGTCTAGAGTACTAGCCTTCCTACAAGCGGGACTGGACCATGGGCTTCGCCTTGCTTCTTTGAAGGTGCAGGTTTCTGCCCTGTCTGTCTGGTTCCATCGTAGGATTGCTACAATCCCTGATGTGCGCACCTTTATGCAAGGTGTTCTGCGAATTCAGCCGCCTTTTGTTCCACCTGTGGCGCCTTGGGATTTGGCTGTGGTCCTGAGGGCTCTCCAGGGACCGCCGTTTGAACCACTGGGCTCAGTGGATCTTAAATGGCTAACAGCTAAGACTGTTTTCCTTCTGGCCATCGCTTCGGCCAGACGTGTTTCTGATTTAGGGGCTCTCTCTTGTAGATCCCCTTTCTTGATTTTTCATGGGAACAGGGCAGTGCACTCGTCCTGAATTTCTTCCCAAAGTTGTTTCCCGGTTTCATATTAACGAAGAAATCGTTGTGCCGGCTTTTAACTCACCTGGTCTTTCAGTGGGTGAGGCCACTTTGGATGTTGTGCGGGCCTTAAGGACTTATGTTGACCGCACTTCTTCATTTCGGAAGTTGGACGCCTTGTTTGTCCTCTATGGCTTCCGTATAAAGGGTTGGCCTGCTTCCAAACAAACTTTGGCAGCTTGGATCCGTATGGCCATTTCAGAAGCTTATCTTCATGAAGGCCTGCCGGTTCCATCCTCTGTGAGGGCTCATTCCACTAGGTCTGTGGGTCCCTCATGGGCAGCACGACGTGGTGCCTCTGCAGTCCAGATCTGCAAGGCTGCCACGTGGTCCTCTGTCCATACCTTTGTGAGGTATTACGCGTTTGACACCTTTGCCTCTCAGGATGCTTCTTTCGGGTGGCGGATTCTCCTTTCAGCACAGGAGCATCCCCACCCTTGAAGGATACTGCTTTGGGACATCCCCAAGGTATCCTGTGGATACCCTATGGACCCTGAAGTAGAAAATATGAGATATGGTAAGAACTTACCCTTGTTATCTCTATTTCTACGAAGTCCATAGGGTTCCACAGGACTCCCGCTCTGTCGCACCTGTGCTGCAGATGGGCTTTACTCTGGTCACCGGTTTTTCCGTCTCCCTCTGGTGAGAATGTGATTCTTGTGTGTGTCCAGATCTTTTTTCTCTCTCTTCCTTCTCCTCCTCCGGCCTATGGCTTGGTACGTAACTGAGATGCCTTGGCTCGGGGGCGGGGTATAGGAGGGGGACCCTAGTGCATCCTGGGAGGCTGAAAACTTAACTCTATGGTTCCCGATGCCTGACGTCATCACCTATACCCCAAGGTATCCTGTGGTACCCTATGGACTTCGTAGAAATAGAGATAACAAGGGTAAGTTCTTACCATATCTCATATTTTCTTCTCCATGAACCAACAACTTTTCTTGTCTTCTAGGATATTATCTTATACCAGGTGTTCTCTACCTTTGGAACTTGTGCCACAAGATGGCATTCAAGGATGTTTTGAGGGTATGCAGTCAGGAAGCCGGCAGACCTAATCCTGACAGCCGGCTTCCCGACTGCTGGTTAAATGACAGGTGTCTAAATCTAGACGCCTGTCATTTTGCCGACGCTGGGAGACCGGCGCCCGGCATCCCGATCGAAGTGATGCCGGGCGCCGAGCGCAGACAGCCGCGTGGGGGGGAGGGTTAGGGCTCCCCCGGGAGGTTAGGGTTAGGCTAGGGGGAGGGAGGGTTAGGGTTAGGAACCCCCGGGGGGAGGTTAGGGTTAGGCACCCCCCTCGAGGGACTTAGGTTTAGGCGGCGGGGAAAGGGGGGTTAGGTTTAGGCACTTAGAGGGGGGATTAGTGTTAGGCACTTGGGGGGGAGGTTAGGGTTAGGCACCCTAAAGGAGGGTTAGGGGCTTAGAAATAGGTTAGTGAATACTTACCTTCGATGATCGGGATTTCCTCCTCTGCCGGGATGCTGCTATTGGGATTCCAACCGCCGGGCAGGGGTCCGGCGGTAAAAATCATACCGAAACCGTTTTGAGTGGCACCCACAGAGTCAGTCCCTCTCCTACTAGGTGTGCTGATCCTCTCTTCTCCACTTCCTTCCCTTACAGGGGAGGTAAGACCCTCTTCAAACTAGAGAACGCAAGCGTTTCCTGCTTACTGATTGAACCCTTCCAGTTAGTGCTGCTCATTGTGTAATAACAGTGCAAAGTTCTGAAACGTCTTTGTCTGCAAATTACAAATTGTCAGCTTTTCTTGAACAAACTAGCTGAAAAAAAGGAAGGACGGAAGCCACTAACGTTTTCAGTACCCATCTATTACTTTTGTAAATGTTTGTTTGTATGTGTTGCAATGGGGGGGACAAACAAAAAATTTTTTGGCTTGTAATGTTGAACGTCTGACATCCAAAGAGAATAACGTTACCTACCCCCGTATTGTACAAAGGTTTTACTGATTGACTTTATTTTTGTCAGTTTTAATCATGAATAATAATCCACTCTCCGAACAACAATTTGGGCAATAACCAAACAGGACGGGGTTGGCATAGTTGAGTGGCTTTGTATCTTATAGGGAAGAGGCCAGGCACAGAGATTTAAAAACAAAAGGCATAATAAGCAAAGGCGTGATGGCCACAAACTTTGGGCCTCATTCAGACCCACTCGCAAGCGGCTGTCAGCTCGCAAGTGGGTCGATGGTGTGCACTGCGCATGCGCACGACGGAGGGAGCTCCGTCGTGCGCATGCGCCAGATGCGACGAGCGAAGGACTTTCCTTCGCTCGTTGTGTCTGATCAAAGGGGGTGTGCTGTCGATGTTGAATGACAGCATGCCCCCTTTGGTGGGCGTGCCGGGGGCGTGCCTGCCAGACGGAGGCGTTCCCAAGGGAACGCCAACCGTCAGAAGCCGGCCCCACTGACATCACTAGTGATGTCAGTGGGAGTGATTTTGGCTCTGATAGAGCCAAAATCACTCTAGGGCTTGTGGTCGAAAAACCCGACCACAGGCTTCTGGTCGCACTGGCAATGGTCGCGATGGTCAAGACCATCGCGACCATCATCCTGCACGCTTGTATGTGCTGTGGGTGGTGACCCACAGCTATACGAGCGTCCAGGAGGACGCTCCATTTTTATGGAGGACGGCCCTCATTCAGAGCGAGCGCTCTGCTCAGAGCGTCCGGCTCTGAATGAGGGCCTTTGTTCATAGCTATCCCAAAAGGGCAACATAAAACAATGGGCCTGATTCAGACCCGCTCGCGCGCATGTGCAAGCCCCGGAGTGAGAGAGAAATTCTCTCGCTCTGGGACTCACTACAAAAGGATGTTGATCGACAGCTCGCCCCGTTTTGTAGGCGGGGAGGAGGGGTGGCTACACAAACGGAGGCGTTCCCGAAGGAACGCCTGCCATTTGTGGAAGGCACCACTGACATCAGTGATGTCAGTGGAGAGCTTCCTGCTCTATTAGAGCAGGAAGCTCTCTGGGGCATGTGACGAACGAGACCCTACCACAAGGGTCTCGTCGCAAGCCCTGATGGTCGCGACCATCGCGACCATCACCTGGCTGCTCGCAAAAGCTGTGGGTGGTCACCCACAGCTTAGCGAGCGGCCAGGAGGCCGCAACAACAACAAAAAAAAAACGCCCTGATTCAGAGCGAGTGCTCTTCAAGAGCGTCTGGCTCTGAATCAGGCCCTATGTACGAAAGTAAATCAATTTCTTAAAAAGTACTCGTAATTTAATTTCAGCATTGTGTACTATCAGGAATTCGCAGTTGCCCTAAAACTCTGTATTTCATGGTCAAATTTAACTTCTACGAAGGGCAAAAGACTTCAGATGAGGGACCAATGATGGCTGAATGCAGCACTCACACTGCTGGGACAAGAGCCTCAGTCTGAGTTATCAATGGACTAGAGCACTAAATTTCATGTTCGATAGCCAGTGGCTGTATAAGTTCACTGTAGGATAGGAAATGAAAGGCTCTCATCCATGATAACACAGGTCGAGGGAATTCAGCCCCAGTGGTGCAAAATCTTTACAGAATATGCTACAAATGGCTCAGACCTCCAAAAAGTTGTCCATTAGATATTTAGCCATCATATAGGATAAATATTTAGTATAGCAATGACCCAAAAGGAGTTTTCACTGTAAACAAGTCACTAGAGAGGGATTTTTATTGTATACTACTAACCACTAGAGAAGGATCTTCACTATATATGTGTTTTTGGGTAAAAAAATTTCTGACCCAAACAGTCCCATCTCTTTGCTAGCTATCAGAAAGGGGTACTAGCCTCCAGGAATGGGTCTTTTTTATACTTCCGGGCCATAATAGGATCTGCTTTGTATACTAGCCACCATGAGAGTTTTCTGTCTTTGTATAAAGGTTTTCATTTTCAGCATTGACTCTTTATATAGTAATCATAAACATAGGTTCTTAATTTTATATAAGGAATTGTCTTTGTTTTGCATTGTGATCATGAGAATGGGCTCTGCTTTGTGTTCTCTTCAGTGGAATGGGATCTGATTCATGTACAGACCACTGCAATAGACTGTTTTGAATAATATGCATCACAATGGGCACTGCTTTGAATGAAGGCTGCCAGAATTAAGTGTTTTGAATAGTAGCCACAGGAATGAGTTTTGCATCTAATTTAGCTATATATTGAATACACTGATAAATACAATGTGCTGGACAGTGATGAGAATAATATTCTGGTCACTGCTCTGTATAATGTGCTGGTGGTTGCAATATGCTATGTCACTGTGATGTTCAGTGGATGTACAGTATATGTATTTTACTTATTCATGCTTGAGCACTACAGAAACTTTTCAACTGATACTGCACTCCGTAATTTAAATAGCCACTCCCCCCCAAATATACAGTACATGGAGCATTGTGTGTGCCAGTCACTTTCTACAGTGTTTCTGCCTTTGCAGAAAAAGGGCTCCCTGCAAAATATTCTCCCAAATGTTGGCAAATACAGTATGTGTGGAACTAGTATGCCCGTGGCAAACATTTCACCAAGTTGTGACCAGAACTATACTATACTGTACATGCTTTATTACATAGGTACACATATACTCATAAACATATTCATATACATATAAAGACACACAGAGACCCCCATGTACATATTTGCACATATATTTTCATATATGCAGAAATATAGGTACATATTCAAGCAGAAATAGAAATACATACACATACACTTATATACAGAAACACATTAATAGAAGTACCTACTATACCAGTTGCACGATGGCTGCAAACTTCATTCTCAGTCTCAGCCCTGCAGCTGGCTCTGCCTCCTCAGTTTCAGCCATGTATTCCCCAAAGGAAGTGGAGAGGAGAGAGAAGGGGAGGAAAGCTGCCTGGGGACGGCGCCTGCGCTTGTTTCATAGCGGACGTAAGCCGATGACGTCAGCGCCATAACAGCCCGGGCAGACAGACCAGTGTGGGATGATGATGGGTCACAGTGGGGTCCAGGATAGTGGCGGCTGCGGGCAGTTGATAAGACGTCATCTGATGATGTCAGCGCTGTGACAGCCCATCTAATAAGCATTACATTTGCTCTGACTTGTAGGGATAGCTTATGTGGGGGGCATGCCTGAAGGTGTTTGCTCGTTCAAGAACTCAGTCTGTAAGTGTAATACTGTTTCCTCATCATCCGTTACAATGGTATCCACACTACAATATTGCTCAGACTCTCCATGAATCAAGAGTCTTTGTTCTTGGCAGTCAGATTCTGAGCTATAAACGTAGCCACGCCCATTTTTGGTATTTGGTGATTTTTTTTTTTTTTATCAATTTTATTCCAATTCTGTAATTTATTGCTGATCGAAATCCATTGCCAAAGAATCACATGAATATCTTAATTAGTCTTTGAGATATTCAAATTCAAAGAGCATTCCGAACAAAGGGACTAAATATATTATATATATTAGATATAAGCTAAAGTATGAGATGGAGCAATTTAGACTTTTGGGCTAGTAAGCTAATGAACAGGGCCGGGTTAACAATGGGGCGGGTGGAGCTGCAGCTCCTGGCCTCCAATGCAAATAGGCCAACATGAACCAGTGTAGTCTAGGCTGTGTTGATGTCGATAGGATTTTTTTTTTCCTGTGACCATCAGCATTGCAAAGCCCAGCCCATTTACCCTGGCCGTCCTTAGCCCTGCACATATCACCTCCGACGACCGAAGCCCCACATATCACCCCAGCTGTCCCAGGGCCATCTCTTCCATTGGGCTTGTTGGGCAGTTGCCCAAGAGCCCGAAGCTTGTAGGGGCCCCTGGGCAAGTCTCTCTGCATGAATGGGAGGTCTGATGGGCATGCAGGAGGGCTTAATTTTATTGACAATTTAAATGTTTTTCCCGTGAATGGGTGGGTAGGGTCCCCAGTGCATTGCTTTGCCCAGGGCCCACACTGCTGTTAAGACAACCCTGAACTGTCCAAAGCCCTGTTCTTTTACGCATGTTTACAGAAGCTCTGCCCATATGCTGAAGCCCCGCCTACTCGCGGGGCATCTGAGGCTCTACTTAGTCACCATCCACCTCTTCCTTGGCAACTGCCGGGCACTTACATTATGACGGAAGTGGAGCCACAGTGGCTGAGCTCCTGGTGGAAATTACATGGACACAGGGCTGCCGTCACATGCATTCACAGGTTGGTGTAATGTGTGTGTAATGTGTTATGTGTTGTGTGTGTGTGTGTAATGTGAGTGTATGTTATGTGTGTGCACAAAATCTGGCAAAACTTTGCGATACCGTAGTTAGTATTTTGTTAAACAGACCTTTACTGCATATATACATCATTATATTGACAATGACAGATAGCAACATTGGCGGACACCAAATTAGCCAAGACACAGTGCAAATTCTTGTTTTATTCTGTGTGGTGAAAAATTGTGGTATTTACCTAAGGGCAGGGAGTATATTAATTATTATTATCCTTTATTTATATGGCGCCACAAGGGTTCCGCAGCAGGTTAGGATGAGTATATTTACTAAAATTAGAGTTTATAGAAGTTGAGATGTTTCTCATAGAAACCAATCAGATTCTAGCTATTATCTTCTAAAAGGTGCTAGTTAAATGTTAAGTAGAATCTGATTGGTTGCTATGGGCAACATCTCCACTTCTAAAAACTGTCATTTTAGTAAATATACCCCCAGGAGTCTGCATTAGCAGTTGAGTGGGATTAGATGGAGTGAAGGTGTTTCTTGTAAAGCAGGTAGTAGATGCACTAGTGCACTTCTCTTTGTGGAGCAAAAATAGGATTATGTTTGGTGGTGCACGTTTATTCTGAGGTAAAGTGCTGCATTTTATGGGCATTCCTTACAGGGTAGATAGGCACACATTTTCACTTCACAGAAGTACTTTTTTTTCGCAAAAGCTCTGAGCTGCTGTGATTTGGTCTCTTCATACACCTTTCATATGATGCATTTTGTGCTTCCCTGCTCCATGCCATGAGATAACCGCTTTTCTAGGCGTTGCCCAAAGTAAAAAACAAAAAACACACTTCAAACACACAAAACTGCCAAATGTAATAAAGGTAGCCTCATTGTCTCTCACTCTCAGAATAATTAAGCAATAAGTAAGACTAAACAGAGGAGTATTTTAGAAGGAAACATCTTATTTAATGAAATGGGTGCTTCTAATGTGAACCTAAGCGCGCTTGTAAATGTGTTTTTTTCAATGATGTCAAGAACATGAAGGCGTTACAGATGTTGCTAAGTTTTCTTTGCTTTTCACGTATGCTCTGTAGTACGGGGCTAAAGCTGAGTAGAACACAAGTCAGCTGTAATTACACCCGCATTGTGTGCAAGGATAGAAATGTGGTTATTTGCCCGGACAGATGTGTCCACATACATTTAGCCTCCTTGCGCATTAAATAGTCCTTATAGTGGCACGGCTCTGTAGGGCAGAGCGTCTTTTTGTGCAATTTTTTTCCCTTAAAAATGTGTCATACTCGCAAAGCGATGCAAATAGGATACACAAGCAGCTTCTGCCGATTAAAATGATATGCAGCATGCCTATATTCTGTGTGCAACTGCGGGTGTATCTGCATGCGAAATGATACGTTACAGTGTCACAGACGCTGACACCATAACGTAGCATTTCGCATGCAGATACTTCCGCAGTTGCACACAGAACATAGGCGTGCAGCATATCATTTTATTCAGCATAAGCTGCCTTTGTGTCCTATTTGCATCGCTTTGCGAATAAGACGCATTTTAATGGAAAAAATGCACAAAAAGACGGTCGGCGCTACCAAGTCACATGGTGCTCACATGTTATATGTAACGCGAATTGTAGTGCAGGGAGTATAGATGCATGTGGACACATCTGTGTGCAGAGTTGAACACATCTATGTGACCACATTGAGGTATCCATACGCATGGTTTTATAGCAATCATCATTATCAGTGGGCACTTGCACCAGCCCTAACCTTGGTGTAACAGGTCCGTCTGATAACCGGCAAATCTTATGTATATTTGCATATGCAGAACTCTGCATAGCCTACTGTTGCATCGCCACACCCTCCACTTGCTCTTGGTTAACTTTGCCTATGTGCAAATTCACCATTACCTCCCAGTTACACTTCTTCACCCACAAGAAGAGATGGGACTGAATATGAGCGGTTCAGTTTTGGCTCTGATCTTCCTGCCAAGTTGAAATCATCTCAGAAGCAAAAACGTAATCTTTCACAGACATCTCGGCACAGATGTCCATGATAGATGGCGTTTTGCCTCATTCCCGAGATCCGAACTTGGCAGGAAGATCCGAGCCAAAACCGAACCGATCATCACTACTCTGAAACACCTATACATGGGTGCATTCAACTACATAGCATGCACAGAGCAAAACGCACAAGATCCGTCTGCAAAATTGATTTGCATTCAACTCTGCCCTGATGTGTGCTATGACTCGAGATATCATCATGGCCGCTCCCAGTTAGCAAAGCTAATGTTACAGAGGTGATCTAAGTCAGTGAATGCTACTCACTCATTTTGACATACATGGATGCCTTTTAGATTGATTATTGATTTCATTTTTCATTGTTACACTTTAATGTTTTTTTTTACTTTTTTAACTGTCAGGTTATTATTGTGTCTTCGAAGAGGTCATATGGGTACATGGAATAGAGTGTATATACTGCACCCTATAGCAACCAAATTGTTTTTAGTCTAACTTAAACCAATCCAATTAAAGCTCATTATTTGTTGCTTGTAATGTATTTCTATGTACATATACTAGGTACATATACACTATGTAGACAAAAGTAATTGGACACCCCCGTGCATACGCGCACGCAGGGGGGGTTTCCGAGCACCTAGAAACCCCCCCTGCACGCCACTCCATCCTCCCTGGCAGTTCCCATGGTGCCCTGACATTGTGGAAGGCTGAGAGATCGGAGCCTGCTGAGGGTGAGTGAGTCAGTGACCAGCGTTCTCTCCCAGACCTGCACCACAGGTGCGTGTAATGTATTACATGTGGGGGAAGCCGGTGGGGGCAGAGAGGTGATCTATAGTTAGCCATGCCAGCGCTTGTGTCAGTGTGTATTTCAGTGAGTGTGTGTCTAGGGTTTGTCAGTGTGTGTATAGGCTTTGTCACTGCAGTTTGTGTGTCTGTGTCAGGGTGTGTGTGTGTCTACGCTTTGTCAGTGTGTGTGTTAGTCTGTGTGTATAGACTTTTAAGTAAAGTGTGTGTGTCTTTGTCAGTGTGTGTCTAGGCTTTGTCAGTGAGTGTGTGTCTGTGTGTATAGGCCTTGTCACTTCAGTTTGTGTGTCTGCAGTGTGTGTGTATATAGGCTTTGTCAGTGTGTATTTGCTTTGCCAGTGCAGAGTGTGTGTCTGTGTCAGTGTGTGTGTGTGTAGGCTTTGTCAGTGTGTGTGTCTAGGCTTTGTGTGTTGGCTTTGTCAGTGTGTGGGTGTGTGTCAGTGTGTTTGTGTCTGTGTCAGTGTGTGTCTGTCTGCGTCTATATGTCAGTGTGTGTGTCGGCTTTGTCAGTGTGTATGTGTGTATAGGCTTTATTAGTGTGTGTGTGTGTGTCTGTGTCAATGTGTGTCTGTATGCGTGTATGTGTCACTGTGTATGTTTGCAGTACCGCCTTTTATTTCTTGGAGGACCTGAAAAGCTCTGCATAAATATAGGCAAGTAGACCAGCACTCCAAATAAAAAAGTTCAACAGCCGGGGTGCAGATCCTAAAAACTAAGCAGATCGCTCAGTCTTGAACATATAGTCAGATACAGGCAGCACTCCTTGGGTACCCAATAATCCAAGCTTGTTAATCCATTACTGTGTAACGTTTCAGATGCAGTTATTACATATTTCGTCATTGACGAAATATGTAATAAATTCATCTCAAACGTTGTACAGAAATGGATTAACAAACTTGGATTATTGAGTACCCGAGGAGTGCTGCCTGTATCTGGTGAGATTTTTTGCCATTGGTTTTGTACCCAAGTATTGGAAACCCCGCTTTCAAAATCCTGCATTTGCCACTGCCGTGCAAGCTAAATGGTGTGTTCTTGCAGCAGACACGTATTCGTGAATGTACAAAAGAGAAGTAAAGAGATGTTCTCGATAACTCTGTGCTCCCTACATTGTTGCAGTTCTACGGAAACAACAAATGTTTTTATCAGGACGACAATGCCACCTGTCATGTTACCAGGGTGACGCTGGGCTGGTTTACAGAAACTTCGGTAACCCGGATGGACTGGCCAGCTGAGAGTCCAGATCTTAACCCCATTGAGAACCTATGGGATGAATTGAAGTGACAGGTGCGTTCTAGGCCGACTCTGCCTTCTTCAGTGTCACAGTTGGTCACTGTACTTTTGCAGAATGGCAAAACATACCTCCTGCTGTTGTCCAGGAACTTGTGGACAGTTTGCCAAGAAGGGTGTCTGTAGTAATCACTGCACGTGGTGGACCTACAAAGTACTGATGTCAATAAAATCTTGTTGATCTATTGCTGTCAGTGTCCAATCACTTTTGTCTAAATACTGTAGTGTAGGCTAATAAATGATGTTCGCTGATGACTAAATTGCTGACAATTGAAATGTCTTCAATGGGTGTAAATTTCTCCATATCTCTAATTAAGTGTTATTTATTACACAGCAAAACATGGCATATTATAGGAGCTTCTGAAATTGATGGTCGTTTTCTCTTGCATTATTCCACTGTAACTAAGCCTCATTCTCAAATCAACTGAGCCAGCGGAAAAAGGTAGTAATAAAGCAGTTACATGCTTTATTATTATTTATTATGTACTACATAGTGCTGAATATGTGTAACACACAACGGGAAGAAGTGTGAATGAATTTGAGTCATACTGTCACATTTATAAAGAAGATTGTGACACAATTGTAGATAGAATCTATTATGCCTACCTTTTAAGTGTTTAAAGAGGACCTGTTACTTCTGAGAAAATGCATTTTACTATACACGGTACTATATAAATGGCCAAAATTTAGTTTTTCTATTCACCCTCCTTTCTGGAGAGAGCATAAAAAAAGAAAACAGCGGACCTGGAATGAGGTAACTTGGTGGTAACTCGGCCTCCCACCTACTGCACTATCCTCACCCCCAGGCTGTTTCCTTTATTTAGCTCTCTTTCCTACTAGGCTGGAGAGCTTTATGTATGCAGGCAGCTGCCTAGGAACATGAATACAGTAGTACGTGGTGACAGCTGTCAAGCCCCGACATTTTCATAAAGAGCTTGTTCTTTTTCAGTGCACTCGGTCAAGCCCCTTGGTCTTATGCCCCCTAGGAGTGGTTTGCTTCAGGTCTTCAGGTCTACTTCCTGTTCACCTACCATTGTAGCTCTGGCTGTGTCAGAGAAAATCTTTCTTCCCCAGTTCCTGGCTACTTTCCTAATGCTATCCCTGTTGAGCTGACCAGAAGGGTTGTACTGAAAGCAGTACATAGCTAAAGTGCAAGAAGGGAAGTGCAGCACTTTGCTAGAGAGAGACTTCCACCTTGCTTGACCTAAGGGAATAGACTATTCAGGCCTTTAGTAGAGAAAAGGTTATCTTTTTGAGTATATGTTACATTCTTATTTATACAGTATTGCTTATATATATATATATATATATATATATATATATATTATATATATATATAATTTATGTATTTGTTTCCACTGCAGCTCCATATATACCACACATTTAAAGATTTCCTAATCTTTGCTGTAATGATCTTAATCTGCAGCTCTCACAGTTACTGTGTTATCTTGTACAAGTCTGTCTCAAGTTCATATTGGAGACCTTGAAGTTTCAGGGCTGGATTGGCATGCTTGCCTCTCACAGTGAGCATGTGCAAGAGCTTAATGGTGCAACTACAGGTACTTAAATTACAATGGTACCTACCACCCCCTGTATGAAGAAGGGCTCTGATATAAATAGATAATAAAAAATCTAATAGTTCACTACATTAAAAGGTATTTTTTTACTAACTACCTATGAGGCACAGGTATTAAAACAGTGATCCTCAATCTAGGTCTCCTTCAGTGAGTCCTGGACTGGATCTCCTGTCAGTGTATGGACACCTTTCTGTCAGCACAAGGTTACACACTCCTCGCCTACTCTCCCAAATTATCCAAAATTGCAAATTTTGAAGAGGCCTACTGGGCTTCAAGGATAGTAGACCAGTTTCCTGGTTCTGGGGTTTGGTGACACGAGTTGCGTTAAATCACATCGTCGTCGTGGCCTTACTGCACAGTGCTGCGATCCGTGGCATTCTACAGCAGAGTTGGGCAGTGATGATGCAATGTCACACACTCTGCACCACCCACATAGACTTGCTGTCCAGGAACTCCCATAGGGAACAATTACAAAGTAGGTAAGTATGCATAATGAGTGACTAGCCTCTAAATTGACAATAGATGTGCAAATTATTTATTGACTGATTTCATCTTTTGTGCGTACAAAGATACTTTTACTCATATCCCCCAGTATGTATTAATTATTCATATGGCACATATGCTACAGCAATATAACTGACAAAACGTGTAGTTTCGTATGTATCAATAGTATATTTGGAACAGAACTTAATTTTACAATAGTTCTGCTCAGATATAGGGGGGTATCCAATTAGGCGCGGTAAATTACCACGGCTAATTACCTCGCCCGGAACTATCCAATTAGCCCCGAAGCCGGCACTTAGCAGGGATTTTGTTTCGCCTGCCTCAGGCGAAACCAAATCCCGACAAGAAGTTATTTTTCCCGATCGCGGCAGAGAAAATACATAAGTCCGCTTTCCTATGTATTTTCATGAGAAAAACAGAAAATTTCGGGAATAATAAACAGGGTTTAATTGGATAGCACGATAAAAAAACCTGGCAAAAAATACCCAAACATCGACAAAACAAAAAAAGTTTTTTTACGGCTGAAATTTTTTTGGAGCTAATTGGAGACTGCCCTAAGCTACGTACAAGTGCTGGCCTGTCTGTTTATAACGGTAGTAGAAGGGGTCTGGCACAGCAAAAGTTCACACTGCATAAGGATATGTAGTACAAAGCTTTAAGAAGTGTCTTGCATATTATCTATATGTCTACAACATGACTTAAGGGTCTATTTACGAAACAGTGTTAGGAGACAGAGTGAAAAGTGTTAAGAAAGTGATAAGGTGCCAGCCAATCAGCTCCCAACTGTCATCTCATCTCACAGGCTGTGTTTGAAAAATGACAGTTGGGAGCTGATTGGCTGGCATCTTATCACTTTCTTATCACTTTTCACTCTGTCTCCTAACACTGCTTAGTAAATAGACCACTTAATGTGAAACTGGTGTCATCAGGGAAAACAGGAAGGGGAATGAAAAATATGTTAGTTGAATTTGGAAAGATGAAATGTTCAAAGTGTGTGAGTCAGCCATAATTATAATACATTAGAACATCTACTCTTGGCATGTACTGCTAGATTGCTGTAATAAAATGCTCAAGTTGTATGGGGTTAAAAGTAATGCAGTATATGGAATTATTTCTTACCGGGGAATAACGTAAGCATTTTCTAGAAAATAGGAGCTTACAGTTTATTATTTTGTTGGCTACACATAGTAGAGGCAGCCATTTTTTTGGTGGAGACAACATTTGAAGGAAACAATATTGATGACAATGTCCGTTCACTAGGAACTTGAAATACCTGTATGACTAAGGCAAAACATTCATCATCAACTTCAAATGGTTAGGTGCCTCTGCTGCCCTGGAAAGTCAAAATAATAAATCATATAAAATTCAAATCACACATACAGTGGTGCTTCAAAGTTTGTGAACCCTTCAGAATTTTCTATATTTCTGCTGAACTTTGGCCTAAAACTACCTCAGTAGATATCCTAAAAGTAGATCAAGAGAACCAAATCAAACAAATGAGACGAAAAAAATTAAACATGCTTTTTTTAAAATTATCCAATATCACATATCTGTGAGTGGCAAAAGTATGTGAACCTTTAGGCTTAGCAGATATTTTGAAGGTGGAATTAGAGTCAGGTATTTTCAATCTATGGGATGACAATCAGGTGTGAGTTTACAACCTGTCTTTTTAAAAGAACAGGCATCTATCAAAGTCTGATGTTCACGACACATGTTTGTGGAAGTGTATAATGCTATGAACAAAGGAGATTTCTGAGGACCTCAGAAGAAGAGTTGTTGATGCTTATCAGGCTGGAAAAGGTTACAAATCCATCTCTAAGATGTTTGGACTCCACCAATCAACAGTCAGACAGAATGTGTACAAATGGAGGAAATCCCAGACCATTATTACCCTCCCCAGGAGTAGTCGAACAACAAAGCTCACGCCAAGAGCAAGGTCACAAAGGAACCCAAGGTAACCTCTAAGCAACTGAAGGCCTTTCTCACATTAGCTAATGTTAATGTTCATGAGTTCATCATCAGGAGGAAACTGAACAACAATGGTGTGCATGGCATTATTGCAAGGAGAAAACCGCTGCTCTCCAAAAAGAACATTGCTGTCCGTCTGCAGTTTGCTAATGATCACCTGGACAGGCCAGAAGAGTATTGGAACAATGTTTTGTAGACAGATGAGTCCAAAATAGCTTTTTGGTTTAAATGAGAAGCATTATGTTTGGAGAAAGGAGAACACTGCATTCCAACATAAAACCTCATACCATCTGTGAAACACGGTAGCGGTGGTATCATGGTTTGGACCTGTTTTGCTGCATCTGGCCCAGGATGACTTGCCATCATTGATAGGACAATGAAAATGTCAGGACATCTGTCCATGAGCTGCATCTCAAGAGAACGTGGGTCATGCAGCAAGACAACGACCCAAAGCACACAAGTAATTCGACCAAAGAATGGTTAAAGAAGAATAAATTGAAAGTTTTGGAGTGGCCAAGTCAACTGTTCTGACCTCAATCCAATCAAAATGGTGTGGAAGGACCTGAAGCGAGCAGTTCATGGGAGGAAACCCACCAACATAACAGAGTTGAAGCTGTTTTGTATGGAGGAACAGGGTAAAAACTCCTCCAAGCTGATGTTCAGGGCTAATCAACAATTACCGGAAATGTTTAGAAGCAATTATTGCTGCACAAGGGGGTCATACTAAATACTGACTTTTGTCACTCATAGATATGTGATATGGGATAATTTTCCGCAATAAAAAAATGAGGATTCCTATTTTTTTGTCTCATTGGTTTGATTTTGAAAATCTGAGGTAGTAATAGCCCAAATTTCAGCAGAAATATAGAAAATTCATAAGGGTTCACAAACTTTTAAGCACCACTGTAAAAACAGGTAAAGAAGATATGAAAATGAGAAAGGTGGTGCAGATGCACAAGGTGATGCCCTGTTCCCGAGATATTACAGTCTAGAATGGACATAGTAATGGTGGGAGGTAATGGGAGCATGGATAAGGTTTTGGTAATGTCTCAAAGTAGTAAATGGGTGGATTATGTCAATGTTGTGGGGGGAGATGACGTGACAACGCAAGGGACTCGATGCATTGAGTGAATCTGAAGCAGAGTTGAGGATGCCACCAAGTAGGCAGGCATGGAGAACTGGGGAGCGTGTGATATAGTCAACCATGAGGTACAGTAGAGTGGGTTTAGTGACATTAAGAGGAGGAAAGATGAAGAGCTCCATTTTGGACATAAGGTGGTGCTAGTACCACCAAGTGGAGATGTCAGGGGCGGAGAGGTGGATTTGTGTGTTGTCTGCACATAGTTAAATAAAGAAAGTTGATGGAGCATATTAATTTACTGAGAGAGGAAATTCATAACAGAGCATGCCAGGAGTAGAGACCCTGAAAGATGAAGGAGTTGCATCACTAGTAGCTCATTGGTCACTTTAAATGTTGTCTTTGTTGAGTTGTGAAAGAGTGGAGGCTTGGTTGCAGAGGACCCAGCAGGGAGGGAGAGAATGTAGGTCAGTTTATTGTATGCAAGTCAAACAATTAGTTTGGATGCAAAGAGAGAGAGGTAGGGACAGGAGATGGGTTCTTGAGAATAGGAAAGATGAGCAGAGGTGGACAGAGAAGCAGGTAGATAGAAAAGCAGTGATGTGGTTTGGTCAACTGTGTAGATATTAGGGATCTAATGGAGGTGTGCTTTATGAAAGACAAGGCAGAATAGTTAATTAGTTTATCTAAGAGAGACTATTACCATGGAAAGCTCAGTGGTTGGAGGCATTGAGCATATAACAATGACACTTAGAAATATGATGGAGACCCTGTGTTAGTGTCTTTGTTGTCATGCAAACATACAGGCCAATCAACGATATCGTCAGAAAGTGCCTGTTCAGAGATGTGGCAGGATGACGTCTCTGAACGATATAATTAATGATATCGTTCAATGTGTACACCCAATATCGTTTGTCCTGCACTACAGAAAGTTCAAGGGAAATCTTTCACCAATATCACTCATCACACACATCATCTAGTGTGTATGAGCCTTTAGTCCAGGGGTGGGGAACCTCTTTTCTGCCGAGGGCCATTTTGATATATATACAGTGACGGTCCACAATCACCAGTGATTACAGCAATGCCTGGAGCATACTGAGGATGCTCCGGGGAGCTGTAAGGGCAGCAGTGTGACCGTCTGAAGCGTCCTAAAGACGCTCCAGGCGGCACTGCTGCATAGATTCTGGCTGCAGGGTGCCATTACCGGCACCCTGCTAACCAGATGAGGCTAGCAGAAAAACACTCCGCGGGCCAGACCTAGGGCCTTATACGGCCCCCGCGCCTGAGGTTCCCCATCCTTGCTTTAGTCTATTACTTTGTTACATTTAGCATAGTGTCCTGTAATCATTGCTGCAAAAAATAAAACACAAAGTTAATGTTTCTCTGTTATTGATTTAGAATGTTATATGGCTGTGAGTAGAAGTGGATCTCACTTAGTAATATCTCTTGCTTTAGTCGCTCAATAAGTCTGCCTCAGGCTTTCTACCTTATAGACTACAATATGAGTTAATTAATGATTAAGCATATAATTTTGCATAGCACTGAACACTGACAAGCCACTGAGCTGCACAGCCTATAATGACCAACTTTTTTATATTTTTCATCTTTGATACATAGCAACTCTATCACTTTTGAAGTTATGTATGAACAATATTTATACATCATTTGATTACTGTTGTGGTTATTGAGTACACTAATGTTGAGTACACACTAGACGATGTGCACCCAGCCTGACCTCGACAGCGACGGGACCCGGTAGGGAAGCCAGCATCGGTAAGTGCATACACTTGCAAGTGCATTCGGCAGCATGGCCCTCTCTAATGACATCCCCCGACAGAGGATGTCGCTGACGACCCGCGGGAGCGCGCATCGTCAGTGACCTAGTGGGTACACTACCCAGCTTTGGAGGGCGATACAGAATGGAACATACGCATGTTTGCACTGTGTGTGCTCTGGAACTGAGTGTATGCAAGTCCTATGCATTCAGTCACATCTCCATTTGCAACTGGGGCGTAACTGCGTTGTAATATTGTTCTCAGGTAGCCACAAACAAAAAAATGGCAGCTGCTCAATCAATCTGGTAGTACTTTTAAGGTGCATGAAAGGGAGGGGTCATACCAATTAGAAAAGGAAGGGGGGTTTAACCCCCTATTGTTCCTCAGCACACTGAATTATACAATATATGAACACTGTATAGTAAAAGAACTTCAGAGATATTGGTTGCATGCATTTGCAAATACATGGGAAGCTGCTAGGCCATGTCACGGCTTCTCTGTCACTAGCAGTCACTAACAATAAGAGGTTCACGTCCAGGGCTCAGAGCATCCCAAAAACATCCAGCCCAGAACCCCCCCAGGGCATCACACGAAAATGGAAAAAGAGTGACAGTACAGTGTAAAGTATAGATGTGTGTGAGTAGTTAATAAGTGTTGAAAAAGAGGTTAAAATATATGTGAAAAAATTACATGAATAAAAAACACACATAAAAGGTGATGTGAAAAGTAACTATGTGTATTAAGTGGTGATGCCCTGAGGAGACCCAGCCAGAGTAGCCTCGGGGGGCCCAACGCCCAAACACTCACCCCAAATGTAATATAAAAATTATAAGGCCTCATAATAAAGGCACATATATATTTTGGCAAATGTAAGGCCTCATGATAAAGGCACATACATAAATGCATCCAAATTGAGAGCCAGCTTACCTGGGAGTCACCCCTGGGAACTCCAACTAGCACTACTAGAACCAGCATGCCCTGCTAATGCTGGCTCATTCATGCATCTCATGACCACAAACAAAAAAATGGCAGCTGCTCAATCAATCTGGTAGTACTTTTCAGGCGAATGAAAGGTAGGGGTCAAACCAAGTAGAAAAGGGAGGGGGGTTTATTAAGTGGTGATTCCCTGAGGAGGCCCAGCACTGTCACTCTTTTTCTATTTTCATGTGATGCCCTGGGGGGGTCCTGGGCTGGACTTTTTTGGAGTGCTCTGCGCCCCGGACGTGACCCCCTTAGTGTTAGGGACTGCTAGTGACAGAGAAGCTGTGACGTGGCCTAGCAGCTTCCCATGTATTTGCAAATGCATGCAACCAATATCTCTGAAGTTCTATTAGTATATAGTGTTCATATATTGTTGCAAGTATAATTCAGTGTGCTGAGGAACAATAGGGGGTTAAACCCCCCTTCCTTGTTCTCAGTTAGGCAATGTTCAGAGAGGGCATGTTAATGGAATTGAGTGCTATCCAGAATTGGACAAAAGTGTAAATACTATGCCTGTTTTCAGACGCTTATTTTGCACCAAGTATACAGTAGTCTGGTGTGCACTGATGATGAGAATCCGTTCGCAAAGATGCTTTACATATAGGTGAATAAATGAATTTATTTCCGTGCATCCAGCAACTGTACCTCAGCACAACGGTGCAATTTTAAGGCCCTCATACACGGTGCAATATGCACCTTGCGATGTGACTTGCGATCCGACGGCCGACATATCGGTCAGTCCCCACACATGGGGTGAACGGGTGGCCGACCACCCGATATGCCGGCACTCCCCTCCCCCACCCACATAGCGCTGCATGGGATCGTATATCGCATGCCCAGATCAAGTGAACATGCAGTAAGATCTGGAGGTGCGATGTATGATCCCATGGGAGCGCGCACTGGCCGATATCATCCCCACACTCGGTACGATATAGCAACGATATCGTACCAATCCGTCGGATCGGCTGCTATATCGCATCGTGTATGGGGGCTTTTAGGCCCAAGTACACCTGTTTCAGTACACCTGCATTGATAAGTGTACTGTCCTTTCCAAATTCTTTTGGCCTGTCTGAGCATTTTGAAATGGCTGATGCATATGTTTGCAAAATTTATTCTTTTAGTGTGCTGATTATCACTTTGTATCAGCCCCTCAGTTATCCCAAAGTTTTCTTTTGAAAAATACCCCTCAGTTTACCCTTATTTATGTATTATATAATTCATGACGGTAAAAGGATATCCTGGTTGTCTTTATTTCAAGCTGTGAATATTGATGTGGTTTCTCCTTAAAATGTGCCTCAACTGTGCGAAATGTATTCTATTAAAACAATTGTTGAGGCAGACCCAAACTCTTATATATGTGAGCCAAAAATGCTCGCCTTCCCTGATCATAATCAGTTCATGTGAAACCTTTAACAAATATGCAATGAACAATTTAATTATTCAGTTTAGTTCTTGTTAAAATTGAGAACATTTTTGTAATGCGATTCAGTAAGACAACACTTTCTTTTATATCTGTGAAAATATAGAAAAAATCTATGGTAGGAGAATACAATATAAGATGACCCTATACTCTTATTGAATTTAAGGCATAGAAGAGTCTTGTAGATTTGAGGAACACGAACGATAAGCTCCAACACTTAACGATATGCTCCATGAGCGATATCGTTAAGTGTTATCCCTTGAACTCCCGGGCTCAATGTCGGTAAGGACATTGAGCATACACACTGCCACATCCCCAAACTTGCAAAATCTGACGATACCGTCAGATTGTCCTGCAAGTTCAGGCGACGGCAGAGATCGTTAACGATCCGCGGGAGCTCGCATCGTTAACGATAGCATGCATACACACTGAACGATATTGAACACCATGAACGATATCTTTCTCGTCCATATCGTTCACGTTATCGTCTAGTGTGTATGAGACTTTAGAAATGTTGATGTTTTGTGATATACTGTATGTAAATGTCATACACATTATGATGATTTGGGCCAGGGTAGGTGCATCTACCAAGAGATGCTAAAAATACTGAAAAGAACAATATGTACTAAGCAACCAAACTTTTAATGGAGGGATGATCTCTGGGGGCAAATTCCCTGTCCTATTTTCCTTTCAAACCATTTCAGATTTGGAATTATGAATATAAGTGTCTGGAACAATTCCTTTACTTCTTACATAAGTGTCCATTTTCCTTTTATATTAAATTCCACCCTGTATATTATAGATAGTGCATTTTATACAAGTTTGTGTCCAGGAGTCTGCTGCATTGCACATGTAAAGGATAAGGGGTATATTTACTAAAGTGTGGGTTTTTAGAAGTAGAGATGTTGCCCATAGCAACCATTCAGATTCTACATAACGTTTATCTAGCACCTTCTAAAAGATAATAGCTAGGATCTGATTGGTTACTATGGGCAACATCTCCGCTTCAAAAAAATCCACACTTTAGTAAATATACCCCTAAGTCTCTTTTCTATATAGCAAATCTCAGTTTGGCCAACTGATTTGCAGAGAGACATAAGAATAATGTTAGACGTGCAGGCCGCGCTTTGTGTAACAGTTATGTACATAGACACCCGTAGATACCCCACTTCCTGTGACTTGTTCAACCTGATGCAAATTATGTAATTTACCTGCATTCCACATTATAACTATAGTCTTTAGAGGTTGAAAATATATAATTGATATATTGAAACTATGAACTTATTTCATATACAGGTGTGCTTGACTCAACAATCTGCCAGCATCAAAGCCCTGATTTTACCAGTCAGCTGTTGGCGATGTAGCTGTCACTTCCTGCCCACCTCCAGGACACGCCTTACATCATTGCACTGCCCGTCACATGTAGACGTCACTAACATAATCACTGCAACAAATAGACCAGAACAACAGTCCAGTGATCTGAAGGTGTGACTGCTGCATCTAGTCAGGGCCGAAACTAGGATATCTGTCACCCTGTGCAAGGTAGCAATTTTGCGCCCCCTCCCTTCCCGTACCTGGATTTTGTCCTTGCTCCTCCATAAGGCAGTGCACTAGTCAAACGTCCCTGGTATAGTGACTTACATTATTCCACACACAATAATGCCCATTACATATTATGCCACACACTGTAATGCCTATTACCAAAGTGCCACTTGCATATTTGCCCGACACCATTTTTATGCCCCACAGTAAGGCTTCTAATTACTTTAAAATTACCTGCTCATTGCCAGGGGGTTTATGCTCGTTGCCAGGGGGTTTCATGCTCGTTGCCAGGGGGATTCATGCTTGTTGCTATGGGGTTTATGCTCATTGCCAGGGTTTACATGCTTGTTGCCATGGGGTTTATGCTCATTGCCAGGCGGTTTCACGGGAGAAGATGCAGCTTTCAGAATCTTCTCCCGGCACTTGCGCTGGCCTAACAGACACTAGAGGTGCAGTAAGGACCTCTAGCATCTGTCTTCTCCTTGGCGGTGGCCATTTTTGGAAGGCCGTTTTCTGACTTTCCAGCCCCCAAGCCACCGTGAGTCATCCCTCTTTCACCCCCTGCATTCAGGCTCCCGGTGCACGTGCACTTCTAGCTCCCCCCTGGTTGCGGCCCTGATCTAGTACATGTGCACACTGACGATGAGGATGATGATGACTAGTAGAAAAGCATATGCTGCCCATGCAGACATTTCGGCTAAAGTTCAGGACATGGGTGGAGGTACACTAAACTTTTATAATTATAATATACAAAAACAGGGTACACTCACTAGACTTGAAATAATCAGCAGGTTCTATATAATAGGTGCCAAGGCACAGCTCATTATCAGTGTATCGGTCCTGGTATGGACCTTTGTCATGCTGGGACAGAAACATGAATGATGAGCTGTGCCTTGGCACCTACTAAATAGAACCCGCTGATTATTTCAAGTCTAGTGAGTGCACCCCGTTTTTTCATTTTTGCACCTGGAGTCCTTGAACTTATTTGGGTATATATTCTTATACGTGAATGTGAACCAACTTTACGTATGCATGTACGTGTGTGTGTGTGTATATATATATATATATATGTGTATATATAAAAACAGAAATCTCAGCACTCACCATATTTCCAAGTATGACAGATAGTGTAGGACCTGCAGAGAAGTGGGGTCCCGTGATGTGGGCTGCAGGCTTTAAATGCATTGATCAATCTATGAACCAAAACCCCATTATTTATTTATGTATTATTGTCAGTGATTTAACAATGGTGAGTGCTGAGTTTTCTGTTTTTATTTATTTAAGCAATGTGGTCACAAGCCACTTGCACCCCATACCTGGGAATGGCGAGTGCAGGTCTGCACGCCAAATCTGGGAGTGGCGAGTGCAGTGGATTTCTGACTATATATATAGATATATATCTATATCTATATATAGTACAAAACTGGCCGGCACTCCACAAAAACTTCAATAATTGCCCGGGTGCCATCCAATGGAAAAAATACCAAACATGTATAAAAAATAACAGCGGCACTCACAGGACTTTGATAAAGAAGACTCACGACACAGCAGGTCAAAGTTCAACGTTTCAGTCTGGCGACTTTTATCAAGAACAAGTTCTTGATAAAAGTCGCCAGACTGAAACGTTGAACTTTGACCTGCTGTGTCGTGAGTCTTCTTTATCAAAGTCCTGTGAGTGCCGCTGTTATTTTTTATATATATATATATATATATATATATATATATATATATATATATATAAATTTGCAATGTCCGGCACTCACTGTAATGCTACTGTAAAATGCCCGGGTGTCCAAGTCCATATGGAATACTATTGTAACCCAACCAAGTAGTCTGCAAAAAAGGGACGACACTCCAGGGCTTTCAATGCAAATAATCCACTATATTCAGAAAAGACAATTAATCCATGTCGACGTTTCAGTGCTGACACACACCTTTGTCAAGACCACATAAAGATAAAACAAATCACACTCCTACAGATATGTTTTATCTTTATGTGGTCTTGACAAAGGTGTGTGTCAGCACTGAAACGTCGACATGGATTAATTGTCCCTTCTGAATACAGTGGATTATTTGCATTGAAAGCCCTGGAGTGCTGTCCCTTTTTGAGAATGAAATAGCGGCGACTATTTCATATTGCAAAAAGTGCTAAATTTTAATCCGACATTTCGGGCACATGCCCGTCATCAGGGATCTGATCTTTTGTATCCCTGATGATGGGCATGTACCCAAAACGTCAGATTAAAATGTAGCACTTTTTGCAATATGAAAAAGTTGCCTAGCGTGCCGCTATTTCCTTCTCTCTTGCATTAAGGTTTTCATACCTATGGACGGCACCTGCGCACATTAAAGTTCTATTCATTACCTATAGAGTGCCGGGGACTTCGGACGTTTATATATATATATATATATATATATATATATGCATCAAGGTGCATAGTGTTATTGCTAAAACTCCGGAAGGACTGAAACGTTGAACTTGACCACTGTTGTGTTGTGCCTCTTTTCTCAAAAAATCTTAAGAGTGCCTCCTGAAAAGAACTTGTATCTACAGCAGGGATCTTCAACCTTGGCCCTCCAGCTGCTGTGGAACTACACATCCCAGCATGCACTGCCACAGTTTTAGCATGCTGTTATATCAAAAAGGTGGCAGTGCATGCTGGGATGTGTAGTTCCACAGCAGCTGGAGGGCCAAGGTTGAAGACCCCTGATCTACAGGATACGTGCGTGGCCCCAGGAGGGCACCAGGGTAGTAAAACGTTTTATTGAGAAGTGCCAGCTTGTTTGTTTGTATATATGTATTGTGGTGAGAGGGGTTGTATCTCACCTGAATTGCCCACATTCTGGTGGAATCAGCTCCCTCCAAGGGAGGCTGGAGTGAAACTCGTACGTTCTACATTAGCAGTGGAGGTGTGGAATTCCAGGTTTTCACATTTACACAGACCCAGCTGGAATAATCACTGCAGCACAGGAAGGGTTTAAAACTCTCACACACCTGTTGCTCCAGGCCCTGATGCTGATTAGCAGCCAGGTTCTAGGGACACAGTTTTGTAGTGCCAGGTTTCGTGGGCTATGCTGGGAGAGCATGGCCAACTGTAGCTGGGACATTTACTTTTATTTTTAAAGTATTTATTTACTTTTAAAGTATTTATTTTTATTTGCTTATTTTCCATTATGTGCCTGTGTGTATCCAGGCCTATGCTCACGTATACTAAGGTGCAGTGTTTGCTGCTATTAAAAAGCCACTGCTTTACAAAGTACCTGGCTGTCTGGAGTCCTAATTTCTATACCCCATGTTACATGTTACAGTATGTATATACAGTATATATATATATATTATATATATATATATATACTGTTGTCGATCCTAGGACAGAGCGGCACTCCGGGGCTACAAGAAACTTATTTAGTATATTCTCACCATTCTCGGTGAGAATATACGCGGTATCTAGAATAATTGATGCTGTTTTGAAGGCAATGGGTGGTTACACCAAATATTAGTATTATTTAGATTTCTCTTCTATTCATTCACTATTACTTCTTTTTTTGAAAGCATTCTTATTTTGCAGCATTTTTTCCACATCTGCCTAAAACTTTTGCACAGTACTGTATATATAGAAATAATGTGTAAGGTGGCACTCGGACAGTACCTGCTTGTCTGCTTTTCTTTATTTCAGAGTGCTATATTGGACTCCATTTGTCGGAAGACCTCAGGAAGGCACCAGGCAAAGTTAATTACAGTATCTGGAGTGCCTCCTCTGACCAGGATGTTATATATATATATACCCCTGAGAAAGTGTGAGTGATAAGACACAGCTCCATCATGACGAAACGCGTAGATAGACACATTGTAGGAGATCTTCAGATAAGCATACATTTTCTTAAAAATTGTACTAGCATTAACATGTTTTTAATGATGGATCTGTGAATACAGGATTACAGTATATGTTTGTGTTTGCTTCCATGCTTTTATGTATTATGGAGCCATAATTAAAAGTACAGAAATTTCTGTCATTGGGACTACTTGTGGAATCTATTCAAGGCATCATAAGCCCAAAATGTATTTATTTACTAGCTGAAGTGCCTGGCGTTGCCCGGGTTTAAATTTTCAAGTTATTAAGTTAGTCATCCCAAACCAATTGCAACCCCTCTGTGAAGTTTTCATTCAAATCCATCCAGTGGAGGGCCCAGAACAGGCTCCCAGGGCCAATGTTCTGCCCAGCATACACCAACAGGAGGTCCGACTGGGACCTCAACCCCATAGTATGCCTACTGAGATATAATTTTACCAATCTGTGAAGTTTTCATCCAAGTCCACCCAGTGGAAGGCCCAGAACAGGCTCCCCGGGTCAAAGTTCTGCACAGCGCATACCAACGGGAGATTCAACCGGGACCTAATCTTCAAGTTATTAAGTTAGGCATCCCAGACCAATTTCCAGGCATCCAGGCCAATTGCTACCCCTCTGTGAAGTTTTCATCCAAATACATCCAGTGGAAGGCCCAGAGTTCTGGTCAAAGTTCTGCCCAGCGTACACCAACGGGAGGCCCGACCGGGACCCTAACCCCCCTTAATCCTGTCCAGGATCCAACTGCAACACCTCACATTGGTTTCAGTCCAATCTTTGCAGGGGTGTCCCAATGCATACTGGGAAAGACAAACAAACAGACCAATTAATTTTATATATAAGATGGTACGGGTTCCTTTGCACTATTGGTGTTATATGCACATTAGTGCACTAGGAGGCGCCCTTGTCCTTTATGTTTAACAGAATTAAGAATTTGGTGTGAATCATTGACGAGGAGCTTTGCCATCCCTTGCCTGTGGAATGGCCTATGCCAGTGGTTCCCAAACTGTGCGCCGTGGCACCGTGGGATGCCTTGGGACACTTGCAGAGGTTCCTCAGGTTGGTCGTCCAGCACCAAATCAAATTATTTATGGTCAGTGTAATGTAATAATGTAGACAAACAGAAGCACAAACCTCTCCACCACCACATAAATTAACCTAAGGTTGACAGTTTAGCACAATTTACTTCACTACATTTTTTTCTGAATTTCTCAATAACAAAGTTTTGGCTTAGGGGTGCTGTGAAAATAATGCTGATACACTAGGGCGCTGTGATACAAAAAAGTTTGGGAACCAATGTCCTATGCACTTTATTATTTATTTATTTAACAATAGAAAAACATTTTGACACTTCATTTATTATTATTTTTGTATACAATTTTTAGTGCCTTATCATGTTTGTTTTATTATAAAGGGGAAGCGTCACTCCAGCATTATACCACAACTAATACAGAGGGTCCCTTTCTAAGATTCTGACGGCTTATGTTATTACTGCAGAAGGCACCCACTATTGAGTTATATATATATATATATATATATATATATATATATATATATATAGACAAGTGTATTGCTGTAATTATTTAGATGGCGGGAGTGCCGCCTATTGTGCAACATCTATCTCCTTTCCCTGCACGGAAAGTTAAAAAGGAGGGCACTGGGTGCAGGTATCACGAACAGCCATTGGAGTGCCGGCCATATGATATATTTAATATATATATATATATATATATATACACATACATACATACATACATACATACAGGGTATTTGAAGGCCCCCTAGAAAAAGCTTGTAAGGGCCCCTATGTACCACCCAATGGTGAATAGTGTATATGACACATATACCTTTGACAAGGATGAATGGCCCCCCTCAGCTCTGGGCTCCATAGCAGCTGCACCCTTTGTACCTTTGGTAGTAACACACACACATAGATAGCTGTATCTCAAAACAGTTTACTTATGTTAGGTTATATTATGAGTTTATATACATTTATTTTGAGAAATGTATGCTAATTTATTTACAACTGCATGAGCCCTTAAGGGGGAATTCAATTCAAAGCTATGTGCCACCGGGCATCACGGCGTTGCCCAGTTGCTCACATAAGGCCATTTACATCATCGCAGACATCATGTTTTGCAAGTGAAAACTTGAAATGCTAATGGGCGCGTTATACTGTCCATCACTTTTAATTGAATTCCCCCCCTATATGTTGACCTGAGAGTCATAGTTAACAAAGTGTATTAGCTTGTAGATGGTCATTGGGGATTTATATTGTGACATTTCAGAAAGTGGCATAAATCAAAAATGCATAAAAGAGTTTTTTTTATTTCTATAGCTGTGCCTGGAGTTCTCAAATAATATCATTTTTTTCTTCTGGTTTTTTTTATATACTCCATTGTTTATAACAGATAGTAGAAATCCTGACCTACCAATACATTTTCTCTTACGTTACATCTAACTGATCATAAAACAAGAGAAACCTTCAGAAGAAAGGTGAGCAATGCTAGAGAAGTCAGAGGTGGTCCCACATGGATGCTTCTTCAGGCAGCAATATTTCCCAGCAGTTATACAGGTCATCTCCATTTTTCCACGGACTGAAGCACAGGAGAAGTAGCTTACATTACTTCTGTTACATTTTGGTTTACCAGGTTGGAAATACATTCCTGGAATTGTCCTCATGACAGATACAGAGAGATTCCTGCACAAATGTCACGGGAGCTTTTTTCCTAACTCACTGTATTTTAAAATGTCCATGTTGTCAGCTGTGGTGTTTAGACAGTCCATTTGACAGTAGTGATAGGGATCACAAAGCAATCTTTTCAATGGTGAGATACCGCAGTGACACATCCCTAATGGCAATAGTGTCTGTGCTTTAACTGTACAGTAGGTAGTACCCAAAGATGAATAACCCACTGAGATGACCCCAATAATCCTCATCCATTAGGCAACCCTGCTTGTGATGGGACTAGGTTTTCCAGTAGTTTAATATTTGGTGCATCTATTCGTTTCACAGTTAAATTAATTATTTGTCACCTGTGCTAATAGTTATGTGTTTTCATAGTTTAAAGCAGTGTTTCCTAAATTCCGCCTTTACAGTCCAGGTTTCAATGATATCCATGCTTTAGCACAGGTGAAATTAATACCTCAGTCAATTTGATTGTACCATGTTGACCAGAGGCGTATTAAGAGAGGAGGGGGCCCATTTGCATTCCCCTTCCAGAGCCCCCCTCCTCTCTCCCCGGTAGCCGGTTGCGCACTGACCGCAGCAATAAACTCTGGGCAATAGTCTGCGCATAGAGTCTACTGTGCATGTGCAGGTCACTGGGAAAATGGTACGGCTGCCATTTTCCCAGCGATTTCCCTACTGCGCATGCGCAAAATGCTTGGAAAATGGCAGCCGCAGCGATTTTCCAGGTGTTTTGTGCAGCGCTACAGCCGACACAGAACTTCGGAGGGGTAAGTATTAAAAAATATGAGTGCATGGTGTGCGGTGTGGGCCCTCCGGACCAGGGGCACGTGTGCACCGCACACCCTGCACTCATTATAAATACGCCCCTGATCTGGACTCAAGCAGGGATATCCTTAAAACCTGGACTGTAATGGCGAAGTTTGGAAAACTCTGGTTTAAAGGGTTGCACGATTTTTTGCCATCCACTGGAAGACACTGGAGAAGCCGGTATTCCTGGCCTGTGAGGGCTTCATATAATATGATACACTTGCACTTACACCAAGTCACTTGGAATTCCAGCTACTTACGTGTCCCACAGCAGATTGATGTCAAATGCATTTAAAATGATTGGACTGCCCCATGCGCTGAAAAGCTAATAGTTGTATTCAGCATGGAATTTAGGGAGAGAATGCAATGCACATACTGAGAACTACTGTAAGCAGCACTCGGGGCGAGAGAGAGTGGCAGGTGATTGGATGTGACCCTGACAATGTGGCACATGATCAACTCGCTTCCAGTCACATTATACTGTATTTTTCGCCAGGGAGGGCCACAGAGTAGCTCCTCCTGGCTGACCATGATATAATAGTCAGTCCAGTTCCTTTATAGTCCCAACTATCACCCTCTTGGATCTAGATGGCTCTGGTGCTTTACCAACTAGTGAAAAACAATGGGTACAAGAAGAGATATACTTTTTTTTTTGCTTACCAATGACATATTGCTAATGTTAAAAACACATATGTGGAAAACACAGTAGATAGCTAACGGCTAGAATAGAGGTGATTGTTTCTTTTTATAATTTCTTGTCTTTTAGACATTTAACAAGCTATGTAGCAGTTCCAAGCGCTCATATAACAGGATACGTTGTCAGAATAATTACAATATATTATAATTTCATTATTTTGTTGTGCTATTTATAAAATTAACTTTCTGGCAACAGCAACTGTTTTGTTCTAGTACAGATGGTTTAGTTCTCAGCGAATAATCTTTCATGTCTCTATTAAAAGCATTAAAAAAAAGGACTTGACCGGTTTCAATATGCAGTCCTTTTTTTATGTCCACAGTCCACCATAGAGAATTACAGGACTTACATACAATGCAAATGTAAAGTACAGACAATAATGCGGAACAGCTTCAGTGCTTGTTCTTCCCCGAGTTCCAGGTTCCAGAATGGAGTAGTCCTGTGACAAGTGGTCCATGGCTGCAAAACCTGGGTCTCCCCCCAAATCTTTCCATCATGCGGTCAGCCTGCAAGTTACACGCATAAGGAATTACGTCTTGAAAACAGCAGATTGATGCTAGGGGCAGAAATGAGTAGTGCTGATATAGGCAGACTGTGCTGAAGCATAGAGTATTGAATGTAACAAATAAACCATGTAATTCTTTAGCCTGCTCTTTTCTTCTCTGGCTAATTGTAACCCTTTCCTTTTCTTTCCTCAATGCCTTATTAATGTATTTTATAGTGGAGATTTTTCCTTGTCAGTATTATCCCTGCTCTGTTGGAAGTGCCAAACAACATGTTGCTTCCCAATTGTATCCATGTTTCATTGTTACACTGTTATGATAACAGCATTGATAGAGCCAACTGCTGTTACAAGCCATTCTACTCATCCAGCCAGGAAATCTATGATCATATCACCCATAGTTCTACAACCTTACCTCAAAACGGCAATTATCTTTTGTCAAGGTATTCTGGACACGTACTTTCTTCTACACTGGGGGCATTGTACTGTAGCGCTATTCAGAGTTTTATAGCTTCAGACTCTTTCTGATTATTTTTAATAGCTGAATTTCCTTTACCGAACAGAGGGCCTGATTCAGAGGTTTAAGCTAATGCAATCGCAACTGCATTCTCTCACGGATCGCAATTGCTAAAATATGCTAATGACCTACAAAGCACAGTCGAGCATAGGGGCAGCCACTGCTGCCTTCTCATATCCGTCCGACGACATGCACCAGCGTAAACATCGGTACCATTGACGCAGATCGGGCAGCCACGCAGCTTGTAAGTAACGTCTGACCAGAAGCAAGCACTGCAGCTCTCCTGACATGCAGAGAGCTCTCATGCTGCGAAGGCGATCGCAACAGGTAATTTATGCACGCCCATGACGCGGTGTTTAAAGGTCAGACACGCCTGTGTTTTTCTAACCACTCTCCCAATACCACCTCCAAACACTGACTACCTGTCACTTACTTTGTGAGTGGTTCCTATGTACGAGAGTAATCACAATGCAGGCAGTGCTGCTTTCGCGCAATCAAGCAATCACTCAATCTGCGAAAATATCGGCTTTAAGTGAATCTCCGAATTACGCCCAGTGTACATAAAGTACAATATTTAAACAAGGCAGCTGTGGGTGTGTTTTTAGACATTGGGCTACAGATAGCATAAGGATTTGCCTGTTAAAATCACATTGGCAAGAAGCAATGGGTTTTATTGAATGTTACCCACAGCCCTGCCATTTAAATCATTCTTTGCTCCAAAAAGTCTCCTATTAATGAAGGATATTTAAAGAGCAAGTCAATCAACTGTGTGATATTACTACTGTATTTATCAAAGGCCACATATTAACTGACTAATGTACGTAACTTGGAGTACTTATACTAGTTATGCACGTATGGCCATCATGCTATATGTCCCCCTTTTGCAGTAAGTTGTGATTTTAGGAGGGAGGTGCTTCTATAACTTACATTATTCTGAGCCATCAGGCGTGCTGTAATTCTCCGCTGAAATACAATGTAGATTGGTGGCTTTATAAACGGGGCAGGTCCAATAATGTCACAGCAGCTACACAGACATGCGCCAATTTGTAAGCTTTTTTTTTAATTAAATCCCTTTAGAACAATAATATTCGTGGTCGTAACTTTAGCTGTCTTTGAAGAAGTAATGATGTGATGTTAAGGTAACATTAAATAATGTATTTTACCTCCATATTCCATACATACAATTTCAGCTTTGGTATTTAGGTTACAGACTATGGTGCGTAAACATACAGAATCATAATAAGCAGCAAGTAAGGAACTTCATTAGTATACAAAACATCTCTATGGGGCATTTTATGCAAAGCAGAGGGATACAGTCAGTACATATTCTTTTAAGTTAAAAAAAATAAATATCCCACTGTAGTTTTGGGTAAAGGAATATATTTATATTTTGTTCAAACTCTCAGCCACCTGAGTCAGCCCTTATTTGGTTAATTGACATTGCACTGCAGGTGACGGTAAGCCAAGCAGATTTGTTTTCATAAAGGGACAGGTCCGATTACCACTCTCACTGTATTGTAGAAGAGGCATTATATAAATGCCAATCACATATCCTGGACCTTATGGCTATTATCCTGGACATTAGGGATCATATTCTGTACATTGGTATAATATGATGGTCCGCATGTGTTTTATGCTGCACATTGGGGGGAATTCAATTGTTCTGCCGGCGGCTTTTTTTCTACGACGCCCGACAGAGCAATTCAATTGTTGCTCTGTCAGGACACGATAGCCGCTGGCATTTCTGCACGCACTCAGGAGGGTGCAAGCAGAAATGTGTCTGAAACACCCTGGTTAGGGCGCGCTAACCGCAGATAGTGCGCCCTAACCAGAAATTAAGACGGGTTTAGCCATTTTAGACGGCTAAACCTCGTCTTTTAGGCGGCGAAGAGGGTGATAATTAATGAGCGCCCAGAACAATTGAATATCAAACTGGGCGCTCATTAATTATCACGCCCAAAAAAACATTTGAATCGCCCCCATTGAGTCTAAGGGGTAAATTTACTAAAGTGAGAATTTTTAGAAGTGAGTTTTAAAAGTGATGTTGACCATAGCAACCACTCAGATTCTACTTAATATTTAACTAGCACCTTCTAGAAGATAATAGCTAGAATCTGATTGGTTGCTATGGGCAACATCACTTTTAAAACTCACTTCTAAAAACTCTCACTTTAGTAAATTTACCCCTAATAAATTAGATATTATTATTTTGTAGTTGTGTAGCATAGACATTCCGTAGGGCTACAGTCTAACTTCAATCTGTTTTCAGGCAGACACCGGCGTTAACACATAAGATCCTATGTGTGAAAAAATAATTGTTTTTGGGCGAATAAGACGGGATCTAATTGAATTGCCCCAAGGCAAATCAAGTGTTAAAATCCCATTTTATTAGCCTGAAATAATATCTGGTCTACTTAAATTCCCAGCTAAACCTTTATTTACACTGTCACACACCAAAGCCTGCATAGATCATATTGATCTGTGCAGTGCTTTGACTCCGCTGCCGACTGTCAACGGATTCATAATTCTATTTGTTAGCAGTCTATTGTAAATGAGGCAATCCGACTGAAATCGCACACGACAGAAACGCTGTCCCAATGCAGGAGCATTAGCCGATAAACGGCTTTTAACGCTCCTGCAACTGTTGGGAAGGTCGCATCTTATGTACTGTTTAATATTTATCGGTTTGAGCTCCCGATCCCATAGAAGCCCGTACACACTGTGCTATGTCTGCACAATGTGTACGCGGCTGACAGGGGGTCTACACTGGGGACAGACTGCACGGCTGATCGGGATAGTTTTACCCAATCAGCCTGCAATCGAGAAAGTGTGTATCCAGCTTAAGTGACAGAGTTTAACAATAACAGGAGCCATAGGTTGCTGCTGTTCCAGTCCATCTCATACGTACCCTGTTAGTCACTTGGAAACATATTTGTAACCCTATATTGTTTAAAGTAACCTGAGTTTATCAGATTGAATTTCAGTTGCACCTCTATAGTATGACAAGATCTAGGATCTTCTTGCTGGAAAGGAGCAGAGAAAGAAATATGCAGGTCTTTCTGTCAGACTGCAGCTTTCTTATTCCAAAACCGTCAGCGATATAAATTAGACATGTGCATGGTTTATCCAGCCAACTCAATATTGACTATTACTGCTACTCAAAGTTTACTTTGGTGAGCTGACACAGACAGAATTTTATTGGCTGACGTTCAGTGCAAACAGTAATTGAGTTTCTGCTGTATGAGAATCTCACTGTGTTGATTAAGATGAAAATGAAGATCTAAACAGAAACTGCCTGCTTAGGAACAGTGGAGCACTGGTTCCTGCACATTAACCCTACTTATGTGAAACACAAATATTCTCCTCAGATTAGACATCTGCAACATTATTCAGCAATAAAGCATTCTGTAGCTTGGAAACTCTATTATTCAGGCCAAGTAATATGTTGCCCAAGAGACATATAGACCAGTAGCGCAAACAGAGCCTTAGAAGTGGGTATATTACATCAATTCCCCAGATGAAAATCCAGGTCATTCAGTTCATTCATGTTTATTCCCACCGTATGAAATCTTATAAACGTTGGCTGGTTTTAGTAATATTCCTAGAGCAGATATGAGAAATATATAGCCTTATCCTGTCTAATGTTTACATGTCATCTTCATGTAGTGTAAGCAGCCATTTTATGATCTGAACCAATATTCAGGAAAATGCATCTTATTTATTCATCATTCATAGTACCCACAAAAATAACCTATGTGAAAAAATTACTTTGTACCTGGTGATTACAAAATACGGTGAGATTGTAATTGGTGCATTTCTCTGCGATACGATCTGTGTTGGAACACTCTCTTGTACAAGTTATATTTAATTCTGGTGTAACAGAAGTGTCTTATGTGGGGTACACACTGGGACATTGGATCGGTTATCCGAAACGGCCAGACGACCGATCCAACGATCGGTTAGATTTATGCATAAATAATTTTTGGACATAGCCACTTACAAATTGTCCACACGATATGTCGGCCAGGCAGACTCCATTTGAATAGGCCTGCCCACTTGTGACGTCATAATTCTGCGGCCGATATATCATTCTGACAGTCGTGTGTACACACTGGCAGATGTGAATGATATATCTGCAAGATATATAGTATCTGCAGTCTTGCACGGCCAATACAATATATCTGCGATAACGGCTGTACGAAGGATATATCATATAGTGTGCACCCAGCTTTACATTGCTGAGTTTTTCCATTTTATATGTGGATATGCTGGAGATTTCTGATACACAGACCAGTAGTCATGTCCACACTGCATAGAGAAAAAAAACAATTTGTATGGAGAACTCACAAAATGCTTCCATGAAGGAGAAAAAAAAGACCACAATTATGCCAGAGCAATGGGTAGATTTAGAGCTTAGGCTAGGATAGGACTCGGGGTCATTCAGACCTGCTCGCGAGCGCAGGATGCTCGCAAGCGGATTGATGTTGCCCCACTGCGCATGCGCACGACGGAGGGACCCGGGTCTCGCACCAAAGAGGGCGTGCTGTCGATGTTGATTGATTGCCCCACTGCGCATGCGCACGACGGAGGGACCCGGGTCTCGCACCAAAGGGGGCGTGGCTGCCAGACGGAGGCGTTCCCATGACGTTCCTAGTGATGTCAGTGGGAGTGATTTTGGCTCTGGTAGAGCCAAAATCACTCCAGGGCTTGCGGCAGGGAGACCCTACCGCAGGGTCTCCGTCGCAAGCCCGATGGTCGCGATGGTCTTGACCATCACGACCATCATCATGGACGCTCGCATAAGCTGTGGGTGGTCACCCACAGCTATGCGAGCGTCCAGGAGGACGCTCCAATTTCATGGAGGAGGGCCCTGATTCAGAGCGAGCGCTCTGGTCAGAGCGTTCGGCTCTGAATCAGGCCCTCAGATCAAAGTTTTGGTTGTTTAGGAGAATGTTCAGTGTGGAATTTGGAATAGTTATATATATTGGGTAAATTATATAGTTAATACTAGTAACAGAGGGCCTAAATCAGAGCCGGACGCTATTTGCGCTCGCTCGTTCAGAAAAAGGGGCCGGATATTTAAATTGAGCGCTCGCTCTTTGCGTTCTGTTGACGCCTCTATGTCTGAGCTAGCGAACGAAACATGCGCTCGCTATTTTGTAAAGACGCCCCCTTGCCGCTCGCACCCTACGTCATCTCCTCTATTTATTAGATTAATCAAGTACATCGAAACACGTCTGAACTGCTCGCAGTGCTTGTGGTAGTGACGTGGCCGATGACGCTGCTTTGCTAATTATGCACACCCTTAAAACGCCCGTTTTGACCGTTTGGCACGCCTGCGTTCGGATCACCACTCCCCGTTTTCAAGCACCTTCCCCTGTTACCACCCACAAACGCCTCATCCTGTCACTCAAATTAGCAGGTACTCGCTATTTTGCGAGCGCTCGATTTACGACCGCACTGACTGGTTGGCGCATGCGCATTACGACCCATACATATGCGCAGTTGTGCGAACATCGCTCGGAGCGAACGAGCGGCCGCTTACGAGCGGCTCTGAATCAGGCCCAGAGTTACAGCCAATGGCACTATAGGAAGGCAGGGGCTTTTTCCCATGCTTGCACTGACAAAATATGTCCTGTGATCCGTTGAGAGTGCATTGGACCATCACATGGAAAAAACTCAATGTGAATGGGACATAAAGGTTAAGATTAAGAATCACAATAAAATTGGGAAGACAGAAGTAAGGTAATTTATGCTAGGCTGCCATAAAGCGTCCTTTGTCTTACTAGACTACCATGTTTATTAAAATGCACACGACACTGCTGGAGTTGAACGCAAGTTGATCAGAATTGTTCCTGTATTGCATACGCTTGGTTCCGAAGCATGTATGGTGCAAAATCACACAAGATACAGTGGCAGATGTATGAAGCTCTGGGAAGTGATAAAACGACCAGCCACTCAGCTCCCAACTGTCATGTTACAGGCTGTGTTTGAAAAATGACAGTTGGGAGCTGATTGGCTGGTGGTTTATCACTCTCCACTTTATCACTTCCCAGAGCTTCATACATCTGCCCCACAGTCTGCAGAGGGGTGTATCGGCCGCCTGATCTTTAATTTCACATATATAATTGTATGGCATATATTACAAACTAACCAAATCATGATGAAATCAGACGTCACTTATTTGTACCATAGTTGGTTTCTGAATATTGCAAATGTAGATGAAACTATAAGTAAACGCTTCTCTATTTTAGCTATGCTGGTCAACTTCTGCATCATAGTGTTTAGCTTGCTGGTCCTATGTTATCTGTGCTAGAGTATGAAAGAAATATGAGTAATTGCTGGAGATTTTTTCAGCTTTTGAGAATTGAATCTTAAAGTTACACAAAGAAGATTATTGGGCCTCATTCAGAGATGTACGCAAACCCGATGGTTTGCATCCGTCTCCAATGTTAGAAGATCAGTGCATGCACAGGATCTGTACTACACATGTGCTGGTTTACTACTGCCAGATCTCTAACAGTTCCCCAAAGCCGCAGCCTGATTGACAGGCTGCCGCCATTTGGGGGCAGATGGAACTGGTCTGCGTTCCCGGAAACATGGGCGTGTCGCCCCCTGTTTAGTGGAAGTGTCGGGGCCAGAGCCTACGTCTTCCGATGCAAACTTCCTGACCTCAGCCGAGCAGTTCCATTGCCCATTCTGAGTAAGCTTAAGCTTACTCAGATAGGCAATTACTGTGGCTGGCTGCATCTTGGCATGCATCAATTGGATCGCAGATGTTGGCAGGAGACATCTTTTTCCTACAAGACGCCTACTGCTACATTACCATAGACGCAGCAGTGACGCTACCTGCTTTCATCTCTATATCAGGCCCATAGTGTCTCCAAGTACACAGAGACTCCTGAAATCATACAACTTGCATTCAGTACACCAGCATACAGTAAGGTGTAGTACTCCTTTTATCCTCAATTCATATAGCATGCCTAATATGATGCATGCAAGATGTCACGACTCCTTCGGCTTTACACTGACTGCGGGTGCCGTTTTAAATACTTACCTGCAAGAGTCGCTTCTTCGTAAATAAAGTATAACAAAAATAGAATGAGGAAAATATAATCTGCTGGAATGAACTACAAAAAAATTTAAAAGTCTTTTAATTCTTGATTTACCCAGTCAAATGCAGTAAGGCCTTGAAGAAAAAGGGAGACCGAGGGCCATTATTGAAGCTCAACCCATTTAGAAAAATCTTACCTACTGCAGTGTGCACTTTGGTGTGGCTCTGAATGAACCAATGTACTCGTCTCCTCTTTCCATCCATCTGGACCTCACCAGGTAATTGTCATAGACACTGTGGGTACACACTTAACGATGTGTACCCAGTTGATGTTTTGTGCAGAAGGTCCCAGCGGGGGTGCCGGCATGGGCAAGTGCGTACACACTTGCCAATGCCGGGAGTGATGACGCAACAGTGAGGGCCATGGCCCCTGGTGATGATATCGCCCGTCGGACCTGCATGCAGGTTCGATGATCGATGACGCTGATGACTCGCGGGAGCGCGCATCATCAGCGACATAGTGGGTACACACTGCCCGATGTGGACGATGTGTCGTGGGATCCACCGGATCGGACAACATATCCTCTAGAGTATACCCAGCTTTAGGCAGACGGTATTGTAAATGATCAGAATATCCCTTAATAAAGCAAAGTATAATTTAATTAATTATAAATTCAATAAGACACAGAGTATAGCAGTTTCCCCATGCAATTTATAGTCTCTATTGAAGGCAAACCATTTTTAGAGACTTTTATAGTTTAAAATATTGTTGATACACATAAACAATGTTTATGCATGTGCGCTGAGCAATACATTGCAGCCTAGCATTATCATTATTTGTAATTAGAACATAAACAAGAACACTTAGATGTCTGTTACATTACAATTGGTGTAGTATAATTCCAGGCGCAGGGGTGGGGAGGAAGGGAAAATTATAGCAATGAGCAACCGTATATGTTGGTATTGTGTATATTGGTTTTTAGAAAAAAAAGGAGCACCATATTTATATCTCTCTGGTATTTCCTCTCCTCCCCAACCCCTGCCCAATATGTCAGCACCTGTAATTATACTGCACCGTTCTGTTATTTACCCTTATCAGGGTTCGGCACCTCTAAACCTAAAGCATTACTCTCCCAAATACCAATAGCAATTTTCCTATTGTTATTATTGTTAGATTTCATAGTACATGTAACAAGGAATATAGCCAAAACAATAGCTGTCTACAACTGTTTCAAATTTCTATGTGAACCAACGTCAATATTACAGTTGGAAGGCTTCTGAGAATTTAATATTCTTTAAAACAGATGCTTGTACTTTTCATTACAGAAATCGTATCTTTTATATTTTTAACTTAAATATAATATTTTCAGTCTAAGTATACATGTAATACAATCTTACAGTAGTGTAATAAGAGCTGTAGTACAAAAGCTGCTGTGTTGCCGGTTGTGCATTCCTGCTGTTGACTCATTGGGGGTGAGTCAGCAGAGAGCGCAATGACAGCGATCATGCAGATTCCCGATTATCGTGAATCTGCGCATGCACCTGGCCCATACTGCTCATGTGCAGTACGGGTCTGTGATCCTGCGAGCAATCCAGCAGCAGTCTGTCAGTCATTGATAGTCTGGGCGGGGAGTGGGCGGTGACGGCCTCTGTTTCCCAAAGCGAAGGCTAGACGCCGCCATTGGGGGAGAGTGGAGAGGCCAGGATCTCCGTCTGCTGACGGAGATTTCCAGGCCTCTTTTACTTATCTGCGGTGGCCGGCTTGCAGGTGCAAACGCAGGATTTTTAAGGGGGGGTTTCTAGTATATATATACACTGACATATATTTACACACATACACACATATATATGTCACACATACATTACACACACACTTACCATGCTGCATGTTGGAGATGGAGACAGGACCAAGCACCATGTCAATAAGCCCCACCCCCTCGCGGAAAAATGCCTCAATTCTTATTCTATAGCATCTTATTGGCTCCACCACCTCCCCATTGACCCGCGAATTGAAGCATTTTGCCACGAGGGGGCAGGGCTTAATAACATGGTGGTGCTTGCTCTCCCCTCTGTCCGGGGGAGTTTCTGGGTACTCAGAAACCCCCCTGCGTGCGCTACTGAGCTTGCATGACTCCATGGTCACTCAGCCACCAACCGAAGGGATCGCAGATGATCTGATGATCAGCTTGGATCAGTAATGCATGCAGGAGGATAGCTGTAACATATTACAGCTATCGCAGCTGCTAACATGTTAGCAGCTGCGATAGCTCCTGCGTCCGCAGTTGAATCACCCCAATTGTGTCAAGCAAAGAGTTGAACAGTGTTGGGAAATGTGAGCCACCAAATTCTGGAGTGCAAAAGGTTGTCAGTCATTACGTTGTACAGAAATACAAGGCCTGGAATATGGATAAACTGTTCTAGATTTTACAGTAGGAGAAAGAGTGAGAGGGAATTGATTTTGTGTGCTCTATTTTCCATGCTTTGCATTACATGTTTATGTAATCTCTTCTGCCTCCTTTGAGGTGATAAAACACTTGTATTACCCCTGGAGGCAGCCCAGTGATATGCATTGCACCAACAAAAAGAGCTATGTAACAGCTTGCTGAACATTAGTATGAAAGTCACAACTTCCTTGTAAATTTCAGACAATTAAAATGATGCTTAAGGGGGAATTTTTAATGCCACAGAACTTACTTCATACTAAAACCAGAACAATTCTAGAACAGAGAGTAGTGAACACATTGATAGATATAAATTGTTGTCATTATGTAGTCAGAAAACATCACTATTTTATGCAAATAGAAAGTAGTATAGTTCTAGCACTGTCTTTCCTCCTTCCCAGTAATGTGCCTCACATATATCCTAATGATTCATTCCCCATATGCGACAGATTGAGTCAATGGCACAGACACTATCGGGAATTCTGTTAACACCTTCATGCCTACACAGCGGACGTCATTTACAATGCAGAACAGGAGGACAGTGTAATGGCATGGAGCTAGATTGAATCAATAACCCAAAGGTTTGCTGGGCCCGGATATTCTTTCATACCACACTGCCGTATATGCACAGTTCACTGTTACAGACCAGTGCAGGCAAGTCCATCTGCTTAGTCTGTGGGCAATATTATACTGTTTTGCCCCATATCATTTGAAATGTAAAGGGGCACAAGTGGCAAATGAGACTACAGTGCCATAGTAGGCCCACTCGCGTAAGTGATTCCATCTTTTCCTTTCTTCTCCTACATTTCTAGCTCTTATAAAATAGTTTTTTTCCAAAAATAACATTGATGCCGCCTTTATGTGAAGTGTCACAGTTTTATATTCCTCTGTTAATGGTTGATACGTTTCCATTTTAAATTGCTCCTACACAGAGTAGAAGGTGCCCTAATGACAGTATTGGCTAAGCACCCATTATCACCACCTCTATGCTCATTTTGACCATGAGCAGATAGCCAATTGTAAAGCACTGGAATATGCAAACGCTATATAAATAAATGGTAATAAATAATAGCCACAATAATGGGTACGATTATTAAAGTGCCCCATCCCCACTGCTTAGAATAACCTCATGCAAAATGTAATATTGTCTCTGCAAATTTGTTCAATTCTGACTGGTCATAAATATGCTCATTGTTACCATCACAATAAGGGTCATTTACAAAGTGCAGTGCAAAAGGTTTTTTTGATGACATGCCTACTTTTCAGCGCTTGCATGTAGAAGTTACCACTTGGGCATCACTCCTTGCTTGGTGTGCATTAGTAGTATGTGTGTGCCTACATTTTCATCAACATGTATAATGTCATTTTCATTTTAGGCTGAAATTATTTATATGACATGTATTATAGAGATATAGGGGTGTAAAAACATTCCTTGCTTTTTGGGAAGGCACACAACATTTCTCCCCCCCCCGTGAATGGACAGATCAGTGGGTCTATTTACCCAGCCCTAATGGCAGATTTTGGTGGCAAAAAATGTAATTTTAAGATCAGGGCTATTTATTAAAGCCCTAATGCCAAAGATATCTCTAACCGTTAACAGAGGATTACTATCGTCCCCGTATATGTCTATGGGGTTGGCAATATTACCCAATTTGTCGAGCTCCAAAAAACTTTTAGAGTTTGTCCCCAGTCTTTTCATGGCGTTAGATACCATTTCCCATAGGGAAAAGCTCCGGTAAAGTGATCTTGATCATCTGCGCATGCACAGACTTTTAATCATGCAAGTGCAGTAGCTTCCTACAAGATGTGAAGTCTTATACCGTTGTATTAATCTAGTGGTGAAATAATGTACTTTACTATGGACAAAGTGATTCGCAGAGACAAACTCTTTTCTGTAGCTGCAACCAAACTTTTATTAATAACTCCATAAAATCAGAGCTAAAAAATGTGACAGAGCTGTTATTTATAAGAGAAAAACCTGATAATCAACAAATAGGTGCCCATGGCTCTTCTTATAATTTTAAATATAAATATTTTGTACCTTCCATTTGCATTTCTGCAGAAATGCATTTCTAGGCCAATGCAATAAAAACCTTTAAAAGTACAAAAGTTATACATGTAATAAAGGCATATACTGTATATCCACTGACTCAGAATTGATTGAAGCCTTAAAGGTTTCAATGAATAAAGTGATGTTTCTAAAGTATAACTGGTTGTACACTGCACTTTGGGAAAATAGGTTGGTTCAGTCACTACATCTCTGAGTGGGTGTGTGAATAAACAATCTGATTTGGAATGGACAGAGTATTTTAGTGTATCAAACATGGGCTTATATCATAGGTACTCATTGTCTGAAAATTGTCGTCCTGCAGTCTTATTGGACTTCCCATGGGTCTGGAAATAGCCCCGAAGGGAATGTAAATCTCATGGGGGAAGCCCGACATGGGACTTAAAATAGGCGTCGAAATACCGACGCCTATCTTAATCCAAAGCCGGAATCCAGAAGGACGCCAACCCGTACGAGGTAAGTCCGGGACGTCTTAGCTGTTAGCCGCACGGGGGGGGGGGGGGGTTAGTGTTAGGCACCCCTGGGAGGAGGGCTAGGGTTAGGCACCACTGGGGGGGGGGTTAGGCACTAAGGGGCGAGGGTTAGGTTTAGGCAGGGTAGCAGGGTTAGGTTTTGGGGGTGGTGGTTAGGGTTAGGCACCACTCCTAGGGGGGAAGGTTAGGGTTAGGCACCACTGGGGGGGTTAGGGTTAGGCACTAAGCAGGGAGGGTTAGGTTTAAGCACAAATGGGGGGCTAGTGTAAGGGGGTGGGGACGGTTAGGCTACAAGAAGGGAGGGTTAGGAGTAGTAGGGGGGAGGGTAAGTATACTTACCCGACCCCGTCGGCATACCGACCATCGGGATGCATCCCGACTGTCGGTATTACATACCCATTCCGCCCCCAAGTTTAGGCAGCTCCAATATACAGAGGTCAACCAGTTGGGTAACCCCTTGTTGTGCATACCACTACCAAACTCACAGTAGGTGCATTTCAAATTTAAAGGCTGTATGATAATATAATTTGCTGAAGAGGGAGATCGTTAACACAGCTGTGTTGCGAATTGCACTCTCCCTCTCTCGGCTTCTGTGTCCGGCTGTTGTAGATAGACTGCGCATGCGGCGCCGGGTCTTACCCCCCAGTGGCACCTGTCGCTGTTTGAGAAAAAACCCAAACATTTATTATTTTTTGTATGTACAATTCCTGGCTGTCGGCACTGACAACCAGGGACAGTGCTGTGTAAGTGCCACGTACCGTTCATAACTTGCCAAACATATATCGGCGCCCCATCAAGGTATATCGGTGCCGATAATGACAGGGGCGAATAGCAGGTGGTACATGCAGGGTAGCGGTAACTGCAGCACATAATGTATGCAGTTACTGAAATTACAGGTAACACTGTGTACACGCTGGCTAAAAACAATAGTGTTTCCCCTCTGTGTATTTATGAGTATGCACCTGAGTATGCATAAGGTAGCATGTTCTTGCTTTGCCTACATTGCAAGTAGTTTAAAATGGGTTGGTTGCCGGCGCTCTGAATCCACAGGTCAGAATCCTTATGCCGGCACCCCAACAGGGTTAGGTTACCAACACCTGTGGTATGTATCCAAACTAGGGGTGAGCGGGTTTGGATTTCTGAAATCCGAACCCCCCCGAGCCCCCCCGATCCGAGGCAGATCCGAGTCAGGCTCGACTTTTCCCGCCTGACTCGGATCTGAAATCGAGGCAAAACGTCATCATCCCACCTTCCGGGTCTCGCGGGTTTTGGATCCTATATAAGGTACCCGTGTCGGCGCCATTTTCTCACTCGGCTGTGGACAGTGAAGAGGGAGGGTGGGAGTTAGGGCTGGCTGGGCTGTGTAGTGTAGTGTAGTGCAGAGTAGTGTTGTGCTGTGCTGTGCTGCGCTGTGCTGCTGTTGTCCATAGGGGCTGTGTCCACTACTTCAAAGTCCATAGGGGCTGGCTGTGTTGTGCTGTGCTGCTGTTGTTAATAGGGGCTGTGTCCACTACTTCAAAGTCCATAGGGGCTGGCTGGACTGTGTTGTGCAGTCAGTTCTCCATAGGGGCTGTGTCCACTCCAAAGTCCTGTGCAGTCTCCCAGTCCTAAAGGGGTGCTGTAGAGTTGTCCAGGGGGTGCTCTGTCCATCAGGGGTGCTCCCCCCAAGTGCTAAAAAAATTATATTTTTTCTGTGTTTGTGAATTGTGTGCGCAGTAGCCGCACGTGCATCAACAAAGTAGTGCCAAGCGTGCGCCTGTGTCATAAGTAAAGGGCCGGCTGGCTTGACCGTTAAAGGGTGCTGTAACCCCCAAAGTACACTCCAAACCAAATAACCAAATATTTTTTCTGTGTTTGTGAATTGTGTGCGCAGTAGCCGCACGTGCATCAACAAAGTAGTGCCAAGCGTGCGCCTGTGTCATAAGTAAAGGGCCGGCTGGCTTGACCGTTAAAGGGTGCTGTAACCCCCAAAGTACACTCCAAACCAAATAACAAAATATTTTCTGTGTTTGTGAATTGTGTGCGCAGTAGCCGCACGTGCATCAACAAAGGAGCAGCGCCAAGCGTGCGCCTGTGTCCCATAAGTAAAGAGCCGGCTGGCTCATTTCTTAAAGGGTGGTGTAACCCACAAAGTGCACTACTCTCCAGCAAAAATAAAAAAATATTTTCTGTGTTTAGCCGCACGTATATATCAAATCGATATAACATAAATGGAGGACCAAACTTTCTCCGATAAAAATAAAATAGAGAAAGATCAAGAACCACTTCCTCCTAGTGCTGAAGCTGCTGCCACTAGTCATGACATAGACGATAACATGCCATCAACGTCGTCTGCCAAGGCCGATGCCCAATGTCATAGTAGAGGGCACATACAATCCCAAATGACAAAGTTCAGGAAAATGACCTTGAAAAAAACATTTAAATCATCTGAAGAGAAACGTAAACTTGCCAATATGCCATTTACGACACGGAGTGGCAAGGAACGGCTAAGGTCGATCCCTATGTTCATGACTAGTGGTTCAGCTTCACATGACGATGGAAGCCCTCCTCCCACTAAAAAAATCAAAAGAGTTAAGCTGGCAAAAGCACAGCGAAGAACTGTGCTTTCTAAGAAGATATCACAAATCCCCAAGGAGAGTCCAAGTGTGGTGGTGGTTGCGATGCCTGACCTTCCCAGCACTGGACGGGAAGAGGTGGCTCTTTCCACCATTTGCACGCCCCCTGCAAGTGCTGAAAGGAGCACCCACAGTCCACTTGCTGATATGCAAATTGAAGATGTCACTGTTGAAGTACAACAGGATGAGGATACTGGTGTAGCTGGCGCTGAGGAGTAAGTTGGCGAGGAGGATTCTGATGGTGATGTGGTTTGTTTAAATCAGGCTCCGGGGGAGATAGTTGTTGTCCGTGGGATGAAAAAGCCCATCACGGTCATGCCTGGGCAGAAGACCAAACATTCCACCTCTTTGGTCTGGCAATATTTCTATCCAAATCCGGACAACAACTGTCTTGCCATATGTACCATATGTAAAGGTGGAATAAGTAGGGGTAGGGACGTTAACCACCTAGGAACATCCTCCCTTATACGGCACGTGCAGCGTGTTCATAATAAGTTACTGTCAAGTTCAGAAACTTTGGCTAAGACCGTAAGCAGTCCAGGAACACCTAAATCCCGTTGTCCTGTTGTATCCAAGCGCCTGCAAACCACACCGTCAACTCCCTCCTCGTCAATTTCCTCCTTAGTCAGGATCGGAAGTAGTCCTGCAGGCCATGTCACTGGCATGACTGACTCTCCTATCCGGGATTCTTCTGGAGGATCCTGCATTGCTACGCCTCCTGCTGCCGCTGCTGCTGTTGCTGCTGCTGGGAGTCGTTCATCATCCCAGAGAGGAAGTAGGAACACCACTACTTTTACTAAACAATTGACCCTCCAACAGTCCTTAGCGAGGAGGATGAAGTACGACAGCAGTCATCCTGAAGCAAAACGTATAACTGAGGCCTTGACTGCTATGTTGGTGTTAGACGTGCGTCCAGTATCCGCCATTAGTGCAGTGGGATTTAGACAATTGATGGAGGTAGTGTGTCCCCGGTTCCAAATCCCGTCTAGATTCCACTTCACTAGGCAGGCAATACCGAGACTGTACAGAAACGTCAGAAAAAGTGTCCTCAGTGTCCTGAAAAATGGCGTTGTACCCAATGTCCACTTAACCACGGACATGTGGACAAGTGGAACAGGGCAGACTAAGGACTATATGACTGTGACAGCCCACTGGGTAGATGTATCACCTTACGCAGAAACAGCAGCAGCGTCACCAGTAGCAGCATCTCAGAAACGCCAGCTCGTTCCAAGGCAGGCTACGCTGTGTATCACCGGTTTCAGTAAGAGGCACACAGCCGACAACCTCTTAGAGAAACTGAGGGAAATCATCACCCAGTGGCTTACCCCACTTAGACTCCCCTGGGAATTTGTGATATCTGACAACGCCACCAATATTGTGCGGGCATTACATCTGGGCAAATTTCAGCACGTCCCATGTTTTGCTCACACAATAAACTTGGTGGTGCAGAATTTTCTGAAAAGCAACAGGGGCGTGCAGGAGACGCTTTGGGTGGCCCGAAAAATTTCTGGTCACTTTCGCCATTCAGCGACTGCGTGCCGAAGACTGGAGCGCCAGCAAACACTCTTGAACCTGCCCCGCCATCACCTGAAGCAAGAGGTTGTGACGCGGAGGAACTCAACCCTCTATATGCTTCAGAGGATGGAGGAGCAGCAAAAGGCTATACAAGCCTATACATCCACCTATGACATAGGCAAAGGAGGGGGTATGCACCTGACTCAAGCGCAGTGGAGAATGATTTCCGTGTTGTGCAAGGTTCTCCAGCCCTTTGAACTTGCCACATGTGAAGTCAGTTCAGACACTGCCAGCTTGATTCAGGTCATTCCCCTCATCAGGTTTTGCAGAAGCAGCTGGAGAAAGTGAAGGAGGAGCTAAGACGGAGCGATTCCGCTCGGCATGTGGGACTTGTGGATGAAGCCCTTCATTCGCTTTGCCAGGATTCCAGGGTGTCAATCTGTTTAAATCAGACCACTACATTTTGGCCACCGTGCTCGATCCTAGGTTTAAAGCCTATGTGGTGTCTCTCTTTCAGGCCGACACAAGCCTGCAGAGGTGCAAAGACCTGCTGGTGAACACACTGTAAGCTGAAGCGGAACGTGACACGTCAACAGCTCCTTCTTCATTTTCTCCCGCAACTGGGGCTGCCAGGAAAAAACTTAGCTATCCTATGCAACCCGCTGGCGGTGATGCAGGGCAGGGAGGACCAAGTTTGGACATCTGGTCCGGACTGAAGGACCTGGCAACAATTTCTGACATGTCTACTGTCACTGCATATGATACTGTCACCATTGACAGAATGGTGGAGGATTACATCGGTGACAGCATCCAAGTAGGCATGTCAGACAGTCCATACCTGTACTGGCAGGAAAAAGAGGCAATTTGGAGGCCCCTGTACAAACTGGCTCTATTTTACCTGAGTTGCCCCCCCTCCAGTGTGTACTCCGAAAGAGTGTTTAGTGCAGCCAGGAACCTTGTCAGCGAAAGGCGTAGGAGGTTGCTTCCACAGAATGTGGAGAAGATGATGTTCATCAAAATGAATTATCAGCTCTTCCAGGGAGACCAGCCTCCAGAACGTATAGAGGGACCTGTGGTGGTGGATTCCAGTGGGGACGAGTTAATACTCTGTGAGGATGAGGATGTACACAACACTGAAGAGGGTGAGGAATCAGTGGATGAGGAGGATGAGGATGACATCTTGCCTCCGTAGAGCCAGTTTGTGCAGGGACAGATTAATTGCCAGCTTGTTTTGTGGGGGCCCAAACGAACCAATCATTTCAGCCACAGTTGTGTGGCAGACCCTGGCGCTGAAATGATTGGTTTGTTAAAGTGTGCATGTCCTGTTTATACAACATAAGGGTGGGTGGGAGGGCCCAAGGACAATTCCATCTTGCACCTCTTTTTTTTCTTTGCATTATGTACAGTTTGGGGCCTAGTTTTTCAAACTGCCATCCTGTCTGCCACTGCAGTATCACACCTAGATGGGTCACGTGTTTGTGCCGCCCACTCGTGTCGCTTAGCATAGTCATCCAGCTACCTCGGTGCAACCTTTTGGACATAAAAACACTATTGTGAGGTGTGAGGTGTTCAGAATAAGACTGGAAATGAGTGGAAATTAAGGTTATTGAGGTTAATAATAGCATAGGAGCAGAAAAACCTACAAATTCTGTGATTTTAGCAGTTTTTATGCTTTTTTTCAAAAAAATACAGATCCAAAACACAAAACCCAGAACCCAAAACACGGAAGGGTGGTTTTGGCAAAACCAATCCAGATCCAAAACACGAAGAAAGATCCAGATCCAAAACCAAAACACAAAACACGAAAAGTGACCAGTGCACACCCCTAATCCAAACCCTCCCCCTACCCCTACCTCTCCCTCCGCACTGCCTAAACCTAACCCTCCCCCCTAGTGCCTAAACCTAACCTCCCCTCCTAATGCCTAATCCTCTCCCTAGTACCTAATCCCTAACCCCAGTACTTACAGTCGGGATGCCGGCGGTCAGAATGCCAGCACTGGGATTCTGACAGGTGTCAGGATTCCGGTGCCGTCATTCTAAGCACCGGCATCCCGACTGACGGGATTATAACTACATCTTGTTTAAAATAAATAGTTGCATGATATCAGCTGGGTGTTATCCAGTGATTAGCAGTCTATGGGCCTGATTCAGAGATGCACGCAATGCCGATATTTTCGCAGATGGAGCGATTGTTTGCCATTGCGCATGTGTGTAAGCCTCACTGCACAAACGCAGCAATTGTTTTGCGACTACGTTCACACACAGGATTCAATCGCGAAGTGAGTGACAGGTAGTCAGCGTTTGGGGAAGGTAACGGGGAGTGGCTAGACAAACGCTGTTCTATGGGCGTGCATAAATTAGCCACTGCGACCTCCTTCGCAGCATGGCGCTGTGTTTGAGACAGTTGAGACTTGCCGCATATGCTGTCCGATATGTGTCGATGTTTACGTTGGTGCGTGACATCAGACGGATATGAGAAGGCAGCAGTGGGCATCCCTATGCCTGGGTAAGCTTTGGAAACATTCGCATATTTTCGCAGCTGCATTCAATGCAAAACCGGAGGTGTGATTGTCACATCACTGAATCAGGCCCTGAGTTGTCAGATCAGACAGAACATGCATTTACCCTGTATGGGAAATATTCCCAACAACTGCCAAACACCTGGCTCTCTGTAACTATATTGAATTCTTAATTGAGTAATGTTGTTTGTGGTCTTTCGGAAACGAATAAAGTGAAAATTAGCATGTGACTCACTAATCACAGCTTAGACAAGGGGGATCTAGCTCTTAACGCTAGGATAAATGAAAAATGATTTCTGTTCAAAGGACAATGGTAATTTAATGATCACATACAGTATGTAATTAAAACAACATAGAAAACATATCAATTCACAATGTGCAGAATGTGGTACTCCAAAATGATTAAAATCCAAATAAGATCTGTGACAGACCCAGTTAAAGCATAAAAATACCCTTCTTCAAAGGAAAGGGAACATATATAATGGATGATGAAACGTACCCAAGTAGTGTGCAATGGGAACTCTAGGTCACTGGTTCCCTTAAATTCCAGATATTTCTAGGGGCTTATACACACAGAGGGTCTCATTCAGACCCGCTCGCGAGCGCAGGATGCTCGCAAGCGGGTCGATGGTACCCAAATGCGCATGCTCCCTCCGTCGTGCGCATGCACGAGACCCGGATAGCGACAGCCAAGCTGTCGCTCCGGGTCTCGCACCAAAGGGGGCGTGCTGTCGATGGTGAGTGACAGCACACCCCCTTTGGTGGGCGTGCCGGGGGCGTGGCTGCTAGACGGAGGCATTCCCATGGGAACGCGTACCGTCTGGGTCCGGCCCCACTGACATCACTAGTGATGTCAGTGGGAGTGATTTTGGCTCTGATAGAGCCAAAATCACTCCAGGGCTTGCGGCAGCGAGACCCTACCGCAGGGTCTCGTCGCAAGCTCGATGTTCGCGATGGTCTCTATCATCATGGACGCTCGCATTAGCTGTGGGTGGTAACCCACAGCTATGCGAGCGTCCAAGAGGCCGCTCCAAGTTTAGATAGGAGGGCCCTGATTCAGAGCGACCGCACACCTGCTGCCAGGGGTCCCAATGGACATTGCTTGGTTACGTTTGATCAAACGGAGGTTCTGTAAAACATATTGCTGCATACTGGTATTATCTATTTATCCCTTCTCTATATTGCATATATGTTTTGCGATTATTTTATATTTTATGGTTTTGTTTTTAAATATATGTATACAATTGTTTTTTGTATATATTATTCTATTAAAATAAATGGACCATATTTTATAATATATAATCTTGTCGTTGTATAATCAAGCATTAAAAAAACATGCAGAGCTTAACGGACAGCTGTTAGTGTATGAAAATTCCCATGTTACCATTCGCTGCATGCTGCTTGTTCATAACAACTGTTACTATCCAGTAGAAGCCCAGCTTCCAGCTGTCTGTCAGTGTTATTGTGTCCAGCACAAATACATCTGTCCTTTTGGCTTAACTGACACTGAAAGGAAGCGTTTATTTAATAATGAATAGGGGATAAACACTAATATAATTTCAGAAGCATAATTAGACCTCATACCCGCTGGTGGTAATGTTGGTGTTTCCCATAGCGACCAATCAGATTCTGTCTATCAGTTTCTACAATGCAATAGAGAAACGATAACTAAAATCTGATTGGTTGCTATGGGAAACACCTCCACTTTTACTTTTTAGAAGCAAGAGTCAATCTATCTTGTGTGCGTCAGCCAGGGTGTACCAGCGATATGTCTGTGAATGACGTCGTTCGCAGACATATCTCGTCGGCTGTGCTGCACAGCCGATGCCCAATATATCTGCATATCTGCTGTGCATACGGGAGGTCAGGCACCACCCGTACACTTGCAGCAGAGGCCACTGGGAGGGGGGCACGACATGTCCCCCGGCCAGCGGTATCCGCAGCCAGATGACAGATGATGGTTGTTCAGTGTGTATTAACAACCATCATCTGCAGATATATCTGTTTGGTGTGTGCTCAGCTTAAATCTACCCTCTAGTGTCTGTCACTCAGGGTGTCCTACACATTGGGCCTGATTCAGACCCACTCGCGAGCGGCTGTCCGCTCGCAAGTGGGTCGATGTTATGGACTGAGCATGCGCACGACGGAGGGAGCTCCGTCGTGCGCATGCGCCAGACGCGACGAGCGAAGGAAAGTCCTTCGCTCGTTGTGTCCGATCAAAGGGGGCGTGCTGTCAATGTTGATCAAAGGGGGCGTGCTGTCAATGCCTCCCTGTCGGGGGCGTTCCCACGGGAACGCCTACCGTCAGAAGCCGGCCCACTGACATCACTAGTGATGTCAATGGGAGTGATTTTGGCTCTGATAGAGCCAAAATCACTCCGGAGCTTGCGGTTGAAAACCTCAACCGCAGGCTCCGGCTCGCAATTTCGATGGTCGCGATGGTCACGACCATCGCGGCCATCACAATGCACGCTCGTATAGCCTGTGGGTGGTGACCCACAGCTATACGAGCGTCCAGGAGGACGCTCCATTTTCATGGAGCCCGGCCCTCATTCAGAGCGTGCGCTCTGCTCAGAGCGTACGGCTCTGAATGAGGGCAATTGTTCACTTATAGCACTACCATTGAAGTACAGAGGAGAGGGCAGTGTTTCTGGAGGGCAATCCGGCTGTCCCTTACATGCCACAGTCTGCTCCTACTAGTTTTAACCAGAGAGCCCTAACACTACCAAATATTTATTAATACAATAAGTATTTGTTATTGTAATTTATTTTAGAGCAAGACAGCTGCCTAATCTAATGAATACCACATATTTTTATTTGTTTCTCCTAAATCAGACCTGGACGGTAAGTGGCATGAAGTCATTTAGTCTCAATTGAAGGTGAAGGCTGTTCTGTACAGTGGGAATTAGACTGTGGAGTACAAGGTATGACTCAATAGGGTTATTACAAAAACGTCTCTTTTTTTAGAAAGTAGCCATACAAATCCTTTTGATCTCTCTTAGTTTAAAATATGTTTTGCAATTTAATTTGGACAATTTAATATAGTGACAGATAAAAAGTGACATTTTCACACAAGTACAACTAGTAGGGTGCCCAAAACACACACACACACACCATCCCCATTTGAGAGTTTGCCATTTAAAGTTTCCAATTTTCCTACTAATGGCACAAGAGCCAGCAATGTTCTGGGGTATTTGTCAGACAATCAAACAGACATGAAAAGAACCCAGCTCCCACAGATAGGTTTCATGATAGATGATAAACATTTCAGTATCCCTGCTAAGGTTTCAACAGGATAACAGACATGAAACAAGTCTACCAAGGGCATCAATTCCTACAATATGAAACCCTAAAGAGAATTTCATGTATGGGGTTATTTGTCAATGTCTTTACGTTTAAAAAATAGAACTGAACAATTGCTGCATCCATTGTGTGAGAAACACGCTCACTTCAATGTGACACCTTTTTATTATTAGGTACTTTGTTCCTGCTCCTTTACTGCAAATACACCTATAGGCAATCTGAAGTAGGGACGATTTTTTGGAGGGTAGGGCACAGAGAGGAATTGAAAGCCCAAATATGCATTTAGCTGGAAGGCTGGTGTGTGTATGGCTATGGCAGGGTTTGTCTGGGTAATGAAATGTGTACTAATTGTTTGCATTATCCTGGACAGCGTCCTGCACGAGTCCTACTAGACATCCTGCATGTATACTAAATGTGCAGATAAGAAGTGGGACATGTCATCCACTTTTCGGGGGTGTCCAGGGATGGGGGAAGTTCTCCCCCCAACCTGGCATCCATAAAATCATTGGCACCCATGTTTTAAAGAGGGTGGTCCCCTCTTTCAAATTATGTGGCTCCCTACTAGTTATTGTTTGGTGATCACAAGTGATCTCTGGACAATGTTGTCCTAAAGAAAATGGGAATCGGTATGTGATGCCGGCAGTCGGGCACCCCTGTCAGAATCCCAACACCGGCATACCGACATGGCTAGCATACCGACACTTGTTGTTTGGTATGCTAACCCCCTCTCTCTACCCTAACACTCCCTTTTTGGTGCCTAACCCTAACCCCCCCCCCCCCCCTAGTGCTGAACCTAACCACCCCCTCCCCGCACCCTAAACCTAACCCCCCCCTTAGTTACTAACCCTCCCCCTAGTGCCTAACCTTAGCCCTGAATCTTAACCCTCCCCCTACCCTGCTACTTACCTTCGGTATCCCAGCGGTCAGGATGTCGGCACCAGGATTGTGATAGGCATCGGGATTCCGGCGCCAGTAATACTACTGCCAGCATCACGGCCGCCTGGATACTGACTATATCCCAGAAAATGTACGTAAGTGGCCTCCCTTAGCAGCTATTGTTTGGTGATTACCTGTGAATAGCAGACAATATCACCCAACACTACGGAAATAAATAATTTTACATAGATGGAGGAGGGGCACATGTGCCCTATCACCCAAACACACATGGATGCACCCTGTCTTGAAAGAGGGGAGTCTCCTCTTTCAAACAATGTGCCCCCTCAGTAGTTACTGTCTGGTGATCATCAGACAGTAAAATAAACAGTACACAAAAACATAACATTTTCCAGAGATAGGGGATAGATCTATAGATCTAAAGCACATATCTCACCCATCTTGTGTCAAATAAAAAAAAAATGGTCCCTCAATTAATGCAGTAGGTTGTCTAGTTTATAAAATGTTAGGCCTTTTTTGGGCTAATATATATTTTTCCTAGTACAAAAATGCATGTTTAATTTTTTTTTCAAACCGCACATAGGGCCTCATTCAGAGGCAGTCGTAGGATGCAAGCGGTCGTTCTGAAACAGGGCGGCCGCTTGCATCCTGACCGGCCGCCTCCATGTCGGTCGTTAGGCTGTGGGTTAACACCCACAGCTCTAACGACCGCTAAGGATGATGGTCGCGATGGTCAAGACCATCACGACCATCGGGGCTTACGACGAGACCCTAAGGTAGGGTCTCATCAACCTTAAGCCCCAGGGAGCTTCCTGCTCTGTTTGAGCAGGAAGTTCCCCACTGACATCACTGATGATGTCAGTGGGGCCGCCCCCAAACGGCAAGCATTCCGACAGGAACGCCTCTGTTTGGCCGGGCACGCCCCCGGCCCGCGCAGCAAACGGAGCGAGCTGTCACTCAACATAGACAGCTCGCCCCGTCTGCTACGAGACCCCTAACGACGGATCACCCGTCGTTAGCCGGGTCTCGCGCATGCGCACGACGGAGCCGGCTCCGTCGTGCGCATGTGCACTGGAGCGACATCGACCCGGTTGCGAGCTCGTAGAGCTAACGACCGGGTCTGAATAAGCTCCATAGAGTGCTGCTTTTGACTATTTTGGAAAGGAGGATTACTGATGAAATCCTTTCCAGAACAGTATAGTATATCTGTTGTTTAGTGAGTGAGGCACGTATCAAGGGAAGTTCTAATGCTGAGCAACTAAACTTTTAAAATAACAACACATAAAATAGCTTTGCCCAGTGATCAACAGCTTCAGCTGACATAATAAATCTCCTTTGGGCTACAATGCAATTAAAAGAGAGAAAGCAGCCCTTTTCTTCCACAACAGTAATAAATCAGTCTATGGACGGACTTCAGACACAGACAACATGACTTAAAGATCAAGTAAAGCAGATATTTGACACTAATATATCATGGCTGTGTATAATGGCGCTGAATAATATACATCAAATAGCTCCAGAATTTATACTTAACTCAATATGTCAATCATACTCTCTCCAAGTCCTCAGTCGCAGGTGGCCATGTCAGTAGGGGGGGAATTTGCTAAAAGACCACGTGAGCTACACCTTGTTAGACGTGCTGTGGATGGTATACGTTTAGGATGCCGGCGGCCGCAATACCGACCGCCAGCTTCCCAACTCCTCAATCCCAGCTAGGGTTAAATGACAGGCGTCAATACCCGTCATTACCCGATCGAAGGGATGCCGGGCGCCGCGAGCGGAATGCCGCGGGGGGGAGGGTTGGTTTAGGGCTCCCGGGGGGGGGCTTAGGGTTAGGCACCCCCCCAGGAGGTTAGTGTTAGGCTAGGGGAAAGGGGGTTAGTGTTAGGCACCCCCGGGGAGAGGGTAGGGTTAGGCACCCTCCGGGGGACTTAGGTTTAGGCAGCGGGGAAGGGGAGGTTAGGTTTAGGCACTTAGAGGGGGGATTAGGGTTAGGCACTTGGGGGGGAGGTTTGGGTTAGGCACCCCTAAGGGAGGGTTAGGGTTAGAGGGATAGGTTAGGTTAGTTAGTACTTACTTGGGGACGATCGGGATTTCCAGCGCTATCGGGCTGCCGCTGCCGGGATCTCCTCCTCTGTCGGCCTGACGCTGCCGGGATTCGAACTGCCGGCCATGCGGCCGGCGGTATTACATACCGATTCCCTGTGGATTGTATACCTCTCAACATATAAGGGTCTATTTACTAAGCAGTGTTAGGAGACAGAGTGAAAAATTATAAGGTGCCAGCCAATCCGCTCCTAGCTGCCATCTCACATGCTGTGTTTGAAAAATGACAGTTGGGTGCTGATTGGCTGGCACCTTATCACTTTTCACTCTGTCTCCTAACACTGCTTAGTAAATAGACCCCATAGACATGCAAAATCACGACTATATTAGCCACACACCTTAACTGCTCGAACCAGTGCCCGATCCGCCCACAATACCTACTTAAAGAGATACTCCCCCCACTTTCTTGTAAGCTCTACCCCTTTTGAGGCTTATGACTCTGGACTGTGCAGCCAAAATTGATTCCAGGGACAGGGCTAGTGATGTCATAGTAACTCTGTGTCAGCTTATTAGCCTGTATCCGATCTCCCCAGCTGTCTGTAATGAAGTGAAACAGAGCTGCAGTGGAACATCTGGCCAACACTGACAAATTCATTTTATCTTCATGTTTCATATCTGAATAATGGGATTTCGGGATCATATCAAAACACAGCTGTTGTGTTGTGATAGCAAAGCTTCCTCTCTAAATTCACGTCAGGGTAACCGACACAAAGGGAATGTACGATTACAGGAAGGGTTAAACGTAGAAACGAGACAAAACAAATTTCAGAAGAGCCCAGTTCTGTCTATTAATCTCCCACATTCCTCATGCAGTGGTACATTTGTATAAGCAGAACAATCAAATCACCATGCGAAAATGTGTACAAGACCACAAGACAAGTCTTTGACAATTTGAAACGCTGGTATCAGCTCTGGCAGGAAAATACATAGGCGCTTCTGAATTTATTGTCATGGAAAAATGGTATGACCTAATTTTAGTTTCACAATTCAGCTCTATTGTATGCGTGGTGCGTGAGATTTCCCCTTCCCTAAAGGGATCATCTCATTATCCTCTTTTAATTAATATGGTGAAATGTAAATAATATGCAGGTGTAGGATCTCTTTTCCTGAATGCTCGGGGCTTAGCTTTTTCTGGATAACTGGTTTTACCTTTAGTTAAAACATTGTGCATAAAATCAAATCCTTTTTTTTATTATTATTATTATTTTTTTAAGAATGACGCTATATTCCTGCACACTGCCCTGCATTGTCCTCTGTGTTACGTTATGTAGCAGTGCTCCTCCGAGTGACTGTAGGAAGAGGAAGCACTTAGGGACTGATGCAGGGTTACATGCAAGTCGTTCACAGTTACACTCGTATTGTGTGCAGGGAGCTAAGGGACTGATTCAGAGATGGGCGAATATAGCAATGGCCGCCACGTACGGCTTTGCTAAAATATGCAAAAGCCGCAGGAGGTGTCTTAAGTAAATAGAAGCCCACTGCTAGCTTCCGTGATCCGATGCTGCACCCGAAGACGCAGGTGGCCATGTTAGTAAGGAGGGACTTTGCTAAAACAGCAGGCACCACGTGAGCTGCTGTACACCATCGGATCAACTTCATAAACATCTGACATCTGAGTAACCCTCAGGTAACTCAGGATGTCCGGCAAAATCACACTCCAAGGACACAGATGTCAATCATGCTACAGCACCGGGGCAAAGCGAGCGACATTGCAGAAACAGATCTGCAAATGTGCAGTGCGGCTCCTGTTCTCCTGTGCAGTGCAGCTCCTGTGCAGTGCGGCTCCTGTGCACTGCGGCTCCTGTGCAGTGTGGCTCCTGTGCAGTGTGGCTCCTGTGCTCCTGTGCAGTGCGGCTCCTGTGCTCCTGTGCAATGCGGCTCCTGTGCTCCTGTGCAGTGCGGCTCCTGAGCAGTTCGGCTCCTGTGCAGTGCGGCTCCTGTGCAGTGCGGCTCCTGTGATCCTGTGCAGTGCGGCTCCTGTGCTCCTGTGCAGTGCGGCTCCTGTGCAGTGTGGCTCCTGTGCAGTGTGGCTCCTGTGCAGTGGGGCTCCTGTGCAGTGTGGCTCCTGTGTAGTGTGGCTCCTGTACAGTGCGGCTCCTGTGCAGTGCGGCTCCTGTGCAGTGCGGCTCCTGTGCTCCTGTGCAGTGCGGCTCCTGTGCAGTGTGGCTCCTGTGTTCCTGTGCAGTGCGGCTCCTGTGCAGTGGGGCTCCTGTGCAGTGGGGCTCCTGTGCTCCTGTGCAGTGCGGCTCCTGTGCAGTGCGGCTCCTGTGCATGCGCAGATCTGCATACATCAGGGATTTACGTGAATTTCAAATTTATGTAAATGTCTGAATTAGGCCCTAAATCATGATATTCGCCCATATACAAAGATGTACACATCTCCCCACCTCTAGACTTAGGGCCGTATTCAATTAGAGGCGAAAAGCCATTTTCCGCAAAAAAGTATCGCTGATTGTGACTTTTCACCAGTCGGAAACTTATCTCCGTATTCAATTACAAAGACTTTTCGCGTACGTGAAAACGCAATGCAATGTAATAAGCGAAAAAGATTAGCCTATGAATAGGTGGTGAAAAAAAATGCAGAATTGCGGTTTTGGGGTACAAACGTCGGGAAACCACTCAGCACCCTTGGACAGCCCCCCAAAGCATAACTGCATAAAAAAAACTAAAAAAGAGGAACACCCCAAAAAATTACTTTGAAAATGGGGGGTACAAACATGTAAACTAGTGAAATAGACTTTTGGGGGGTCTACAAGTATGGGAGAGGTGTTTTTTTGATTGCAGGTACTTGCCGAAGGTGCGTTTTTTTATGTTTTTTTAAACTTCACTTTAGTGATTATTAAACCATGCTAGCACCCATTTTCATGTACCCCAAATTTGACAGGAATACTTATTTTCTTGTAAAAAAACTGCTTAATGCTATTCTTCACCATTTGTGCAAAGACGCTATATAGAGTCAATTGACAGCACTTAAGTACCCCAAATAGCTTCAGTAGGGCTATTCGGGGGCATCTATACTGATCCCCAATGTTAGTGAATCTTTTGGGGGGTGTAAGGCTGATTTCCCCATTTTTGACAGCACTTTCCGCCTGTTTGAGTTTCGCCTGAATGCGTTTTCGTGTCCTTTGAAATTGAATACGGTGAATAGCAGGGGCGCGCCCAATAACTTTCCACAGCCAAAACACGCAATGTAGGCTGAAAGTGCGGCAGGCGAAACCTTTCTGACTTTTCGCGGTTAATTAAATACGGCCTCAGGGCCTGATTCAGAGCCGGACGCTATTTGCGGACGCTCGTTCATAAAAAGGGGCTGGCTATTTAAATTAAGTGCTTGCTCTTTGCAGTCTGTTGACACCTTATGTCTGAACGAGCGAACAAAACATGCGCTCACTATTTAGGAAAAAACGCCCCCTGGCCGCTCGCATCCTACGTCATCTCCGCTATTTATTTGATTAATCGAGTACATCGCAAGGCGTCTGAACTGCTCGCAGTGCTTGTGGTTGGATTTTCCTACCGCAATCATGCGAACAGTTCAGGCTAAAAGACAACCAACTGACGTGGATGATGACGCTGTTTTGTTAATTATGCACACCCTTAAAACGCCCGTTTTGACCGTTTGGCACGCCTGCGTTCGGATCTCCACTCCCCGTTTTCAAGCACCTTCCCCTGTTACCACCCACAAACGCCTCATTCTGTCACTCAAATTAGTAGGCATTCGCTATTTTGCGAGCACACGATTTTCGACCGCACTGACTGGTTCGCGCATGCGTACTAAAACCCATGCGCATGCGCAGATGTGCGAACATCGCTCGGAGCGAACGAGTGGCCGCTTACGAGCGGCTCTGAATCAGGCCCTCAGTTTCATAGCTATTATCAGTGCGCAAATACACCAGCCCTAACCTTAGTAGGTGCGTCTAACAACAGAGGTTTCTACCTAACACTCAGTGCCATCTACACACCTTCACTAAACATAGCCTACAAGCCAAGGCCGCATTACCACCCATTTAAGCCATTTGAACCACCAGTGGAGATGCGACTGAGATGTGGATGACTACACTCAGCTACGAAGTCTATGCAGTGCTAAAAACACGTAAGACCCGTCATCGTTCCTTTAGTGATTATGGGCAGCAGTCTGTCAGGTGTTTGATTCTGACCAAGGTGCAATGTGTCTGGAGTTAGTGTTCTCCCCATGGGTCTGAACTGTGTGAATATCAATACAATGTTGTAATCATGCATAACAATCCATTTACTATGGAAATTCTCTTAAAACATTCATTTGAAATAGCCCTTATTGTATTAGGTCTAATTTGATAACATTAGGAGTTAATGGAGTTCATGATGAAAATAAGCTAATTTATGTTAAATGGTTTTGCATGCAATTTTACTTTGCTGTCGGTAGGAACCAAGGGCCTGATTCAGACCCACTCGCGAGCGGCTGTCCGCTCGCAAGTGGGTCGATGTTATGGACTGAGCATGCGCACGACGGAGGGAGCTCCGTCGTGCGCATGCGCCAGACGCGACGAGCGAAGGAAAGTCCTTCGCTCGTTGTGTCCGATCAAAGGGGGCGTGCTGTCAATGTTGATTGACAGCACGCCTCCTTTGGTGGGCGTGCCGGGGGCGTGCCTCCCTGACGGGGGCGTTCCTAAGGGAACGCCTCCCGTCAGAAGCCGGCCCACTGACATCACTAGTGATGTCAGTGGGAGTGATTTTGGCTCTGATAGAGCCAAAATCACTCCGGAGCTTGCGGTTGAAAACCTCAACCGCAGGCTCCGGCTCGCAAATTCGATGGTCGTGATGGTCTCGACCATCGCGACCATCACAATGCACGCTCGTATAGCCTGTGGGTGGTGACCCACAGCTATACGAGCGTCCAGGAGGACGCTCCATGAAAATGGAGCCCGGCCCTCATTCAGAGCGTGCGCTCTGCTCAGAGCGTACGGCTCTGAATGAGGGCCCAAGTCCTGCTAGTACTGTAGGTGAAATATTTATAGCACCCTTGTTGCCTGTACACAATGGAGGTGCCCATTTTGAGAATGTGATAACAAGTGTCTCTGTAATGTCACAGGTGGATCCTAATGGATTGATAGGCTACATTATCGTGTATGTTGTTCCAGCCAATAGAAGGGCTTCTACAACTGTGTATGAAGTGCAGGTGTTGTTTTTTTATTATTATTATATTGTACCCAAGATTTACACCTGAGTGGGAAGGTGGTTGCTTTGTGTTACTGTTGAGTAAGTGCATTCTGGTAACTATAAATGTGGCTGGTACATTGTACAAAAAAGAGCAAAAAGAGAACTTCATCTCGTGAATCTCTCAACTTTTGTCTCACCGAATACTCCATTTTGTGACTGGTGTCACTTCTTTATTGCACAGCGCTGCAGGATATGGTGGAGTTATACAGAATAAATAAAGGCTCATAATAGTAACAATAGGTCAGCCTTACCGCTTGTTTATAAGGTGCTACAAACCAGTGCAGTCAGCATAACACATCACACATACAGTAAATACAGAACAAGAACATGTAAAGTTGAGCGAGATGGTACAGACATGAAACAGAGAGTAGATAGAGCTATCAGATAAAATATCAGCTACTGTAATAGTACCAGTGATATATGGGGATTGTATGTAGTGCCTGCTTACGGCGTCAACCCATGTAATGATGTGGTTGGCCTTAGTACCACCATTAATTTGCGCTCACGTCTGACATTATTGTGGCTTGTTTATGTGGTACGAAGATGACTACATATGTACTTTGTGTGTGTCTGACAGCATTTACAAACCTTCCTGGACATCTGGATTGCTTTGAAGCCATGCACATCCGGTTTTGCTGCCGGGCCAGTTAGCCAATATTGGCTACGTAGAGAAACGTTATCGTGAGTGTTCACCATCTTAAATAGGGAGCAGCATCCGCGGTTTACCTGACTCCAGTTTTGTCACCTTATCTACTAATGGACCTATCTGATTTTGATTATACCAGAATAATCACATACAACTGTACACCTCAAACTCAACGTAAACAGCATTCATTTCGTGGAAAGATCCTCATTTAGTGGAACAAACCATTTTAACAGTTGGTGCAGTCTCCTCCTGATGTGTGTATCATAGTAACCACAATGTACATACTTGTTTTCATTATATGTTTCCTATCCCTTGGTGCAATATATAATAAAGTAACAGTTTTTAACAGAATGAATGAAAGTAGTTTTAGATGGAAAGGTGAGAGGAATGTACACAGATTTCTCTGACGATGGGGGAGGTGCACTAAGCCTTGGAGAGTGATAAAGTACCAACCAAACAACTCCTAACTGCCACTTAACAGGCTGTGGGCCTGATTCAGTACGGATCGCAACTGCGATTGCAATAGCGATTACGCACACAGTCTCACTTCGAAGATATGTTAATCCCCTGCGATCGCTATGCCGTCGCAGCACAACATAAGACAAAGACACAGAAAATATGATAGAGCATGGCGCTGGGTTGCCAAGAAAATACTCAGACTGTAAATAATTGTCCAGATAATGACGTCTTTTGATGATGTGACGTTCACGCTGATTCCAGTTCATGAAGAAGAACACATGTAGAATAAACACAATAAAAATACCATTCAAGTTCTTTTCCACAAAAAAAAACTCTGGACAGTAAAGACCATAAATATAGGTCTAAAGATAGACTTAGAATAATGAGCGTACCCCACTCACTATATAGTAGGGGGTGTGACAGCTCATAAAGGTTTCTCAATCTTCACCCAGTAATTGGTGCAAAGGCAGGTAATGAGAATGCGTACCCAGACTCACATCGCAATTCACTTTCACATGTGTGTAAAGGTATATTTTCTGTTGGTATCCAATGTTCATCCACTCTGAAGCTTAGTTCTTATTCCCGGTCAGAAAGCGTCCTTCCACCAACGCGTTTCGATCAAGATGAATGATCTTTTTCAAGGTGCAACATAAGGACGCCCACCTTACCTTACACACATCCGTAATACTTAGCAAGACTGCAAAACCATCAGTAACATGGAGTACCATCGCAGCCACACGCACACTTGCACAAGCTCTGACCGCACTCAGGAATTGCTAACCTCGTCGCACGCAGTAAGTACACAAGCTGCGTAGGGTATCGCAGTGGATAATTTATGCACCCCCATGCAACAGCGTTCCAACGCACTGGCACGCCTGCGTTTTGCCAACCACCCCCTAGTCACCACCCACAAATGGTACTTCCTGTCAATCACTCTGCAATGGGTCTGCAGCGTAGTGTTCGCGCACTGTGATGCATACGCATGTGTAGAACACAACAATCGGCTGATTGCGTGCGTAATCACAGTTGCGATCCTTGCTGAATCAGGCCCTGTGTTAGAAAAATTACAGTTAGCACTTGATTGGTTGGTACTTTATCACCCTCCACTTTATCACTTTCCAAAGCTTAGAGGACCTTCCCCACTGTAGGCAACTGGATTTCACTAAACAGTATTGATGGAATCCATGGACTGAGCTCGCCCCCTGAGCTGATCCCAGTACATTGGTTCTACCGTACGTCACGTCTTCTGGTTGGACTCCTCAGTGTAATTGATTACATTTACTATTTTAGGTGAATAATAAATTTAAGCCATGTGTAACCCGTGTGCTCTTCATCTGGTAAACTGCTCCATGTTCCAATTTCATACATTATGTAATGACTAATACTGATATTTATGCTGGCTGACCCGCGGCTGTTACACTGTGTCATTACTTTCATTATTACACATTGGGCTACTAATATACTTTTAATGATTTGGGAGATTTTAAATGTGTTTTCCCTTTTCCCTTTGATGGCATGGACTCATTTGCGTGTTGATGATTACCACTCTTTTGCAGGTTTTATAATACTTGCTTAATGTTAGGTCTGATAATAAGATTTCTATGCGTTGAAAGGTTACACTTTTTTTGTATTGTATTGATGTTAGTTAGGCTTCCAGTTGTATGCTGTTCTTTGTATGATGGCGAAAGAGTGCTATAAAAATAAAATTATTATTATCTTTATTATATACTTCTAATTGTTATGGAGATACATTTCATTCATCACCCAGACAGAGTGGTAATTTTATCATAGGGAGAAGACCTCAAAATGTGGGTTTCAGATAGAGCTTTTCCCTATTTTTTAAACCCTGATGATGGCACTGGCGATCCCCATCATGGCAGTGCATGGACCTTCTGATTGCTCTCATCATCTCCGAGAAATCTTATTTAAAATCTTATTTAAATAAATTATTTTTTCAAACTTACTTTGTAGTTTTTTGACTATTTTTTTTTTCAACTTTTTAGATTTTTTGAAGAATCTGCACTGGAAACCAATAACCATTTTCCTAGTGCAGTGCGCCTGGGTGACTAGGCAATGCTGGATCAGGAATGTGCAGAAGGGATCCCGATTGGCCAGTAAGAGGACCAGTGACTGGGCATCATTGCTGTTTAGTGTAGCATCACTCGCCTTCCCCGGTGATCTTTTAATGATAAACAGCAATAGAAGTTTTTGAAGATATGTGATATTTGGTGAAAGAAAATCATTTCTCTCACCCTTCCTTGTTAAACAGACCCTTAAGTACTAAGTACTCATTATTCTTTTTGTTCTACTTTTGTAAGTGTAAGATCACATGTTGTTTGTTTCCCGTCGATCATATTGGGATACAGTCAGTATCCTGGCGGCCGCGATGCTGGCACTGGTATTGCCGGTGCTGGACTCCCTACGCCTATCACGATCCCGGTGCTGACATCCCAAAACCAAAGGTAAGTAGCGTGGTGGGGGGAGGGTTAGGTTTGTGCAGGTTTAGGGTTAGGCACTAGGGGGAGGGTTAGGGTTTAGCACTAAGGGGGAGGGTTAGGTTTAGTGTGCAGGGTTAGGGTTAGGCACTAATGGGGGAGGGTTAGGTTTTGGGTGTGGGGAGGGGGAGGTTAGGTTCAGGCACTAGTGGGGGAGGTTAGTGTTAGGCACCAAAGAGGGAGGGTTAGGGTAGGGAGAGTAGGAGGGTTAGCATACCGAACAACAAGTGTCAGGATGCTGGTGTCGGGATTCTGACTGCCGGCATCCCATACTGATTCCATCATATTTTATTACTTATTAACTACATTCTGAAACTCGCAAAACTCACTATTTCTGTCCCCTGACTTCAGTCTGATAATGAAAGTCACATGCTGGAGTATGTTATTAATGAGCAGCTATAATGGTATTATGACACCAGTCACAAGTGGAACCTTTTAGATTTTTACTTCCCAGTGGGTTGTTTTCTCATATTACGGAAAGAGTATAATCCACCTTCATAAAATGTATTTTAGAGATGATTGCAGAGTATCCCTCTCTTTAGTAGCCAGAGTCGGCTCTATCGTTCTGCAAAGGCTTACATGCTGAGAAGCCATCTACCTATACATTTGTGTCAGTTTGACGCTCACGCATTGCGTTCAAGGTCTGCTGACCAAGGCTTGCCTTTCAGTTTTTGTTTAAATATTTAGTTTTATTTTAGAACTACTTAAATCAGATTTTTGAACACGGTCGGACAGGCTTGATCGTTTTCTAACTAATCCAAATTTTTTAAATACTAACAAATTCTTGCGCAGATTCCATGAACCCGTTGGAGAAATAATACTCGGCCTGCACAGAATCTCCAGCCGTGCATATATTAATATTAGCGAGCAAGGAACTTTAAATACAGTTTATTGTTAGCATGACGTGTGTACTCACAAGTATATAAAAGGATAAAATCTTTTCCTCTGTAAGAGCCTCTTCATTGTATCTATTGGTGGAACCGACCCATTAGACTGAAGCTCTGTTTTACATAATATTTCATGTTTTTTTTAATATTTCCACTGTTCATCTCCTGACAATGAGGCAAGTACACAATAATAAACAGCTTCACTAGACCTTGAACTTCATGTTTACATACTATACATCACTGTACTACATCATTAATTAGCACTGCATGGTAAATATGACAGGGGTCAGCCAGTGGCATCTCTGTGGGTTTAATACACATTTGTATATTTTATACATGGTTATTTAGACAAACCATTTGATTTAATAAAAATACCCGCATTCATTTGCAGTGTGACATTACACGTCTGGATGAACACAGTGCACTACAATTATAGTCACCACTTACAACTCATCTGACAGCACTTCGCACAACATTAAACATATTGAGTACCACATTAGGCAGCTCACACAATTACATCCACGTGTCCCCCTTACTTACTTTGGTCATTCACTTAATACAGGTTCATGGGTACTTGCTTCTAAACAGTGATATTGATCCTGTATTGTTTGTTTGAGGGACCCTAAATCCACTTAGAGTAGACTGCGTGTGACTTATATAAATGCACATTTCCAGCAACAAACTATGCAAAGCTACTGTACACACACAGCTATGTAACGGACAATATAGCATTCTTTTCCTGCTGTATACTGTAACCATGTGAAGGAAAACATGTGCACCAAGTGCACATCTTCTACAGTAGCTGAGTGATAATAAGCACTATAATCATAGGCAAACGCAGGGGGGGTTTCCGTCTGCCTGGAAACCCCCCTCCCCAGCCCACACCATTACCACAGTAGAAATAGTAATATAATAGAATTATACTAGTGGTGCATGTTCTTGGAATGGTGCCCACATCTAAAATAAAAACATTCAGCTCAGGCAGGATGGACCTACTGCTGCATCTAATGGCTTACTGTGATCACTGGTCCTGTATATGCTGGGACTATGACACACAATACACTTTGTATGACACATTTTAAAGCTGGTTAAGTGCTAATTCTACCTTCTTCATGGACCGGCCACGCTCACTGTAAAATCAAGCATTTGGAAACCCCGCTGTAGAAATCCTGCGTTTGCCACTGATAATGCAGTAAGCTGTACAACATCTATCTTCTACAGTAGCTGACTAATAATAGAGTTAAAACACCCAAAATGCATCTGCAAAACCGACATGCGTTCAATTTTGCATCAGCTGATTCAGACCCGCTGGCTAAGATGCATACTCTCGCTACTGGCGATGGTATGCAGTGTATACGCATTGTGCGCATGCGCATTCCTTAGCGAAAGTTCACAATGCATTTGCTCGCTGCGCATAGACAGGCCAGCAGAGTGAGTGACAGGAAAAGCCATTTGTAGGTGGTAATAGGGGCTGGCCATTAAAAACGGGGGGAGTGGAGGTGCAAACGCAGGCAGTGCCTGAGCATCTCAACGGCGTTTTAGAAGTGTGCATAATTATAAGACAGCATCATAGTACACGGCACCTGGCTTGCTTTTACACTGAAGTGCTTGCAGGGCTTGCGACAGTGTATGGTCAACCTCAAGTGCTGCGATAGCATCCGATGTACCGATGGTTACATACACTTCCTGAACATGACGTGCACAAGTGGGCGTCTTAAGTTAAAACAGGCTGGTGGGTGTCTGCATACACTATGTCACAGGTTCTCAAATTCGGTCCTCAGGACTCCAAGCAGTGCATGTTTTCCAGGTCTCCTCACTGAATCACAAGTGAAATAATTAGCTCCATCTGTGGATTTTTTAAAATGTGTCTGTGAGTAATGAACACACCTGTGCACCTGCTGGGTGACCTGGAAAACGTGTACTGTGTGTGGTCCTGAGGACCGAGTTTGAGAACCTCTGCACTATGTGATACTGGTCGTGCTAATGCATTGCAGTGCCTACGCAATTTGCATACACATCGTGCGAGCAATCGCATCTAGCGAGCGGCTCTGAATCAGGCCCACAGTCCTAATAACTTGTGATTGGCTAGTCAAACTACTGTAGTTAGAGCACTTCATCACCCAGTCATGGGCTAATGTGTTACATAGACTGTATGAATGTGCTCTGTAACATCGGAATTACTTAGAGGAGAATCACTGTTGTGTACTGCATCGTCCAGCATGCTATTGATAAATAGATTCAGGAATGCAATAGATTCAGAATCTTCAACTTCAAACCTCGTAACTTACCAGTCCCCTGTTATTACTGTGTCATTTCTGTGAACAAAACACTTCTGTGTTCTGTTTAAAGGAAAAATGTGAATCAATTGCTCAGCTGAGAACAGGTAGATATTACTGCATTGAAACCATAGTGGGATAAATACAAAAATTACATAGCCATAGAATGAGACATTTTTGCATAGAGCAGAGAAGGAAAGAAAGTTTTTTTTAGTACACATGTTTTTTTTACCTTTTATAGTTACTTTTATTGGCCGATCCATTAGTATTACAATGAACGTCACATGATTCAGGCTCTTCCACTGACAATCTGAAGTCATTTACAATGTGCCATAGCAAATGTTAGTTGTTACCTGTCATATACACTGAAGTGCCAAAAGTCATGGGATAGCAGTATGTAAAGGTAATGGTAGGTGGTGTCACCGTACTTTGAAATCTTGGAAATGCTCAGAACGGCCTCTCCTGTCACTGATTCCACTGGGTTGACTTTGCAGGGCGAGCGAGCACAATCCGATCGCTCGTACTAGTTTGCACACGCACTGCGAACTACACGCATGCGCACATTAGCGAACATCGTCTGCAACGAGCGGCCACTTGCTAGCGAGCGGATCTGAATCAGGCCCATAGTTCCTCACCTGGGCTCGTGACATCGCTAATTGGACCTTGGAGGACAGGCAACATATGCTTGTGGGGGGAGCGATCAAGCTGATCGCGCCCCCCACTGGTTATGTGTCGGGCTGAGGGGGCTCAGAGATCCCCCTCACCAGCGCGCAGTGCCACGACATTATTTTTTTCTCGGAGGGGACGTGGCCACACCTCCTCCGATTAGGTCATGCCCCCTTTTACCCGGGCCCGCCATGGCTCTTGGCGGGCCTTGGCATGGGTTGGGTCCGCTGGTCCGCCTGAACACATAATTGACCAGTAACCTCTACGCTGCATTGCATGATGACAATTTGCAGCACTTCGTGGACTTCATGTACCCCCACAATGATGGAATATTCCAGAATTATACGTTTCGGTCCCAACGAATGGTGTGGCCACCACATTCGCACGACTTGAACCCAATCAAGCATTTATGGGACGTGGTGATGATGTCCATTCGCACCCCAGATCCTGCACCTACAAATATCAGGGAGCTGTGGGAAGCTCTCCAGACGCCTGGGTCAATATCTCTCCAGAGGTCTTCTATCCACTTGTGGAATCGATGCCATGTCAAGTGGCTGCACTTCGCCGGACTAGAGGGGGCCTCACACGATATTAGTCATTGGTCATCTATCCCATGACTTATTGCACTTCAGTGTATATATACTGTAGTTAGCTTTCCTTCCAGAGATATAGATGAGGCTGGTTATGTGATCCCTGAGGTGGAGCCATGTTCAACATTAAAATATATTATAAAACATTCTGCATTATGTTTTTTTTAAGCTAAAGATACACTATGATTCAAAGGCTATATCTGATGTTTTGTAAGGGGAATAGAGCTGTACACCCACCTACCATATGGTTTCAGCATGATCTCTCTGAGGAAGCCACCATTCTCTCATCTCTTTCTAGCACTTTTGTTGATTAAGGGTGAATCTGAACATTATGTTAATGTTTTCTTCATTTCCCAAAGCCAAGATCATAAAATTACTAGCCAATCACTTAATAACACATATGCCCTAAACAGACCTTATTATTTCTTGGCCTGCAATCTTCCCATTATGTTCTTGAGTTATTTATAGGCCAAGTGACTGAGTCTCTTTTCTCTGTTCAAAATTCTGGATTTAATCTGTATTTCTAAAATGGAACACGTTTGGACGATGGTCTGAAGCGAACAGATTGTACTGTACTAAGTTGTATCTTTATATATCTATTATTATTATAATTTAGTTATAATGCTCTATTTATCTATCTATCATGATCGCAAATACGCACTACAGCGTGTATTTTACCCGGTATTGAGGACCGGGGACTCACTTTAACAAAATTGGCTGTGTGCTGCGGTGCTGCGGCCAATCCCTGACAGCCGCCCTGCAGCCCTTGAGAGAGACAGTGCTGTCATTCAAACAAGTGCCGTTCACGAGCCAATCGGAGCTCGCAGACCGGCAACCAATCAGCAATCTCTCAAGGGCTGCAGTGAGGCTGCCTGCAGATGCAGGCGGGGGCACCAAATCTGCACCTGGTGAGGCAGGTGAGAGCGCAGAGGCTGCTAGAGGGATACAGCAGGAGCTGGGTAAGAGACTGCTGAGGGACAGGAGAATGGGGAGGGGGAGCATAATGTGTAAGGGGCATTACTGTGTGACATAATTTGTAAAGGGCATCAGTGTGTGGCATAATGTGTAAAGGGCATTAATGTGTGGCATAAAGTGTACAGGGCATTACTGTGGCATAATTTGTAAAGAGAATTACAGCGTTGCATAATGTGTAAGGGGCATTACTTTTATGGCACAATGTCTGTGCGGCATAATGTGTAAAGGACATTACTTGTGTGGCATAATGTGTAAAGGGCACTACCGTGGCATAATATGTAAAAGGCATTACTGTGTGGCATAATGTGTTAAAAGGAGCACTACTGTGGTGTAACGTGAATAAAGGGCACTGCTGTGTGATGTAACGTGAATAAGGGACACTACTGTGTGAAGTTACATGAATAATGAACACTATACAGTGAAAAGCTAAACAGGCAGTGTCCGGCATGGCACGGCATCTGTTCACAATGCAGGGGCAGCTTGGAGGCAGCCTAGATATATGGGATATGCTGCACATAGATATATGGGATATATTGCACATATTCTTTGATAAATATGTCTCTTATTACCTAATGCCAAGTTATATCATGTGGAAGCATTAAACATGCATTTAAGGGGCATATGATGCTGTTGGGGGTATCAGATGGGCATTCTATGGATGTATGGTTGGATGTGGGGAGGTCTGAGGGGCACATGGGGAGATAGGACCCCATTTTTTTCCCCTAAATATATTTTATTGTGTAAAGCACCATAAACATCAACAGTACACAAATCAATACACAGTACAAATAATACATTTGCAAAATAATAAACAGATATCCAACCTCTGTATAAAATACAGAGCATAATACAATAGGTGACCATAGGAAAACAGTCGCTATGACAGTAATAATGTCACCCACAGTGGCGGTTCTAGGGGCGGACTAACAGGGCCGTCGCCCAGAGCTCCGGCCCCTAGAGGGCGCCACTGAGTCCCCAGGAGAAAAAAAAAAATCCCAGAAAAAAAAAAAAAACAGCGCCGGTCCCCCCACGCTAGGCGCCGCAGGGAACTCCATTTGCCGGGCGACCCCCTGCAGCGGCAGCTAAAATGCCGGAGCTCACTCAAAAATGAGCTCCGGCTTCCAGCAGAGAGCACTATGGGAGGGACGTCATGATGTCTCTCCAATAGATCCGAAGAGCCAGAGCTCACACATAAGCTCCGGCTCCCGCAGAGAGCACTATGGGAGGGACATCATGATGTCTCTCCCATAGATCCATGGTGGAGCCCCGGTCGGATCGGACGACAGCGGACGCAGGAGCGGGGCTTAAGGTAAGTATTGTGTTTGTTTTTTAATTGTATTTTTTTTTTCAGGAGCACCAGGACTGGGGGTATGGCTATAGGGGGGGGGATTACTAAAGGGGGCATTACTACTGGGGGCATGGCTATTGGGGGGATTACTATAGGGGCCATTACTACTGGTGGCATGGCTATAGGGGGGCATTACTACTGGTTGCACGACTATAGGGGGGCTTTACTACTGGGGGCATTAATATAGGGGGCATTACTACTGGAGGCACTACTATAGGGGGCATTACCACAGTGGACACTACTAATGGGGGCATTAACATAGGGGGCATTACTATTGGAGGCACTACTATAGGGGCATTACTAATGTGGGCATTACTACTTGAGGCACTACTAATGGGGCATTACTACTGGGGGCATTACTATAGTGGGCATTACTACTGGAGGCAGTACTATAGGAGGCACTACTAATGGGGGCATTACAACTGTGGACACTACTATAGGGGGTATTACTACTTTGGGCACTACTATAGGGGGCATGCCTACTATGGGCACTACTAATGGGGGCATTACTACTGCGGGCACTACTAATGTGGGCATTACAACTGTGGGCACTATTATAGGGGGCATTACTGCTGTGGGCACTACTATTGGGGGCATTACCAATGGGGGCACTACTATAGGGGGCATTACCAAAGGGGGCACTACTACTGGGGGCATTACCACTGAGGCACAACTAATGAGGGCACTGCATGGTGGGCACCACTTGGGGGGCCATTGCGTAAGGGGCACCACTGCTGTGGGCATTGTATAAGGGACACTACTACTGTGGGCATTGTATTAGGGGCACTACTACTGTGGGTTTTGTGTATAAGGGGCACTAATTTGGGCATTGTGTAAAAGGGGCACCACTTTGTGTCATAACATGAATAAGGGACTACTGTGTGGCGTCAGTTGAATTGGGGATAATGTATTATAAAGGGAAATACTGTGTGTGGCACAATGTATTATAGAAGTTATTACTGCGTATGGCATCATGTGTTATACAGGGCATTACTGCAAATGGCATAATGTGTTATACAGGGCATTACTGCATGTGGCATACAGTGTTATAAAGGCCATTACTGCGTGTGGCATAATGTGTTATAAAGGCCATTAAGTGTGTGGCATAATGTGTTATAAAGGGGATTACTGTATGTGGCATAATGTGTTATACAGGGCATTACTGCATGTGGCATAATGTGTTATAAAGGCCATTACTGCATGTGGCATAATGTGTTATAAAGGGCATTACTGTGTAAGACATACTGTGTAAGGCACATTACTGCACATGGCAATTATTCGCCACGAGGGGAGAGCTTGGGGGAAGCCCAGCACCTTAGTAATTGCTGGGCACGCCCCACAGTGTGATGAATTCCGGAAGTGCGCACACAGAGGAACGCCATCTAAAATAAGTTGTTTCTTTCTTTTTTTTTTTTTTTGGGGGGGGGGGGGCGCAACTGGGAACTTTCACCCTGAGCTCCACAATGTCTAGAACCGGCCCTGGTCACCCATATATAGTAAAAACAAAATGAAGACAGGGATGGGTGGGTGGCGGGACTGCAACAAATAGAGTAAGCATGGGAAGGTCACCATTATTATTAGACTTGCCCTGCCTAAATAGGACAACAGGAGATGGCTCCACCCCTCCAGCTCCATCGTGATAGATGAAATGGCCTTGGTGATATATATCTGGTAAAGAGAAGATGGTGACCTCGGCAATTGGATACCCAGATATGTAATGTGAGATTTAGCCCAAGACAAAGGAATATGTCTACTCTATAACGGTTGGACCTCACCTGGTGTTAAGCATAGACCCACAGATTTAGACATATTTACTGCAAAACCAGTTACATTTCCAAAATCACTCAAAATATTTAGAACTGTCGATAGGGAATCTTTAGGATTAGATATATATAATAAGAAATCGTCAGCAAATGCCGTGAGTCTAACCTCCGTACCACCTATTGGGATTCCCTTAATGAGATGAGAGGTTTGTAGGATCCTAAAGAGGGGGTCAATTGCTAAATTAAATAATAAGGGGTGAAAGGGGGCATCCTTGCCGTGTACCCCTATTCATAATTATTGGAGAGCTACGCAAGCCATTAGGACCCCATTTGTTTAAAGTGGAGGGTCCCTAGGACTCACATATTTTGTCACTCAGCAAGATGACTGTATCTATCTATCTATCTATCTATCTATCTATCTATCTATCTATCTATCTATCTATCTGTCTATCTATCTTGTTATCGATCTGTCTGTCCATCTATCTATCTATCTAAACTATCCAGCTGTGGGCCTGATTCAGCAGTGGATGGAATGAGCAAAGCCGCACACAAGCACTTTTGCAATTCTGACTGCTAAAATTCTAATACTGCAGGAGGCATTTGAAGTGAAAAGACGCCTCCTGTCTGCATCTGCGATCCCAGCACTGCGACCGATGTAGCAGCCTGGGATAACAGTTGTGACCATCGTTTGCGACGATTTGTGTGGCAATGGCCGGCTGAGTAAGTCTCAGCTTATGCAGGCTTGCCGGCTTGCGAGGTCAGGAAGCCTGCGTCCATGGATGTGGACCCTGGCCCCATCCCTCCCGGAGAACGGGGGCGGCACACCCCTGCTTCCAGGCATGCAGGCTGTCCCTGTACAGCCCCACAAGCGCCTCTGCCTGTCAATCAGACAGAGGCATAGGGGGGCCTGCGTGCGCTCTCGCAGGACCTGTCCTGCACATGTGCAAAAGGGGTCCTGTACATACACAGATTCGTGAATCTGCATGGATGTCCAAAACTGCATCCTCTGCTGAATGTATTTGGGATATTTTTTTTACCCCAAAAAGATTCTGTTTGTTCATAACTACCGTAATCTAGCTCATACATGCCTATATTTTTTTTCTCGCCTTCCTCCTGTACGTCCAAGTGACAAGTACAGAGGGCCTGATGCAGTTTGCGCCATCATATTACCCCGTCCCAAGTGGTACAGTGGTATAGGGGGCAAGCCCCTGTCCTGCCCTTTTGGGGATGCAGGTGGAGTCTCCCAGAAGGTCTGGGAGATTAGCCCCGTGCTGAGAGTCCAGCAACTGCCTAGAGATGTTTTAATTAAGGCACATAGGAACTCATTCAGACCCGCTCGCTAAGATGCATACTCTCGGTGCTGCCGATGGTATGCAGTATGTATGCATTGTGTGCATGGGCATACCTTAGCGAATGTTCACAATGCATTCACTAGTTGCACATAGACAGCCCTGCAGAGTGAGTGACAGGGGAAGCCGTTTGTAGGTGGTAACAGGGGCTGGCCATTAAACCTGGGGGTGTGAAGGTGCAAACACAGGCGTGCCTGAGCATCTCAACGGTGTTTTAGAGGTGTGCATAATTATAAGACAGCACCATAGTACACGTCACCTGGCTTGTTTTTACACTGAAGTGCTTGCGGCATGGTATGGTCAACCTCAAGCGCTGCGATAGCATCCGATGTTACCTGAAGTACCGATGGTTGCATACACTTCCTGGACATGACGTGCACAAGTGGGAGTCTTAAAACAGGCTGGTGGGTGTCTGCATACACTATGTGATCGTGCTCTAAGAAATATTGGGCGTGGTAATGTATTGGTGTGCGGTACCACTGCCTACGCAATTTGCATACACATTGTGGGAGTGATTGCATCTAGCGAGCGGCTCTGAATCAGGACAATAGTTTTTTTTTAAATAAGAAAGGGAAAAGCAGTTCATACCCAGGTTTAGGAGCTACATATTGCTGAATCTTCTAGAATGGATTTTTACCTGTTCATAGGCTCTACTCAGATACAACCAATAGCGAATTGAAGCTCATGTATTCCGTGATGATTAGACATAAAGTATAAGCATTTATTAAATAAGAAATGTTTTAAAAATAAAACGTATATATCATTCGCGAGCGGTTCGATGTTTGGCCACTGCGCATGCCGGCTCCGACATGCGCATGCGCGAGACCCGGCTAGCGACGGGCACTCCGTCTCTACGGATCTCGCACCAAAAGGGGCCGGCATGCGCAGTGGCCAAACATCGACCCGCTCACTCGCAGGTCTGAATCAGGCCCTCAATGCACGATATATGTACTGTTTCTTTTTGTGAATGATATATACACGTTTTATTTTATTTTTAAAACATTTCTTATTTAATAAATGCTTATACTTTTGATCGACAGCTCGCACCATTTTGGAGGAGGGCAGGGGGGTGGCTGGCCAAACAGAGGCGTTTCCGACAGAACGCCTCGCCTTTGGGGGCGGCCCCACTGACATCACAAGTGATGTCAGTGGTGAGCTTCCGGCTCTATTAAGAGACAGAAGCTCACCGGGGCATGCGGGAATGAGACCCTACCGCAAATGTCTCGTCGCAAGCCCCGATGGTCGAGACCATCGCGACCATCACCTGGCCGCTCGCAATAGCTATACCAAAAAAAACCACCCTGATTCAGAGTCAGGCACTGAGTCCAAGATTTTCAGTTTAGTGATCAATTGATCTCAGAAATATGGGGCGGGGGAGGGGTTCCTTCAGCACGTGATTCGGGTTTATCAATATGTATATGATCAGGTGCATGCAATATAAAACATGCATAAAAAAAACATATTATGGTCTGTCAGATAATTATTTATGACAATATTCAGGAGATCCTACCCGAAGAGTGGTGTGGAGCCAGCAGGTGTTAGGCTGCAGGGTACCCGGGTTGCCCTGCAGTGGCTCCAGTCGCTTAACCCAAACGGGAGGGACTCCTGTAGAAAAGCTTTTGAAGTCCAGGAGATGACACAGGTGCAGGTGGCCGACGTGTTTCAAGACGCAAGGTCTCTTCCTCAAGGCTGCCTGAATATTGTCATAAATAATTATCCACATGAATGTATGTATATATATATATATATATATCATTTATAAATATACTAAAATTAAAGCGCAAGAAGGGGGCGCCACATCATGCATCAAACAGTAAAACTATTTATTGCAAGCATAAAAAAGGTAAAAAGAGAAAGTTGCAACGGAATTTGCTTCCATATCTGAATCAGGCCCTTAATGTCAAAAGAGTAAAAAAACTGAGGCTGCAGTCATTTGAGATGCTGTGCATAGATCTACTAGCTTACATCTGGCATTTCTACAGAGCAAATCTACCAAGCTGTCGTTCAGTTTGGGGCTGGTTCAGTTGGTTCAGAGTTAGGAGCTAAGCAAAAAAAAAAGGAGCAACTTTGCGTCTGGACAATTCGTGTTGCAATGCAAAGGGTGCATTATTTCTTTTGAATACTGGTTGCTTTTGCATAAAGCACACAAATGCTTGACAGCTTTATTTTTACACTGCAAGTTAAGGTGCGTATCCATTAGGCGATTAAACAGGCCGATTGAACGAAAACGACATTGTTTTCGTTCAATCGCTTGTTAATTGTCCGCAAATCAGGCATTTTAAAGTAAAAACCGACCAGCGATGCGCGTGCCCGCGTCGGGTTCAGCATGTACAGGGTAGGGGTGAGCGGGTTCGGATTTCTGAAATCCGAACCCCCCCGAGCCCCCCCGATCCGAGTCCGATCCGAATCAGGCTCGACTTTTCCCGCCTGACTCGGATCTGAAATCGAGGCAAAACGTCATCATCCCGCCTTCCGAGTCTCGCGGGTTTTGGATCCTATATAAGGTACCCGCGTCGGCGCCATTTTCTCACTCGGCTGTGGACAGTGAAGAGGGAGGGTGGGAGTTAGGGCTGTGTAGTGTAGTGTAGTGTAGTGTAGTGCTGCTGTTGTCCACTACTTCAAAGTCCATAGGGGCTGGCTGTGTTGTGCTGTGCTGCTGTTGTTAATAGGGGCTGTGTCCACTACTTCAAAGTCCATAGGGGCTGGCTGGACTGTGTTGTGCAGTCAGTTCTCCATAGGGGCTGTGTCCACTCCAAAGTCCTGTGCAGTGTCCCAGTCCTAAAGGAGTGCTGTAGTGTTGTCCAGGGGGTGCTCTGTCCATCAGGGGTGCTCCCCCCAAGTGCTAAAAAAATAATATATTTTCTGTGTTTGTGAATTGTGTGCGCAGTAGCCGCACGTGCATCAACAAAGTAGTGCCAAGCGTGCGCCTGTGTCATAAGTAAAGGGCCGGCTGTCTTGACCGTTAAAGGGTGCTGTAACCCCCGAAAGTACACTCCAGTCCAAACCAAAAAAAAATTATTTTCTGTGTTTGTGAATTGTGTGCGCAGTAGCCGCACGTGCATCAACAAAGTAGTGCCAAGCGTGCGCCTGTGTCATAAGTAAAGGGCCGGCTGGCTTGACCGTTAAGGGTGCTGTAACCCCCGAAAGTACACTCCAGTCCAAACCAAAAAAAAAATGATTTTCTGTGTTTGTGAATTGTGTGCGCAGTAGCCGCACGTGCATCAACAAAGTAGTGCCAAGCGTGCGCCTGTGTCATAAGTAAAGGGCCGGCTGGCTTGACCGTTAAGGGTGCTGTAACTCCCGAAAGTACACTCCAGTCCAAACCAAAAAAAAAATTATTTTCTGTGTTTGTGAATTGTGTGCGCAGTAGCCGCACGTGCATCAACAAAGTAGTGCCAAGCGTGCGCCTGTGTCATAAGTAAAGGGCCGGCTGGCTTGACCGTTAAGGGTGCTGTAACCCCCGAAAGTACACTCCAGTCCAAACCAAAAAAAAATTTATTTTCTGTGTTTGTGAATTGTGTGCGCAGTAGCCGCACGTGCATCAACAAAGTAGTGCCAAGCGTGCGCCTGTGTCATAAGTAAAGGGCCGGCTGGCTTGACCGTTAAGGGTGCTGTAACCCCCGAAAGTACACTCCAGTCCAAACCAAAAAAAAAATTATTTTCTGTGTTTGTGAATTGTGTGCGCAGTAGCCGCACGTGCATCAACAAAGTAGTGCCAAGCGTGCGCCTGTGTCATAAGTAAAGGGCCGGCTGGCTTGACCGTTAAGGGTGCTGTAACCCCCGAAAGTACACTCCAGTCCAAACCTAAAAAAAAATTATTTTCTGTGTTTGTGAATTGTGTGCGCAGTAGCCGCACGTGCATCAACAAAGTAGTGCCAAGCGTGCGCCTGTGTCATAAGTAAAGGGCCGGCTGGCTTGACCGTTAAAGGGTGCTGTAACCCCCGAAAGTACACTCCAGTCCAAACCATAAAAAAATTATTTTCTGTGTTTGTGAATTGTGTGCGCAGTAGCCGCACGTGCATCAACAAAGTAGTGCCAAGCGTGCGCCTGTGTCATAAGTAAAGGGCCGGCTGGCTTGACCGTTAAGGGTGCTGTAACCCCCGAAAGTACACTCCAGTCCAAACCTAAAAAAAAATTATTTTCTGTGTTTGTGAATTGTGTGCGCAGTAGCCGCACGTGCATCAACAAAGTAGTGCCAAGCGTGCGCCTGTGTCATAAGTAAAGGGCCGGCTGGCTTGACCGTTAAAGGGTGCTGTAACCCCCGAAAGTACACTCCAGTCCAAACCAAAAAAAAATTATTTTCTGTGTTTGTGAATTGTGTGCGCAGTAGCCGCACGTGCATCAACAAAGTAGTGCCAAGCGTGCGCCTGTGTCATAAGTAAAGGGCCGGCTGGCTTGACCGTTAAGGGTGCTGTAACCCCCGAAAGTACACTCCAGTCCAAACCTAAAAAAAATTATTTTCTGTGTTTGTGAATTGTGTGCGCAGTAGCCGCACGTGCATCAACAAAGTAGTGCCAAGCGTGCGCCTGTGTCATAAGTAAAGGGCCGGCTGGCTTGACCGTTAAGGGTGCTGTAACCCCCGAAAGTACACTCCAGTCCAAACCAAAAAAAAAATTATTTTCTGTGTTTGTGAATTGTGTGCACTGTGGCTGCACGTGCATCAACAAAGGAGCAGCGCCAAGCGTGCGCCTGTGTCCCATAAGTAAAGAGCCGGCTGGCTCATTTCTTAAAGGGTGGTGTAACCCACAAAGTGCACTACTCTCCAGCAAAAATAAAATAATATTTTCTGTGTTTGTGTGCGCTTTAGCCGCACGTATATATATCAATATAACATAAATGGAGGACCAAACTTTCTCCGATAAAAATAAAATAGGGAAAGATCAAGAACCTCTTCCTCCTAGTGCTGTTGCTGCTGCTGGGAGTTGTTCATCATCCCAGAGAGGAAGTAGGAACATCACTACTTTTACTAAACAATTGACCCTCCAACAGTCCCTAGCGATGAGGATGAAGTACGACAGCAGTCATCCTGAAGCAAAACGTATAACTGAGGCCTTGACTGCTATGTTGGTGTTAGACGTGCGTCCGGTATCCGACATTAGTGCAGTGGGATTTAGACAATTGATGGAGGTAGTGTGTCCTCGGTTCCAAATCCCGTCTAGATTCCACCTGCATCCTCAAAGCAGCAGCGACAAGCGTGCGTCTGTCTGTTAAAGGGTGGTGACACCCTCAAAGTGTTCTACACAAACAATTAAAATATTGTTCTTTTTTTTTCGGTCTTTGTGAAATGTGTGGGCTGTAGCCTCACCTGCATCCTTAAAGCAGCAGCGACAAGCGTGCGTCTGTCTGTTAAAGGGTGGTGTAACTCTCAAAGTGTTCCAAAAAATAAAAAACTATTTTTTTAATGTGTTTGTGACTTGTGTGCGATGTAGCCACACTTGCATCCTCAAAGCAGCAGCGACAAGCGTGCGTCTGTCTGTTAAAGGGTGGTGACACCCTCAAAGTGTGCTACACAAACAATTAAAATATTGTTCTTTTTTTTTTGGTCTTTGTGAAATGTGTGGGCTGTAGCCACACCTGCATCCTTAAAGCAGCAGCGACAAGCGTGCGTCTGTCTGTTAAAGGGTGGTGACACCCTCAAAGTGTTCTACACAAACAATTAAAATATTGTTCTTTTTTTTTCGGTCTTTGTGAAATGTGTGGGCTGTAGCCGCACCTGCATCCTTAAAGCAGCAGCGACAAGCGTGCGTCTGTCTGTTAAAGGGTGGTGTAACCCTCAAAGTGTGCTCCACAAACAATAAAAATATTCTTTTTTTTTTTCTGTCTTTGTGAATTGTGTGGGCTGTAGCCGCACTTGAATCCTCAAAGCAGCAGCGACAAGCGTGCGTCTGTCTGTTAAAGGATTACATCGGTGACAGCATCCAAGTAGGCATGTCAGACAGTCCGTACCTGTACTGGCAGGAAAAAGAAGCAATTTGGAGGTCCCTGTACAAACTGGCTCTATTTTACCTGAGTTGCCCCCCCTCCAGTGTGTACTCCGAAAGAGTGTTTAGTGCAGCCGGGAACCTTGTCAGCGAAAGGCGTAGGAGGTTGCTTCCACAAAATGTGGAGAAGATGATGTTCATAAAATGAATTATCAACTCTTCCAGGGAGACCAGCCTCCAGAACGTACAGAGGGACCTGTGGTTCCAGCAGGGACGAATTAATACTCTGTGAGGATGAGGATGTACACACTGAAGAGGGTGAGGAATCGGTGGATGAGGAGGATGAGGATGACATCATGCCTCCGTAGAGCCAGTTTGTGCAGGGACACATTAATTGCCAGCTTGTTTTGTGGGGGCCCAAACGAACCAATCATTTCAGCCACAGTTGTGTGGCAGACCCTGGCGCTGAAATGATTGATTTGTTAAAGTGTGCATGTCCTGTTTATACAACATAAGGGTGGGTGGGAGGGCCCAAGGACAATTCCATCTTGCACTTCTTTTTTTTCTTTGCATTATGTACAGTTTGGGGCCTAGTTTTTCTAACTGCCATCCTGTCTGCCACTGCAGTGTCACTCCTAGATGGGTCACGTGTTTGTGCCGCCCACTCGTGTCGCTTAGCATAGTCATCCAGCTACCTCGGTGCAACCTTTTGGACATGAAAACACTATTGTGAGGTGTGAGGTGTTCAGAATAGACTGGAAATGAGTGGAAATTAAGGTTATTGAGGTTAATAATAGCATAGGAGCAGAGAAACCAACAAATTCTGTGATTTTAGCTGTTTTTATGCTTTTTTAAAAAAAAATACAGATCCAAAACACAAAACCCAGAACCCAAAACACGGAAGGGTGGTTTTGGCAAAACCAATCCAGATCCAAAACACGAAGAAAGATCCAGATCCAAAACCAAAACACAAAAAGTGGCCGGTGCACACCCCTAGTACAGGGATGATGGATGTGCCTACACTGAACGACTGAGCATCCAGTGTAGGCACAGCACAGACTGTGAAACGACTGCACGATTATTTATTATTATTATTATTATTACAGATTATAATGTCGTAATCGTGCTCTTGTTTCACAGTCACCTAGTGGATGTGCGGCATTAGAGTTCAACAAGGACACATCCCTCCCAACTTTAAATCTCTCTGCACATTTTAAATATGCCCCATCTGCAGTGGTGCAACATGGCTTTGCCAAAGTGCAGTTTTGCTCCATTTTTTACTTTGCTCCCAACTCACAATCAGCCCCTTTAAGTTGGTTCTTATAGAGCAGGGATGGGGAACCTCAGGCCCGGGGGCCATATAAGGCCTGTGGAATCATTTGGTCTGGCCTTTGAGCTTTTTTCTGCTAGCCTCATCTGGCTAGCAGGGTGCCTAGAATGGCACCCTGCAGCCAGAATCTATGCAGCAGTGCCACCTAGAGCATCTTTAGGGCGCTTCAGACAGTCACACTGCTGCCCTTACAGCTCCTACGCAGGGACGCCGAGAGTGGGGACGGGTACAAATTACCTGAGCCCGGGCTTGCTGCAGGTGCCAGGCGGGGGCCCGCGTCCAGCACCGCTCCCCCTCCCTCTTAAGTCACAGCAGCCGAGCACACACTGCTGTGTGCTGGGCTGCACTGGGAGACTGCTAGCGGCTGCTAAAGCAGCAGCCAGAGCAGTCTCCTATGCCTATGGGGGGAGTGATCACACTGATCACACCCCCCATTGGCTGTGCGCCGGGCTGAGGGTCAGACAGCTCCCCCTCCCCAGCACGCAGCGGCTTGGCCACACATCTTGCGATTAGGTCACACCCCCTGTCACCTGGGCCCGGCGAAGCTCTCGCCGGCCCTGCTTCTACGGCATTGCTGTAATGACCGTCGATTGTGGCTCTGCCCCGTATGACATTACACGGAGGGGTTGTGGCCTGCACCGGGCCCGCAAATAATGTTATATAGATCAAAATGTCCCTCAGCAGAAAAAAGGTTCCCCAACCCTGTTATAGAGAATAAACTCCATAATAAGGTAAAATGTTGCAGCAGGGAGTGCAAGAGAGCACAATGGATATACTTACTTAATTATAAACTTTCCGTTTATTTTATGTATATTATCAATCTCAGAAAGTATTTGATATACATATAAATATCTGCTTAATTGCTCTTTAAATGAGTCCATTTTATAGTGATCAATAATGGCTTCTCATAGAGTAGCACATAAGCTGCTCCTGTGTGCATATATAGTTATATACCCATATTATGGCCATGGGGAAATACAGAAATGCTGTAGCAGATTATCACATTACATTCAGTGGTATAGTCAGGTCACTTTTTTGGTTTCCAAGAAGCGTCTCAGGCGAATCAATAAGGTGGCTCAACGAGGATCCCACATTTTGCTGATCTGGCCCTACTTTTTATCCTTTACAGATTAACAAATGCATAGAGCTGCTTTTCTTGTTCTGTATACTAAGATATACAACTTGCTCATAATCATACTAGCCTCATCCTTAACTAAACCACCACCTCCTTTGTAGAATGTCCACATTTGCCTTTTTGTATGACCATTAGATTTACCTTCCCGGCACTGTGCTGCAGTAATGCTCTTTGTGATTGGTATAGCCCATGTACATTTTATTTATTACACAGCTGACTAAGGGCCTGATTCAGAGCCGGACGCTCTAACCAGAGCGCTTGCTCTGAATCAGTGTCCTCCTTCATGAAAATGGAGTGGCCTCCTGGCCGCTCGTATAGCTGTGGGTGACCACCCACAGCATATGCGAGCGGCCATGATGATGGTCGCGATGGTCTTGACCATCGCGACCATCGGGCTTGCGACGGAGACCCTGCGGTAGGGTCTCGCTGCCGCAAGCCCAGGAGTGATTTTGGCTCTGTCAGAGCCAAAATCACTCCCACTGACATCACTAGTGATGTCAGTGGGGCCGGCTCCAGACGGTAGGCGTTCCCATGGGAACGCCTCCGTCTGGCAGGCACGCCCCCGGCACGCCCACCAAAGGGGGCGTGCTGTCAATCAACATCAACAGCACGCCCCCTCTGGTGCGAGACCCGGAGCGACAGCTTGGCTGTCGCAGTCCGGGTCTCGCGCATGCGCACAACGGAGCTCCATCCGTCGCGCGCACGCGCAGTGGGGGTACATCGACCCGTTTGCGAGCGTCCTTTGCTCGCGAACGGGTCTGAATGACCCCCTAAAGCAGCAGGATTAGTCACACTGCAATTGCTTCCATAAGTTGCCAGAGAGAGCGACATGATTATTCTGTTCCACCGAAGGCCAACTACAATTTTATGTGACTGATTGCGTGTGTTTTTGACCTGAAGTCACATGTGAATTCAGGAAGATGGAGATGAATGTCCATAAAAAATTAGCAGAATCCCCTCTGAGGTCCTGATTCACTACAGAACGCAACTGCGAATGCAATAGCGATTACGCACGCAGTATCACTGCGATAGTATGCTAATTCATTGTGATCGCAATGTTGCCACTTTACATAAGGAGGCCCACTTTACCTTACACACATCTGCAAAGTTTAACAAGACTGCGAGAACATTGGTACAATCGAGTGCCATCGCAGCCTGACACACACTTGCACAAGTCCTGACCTTACTCAGAAATAGCATTGCACACTATCAGGCCTCAGGCTGCGTAGGGCATCGCAGTGGCTAATTTATGCATGCACCTGCAATGGCGTTCAGATGCACTGGCACATCTGTGTTCGGTCGACCACCCCCCGTTACCACCCATAAACGGCACTTCATGTCAATCACTCTGCGATGGGTCTGCGGCAGTCCTGATCGCAATAGCTAGTTTGCACACTGCGATGCATACGCTTGTGCAGTACGCAACAATCGGTCGATTGCGTGCATATTAGCAGTTGTGTGCCTTGCTGAATCACGCCCTGAGTCATAATTAAAATATTCAAAGTTAGAGGGTTTCTGCATATCTATACCAACATAACATTGTGCAGCGTTTTAATATTTAAAGTATATTCAAGCAATAGAGGATTGCACTTGAAAACAATTATATATACATATGTATACATAGGGTCCACACACTTGTAGAGACAAGTAGAGTGCTGGGGTAGCAACCCAAATAGATCCAATTGAGTGTCTCAGTGTAGAATGTTGAAAAACAGGTGCATTCACCAGACTTCAGCAAATAGTTTTTACTACATGCAGGGTACAATCAACGTTTCCGTCCCAATGTGCACTTTTGTCGAAACAAATATTGACAAAAGTCCACATGGGACCGAAATGTTGATTATACTCTGCATGATGGGACCAACTGATTAAAAACGACATGCTGAAGTCTGGTGAGTGCACCTGTTGTACTGGTATACTACCTACACACATAGGGGGAGATTCAATTGTTCTGCCAGCGGATTTTTTTTTTAGACGCCTGACAGAGCAATTCAATTGTTGCTCTGTCGGGACGCGATAGCCGCTGGCGCCGGCATTTCTGCACGCACTCAGGAGTGCGCGAGCAGAAATGTGACTGAAACACCCTGGTTAGGGCGCGCTAACCGCAGATAGCACGCCCTAACCAGAAATTAAGACGGGTTTAGCTTTAGATGGCTAAACCTCGTCTTTTCAGTTGGCGAAGAGGGCGATAATTAATGAGCGCCCAGAACATTTGAATAGCAAACTGGGTTGCTCATTAATTAGCACGCCCAAAAAAACAATTGAATCACCCCATAATGGTAATAGATGATATGGTATCTATCTTGCATGCTTTGTACATACTTTGGGCCATACTTGCCGACTCTCTGGCTGCTCCTTCCGGGAGGGAGTAGCCAGATCGGCAGGGCCGGGGGAGTGGCCGTTAAAAGGGGGCGTGACCGGGCAGGCAGATGTAATTTGCGAGTGTGACAGGGGCGGGGCCATGCGATCATGATTCAGCTGCAGGGATGCACAGATATTCGCGGGGGGAGGGATCGGCAGCAGTCGGGAGGCTTGCCTGCCTTTCCCGGGGGCCGGGAGCTGCACCCGTTCATTGGGAGGCTCCCAGCCAATTCGGGAGGGTAGGCAACCCTGACTTTGGGCCTGATTTTGTGTCTCAAGCTTTGCCGATATTTACAGAGTTGAACTGTGACTTTGTATGCCGTCTTGCTACATAACCCTACTGTGCACCCATTTGTCTGAACGTGTACCAAACCTTGGACTGTTAATAAATACTGCGCTACTGGTCACTCCCTGGTTTCTCAACTGAGTCTGTGAACTTAGGTTCTGTTCTGTTACTTATACTTGTCCCGTCACACGTGTGCCCGTCTCCTTCATACTCCAGTACCAGGCTTGTGTAAAATGTTATTGCTACTGGCCATTGGAGTCTCCTTTACTCTACTACCTTGTTAATGTGACAGTCACTATGTTAATAATTATATTTTCTAAGTAGTAAATTTAGACATGAAACAATAACATGCATGTACACGTACTGGCACTGTGGCCCTGATTCAGAGCCGGACGCTCTGACCAGAGCGCTCGCTCTGAATCAGGGCCCACCTCCATAATTATGGAGCGTCCTCCTGGACGCTCGTATAGCTGTGGGTCACCACCCACAGCCTATACGAGCGTGCAGGTTGATGGCCGCGATGGTCTTGTCCATCGCGACCATCGCCACTGCGAGCCGGAGCCTGCGGTTGAGTTTCTCAACCGCAAGGCCCGGAGTGATTTTGGCTCTATCAGAGCCAAAATCACTCCCACTGACATCACTAGTGATGTCAGTGGGCCGGCTTCTGACGGTAGGCGTTCCCTTGGGAACGCCCCCGTCTGGGAGGCACGCCCACCAAAGGGGGCGTGCTGTCAATCAACATCGACAGCACGCCCCCTTTGATCAGACACAACGAGCGAAGGAAAGTCCTTCGCTCGTCGCGTCTGGCGCATGCGCACGACGGAGCTCCCTCCATCGTGCGCATGCGCAGTGCACACCATCGACCCACTTGCGAGCGGACAGCCGTTTGCGAGTGGGTCTGAATGAGGTCCAGTGTTTTCGAGCTGATATGCTTGTATATATTGGAGAAATGGCTAGTTCTGGCACTTCTTAAATGTCTGTGTATTTGTATCATTTGGTATATAAAAAAAATAAAATAAAAAATATAGTGCACACTGTCATAAAATATGGCATTATAATAAAAACTGCTAAAAAAAAGAGATCAAATGAGAGTGAGCATAAAATACCATGAAAGTTACACATTTCACGGAACATCCATCCGCTTCCTCGGGCTTTTATTATAGGGCCTGATTCAGCAGCGATCGCAACTAAATTATGCATGCAATTGCCCGATTGTTGTGTTCTGCGCATGCGTATGCACCACAGTGCGGATGCGCGCACAGTCTCGATCGCAGTGACTATGCAGACCCATCGCAGATTGATTAAGGGGAAGTGGTGGCTGGGGGGGGGAACACAGGCGTGTCAGTGCATTTGAATGCAGTTGCAGGGGCGTGCATAAATTAGCCACTGCGATGCCATACACAGCTTGGGCTCGCACTGCGTGCGATGAGGTTAGCAATTCCTGAGTAAGATCAGACCTTGTGCAAGTGTGTGTGAGGTTGCGATGGTACTCGTTCTTACCGATGGATTTGCAGTCTTGCTAAGTATTACTGATGTGTGTAAGGTAAGGTGGGCGTCCTTATGTTAGGCTCTGTATGGCATAGCGATTATGGCATTAGCATATCTTCGCAGTGAGTCTGCGTGCGTAATTGTTATTACGATCGCAGTTGCGATCCGTACTGAATCAGACCCATAGTGCATTCTTTTGTGTTATTTAAAAAATATATATATATACAGTCAGGTGCATAAATATTGGGACATTTACAGAATTTTCATATTTTGGCTTCTATTCACCACCACAATGGCTTTGAAATGAAACAAACAAGATGTGCTTTAACTGCAGACTTTCAGATTTAATTTGAGGGTAATTACATCCAAATCAGGTGAACGGTGTAGGAATTACAACGGTTTCTATATGTGCCTCCCACTTTTTAAGGGGTCAAAAGTAATGGGACTATCAACTCAAAAGCTATTTCATGGACAGGTGTGGGCTATTCCCTCGTTATTTCATTATCAATTAAGCAGGTAAAAGGTCTGGAGTTGATTCTAGGTATGACATTTGCATTTGGAATCAGTTGCTGTCGACTCTCAATATGAGATCCAAAGAGCTGTCACTATCAGTGAAGCAAGACATCATTAGGCTAAAAAATCAAAACAAACCCATCAGAGAGATAGCAAAAACATTAGGTGTGGCCAAATCAACTGTTTGGAACATTCTTAAAAAGAAAGAATGCACCAGAGAGCTCAGCAACACCAAAAGACCCGGAAGACCGCAGAAAACAACTGTGGTGGATGACAGAAGAATTATTTCCTTGGTGAAGAAAAACCCCTTCACAACAGTTGGCCAAGAACACTCTCCAGGAGGTAGGTGTATATGTGTCAAAGTCAACAATCAAGAGAAGACTTCACAAGAGTGAATATAGAGGGTTCACCACAAGATGTAAACCATAGGTGAGCCTCAAAAACAGGAAGACCAGATTAGAGTTTGCAAAACAACATCTAAAAAGCCATTACAGTTCTGGAACAACATCCTATGGACAGATGAGACAAAGATCAACTTGTACCAGAGTGATGGGAAGAGAAGAGTATGGAGAAAGAAAGTAACTGCTCATGATCCAAAACATACCACCTCATCAGTGAAGCATGGTGGTGGTAGTGTCATGGCGTGGGCATGTATGGCTGCCAATGGAACTGGTTCCCTTGTATTTGTTGATGATGTGACTGCTGGCAAAAGCAGCAGAATGAATTCTGAAGTGTTTCGGGCAATATTATATGCTCATATTCAGTCAAATGCTTCAGAACTCATTGGACGGCGCTTCACAGTGCAGATGGACAATGACCCGAAGCATACTGCAAAAGCAACCAGTTTTTTAAGGCTAAAAAGTGGAATGTTATGCAATGGCCAAGTCAATCCCCTGACCTGAATCCGATTGAGCATGATTTCACTTGATGAAGACAAAACTGAAGGGAAAATGCCCCAAGAACAAGCAGGAACTGAAGACATTTGCAGTAGAGGCCTGGCAGAGCATCACCAGGGATGAAACCCAGCGTCTGGTGATGTCTATGCGTTCCAGGCTGTAATTGCCTGCAAAGGATTTGCAACAAAGTATTAAAAAGTTAGATTTAGGATTGTTTAGTTTGTCCCATTACTTTTGGCCCCTTAAAAAGTGGGAGGCACATATAGAAACCGTTGTAATTCCTACACCGTTCACCTGATTTGGATGTAATTACCCTCAAATTAAATCTGAAAGTCTGCAGTTAAAGCACATCTTGTTTGCTTCATTTCAAAGCCATTGTGGTGGTGAATAGAGGCCAAAATATGAAAATTCTGTAATTTTTAAACACCATTTATGCAGCAGTTGTATATTCTTTTCTAAAATAAGTTTCTTGGTTCCATTTTGGGTATTATCAACTGAAGGACATAAGGTAATTGAAATAAATATCCAAAGGACTTTAATGACAGATAAATGGTGAGTATAATAACCCACCTGTTTCTAAATAACATCGTTATCAATGACGTGCACAATGTGCTGTCAGCTGTATCATCACATTTGAATTATCTAACACTGAAAGAAGATTGCTGAAGGAAGTTCCTAAATATCCCTAACCAGAGGCGTAACTGATACTTGATGGAGCCCAGGGCAAATAAAAAAATGGCACCACTGTCCCCAATGGGAATCGGTATGATATCCCGGCTGCCGCATCGCCGGGAGTTCGAATCCCGGCAGCGGCAGCCCGACAAAACAGCAGACCTCGGCAGCGGAAGCCCGACAGCGCTGGAAATCCTGATCGTGGTAACGTAAGTATCAACTAATCTAACCTAACCCTAACTCTCCTTAGGGGTGCCTAACCCTCCCTCCCCTTAGCCTATCCCTAACCCTCCCGGGGGGGTGCCTAACCCTAGGTCCCCCCCGGGTGCCCTAAACCTAACCTTCCCCCCCCCGCAGCTGTCCGCTCGCGGCGCCTGGAATCCGCTCGACCGCGGCTAACAGCTAGGACGCTCCGGCTTACCTTGTTCGGGATGGTTTCTATCTAGACTCCGGTGTCAGGATTAAGATAGGCATCGGTATTTCAGCGCCTATCTTAAGTCCCGTGTTGGGCTTGCGACGTCGGGAATTAGACCGGCGGCATCCCATCCGTCGGTCTGCTAACTACATTCCCCCCGGTAAATAGTCAAAGGCATGCCCCCACTCAGCCTCCCAAATACGCTGTGGCTTGGGGGTTCTGTGAGCAAGATTCTCGTTCTGCACATGCACATAACTGGTCCTGAGCATGTGCAGTTTTTCAATAATCGGAGAACTGCGTTAATAACCTCACAAGCATCCGGACTTGAATCAGGCCCTACATCAGGAGAAAAATATATGAAAGATATAAGTTATGGCCACATGGGCACCAAAAAATGAGAAGGTGAGATTAACCTATGTTATTTATTTTTAGATGCTGGACTTTTGTCTTATCTACTTATTTTTAAGTAGTCATATGCCATACACCACTTAGGTAAGTACCTGAACTGTTATTTTAGCTGCTTAAGGTAATTTATAAGATGGTAGCAGACTTTTCATGATATTCGTTTATCTAGCCTTGATCCATATCTTTATTGTGACATATAATGTTTAGAGGATATTCTGCTCTCAGTCCTGCTGGCAGATTTCAAAGTAGGGATGACCATCTATATTTAACAACCATCGATTGTTAACCAGTCCTATGATGTTTTTTTTATTTTTCTTCTCTGGTGCTGTTACATAGAGCATAGCTCTGCCCCCCCCCCACACAAACTGCGAAGCCTCAGCCCCTATCTGTATGGTATGTACAGTTTATTACTAATTAGTCAGATGGACAATGTTTGTCTTATTTAGTGTATTTCTGACCATATCATATGACGATTATTTTTTAATGTATATAGTAGGTCCATCTTAGGGACAATATTTCGCCAGCTTTATATTGGATGACATACAATTTGGGTATGTACAGTATTTTCCTCATTATAGGCACAATTTTATAGTAAGACCCCATTCGTTTATATGAACTCGCCTTGATTGTTTATATTTATTTTAAGATGTTTATACCCGTGATGAAGTCCTAACGGACGAAACGCGTTGGGTTGTGATTCTTAAATTAATTTGTCAGAGAAACCTGCCATGAAATTTCACCCTTTCATGAAACCTGCCATGAAATTTCAAGGGGAAACAGCAGGACAATTAAATGCTATCTTACACTACTATAACCAATGGAAAATTAACTGTGTAAGTAATTTTATGTATTTATTTTTCATGTCAATTTGACAGAAAATTGTTTTAATAAGTCTATTTTCTACCATACCTAATAGTAGACCATTGGGCCATTTCTTGGGTGTTCTCTTTTTCGGTGAGTGGGTCTTTTTTTAGAAAAAATACTGTTTGGAGCCTATGGAATCTACTATCAACTGTGTTTGAAGTTTCTATTCAAGAGAAGAGTTCTATCCGTAAGAACAATATTGGACATTTATTTTAAATACTAAGTAACAATATTCAGACATTTTTGCGCCCTCTAAGTGCTGTTTGTTCTATTCAATTTGTTAGGTTCCCACTAACAGGGGTTTCACTTGAGGTGCAGCAATCCCTTTACATCACAGCGCAAATTAAGGGCATTATTTTTTGTGTATGTATATATATATATATATATATATATACCAACATTTTAAAATGTAATGAGGTCACGCCCCCTGATGTGTGCTATTTTGGGGGCATTTTTTGTGATGCTGAGTCTTTCTGGGCAGTCCCCAGCTTCTCATAGCACAGTGTGGATGATACGCACAGATGACGAGACAGAGTGTTCTCCCAACCTCCCGCCACCTGCGGGACTTTGCGGCCCATAAGTGGGACAGTGCCCATAAAGCGCGTCTGTCCCACTCAATGGGACGGTTGGGAGGTGTGTGTGCATTTATATATATATATATATATAAAATTATAAAGAAAACTGGGCGCACAGTAGTGAAAGTACTAAGCAACTTTTATTCCTTTCCCACCAGATTAACAATCACATACAATATAAACATCTTGATAAAGTGCACAATTTGCACGCATGTATACTTAGACATCAGCGCTACCCTGCTTCCACAGTGTCCGCTATTCCAGGTCTCCCGATTGCAATCTCACAAGATTATACCATCCACCCAATTCAAGACTAGTTCTGGCATCGGGGAACTACGTGTGCATCACCAAGCATTCCATCTGCATCCGCATGCTACAAATGAGCACAGAAGTAATTTTACATGCCTATGACACTGCCACAAGATGGATCAGTTCTGTGCATCCGCATGGTCACAGCCTAATTCCGGCCCAGAAATGCCAATTTTGACAGCGGATTATTCCGTACACACTTGTAATATCTGTCCACATGCATATGCCTGGTCTGATGCTAGCGCAGTTGCTTTTTTCATTTTACAGGACATGCTCAGTATGCATATACTCGTGGCTCCACCCCATTTCCACTTGCGTCTGACTCACAATGAGACAAAGACATATTTGATGTTGTATGTTCTAAAAAGATTTATTATCAAAAAGACAAAAACATAGAAAATATAAAAAATTAATGACTTATTTGATTATTAGAATCTCTGGGAAAGAGATGGATAACAGTTTGAAAACATCCAATACAAGGAAAGTGGAAAGAATAATTACCAATGCGTTTCGTCTCGGTTATATATAAAAGAAACAACATTGTGGGAACAGTTGTAATGAATGAGCCGCTTTTTCCAAATGAGGTGAGCAGAAAACTGCGCATCCGCCTCATTCATTGTCTTCAGTACATAGGGCAGCTGTTATAGTACTCCGCTGTGTAGGGTGAATGCATATGCTAGATTTGGTTTTACTTTACTGCAGTCTGCCATACCTCCAATTATGTCACAATTATATCTTTCCACTAGTCCATGGCCCAAGCTAATGTATTGTATTGTGAGAACATTATCTCACCCGATACCAGACCTATGGGAGAAGATAAAGATATTGGGCCTCATTCAGAGGCAGTCGGAGGATGCAAGCGGTCGCTCAGAAACTGGGTGGCCGCTTGCATCCTGACCGCCCGCCTCTGTTTACACCCACAGCTCTAACGACCGCTAGGGTGATGGTCGCGATGGTCAGAGACCATCGCGACCATCGGGGCTTACGACGAGACCCTAGGGTAGGGTCTCAGTTGTCGTAAGCCCCAGAGAGCTTCTGGCTCTGTCAGAGCCGGAAGCTCTCCACTGACATCACTAGTGATGTCAGTGGGGCCTCCCCCAAACGGTAGGCGTTCCCATGGGAACGCCTCCGTTTGGGCTGCCACCCCCCCCAGCCCGCCTTCCAAACAGGGCGAGCTGTCAATCAACATCGACAGCTCGCCCCCTTTGGAAAGAGACCCGCTACGACCGGCGCTGTCGGTCGTAGCGGGTCTCACGCATGCGCACGAAGGAGCCGGCTCCCTCGTGCGCATACGCACTTGACAAACATCGAGGCGGCCGTGCGGTCGTAGACCGTATGGCCACCTCTGAATGAAGGCCATAGTAAAGATGAGACATAAACAATGGAATCTCAAGTTAAGATTGAACTCTGCAAGCAAAATTAAAGTTCTATAATACTGTATATTAGAACACATTTTTTGTATAGATTATTTACTTTACAATAGGCAAATACAAATAGAAAATAAAATATATAGAGTTAAGCTGGGTACACACCATACAAAGATGCGACCCAGCGATGGTGCAGTGCGATGCAACGATACATCGCTTGCACTATACACACTGCACGATCCAGTGTATGGTGCGATGTATCATTATATGCTGCATGTAACAGCAACGTGTCGTTCATTACATAGACCCACCTGAAGTGCAGAGCAGTAGATGGGACGATGCGATGAGCGACAGATCAGGCGTACACACTATACGATGTATACGATATATCGCCCCGATTCGCGTTGGAATAATATATCATCTGATACAACATATAGTGTGTACCCAGCTTTAGATTCCCTTTATGTACATAAATGCTCAATGGTTCTGTATAAGATATATCAGTCAGTATCAGTTATTATTATATGTATTGTATTGGCTGTCCAGTTCATTTGATTTCCCACTGTGGTGCAGATTTCATTTTCAGTCTGAGTAAATGATGATACTGGAGTATGACATTGGGAATACAGGAAAGACAACATTATAACCCCTGTCTGCTTAGAGAAACAGTAAGGAAAAAATGTTATGCTAATAAAATGTTCAGTGCTCTAAGCAAAATTGAAAAAAAAATTCTCTTTATACACAGTGGATACAACTAAATGAGAGAAAAGTTAATTTAGCAAACGATTTTCCTTGCACGTCTAGCTGTGTCGGACAGCCTGAAGAAACCAAAGAAACGCTGTAAAAGTTGTGAGGATATAAATGAGTTAGTGGAAAGAAATATTAACCATTCTTACAGAGAGAGACGTATAGGCCCTGTGTATGCAGAGTGATTGGGAAGCACAACTTTACTCTAATGTACCTGCTACTGGAGAGGCCTTGTGCCGTGAATTGCAGCATTGTGCAGCCTGTGGTGGGGCCAACATGATTCTCAGACTGGGGAAGTGGGGAGATGTGGCAGGCCGGTCTGTTCTCTCAGGAGTTCGGGAGAGCTACAATTTTTCTGGGTGAGTAGGCAAAATATGCATATAGCCCTACAAGTGGACACATGTCTACTACATTATATACTCTCCTCTGGTCTTGTATCTAGAACATACTTGCTTTCTTTCCCAGAGTTTGGGGACAAGTCACCCACATTTAGACACTTTCCGAGTAGCACCCCCAACCCGCACACCTGGACACCATTCACCCACTCTATATACCCGGATGCTGCAATTCACAAGTCTGTGAGGAGGGAGCGGGGCTAAAATGATGCTGTTGAGTTAGTTTAGCCCTGTCCCCTCTAAATGAACTCGCGATTCTCGGTAATCATCTCCCCTTCCTGCCCATTTCACTAGGAAGTGGGCAGGATGCGGGACATCCACCCACTCTTCTAGGGGTGTGGGGGACTACCTGAAAAATCAGGACCCTCCCGCAACTTCCAGGAGAGTAGGTAAGTATGATTTACAAGCACCTGTGAAAAACCATTAAGCTGATATGAGCAACCACTATTTTGTATTGCTGTTCTGAGAGACATAGATGGGACCAGCTTTGGGAGGGTGTGCTGGTTCCTGTAGTGCTATTTGGCGGTTTCTGGGGTACCTCCTAGTAGTTGAGTTGACTTTTAACTTAAATATATTTATGTATGTGCTGCTATTATGTGGCACAACAGTATGCAATTATGACCCAGAGTGGGTGCAATTATTATGTAGCGTTAGGGCCGCCAATATAGAGGAGCCTAGAGGCAGCCAGGCGCTTAACCATGGATGCGGTGTGCTATTGAGGAGGTGGGGCACACAGAGGCACGTGTCACCCTCTGCCCAGGTCCTGCTGCTTCCCGGCCACTATACATCCTCGCTTAACGAATGAGACATAGGAACGGAACTCGGTGGTTAAGTGAGGAATATTTATATTTGCAAATATATGCAACAAAGACCACTAGATTTCTATTATGTAGTAATCAAGACTTTTGCTGTTTTTTTTTTTTTTTGCGGAGGCCGCTCCATTTTCATGGAGGAGGGCCCTGATTCAGAGCGAGCGCTCTGGTCAGAGCGTCCGGCTCTGAATCAGGCCCCTGGACCCCGATGTGGACACTAGTATTTTACTAAAGAATTAACTAGTATTGCCTACTATTCTATTAATTAGTTTTGCTGTATTCCTTATATTAATGTTTTTATAGTTTCCACCCCCCCTGGAGTCTTTTTTTATCATTTTGTATATCAAAAATTTTTATGTGTAAAAGTATTGTAACCCCCTTTTTACCACTAAAGGGTCACCAGGTTACTAACACCTCTGTTACACCTAATTTACCCACCCTTAGCATTCCTCTAAGTGGTGTACATCCCTATTGTCAGTGCCTCCACCCAAGTATAAGTAAATAGATAGTAGGCCTACTTGGGAAAACCCACCAAAATATATTGTAATGTGATGATAGTTGAAACCGGAAATGTTCTCATGTAAATAAACACTCCAAGTTATTCATTTGTAAACATCTTTCTTATTCTTAATTATTTTAAGAACAGTATTTAAGTTATAACCTTTACATTGCTATAATTTACAATGAATACATTCTAATGAGTTTGCACCAATAACATACTATTAATTTGCATTACATCAACCTCTTTTTCTCCTTTTGCACTTAAAACTATAATGTGTGATCCCTTCTCATGTACAACAATATAACTACCATTGTGAGCCACCGAGCTTCACATATATTTTCTACAGCATAAGATTTGTCATACATAAATAATATATTGTAACTTTCAGTTGGTATATATATATAAATCGGCTGGGAAGCAGTTCTCTCTGTGAGAGCGCTAGGGTTGTCTTTTACCATCCTTGGCATGCACGAATTAGAAGTCTGTGTCCACTGCAGCCAACTATTATTGTCTTTCTTTTATAGTCAGTTAGTGACTAGCAGTAGTAGCAATAAGTGGTTACTTAGAATATAGTTTCCAATGAGAACAAAGCATAACACTAGATACCGCATAGTTACCTCCTGAATTCACATTTGCATTATATCATCCAAGTTTAGTTTATACAGATGACAGTCAAACTAATGCCTTCCAAAGGATAACTATGACCCCAGATGAGGCAAGTGACTTCTGTAACTTGGGTGTACACCCTTATTCTCTGTGCCCTAGTCTTCCTTTCCCTTCAACAGGAATTTATGCTTTCTTTCTGCTCCTATGCAGATGGTAACAGTAAAGTCTACTTCCTCCCCCAGCACTTTCCTTATAAGGCTGCTTCCCACCTTCTCTTGAGGGCCGGTCAGCTAGATACTTGGTGAGTGCAGTGTATATATTTACTCACTGTTAGCCAGGGCGCTGCTGCCACTGCTAACTGGTCAATCAGTGACCTTCCCATCTGCAGAGAAACCCTGGCCTCTTTCTGCTAACTGCAGCCCACCTCTGTATTACTGCTGCTGGGCTGTCCTGCAGGGAACTACCGCTGACCATCGGATACAGCCACTGCCGCTCCACCTCCCTAACTGTAGATGCCCCCCTCCTCCTGGGATACAGCCTCTAAGCTGCTGGGATGTGCTGCGGCTTCGCCCACTTACAGCCTCTGCTCACCAGCGGGCCCTCTGCACTGCTCTGCTGCCGGGACCACCGCTGCTGCTCCACGACCTCTGCCTCTGAGCCAGTTCCCAGGTCATCACCCCGATCACTCCCACAAAGAACCGCACAGTGGGATACCTGCTGGGAATGCATTTATCCTCTGCACCAGCAAAGGCAGGGTGAGTACTGCTGTCCACCTGCTTCCCCAGCTCCGGCTGGGCTCCCTCTCCGGCTCTGCCCCCCTGCGCCCAGCAGCCCATCACCGCTCACTGGCTGCCCGGGTCACAGGAGGGCATGCACTGGAGGAAGGACCTGCAGACTGCCTCCCAGCTGCTGGTAACAGCTGTTATATATCCTCTCTCTCACCGGATCCTCTTTTCCTGACAGGAACCGATTCACTCCCATCTATATTACTCCGCCCCCTTCTGCAACTATCACCAATGTCTGTGAAATGTATATCTGCAGCATGAAGCACTAAAGTCCTCTGGCATCATAGATATTTAAAATGCACAGGGTACATACATTTCCACATATTAACTTATATTTACATCACATCACATATATCCCTACAGTATATTTAACATTTACCTCATACATGGCATTTTGCTGTAAATAGATGAATGAAAATATATACCTGTTTCAATTGTATATATGAATTATATTTATACGTAATATATCTCCGTAACCCTAACCAGGGTTACAGTATTTTGTGTTTTTTTTCTGACTGTGTTACTAGCGCACCTACCTTCTTTTTGAGACATTGGTATGTTTTATTTAATTTGTTCAAACATTGACCAAAGGCAATTGCTGTGTGGATTATATTACTGTTGTATGTTTACGACATGTTCTCCTAATCACATTTATGCATACTTGCCTACTTTTGAAAAATCATTTCAGGGAGATTGTGATAGAAACACCTATTGAGCATGGCAGGAAAGTGGACGTGTACTGCTACATCTGAGAGACGAGCCATAAAACTGACATATCCCAATGTAAATGTGCTTAAAAGCAGTTAGTAAGATCTATTTATTGATGAAAACACACTAATACTTTTCAAAAAATGCATGTAGCCATAGGGATCATTGTGCCTTATAACCAATGCAGGGAAATTATACCAATGATCACATTTAAATGTATATATCTCTTTTTTTTTTATTTATTTATATATAACATCTACATAATGGGGGTAAGGTGCAATCAGGGATATTGCTAGACTCTTCAGGGAGTCGGGGAGATTGATATTATTTCATGGAGTCTCCCTGACAATGAGGGAGGGTTGGCAAGTATGCATTTATGGCTTACTTGCCAACTCACTGATTGTCAGGGAGACTCCATGAAATAATATCAATCTCCCCGACTCCCTGAAGAGTCTAGCAATATCCCTGATTGCACCTTACCCCCATTATGAAGCGGTTATATAGAAAAAACTGAGATACTGTATATACATTTAAATGCGTATCATTAGTATCATATCCCTGCATTCGTTATTAGGCACAATGAGGTTTATGTATCAAGAAATTAAAAGCATGGATAAGTGGACCAGTGGAGAAATTGCCCATAGCAACCAAACAGCTTTGAAGTAGCATTTATCAAGTACAGTCAATAAAATAATAGGTAGGAGCTGATTGGTTGCTATGGGCAACTTCTCCACACTTTTCACAGCTTGATACATAAACCCCAATGATCCCTATGCCTTCATGCATTTCCTAAAAAGTATCAGTGTGTTTTCATCAACAAGTACTGTAGATCTTACTAACTGCTTTGGGACTCATTTACATTTGGATGTAAGTCAGTTTTATGGCACATCTCTCAGATGTAGCAGTACATGCCCACTGTAACGTGTGCACATAGGTGTTACTGTCACAATCTCCCTGAAATGCTATTTCAAACTTAGGCAAGTATGCATTTATGGCTTATCTAAATTGTGCACCTATTCTTATTATTATTATTATTAGTATTATTATTATTTGTAAAAACCAGACCCCTCAGAGATACAAGTCCTGATGCAGAGTTGAAAGTAAATTGGGTGTATGTTGTACCTGAACTGTGTGCCTGGAAAACTTGTTTTCCCCCTTATGTACATTTGTACGCATCTAAGCAATGCACCCGTACCCTTAGGGGTCAATCCTATTATGTGCGAAGGGTGCGAGTTGCCATTGCAATGGTGTTAAAACGCTGGCAACGGACCGACACCTCGCACCCTTCGCGGACCGCTCCGAGTCCGAATTCGGTGAATTTTGCTCTGAGCCCTATCGGGTTGCGAGTAAAATACAGTGAATCTGGGCTGCCGTAAAGTGCGGCTATTGCCGCGATGGCTCGCTCCGGCGAGATCATCGCAGCTAGTAGGATTGACCCCGTTATGTACACCTGGTTTGTTACTAGTCATCATCATTAATGCACACTCCCACCTACCCTACTAGGTGCTAAAGGTACACTGGAAAGAGGTATTTTCATTTGCATCCAGCTCTACATGGCCCATAGTTCCGCAGACCCCGCCTCACTGTACTCTGCTTATGTGGGCGCATTCCGTTACAGCCCAGTTCTGCCTCTTCAGTTGTAAATGTAGATGAAACTCCTACACTTAGGGGGTCATTCAGACCCGCTCGCGAGCAGCAGTACGCTCGCAAGCAGGTCGATGTTCCCCACTGCGCATGCGCACGACGGAGGGAGCTCCGTCGTGCGCATGCGCGAGACCCGGGGACCGACGGGCTTTCCATCGCTCCGGGTCTCGCACCAAAGGGGGCGTGCTGTCGATGTTGATTGACAGCACGCCCCCTTTGGTGGGCGTGCCTGCCAGACGGAGACGTTCCCATGGGAACGCCTACCGTCTGAAGCCGGCCCCACTGACATCACTAGTGATGTGTGTGGGAGTGATTTTGGCTCTGATAGAGCCAAAATCACTCCAGGGCTTGTGACAGGGAGACCCTACCGCAGGGTCTCCGTCGCAAGTCCGATGGTCGCGATGGTCAAGACCATCGTGACCATCTTTTTGGCCGCTCGCATATGCTGTGTGTGGTCACCCACAGCTATACGAGTGGCCAGGAGGCCGCTCCATTTTCATGGAGGAGGGCCCTGATTCAGAGCGAGTGCTCTGGTCAGAGCGTCCGGCTCTTAATCAGGCCCTTAGTTCTGGAGCACGTGCATTCTAAGCCCACAAGATACCTTCCACAGACAGGCACACAGGGAACTCTATACTCTATACTAGCCCCACAGTGGTAAATACCCAAGACAGAAAGAAAGATTTATTTATTGGAGTATCAAGAAAACAACTCTTCCTGTGAGACACCAGATTTTGTTCTGCAAAGCCTTTTTTAGTCTGGTTTTAATCCAGTTTATTTTATGTTGTTTTGTAAATGCACTTACTCATACTTGCCTACTTTTGAAAAAGCGTTTCAGGGAGATGTGACAGCAGCACCTATGAGCATGGTGGTAAAGTGGACGTGTACTGCTACATCTGAGAGGCGTGTCATAAAATTGACTTACATCCTAATATAAATGAGCCCCAAAGCAGTTAGTAAAGATCTATTTGTTGATGAAAGCACACTAATACTTTTCAGAAAATGCATGTTTCCATAGGGATCATTGGCCCTCATTCAGAGCCGTTCGCTATTTGCGGTCGTTCGTTCAAAAACAAGGGGTGGCTATTCAAATGATCCGTTCGCAAATTGCAGTCTGTTCACACCTCTAAGTCTGAACGAGCGAGCAAAACATACGCTCGTTTATTTGTTAAAAACGCCCCCTGGCCGCTCGCACCATACGTCATGTCCGCTATTTATTAGATTAATCGAGTACATCGACCAGCGTATGAACTGCTCGCTATTCTTGTGGTTGGTGTTTGCTACCACAAATTTGCGAGCAGTTCTGGCTATAAAATAACCCAGTGACGTGGTCAATGACGCTGCTGTATTAATTATGCACACCCATAATACGCCCGTTTTGACCTTTAAGCACGCCTGCGTTCGGATCTCCACTCCCCATTTTCAAGCACCTTCCCCTGTTACCACCCACATACGCCTCATTCTGTCACTCAAAATAGCAGGCACTCGCTATATAGCGTACAAACGATTTTTGGCCGCACTGACTGGTTCGCGCATGCGTACTAAAAACCGTACGCATGCGCAGATGTGCAAACATCGCTCGGAACGAGCGTACTGCCGCTAACGAGCGGCTCTGAATGAGGGCCATTGTGCCTTATAACTAATGCAGGGAAATTATACTAATGATCCCATTTGAATGTAAATATCTCTGTTTATTTTTATATATAACATATTCATAATGGGGGTAAGTTAGAATCAGGGAGATTACTAGGCTCTTCAGGGAGACAGGGAGATTGCTACTGTTTCAGGGAGTCTCCCTGACAATGAGGGAGAGTTGGCAAGTATGCACTTACCATATGGAATTTTATAATATTTCTGTATTAGCAATGTGCCGATGCTATCTCGGATTAAGTATAAAACTTAATCAATTCTGCCTTTGAGCTGTGATTTAGATTCAATGCTGGTATGAATATTAAGTTATGTTTTGCTAAAACCAATGGATTTATATACAGTATATTGTTTATTTAAGTAATTAAGTTTATTACCTTGTTTATCTATCATATATTGCATGGAAGGAGTCATTAGGTTGATAAACAAGATACTGAAATACAAAATAGGTCTCCACCTATTGGGCAGCTGGTAGAATGCAAGATCTCTACAACAAAGTGCTACCTAGAGATAGCCACAGAGCATCCTGACACATTTAACCAGTTGTTTTGACTGCCATGTGTGTGACGGAGCAGAGATATACATAAAGGAAGGTCACTTACTGTCCATCACTAACTAGGATTGTGAAGCTTTTCTTTTGTCAAGTGTAGAATAGAATATAGCACTTAGCCCTTGCAATGCTCAATTTCTATTTTATTATTATTATTATTATTATTATTATTATTAGCATTATTACACTTTATATAGTGCCAGAGCTGTCCTCAGTAAGTTTATGATGTACATTTTAAAAGATAAAAGACTGCAACATTAGGTATTGATGACTCCTCCTGCGTCACAAGCTAATGGGCACCTTCTAATTGCCACCGCCTGCAGCGCTTGCTTGCCTACATGTTCCACTGTACAACAGCTATATATATATATATTAGTAAAGGTACCGTATTACAGCAAACCCTGTAATGTAATCTTTGGTATATAAAGGATAAAGATAGATGTGCTTTCATCCTACTCTGACTTTCCATTGCATCTCTGCTAAGTAAGGGAAGGACATCAAAGATGGGGTTTTTGTGTTTTTTTTTTTCTTTTCTTGTAAATGTTGATCTCCATGACAGATATATGGTGTTTTTTTATTTAAATCAATCCTGGAGTCATGGTGTATCAATAGGATCGATCCACAAATCACAATGGTGGCGGAGATGTTCTTATCTTCTTCTATGGCATCACAGACGGTGTAATGGTTAGCATTACTGCCTCACAGCACTGAGGTCATGTGTTTGATTCCCACTACGGCCCTAACTGTGTGGAGTTTGTATATTCTCGATGTGCTTACGTGGGTTTCTTTCGGGTACTCCGGTTTCCTCCCAAAATATACTGGTAGGTTAATTGGCTCCCAACACAAATTAATCCTAGTGTGTATGTGTGTGAGCATTTGATAGGGAATATAGATTGTAAGCTCCACTGGGGCAGGGACTGATGTGTATGGCCAAATATTCTCTGTACAGCGCTGTGGAATATGTGTACACTATATAAATAACTGGTAATAATAATGGCATTTCCACTGCACATGCGTAATCTCCTTTATGTAACTGGTCATGTCTGGAAATAATAAAATACAGTAATATCGCTCTTGGAAAAGATCAATATTATTTCTACAATATAGCGCAATGTAAGCCCCGCCCCCGTCGGCCCCCTGCTGCTTCTCTTACCCGGGCTTCTCCCGGGAAGAGAATATTAAAGGTAGGCAACCCTGCCTATACTGCACCATACTTGCCGACTTTCTGGCTGCTCCTTCCGGGAGGGAGCAGCCAGATCGGCAGGATGGGGGCGTGGCCGGGAGAAGGGGGAGTGGCTAGACAGGTGATGGTCATGTGTGGTGGAGGCGGGGCCACACGATCACATCATTTCTCTCCGCCCCCGCTACACAATGCCAATAATACAGGCATTGAGGAGCAGGAGGCGGGGCCAAAATGACGCAATTCAATGTGAATCGCCTCACTGGCCCCCTCTACTGCGGGGGTTTAACTACTAATCACAGTGAGGGGTCGGGGGGAACGAGGGCTGTCGGGAGGCTTGCCTGCCTTTCCGGGTGTCCGGGAGCTGCACCCGATTTTCGGGAGCCTCCCGGCAAAATCTGTAGGGTAGGCGCAAGCCTGTACTGTCCCTTTTAATCAGTGACTAAAAACCTGATTTAGGAAGTGCAAAGCATGTCACTTATACTTTCAGATGGAGCGTGTTTCTTTGGTGTAACTGGCTGCTTTTCACTTGGTATGAAGATTGCGCTATATTAGGTGCAAAGATGCTGATCCTGTACAGATTTAAAAAAACTGATACTGGATCACCGATTGGCCATCCTTTTACTCGTATATTTCTTCCCTACATCACAAGCTGCTATCCTATACTCATACATGCCTACCCTCCCGGTTTTCGCGGGAGGCTCACGATTTTCCGGGTAACCCCCCGCACCCCCGGAAGGGTAGGCATTTCTCCCGCATTCTGCCCACTTCCTAGTGAAGTGGGCAGAATTAGGAGAATACCCGCGGAAATCGCGGGTCTCCGTGAAGGGGGCGGGGCTTAAGCTGTGATTCTGCATGAATCACAGCATTTGGCCCCGCCCCTATGTAAATTGTGCCCAATCGCGGCAATTTTACATCGAGGGGGCGGGGCTTAATGACGCGAATCGTCAAGCCCCGCCCCCGTCGGCCCCCTGCTGCTTCTCTTACCCGGGCTTCTCCCGGGAAGAGAATATTAAAGGTAGGCAACCCTGCCTATACTGCACCATACTTGCCGACTTTCTGGCTGCTCCTTCCGGGAGGGAGCAGCCAGATCGGCAGGATGGGGGCGTGGCCGGGAGAAGGGGGAGTGGCTAGACAGGTGATGGTCATGTGTGGTGGAGGCGGGGCCACACGATCACATCATTTCTCTCCGCCCCCGCTACACAATGCCAATAATACAGGCATTGAGGAGCAGGAGGCGGGGCCAAAATGACGCAATTCAATGTGAATCGCCTCACTGGCCCCCTCTACTGCGGGGGTTTAACTACTAATCACAGTGAGGGGTCGGGGGGAACGAGGGCTGTCGGGAGGCTTGCCTGCCTTTCCGGGTGTCCGGGAGCTGCACCCGATTTTCGGGAGCCTCCCGGCAAAATCTGTAGGGTAGGCGCAAGCCTGTACTGTCCCTTTTAATCAGTGACTAAAAACCTGATTTAGGAAGTGCAAAGCATGTCACTTATACTTTCAGATGGAGCGTGTTTCTTTGGTGTAACTGGCTGCTTTTCACTTGGTATGAAGATTGCGCTATTCACCCAACTTCTGCACTGCAATAGTAGGCCCTATTTCTCTTTGAGTTGGAGAGGTTAATGCAGGCCCCACAGAGGAAGGCACAGCTTATGCAGTGAGCAGTGCAGAGGATAATGCAGGCCCCACAGAGGAAGGCACAGCTTACGCAGTGAGCAGTGCAGAGGATAATGCAGGCCCCACAGAGGAAGGCACAGCTTACGCAGTGAGCAGCGGAGAGGATAATGCAGGCCCTACAGAGGGAGGCACAGCTTATGCAGTGAGCAGTGGAGAGGATAATGCAGGCCCTACAGAGGAGGCACAGCTTATGCAGTTAGCAGCGTAGAGGATAATGCAGGCCCCACAGAGGAAGGCACCACTTATGCAGTGAGCAGCGGAGAGGATAATGCAGGCCCTACAGAGGGAGGCACAGCTTATGCACCAAGCAGCGGAGAGGTTAATGCAGGCCCCACAGAGGGAGGCACAGATTATGCGGTGAGCAGCAGAGAGGATAATGCAGGCCCCACAGAGGAAGGCACAGCTTATGCACTGAACAGCAGAGAGGATAATGCAGGCCCCACAGAGGAAGGCACCACTTATGCAGTGAGCAGCGGAGAGGATAATGCAGGCCCCACAGAGGAAGGCACCGCTTATGCAGTGAGCAGTGGAGAGGATAATGCAGGCCCTACAGAGGGAGGCACAGTTTATGCAGTTAGCAGCGGAGAGGATAATGCAGGCCCCACAGAGGAAGGCACAGCTTATGCAGTGAGCAGTGGAGAGGATAATGCAGGCCCTACAGAGGGAGGCACAGCTTATGCAGTGAGCAGTGGAGAGGATAATGCAGGCCCTACAGAGGGAGGCACAGCATATGCAGTTAGCAGCGGAGAGGATAATGCAGGCCCCACAGAGGAAGGCACAGCTTATGCAGTGAGCAGCGGAGAGGATAATTCAGGTGTCACGCTTGGCGCTGGGGGAGTGGAAACTCTGGGTCCGGGTTGCGGGAGGAAACGAAGGCGAGGGGCCTGGATTTATGTTCTCCTCATCCACAGCTCTCGAGTGTTGACGAGACCTGGGCAATGGTGCGGAGTCTAACCCACAGGATGGTGTTCGCCAGTGACCCCTCCAATCGGGATTTGGGCTTAGCTGCACCCTGTGAGCAGGTCGCGGTCCTTTGACCAGGTACTCGAGCTCAGTGGGAATTGGAGACACAAATAACCGTGGCCCTAATAAGAGATGCCTAAGGTTTAAGGCACTGTGGAGTGATCCACAAACAACGTAAAGAAGTCTGGCAATACTGTAGCACAAAGTTCACTAGTGACATGTTTAACACACAGGCAGATATGGTAATTCACTGTTCTTTGAAGTTCACTAGAGGCTCGTTAGCACACAGGCAGCTGGTAATTCACTGTTGCACAAGGTTCACTAGAGACACGTTTAGCACACAGGCAGATGGTAATACACTGTTGCAAGAAGTTCACTAGAGACACGTTTAGCACACAGGCAGATGGTAACTCACTGTTGCACAGGGATCACAGTAACGTCTTGGCACACAGGCAGAGATGGAACACACTGTAGAGAAAATAGAATGCCAGGAACCTGGACCGGAACTCAACTAGGGACTAGGAGACAACCGTTGTTCAGGCAGTTTGCAGAAAGGTAGAAGCAGGCTATTTACCCCACAGAACCCTTTGATAGGTGCACAGCGATCAGCTGACGCTCACCTATCCCAGGCCAGAAGTACAGTCACATGGGCCGACTGACATGGCGGCACCCATGCCGGGAACCCCGAGTCCAGACACCGGACCGCCCGCAGTCCCTACGCACGGGGAGAATGCTCATCGTCCTCTCAGCCGCCGCGCCAGCTGCCCGACCGCCCGGGAGATCAAAGGAAGCCAGCGAGGAGGTAAGGCTGTGCTGATCCCCGGCAGAGCCCTGACAGTACCCCCCCCCCTTTCAGGGTGGGCACCGAACAACCCATAGGCTTATTTGGAAATTTCCTATGGAAGTCTCGGACCAACCGTGGAGCATGCACATCGGAAGCCTTGACCCAAGCCCTTTCTTCGGGACCATAGCCCCTCCAATCGATGAGGTATTGAAGAGTATTAAACTTAAGGCGTGAATCCAAGATCTTCTCCACTTCAAACTCCGTACCCTGTAAAGTCTGTACTTGAGGCAATTTGGGAGGAACAATTTGAAATCGATTGAGCACCAGAGGACGTAAAAGAGAAATATGGAATGTACTGCAGATTTTCATTTGTGGAGGAAGTTCCAACTTATACACTACTGGATTGATTATCTTAATGATGCGATAGGGGCCAATAAAGCGTGGAGCAAGTTTCATCATGGGTACCTTCAAACAAATGTTCTTGGAAGATAACCAAACCCTATTCCCAACTTTTAAAAAGGGAACAGCCAAACGTTTCCTATCGGCAAATCTCTTGTAATTCTTTGAGGATTGTACCAAGGAATGGTGAATCTTATTCCACAGGGTTGAAAATGACTCAATCTCCTTGACTGCTGCCGGAACTTCTACCGCTGGAAGATGTTCGAAGTCAGGGACTCGGGGATGTCTACCGAAGACAGTGAAGAAGGGTGTGGACTTGGATGACGAATGATACTTAAAATTGTGAGAAAATTCTGCCCATGGTAGAAGGTCCACCCAATCATCCTGAGAAGATGATACAAAAAGCCTGTTGAAGGTCTCAAGTTCTTGATTAACCCTTTCGGTTTGACCATTCGTCTGAGGGTGGTATGCTGAGGAAAATATTAATTTAACTCCACATGTATTGCACAGGGCTCTCCAAAATTTGGCCACGAATTGGACCCCACGATCAGAGATTACCTCCTTAGGGAGACCGTGTAATCTGAAGATATCCCGGATGAATATTTTAGCCAATTGAGGAGCCGATGGAAGACCAACCAGAGGAACAAAATGTGCCATTTTTGAGAAGCGATCCACGACCACCCATACCGTATTGTGTCCCTTGCATCGAGGTAGCTCGGAAATGAAGTCCATAGAGATATGAGTCCATGGGGCAACTGGAACCGGTAATGGGCGTAATAGACCCATCACCCTCCTGCGAGGTGTCTTATGCTGTGCACATTTAATACAGGACAGGACAAATTCTCTGACATCTCCCTTCATGGTGGGCCACCAGTAGGAACGTAGTAGGAATTGTTAAGTTTTAGTGATTCCTGTATGACCAGCAAATAACGAAGCGTGAGCCCATGTCAACAGTTTTTTACGTAAACTGGGAATAACAAAAATTTTTCCCGGAGGCGGAGAGGATATCTGTGTAGGAGCGAAAACAATTGGATCAAGAATTGGATGTATCTGCGGATGGTCCTCTTCCTCTACCATAGTCATAAAAGAATGGGAGAGAGCATCCGCTTTTTTGTTTAAAATGCCTGGGCGAAATTGAAGCCTTAGATTGAACCTTGAAAAAAAAAGAGACCATCGGGCCTGCCTGGCATTCAATCTATGAGCAGTTTGTAGATAAGTTAGGTTCTTATGGTCTGTAATGACCGTAACTGGAAATCTAGCTCCTTCCAGAAGATAACGCCATTCCTCTAGTGCCAAGCGTATAGCTAATAGTTCCTGATCTCCAATAATATAATTTTTCTCTGCGGGAGAGAATTTCCGGGAGAAGAATCCGCAGGGGTGGATCTTCCCATCTTCAGCGATCTGAGACAATACGGCCCCAATTCCAACAGAGGATGCGTCCACTTCTACTGTAAATGGTTGATCCAGCTGAGGCTGGCGGAGAATTGGGGCTGTGGAAAATGCAATTTTTTATTTTTTAAAAGCTTGTATTGCTGGATCAGGCCAAGAGGATGGGCTGGCTCCCTTCCTTGTGCGAGAAGTGATAGGAGAGACCAATGTGGAGAAATGTGGAATGAACCTCCTATAATAATTTGCAAAACCCAAGAAACGTTGAGTAGCTTTCAACGAAGTAGGCTGAGGCCAATCGGCAATAGCTTTCAGTTTATCAGGGTCCATTTGAAGAATTTTTCCAGAGATTATATGCCCCAGGAAGGGTACCGAGGTCTTATTAAAGAGGCATTTTGACAACTTTCCAAAGAGACGATGATTTCGGAGACGAGACAACACTTCTAGTACATGCCGATGATGGTCTTGTAAGTTTGTAGAAAAAATTAAAATATCATCGAGATAAACTACCACAAATTTATAGAGAATGTCCCGAAAAATCTCGTAGACGTAGCCTTGAAATACAGCTGGCGCGTTACAGAGTCCAAAAGGCATTACCAGGTACTCGAAGTGTCCATTCCTAGTATTAAAAGCGGTTTTCCACTCATCCCCTGCCTTTATTCGAATTAAATTGTAGGCCCCGCGTAAGTCTAGTTTGGTGAAAAACTGAGCTCCTCGGACCTTGTCGAAAAGTTCGGAAATCAAGGGTAGTGGATACCGATTCTTTATCGTAATTTGGTTTAGGCCCCGATAATCTATACAAGGGCGGAGCCCTCCGTCCTTTTTTCCTACGAAGAAGAACCCTGCTCCAGCAGGAGAGGATGATGGCCGGATAAATCCTTTAGCAAGGTTGTCCTTAATGTACTCTTCCATAGCGGTAGTCTCAGGAACAGATAATGGATAAACACGGCCCCGAGGAGTGGTCTTCCCCGGAAGCAGGTCAATAGCACAATCCCATGGTCGATGCGGAGGGAGTTTATCTGCCGCTTGTTCGCAGAATACATCAGCGAAATCCTGGTAGGGTTCTGGTAAATTGGACTGAGAGGGACCCACAGAGATAGAGGGTGGAGAGAACATATCGGATGGACAGGTAACTGTGGTTAACTTACGCAAAGGAACCACCTTGGTCAAACACTTCTGTAAACAACTTGATCCCCAGGACAAAATTTGCATCTTATTCCAATTGAACACAGGGTTGTGCTTTTTTAACCAGGGTAGCCCCAACACCAGCTCATAGGGAGATTTAGGTAACACAAATAATTCCAGCCATTCCTGATGAAGGCATCCAAGCTTGATGGATACTGGATGGGAGAGAGAAGAAAGAGATTCTCCTAGCACTGTTTTACCATCTAAGCCGGAGAGTACTAGTTTATTGGGTAATGGAACGACAGGAATACCTAGAGTCCGAACAAGAGTATCTGAAATGAAATTGCCTGCCGCTCCGGAATCAATTAGAGCTTTAACCCTCTTTGTCCTGGACCCATGGGAAAGCGACACTGGTAGAAGACTGTCTGTTATTTGGGATAACTTGGACATAACCCCTAACTGAATGCTCCCTACTTCAGTCAGGGTCTCGCATTTCCCGCAAGCAGAGGACAATTCTTCAAAATGTGGTCGGGAGCAGCACAATAAATACATAATTTATTTTGGAAACGCATGTTGCGTTCTACAGCTGTAAGCTTGGACTTATTGACCTGCATGGGTTCTTCTTCACTACTAGGAGAGAGAGAAGACTGGTTCACAGGAGGAGTACGGACCTGAAAGCGTTCCCCCCTGCCTCTACTAGCCCAGCGTTCCCGATGGCGAAGGTCGATCTTGATGCAGAGGGAGATGACATCAGCAAAGGACTCCGGTAAATCTCTGGAGGCCAACTCGTCCTTCATCCTTTCTGATAGTCCATGGAAGAAGGATGCCTTGAGAGCTTCCTCGTGCCAGGGTTTGAAACTGAACTACATACTGACCAACAGATCGGGTCCCCTGGCGCACACGAAGCAAATCGGATGAGGCTGAAGCGGAGCGGCCTGGTTCATCAAAAATCCTTTTAAATGCTGAAACAAATCCTTCATAACTTGACACAATGGGGTCAGCTCATTCCCACAGGGGAGAGACCCAGTCCAGAGCAGCCCCAGTCAACAGGGAAATAACATATGCCACCTTTGCTCGAGAGGTGGGGAAATTCTGGGGGAGACATTCAAATTGGATCTCGCATTGGTTAATAAACCCTCGGCACCGCCTGGGATTACCATCAAATCTTTCCGGGGTTGCCAACTGGAGACGAGATTTAGATTCCGAAGCCCCTTGAGGCAAAACAGGTGGAGGGGGTGCAGCGGCTGCAGCTGGTGGAACCGGGAGAATAGATGCCAATGTTGTTTGGATCGAGACCAGCTGTCTAGAGAGCTCCTGAAGGTACTGGGCCACTTGCTGTTGGGCTGCCTCCTGGTTATCCATCCGAGAGGCCAGGTCCTGAAGGGACCCTGTACCTTGGGACCCAGCGGCTTCCATTGTGCGGCCTGAACAAACTGTCACGCTTGGCGCTGGGGGAGTGGAATCTCTGGGTCCGGGTTGCGGGAGGAAACGAAGGTGAGGGGCCTGGATATATGTTCTCCTCATCCACAGCTCTCGAGTGTTGACGAGACCTGGGCAATGGTGCGGAGTCTAACCCACAGGATGGTGTTCGCCAGTGACCCCTCCAATCGGGATTTGGGCTTAGCTGCACCCTGTGAGCAGGTCGCGGTCCTTTGACCAGGTACCCGAGCTCAGTGGGAATTGGAGACACAAATAACCGTGGCCCTAATAAGAGATGCCTAAGGTTTAAGGCACTGTGGAGTGATCCACAAACAACGTAAAGAAGTCTGGCAATACTGTAGCACAAAGTTCACTAGTGACACGTTTAACACACAGGCAGATATGGTAATTCACTGTTGTATGAAGTTCACTAGAGGCTCGTTAGCACACAGGCAGCTGGTAATTCACTGTTGCACAAGGTTCACTAGAGACACGTTTAGCACACAGGCAGATTGTAATACACTGTTGCAAGAAGTTCACTAGAGACACGTTTAGCACACAGGCAGATGGTAACTCACTGTTGCACAGGGATCACAGTAACGTCTTGGCATACAGGCAGAGATGGAACACACTGTAGAGAAAATAGAATGCCAGGAACCTGGACCGGAACTCAACTAGGGACTAGGAGACAACCGTTGTTCAGGCAGTTTGCAGAAAGGTGGAAGCAGGCTATATACCCCACAGAACCCTTTGATAGGTGCACAGCGATCAGCTGACGCTCACCTATCCCAGGCCAGAAGTACAGTCACATGGGCCGACTGACATGGCGGCGCCCATGCCGGGAACCCCGAGTCCAGACACCGGACCGCCCGCAGTCCCCTACGCACGGGGAGAATGCTCATCGTCCTCTCAGCCGCAGCGCCAGCTGCCCGACCGCCCGGGAGATCAAAGGAAGCCGGCGAGGAGGTAAGGCTGCGCTGATCCCCGGCAGAGCCCTGACAGCAGGCCCCACAGTCAAAGGCACAGCTTATGCAGTAAGCAGTGGAGAGGATAATGCAGGCCCTACAGAGGGAGGCACAGCTTATGCAGTGAGCAGTGGAGAGGATAATGCAGGCCCTACAGAGGGAGGCACAGCTTATGCAGTGAGCAGTGGAGAGGATAATGCAGGCCCTACAGAGGGGGGCACAGCTTATGCATTGAGCAGTGGAGAGGATAATGCAGGCCCTACAGAGGGAGGCACAGCTTACGCAGTGAGCAGCGGAGAGGATAATGCAGGCCCCATAGAGGAAGGCACAGCTTATGCAGTGAGCAGCGGAGAGGATAATGCAGGCCCTACAGAGGGAGGCACAGCTTATGCAATGAGCAGCGGAGAGGATTATGCAGGCCCTACAGAGGGAGGCACAGCTTATGCAGTTAGCAGCGTAGAGGATAATACAGGCCCCACAGAGGAAGGCACCGCTAATGCAGTGAGCAGCGGAGAGGATAATGCAGGCCCCACAGAGGAAGGCACAGCTTATGCAGTGAGCAGTGGAGAGGATAATGCAGGCCCTACAGAGGGAGGCACAGCTTATGCAGTGAGCAGTGGAGAGGATAATGCAGGTCTTACAGAGGGAGGCACAGCTTATGCAGTGAGCAGTGGAGAGGATAATGCAGGCCCTACAGAGGGAGGCACAGCTTATGCAGTGAGCAGTGGAGAGGATAATGCAGGCCCTACAGAGGGAGTCACAGCTTATGCAGTGAGCAGTGGAGAGGATAATGCAGGCCCTACAGAGGAAGGCACAGCTTATGCAGTGAGCAGTGGAGAGGATAATGCAGGCCCTACAGAGAAAGGCACAGCTTATGCAGTGAGCAGTGGAGAGGATAATGCAGGCCCTACAGAGGAAGGCACAGCGTATGCACTGAGCAGCGGAGAGGATAATGCAGGCCCCACAGAGGAAGGCACCACTTATGCAGTGAGCAGTGGAGAGGATAATGCAGGCCTCACAGAGGGAGGCACAGCTTATGCACTGAGCAGCGGAGAGGATAATGCAGGCCCCACAGAGGAAGGCACCACTTATGCAGTGAGCAGCGGAGAGGATAATGCAGGCCCCACAGAGGAAAGCACAGCTTATGCACTGAGCAGCAGAGAGGATAATGCAGGCCCCACAGAGGAAGGCACCACTTATGCAGTGAGTAGCGGAGAGGATAATGCAGGCCCCACAGAGGAAGGCACAGCTTATGCAGTGAGCAGCGGAGAGGATAATGCAGGCCCCACAGAGGAAGGCACAGCTTATGCACTGAGCAGCGGACAGGATAATGCAGGCCCCACAGAGGAAGGCACCACTTATGCAGTGAGCAGCGGAGAGGATAATGCAGGCCCCACAGAGGAAGGCAACGCTTATGCAGTGAGCAGCTGAGAGGATAATGCAGGCCCCACAGAGGGAGGCACAGCTTATGCAGTGAGCAGTGGAGAGGATAATGCAGGCCCTACAGAGGGAGGCACAGCTTATGCACCAAGCAGCGGAGAGGTTAATGCAGGCCCCACAGAGGGAGGCACAGATTATGCAGTGAGCAGCAGAGAGGATAATGCAGGCCCCACAGAGGAAGGCACCACTTATGCAGTGAGCAGCGGAGAGGATAATGCAGGCCCCACAGAGGAAGGCACCGCTTATGCAGTGAGCAGTGGAGAGGATAATGCAGGCCCTACAGAGGGAGGCACAGTTTATGCAGTGAGCAGTGGAGAGGATAATGCAGGCCCTACAGAGGGAGGCACAGTTTATGCAGTTAGCAGCAGAGAGGATAATGCAGGCCCCACAGAGGAAGGCACAGCTTATGCAGTGAGCAGTGGAGAGGATAATGCAGGCCCTACAGAGGGAGGCACAGCTTATGCAGTGAGCAGTGGAGAGGATAATGCAGGCCCTACAGAGGGAGGCACCGCTTATGCAGTGAGCAGTGGAGAGGATAATGCAGGCCCTACAAAGGGAGGCACAGCTTACGCAGTGAGCAGCGGAGAGGATAATGCAGGCCCCACAGAGGAAGGCACAGCTTATGCAGTGAGCAGTGGAGAGGATAATACAGGCCCTACAGAGGGAGGCAGAGCTTACGCAGTGAGCAGCGGAGAGGATAATGCAGGCCCCACAGAGGAAGGCGCCACTTCTGTATACTGACTTTTGAGGTATTTATTTCTCCTGAGGTATGGTATGCAGGGCTCCCCACTTTAACATTTTGAATAATTGTAGGTTTACAGGTATGTGGAAAAAGTACTTTATACCTATGTATATTTGTCCCTGTGTTTAAGAGGACTTGTCTAGAAGCTGCCTAATAAGGGACCTGATGTAGGGATATCTGCTTATTGCGTGTATACTGCACTTGGAAAATTTTGCGCAATTTGTTAAGTCACATGTATCCCAAGATGCGCCTAGCTGTGCTAGGGTGGCATATACGCCATGTTTATTCTAACAGAAAACAGTATATGAGCTGCATTTATGCCAGGAGACAAAGTACCGGACGGTACGAAACGCGTTGGTGGCATTCAGGTGTTTGGTTTCTGGCAACAGCTCACCCTCGTGGGAAGCCGCTCACACTACCCGCTCTGTCCCGCTGACGTCATCCATAGCGGCCGCATCCGGCCAGACGCCGGCGGCACGTGGAGAGAAAGCCAAGACCAGGCTGCTCTCCCGCTGTAACCATCCATATGAGGGCAAGGTAGGGACAGTTTTGGAGCTATACAGTGCGGCATTACGAACTTATAAAACCGGACCTCATCTTATAAAATCCTCATAAAGGAGCTATAAACACTGTGTATTAACCAATTATTTTTCTTTACGGGTGCCACTAATTTATTTAATTAATTTATAGCGCTCATAACCATCTTTACTTTACACCAAAATTGAATAAGCAGCTACAAATTCACAAGCGCAGTATTGTGTACCACCCTTTTACTAGTTATAGTACCCAATTTATACACAATAATAATACCTTAATGAAGTGTCATATACAGAAGACAGACTTTGGCAGAATATTCTAAAATTGCATTTACATTGTTAAATACAGTTAAATACACAGAAATACAAAAGTATGAATTAAGGGCCTGATTCAGAGCCGGACGCTCTGACAGAGCGCTCGCTCTGAATCAGGGCCGGCACTCTGTTTTTTTTGAGCGGCCTCCTGGCCGCTCGCATAGCTGTGGGTGACCACCCACAGCTTTAGCGAGCGGCCAGGAAGATGGTCGCGATGGTCAAGACCATCGCGACCATCGGGCTTGCGACGAGACCCTTGTGGTAGGGTCTCGTTGCCGCAAGCCCTAGAGTGCTTTCGGCTCTATCAGAGCCGAAAGCACTCCCACTGACATCACTTGTGATGTTAGTGGGGCCGGCCCCAGACAGCAGGCGTTCCCATGGGAACGCCTCTGTCTGGCCAGCCACGCCCCCGGGCCACCCACCAAAGGGGGCGTGCTGTCACTCAACATCGACAGCATGCCCCCTTTGGTACGAGATGCGGAGCGGCGGCTTGCCCGTCGCTATCCAGGTCTCGCGCATGCGCACGACGGAGCCGGCTCCGCGCACTGGGCCAACATCGACCTGCTTGCGAGCGCTCAGCACTCGCGAGCAGGTCTGAATCATGCCCTAAGTTCAAATAAATACAAACATCTGTTGTTTTCACCTTAACCAATCAAATGGTATCTTTTTTCCTGCCACAAACCAAATGCAAATATCAATTAATTAATATGAATAGACTGCTGCATACTGTATCAGGCTATAATGTGGTTGGGATTGAGATGTTTATTTTGCACCAGGCGTGAAGCAGCCATAAGATTGACTCCTCCTGACAGGAACTTATGTGTCTGTGTTGTTGGTTGACTGCAGTAATATCCCTTTTCCACCAAAATCCTGGGTCCAACCCAGGATTTGGAACGTGGTTCCAACCCGGATCAGACTCGGGGCAGACCCTGTTCCCACTACACCTCTAACAAGATCTCCAAGTGCATGGAAATCCAGATCTCCCCGGGATTGGATCAAAATCAGATTGGTACGGACCTTGGAATGACGGCCTGGACCGTATGAAGCCGGGATGGGGTAAACACCCGAGAGATCCGGACCATACAGGGAGGCTGTAATCTCTCCCTCCACGGTGAAGTTAGTCACAGACATCGTTCCTTTAACCAATCCCCATGCTGTAAACGACACCCTGGTTGCATGACCCGTGTTACCCATTTACACTGCCCCTTAACTCGGGTCCTAGCAGCTCCTGACTGGGAGCGAGTTGGCTGTGGAGACAGTGGGCAGGCAGCAGGGACCCAGCATATGTCGGGTCACCTAATATATAGTGACAGGGTTGTGTAAAGAGCAAGCCGGCAGTGGACAGTCAGCGGAACACTGAGATGGGTGTCCTGGCACATACAGTTCACAGTGCCAGCGGTGGGGTTTCTTTTTCTTCCCCAGGGCTCCTCTGATTTGCCGATGACTGAAAAGGAGGCGGGAAGAACAGGAAGAAGGCAGGGAGACAGGAGTATTCTCCCCTCAGGAGTCGTATTATGCTGTGGTGAGATGGTGAAGGGGGAGTGATATCTACACTGACCAGGGGCACCCCTGGAGAGATCTCAGATTTCTCCACGGTGACCCCTTCTATGAATAGGTGAAAGCAGTGAAATGCCCTGTTATCACTGATAGAGGGCTTTTCACTGTTATATGTATAGAAAAAATCTTTCCTGGTTAACGTCAGGAGGAAAAATGACTAATGTCGTCTGCAAAGAAATCGTATAAGACCTTGGTTAAAAAAGACTATCCCCGTAAATTTAAAATTGCTCCTGTGCAAAGCCGGGGCGGGACACTAGTATTATATATAGCATGGTTTCCATAATTAAAGCACATTTCTATATTTCAGTCCTTAGTATTGGCTGTAAACAATACAAATAAAGTAATAATACTTATTAATTCATTAATAATAACCTGTGCCAAATTGGATGTTTATGTCTGGTATTATTTGGCCACCAAAACTACTTAAGAAGTACTATTGCCGAGCATATACAATTAGGTGATTTAAAATATGCATAACAGCGAGCAAATGCTCATGCTCTCATATGTGTTCAGTGTATTTGTTATTATGAAGGCACATAGCGTTCCCGCTAGGCTGTTTAAGCAGGGGGCCGCTTCCAGCCTGATTTTGAAATGGCAAAATGCACCCAGCCTTTATGGCGGTGCCCTGCCGGAACCCTGCTGAAACAGCCTGCCAGGAGTGCAGCACTCACAGCTAGTGAATAGATGTAATGCGCATGCGCACGGTATCTGGTCACAGTGAGGTGAGAACTTGTGGTCAGCCCAGCATATCCGTAAGTGCCCCAAGAGTGATGAAAAGGGGGCGTGTCTTAATGATACACCACCTTTTCTTGTGACCACGGCCCCTTTTTACGGTCCAGCGCCCTGCCCCGCCAGTCTAAAGAACACTAGGCACATACAGTGCGTGTGAAGAATGGAGTACTGACCTGGCTCATGGCAAAGGAAAGTTGTGAGTGTGTAAAGGATAATTCTGTATCTTGACCTCCTAATCAGTTTTCTATCAAGGAAGCCATCTGCCAATTATGGATATTAGGAGCCTGTGCTAGTTTGTGATATCAATCATATGTAGTTAGTAATATAATGAACATCTAGGAACCTCTTGCTTTTCCAGTCACTAGAATTGCTTTTATGGTTTCATATTTGCAAACATTACACCTGTAATGTCTGCTGTCCATTGTCTGTTAATGTGAATACTGGCTCTCTTCTCCATATGTGAGTGCTGTCCTTGGTCCTGAACGGAATTCATCTGCTGAAATAGCAGCTTCTTATTCCACTGTGACTAAGGGGTATATTTACTAAGTGGCGGTTTTGAAATTTTGGTCGCTCATTTAGCAAAGCCAAAACCACTGTAAAACCACAGAGAATCCACACTTTAGAAAACAATTGAACATCAAAACAATATAAATGTTTTTAACATAAGAAATATAGAAACCCCAGATTTACTAAGCTGTAACTTTAGAAACCTGACCAAATAATTGAGCTGCCTTAGGCAGTTGTATTTAGAACCACATAGATCCCTAGGTTCTGTATAGGGTTTTGTGCTAAAAACTGCACAAAATCTAAAAAAAAACAGAACAGAAATTGTGTGGACGACTCCCCAGTTGATAACCAGCTTTAGGCTTTTAAGTCTAGGCTGGTGGTGAAAAAATCAGATGGACAAAGAACATGGGGTCCCCCAATTTACCCAGCCAGGGCTGGTGGAATAATATAGGGGAGACCTGTAATGTGGGCATTCCCCCACCATGACTCTGCCAGGCCAGTTGCCCCCGGGGATGATTTCCTCAATGGAGTGGGACCCATGTGGACCCCCCCTCATGGGTACAAGTCTCCCTAATGGGCTCTTCTCCATACTCAAAGAGGAAGGGTATGGAGGTAATGAAAAGTTAACTGTATTAATTATTATTTCTAATTTGCTGACACACTACAGGTCCAAGCAAGCCTTGTCATGCCCAATTTTTAGGGCATCCTGGCACCTGTAATGCACTTGTAAGGGAATATTGAAATAAAAACAGGACACACACCGATTGGTTAAAATTATTGGAAAAAGAAAAGAACCTGATTTTCCCATTAGTTACTTAAAAATTTAAAAGGGATAGGGCCTCTTCGCTCCATGTAGGCATCCAAGATTTTTAACCATCAAGTGTGTGTGTCCTAATTTTATTAAAATTTTTACTCTACAGGTGCCACCATGCCTTGACAACCCTAAAAATAGGGCATGACAGGGCTTACCGGTACCAGTAGTGCACCTGTAAACAGTATATTAATCTTACAATTAACTTTTCATTACGGTACCTATGTACCCACCACCCTGGGGTATGGAGAAGAACCATAGTGCTATTGGCACTTGGGCTAGTTATACCCAGGAGATGGGGCACACAAGTTTTTTGCAAGCCCCACTCCCTTGTGAAAATCAGGCCTGGTGCCAACTAGCCTTGGGCTGTTGGAATCATGGTAGGGAGATACCCACACTGTAGGTCTCCTCTCTATAGTTCTACCATTCTAATTTTACATATATGGATTTGTGCAGAGCTTGCAAACTGAGGCAAATTTATGGCGTTTTTTCAGCGGGTTTGCGGCAGGATAAGGAATTTAGAAACCGATGGGCATTGACGGCAGATTGAAAATGCCAGTGTGGAGATGCTGCTATAGGCTTTGTGCATGTTCCCATGTTGACAATCACTGATGGTGTATCAGGGGAAGTACGGGCTATGCACAGTTGTGAGTAAATCTGCCTGTTTTCAGACATATCTTTTGTATTATTATTATTATTATAATTTATTTCTATGGCGCCACAAGTGTGCCGCAGCGCCTTACAAAGTATTATTAAGAATAAGAGTGGTGGAAATGCGCACTGATGATATGGACTATCAAACCAAGCGTGCCGATGAGGATGCAGCTGTGAATGCAGGTGAATAAGTACACCTCCATGCGCACAGTGTGGGACTAATTATAGTTATATTTTTTCCAACATTGTGTCGACTTGTCTTAAAACACTGAAAAAGGACATTCAATACATTTTTTCTGTACCCCAAAATAATGTACAGACTTCTTTGCTGAAAACACTTGCTGCCTACCATTTGTCCACCATTACGAAAAAATATAAAAATCAACCATTAAAACCTTTTAAAAACACCCAATACTTTGTTGCGGCCACTAATACTGTTCTGCTACAGACGTGTCTATACACATCTTCTAAGCGATCTGGTAATGATGGGCATCTTTGTGCATCTTGTTTTGGCGTAAACGTGTCTAAGTCGCGATGCAACTAGGATGCGACACTTGTATATCTGTGTGCAACTGAGTCCCTTAATCTGTATACAAAGTGCTACAATGTAGCAGCCGCCACAGTTCCATTGTGGTTCATATAAACACTCAGATGCAGACAGATATACAAGTGTCGCATATCAAATTAAACAGCACAGTCTGCTGGTGCATCCTAGTCGCATCACATCCTCAAAAAGGGACGCCTGACACTAGCAGTGTTGCACGGGACTTGGCAGCTCACTTACACCAGGCAAGTCGCACTGCATGGCGTATTGAGGCTAGATGTACAGTATAAGGACACATCTGTATGTAATTTGGCACTCTTGGGGTTCAGTGTGATTTCACCATTTTTCCATCCACTTCTCCCAGGTCACACATTGTAGAATTAATGTGCGATATTGGTGCAATTTTCGGGAATAGACGCTTACAGTTGAATTGAGAGGTGCAGGAGCGCGCTTCATGAAAACTAGTTGCGACATGTGCGATATTTAATTGTGAATTTGCGCTACCAAACTCCCGCTGAACTGAATCGTCCCTTTATGTGATTCTTAGGCTTATGTGTGTTGCCTCTAACCCCGGTATCCAATTATCCCCGATATATATATTTAAGGCTAAAAAGTGGAATGTTATGCAATGGCCAAGTCAATCCCCTGACCTGAATCCGATTGAGCATGCATTTCACTTGATGAAGACAAAACTGAAGGGAAATTGCCCCAAGAACAAGAAGGAACTGAAGACATTTGCAGTAGAGGCCTGGCAGAGCATCACCAGGGATGAAACCCAGCGTCTGGTGATGTCTATGCGTTCCAGACTTCAGGCTGTAATTGCCTGCAAAGGATTTGCAACAAAGTATTAAAAAGTGAAAGTTAGATTTAGGATTGTTTAGTTTGTCCCATTACTTTTGGCCCCTTAAAAAGTGGGAGGCACATATAGAAACCGTTGTAATTTCTGCACCATTCACCTGATTTGGATGTAATTACCCTCAAATTAAATCTGAAAGTCTGCAGTTAAAGCACATCTTGTTTGTTTCATTTCAAAGCCATTGTGGTGGTGAATAGAGGCCAAAATATGAAAATTCTGTCAATGTCCCAATATTTAGGCACCTGACTGCATGTATGTATGTAACAGCCATTCTAGGCATGGATGGGGATTTACATTCATACATTTATGTTTAAAAACCCTTTAGGCTCAAATACTTTCTGTACATACTTTACATTACATGTGAGCTACATAAACTGCTATTGTTTATTATGCTTCCCGCTATTGTGAAATAAAGGACTGCTATTTCAATGGGAGAGGACTGTGGTATGATCTGTATTGAATTTAAGGTGATGTGGAACATTTCAGTTTATGGCCCAAATACGTCACCAGGCTCAGTGTGACAGCCAATTCTCTGTAGTTAATAACCTGCATCAAAAGAGGGTACTTTTGTACATAAATCACCTGTAATCAGGGATTTGGTTTGTTTTCTTGTATATGTAGCAGACAGTATTCCCTATCTATAAATGGGGATTATCGTCCTAATATTTTTCCATACAAACACAAGTGAGCCTATGTATATTTCCGTTGGAGAGCATAGATTGGTGGAGCGGAGGAATTGGGCAGTCCTAGCAACGTACGGAGTAAAACGCACCAGTGTTAATACGATTTACAGGCCAGTGCAGGAATGAATGGATTGAAATGAAATACTGTAGAGGGCTATCTGTCTTGTCCTATACTTTTAATGGGAATTGTTTTGTGCCTGCAGTAACATTTCACGTGCGCTGTGTACAATCTAATAAAACACATCACTCACACACAACGTTAATGCGTGCAATGAATACAGACCCATGTCCCCACATGCAGATGATTAATATAAGCAATACATGAGGATTAACTGAGCAATATTTTAGGAGAAAAATGAGCAGAAAAAGGGGTCATAACTTTAATATGAGATTTGCACTTTTACAGTCATCATCATTGTGGCATATAAAGAATGTCTTGTGATCCCTGCATCTATTTATTATACATCCATACCCATTTTTACTGGAGGCCTTTGAATTAGTGTATCAATATAGATCACACAGGGGCTGATTCACATGCAATCCCGACATTTGGGCAAATGGTCGATGTAATTAAACTGCGCATGCGTCTAAGTCACTAAAAAGTCACACAGCGTTTTTGTCCCACCATGTGTGTGCACAATGGTGCAGTAGCGATTGAGGCGCACGACCTTGGAAATGGTTTGGGCACTCCTGGGCGGTGACTGGGAGGTGGCTATTCAAACACACGGAGATCCACTGTCTTATGGGCGTGTTATGGGAGTGTCCCGGGAGTGTCGTATATAGCTGGCTGCAAACTCAGGCGCTTCATCGCTTCCTGAGATCTGACTCTGACTGAGAGTCTGCACCTAGCATGGGACTGGTGCAGGTTTCAATTGTGCGACCGATGGATGCATCAAGTCGCACCAAGCGGGATTGTTGCATCTGAAGATGGACAAGGTGAGAGTCCCAGTCCTTGCACAGTCAGATGCACAATTGTACGCCATGGGGAGGGGCTTATACTAGCATTAGCATAAACTGACAGATGCAACTACAGCAAAAGGCGCTAAAACGCTGCAGCAGCGTGCAACCCTGAATCAGCCCCACTAAGTATTGTGTCTGCAGAAGTTTAGATCTTCTGTACAGGGGTGCTGAGTGGATGAGGGTCTTGGATAAACGTGGGGGCAGTTCTAAAAAAGCCAAACGGGGGCATGCTCTTATGTATATGAAAACATATCGCCTGCAGATTCTGTGGTTAGTAACTGACCTCAACTGATAGTTTCTGGCATCGAAATTGGAAGCCACAACCTTATTTTACAACCATAATAAGACCCACTTGAGCCATCCATGTTGCAGGTCCTTCATGCTCCCCAAACCCTCCTAATACTTTTGAGAGAAAGTGATTACATACCACAGCCCACCTGCTTACTAGAGATGTGCGGTTCAGTTCTCCTGAAATATGAACACACCCGAATTTTGGGGTTCCGAGTCAGATCGGGTCTCCGCTCGGGTCACTTTTGGGGTTCCAAGTAGAACAGAGTCCCGGCTCGGGTCACTTTTGGGGTTCCAAGTAGAACAGAGTCCCGGCTCAGGTCACTTTTGGGGTTCCGAGTCAGATCAGGTCTCCGCTCGGGTCACTTTTGGGGTTCCAAGTAGAACAGAGTCCCGGCTCTGGTCACTTTTGGGGTTCCGAGTAGAACAGAGTCCCGACTCGGATCTGCTGTAAGTTCAGAACTGTAATTTAAAAACCGAAGCTTGGGTTTTGGATTGCAAGTAAACAGTTCCAAATGACATGATTTTAGCTGTTTTTATCAATTTGAAAGACACCGAATCCGAAGCAAAACACCTGAGGGTGGTTTTACCAAAACCATAACATTTAAAGGTAGTTTTACCAAAACACGGGGGTCCGCCCACCTCTTTATTGCTTACCCAGCACATCCACACTAGTGTTGGGCCACTTGCACTGTCGGCTTACGATGCAGCCGGTCGGAGTAGAGATCATTCTGCTGGAGTAACCCCTCTATTCAGGGGCGTTTCTAAAGAGGAGGGGGAGCGTGTGCAGTCTCTGACACGGACCCCCTCCTCTCTGCCGCGGCGGCCATTTTCCAGTCATTTTTACAGCACCGGACCCCCGCGCCGACGTGGGACTCCGGAGAGGTAAGTAATACTATGGGTGCAGGGTGTACGGTGCGTGGGCCCCCTAGACCAGGGGCCCGTGTGCCCCTACACCCATTATAGATACACCCCTGCCTCTATTCTGCCTTTGGTAACAGAAAAGGTTGCTGCCATGCTAGTTTCTCAACTGTAATAAAAATAAAACATACATAAAAAATAAAATAAAGCCTCTGTTGACCAGATTTATTATGCTATAAAGAATTACACAATTTTTCAACTAAACGTGCTCTGCAACACATGCAGTTTAGTAATGATTTATTATGAAGTCTTTATAGCATTGTATTAAGGTCCCCTTCCAACATACAGCACAAGGACTACAAATATAAATATTAGTCATAAAAATGTATACAGATACGTATGTTTTCTGTTAACCCAATTCAAGATGAAGCCTACGTAGAGGCCTGGGCTTAGATGTGTGTCGCTGTGATACATTGATACATGCTCTTGTCACCCCCAGGGACTTGCAAGTCAAAGGGAGTTAATAAAGAAATGAAGCTCCTCAGGAGATTACGGTGTCAGAAGGACGTGTATTGTATGTGTGTGTGTGTTTACATGTGAAAACGCATAAATCCACAGTAACGTGAATGGGGGTAACCTAGATTGCAGTGTATTTCAGTTACTAGTCATTAACTCTCTGTGCGCTGCCTGTGGAGTAGATTGTACGTGAATTAGAGACACATAATTATGAACACATTTTTATTATTTTTGCCTAAAGCTAAAGCTGAATTCTAAAAGATCTTTACACAGTTTAAGAATCCTGCCCCCTACAATGCCAGATCTGGCAATGAACAAACAACAACAATTCAGTGTAATAGACAAAGCTGAAGTCAAATAAACAACACTGATGATAATAAGTTATTTTGCAGCTTAATAGTATAGATTGCTGAATGACTCACTATATGAAAAGACTTCAAGGCTTTGTGGTCCATTAAGCAGATATTTACATAGTGCTTTTATTAGTCCTAACTGCATGTCGGCTTAATGTGCACAGTGACAAGCAAAAAGAGTAATTAGTTTAAATATTTTATGCCTTTTGACGGGAAGCATGGGTTGTGCTGGTGCAGGTATTGGTTGGGATCCTGCATCTCTCCTTACTTGGCCACCGTAGTCGCAGGGGAAGGAGAGTGACTGAGCTGAGTGGATGTTGGAGCTCCACCTCCCACATTTCTCATAGGCTTGCTGGGCAGGGTGAAAGAGCTGTTGCTATGGGTTTAAGCTGGGGATGCTAGTGGTTGACGTCTGGGTTACTCTGTGTCACTGCAAGCTGGTAGCACGCATGAGGCCTACTGGATGCAGTGTGTGAGAGCAGCTGCAGTGTGTGGAATCATAGTACATTATATTTAGTGAGCCAGCCTGTCACTCCGTATAATACACCGGCAGCAGTGTGAGCTTCCTCTGCTTTCAGCAGGGCATTTATACATTATTTCAAATAGCATATCAAGTGTGCATAGCTATTCCTATATAATGGAGGGCGTTTACCAGTCTTATTTCTGAAACATAATATTTTACATTATAGTAAGTAATATGGAAGAAAAACGTACAATATCTACATCTAGCTTTCATCAAGTGCATAAGTGACAGCATTGAAGGTAACCGGAGAACCATTATGGTTTCACATGTAGCTGAATTTTAACAATTAAACGCACTATTAAACTTGGCCAATTTGTTTTGTTGACTTAACTGCAATACAGTGTTTGATAAACATTCTTTATCTTCTAATGGTTTCTTTTCAGCTGAGTCGTTAAAATCAAACAGGTTTTAAAAATATTCTGGACGAAAATATATGTGATTATATGACATTGAATGTTAATTCTGTGGCTGCCATCCTCCATACGGGATGTAGTCCGGAAGCCGACGGTCTAAACGCCGACCACCGGCTTCCAGACACTGTAATCTCGACTATAGACGAATGACAGGTGTCTAAATCTAGACGCCTGTCATTTGACCAACGTCGGGAGACCGGCGCCCGGCATCCCGATCGAGCAGATGCCGGGCGCCGCAGCGGACAACCCTGGGGGAGGGGAGGGTTAGGTTTAGGGCTCCCGGGGGGGACTTAGGGTTAGGCACCCCCCCAGGAGGTTAAGGGTTAGGCTAGGGGGAGGGATGGTTAGGGTTAGGCACCCCCGGGGGGAGGTTAGGGTTAGGTACCACCCTGGGAGGTTAGGGTTAGGCTAGGGGGAGGGAGGTTTAGGGTTAGGCACCCCCAGGGGGACTTAGATTTAGGCAGCGGGGAATGGGGGTGTTAGGTTTAGGCACTTAGAGTGGGGTTGGGGTTAGGCACGGGGGGGAGGTTAGGGTTAGGCACCCTAAAGGAGGGTTAGGGTTAGGGGGTAGAATTATATTAGTTTATACTTACCTTTAGGACGATCGGGATTTCCTCCTTTGTCGAGCAGCCGCTGTCGGGATTTGAATACATATCACACCCCTCCATACAGATGTGTCCTCATACACCTAGTTTCTGTGTGCCATGTGGCGTGAGATGCCTGCTGTGAGCGAGCCGCCAGACCCTTGTCTGAAAATGCATCTAATGCTGGGCATACACTATACAATTATCTGTCAGATATCTGTCCAATCTGGCTGGTTGGAATGAAAACCTGGTAATGTATGGGAGCAAATGACAGTTGATCATATGATTTTAAACACTGGAAAATGGACACAAAACAATTGTTCAACTTGCTTAAATTTGTGTGTTTTAACCAATTTGTCTGAACGACCATTTTTGTCTGTTTTCCAGTGTTTGTGAGCAAATGGACGACTGTCATTTGCTCCCATACATTACCAGGTTTTCATTCCAACCAGCCAGATTGGACAGATATCTGACAGATAATTGTATAGTGTATGCCCAGCATTAGTCGCAATGCGATGCAGCCAAGTCGCAGCAGGAGACTGCACTGATTAATTTGCTATGCGACACTTCTATATCTCTGTGCGACTGACTGTAAATTAAGCACAATTGAACTTTGCGTGGAAAAAAAGACGTGGCCACGGCATCGTAGCACGTCCTATACAGATTCAGACTAAATCTCACGTAGATATACAAGTGTCGCACAGCATATTAATCTGTGCAGTCTCCTGGTGCAGCTTAGTCACATCACATTCAGCCGAAAAAGACGCTGGGCGCAAGCAAAGTCAAACGGGACCTGGGGTGCCAAGAAGGGCTATTTGCTGCGACTTGAGCAACAGTGTATGAGGATACCTCTGTAGGATCTAGGGGACAGTGGCCTGATAAGTATGGGAGAGCCAGTACTATATAGTCTAATTGTTGGCTATCAAGGCTTAAGCATAACTAGCTATCACATTTACCCAAATCTTACATCTCCTGCATTAGTATAGATTGAGATTTGAGTGTTATAGGCCTGTAATGTCTCCCTCTTACTTAAAAATAATAAAAGTGTTTTGGGGTTTTTTTTATCCAAAAACGTGTTTTTTAACTTGTAAATACATTACATTGGGTGTGGGTGCATTGTAATGCTGGGCAGAACCCATTTCCTATGTAGAAATACAGACAGTGTAGGCACTCCTGATTAGTTTCATGAATATATCCTTTAACAAACAATAGAAATAAGCCTGTGTCGGTAGTTTGATAGCCATGTCTGCGGAGAGCTTTAGATGTAAGGTAAAATAACATACATTCCAGATGTCACAATTTAGGTGGCACAGACCTGATTTAAGGATGCTATTTTGTCTTGACTGCCAGTAATTTGGGAGACTTAAGTGTACTGATGCAGCCACACACTGCATGGCATAGTGCCCGGCCTCTCCAATCACCTTGTCTGCTTCTCACTCAACAGACACTTAAAAAATAATGTGTGGCCACAATCAGAAAGCCCCTGCTATCTCCTCTCCTCTGGACCTGTCCCTGCCCCCATAATGTCATGACCATGCTCCCTCTTTGTATATGTGTACCAGCATTTGTCATCTTGCTGCAGCTGCTTAATTCATTCACTGTGATGAGTCATAGTCCAGAATTTTGTGCATGTCCTTTTTACGCTGCTGAAAATGATCTTCAGTTCATGATGAAGCTTTGCTAGGAGGGGCTGCAGGGATGGTCAGACCTCCCCGCTGACAGCAATATATGTTTATATTTATGAGCTTTTAAAAATACCCTGGGCCTCATTCACAAAGCACAAAACCGAGGATCTGCACAGAATAGTGACCATGTCAACATTTGAGGATGTCGATTTTTTTGCATGTCAACATTTTGGTGTCGACATCCTATAATACATATCATAACATGCCCCATTATACAGCTTAGCAGGCCCAATATAAAGAAAGCTACTAAGAGGAAGAAGTATAGTGTGTTGGCTCCCTCTGTGCTTGCCCTGGCCAGTATAAGTTCTGTGTATAGTGTTTGTAGTCTGTTCCTGCACTTGGACCCAATAAAGCTGCAGTTTGCAGTATAAACCTCTGTCCAGAATCCTGACTTTACAGAGGGAAAGGCTGCATAATTAGGGGTGCAGCGTGCACAGCAAGGAGCCCTATCTAATGTGTGTTCTTGACAGATCTAGGGATTTTCTCCCAATAACAGGCAATAGATAAGGCTTCTCCCCAGTTATGAAGCACCTGACAATCCAGGTGACGCATGCATATTTCCCTCTGTATTGATCTGGCTAAGCGGCAAGATCAGCCTTACTGGTGCTGTCAGGCCAGTATCGCCGCAGAGCTGAGCATTGCTTAGTTGCCCCAGTAAAGTTTTAGGGGTCTATTTACCAAGCAGTGTTAGGAGACATAGTGAAAAGTGGTAAGAAAGTGATACGGTAACAGCCAATTAGCTCTCAACTGTCATTTTTCAAACACAGCCTGTGAGATGACAGGAGCTGATTGGCTGGCACCTTATCACTTTTCACTCTATCTCCTAACACTGCTTAGTAAATAGAGTAGACCCCTTAATGGTAAAATAGCAGCAAATGTTGTATTGCTGCAACAAGCAGCAATAGAAAATCTTAACAACTGCTGCAACTTCTTAAATAGACACCCTAGTATTTGTACCTTCTCTGAGCTGGTGGAGATCAGATCTCATGCTTTTAATTGACATAATTTGGCTCGTTCTATTTGCATTCCAGCAGAAAGTCACATATCTAGCATTTACTACATGCACAAAAAACTACCTAACACACAAAAGTGTTACATGTTATATACAGTACAGTACTCATGTCCCCTCGCTATCATTCATTGTAAGCTGGGGAACACACTATATGATTCGTCATACCATATATTGTTTTGTTGCGGATCGGAGCGGTATATATTACAGATCAGGCAGTGTGTACACCCGATCTGTGCAGTGTATACTCCCGATCCGTGCAGTGTGTGCGCTCGATGCGGCATGTAATGATATATATTGTGCAGTGTGTACACCCGATCCATGCAGTGTGTGCACCCAATCTGTGCAGTGTGTACTCGCGATCTGTGCAGTGTGTGCACCTGATCTGTGCAGTGTGTACTCCCGATCTGTGCAGTGTGTACTCCCGATCCGTGCAGCGTGTGCTCCTGATCCATGCAGTATGTGCGCTCGATGCGGTATGTAATGATATATACTGTGCAGTGTGTACAGCGCGCAGAATTTTCGGCCTCTCTGCAAACCTAGGTGCACTTTTAGTTTACCGAGGCATCTCCCGAGAGAGAGAGTAGGCATCCATTCATATGCTCTGCACGGACCATTTTGGTGTATTGGTGCAAAACCAAGGTGTTTATACAAAGCACTTCTAGTGAATAAATCTACTGTATTTAATTTTACAAAGATGGTGCAACCACAGAAATATTCCAACAATATATTCTGCTGTCTTTTATCACCAGCTACATGTAATAGGTGGACTGTCACTGAAGATCTAATGCAGATAATAAGTTCACATAGGGCCATATGAAGTACGTTGCAATCAGTGCCGCTGCCCAGGGTTTAGTGCTATGAGGAATGGCACTGTACCCAGCTCATGCCATATATAGAGAAGCACTTGGCGCAATAAAATTTACATCTGATGCAAAAAAGGGGAACCCAGATTCCATCCTTGCACATGCCGTCATGATATCACAACACTGAGTGTGAAAAGGAGCAGTCAGGCTGCAGGAGTGAAGAAGAGAAGAAAAAGAAGCTCAGAGAATAGTTAGGAAGACATATATTTCTAAAACATATGATTGACCGGCGGTCGGGATGCCGGCGTTCATAAGACCGACAGCGGCATCCCAATGTTCAGGATCCTGACATGGACCGGTAAGCAGCCTGACCCCCCTGTTGTGCCTAACCCTAACTCCCCCCCCCCCCCCCCCGGTAGTGCCGAACCCTAAACTTTTCCCGGTGGTGCCTAAACCTAACCCCCCTTTCCGCACCCCAAACCTGACCCTCCCCCCAGGTGGTGCCTATACTTAACCACCCCTCCCCGCAAGCCTAAACCTCCCCATTCAGTGCCTAACCCACCCCTGGAGGTCCCTGATCTCTTCGGGATGGCATTCTGACGGGCGTCAGGATTCTGGCGTTGATATCTTGACGTCTGGCATCCCGTGCGCCAGCATCCTGACCTCATCCCCATAGTTCAAAGGAGAGAGAGATTGGAGAAAACACAGCACCTAGCTATAATAAAATATTTAGGAGTGCCAGAGATGGGGAAAGGGGTACTCAGTTACCTGCATAGGGCATCAAAATGACCTTGTACAGTCCTAAGTCCAGGAATAAATGGACTGGAGTAGACACTGATGAATGGTCAGTTTCCACTGTTAGGGAATTGGTATGACATACCGTCGGACGTAAGCCCTACGGATGTAAAACCAACACTGGAAGGCAGGAAATGCCGACTAAGGTAAGTTCTAACCCTAACCTTCTCCTCCCCCCCCTAACCCTAACCCTCCCTTAGGGGTGCCTAACCTTAACTTCCCCCCTAGTGCCTAACCCTAACCTCCCCCCAGGGGTGCCTTTCCTAACCCCCCCTCCCAGCACCCTAAACATAACCCTCCCAAGGGGATGCCTAACCCAAACCTCCCCCCGGGGGTGCATAACCCTAACTCCCCCTTCCCCTCGCCTAACCCTCGCGGAGCGGTGCCTAACCCTAAATCCTCCCGGGAGTCCCTAAACCTAATCTCCCCACCCCTCCCGCGGCTAAGAGGTCCCGACGCCCGGCTTACCTTCGTTCGGTATGCCGGGCGTCTACATTTCGGCATCTGGATAATGATAGGCGTCGGTATTTCGACACCTATCATTAGTCCCATGCCGGGATTTCACAGTCGAGAAGCCGGCGGTTGGCATTTCGACCGCTGGCTTCCTCACTACATACCGTTGTTAGCACTATTAGATCTAGGTGCCTTTATGAAGGCACCAAAAGCCCTATCTGGCCACACGCATATGCACCTATACAGATTTGCAAGATTCTGAAAATTTTGCCCATTTGTGCCTGGAGCACAGTAAGGGGGATTCAGTGAAATAGCAGACTAAAGCTGGCCATACAAGGTGGGATATGCACCGTGCAAAGTGATGGGGGATCCGACGTCCGACTTATCGGGTGGTCCCCACACACGGTGCGATCGAGTGGATGACCGCCTAATATGCCAGCTCCCCCCTCCCCCACCGCATAGCGCTGCATGGGATCGCACATTGCATCCCCAGATCGACTGAACCTGCAGTAAGAGCTGGGGGTGCAATGTACGACACCACGGGTGCACGCTCTGTCCGATATCATGCCCATATATGGTACGATATAGCAGCCAAATCGTACCAATCCATCGGATCGCCTGCTTTATCGCACCGTGTATAGGCACCTTAAGGGCCTGATTAATTACGGATCACAACTGCGATTACAATAGCGATTACGCACCAGACTCACTACGATAGTATGCTAATCCACTGTGATCCCTATGCTGTCGCAAAACACAACTTAAGGACGTCCCCTTTACCTTACACACATTCGTAATCCTTAGCAAGACTGAGAAACCATCGGTAACATCAAGTACAATCGCAGCCTCACAAACACTTGCACAAGCTCTATCCTTACTCAGGAATTGCTAACCTCATTACACGCTGCGAGTACTCAAGCTGCGTATTGTATCGCAGTGGATAATTTATGCATGTCCATGCAACGGCGTTCAAACGCACTGGCACACCAGCGTTTCGCTCGACCACCCCCGTCACCTTCCACACACAGTACTTCCTGTCAATCACTCTGCGATGGGTCTGCATAGTCAGTGAGATCGCAGACCCGATCACAGTGGCTGGTTTGCGCACACACACTGCGATGCATAACCATGCGCAGAATGCCACAATGGCCCAATTACTTGCGTAATCGCAGTTGCGATCGGTAATGAATCAGACCCTAATACCCCTTTTACACCACAGCTAAATATTGCCAGGTTAACCCGGGTTGCTGCTAAGTGTAAATGGGGCCAGGGTTGGATTCCCAGATCGAGTGACCTGGCAATCCAACCTGGGTAGTTTGCAGGGTTTAACACGGGAGCGACCCGTGTAACCCTGAAGTGTAAACTGGTCCCGTTTACAGGATGGTGAATTACGGATTTTCTGGCACTTGGAGATGATGTCATAGGTGAATGTGAGATGATGTCATCTCCAAGCGTCGGCAGACCAGTTCCACTGCACCCGTGTGCAATGGGACCGGCGCCAACCCGGGAATAACGTGGGTGCCGCGATCTGAAGGGCATATGTCCTGGCTCAGACCCGGGACACTAGTGAAAAAGCAGTATAACTTAGGTCATGTACAGAAAGAGCGTGTGTTGAAAGCTGTATTATTTGCAGGTTGTTGAAGGCATGTGCAAGCACATAATGATCGCCAGCATTGCTTGTGATTAGCTGATAGTGACTGCACCGCTAACGCTGATAGGTGCTTTTTTAATTGTGTGTGTTTTGGCAAATGAGTTTTTATTTCTGTGCACAAGATCAGGGGCTTATCTACCCATTGGCCAGGATGGCACTCGCCAGGGGTGCCGGCCAAATGGGGGCGCTGTCCGGCAGTACCACCTGCATCCAAGGAGTGGACTACCCAGGGGCGGAACTAGCGGCGGTACACTGTGGTGCAGGGGCCCATAGCCGCCGCTGCACCCAACGCTAGTCCCCCGGGCCCCACAACTGTAAGGCAAACCACAGAGAGAGCGGTCCGCCCTACACAGTAACAAACACACAGCTGCCTGCGGCGGCTGTGTGTTTGTTATAGCAGCCAGCCAAAGAGAGTCAAACAGACTCTCATTAGCTGCTGCATCCACGGAGGGAGTCGGCTGGAGCTCACTCATGATCTCTGCCTTCCGGCTCCCCCCACAGCGGGTGATGGGAGAGATGTAATGACGTCTCTCCCATAGCGCACTGCAGAGCGGGCCGGGAGAAGCGGACAGTGGCGGGGATTCAGGTAAGTTGTGTTTTTTTCTTCAGTGTTTATAAGTCTGGTACGGGGGAGGGGCTACTAGGGGGCACTGTATAGCTGGTGGCCGCTACTGCGGGCACTTTATGGGGGGGTGGCTGTTACTGGGGGCATCATATAGGGGGGGCTGCTCCTGGGGGCACTTTATGGAGGTGGTGGCCGCTACTGGGGGCACTGTATAGGGGGGACTTCTACTGGGGGCAATGCAGCACAGGGGGGACTACTACTGGGGGCAATGCATCATAAGGGGGATTACTACTGGGGGCACTGTATAGGGGGGTAGCTGGGGAATCATTTATGCAGAAATTATGGGGGGAGGGGGGCGCCAGTCCATTAGCTTGCCAGGTGTGCTCGGATCCCTAGATACACCTCTGCACAAGATAGAGAGTTGTACCTGCTGAATTTGAGAGGTTTAATTGAAACAAAATAGCGAATGCATATTTCACAAGCAAAGTAAGCATGTGGAAGTGTATGTGATATATGCTATGGGTGCGGACTCATGCAGATTTTTAGATAGCTACAAATTTTCATATGCAGAAAATTGCATCTTTTGAAGTGAATGCGTTGTATATATGCTATTTTGGGTGCAATTGCGGCCAACTTTTCATCACCTCCCGTTTGCAAACTAGTGAGACACCTTGTGGCTATACCTAGAATAGTACATTGCTGTGTTGAACCAAAGATAAATTGTTTCTGTAAAATCAAATGTTACAATGTATGAGGCACTGAGTTTTATATATTATAGAGTTATGTGTAACTGTATTTGCCTTTGATCTAAATCATTATGTGACTACTGAAAGCAATGATAAAAGGTAGTGTTAAATTGAGACTTCCAATGTTTTTATTTAGATACTAATTACCAGTCTGTAATAGAATAAGTGCTTATCTAATTTCGTTAGTATGTGTGTTAATTAGCAATCAGATAAGTAGATCCACTGATGTTATTTGGGGATACAGCACGTACGCCAGTCCTATTGCTCAGCAGATTGCCTGTAGCAAGCATTTTCTAACCATGAATGTTATTCTAGATTACCTTTCTAGATCAGTTACAGGTACATTGTATACAGATTATTTTCATGATCTCATTGAATTTGAACATGTGAATCCATCAGCTGTACGTTGTCACCCAGACTGCTAGTTCACATATATATATATATATATATATAAAACACATGAGAATGTGCTTTAGAGAAGTGAATTTAAGGACCTTTCAAAGCCCTTTCCATGTATTGTGCTGTTTATAATCTATTGTTCTGGCTGCACATGGTAATGCGTGAAAAAACAGTCTGACCACTTTGTAAAATTTACTGTTAACAATTTACGCAGCAGCGGGAACAGTCCCGTAGTTTTTAGGTACTGATTCGCATCTAAAAAGTGCATTAACAACTGATATGACTTTATAATTGCTCCAGCCATCTGGATTGCATTGTGTGTGGCCAGATTTAGAGACTGGATGTTTGCTCTTTGATCACATTCACCTATGTAAATATGTATGCTTATACTTGAGTGCTACTCTTTTGTATAGTGAAAGTTGTGTTTTAGTAGTGTTCCCACTAGGCTGCATTAGCAGGGCGCCGCGCCTGATTTTAAAGTGGCAAAATACACCCTGCCCTTATAGCAGCGCCCTGCTAAAGCAGTCTGCCCTGTGCCGCCCCAACCCGCGGCTGCAGAAAGTTGTGGTTTCCAATCGCCACCAGGTGAGTAGATGCCATGCACGTGAGCACGACATCTATGTACAGTGAGGGGAGGGCTTGAGGGAAGGCCAGCACCTCCGTAAGTACTGGGTATGCCCCCAAGAGTGACTAATTGGGGACGTGTCACGAGGACACTCCTATTTCCTCAGTCAGCCACGCCCCATTTTCAGGGAAGCCCCGCCTGCACCTCAGCGCCAGTCTGGTGTGAACACTATTTAGGTTTAGGATTGACAGGTGAAGATACTTTAACCTGTACACCAGTAAAGTATTCAGGCTGCAGGCCAGTATTATATTTATGTGCACCCTACGGGTCTGAGCTTATACATAGACGTAAAACTACAGTCCCAAAATTGGCCACATCCGGATCCGCTCAGACCATTTAGACACGGCTAGAGTATACATACAGATGTGCCCACATCTACCTATCCTCAAATCCCACCAAATAGCCCCAATTATCGCACCACAGACTTTGTTACTGTTGCAGAAGTGTAGCACAATGCAGGAAAAGATGATCAGGAAAAAGTACCAAAATGGAGGAACAAGTAGCAAAATTGAGGAAAAAATATGCAACACGGGAATCACGCCATATGGCACAAAATGGATAGGTGTATGAGGACACATCTGTATGTGTAAGATATAAAGAGTAAAAATAGTTATTTGAAGATGATGACTTCTGACAAATCTTTACTTTTATAAAATGAAGTAGTAAATACATTTGTTAAAGAAAATTTACATTTGTAAAAACTAGCATGCCTCCATATAACTAACCAGCAGCAGCTTATACCAGACTGGACTGGTCACGTTTAATGGGTGAGCTATTTATAATGTATTATCATCATCATCTGCTCATATATTTACTACAGGCCTTTAAGAACCACAATGTATACTCTTCATGTATGTAGATAAAATGCTGTACTGAACTAGCATGGGTAAACCTATGTCTTCTAGTCTGCCCTACCCAGGTTCTAGGGGCTGGTGCTTCTGTGCATGTACCGGTCTGCTGGATTTTGGGCCTGATTCAGCTTTGGGAATAAAGTAATGCTGGGTACACACTGGCCGATATATTGGCTGATCAATTGATCCAGGTTCACAGTTACTTGAGTTATCTTACTATAATTCTGAATCAGGCCCTTTATGCGCTTGTGCAGGTCTAAGAGCCTGCCAGATCCATTGCGCATGGGCAATGGACCTGGCATGTAGCCCGGACCAGCGCAGTCTGTAACTCCGAACGTCCTGACTGCAGCACAGCAGGCAGACGCCCTCTTCAAGAAGGGTAGGAGCTGCCGCCACTGCTGCTAAGGGATACATATGTTATATCTACAGTAGGGATGTGCAGGCTCAGATAGGTTCGAGTTTGCACGCCGAGTTCGGATTTTTCCCTCCAAAAAACGGAACTCAGAAAGAGGCTAAACGTCATCTTGCATGGACAAACATCATCATTCCTGGACTTTTGTCCATGCAAGATGACGTTTAGCCTCTTTCTGAGTTCCGTTTTTTTGGAGGGAAAAATCCGAACTCGGCGTGCAAACTCGAACCTATCCGAGCCTGCACATCCCTAATCTACAGTCACTATGTTGACAGTGACTATGTAGACAAGAGAAAGCCAGCACCGGTATCCTGAAACAGCTGTAATGCTGTAACGCATTATAACTGTGCAGCCATTATAACTTTAGTAGCATGTGTAAATGTATAATGCCTGGGCGGTGTCTGCATAGTTAACTGTCTACAATATTACTGCATCCCTAGCCTAAGATCGGCCTCTACAGGCATAAGTGCCTACATGTGCAAATTACATAATGCTCTAATTATAGCAACACAAGCACTGCTACATGTGCACATGTAATAATCAGCCCTTATGATTGTGCATTTGGAGCCTTGTTATCCTGGCCCTGTGAACTCTTATATGTCCCATATTACAGAATGTGTGAAATGGTAGATGTATACTGTGCCAGTATATAAAGACAACACTTTTTAAACACTTTGGGGCTGATTCTGAATTGGAGGTAATACCGATGTGCACGTAAGTTGGCAATTTTTTGTTGTGACTGCCTGTGGTTCTAATCCGTAAAAAGTCGCACAGCGCATACGACATACGGTGTCTGCACACGGAGTCACAGGGCTGATTGAGCCACACTGACTAATATATTGGGCATGGCTCGGCAGTGACTGGGAGGTGGCTAAATAGACGCACAAAGATATTCCTTCTGAGGGGTGTATTATGGGAGTGTCGTGGGCATGTCGCAGGAATAGCGTCAGATGCTTAATCACTTACATTGGAGGCCATATTCTAATGGGGATTCTGCACTTATAGATGTGTCCTCATACACTTAGCTTCAATACGCCTGGCACCATAGAGCCGCGCCAAGCAGTGTAGCTTAGCGACTCTTTCTTTACAATTGCACTGCAGGCGCAATGAAACACCGCTCACAGTGTACTGGAGACGCTGGGCTGTGACTTTAACCGCACAGGAATTAGTTTTAGATATGTACAAAGTCGCAGATGAAGCCACGCCGCTGCATAGTAGCATTTCCTATACAGATTCAGACTCATTTGCACATATGTACAAGTGTCGCATATCTAATTAATCAGTGCAGTCTTGTTAACTGAGCTTGTCGTATCACATTGCGACTAAGACGCATATTCAAGCTAAACAGCAAAACTTGGCGCAAGCCAAGTCGCATGGGAACTGTGCCGAGAAGAACTGTTTGGCGTGACTTGGGCAGTAGTGTATGAGGACACATCTGTAGCATGGGGCTGGTGCAAGTCCTAATGGTGCTTATGATGGTTGCGGCCCAGCCCTTGCGCATCCAAACGCACAGGCATACACCAGAGACGTCACAGACGTGAATACGGCAACAGACCCTAAAACGGTCGCAGCAGCACACAACTCAGAATCAGCCCCTTTGCCTGCTAGGAGTGCTGATTGTGTCATGTAAGTAGATTAGGGTATTTCACACAAAACTATTTTTCAGTTTGTTTTCTACCAATCGGTGTATATATATTGGTTAGCTTTGTTGTTCAGAGAAAACCCCCTACAGTAGTGACACTTTGCATAACCAGAAATAATATAGTAACTGCTCATCTTTGTGCTAAATCTTCTTCTAGATATTCACAGAGGTGCAGTTGTTTGTGGTGCATGATGGCGACATTTGTGAGGAGTGGTGGTTACCAATGGTAGGACTTCATCCTTCTTTGGTTCACTTAAATTTGACGAGCAATGTAAAAACTAGATTTATTTAGTGGAACAACTTTATTAGCAATGAAGTCAACAGGTAGAGAATGCACATTTTTTTTTAAAAAAAGCTTGAAGCGCACATATATTATCACTTTCATGACTAATTTAAGCCATAAATTAGCCGATCCCCAGACATCGGGGTGGGCGCATTGGTGAAATCAACATATTGAATTTCACTGATCGGAAACTTTTAACATGTGGATTTTCACCGATCCCCAGACGGATCGGCGATCATCGATGGCGCCGGTCACCATTTCCAATCCGGTCTGGGGATCGGGCAATCTGTCGGCAGAATGTATGGACCCCTTAACCCAGGTAGTATTCTAGGAAAAAAATGAGAAAGCTCTGTGAAAGGAAAGGATTGGCTATAATGTGGCGGGAGGTTGGACTTCCGTGTGATGTTTGTACTTTTGGTAAAACAAACCTGCTGATTTTTCTACCTGCCACTTAGCCACACTTCTAGTCTGCTAAGGTCAGACCCCAAAACAAGACCCCTTCCATCAGGTAGAAAATGCTCTGCCCCTGGACTTTCCTCTTCATTTAAGATTAATTATACTACCTACAAACAGTTGGTGTGCTGAGACCTATCTAATCCACATACAGCTGGCACATGACTTTTTATGCATTTATATAAACTTTCTCCAAATTGTTTGCCTTCTATTTTGTAACAAGCAAAAAACCTCATGCCAGGCAAGTAATGTGAGGATAACACAATAAGCAGATATCACTGCATTATTAGAATCAAAACATAAGCCTACAGGATCAGTTTGTGCCTTCAACTTAAGGCCTCCATACATCAGCAATTGATTGCAGCAATCGTGCAATTTACAATCGAATGTGTATAAAAATCTTTCCCTTTTTCAATCGATTGTGGCAATTCTGCAATCTGCAATCGATTGAAAAACGGAAAGATTTTTATACACAATCGATTGCAAATTGCACGATTGCTGCAATCCATCTCTGATGTATGGGGGCCTATAGTTGTGTATGATCTGTGCTTGTCTTGGAGCTGTAGCAAATCAATTACTGCAGAACCTCGTTAGGAGCTTGTTAGCTGGCTGTCATTGCTGAAGGAAAATACAGGTGAGAAGCCTACGTGAGGTGATTGTGCACTTTCATTATTTGCCATCAAGAAAGTGACAGTGTTTTATAATTTTTCTGCCTTTGAATGTTTGTACCTCTAGGTTGTTTTTCAGAGCACGTTGTATTGACGTAGGCTAACCGCAGGTTCCATGCGAAATAATAATATCGTCCGATTTTTTTCTTTTTCCTTGAGACATTCTGTATCATTATTACCTGCATTGGTTTAATGGAATATAAGATATTAAAAATACAAGACTGGTAACCTGAGGGCTGGGGGATGTATTTGATGCTACTGAAATAGTCTCAACTTAGAGATGTAAGAAATGGGTGGCGAGGAATGGAAGTTACCAAGTTGATATCTTTAAGTGACATATTCCCTAGGTGTTTGACAAGTACATGCTATGACAAGCTATGGTTGAACTAACAAAACATAGGTTGAAATAAATTCCTATTTTAAGAAAATGTTTCCATAATGGACCCTCGCCCCAGGTAGTAGGTGTTCCTTTACTGTGCTGTGGGGATGTAAGCCTGAGAGCAGGGCCCTCATACCCCTTTGTCTGTTTGCATATCATTGTTTTATTAGTGTTTTGTTGCCAATTGTAAAGCGCAATGGAATTTGCTGCGCTATGGAAGTAACTAATAATTTTATAATGGAGGATCCGAAGCACAGAGCTTAGATCAGCACAGATTAATGTTGGCCCTCCTTCTCAGCCCGTCTGTGGTGTCTTGCTGTCTGCTCACCTAATAGTCCCAGTAATATTTGCTACTTGGATAATTGTATGTTTTTATATCTGCGATCTGAACCCCCAGCAGGACACGAGGTGGGAGGACATTATGGGGCTAAAGCAGAGTTGAACACAAGTCCATTTGCAGGGTGAGTCTTGTGTCTTTTCATATAGCATATAGGTTAGAACTAAGCGCAAGCAACTAAGGGCGATACAGAGTCTTACTCATTGCGATCGTATCTCTATTTATTGCTGTGTTACTGTTCGATGTCTCACATAGGCTAAATCCAGTGAGCATGTGATAACAGGACTGCGCGCTATGCAGAGTTGATCATAAACAAAAATATTCCCGTTTTCAGGCACATAATGACTATGAAACCAATTGTACAGATATTGTAGGGGTGACCCAGTCACAGAGATGTCTACAGCTGTGCATATAGGCTAATATATGCATTTTGTTCCATATACACAATGTGGGAACAATTGCGTTTAACTCTGCATAGGTGCCAACTGTATGTCTGCTGTAACCACTGTCTGCTCCTTTGTACTGTTTGTAATAAATATAAGGAATGGGGTGTGCGCTTCTGTTACTAATGTAATGTACTTTAAAGAATGAATAATGTGAGAAAAGTAACAGAAGGCAGTGTGCAGTGAGAACCCAAAAGCCAGTTTGAGATACAAAAAGGCAAAACATCTGTCTAACCTACCTGTGTACTTACAGATGTGTTCACACACATCTATCCTCTCTGCGCTACAAGTCACGTTACATATAACGCGTGAGCGCCGTGTGACTTGGTAACCGTGTGTATTATTTTGTGCTCCTCTTTCCCTTAAAATGCATCTTATTCACAAAGAGAATAGGACACACAGGCAGCTTCTGCTGATTAAAATGATACTCGGAATGTCTATATTCTGCGTGCGACTGCGGCTGTATCTGCATGCGACAAAAGGTAAAAAGTCCCATGAAAAGACGCTCTGCCCCACAGGTTTACGCCACGGCATGCAGTGACTAGAAGGGCTGTTTAACGCACAACGAGGCTAAATGTATGTGGACACATTTGTACATTTCAAATACAGAGATTTTTGGTGCTAGCCTGGCCGAGTTAGTGAATTCTGTCACCAGCGACAAGGTAATCTTATCACCTATACTCATGACTGTGTAACCAGCTTCTTACATACCTAGAGAAAGTTAGCCACCAGTGTGTTGTGAAGTTCTGAAATGTTGTTTCTCCTTATATCCTGTAGGGGGAACTGCTGAGCCCATGTCGCTGTGATGGATCTGTGCGCTGTACACATCAGCCTTGCCTAATACGATGGATTAGTGAGCGGGGATCCTGGAGCTGTGAGCTGTGCTATTTCAAATATCATGTTCTAGCTATCAGTACTAAGAACCCACTCCAGGTAAGAGAGTGCTTATAATTCAAAACAAGATTTCTGTTTATAGTGGGATTGTTCTATCTATTCATTTTAAGTCTACTATGTTTATGCATAGCTTCCATATGCACAGATTTTTTGATAGAAGGGTGTGATTGGCAAACTGTTATTTACTTGTTTACTGTAGCTGCATAATTTGGTAACGTTTGTTCTACCGTATGTAAAAAAATGGAACTCCTTAACCATGCTTGAAAGACGTACACGTGTTGCACCAACCAAAAGATCTGTACAGCCGTGAGTGTCTTTTTGCCAAAAGCGAAGGTTCTGACGGTTTTGTGATGGTTTGATATACATGACACTGTTATTATCCACATATCATTACCTGCTTAGTCACCAGATCTAAGCACAATTGAGTTTTTATGGTATATTCTGAAACCAGCACCAACCAGCCACAACCATTGGATTGACTTTAATATTCTATCAACATCAGCCCAGTGTGTGTCCAATACACCCTGTGCTGTCTCTGTCTATGATAGAGAATATTTCTCTGCATGATTTGATCCACTCCTGCCCTTTACACCAAAATAACTCACTCGGAGCCTATCTAGTACGTCTCTCCTGTTTGCCTTCACTGCTACTGTGGAAAAAGCAACTTCCCTTCTAAGAATGCATCGGGAACTGCTGAAGAATAGAAAACTATGGAATCAGTAGGCTATTGCTCAATAGGATTAGAGCTTCGGCACAGGGACAACCAAAATGTTGCTGCTTAGTTGCGATTTCAGAACTTTGTGAGGGAAACAATTCAATTTTTAAGCTTCCTGCCTATCTATTGGCACTTGCAAACATGCTCTTTGGAACAATCTGGGAATAGTACAGCATAGATCTCAAAGCCGTTCTGCCTGTTCTGTTCACACAGACAGAAGTGATACTGACACCTCTATGTAACAGTATATTCCCAAAGGGTTTTTTAAGTACATTGAGATAACGTTGGAGTGGGCACGGCCCTTTCCCACACCACCTGCCTCCCCTATACACAGAAGCCAGCTGGATGGTAAGTCCATTTGGGACACCCAAATACTTCACTTAAATGCCTATATGACTTTATAGTTGCATAAGATAAATACCTGTTATTGCTTCCCTTTCGGTTTTTACCTCAATGCCTCCTATAGTATTATAATGTTTTATCACTGTTAACATTTAATGATAAAATATGTTGACACTTTGAGTTACACCCTGCTCAAAAGTTGTAGCATTACAAGTGTGTATATACACCTCAATGGTAGCGTACAGAAATCAGAGAGATGGAGGCAGCATGACCGAGTTAGTGGTAAAGCTAAAGTCTCATTACCCTATTTGAACACAAAATCATAAGGTAATGAAATGTCAAATACACAAGAGAGGATAATGTCTTATGCCCAAATGTAATAGCCTGCAAGTTGCAGCCAGCAGCCCATTTTGGCCGATTTAGAGAATTTATAAGGCAAAACCAACCTGGTTGCATTTGATCACTAGTGTTATTAATAAATGCAAAACTTTCATATGAACATAAACTGTAAATAAATAGAATGAACTGAAATACAAATTTGTTATTTTTCACTTAAAAATCCAGCAGCAACCTTCTTTCCGGAAGTGGACCAAATGGAAATGACACATAAGTGCTGCATGTAGAAGCCGGGACTTCCTATAATATTACCTACATGCTAATGAATTTACTATCAACTTGTGGAGTCAAGACGCCCAGCCAATCAGAAGAAGTGAGCTAGTGCAGCCGATTCACCATTGAGTATGGTTGTACCTACCCTCCCTCGCCTACAACAGATACCCTTCGTGACAGGCGTAACTGCATATGTGTCCACATCTCCTATTGTTGTCGTTACGTGAATATGACCTTACTGTGCCCAGGGCGTGCTTGCCTATCCCTGTCTACCTCTCTAGGTGTAACGGGACGCATCTACAATATGCACAAGATGCAGAAAAGCAAAGACTGGAAAATGTCTAAACTGATTTCTCACTAAAAGCTTTGCACAGGAGGATTGGGGGAAGGGGGAGCAAGATGTGAAACATAACCATCTGCTTTATACACTTTGCCCTGCTAGCAAGGTGTAGTTGGGAATTATGTTTTAGTTGCTTTATAATGTAACCTTGATGTTTTCCACAATGGACTCTCGAAGCCTTCAGCTTTTTAATGGAATAGACATTCATAGACGGTGAGTCAGCAGCTGATTACATGGCGGGCATTCTGACTACAGAATGTACACACAGAAAATGCCTCAGCTGGCTCACAATCTCGGAACATTTACTCTGAGATCATCCTGGTTCCTTTTCAAGGAATAAATCAGTGTATTTATTTGCTGCTTCTAGGCACCTGGTTGTTATCTTGTTTTTTTTTTATTGCATTATATTGTGATCCCATGAAACCATAAGGTCAGAGAAACTCAGACAGAGCCACACACATGTGCAGCACTTGACCGGACATGACATCCACTGCAGTTGGACAATGAACACACATCAAATGAAATAGCATTTTCCACCAGTCCTGATCCACATCTCAATCATCCTAAATATATGTGGGTCCCATCAGCCAGCATTTGTACCCAAACACCCCGCAAATTAGTTCTGAAATGACCTAATTAATTATCAAAATAGAATTGTATATAGACTTCATTAGAGTGGCATAAGACCACTACAAAGCTGGCATTCTCATAGCGGCAATTTTACTGTTGTTTTCTTTTAGCATTTAAAAAAAAATAATATATTATAATTTGTATACCAATGACATATTCTTTCTGATTACTGGATTGCCTACAACTTCCCCTTCTAAACACTGAATATTATGGGCCTAATTCACTACGGAACGCAACAGCGAATGCAATAGCGATTACGTACGCAGTTCAACTGCAATAGTATGGTAATCCATTGCGATCGCTATGCTGCTGCTGCACTACAAAAGGATGCCCACTTTTATCTTACACACATCCGTGATATTTAGCAAGACTGCAAAACCATCGGTACAATCGAGTACCATCGCAGCCTCACACACACTTGCACAAGCTCTGACCTTACTCAGAAATTGCTAACTTCATCGCACGCTATCAGGCCTCAGACTGCATATGGCATCGCAATGGTTAATTTATGCATGCCCATGCAACAGCGTTCAACTTCAAACGCACTGGCACACCTACGGTTCACCCAGTCGTCGTCCCCCATTACCACCCACAAACAGCACTTCCTGTCAATCACTCTGCGATGGGTCTGTGTAGTCACTGTGATCGCAGTCCCGATCGCAATGGCTAGTTTGCGCACTGTGATGCATACGCAGTATGCAACAATCAGACGATTGCGTGCGTATTAGCAACTCCGTTCCTTGCTGAATCAGGCCCTATATCAATAGACAATGGTTAAATGTGCAAAGATTGAACATATATTGGCATATATAAATGAAGCAAATGATCTTGGTTAGATGTAACTTGATGAAGTAAATGTACAGGTCTGTCTACAAATACAGTGACATATAAAGTTAGAATAGCTATCACTTCATAGCAGTTTATTATTAGTTATTTGTCATAGAATAGTAGTAATAGCTGAATAATGGATCAGTACAGACTGTCACATATTCCTGACATCATATTACCTTACATTGCAGTGGCAGGCCATTTCATTGACTGTGATCGAGAAGGTTCAGATTGCAGCTATAATACTGGGCTCCCTCTTCCTCATCGCCAGCATATCCTGGTTAATCTGGTCCTCTCTCAGCCCCTCGGCTAAGTGGCAGCGGCAGGACTTGCTGTTCCAAATCTGCTATGGCATGTACGGCTTCATGGACATAGTCTGTATAGGTAAGAGAAGCATTCCTTTCTATGCTATTGTGCATGTACTAGGTATGTATTATACTGTACATTGGAAAATGAGACTGCATAACATTCAATGTTTATATCGTAGACTGTTTGATTATCTAAGTGGTCCTTCTTAGAGGACCATTTAAAGTTGAATTTTGTCCTCTAAAACTTTAACAACACTCACTTTCTTTAAGATGTGCCTAACTGGTGCTACGGTATAAATAATCCAACGTATTTAATATTATAAACCCCATAAATATATACTTGCAGTAATAAAAGCCATATGACTCAAAGTTCACAACGTAATGTAAATAAGTAAGTCTAATGTGAATGATCGGGTGACAAGGGACCTGACTGTACGTAGGTGAATCTTCATGTAACTTGGTGCACATTGGAGTCTGACCATAGTAGCAAGAGCAAGGTAGGGGTGCCGTCTATTGGGGTATATGGCTGCACTTTTTATGCAGCAGCCAAGTAGTAGTAGTACACCAGTCCAGGTCCTTGGTACAAGTATGAGCAGCTAGTTTTATTAGCAGCACAAAATAAACAAATCATAAAAGTAATTACTCGCCTTTCCGTTTCTAACTAAACAAAATAATTACCTCTCTGAGAGTGGAGGGACCTAATGTCCCTCTCACAAAACAGAAGTCTTTAGCACAGCACTTACACAGTGTCTCTCAACAGGCCTCTGACCTGTTCCTCAGGCAGTGAGAGACTGACACACCCTTTATCAGATAGAAAAGCCTGGGCAATATTTGCATGTTATCAGGCACTGCTGAGGCTGCACATTCGACTTAACCTCCTGTGCTAATGGCTGGTGTTGTACTTTAAATTCCGCCCAACTGTTTCATATTTGAATATTGATGTTTGTTCTTTGTTTTTTTTTATATATTAAGTGAAATTATCAGTTATACTTTTATGTAAATTGCAAATATTATGCTGTTACATGACTCGAAAACCTCTTCAAAGTAATAGAAATTTCTCAGGATTATGCCATTACAATTTGGATTTTGCTTGCATATGTAAATTTGAATTCATGTTTCAGCTATAAATGATATTGTCATTATGCAGTATGGACTGGCGCAGCCTTCAAAATGTTTTGGTGAGCACCTATAGCTCGCAGTGTCAAATTCGGCCTCTGCATAATTTTACAATACTGTTTTTGATTAGTTTCACCATCTAAGGGTCCTACTGTGTGGCTTAATATGAATTGGTGTCCTACTGTGTGGCTTTCTATAAATTGGGGGTCCTGTTGAGTGGCTTGCTATAAATTGGGGCTCTACTGTGTGGCTTACTTTACAATAGGGACCCTAATGTGTGACATGATATGAATTGGGGTGCACGACAGTATGGTATACTATAACTTGGGCACCAGAGATGGGCATGTGGCTGGGTGTGATAGGCACTGAAGTGGCATATGTTATGCTCTGTAAAATTGTCACATAATTATGTTGGAAACGATGGTCTGGCTCCTAAACTTTTAAGTTGTCTCCTAGATTTTAGAAAAAATTGTCAAGCCCTGTACTAAGAACAAAACAAAGTGCCATTGTGCCAAGTAATGGTACATTAAGTGATAAGTGAGGTGTGTAACATTACACTATGTTTAAGTGTTATTTATTCTATTCTCTTCTGTAGCAGAAAATCTCATATAAAGGCCTACTGTACACTTACTGTAACTGCAAATACCAGATGTTACCAGTGCAGCAATGATATGTTTCACTAAAATAGTACACTGGTATAGTGAATTGATTCTCTTCATGATGCTAGGATCTATGTATAGTTTAAGAGCTAATTCTACCCCTAATAGTGAAAATCTGAGAGGTTACCTCCCTCCCTGGGTCCAGCTCCTATTGCGGTCCAAAAATCTGTTCCTTACAAAAAAAGGACTCATTGTGCATGTAGACCACAAGCACAACCCTCTGAGACCTCAAAGGTCATTGTCCTGCAGCAGCTGTAATACTCAGAATGGCTTGATGAAGGATATTGGGCCTCATTCAGAGGCGGTCGGAGGATGCAAGCGGTCGCTCAGAAACTGGGCGGCCACTTGCATCCTGACCGCCCGTCTCTGTTGCGGTCGTTAGGCTGTGGGTTAACACCCACAGCTCTAACGACTGCTCCGGTGATGGTTGCGATGGTCAGAGACCATCGCGACCATCGGGGCTTACGACGAGACCCTAGGCTAGGGTCTCCCTTGTCGTAAGCCCCGGAGAGCTTCTGGCTCTGTCTGAGCCGGAAGCTCTCCACTGACATCACTAGTGATGTCAGTGGGGCCGCCCCCAAACGGTAGGCGTTCCAATGCGAACGCCTCCGTTTGGGCTGCCACCCCCCCGGCCCGCCTTCCAAACGGGGCGAGCTGTCAATCAACATCGACAGCTCGCCCCCTTTGGATCGAGACCCGCTACGACCGGCGTTGTCGGTCGTAGCGGGTCTCACGCATGCGCACGATGGCGCCGGCGCCGTTGTGCGCATGCTCTGTGGGGGGCCATCGACCCGGTCCGAGCGCATCGGCACTAACGACCGGGTCTGAATGACCCCCATTGTGTGCTTGAACTACTCACAGTTCTGGTGTCATCTAGTGTCATTGAGTTGTTAACTACTCTGTACTGGGCCGCTCAGTTGCTTCCTTGTCTCTGTCCCCAGACATAGTAATTGACCCAACCAATGTGGCTAAAATTGATTTATTTTCTCTTGAGATTACCTGGAATAATTCCTTTAAATAAACGTCACTAGCTCTAATTTGCTTTCTTTTATTTGTTCTTCGAAATAAGAGATTTCCCAAGTTACAACGATGTTCTAGACACATAGGGCCTGATTCAGCAAGGATCGCACGGATGCAGACGTACGCAATAGGTCGATGGTTTTGCTCTGCGCATGCATCGCTGTGCGCGAACCGGCCATTGTAATGGAATATGCATATGCAGGGAGTCCGCAGCCCCAATGACAAGTGATTGACAGGAAATGCCGTTTGTGGGTGGTGACGGGGGAATGGTTGGGCAAACGCAGGCGTGCCTGTGCGTTTGGACGGCATTGCAGGGGCGTGCATAATTAAGCCCTTGCGGTGGCAGACGCCGCCTGAGGTCTAGTTGCACGCAGGAAGTCTCGCTATGTCTGCGGGAGGGTCAGGTCAACCACTATTATGCGTATGGGTCCGATAGTTCTCGATGTTACCGATGTTTCCGCTGTCTTGCCAGGTATAGAGGACGCAAGTAAAGGGAGGTGGGTGGTATTATGTAGTATTGGGCGTCTGCTTATTCTGCTGCGATTGCCGTGCGTATGCATTCATTAGCATATTCTCACAGCGGCCGGGTGCGTGCGTCTGCATCCGAGCGTTCCATTCCTGAGTCAGGCCCATAATGTACACAGTAAAATTAATATGCCACAGTATCACCTTTTCTCAGGTACTTTTGTCTACGAATATGGTTGAAGGATTATAAATAAAACTTCCTGCTATTAATGCAACTTAAGTAATACTTAAATATAATTTTTACCATCTGTACACAAGCATACCATTATATAAGCCCTAAGCAGTGATAATTAGCTACTTATAGCGATAAATTATTCTAAACATCAATAATTACTCTGTATAGGAACCTCAACCTGTAACCGACTCGATGGTTAGTCCTGCGCACGCACAGCGGCCGCACTGCGCGTACGCAAGCCCCGGAGCGACAGAGAAACTCTGTCGCTCCGGAGCTCGTTACCAAAGGGGCGGCTGTCGATGTTGATCGACAGCTTGCCCTGTTTGGTAGGCGGGCCGGGGGGGTGGTTTGCAAAACGCCTACCGTTTTGTGGGCGACCGCACTGACATCAGTGATGTCAGTGGGGAGTTTCTTGCTCAAACAGAGCAGGAAGCTCCCTTGGGCTTACTAGTGCCGAGACCCAACCTTAGGGTCTCGTCGTAAGCCCCGCTGGTCGCGATGGTGATCACCATCGAGACCATCAACCTGTTCGGTCGTTAAGCTGTGGTTGGTAACCCACAACTTAGCGATCGACAAGGAGGCGGTCGTTCAGGATGCAAGCGGCCGCCCTGATTCAGTGCGACTGCTTGCATCTAATGACCGCCTCTGAATGAAGTCCTATATTTCTATTATTGCAACTGGAGTTGTTGTACTTTTTTTATGCGGATCTGGGTTTGTTAAAGTTCCAGATTCTGCTTATCTCCAAAGTGTCTTACTGAACTTCCATAACCTCCATTGTTATTTACCCCCAACTCTTTGTCTTAATTAGAGTCCCATATAAGTCCACTACTTATCTAAAGATGCCCATAGAGGGACATAGCGACATCCAGTTATTAGGGTAATCATTTCAATACACCTTATTAGTTGCAGTCTTCTTCAGGATAAACTGTAGTTTCTTTTTCCTGTCTGCAATTTAGGATTTATATCTATATCTATATTTCTGGTAGTGACTGACATATAACTGTATATAATTGTATAATAGTATAAGCTCTGCTACATATCCTATTATTGGTGTGCCTGTTACTGATTAGGAAGCCAAGGATCAGTTCTCAGAAATGTTAGTCTATACTTTTATCAGCTAATGTGCGTTGTGCCAGCTGCAGAGGGCAACAGAGGAACAGTCTCCTGTGTTATTTATTCTAGTGAGAGTGGTAAGGTGATAATGTACCAACCTCCTCCCATCTATCTTCCATTGTTGGTTACTATAGCAGCTCCTTTGCTGCGGTCCCTCAGTCAGATGCCGACTCCGTCTGAGGGGTCAGTGCTGGAGGAGTGTGTGTCATGTCATAATGAGTGCTGTGTCATAATGTCGGCATGAAATTGTCGACATGTCTTAATGCTGGCATACATCATATAGGCAGTGATGAAATGTTGACATATTATAATGTCGACATATCGTCCCTGGTGACCCAGCAGTGACTTATCTGCTCCCAAAGGCTGCTCCAGCTGCGTCTTATGGGTCCCTGCGGTTATGAGACTGTGATTTACGGGTCAGACCTCTGATCCTCCGGTGTTCAGGTGAGTATTTCTCCTCTATTCTCTAACCCTCCCTCTAGTGCCTAACCCCCACCCCACCCCCTTTCCAGCATTACATCCTTTCCCGGTCCCCACCCCTAATAAGCAACGCAGGACTGTCATGAACTCCGCTTCCGATCCCCATCCCTAGGGGTTGTACCAGCCCGGGACTCCGCTCACGATCTCATCGATAAATCTCTAGATCAGTCAGAAGCTACGCAGCACAGAACCGCTTACACTGTCAGGAACCTCACAACTGCCACCTCCTTTTAATAATTTCTCCTTTTATAGTTATCTTCCTTCCCGTCTGAGGTACGTGCTCTCCCAGCAGCTCTCCCCCATGCACCGGCTCCAGTCACATTGGGACGATTCCCCTTCTTTTCTGCAGCTCAGAAAGCAGGGGCACCAATGTGTGATACCTTGTGACATTGGGGTACCTCACAGCACAATGACAAAATTAGTAATATAGGGGCTGATTCAGACCCGCTCGCGAGCGCAGGACACTCGCAAGCGGGTCGATGGTGCCGAGTTGCGCATGCGCACGACGGAGGGAGCTCCGTCGTGCGCATGCGCGAGACCCGAATGACGACGGCCAAGTCGTCGTTATGGGTCTCGCACCAAAGGGGGTGTGCTGTCGATGGTGAGTGACAGCACGCCCCCTTTGGTGGGCGTGCCAGGGGCATGGCTGCCAGACGGAGGCGTTCCCATGGGAACGCCTACCGTCTGTGTCCGGCCCCACTGACATCACTAGTGATAGTGATAGAGCCAAAATCACTCCAGGGCTTGCGGTCACCGAGACCCTACCGCAGGGTCTCGTCGCAAGCCCGATGGTCGCGATGGTCTTAACCATCGCGACCATCATCATGGACGCTCGCTATAGCTGTGGGTGGTAACCCACAGCTATGCGAGCGTCCATGAGGCCGCTCCAAGTTGAGGGAGGAGGGCCCTGATTCAGAGCGAGCGCTCTGATCAGAGCGTTCAGCTCTGAATCAGGCCCATAGACCCCATCAGCAAAGAGAAGGGATCCCAGGGTAGTTTAGATCATGGGGATCAAGGTGGGGTGAATATATTTTCTAAATATTTTCAATAATTTAATAAAGAAGTTAGCCTTTTAAATGTTTGGAAACAGCTGAGTGCTTCAAACCTTACATGACAGGACTTAAGGTGCCCATACACGGTGCGATTTGCATACAATGCGATCTCGTATGCAATCGCCCTTGAACTCTCTCCAGCAGCTGAAGTGAACGATGTGCAGCAAAAGCTGCACGATGTTCACCCAATCTATCACGCATGATCTAATGGTTTGCATAATCATTAGATCGAGTGCGATATGACACAGATGCATGTAGCACAGACCAGGGAGATCCATGCTACATGCATCTGTGTCATTTACACAGAAGCACGGACAGGATCAGTGAGACCCGTTTGTGCTGCTGTGTATTTCAATGACACAGATGGACGCACGGCCCATGAGATCCATGCTACATGCATCTGTGTCATTGACACAGAAGCACAGACGAGTCAGTGAGACTTGGACTTGGCAAAACAAGAAAACAGAAATAAGCGAGCCACCGGACAATAGTACCGTCCTAGGCCTTGGGTGCCCTGGAGAGGGGGATCCTTTTATTTAAAAGGGTCCCCAGGGATCCCCGGGCTGTCTAGCGGTCAGGGTTAATGCTTCGGCTGGGGGGCCCGGTTAAAGGGCTACCCTGGCTGTGGTATTAGACCCTCGCTAGAAAAAGTCCAGTGCTTGTTCTGGATAATACAGGAGGACCCTACTAATTTTTCCCCCTCTATTTCCAGAACCAGATCAGAGCCCAGTGCTGGTTGCTTAAAGTACGGGGGACTCCTACGTCGTTTGTACCCCGTATTTTGGCAACCAGGGCTGGTTCTGACTAGCCCGGTGCTGGTTGTGCTTAAGTACAGGGGACCCCTACGTCTTTTGTCCCCTGTATTTAAGCACAACCAGCACTGGGTCACTATACTGCAGCAGCACCGACGGGTCTCACTAACCTGTCAGTGTCAATGACACAGATGCAAGTAGCATGGATCTCTTGGTCCGTGTGTGCATCTGTGTCATTGAAATACACAACAGCACAGAAGGGTCTCACTGACCCGTCCGTGCTTCTGTGTCAATGACACAGATGCATGTAGCACGGATCTCCCTGGTCCGTGCTACATGCATCTCTATCGTGCATGATGTGCACAAACACCGTACGATGTTTGTCACATCGTACACGATAGGTCAAAATCTTACTGCAGGTTCAGTTGATCTACGATGCTGATACACGACGCCGTGGACACGCATCGGCATCGTAATCGTCCCGGAAAACAGCAGTTTTTACACGATTGGTCGTTATGAATGGTCGAAAACGGCCAAATCGTGTAAAAAATCGCACTGTGTATGGGCACCTTTAGTTATGCCTCCTGCTCTTCAGGACTGTTACATCCCACACAATACATATTTTTCTGGAACTTACTGCGTCTTTTTCGTGCAACTTCTCTGCAGAAGCGTCACAAAGGGGGCGTGACCTTGTCATCAAAGCCACACACCCTGATGTGTGCCATTCTGGGGGCATGACCGCATGTCACTCCCCCGTCCTCTTCACACTGGGGGCATTCCCAGTGCCCCGGGAGCTGCAGGGAAGTCACCAGCCTCTCCCAGCATGTAGGCGTCATCCATCACTGGTGCAGCACTTTTGGTAATACCATCTGAGGAGGTGACACCAAAATAGCAGGAAGCAGCTCTGCTATTTTGGTGTCACCCCCTTGGATGGTGTTGCCCGGTGCGGCCTGCACCCCTCTAGTGACACCACTGCTTCTCTGCATTAAGGGCCTGGGGCTGAAAATTATCAAGGGCCTGTTGTGAGAAGTGGAGGAGGTATGACCAGTATCATGTGGGCATGTACACACTCTCAGGGACATCTAGAGTCTCTCCAACTGCCCCGGGTAAGTAGTACCCATTCCCCCCTCCCTTTCTTGGGGCTCCAGCACCCCAAACACTATCGGTCCCTTGGGGAGATGTACAGTATTAAACCTTTGAGAGAAATTGCCCATAGCAACCAATCCGCTTCTAACTGTCATTACATAGACTGTGCTAAATTATAGCTAGAGGTGTGAATTAAGGATTATTGCTAACGTTCCTCCTATACTGGGGGAAGGGGGGGTACTTTAGTGTGCAAGGGCTGCAGCTATCATTAATTGGCTGACGGCCACACATGTGCATAAGGACTTTTGGGTCATTTACCCGGAAGTCCCTACACAACAAAGGACAACTCTTATTGCAAGAGCTGTCCTTTGCTTAAATGTACATGCATACAATGTTACTAAACGCCGCTATGCGTGCTATCAGTGGCAGGATGACACGGATAGCATCTCGCACCTTGTCTTAAATTATATATATAATAAATTATAGCTACAGCTGATTGGTTGTGATGGGCAACGTCTACAGTTTATCTCTCAAATTTGTGTTACATCTCCCCTCCAATGCCTTTTGTGATAAGTAAAAATGGCGTAATATTCTGAGGAAAATACTTGGCTGCTAGGCGGCTGGTCACCATCATGCTGTGAAGATGATGGGCCTATTTTTATATGGAGGCCTGGAGCTGTAGTCCCATCTGCCCCATTGTTAATCTGGCCCTAGATTTGTGAGACAGCTGCGTCACACTGCCAAATAATGGGACCACCAGTGCCAAGTATTTTTATATTGCCTTCAATTGTCCCCCATTATATGACAATACTTTTTATTTATAGTCCTATTTTGTACAATGCAAGAAAGTTATACAGCAAAGTATAATAACTCTATATAATTCTAAATAGAGAACAGTGAGCATACAGAAAGTGGTTGCCAGGATCTATCTTTACTGGAAATCCAGGGCCAAATTCAGATAAGCTTTGCAGCTGTATATTGATTTAATAACACCAGATACTCTGGGAAATCTATTTAATCATTTTGTAGCCATCGGCCAGCAGGACAAATTCAATGACCTCAGCTCTGATTAGATCTCACTTGTACATGTGTAATGCAATAGCTGATTTGCATCCATTCCGACATCTCCAATATGTGGTTATGTTAAGGCTAATTTTGTACACAGAAGGTGTGTTCTTAATTTGTTTAGGTATTTTATTTATTTAGAACCACTGCTCTGCAATGCTATTCATGAGGGTCCATATACAGGCTCTCTCACAGTCTCCTCTTCAGGGGAGAACAGGTCATCCAATGACATCCAGTGGGAGAAGAATAAAACATATTCATTGAAACCTGCTTACTACACTACAGCAACCTATTTTTTCTGTCTTGTATGGCATCTATCCACATCCAAACAAATGGCTTCTATTACATATACTGGATCCAAGCAGACATGTATTTCCAAGAAATAATAGTACATATATGAGCTTTAGTTTAACATTTAAAGCCTCCTTGGTCTAACATTGGTTACTCTGGGTGCAGCCTTGGAACCATCACACCAGCCCTCACACTTCTGTTTTAGCACACTTTGGTCTATGCAGTATTACAATAATGGCTAATGCAACAGGCAGCTTGTTAACAATGTTATGGTGGAGAGACAGATAGTTAGGTGCTGATAATGGGTATATAAACCAAGAATGCTACTGGATTCACAGAAGCCCCTTTCTATCACAATAGTGTTATCGACATTGGCTTTACTGCACATCCATGAGGCAAAGCCCTATAGTAGTAGTGGTAAAGGCCCTTTTTATTCAGAAGTTCTATCAAGTATGAAGAGTCTTCACTTCTTGAAGTTCAACACAATGGCCTGTGATTTGCGTGCATAGGCACTATTTTGGTGATATAGCCACTAGATTTAAAGCAGCAATTAGTTTAAAAGCAAAACCAGGTTATTTTTACCTAAAACAAATTGCCACTTTAATATCTGTATATCGGCAAAATTGCAGCAGTGCCTGCAAATCACAGGCTTATTATATTTTGGATAATATCTTGTCCTTCAAAACAAAAGCCTTTTATTTGCAATTCTGCGCTTAATGCGTATTATATCAGGGATCCTGCTTGAAACACCCAAATGAAAGTTCCCAGCCAATGCCACCAATAAGGACTTCCAAAAACTTGCTCCTACCACAATTGCTAATCCAAGAATGTGTGTTAAACCAGGATAAACAGAGTGAGCAGGTGCGCAGCATGACAGATAGCTGGAGGAACACGTTTGTACGGTGCCTCTGAATTTCCTATGTTCATATATGCCGCCAACGGTGTCATTCGAGTAGCTGTCATTTACCGTCCCCCTGGCTCTCCCTCCAAATTCCTTGACAATTTTGGTTCCTGGCTCCCTCACTTTCTCTCCTCAGATTTTCCCTCCATTATCCTAGGTAAACTTCATATTCCAATTGAAATCCCCACAGAATCCTCTGCCTCTAAACTCCTCACCCTCACATCTTCATTTGGTCTCTCCCAATGGACCTCCTCACCCTCCCATGTGAGTGGGCATCTGGTCTTCACTCACCGTTGTAATATTTCTGACTACTCCAGTTCCCCATTCCCCCTCTCTGTCCATCACTTTCTCTCTTTTAACTTATCCCTCTCTCCTTCCCCTCCTAAGGCTACCATTACTAAGCGTAACATTGAGGCTATGAACACTTTTTTTTTTTCTCCCTGCTTGACTCGATTCTTTCCCCCCATCCTTTCTCTCTACTGCCATGAACACGTCACATCCCTATATAATGCCTCCTTTACTTGTGCTTTTAACTCTGTTGCTTCGGCGTTCACAGATCCATACCTTAACCCTGGCATTCCAAATGCACCTGGTACCTGCAAAAGTGTTCACGAATTACCGAGTGACAGTGGAGGAAATCACACTCTAAGGCAGACTTCCTCCATTTCAAATTTATGCTCTCAGCCTACAGTGCTGACCTGTCCCTCTCCAAACAATCATATTTCAATAAACTCATGTCCTCCCAGTCCTCAAACCCCCGGCTTCTCTATGCCACTTTCAACTCCCTCCTCTGCCCTCCCCCACCTTGTCTCCTCACCTACTTTACATCTAAAATTGACGTTAGGATATCATATCCCACCAGACCCTCAGCACTTCACCCCCTCCTTTCCCAGACCACTCCTCCCCATCCATTTTACCAACTCTGACATCTTTCTCCCCTGTATCTGGAGAGGAAGTCATTGCCCTCATCTGGTCCCCCCCTTCTACCTTCCCCCTTTACCCTATCCCCTCCCGCCTCCTCCGCTACCTCTCTCATTCTGCCTGTTCTCATCTTGCTCCTCAATCTGTCTATCTCATCTGGCACTGTCCCTTCTGCATTCAAACGTGCCCTTGTCTCCCCCATAATTAAAAAACCTACCCTTGAACCTAACACTCTCTCCAACTACCAACCCGTCTCTCTCCTCGCTTTTGCTTCCAAACTCCTTAAGCGTATTGTTTACAACCACATTTCTTTCCTCCCACTCCCTCCTTGACTCATTTCAATCAGGCTTCCATTCTCTCCACTCCACTGAAACTGCCCTCACAAAAGTCAGCAATGACCTCCTTGCTGCCAAATCCAAGGGTCACTACTCTCTGCTCATTCTCCTTGACTTCTCTGCTGCTTTTGACACTGGATCACTGGACCACCCTCTCCTACTGCAAATCCGTCACTCCCTTGGTCTTCGTGACACTGCCCTCTCCTTGCGGTCCTCCTACCTATCTGACTGTTCTGTCTCCTCTCATGACTCCTCTTCCTCTCCACTTCCACTAACAGTAGCTGTTCCCCAAGGTTCTGTTCTTGGACCTTTCCTATTTCCCCATATATATCCTTTATGTGAACTCATCAACTCTTTTGACCTCCAATATCATCTCTATGCTGATGATACTCAGATCTACCTCTCCTCCCGTGACCTCTCCCCCTCTCTCCTCACCCGTATCTCCAATTGTCCCTCTGCTATCTCTTCCTGGATGTCCCAGCATTTTCTTAAACTTAAGCTGATCATCTTCCACCCTCCCGGATAACCTCACTTCCCACAATTTCATTATCAATTGATGGCACAACTATCTCCTCTAGCCCCAAAGTGCGCTATCTTTGAGTTATCCTGGACTCCTCCCTCTCCTTCAAACCACACATTCAGCACCTCTCGCAGTTCTGCCATTTCCATCTCAAAAATATTTCCAGGATCAGACACTTTCTCACCCTGGATGCTACTAAAACCCTCATCCAATAACTGGTCATATCCAGATTGGGCTACTGTGACCTCCTCCTATCTGGCATACCAGACTCCCACCTCTCTACTCTCCAATCTGTCCTCAACACTGCTGCTCGGCTCATCTTCCTCTCCAAACGTTCTACATCTGCCTCCCCTCTCCTTCAAGCCCTACACTGGCTCCCGTTTCCTTTCAGAACCCAATTTAAGGTTCTTCCACTCACTTACAAAGTCCTAACCCAATCCTCTCCCATTTACATCTCTGACCTCATCATCATTCACACTCCCACCCATCCACTTCGCTCAACAAATGCATGCCGTCTCTCCTGCCAACTGATTACTTCCTCCCACTCCCGCCTCCAATATTTTGCCCGTGCTGCTCCCTACCTTTGGAACTTTCTCCCTATCAGACTCTCCACCACTCTACAAATCTTTAAACGGGCTCTCAAGACCCACTACTTCATCAAAGCCTTCCTGCTCTCATCCCAACCCGGTACTACATGCTCTTTTCTCCCTGTCTACCCCATCTGTGTCATGTCTGTTTGTCTGCCCCTTCCCTTTAGAATGTAAGCTCTCATGAGCAGGACCCTCTTCTCTCATGTGCTAATGCAGCAATGTGTATAAACCATGTCTTTGTCCTGCACTGTATTGTACTGTAAGTCACTGGCTTCTTGACTTATTTGTTTATGTACTTTGTAAGGCGCTGTGGAACACTTGTGGTGCCATATAAATAAAGGATAATAATACTAAGCTTTTTATCTTAACTTGAAGAACACTTTCCTTCATATTACACATCACAGCCGCTGCAGCCAACCGATCAGCTGCATCCACATTCTGCCTGTCCATTAGATTAAACCTGTCAGGAGACACTCGGCTGTTACATAAGTACAGTGAGGCACCAAAGGAGTAACTCCTGAATTTTGGGGGGGTAGCAATTCATTGGTCGAGGAAAATTAATGCAGTGAAGGTATCTCCTTTTAAGTCAACAAATAATTAAACTGAAGGTTCACCTCATTTAACTATGTTTTCACAGATAATACAGTATATAAACCTCTCTGCAAGAAGACTCAGAATAACAGTATTGTGATAAATTGCAGCATTATCTGCAGAGACCCTCTGCCTAGACAATAATTACATTCTAGTGCAGCAAATAGACCGTGAACCTCATGTTTCAGGTCAGCTGTACATTGTATTAGTCACATGGAGCTCTTCTAAAGAAGTAACATGAGAACAATTTCTTTTATCTTTCCGTACCTTTATACTAGAAATCCAATAACACAAACACTGACAGTGTGTTTGAGCACAGATAAGTGTACAGATAAAACTGTGGACTTTAGTTGCCATTTTTCATCTATTGTTCTAGTCATACCCCTTTCAGACATAGGACCTGGGAAATTTCCTGCTCAGACCCGGGAATTTCTCCTGTGCAAAATCCCAGGTATGCACGAGACCCCCCCCTTTCACACTGCAGCTTCTATCCGGGAAATTCCCTGGTAGACCCCTTTCAGAAATAAGCAGGGTTTTTCATTGTTTTACACAGTTTTATTAAAGTGGATGGTAAGGTGCAGGTGGGGAAAGTGGCAGAGGGGCAGGTGGGGAAAGTGGCTGAGGGGCAGGTGGGGAAAGTTTACCTGTAGTTTCCCAGCACAGCTCCGTACAACAGTGAGAATACGGGGAGGCTGTAATCTCTCCCTCCACATCTGCCCGGTAACAGCTGGCACAATTCCCCCGCTGGAGCCGAGGACAGGGGGGCCGCTGCTCTCAGTGCTGCCGGTGGTGAGTATGGGAAGGGGGGGGGGGTGCGGGCGCTGTTACTGGCGGTGCTACTACCACCAGTAATTACAGGGATAGGGGGGTGATTATATGCGCCGCTGGTGCTGCCTCCCCGGTGGCCCAGTCCGAGCCTGAGTCAATCAGAAGCTGCCTGGTGCAGCCCGGGAGTAAAATCCCAGTTTCCACCATTCACACTAGAGCAGGGTAGTCTTCCCGGGACTTAAGTCCGGGGAAATACCCTGGTTAATTGCAGGGTCGGCTATCAGAGAACGTGTTCACGGGTAGGTACCTTTTAGACATACATGAGACCTGGCAATTTTGGCCGAGGCAGGCCAAAATCCCGGGAATCTCAGTATGTCTGAAAGGGGTAGAAGTGTAACAGAACGGTTTGTCAGTGATGTGTGTGTATTAGGCAGGCACATAAATGTGGGCCTATCCTCTGATAGGATATACAGCAATTACTCCCCAGATTTGGTGCATCTCACCCAGTTCTAAAGCTGTCCACACACAGGGCCTGATTCAGAGATGGACTCTAATGCTATTGCAGCTGCAATTCGGTATGCAACGCAGCTGCGAAAATATGCTAATGGTTCCAAAGATCACCTGAGCATAAGGACGCCCACTGCTGCCTTCATATATGCGTACAACCTCGCTTACATGCGTAAATATCAGTAACATTGATGCACATCGAGCGGCCATCTTGCCTTTCTGACCAGCCGCATATTCAGCAGCTATCCTGATTCGCAGAGGATGCTCGTGCTCCGTAGGAGTTTGCAAGGCTAATTAATGCACGCCCATGTAACTGCGTTTAAACGGTCAGACACGTCTGCGTTTTTCTGACCCTTCTCGTTACCACCGCCAAACAATGGCTACCTGTCACACACTTTGCAAGTGCATTTGTAATCGCAATGTGAACGCTGCGCACACGCAGTGCGTTTTATACGCATGCGCACTGGCAAACAATTGCTCAATCTGCGTCCGTAATCGCCATTACGTTCATTTCTATATCAGGCCCAAACACAGGCTGCTCTTGTTGGTCATAAGCCCAACCGGTTAGTGACAGGATCAGTTTTGCACATAAGAGTCATCCTGATCATTATGGAGCAGGTCGGCCTCTCAGTGTAGGTAGAGGATCACATACAGGAGCCAATAGTATTTACCATCATGTCTTACTATGATCTACTGTATGCAGACTATTACCAAGCTTCTTGCCCATTATAAGGAAGCGCATGTCATGTCATCGAAACTCCCATCCAATCCCTCTCCAATGACAGGTTAAGCTTAAGAGGAAACAACTGTGTAAGAATGGATCATACTTTAAAAGTTTATTATGTCATATAAATACAGGTATGTTTTTATTGCTGCAGTCACGCCAAACAGCTCTTCTCAGCAACACCAGGTCCTGTGCGACTCGGCTTGTGACTAGCATCTTTTCCGCCAGAAAATGTAGTCGTAATTGGATGACTTCAGGAGACTGCCCTGATAATTTGTTTATATGTGTTAGGACTGAGTCTGATCTGTATATGAAGTGTTACTATGCAACGGCCGCAGGTTTTTTTTTCAAATTCCATTGTGCTTCATATACAGACTCAGATGCAGACAGTGTCGCATATCAAATTAGTCAGTGCGGTCTCCTGAAGCAGCCTGTCGCACCTGATTACAACTAAGAACCATTTTCAGGGGAAAAAAAGATGATTGATGCAAGCCGCGTCACACAGGATCTGACGGCTCGCTCATGCCACATAGCGGCTAGAGGGTATATGCACTAAAGGTCGATTTTAATCGATTTTAAAGCGATCTAAATCAATGTTGTGTTTCTGGGACTAATTTGCACATTTACAAACAGATCATTTTTTTATTTGTTTTTTTAAGTGTTAGTAAATATGTGATTTAGCCCCAGAAACACATGGATTTAGAGCGATTTAAAATCGACCTTTCGTTAATGTACCCCTAGATGTGTGAGGACATGACTGTACAGTCTATTAAGAATTCTCCTTTGTATAAAGAATAAAGTGAAATGCTTTCTACAAGATTTATTGATAAACCTATTGTTTAAATTATAATTTTTGGGTTGCTATATGCTAATTCTTTGAATGGGATAGATTTACATGATGTTTTTTCAGGCAAGCAGTAGTGTAACTACCTCAAGAGTGCTCTGGGACCCTGCAGTAAAGGCTCCTGGTGGCACTAACCTATGAGCTATGGAGACCACCACTGAGCACTTACAGGGAGAAGGGGGGGGTTGTTCAATGCAGAAGAACGGGATGGGTAACTTTCAGGATCCCGGCGTTCAAAATCCCAATGCCGGCATCCTGACAGGGTTAGGAGACACCTGTCAGTCAGTTCCCTAACTATCCCTTCTTGGTGCCTAAACCTAACCTCCCCCCCTAATGCTTAAACCTCACCCTCCCCACACCCTAAACCTAACCCTCACCCAAGTGCCTAACCCTAACTCTCCCCCTAGTGTCTAACCCTCCCTCTAACCCCGCTACTTACCTTTGGGATTCCGGCGGTCAGGATGTCGGTGCCGGGATTCTGACAGGTGTCTGGATTCCGGTGCCGGCATTCTGAACGCCAGAATCCCATCTGCGGGGATATTGAACATATCTTCAGAAGAACATAAGGGCCTCTGGAACAGATGGACATGTTCTGTCTGCCCCTCTAATTTTGATTTAGAGGAGTTCATGTTATGACCCTTTAGGTAGCATGGAGAACCAACTGCCTTTATGGTGGTACATGCAGTTTTATTTAGAATGTTTATATGAAACATATGTTAGCAATCAAAGAGAGTTCTACAAAGTACACAATTTATATTTGCCCCAGTCTAGTTTTATTATGCAGTATTTTATGAATAGCTTGGCGTGGACTACTATATTAGACATACAGCCATTTATAGATAGGTATGATATTTATAGTCTAACATTTGCTATTTAAAGCAATATGACGGTATGAAATATAACCCCAGCTAATGCACGCCCAGAGAATCAGGACACACACATGTGATTTATATCACATGTGGCTCAAACACACACATTTTCGATCTATGATTTTCTTTTTAGCAGACTTTTTTTACAGGAATAACTGTAAGATGGGGATTTCATGCAGTCATTTACAGCTGTAATAAATGTAAGAAAAATCAGGTTTGGTCCCATATGTCCAATGAAACAAAACACTTTCCATGCGCGGGGTACTTTGTGATTAGGAAAATATATAGAAACATGCAGTGTGTTGTCCCACTTGCCACATCCAAGACCAGCTGTAGCATTGCACAACCTGACTGGTTTTCTATTTAACAGGGAAACATGGATATAGTAAACCCTAAATATAGCAGTTTTGGTGTCTCTATGAGCAAAACACACTATACCTCTCTTGGTACTAATCCTACGGCTATGGGAGCTGGGGCAATTATAAAAATCGGGATTCCTGAAGTATCAATCTTGTACCCAGTGATTTCAATATAACAGACAAGGCTCCCTAAGACCTCTGTCCACTAAACAGTAGCAGGAGCATAAACAAAAATGTCTACAATTATCAAATGAGGTTTAACTGAATGAGGTTTTTGAGGAGTATTTTACTTAATGATAGTTTATTGGAAAAGTGTGCATGTGTTTATTGCTTTTACTTTCTTGGCATAGTGGCAATGGGCTTTATGGACCCCTTTCAATTATGACGGGGCCACTGGTGTTGCAATGTCAAAGGTCAGAATCTTGTAATGCAATTACTCCAGACCCCACAGTCTTAGGGGATCATGATTTGGCCTTGTTAAAGCCCATATTCTTTGGGCAGGAGACACACTGCCCCAAATTTTTTATTACACATTTCAGCATGTGTCGCCTGACCAGAGATACTGTATCTGTCAATCAGTTTAAGACCTTCTCTATTCAGCCATGGGGTTTTTTCAGTTAAGTCTTGAATGGTATTTCTGCTCAGACCACAAATGCTGCTGATTTGTCAATTTAAGTCTTGACGCAGATATAGTAATTTAATCACAAAGTGCAGAATGCATGTGCGTTGTACATCTTATACATCAGACATGCGCAGTAGAATTCTCAAAAAGTGCATTCTGTTGGCAAAGAAATGTACGTCTGGGCATTTCAATATTGTAGTATGAAAAACACTTGGTGTAATGCGGTTTGCTTACAGCAGCAGCACATGGAAAGTAACCAAATTAGCCAACACTAGAAGACAATTTCATATCTCCTTCCCTGTTCACCACCGAACTGTTTGTCTCCCCCTGTAGAATGTAAGCTCTAGGGAAGGGTCCTAGTCTGTCTTGTCCTTCCCTTGCACTTAACTATCAGTGCTCCATATCATTTGTGTCCTCCTCCCATTCAGCATAGCTGAGAGTTTGGCGATGTTTTTTTTTTTTTTACTGGTGATGTTAATCACCGATGGCACCATAGATAGTAGACTCGTTGATGGCCATCTCTACTGCTCACCCATGGGTACAGGATCATTAAGGACTGTTGTGCCTTTCCCCTGCTATTCATGATTGGCTGCTTGTTTTATCTACAGCGAGTTGCCCTAATCTCTCCCCTGTACTTGTCACTCCTTGTTTGTGGTTTTACTGTTTGTATTGCATTTATGCTGTTTAGTGTATTTATTTTTTGTCTAACTTATGTACGGTGCTATGTACACACCTAATACATAAAACATAGTAATTATAATGCAATACCTCCCTACTCCGGAGGTCTCAGCAGCGGTTATCTGGCCATTGCCATGGCTCACTGGGGATGTGGCCATGCCTCCAGTAGGTATTTTTAAAAGGAAAATCCAATTTTTTTATGCTGCACTCTGTGGAAACACCACCACAGCGTGCAGCAGTACTACTGTATACCACTTTATGCCAACTCCTGCAAAAAGCGGGAGGGCAGAGAGGCTACATCTGTTCAATACCAACTGCAGAACTAAAGAGAACTATTTTATGTGTTATACAATTTATCAACTTCCTGTATAAAACTTGGAAGCCATGATGATATACGGTATTATGCATTTTTAAATCAACTGTGTTTGAAGTACTGAACTCATTATGGCCCCAACCCCCCAAATAAGTTTGAGATTTATGGCAGTGAAGTAATTTTCTGGTTTGTTGATTACTGCATAAAAATTTAATTAGGCAACTGATGTATTTGTTGTTATACCATTTACAGTAATACTCAGAGAGGTGCTGCACTTGGAGAGTGTCTGCAGGATGTTATTGCAGTAGTTTTATGTTCAGGATAATTTATACTCTATATATTCATTTTGTTTTCTCTGTTTTTGGAATGCAAGCCCACCGAATTGGGTAGATAATGGGGTGTGCTCATATGTGGGGAAGGGGTACATACAGGGCAGTTTCTAGGGTCTGAGGCTCCCAGTGCGAGCAGTCAAAATGCGCCCCCCCCCCCCTCGAAGCAGTAATATTGTGGAGTGGGCGTGGCGTCATCATGAGGGGGTGTGGTATCACAGTAAGGGAGCGTGATCTAGAAAGACCACAGAATGACAGCCACCGTGACTACTGAGTACAAGGGTGTCTAACCTGTCAGAGGCAAAGCGCTGAAAAATATATGTAGCTAAATAAAAGCTAGACAGCATGCGCGTGCCGGAGGCGCGCGCTCAAAAAATGGGGTGTGGCCTAGCTGTCACAAGTCCACGCCGCATTTCTGTGTGCATGCCTGTGGTGTGACATTTGCAGAAGTATGACCTTGCATCACACCCGGTTTTAGTCGCATTGGGAGCGAGCCCAGCCAGATCCACATAAAATACACTGCAACAAACCACTTCCACATAAAATATATTGGAAAAGCCAGAGGCACATAAACTACGTTTTAAAACCACATCCACCTCAAATACATTATTAAATCCAGAACCACATAAAACACATTGAAAAAACATGATTCACATAATACACACTTCATTCCAGCCCCCTCCCTTACCATTCCAGCCCCCTCCCTTACCATTCCAGCCCCCTCCCTTACCATTCCAGCCCCCTCCCTTACCATTCTCTACCCTCCCTTACCATTCTCTCCCCTCCCTTACCATTCCAGCCCCCTCCCTTACCATTCCAGCCCCCTCCCTTACCATTCTCTCCCCTCCCTTACCATTCCAGCCCCCTCCCTTACCATTCCAGCCCCCTCCCTTGCCATTCCATCCCGACAGGTCTTAGGCTTCCCCCCCACTGGCTCTCAGGCAAAAGTGCCCATTATGCAGTGCCCCCTGTAGTTGTCCCCATATGCAGTGTCCCCTGTATTTATGCCCCTTATGCAGTGCCCACAGTGGTAGTGTAACTTATGCAGTGCCCCCTGTAGTCATGTCCCCTGTAGTCATGCCCCCATCAGTAATGCCCCCAATAGTAATGGTTCCTGTTGTAGTGCCCCAGTAGTAGTGTCCCCAGTTGTATTGCCCCCAATAGTAATGCCCCCTGTACTAGTGTCCCCTTTATAAATTCCCCAGTATTAATGCCCCTGTATTAGTGCCCCCAGTAGAAGTGCCCCTGGCCCCTGAGTAATGCACCCAGTAGTGGTGCCTCCTAAGCAATAACCCCAGTAGAAGTGCCCCCCGAGTAATGTCCCCAGTAGTAGTGCCCGGGTGCCCCCAGTAGTGGTGTCTCCCCCAGTAGAAGTGCCCCCAGAGTAATGTCCCTAGTAGCTGTGCCCAGGTGCCCCCAGTAGTGGTGGCTCCCCCCAAGTATTGTCCAGGCTGCCTGCACACACACACAAAAAAAAAAAAAAACAGTAACACTTACCTTCAGCCCCGCTCTGGCCCCAGCTCTGGCGTCCACTCCGCTCGGCTGCTCCTCTCTCTGCACTATGGGAAAGACGTCATGACGTCCTCCCATAGTGCACATTGTGGGAGCCGGAAGCCGGAGCCTCCATCTCCGTCTCCGGCTGCTCTGCTCTGCCGGGCGCCCGCTGGTAACTGAATCTCAGCGGGCGCCCGGCAGTTAACATGCTGTTTCTACAGCAGGGGTAGGAGGCAGCGCGCCCCGTGCGATTGCACGGGTCGCGTGCCCCTAGAAACGGCCCTGGGTACATACTGGCTCTGAAGAGAGATTTCTTGCATTGCAGATAACATTAGATACACTCTCCAGCAGAGTATATCTAATAACCAAAACGAAATAGAAAAGGGGTGTAATCTGCAAAAACAGATTTACCCTTATCATAGCTTAATCCACTCAAACTTCGCCTAGATCTGCCCCAAACACACCCATATCATCATGAAGCGGCACCCGTTTCAGAGTCCACTGGTTGGGACCATCCTAATCAGAGACTGTAAATGAAAGTTCTAACCCCTGATTTATTTATGTTTCAATGAATCTATTTTAGGTTACTGTAAGCGGGCTCATATTGTTTTAATCTTAGGGATCTGTCAGAAAATAAAAGATAATATGAAAAAGGACCCTAGACTGCACACCCTGAATATAAATAAGGGAAGTGCTACCTGTTGAGACTAATGTTGCAGACACAAAAAGAAAAATGACAAGTGCACAACTCCATCATTACTAACTACATATAATAAATTTAGCATAATCATGGCCAAGGTTATGGGCCTACCCACCATGTCCAGGTAACCCCTCTTAGGGTAGGTCCCTAACATACTGGGTTGAAGTCGAGAGCGCATGACAACCCCAAACCAGCCCAGCTGAGCCACCTCAGGGCATCATATTGTTTTAATCTTAGGGACGCAAATCCAATTTATCTTGGGATAAATCTGTCAGAAAATTAAAAGATGCCAGTAGATAGGAAAATGGGTGTCAGAACTGCAATTGTTACAAATGTATCTTTCCTTTTCATTAACATTGTCTGTGGTATTCCCAAACATTTCATGAGTCATTTTCACACCACTTATGTTATTTGGAGATAATACGTTGTCATTACTAAGTGTGGCACAAAGTGAACCAGACTGTGTAAGGTGCCAAATACTCCCCACTTCAGCATTCACTGGCTGACACGTATTCAGAATCCCAGTGCCGCAACCCGTCTTTGAGTCCAGTAGTGATGACGATATGATGTGCAACCTATGAACATATACCTTTTACACCAGGTTCATTATTTAATTTGTTTTTTTTACTTTACAGGGTTGATTATCCATGAAGGTTCATCAGTATATCGGATCTTCAAGCGGTGGCAAGCTGTGAACCAGCAGTGGAAAGTTCTAAACTATGACAAAACCAAGGACCTTGGGGAACCTTTAACTGGGACTACAAAGCTTGGGGGAAGGAATTCACGGACGAATCATTCCTCTCACAATGATAGAGGCCCTGGGAGGAGTCAGCGGGTTAGGACTATTTTGAACCATCACTGTGGTTATACAATTCTACACATCCTCAGCCACCTGCGGCCTAACGAACATCGGAATAGCTCAAACTCCAACAGAGAGGTGGTGATGAGAGTGACAACAGTATGAGAACTGGCCGAATTATTGGAGGAAATGGTATGCTGCTATTCTTCTCTAGCTATTACCGATGCCGCCATTACAATGGTATCAAAAATGGAAATATGGAGAACGCAGAGAATTCAGGCCCCCGAGGAGCTGGCCTTTCAATGCATTTTGGCCAATGGTTTTAATATATGAAATGCCCTGGTTTTTATTTTTTAAACGTTGGGACTTCTTTTACCACTTAATACTTTCCAGTGCGTCTTATATCATTTACAAAACGCTCAGTGTGAGATGAATGAAACTATAGGGTTCCCTCAAAGTCTCAAAAGTAATTGAGTCAAGGAAATCCCACCTGATCCATTACTTTTAGAAACCCGTTGAAAGCACAAGCCAGCGTTTTTAAGGTGAAAACAAGTCATCACAAGAACCAAGTCTTAACATTTTTACCTCAGCTTTAAATGATGACACAGTAAACCATAGATATGATGAAAAAAAAAACGTAAAAGAAAAATACAATTAATAAAATAATTTTAAGAATTGCCTAATCAAAATGGTCAATACAACAGGAATTAACAGACACTATGAAGTGGTCACAACTTTCTAAGTGATGAATAGGTGCAATAAAACATATTTTTACGGCAAAATGGGATCTTTGCAATAAGACGCTTGTACTTTCCCTGGTTTTACATTTTTGCATGATTAAATGTAAATTTTTTTTCCTCTTTTCTCCCTGCGGGAGGATAAAGAAAAAAAATATTTATATGCAAATAGTCTCCAACTACATTTATTTTCTTTTTATTCACATACTGGGATGTAATATTAAAGACATCAGGATTTTCCTGTAAATTCTGCACTTGTATGTGTGTGTGTGTGTGATGATGATGCAAGAGTGTCACACTCTCTCCTGATCATTTTCCATAATACTCACATTCTCAGTTACTCAGGGACATTACACTTTCATTAGTAACTCTGACCCACCAGAGACCAGCTTGCTCTAAAAGTGTTCTACAGTAGTATACTATTGTTATGTTCTGGGTTGTTTGTGGACCCGGGGTGGTAGCAGGAGCGATCACAGAATCGGATTTGAATAAAAAACTAGGTTTTTTAATAAGTGCTTGAGAAGACATAAAATATGACAGTAAATAAAAGTCCAGGAATATATAAATGTGCACAAGAGTTCTGTGGTGGGAGTAATGGGTTAATGTCCTAGTAGAAACAATTAGAGCTGTCCAGGTGTGCAGGTAGTGAGACTGAAAATAATCAACCAGGTATGCAGGTAGTGATGCAGGAAAATAATAGCCAGGTATGCAGGTAGTGAACTAAGGCAATGAGCAGGATGTCAGCAGGCTCAGGCACTCAGGTATGGGCAAGGGTGATGGAGGAAGCGGGGTAGTCCAGCGGAAGCTAGGAGCTGACAGGCAGACTGGCAGACAGCGAATTCACAGGAACAGGATAAGCACAGAGAACTCCCTCTCAGCTAGGCTGAGATACACGTTGCACTGGCAAAGAAGGAAGGCACTGACCCTTCCTAAATACATCATGCCGTGCTGTTACTGGCCGGAGGGAACATGTGACTCACCAGGATTGGCCAGCCGCATCACATGGCCAGAAGGCAAGATGGCGGCGCCCATGCCAAATGGAACGGAGATGCCGCCAGGCCTTACCAGTGCAGAGTGACAACAGGCCCGCACAACAACGCGCGCCGCCAAAGCCCCCCGCCAGACACCATCTCCGCCACCAGACGACCTCACAGGTAACACCCGCCTAGCGCCATGCTGAAATACCCTGGCCGTGACAACTATACAGTATATATATATAGTATACTATACAGGTTCACCGCCCGTTTCAGCAAAATAACAAATGGCGAGGTCCTGATTTACATTGTAGATGGTTTTAGGTATCATCTAAGCGCCTTAGCTTCAGTGTTGGGATTGGCAACAGTCAGTCGTTACCAGTTCCTGCTGTGAGTGCCCACTGATGAGCCAAAATGAATATATTGTGTGCAGCATATACATTGTATAACCCGAAGTTCCCAAACTCCGCCATTACAGTTCAGGTGTTAAGGATATCCATGCGTCCAGATGGTTAAATCAAATTAACTGAGGTACTAATGAAGTCACCTGTGAACAAGCATGGATATCCTTAAAACCTGGACTGTAATGGTGGAGTTTGGAAAACTCTGATATAACTTATATAATAATCTACACTACTGATATGTTTCGGTCATGGGTTTCAGACTAAGCAAAGACACATTTCCCATTTTTTCCATGTCACATATTTCTTTACCATTTTGTTTAAAGTTCTAAAGTTGTTACAAAGATTTACATAACTAGCATGTCGGCATGCCAGCTTCGACATAATGATGTCCCCCTTGTCATTGTTGACATCCCGGCCGTAGATAACTTGACTGTGGGCTTGATTCAGTGATGGACTCAGTTAGCAGCGTCTTGAGTTAAAAGATGCTAACTGCCGGCTTCTGTGATCCGCTGCTGCGTCCAAGGACGAAGTATCGGATCAACTGTGTCACCATCAGACATCTGAGTAACCTTCAAGTTACTCAGGATGTCCAGTTTAATCACACAGCCGGAGCCAGTGAAGCTGTGTCCAAGGACGCAGCCACTGGCTTGGAACGCCCAGAAAATAAGGTTGTCACACCACTGTTTTATGTAACGCTTCCTATCGTCGCCCCCAAATGACATCAGCATGTCAGTCATGTTGCGTTTGGGGCACTGCGCATACGTAGATATAAAAAAATAGTAGATGTGCGTAAACATCGGGTTTACATACATCTATGAATTAAGCCCTACATCCCGTGCCAGGATTACGCCTGGCGAAAACAATGGTATATATGTGCCAGGATTATGCCTGGCGAAAACAACAGTACATATGTGCCAGGATTACGCCTGGCGAAAACAACAGTATACTGTATATGTGCCAGGATTACCCCAGTAGAAGACAGAAGTACAGTATAGGTGCCAGGATTACGCCAGGAGAAGACGATAGTATATGTGCCAGGATTACGCCAGAAGAAAACAAAAGTATATGTGCCAGGATTACACCAGGAGAAGACAAAAGTACAGTATATGTGCCAGGATTACGCCAGGAGAAAACAGGAGTACAGTATAGGTGCCAGGAGAAGGCAAAAGTATATGTGCCAGGTTTACGCCAGGAGAAGACGATAGTATATGTGCCAGGATTACGCCAGGAGAAAACAAAAGTTTATGTGCCAGGATTACGCCAGGAGAAAACAAAAATCTACGTGCCAGGAGAAAACAATAGTATATGTGCCAGGCTTACGCCAGGAGAAGACGATAGTATATGTGCCAGGATTATGCCAGGAGAATACAAAAGTATATGTGCCAGGATTACACCAGGAGAAAACAAAAGTATATGTGCCAGGATTACACCAGGAGAAAACAAAAGTATATGTGCCAGGATTACACCAATAGAAAACAAAAGTATATGTGCCAGGAGAAAACAATAGTGTATGTGCCAGGATTACACCAGGAGAAGACGATAGTATATGTGCCAGGAATACACCAGGAGATGTAGTTTGACAGTGTTAGCAAATTATAGTTAGTTAAAGTAGCCAATTTTACACGATATAATAATTTAATGAAGTGTCAAATACATAAGACTGTCTGAGTTTGGGTAGCGATATTAATAAATACTAAAGTCACATTTACCACGTAAAATACAATTAAATGAAGAAGCAAATAGAAAACAAAATAATTAAGTTCAAATAAATGCAAACATCTGTTGTCTTCCTCTTTTAAAATCAAGTGGTAATCGCCACTGTCCCCATAAATAATGGTAATAGACTGCAGCAGCAGATTAATCACTCAAAATACACTCTGCCAATCAGAAACCACTGCCGAATGTCATCATTAGGGCTTTTCTGGCATCGGGGATAAAGCACCCCCAAGATATACTGCTCCTGACAGGCACATATACATTATGTCCTGGTCTGAGTCAGTCACAGTTACTAAATCCCGCTGTTACTGAATGCACCCACCTTCCTTTTCCATTACAGCCTCTCTAAACATAAGAAGTTGCAAGTGAGAGATGTACTAAATCTGCCTACAGAATAAAGTGCAAGAACTCTTTGGGGTGTATGCGCAGTACACAAACACGAACACAAAACGCCCAGCTTTACATGAGCTCCGTAATGACATCTGAATGGCTCTTTGTAGGTTAGAGATGTGGTTCAACATATCTGACTGTAGATATGCTAATACCAGTAGCTTTGGTTGCATAATTAGCCAGTAGGATTATAAAGCAGTGATTTGCATGTATTTAACTGCAATTCCTTAGGGGAGAGCAGTTACATCCTTTATTTTTGGGATTTTATGAGGCAATGCTATTTTTATAGCATGGAACATGTGAACATCTCTTATTTAAGCTTTTCTGCTAACTGGGGAATGGTATGATATAAACGGTAACTACTATCTTTACTGAGCGGACTAAAATATTCTGATAACAGTAATGTTTTGCCATAATTCTGTATTTTCATGTTGTATATGTGACTATAATAAGGAGGTAGAAATGTATGCTACCAGGGCAGTAAATTAATTGTCCTAAACCAGTGACTTGGGATGTGAGGTGGAGTTTCACAGAAATGTGGCAGCGTTTCAAGGGTTGTTGACCCACTAGCATGTAGTTTTAAGAGTGACCCACCCCAAATAATACCAGGAATTATATACAAAGTTATTTTTTAGAACTTGTTGCTCATTGGAATCTAAGGGTCAGATTCAGCAGCGATCGCAACTGTGATTACACACGCAATCGTCCGATTGTTGCGTTCTGCGCACGTGTATGTATCGCAGTGTGCAAATACTCCACTGCGATCGGGACTGCAATTGCAGTGACCATGCAGACCCATTGCAGAGGGAATTACAGTAAGTACCGTTTGGGGGTGGTGACGAGGGGGGGGGGGTCGGCTAAACGCAGGCGTACCAGTGCATTTGAACGCCATTGCGTGGGCGTGCATAAATTAGCCACTATGATGTAATATGCAGCTTGTGTACTCACTGCGTGCGACGAGGTTAGCAATTCGTGAGTAAGGTCAGAGCTTGTGAAAGTGAGCGTGAGGCTGCGATTGTACTCGATGTTACCAATAGTTTTGCAGTCTTGCTAAGTATTACGGATGTATGTAAGGCGTCCTTATGTTAGGCTACGTATGGCATAGCGATTGCAGACATTAGCAAACCTACGCAGTGAGACTGCGTGCCTAATCGCTTTTGCAGTTGCAATCCAGAGTGACTCAGGCCCTAAGGGGTCTATTTACTAATCTGTGTTAGAAGATAAAGTGAACTGAGATAAGGTACCAGCCAATCAGCTCCTAATTGCCATCTCACAGGCTGTGTTTGAAAAATGACAGGAGCTTATTGGCTGGCACCTTATCACCATTCACTTTATCTCTTAACACAGCTTAATAAATAGACCCTTCAGTCATTTAGGGCCTGATTCAGTGTTGTCGATGTTTACCAGGTTGAGATACTATCGGAGTCGCATTGCACATATGATAAAGCACATTACCATAGTCGCTTGCACTGTGATTTAGTCAGGGAGCGTTTGGGGTTGGTTACGGGGAGTGTCGGCTAAAAACGCAGGCGTGTTGCGGGCATGTCACATGCTGCATCTGCGATCCCTTACGCAGTAAACATGGCTCTGGCGTCTCATTTCCTGCTGCCATTCTCCGTGACTATAGAGTTACTCAGAACTGCTAACAATGAATGATCTGCGACCGATGCTGCGTATATGTACGCAGATGCTTGCATAGGCAAAGATGCCAGTGGGTCACCTCAATACATATCATGGCATTGGCGACAATTGCATATTTTCCCATGGCAGTTGCGTACAGGCAGGGCCGACGAGAGCCGCGCCGAGCCCAGATGACGGGGCGTGACCTAACAGCGGGAGGCGTGGCCACACCCCCTTAGAACATAAATTAAAACATTATATTTTCGGCGCCACGCGCTGGGGAGGAGGGCGCTGAGTGCCCCTCAGCCTGGTGCACAGCCAATGGGGGGTGTGATCAGCGTGATTGCTCCCCCCATAGGCATAGGAGACTGCTCCGACTGCTGCTTTAGCAGCCACGAGCAGTCTCCCAGTACAGCACAGCACACAGCAACATTGCTGGGCTGCTGTGACTTAAGATGGAGGAGCGGTGCCGGACCCGGGCCCCGGCAGCAAGCCCGTGCCCGGGTAATTTGTACCCGCTCCCCCCTCTCTCGGCGCCCCTGCATACCAGATCGTAGCTGCTTTGGCAATAGCCTACAACCCTAAATTAGGCCCTTAGTTCATTAACCTCCAAACTAGTAACTATTTGACTTTCAGAGCTTATTGCATTATTCACTTATTGGGGTCAGTGCGTTATACACAATTGCACTTTTGAAGTAATAAGACACAATTTGTATCAAAATATTTTACTGTACGTTCCCAGGGGTCCATTGTGTTCCCTCGCCAGACAAGTAATGATCCGCAAAGGAGAACGTTATAGATAATAACATGCTCAAAATCCTAATGTGCAGGCACTAACTAGAATCAGAGATCATCCTCGCACTTCTCCGTACAGCGCCTGTCACCCATATTGTGGTCCTGGATTATCTGAAAAGCAGTGCAGAGATAACACACACCCCTGCTTAGTAAATATATCAAGAGGGCGCAATACAGTCTGAATGTAATGGGACCCAAGAGAAATCAGTGATTTGTTCATGAATTGCACAAAGCGCAGTGATAATCCCTTTTTTCATCTATTATTATCTATTTATAAGGATTGACTGAGCTACACAGTCCTGACATTTCCAAAACTGATCTCTAGGATTTCCAGGTTGCAAATTTGCTCTCTTATTATCATATGATTTATAAATGTATCTGTTTCCCAAAAAAAAGATAAGATGCTCTGTTAACGTAATGGTAACTGGGCTAAGTGTACAATAGAGTGTCAGTATTCCAATTATATTATTTATCCTTCGTTTCTAATATCTTCTGGAGCTGCTAGTAATAGTATCGGATCGCTTTTCACTTGTCCATCGCCCCCACTCCCGGAACCGCCTTTGGTCAGTAACCACTGAGACCACTCTATACAATTCCTAAATGAACCTGTAGTAGATGGGCTCTAATGATAAAGACCATGAACTAATGGGCAGTTTGTCAAATGCTAACAAGCCTGATTTAATATGAATTTCTATGGCCATTTTAAAACTATCGCTCAAAGCTGCCAATGATCGTCTGAGATCGTAAATCAAAGGTGATGTAAATATATGTGTAACGCCGGGATCCGGACAATATCCGGCACATGGAATGCCGGGGATTAGAATACCGACACCTGTCATAATCTCGCCATCGGCATCCCGAAGGAAAGTAGCGGGGTTAGGGGGAGGGATAGGGTTAGGCTCTAAGGGGGGGGACTCGGGGAGGATTAGGTTTAGGGTGCGGGGGGGGGGAAGTTAGGTTACATTCATATAATTAAATAAATGGTTTCTATACAGATGATGCCGTCATAATCATCTTTCGCACATGATGATCATAGTCCCATCAATAAGAATAAACATTTATTTTCACTGCAGTGTTTAATACTGACAGTACATTTCTCATGTAACAGTTATACATTTATCCAGTCGAGTGTCCCGATTTCAGATAGTCCTGTCTTTTCTTTTGCCATGTAGTATGACCTGTTTGTGTATGTATAGCTATGCCTGATGGTGCATAGGCTACTAATGCAAATCTGCGCGCATCTTAAGATACTTACACTTAGCACATGGGTGTTTAATATGCTTTTTTGTATGTGCAGTTTTTTTAGAGGTTTATTTTTGGATGTATATGAGGCCGACTCAGCACAGTCCATCATCAGCTGATAATGTGTGTTTTTCTGCTGCTGAAAAGCCTATCCATACTGGTATTATCCCCTGCAGCAGAATCAATCACTGATTCCATACACTGAAGTGCACTCATAGAGGAGCACAAATGCAGCCTCCACCGTGTAAGGTAAGAAGCAGAGAGAGGTTCTGTCAGTAGGTGTTACAGCACAGCAGGAGTGATATGAGCTTCTTACTTTCCCATAAGTACACTGTCTTGCAGTCAGCATCATTCTCTCATTCAGATCAGCAGATTTAAAGAAGTATGTTTTCCTGAGGATGTCTGTGTTGTTTGTAAGTAGAGGCAGGGGTGTATCTAGGGGTCTGAGCGCCCCTGGCAAAGTAATGGACTGGCGCCCCCCTCCCCCCATATATTCTGAATAATTACATTCTGTCTCCCCAGCCATCCCCCTTCTTTCTCCACAGCCATCCCTCTTCTGTGTCCCCAGCCATTCCCCCTTCTGTGTCCCCAGCCATTCCCCCTTCTGTGTCCCCAGCCATCACTCTTCTGTGTCCCCAGCCATCCCTCTTCTGTGTCCCCAGCCATTCCCCCTTCTGTGTCCCCAGCCATTCCCCCTTCTGTGTCCCCAGCCATCCCTCTTCTGTGTCCCCAGCCATTCCCCTTCTGTGTCCCCAGCCATCACTCTTCTGCATCCCCAGCCATCCCTCTTCTGTGTCCCCAGCCATCCCTCTTCTGTGTCCCCAGCCATTCCCGCTTCTGTGTCCCCAGCCATTCCTCCTTCTGTGTCCCCAGCCATTCCCCCTTCTGTGTCCCCAGCCATCACTCTTCTGTGTCCCCAGCCATTCCCCCTTCTGTGTCCCCAGCCATCACTCTTCTGTGTCCCCAGCCATCCCTCTTCTGTGTCCCCAGCCATCACTCTTCTGTGTCCCCAGCCATTCCCTCTTCTGTGTCCCCAGCCATCCCCCTTCTGTGTCCCCAGCCATCACTCTTCTGTGTCCCCAGCCATTCCCACTTCTGTGTCCCCAGCCATCACTCTTCTGTGTCCCCAGCCATTCCCCCTTCTTTCTTCCCAGCCATCCCTCTTCTGTCCCCAGCCATCCCTCTTCTGTGTCCCCAGCCATCCCTCTTCTGTGTCCCCAGCCATCCTTCTGTGTCCCCAGCCATTCCCACTTCTGTGTCCCCAGCCATTCTCCCTTCTGTGTCCCCAGCCATCACTCTTCTGTGTTCCCAGCCATCCCTCTTCTGTGTCCCCAGCCATTCACCCTTCTGTGTCCCCAGCCATTCCCCCTTCTGTGTCCCCAGCCATTCCCCCTTCTGTGTCCCCAGCCATCCCTCTTCTGTGTCCCCAGCCATCCTTCTTCTGTGTCCCCAGCCATTCCCCCTTCTGTGTCCCCAGCCATTCCCCCTTCTGTGTCCCCAGCCATCACTCTTCTGTGTCCCCAGCCATCCCTCTTCTGTGTCCCCAGCCATTCCCCCTTCTGTGTCCCCAGCCATTCCCCCTTCTGTGTCCCCAGCCATCCCTCTTCTGTGTCAATCAAACAGGTAGTCAGTGTGGCATGCAGGTTGGAGCGGGCCCCTTCTTCACCTGAGGGCATAGTGCGGGCGGCAGGAGCGGGCCCCCTCTTCACGCATGGAGGAAGTAGCGCAGGCAGTAGCAGAGGGCTCCCTCTTCAGTCATGTTGTAGCGCAGGCGGCAGACAGTAGAAGCGGGCTCCCACTTTACTTATGGATGGACTGGGAATAGCTCCAGCGGTAGGCTCCCTCTTCACTTAAGCAGGCAGTAGCAGCCTAGCAGGAGTGTAATCACAGCCTGATTGTACCCCTTGGCCGTGGGTGGCACCGCCGGATGGCGCTCCCCCTCGGCTGGCACCCCTGGTGAGTGCCAGCCTAGCCAATGGGTAGATACGCCCCTGAGTAGAGGTTGGGAAATTCAAGCTCCCAGTGTGTTAAAGTGCTAAATGACCCAATGCAGACACATTTTGTCCTACTCGGATGTTCTCAAGGCTATGGTGAGTGTGTCTTGTGTTGAGTACTTACTCTAATAATAAACTGTGTACACATTAGGGCCTGATGAGTCAGACGCACTGGCATTGTTGGATACAGTGGAATGTTTGTTTTTGTTACTGTGCATGCATCTAGATTGCGTGGACAGTTGCAATTGCCCGCACCAGTCAGCCAGTGACCGCCTCCTTTCCTCCTCTGCGATTTCCACATCTCACTCCAGAATCTGAAATTTCTCTCGTGCTGCCCCCCATCTTTGGAACGTGCAATGTTTCAAGCAGGCGCTGAAAAACAACCTGCTCATAAAAGCATATGCGTACACTACTTGTGTCACCTCACCCTCCTGCACTCTCCAAGTCTCCCACTTGATTCCTGCCCCTAGCTCCTCTCACAATAACCCACTCCTTATGTCTTCCATTTGTCTCCTTCCCTTTAGACTGTAAGCTCCATGAGCAGGGCCCTCCGCCCTCCTGTTCTCTTTACCTATTTCTCTTGCACACCAGCTACACTCTACACCTCCTCCTAGGGCTCTCTGCCCCCAGACTCCACTCCTTTGTTGTTTTTGTTTCTTCTGACTTCCCAGACCTGTTATCTGCACCCATGCTAATAGCTACAGGTTTCAGCTTACACTGACTATTTCCATTGCCCCCCTGGCATCAGTGGCTAAGAATTGTAACACTATTTGTAATTTGTCTACTGTATTGTACTGTACTGTCTTATTGTTTTGCCCTCTATGGCGTAACTTGAGGGGGTCAAGCAGTGCACATGCCCTGGGTGCCTTTGGACCCAGCAGTGCGAGGGTGCGCCGCCGGCTGCAGTCCAGGGCACGTGCAGTCTGTGGCACTCCAGACTGAAACAAACACACCGCTGACGGCAGTGTGTTTGTTTTAGCACTGCAGCCAATGAGAGACAGACTCTTATTCACTGCTGTACCCAAAGCCAGGCAGGAGCTCACCCATGATCTCCGCCTTCCGGCTCCCACACTGGGTGAAGGGAGAGACGTCATGACATCTCTCCCACAGTGCCCACTGCCGAGCGGGACGGGAGCAGTGGACAGCGGGGGGCCCGGCAGGAGCAGGGATTCAAGTAAGTGTCTGTGTGTCTATGTATTATGTGTAAAAGGCACTGCATTGGGGGCACTGTATAAATGCCACTGCATAGGGGGCACTATATATTGGGCATTACTGGGTGGACTGTATAAGGGGCACTATATATTGGGTACTACTGGGGGGGACTGCATAAGGGGCACAGGGCCACTACTGGGAGCACTATATAAGGGGCACTATTGTGGGGCACTGTATAATTGGCACTATTGGGTGCACTCTATCAGGGGCACTGTATATTGGGCATTACTGGGAGCACTATAGAAGGGCACTACTGGGGGGACTGCATACAGGGCACTGCATAAGTGACACTATATATTGGGCTCTACTGGGGGCATTACATAAGAGGCACTATAATATGCACTACAACAGGGAGCATTGCATAAGCGGCACTACTAGAGGGGAGTTTGCATAAGGGGCACTGAGACTGGGGATATTGCATGAGGGGCTACTAGGGGCATCACATAATGGGCACTACAACAGGGGGCACTGCATAAGGGGATATACTACTGGGTGCATATGGAATGGTAAGGAATGTTCCCAGAAGGACTGAAAACGGTGGTGTCATGTTGACACACCCCCATTTTTCAGTGACCATGCCATGACCATTTTTTCAGCGCGCGCACATCAGGGGGCTCCATTTTTCATCTTGCCCTGGGCTCCAAATACCCTAGTTACGCCACTGCTTATGGTGAACTATAAATAAAGTTTAATAATAATATTTGGGGCGCACAACACTTTTAAAATGTATTGAGCGTTTCTAGGTGGTAACAGGGCGGTGGCTAAGCAAACGCATGGAGATGTTCCGTCTTATGGGCATGTTGCTGATAGTGGTTGCGTACAGAGAAGCAGAACCATTCACATAGGAGGCCATATTCAGATGGAAAATCTGCCGTAGGGCTGGTGGAAGTTCAATGGTGAGTATAAAGATGCATCATACAGTTTTTATGTGTATGCAGGCGCTGACGGTGTGCGTTTCTGTCCTTGCACATTCAGACGCACGGCTGTACACAAAGGAAGGGCTTTGAAGTGCATTTGCATAATATCGCAGACGTGCGGCCAGCAAAAGACATGGACACCGCTGCGTCCGACTCATAATCAGGCCATAAGAGTCAAATGTTGCACAACGCCAACAGATTCCAAGTCATCCATGCATCTCATCTGGTGCTCAGGAGGTAACAGGACTTGGCTAAAGTGTGGCCATCTTATGTGGTGGCCTGGTCTGCCAGAGTGGGCTCCCTGCAGACACTGGCTAGTCACCTTGCTACGGAGCTGATCATGTGAAGGAGCATGTTATGAAGACTATGTCCTTCTCGCTATATTTGTGGGTAAACAGCATTGCACAGTTCAAAACTGTTGTACTTGTTTCTGTTGCCATTGATACATAGTGGTGGATGAAAAACAAAGCAGCCTTTAAATCTGATAATGATACCATTCGAAGAATAAGCGTGAAGCTGGTCCAATACAATCAAAAGCCAATTATGCTTACCAGTACCAGTACGTCATTGGACTATAAGGAATAGAACACCTGGAGGAAACACATGGGAGAAAATACAAACTCCACACACCCAAAACTTGGCTCCCAAGCTTAATGAGACAGCAGTGTTAGTCCCTGTGCCGTCATGCCATCAATAGATAAAGCCCCAAACACATTACTGTAAAACGTATTTTTCATTTTCAAATGTTCATCAGAGGAGAATATGAAAAAATCCATTTGTGGAACTAGTTCTAGCAGACCCACCAGCTGGTGACACAGGTTGAGTTTAACTGCACCTAAATTATAGTATAAAAACTATTTTCTTTTTCAACTACTTTAAATTGCTGTCTAGTTGTATAGGGTACTATATAAATGCTTTCAGTTTACAAACTCAATAGATGTGGCCATAAATAACTGGCTTCAGAGAAAACAAAGAACCAATATATCTAAGCTTTCAATGTCCTGGAATCCTTTCCTATACTTCATTAACCACATTGCTGATATGTGAGAGTTGAGGACAACTCTGCGGCACTAATTGATGAAGGTGGATGAGAACTGCCACTCGTGTGACAATGGTGGCACTGAATTTGTCTATGAGTTAATAAGGTCCATTAAGTCACGAAAAATAAAGTGCCCTTAAATATAACATTTTATTTTTATTGAAACACCACATAACAATACAGTATCAAAATTGTCATAACAGATTTTTTTTATTAATCCACAATGTTCTATAAGTTACAGGATGAAGGAGGAAATATGTGGTTCCTAGTCTGAAGAACATGCATTAAATGGTAAGCTGGTGAAATATACAGATACAGAAGAGGATTACAGTAGTTTCATATAAGCCTTTGCTGGGTAATTTGCCACCTTGTCTTTAGAGACCACCATTTTCTTCAGAGATTTTTGGGCAGGTTTGAACTGCCAACCTGGTTTTGCCTTTTAAATGATAGCTCCTTTAACTCATCGGCCAGACTTGCCGGGAACGTGCCGATGCCTGCACCTTGCAGGCTATTACACTTACCTCAGGGAGCCAGTTGACTACTCCCATCTGGAAAAGGCAAAATTTCAAATTTCAGATATACTTATGAGGAATCTATAGTATCTAGCATTATCTCCAGCTATGAGCACACTTTGGGCAACCATGCTAGTAAAACATTAATTGGCAGCAAAAAACAGCTGTGGGTGTGCTAAGTGGATGTTTTAAAGGCGTGCATGAAAAACTGCAAAATAGATTCTCAGATATCAGACAGCAAGTGAAATAGAAAATGCCTGAGGAGAGGACAACAGTGTCTGGCACAGTAAGTGGTCAACCTAATGTATTAGAAGAACATACAACTTATGAGACACAATTGATAAAAGTACTATTCATTAGATGATACTAGAAGGGTCAATGTGCAAGACATAAACAGGCCACTCTCACAACCTCAGTCTGAATAGCAAACCTCCCGCTATTCAAGGACTGTCCCACCCGTGGGCTGCAGTGTCCCGCGGTGGGGGGAAGTTGGGGGAGATGTCCCTGACTGCTGCTCTGCATATCATTGCAGAGCAGCGGGTGAATAGACGCTGTGCGCATGTACATGGTATCTTTTCACTGTGAGGGGAGAGCAAGGGGGCAGCCCAGCATCTCCGAGAGTGCTGGGCTCGCCCCCTAAGTGATGCAAATGTTAAACCCGCTTCTGAAAATGTTGGAAGGTATGGAATTATTTCACTATAAGCATGTAGGTTAACATATGCAACATTTAAAGAAGGATTATTCATTGTAATGTACTAAAATCACAACTAGTGGAGTAAATAAAAAAAAAATCTGAATCTAAGAATATGCAAATAGTCCCATGTACATTCTCACGTTCATCAGAAAAGCCATGACCCCAGCAGCAGGTGAGTCTCCCTTGAAAAAAAAAAAGAGTTTGATAATATTTTTGCTAGAGATGAGCAGATCGGTATTGGCTCAGTTACGTTCGGATCTGAAGACCAAATCTTTACCTTTACGGTACTTTACCTCATGTCCTCAACCAGCAAGCACAAGAAAAGCTCCAGAGAAAGAAGTTGCGGTAATACACAGATACTTCCATAAATGTTTATCCATACAGAAACCTCACACCTACATCTCTTCCTCCCACACAACATCATAGTGAATATCATAAAATTGCAGATGGCACACAGGAAGATGCAGAATTGTCCTATACTTTGAGGAAGAGCATATGCTACCTGAACAACCAAAGAATCTGCAACCCGAACATCCTGCTACTCCGCCTTCTGCCTGTGCCCAAGCTGCAACTGTTACTGATATGGCTGTAGCGGTATTTCAATCCCATTCCGTTCTGCACAGTACACAAGAAAGTCAGGATTGCACAAACGGGCCAAATGTTCTCCCATCAGCTCACATTTGAGTTTTTTTTGGTGCTTTGCAAAGCATAGTGTAGTTTATGCACGTCTTCTATAACACATGTTTATAGTAGAGATGAGCGGTTCGGACAGATCCGGATTTAGACCTCATGAGGCCCTAGGCAAGATCCACGTTTGGGGCGACCCTCCCTCAAACAATCCTGTACATATATTACAATAGGTATCGCTGGAGCAAGATACACACATCATATTAAATACATGCGATATAATATATATTATGACGCATGTATATAATATGATGTGGGTATCTGGTATGCGGTCAGGAAGCCGGCAGTTGAAATGCCATCCGCGGGCTTCCCAACTGTGAAATCCCGGCATGGGACTAATGATAGGCCTTGAAATCCCACCGCCTATCAGCTCCACGCCGAAATCCCAACGCCCGGCATACCGAGCAAAGGTAAGCCCGGCATCGGGAGCATATAGCCGTGGGGTGGGAGGGATAGGTTTGAGGGCTCCCAGGAGGACTTGGGGTCAGACACCCCCCCGGGAGGGTTAGGCTAGGGGAAGGGGGGTTACGCTCCCCCCTCGGAAGGGTTAGGTTTAGGGTGCGGGGAGGGGGGGGGCTTAGATTTAGACACCCCTGGGGGAGGTTAGGGTTAGTGGGGGGAGAGGGTTAGGGATACTTAAAATATTTACCTTGTCAGGATCATCAGTCTTCTACCATCCGGACTTACGTCTGGAGGTATGTCATACCAATTCCGGGTATGTTGCTCCAGTGACACCTACTGTAATATATGCACAGCTATTACAGTGTTACTGTTCACAATATATATATATATATTTGTCATCTTGTAATAAATATATGAGGGGTGTGTATATTTGTATATATATATATAAAAATGTGTGTGCATATAAATATGTACAGGGGGGTAGGCGAGAAGGAAAGGGGCATCAACAGAGGTGGACTTGAGGAGAGTGGGACAAACAAAGAGATAGACAGGAGGAAAGAGGGGGACAAAGAGGGAGATGGAAGCAGGGTTGGACTGGCCCACAGGGGTACAGAGGAAATCCCTGGTGGGCCCCACTGCCTGTGGGCCCACCCTCCTCTTCTAGGTGTCAGGTTCCAGACCTCAAAATATAGATTGTTACTCTACTAGATGGTCAGTCACGAGGTGGAGCAGGACCACTGATCAACATGGGGGCTTGGTTCCCTTCAATACTAACTACACCAAGATTTGTCTAATTGTGAGCTATTAATCTGTGGTGGCTGGCCACACCCCCACTGGTGGAAGACCACTCCCCTTAAGCATGGGTTCCTAGAACTGCATTCCCCCGGTGGGCCCTTCTTGTCCCAGTCCAACACTGGATGGAAGGAAAGGGGGAAGAAGAACATGGTGAGACAGAAGGAAACGAAGAAGAACAGAGGGAAACGGGAGAAGGTGGGGAACAGAAAATACACACCTACACAATAGCTAGTGACTAGGCAAATATAACATATATATAGTGCAGTTTATAACTTACCCAGACTGCTGTTTCATAGGCAGAAGACCATTGTACCGTGGAGGCTGGATACACTGCGGGGGGTTTGGGGAGGCTGCAATAGAGGAGTCTGGCAGCACTCAATGTGACTGTGGAGGCTGGCTATTTCGGGGTAGGCTGCGGGGGTGGGGGTGCTGCTTTTGGTGTAGGGGGTTATTTGGTTGGAGTAGGCTGATTAGATCAGCGTATCCTGCGGGGGAGGCTGGCTCACTGACTGCAGGGGCTTAGCTACAGCAGCGCAGGATGAGGGGGGCTGACAAGATCAGTGCATGCTGCAGGGAGGGGGCCTGGCTACAGTGTGGGTGAGTTGGGAGGGGGGCCCGGGTACAGTGCGGTATCAGGAGGGAGGACTGGCTACAGTGCGGGTGAGTCGGGAGGGGGTCTGTGTACAGTGCGGTGTCAGGAGGGAGGCCTGGCTACAGTGTGGTGTCGGGAGGGAGGACTGGCTAAAGTGTGGGTGAGTCGGGAAGGGGGCCTGGGCTCAGTGCGGTGTCAGGAGGGATGACTGGCTACAGTGCGGGTGAGTCGGGAGGGGGGCCTGTGTACAGTGCGGTGTCGGGAGGGGGGGCCTGGCTACAGGGCGGGTGAGTTGGTAGGGGGGCGGTGCTGGCTACAGTGCGGTGTCGGGAGGGGGGGCCCGGCTACAGTGCTGGTGGGTCGGGAAGAGGGACCGGCTTCAGTGCGGGTGAGTCGAGATGGAGGGTTTGGGCAGAGGAGTCTGGCAGAACACATACAGGGGTGGAATGGATTGCAGGTACTGCGGTCGCTGCAGTGGTTCCACGGGCTCCCAGCTGAAGGCAACTCCACCTCCAGGTCCTCCTCCGCCAGCATTTTAGAGGCAGGGGAGAGACAGTACTGTGCGTGTGTGTGAGACTTCTCCTAGGCTGGTGCCAGCAGCAACAGTTGAAGAGCAGCAGTTTATCCTTTCCAGGGCCGGATTACAGGGATGCCTGGACACGGGCCCCTTGGGACCTGGCGGGCCCTAGGCGGGCGCCTAGGTTGCATAATGGTAAATGCTGCCCTGGGTTCGGCTTTGGTTTAGATGTTTCTGCCAAGTTTGGATCTCAGAACGAGGCAATACATAATCTTTCATAGACATCTCGGCACAGATGTCCATGAAAGGTGACCAGGGGCGGATTGGATCTGAAAACCAGCCATTTCTGGACGCAGCCCTAATGAGGGCGGGGTCTGTTGAGGGGTCTGGTCTTTTGAGGGGCGGAGTCTGGTGAGAGGGCAGGATGATCTCTTCTCGGAAGCAAGTATGTGTATATAAATATATATTTAAATATATATATATATATATATATATATAAAATTAAATATACATATTTATATACAAGTATACATGAGATATATTTATATGTTACATATATGATAGTTATATATATGAAAAGTAATATATATCATGTAGATATATCAATCTATATAGTTATGTATGTATATGTATATTTTCATATATATATATATCAATCTATATATAGTTTTATATATATATATCTCATCTAAATGATCCAGAATATCGTAGACTTACTTTATAAAAATGAATATTATTTAGTCCAGCCGCCACCACCTCCTCGCCCGCTGTCGTTGTTTAGTAGCTGCGTCTGCTGCCTGTGTCTCATGAGGCTGGAGGCGGGCCGCGGAGGGGCTGGAGGCAGGGCCATCAGTATTGACTGACAGCCCTGGGGTCCGCGAAGGCTTATGGGAGGAGCTGCTGCTGGTGGGCATGCGCAGCAGCTCCCCCGTTGGCCATATTGTTTCTTCTGTTTTTTTTACCCAGCCCCAGTCACTCCCTGGCTTCTGCACTTGCGTAGAAGCTGCACAGTCAGTGTGCACATTGCAGCTGCCCGCTCCGATCACGGCAGGAAGAGGAGTCCACGCAGGAGGTGAGGTTAGGTGGGGTGGGGGGTCAGACTGGTGAAGGGCCAAGTGGCCGCCGTGCTGCTGCACTGTTCAGCTGCCCGATCGGAGCTGATTGCGGCAGCGCGACTGTGGAGAGCCAGAGGGAGATAGTCATTGAAGGGTGTGGGGTGGGCTGGGCGGTTGCCGAGCACCAAGGAGACCGGCCCAGTGGGAACTAGCCCGGCGGCCCAATCCGCCCCCAAAGGTGATGTTTGGCCTCCTTCTGAGTTCCAAACCTGGTGGGAAGATCCGAGCCATCATCTAGGGCCTGATAGGATTGCTGATGCGATTGCGGCTGCAATTGTGCACGCAGGTCTGCTTCGAAAGTATGCTAATGCTTACAATCGCGAAGCACTCACATGGACAACATGCAGACACCTACTTCCCCTCTCTCACATCCGTAATACCTTGCAAACCTCTTCAAACATCAGAACCATTGAGTACCATCGACCCCTCACACAGAATTACTACAGCCTTGATTTTACCTCTAAATTGCTAACCTTGTTGTACACAGAGCTCAGGCTGCTTATGCCATTGCAGTGAATAATATATGCATGCCCCTGCAACGGCTATCAAACGCACTGGCACGCCGGCGTTTTTCCAACCACCCCCCCATCACCAGCCCCAAACTGTTCTTCCTGTCAATCACTCTGCGATGGGTGTGCGTACTCACTGTGGGGACCATTCAGACACGTTCGCGAGCAAAGGACGCTCGCAAACGGGTCGATGTTGCCCCACTGCGCATGCGCACGACAGAGGGAGCTCCATCGTGCGCATGCGCGAGACCCGGATAGCGACGGGCTCTCCGTCGCTCCGGGTCTCGCACCAAAGGGGACGTGCTGTCGATGTTGATTGACAGCACGCCCCCTTTGCTGAGCGTGCTGGGGGCGTGACTGCCAGACGGATGCGCTCCCATGGGAACGCCTACCGTCTGAGTCCGGCCCCACTGACATCAGAGTCAAAATCACTCCTGGGCTTGCGGAAGCGAGACCCTACCGCAGGGTCTCGTTGCAAGCCCAATGGTCGCGATGGTCTTTGACCATCGCGACCATCTTTTTGGCCGCTCGCATAAGCTGTGGGTGGTCACCCACAGCTATGCGAGCGGCCAGGAGGCCGCTCCAAATTTAGCTGGGACGGCCCTGATTCAGAGCGAGCGCTCTGATCAGAGCGTTCAGCTCTGAATCAGGCCCTGTGTTCACAGTCTCGACTGTAGTGAAGCAGTACGCAACAATCAACCACCTGCATACGCTATAGCAGTTGCGATCCTTGCTGAATCAGGTTCCTAGTTCATAGCATAATGATGTTTCTTGGTGGGTACATTATATGGTTTAATATTGTTTAATTGAAAATTCTAACAAGAAACAGCATCATGAGGCCATTCTATAAAGTTGTTTTTCCTGTGACTCAGTAGAGCTGATAGTATAATGTACATTACACTTACCATCTTAACGGTGTCACAGATTAAGCCCACAGGAAATTCTGACGATACTGGAAAAAGCTCTAAGTATAGCAAGCAAACAACCTGAGTGATATTTACTATAATCGGGATTACAATTTGCAGCGTGTAGTGGTTGTAAATGGCAGTTTCGTGATGATTTTCCATCAGTTTTGCCTTTAATAGATCCAAAGGTTTGTAGTCTGCCCCAAAACACGCTGAAAGCTGCAATTTAAAGGAATTGGTGCTTGATAAATTTACACCAAGACCTTTAAGTATGTAGGCAGTTTAACTATTTTACCCACACCAATGTATATACAGGATGAGTCTCCCATATCCAAAATGCTTGGGACCAGGGGTATTTTGGATAACGGAATATTCTGTATTTTGGAATATTTGCATATCATAATGAAATATATTGGGAATGGGTCCCCAATATACACACATAATGCATTTATGTGTTATATACAGCCTTCAGGTAATTTTATACAATATTTTCAATAATTTTGTGGCTCAAGCAAAGTTTGTGTACAGAAATGAAACTCATGTTTCATATACACCTTATACCTTCCTGAAGGTAATTTTATACAATATTTGTAATTATTTGTGCCTTAGACAAAGTTTGTGTACATTGAACCATCCAAAATCAAAGGTTTCATTATCTCAGTCATGCCAAAATAATTCCGTATTTCTGAATATTCCGTATTTCAGAATATTTGGATATGGGAGACTCAACCTGTAATGCCAAAAAATTTATATTTTAAAGTTAAAAAGATCTCTTACCAGAAACTTGTTATTTACCTATGGGCAGATGCCCATACCCTTTGAAATTTCAATTCTTGTGAATAAGGGGAGACATGATGATAAAAAAGACAATAGGGTAAATGTAATAGGTTGCTAATTTCCAGCTGGATTAAACTTGCTTGGACCCATGGTGAGTACCTTTTGAGGGAATTGGTATGTAATGCCAGTGGCCCAAATACCGACAGCGGCAGCCCGATGGGTCGGAATCCTGACTACAGCAGGTGAGTACTGTAACCCTCCCCTCCCACTATCCTAACCCTCCCATAGTGGTGCCTAAACTCCCCCCGTTAGTGCCTAACCCTATCTCCCCTTCCCCACACCCTAACCCTGTCAGGAGGGTGCCGAACCCTTACCTCCCCTAGTGGGCCTAATCCCCCTTACCCTACCCTAACCCTCACGGGGGGTGCCTAACCGTAAATCACCCCAGGGATCCCTAAAGCTAACCCCCCCTGCGGCTACACGCTAAAACACCTGGCTTACCTTCATTTGGTAAGCCGGGTGTCGGGACTTAGTAGTGGGGGTAATGATAGGCGTCGGGATTTCGACGCCTATCTTTAGTCCCATGTCGGGATGTGGGTGCCGGGATATCAGCGGGCGGGACAGCGCCCACCCGTATCCTGACCACATCCCCCTTTTGACTTTTAGTGTAATTTAGTCAATTCTAATTTCTAATAGCTTTCAGATATGTGTTGTGGGTTAAGAAACCACACTCATCATCATTCCAGTAGGTTTCTAATGTGTTTGCTTAAAACATGCTATTTTTTTAAAGCATAGCCCCCCCCTCCTTTACAAGACATAACCACCACTAATGCTTGTGCATAGGCTGGTATTTGTAAAATTGGGGGGCCAAAGAGCATAGGGTCATCCCAATTTTTCCATTATGGGCACCAGGCTTAACCAGCCAGAGCTAATGGAACCATAGAGAGGAGACCTGCAGTTTGGGGGTCCTCCCAACATGTTTTCAACAGCCCTAGGCCAGTTGTCATGAGGGCTGCTTACCCCAAGGAAGTGGTCCCACCAAAAAATGTTTCCCCTCTTGGGTCCTGTTGGAAGAGGTGCACTCCTGCTTTGTCTTCATCCATACTGCAGACAGGCTGAGCTGGTGGTCTCTAGGACCTGTGGGAGCTCATTAAGAGGTCCTACCACTGATTTACTTCACATCTCTGTGCTTGTTTCTCCCTAGTGTTCATGCTGTGTGGACGCTGCCCTGAGACTCTCTATATGTATGCCACATGCAGAGGTCTGTAAAGCTGCTGCAAGTACACTATATCAACACCACTATAGTGAGGGGCAATAGTGATACCATCCACTGGTGCATTTATCGCTCAGACGCCCAACGCACTACAATGCACAGCAATTCCCCAAGGTTTCAGGCTGCTTCTATATTACTGCTATACCTGTTACATCCCTGTGTCTTATGCTACTTGTTGTTCTACCTGATTCACTAAACCTAAGTAACTGGTTAAACGGTACCACATATGGACTAACCAGCACCAAACAACTGCGCTAACACATCTAACACCACATATAGGACCTCATTCAGAGTCAGTCGTTGCGGCCGCACGGTCGTAAGGGAAAAGGGGCCGGATATGCAAATGATGCACTCGCAAGTTGCGTCCTTAAGATCGGATCGTTAGCTGGCCGACCAAGGGGAGGATGCGGCCGTAAGACAAAATATACGCCCCCTTCTCGTACGCATTACACGGCATCTCCGACCATATAAGGATTAATCGAGACCATCGGTAACCATCGGAACTGGTCGTAGAGCTTAAGGTTGACCATACCCTCTCTTAAGCACTACGATCAGGTCAGTGTACAAACCACCCATGTCACGTGTGCCATGACACTACTTTGTTAATTATGCACTCCCATAAAACGCCATTCGCATAATTAGGCACGCCTGCGTTCGGATCTCCACTCCCCCGTTTTCAAGCACCTTCCCCTGTTAGCACCCACAAACGCCTCATTCTGTCACTCAAACTACCGACCTGGCTGTGTTCAAGGAGAGAGAAATTTCTGATCGTAGCAGATAGTTTGCGTATGCGCATTGTGAACTTTATGCATGCACAGTTTAGCGAACATCGGTGGCGTACGACCGTGCGGCCGCAACAACCGACTCTGAATGAGGTCCTTACTCTGGTCAAGTGTATCTCATCCTGGTTGGTACTCTGACTAGGCAAACATATATATCTAGCATCACATCGTTGCACTCCACATTGCTAGGCTACTCTGCTAATAGGTTATGCTGACAGTCACCACCCTCACCTCAGTCATCGCTCTAACAGCATACTAAACATCATTCTAACCACCAGGCTGGCGCAAGTGGGATCTGAACCAAGGCCATCACCGTGCATGAAATTGGCTGCCAAAAGTCCAGATGTCACAGTGCGCCTGGTTCCTTATCCCTCTTAATGGGTTTGGCAGCGCTGGCTTCCTGCTGGGTCTGTGTTTTCGTGGCAGGTGAGAGTCTGTTAGTGCCCACCACAGTAATCTTCTTGTGGCCGGCGGTAGGGCAGCAGACAGGGAGTCCCAGTGGCTGCTCCCTTTGGACCCCTTGCCTGCTTCTGTGATCGGGCGCCCGCGGCTCTCATAGGGGAACGTGCACCGCTCTGAATGTAATTTAAAGGGCCAGGTGCGCCAAGTGTGACGTCTAAATTTAAGTCCCTCCCTATAAAGGAATCGGATAGATATGAGCACTAACTCAGTGCCAGAGTATAGGCTCCCAAATCTTACTCCAACACTATTACCAGTGACTCCTACTGCTCGTTACTGACCTTCGGCTTGCTTGTGACCTGATTCTGTTTTTGACCTTGGCTTAGCTCCTAACCCGATATTGTCTGATTCCTGGTACCACTTTGCCCATCTGGTTCTGACCCAGCTTGTTGACTACATTGTGTGCTTTCATTTTACTCCGCTCCAATCCAGAGTACACCAGCACCTGTACTAGGTAACCAAGTCTGAGGGCCATGACCTACGTGTCGGATGCAGCTAATTCCAACTCTCCCTGTGGGGGTCCCTTGTGAATACTACCAGCATGTTAGACACTGTGCCTCAGTACTGGGTCTCGCCAATCCCGAAGTTTGGACTAGCATCTACTATCTACTACAAAGCTGCAAACAACACAGAGTAAGAGGATCTGAGTGAGTACAAACATACCCTTACTCAACTGTATGAAAGAAATGTACAGTGCAAGGATCAGCATTCATTTTGAGAAGCTGGCAGGAGCAGAAAACTATTCTACATGGAAGTTTTCATGGAGATGCAGTTAAAAGGAGAAATGTTATTTAAGATCACTAGCAATCCTGGTGGTAATCCAAACTTTGAAGAAGTAGATAGAGCTTTGGGGACAAGAGGTCTAGCAGTGGAATTACATGTTTATTCCATTATCCACGGTAAAGCGACAGCACCTGATATGTGGGCAACTTTGTAAATGTTTTATGAAGAAGGGCTAATGAGAAGAATTAACTTGAGGCACACATTGGAGGCAACAAAGTTTAGTGCATGTAAATTTGTGAACGAATACAGAGACAAAATGTGACTTATCTCTCTGCAATTGAATTTAGTGGGCATCATAATAGATGACAAGGAGGTTGAAATGGCGATGGTGCAAAACGAAGGAGTATGACTCTATGAAACTAACCATAGAGACTGTATGTGCTAAATTATTGCAGTGTCAGGAGTGCAGACCTACAAAAATAAATGCTGAAAATTCTGCTCTAATGTCTAAATGTTAACAGCACAAAAAGCCTAAGGGCCTGATTCAGAGATGGATGCTGATGCCACCGCTACTGCAAATTTGTATGCAGCAGCTGTGCGAAATATGCAAATGTCGCAGCCTCCCGGATTTGTATTGAGACGTCCACAGACGGCTTCACAAATCCAAGCGACTGCGTACAAAGACGTAGCATTGGACACAGATTATCTGATTATTGGTCTTCTGAGAAACCCTATGGATGCACAGAATGGCCTTAGCAAGGTGATGATTGGTCAGAGTGCACCAGTTCCCACGTTCTGATCAATCAGCTCAGTTCTAGTCATTCTTATGGAGAGTGTCTGCAAGTGACCTCTCATTAGTAGCGGGATACCGAAAGGGACAAGTTGCATCATCTATAAGGGTTAAGTACCGTGAATGTCTACATGGATCAAAGGAGCCTTTTTAAATGGATTAAGAAAGTAATAATAATAATAATAATTATTATTATTATTATTATTATTATTATTAATATTAGAATTATTAAATAAAAAAAACAATTCTACTATATGTATATCCTGTATTTACTTCTAAATTACTTACTAATATTTTTTGAGATATGTACTAGAGGTGCCAGTGAACACTTTATGCCTGGGCATGTTGGCACTTATGGTTCTACAAATGCAATCATTCCTTGGTAGCCTTGTGGAGACCAGTAGTTCACCTGTAAAATAAAAACAATATTATTTCTATTATTAACCATAGATCAGGGTTGCCTACCCTCTCGATTTGGCCGGGAGCCTCCCGATAAACGGGTGCAGCTCCCGGCCCCCAGGAAAGGCAGGCAAGCCTCCCGACTGCCGCCGATCTCTCCCCCCTGCGAATACCCGTTAAACCACCGCAGCTTAATCGTGATCGCGTGGCCATGCCCCTGTCACCCTTGCAAATTACATCTGCCCGCCTGGTCACGCCCCCCTTTTGCCGGCCACGCCCCCTGCCCTGACAATCTGGCTGCTCCCTCCCGGAAGGAGCAGCCAGATAGTCGGCAAGTATTCCATAAGTGCCTCCTAATACCTAGTTCCATAGTCGACCGTCCACCACCACCTAGTGGTTAACACCGGCCTTGGAGAAGTGTCATAAAATAGAAATCTGGGGCTGATGCAGAGTCGGTTTTGTAGACAGATCTTACATGCATTTTCAGTGTGCATGCTCCATTGCTGATCATATGTATTTCCGGGCAACCAAAAGTCATATGCAACTCAGGACCTGATTCAGCTTTGGGAATACGTTAAGATATAGCCAGTAATGGTGCATCTTGGTAAAACCATGCTGCACTGCAGGTGGGGCAGATGTAACATGTGCAGAGAGATTAGATTTGGGAGGGGTGTGTCCAAACTGACATCTAAATTGCAGTGTAATAATAAAACTGTCCTGCATTTGTGTGCTACATGCAATAGCAGCCAGTATTTCCCCTGCATGCAAAACAAATGTATGTATTTGCACCCTTTGCATTGCACCATGGTTTGTCCAGGTACACAGTTACTTGCTCTATCTGAATCAGGCGCTCAGTCACATCTTCACTAGCGGCTGAAGGAGCAAAGTTTAGTAAGGACACATGGAGGGTGTGTTGATGCATCTGGGCTAGACAGAGTTGAAGATACATTGTTGTCAGGTGGATCTCTTGCACCACGGATAATGCTGGTGTATATGTGCACTGATAATGATGAAACCAAGTATAGGAGAGTTCTGGTGTCAAACCTGTGTACAAATATGTATATGGGCAAAAAGCCAAATTTGGGTCCTAAATCAGAGATGTACGCTAATGCCACTGCAGCTCCGAATTTGTATGCAGCGGCTATGCGCAAATATGTGAATTTTGCAGCTACTGGGATTTGTAGTGAGACCCCACCGGTGGCTTCGCAAATTGAGACGACTGCTTACAAAATGCAGCTCAGTCACAGATCAGTCAATTATCGAACTTCTGAGTAACCCTGTGGTCAGGCAGAATAGCTACTAGACCATGGAAACATTTTAAGTGAATATAGGATCTAGAGATGAGCGGTTCGGATTCTGTGTAATCCGAACCGCTCAGAACATAGGGGATCCGAGTCCAGTTGAACCCTGTTCGGGTGTTCCCCGCCTGACTCGGATCCCCGTTCGGGGCCGAACAGCGGCCTCCTGATGTCGGGCTCCTCTAGTGTAGGGCAGACCGCTGTGATAGCGGTCTGCCCTACACAGATCAAACACAGACAGGCAGACAGACTCTCATTGGCTGCTGCACGGAGGGAGCCGGAAGACGGAGCTCATGAGTGATCTCCAACTGGCTCCCTCCGTGCAGCAGCCAATGCGTAATATGGCAGAGCGGACAGCGGCAGGAGCGGGGATTCAGGTAAGATTTTTTTTTTTTATATGTGTGTTTGTAAGGGGGTGCTACTGGGGGCATGCTAATGGGGGCATACTACTACTGGGGGCCTGCTAATGGGGGCACTACTACTGGGGGCCTGCTACTGGGGGGCATACTACTACTGGGGGCATGCTACTGGGGACACTACTACTGGGGGCCTGTTACTGGGGGCGTACTACTGGGGGGCATACTACTACTGGGGGCATGCTAATGGGGGCACTACTACTGGGGGGTATGCTACTGGGGCACTGCTACTGGGGGGCATGCTAATAGGGGCACTGCTACTGGGGAGCATGCTACTACTGGGGGCATGCTAATGGGGGCACTACTACTGGGGGGCATGCTACTGGGGGGCATACTACTGGGGGGCATGTTAATGGGGGCACTGCTACTGGGGGGCATACTACTACTGGGGGCATGCTAATGGGGGCACTAATACTGGGGGCCTGCTACGGGGGGCATACTACTGGGGGGCATACTACTGGGGGCATGCTAATGGGGACAATACTACTACTGGGGGCATACTACTACTGGGGGCCTGCTAATGGGGGCCTGCTAATGGGGGCACTACTACTGGGGGCCTGCTAATGGGGGCACTACTACTGGGGGGCATACTACTATGGAATCGGTATGAAATACCGCCGATTCCCGGCAGCGCCTGGCCGACCAAAGCAGTGTTCCCAGTCGTCGATAGGTAAGTATTGACTAACCTAACACTCCTTAGGGGTGCCTAACCCTAACCTCCCCCCCCAAGTGCCTAACCCTAATCCCCCCTCTAAGTGCCTAACCTCCCCTTCCCCGCTGCCTAAACCTAAGTCCCCCAGGGTGGTGCCTAACCCTAAGTCTCCCCCAGGGGTGCCCAACCCTAACCCTCCCTCCCCCTAGCCTAACCCTCCCTGGGGGGTGCCTAACCCTAAGTGCCCCCTGGGTGCCCTAAACCTAACCCTCCCCCCCATGGCTGTCCGCTCGCGGCGCCTGGCATCCCTTTGATCGGGATGCTGGGCGCCGGTCTCCCGGCGTTGGGGAAATGTCAGGCGTCTACATCTAGACGCCCGGCATTTCACCATCACCGGGTTATGACAGTCAGGAAGCTGGTTGCCGGTATTAAGGCAGCCGGCTTCCCGATTGTATACCACTACTACTGGGGGCATACTACTGGGGGCACTGCTGCTGGGGGCATTCTACTGGGGGCATGCTAATGGGGGCACTACTCCTGGGGGCCTGCTAATGGGGGCATGCTACTGGGGGCATACTACTGTGGGGCATGTTAATGGGGGCACTGCTACTGGGGGGCATACTACTACTGGGGGCATGCTAATGGGGGCACTAATACTGGGGGCCTGCTACGGGGGCATACTGCTGGGGGGCATACTACTGGGGGCATGATAATTGGGACAATACTACTACTGGGGGCATACTACTACTGGGGGCCTGCTAATGGGGGCACTACTACAGAATCGGTATGAAATACCGCCGATTCCCGGCAGCGCCTGGCCGACCAAAGCAGAGTTCCCGGCAGCGGAAGCCCGATAGCGCTGGAAATCCCGATCGTCGATAGGTAAGTGTTGACTAACCTAACCCCCTAACCCTCCTTAGGGGTGCCTAACCCTAACCTCCCCCCCCCAAGTGCCTAACCCTAATTCCCCTTCTAAGTGCCTAACCCTAACCCCCCCTTCCCCGCTGCCTAAAACTAAGTCCCCCGGTGGAGTGCCTAACCCTAAGTCTCCCCCGAGGGTGCCCAACCATAAGCTTCCTTCCCCCTAGCCTAACCCTCCCTCGGGGGTGCCTAACCCTAAGTGCCCCCTGGATGCCCTAAACCTAACCCTCCCCCCGCGGCTGTCCGCTCGCGGTGCCTGGCATCCCTTCGATCGGGATGCCGGGCGCTGGTCTCCCGGCGTCGGGGAAATGTCAGGCGTCTACATCTAGATGCCCGGCATTTCACCCTCGCCGGGATATGACAGTCGGGAAGCCGGTTGCCGGTATTAAGGCAGCCGGCTTCCCGATTGTATACCACTACTACTGGGGGCATACTACTGGGGGCACTGCTGCTGGGGGCATACTACTGGGGGCATGCTAATGGGGGCACTACTACTGGGGGCCTGCTCATGGGGGCACTGCTACTGGGGGGCATACTACTACTGGGGGAACTGCATAGGGGGCCCTACTACTAAGGGGACTCCATAGGGGGCACTACTACTGGGGGCATTGTGTAAGGGACACCACTGCTGGGGGCATTGTATAAGTTGCACTATGCACTACTACTGTGGGCATTGTATAAGGGGCATTACTACTGTGGGCTTTGTGTATAAGGGTCACTACTGTGGGCATTGTGTAAAAGGGTCACTACTGTGGGCATTGTGTAAAAGGGGCACTACTGTGTGTCGTAACAAATAAGAGACACTACTTTATGGTGTAATGTGAATCAAGGGCACTATGTGATGGAATGTGAATAAGATTGTGCACTGTGACTCCTTGGGCCGTAGCCCACTTTGTAAACAAGTACTATGACTCTGCTGGCCGTACCCCACTGGGTGGGTGCACTACTTTTCATTTCTGCTACTGCTGTGTGGCAATGTGTCATAGATGTGCTTTAAACTGTGGTGTCTGTGCCGCAGCTTTGTCGCTTGGTAACTAGTCAGCTCACTGCAACCTTTGGCAAATAATGGTGAAAACTATAATTTAAACTGTAAGGTGGTCTAAATTGACTGTAAATGATTGGAAATTAAGGTTATTCAGTTTAATAATACTCTAGGAAGAAAATAAAGCCCAAGTTATGTGAATTTAGCTTTTTTTGTAAATTATTATAAAAAAAATCCAAATCCAAAGCCAGTTACCGCAGTTTGGCAAATCCAAATCCAAAGCCGGACGACGAATTAGAACCAAATCCAAATCCGGCAAAAATGGTCTGGCGCACATCCCTAATAGAATCACAGTTGCAGGCTGAGATATGCCTCAAGATAAAGGTTGTGACACGCCTGCGTTTGAGTTTCCACCTTCCCATTGCCGCCCACAAATGCTCCCTGCCTGTCAATCACTTTGCAAATAAATCCTCACTGTGAGCAACATCGGTAATGAAAGGGCCATCGCTAAAGTAGAGAGCAGTGCAGAACCAATGAATCCCCCAGGAAGCCACAACTCAGTTACATTTTACATTTTGGGTGAATTTCTCCTTTAAAAAAATCTTGCATATGTTAAAAGTAAAAATACTGCAATGGTATACTAATTTATTGTGATCGCAATGCCGCAGCAGCGCTACACAAGGAAGCCCACTTTACCTTTCCCACATCCATAATACTTAGCAAGACTATGAAACCATCGGTACAATCGAGTACCATCATAGCCTCACATACACGTGCACAAGCCCTGACCTTACTCAGAAATTGCTAACTTCCACACACGCTATCAGGCCTCAGACTGCGTAGGGCATTGCAGTGGATAATTTATGCACGCCCCTGCAACGGCATTCAAACGAACTGGCACGCCTGTGTTCGGCCGAAAACCCCCTTGTCACCACCCCCAAACGGCACTTCCTGTTAATCACTCTGCCATGGGTCTGCGTAGTCGCAGTGGCTGGTTAGCGCACGGGCACTGTGATGCATACGCATGCGCAGTACGCAACAATCAGTCAATTGCGTGCATATTAGCAACTGCGTTCCTTGCTCAATCAGGCCTTTAGTATCAGCACTTGGGACTGAATAAACATCAGCAATAAACCTCAGGTCTGAGGATGAGATGCCCTCTGGTGGTGCATAGGACTTCTGCAGTGGTATAACACAAATATTTCCATATAGATATTATTTTACAGAGCCAGTGTGACTGTACAACGCCAGCATGAAAACAGAGGCTACTGCTGGCTACGCACTAAGAATTGTATCATTCGTACAGCCGATGAACGATATATCGTTCAGTCCATCTGGCTGTGTGTACACACAATGGAGTATCTTCTCTAAAGTCGTTTTTGATCGATTTAAAATCTCTGAAAATCTATCAACATCGATGTTGTGTTTCTGGGGCTAAATCTCACATTTACCAAAGGACAAATTTTTATTTGTTTTTTGGTTAAGTATTATTATATGTGTGATTTAGCCCTAGAAACACAACCTCGAAGCTAATCGATTTTGATAAATTTTCCTCAATTTTAAAACAATCAAAATTGATTAAAATTGAGCTCTAGTAAATGTACCCCAATATATCTGTGAAAGACATCTTTCAAGAATATATTGCGTTGGCCATGCAGATGTATTGCATCTTTCACATCTGCTCGTGTGTACAGAAGAACGACCGACCCATATACTGGCCACAGGAATCAGCGATCATGACATCACAGCTGGTTCTTCTGGCCAGATATATCAGGCAGCCAATTGATAAGTGTGTATGCAGTTGCACATGGTCTTTTGGTCATAATGGGGGCCATACATCTACTGTACAGTCTGATTCCCCTTTCTTCTGTCTCTGATCCGCCGATCATCAATGATCGGCAATCTGTCAAGCAATCAAAGAAATTCAGCATGTTAAAAATCCCTGACTTGCCAATTCCAACAATTTTCGGGTTGGAATTGGGGGAATCGAGATTGTCCAACATATTGGATTTCTCCAATCCCCCGTCATTGGCAGAACAGGGATTTGCCCCGTTACAAGCTAGATGTACGGACCCCATTACCTTGCCAAGTTGTTAGATCGGTCGGCGGGTTGGCTGATCTAACAATTTGTTGTTCAAGTGTGTAATCCACATAACAGTAAAATAATAGAGTTGCCCAATGTTCCTGTTTATATTGCTTAGCTTATAACTTAGTATTGGGTGATAATGGAGGGTTTGATGAGTATAAATGGTGAATAAATACACACCACACAATGGTGCAACCCAGCGACGGTGCGATACGATGTAATGATACATCGCACGTGCCATACACACTGCACACTCTGGTGTACGACTGTGCAATGTGTCCTTACATGTTGCATGTAACAGCACTGCGTCATTTATTGCATGGAAACCCGTGATGAGTCGGAAGCATGTCATGATAGGGGTAGGCTTCAGAAGTCAGGCCAGGGCTGGATTATGGGGGGGCAAAGCAAGGGGGAGTACCTTTAGGCCCCCCCTCTCAGGGGACCTCCGGCTGGAGCATCCCTGACCCATCTTTAGCTGCTTTCCGGTCCGGTGATTGTGAACGGGCTCCGTGCCTGTGCCGCTGGACTAAATAGCAGGGCACAGACCTAGAGGAACCGGGATCACCCGGCACAATAACGGTTTATTTCCTCTATCTACGCTGCACATGTGATGTCATGATGTCACGCACACTGAAGAACAGTGTGTGAGGAGCTCTCAGCCACCGCTGCCGTAAGGAGGAGCAAGGAAAAAATCCAGGTAAGTAGTGGTGGGGCGAGGGGTAACACAAACACAGGCTGTTGCTGCAAAGATATAAGGGGGAGAGACAGGCTGCTACAGTGATACGGGAGACACCAGGGGGGTTTCTGAAAGGACAGAGTCTATAGTTATGGCGGGGGCACCATATTACTGCCTTGCCCCATGTTACAAATATCCTAGTTTCAGCCCTGGTGTAAGAAGTGGGCTTGTGTATATGTACAGCAGAGACTGAGACGCAGGTCCTGTGTAGAACAAACTTATTTTTCATTTATCAGCATATAGTAATGTACACAATAAATGAGGCAATTTAATAGATGCAGTTAAGCTGAGGAGAGGTTATTAAATGTATTGGGAAACTTTACAGTAAGTGTATTGGGGTAACCCATGATGTGTTGTTTAGCTGAAAATGGGTGTATAAGCAGGGGTGTAGAGAGTGGCGCGTGAGTAGGGACAGAGGGTGCTGCAAACAATAGCTCCTGCAGCTGTTACTCAAGTGGCATGGGCGTATGCTATTGATGCTGCACGCCGCAGCAGACAGCCATGGAGGCGGAGCTAAGTCAGGAGGGGGCAGTCATCTGTCACGGTGAGGCGGCGGAGCAGCCAGTGAGCCAAGGAGGGACAGAGAAATCCATGCCTGGTGACTCGGTGAGCTAAAAAGGCAGAGTTTGGATGGGGGTAGCAGCTGCTCTGGACCATCATTATTAAAGCAGTGCGTACCTGCCCTCCCATAGTAGTGGACAGTTATGCACAGAGGGGTTACTGCTTAGTGCATGTAAGCCCCAAATATAGATATATAATGTGCACTTAATCTGTTTGGAAAGTTTATGGGTGTAGGTGGAAGGGAGGAAATACAGTACAATACAGAAAAGGCAAGGAGATGCTACATAATAGAAAATGGGGGGATACTACATAAAACAAAATGGAGGAGAGAGGAGAATGCTATATAATACAAAATGGGGGAGGGAGAATACTACCGGATACAAAATTGGAGGGGGAGACTACTACAGAATTCAAAAAGGGGAGAGATAGCATAAAAGGGACATTTGGATGAGTCTGATTGCATAAAAAGGGCATATAGAGAAGTGTGATGGCCTTCTAGATGCATGTGGAAGTGTCTTGTGGCATAAAAATAACACATGGAGTGGTCTCGTGACATAAAAGGGGCATGTGGACAAGTGTGATGACATACAAAGGGCATGTGGAGAGGGTGTCATGGAAAAAAACGAGGCATGTGGATAATTCTGGTGGAATAAAAGGGGTATGTGGAGAATTGTGATGGCTTACTATGTGCATGTGGCAGTGTCTTGTGGCCTAAAAGGGGCATGTGGAATAGTCTGGTAGCATAAAATGGGCATGTAGAGGAGTCTAGTGGCATAAAAGGGATACGAGGAAGGGTTTGCTGGCCTGAAAGGGACATGTGGAGGGATCTGATGGCATAAAAAGAGCATGTTGAAAAGTGCGATGGCATATTATGGGCAATGTGCAATGACATAAATCCTAGAACTTTTATTTCTTTTGCAAGCTCCTATGTTTGGGGATGTAAATGTGCAACCTATATTTTTAGAATCAGTATATGGATTTGTCTCACTCATAAAATGTATAAATTATCAAACTGATTAAACAATAATCTGTTGTGTTAAATACAGCAGAAGAGGGTAGACTTTTTATAATTTGTTCTTCCATCTGTAATTAGCCTAATATGCTAGCCATGCCCTATTTGCCTATTTGGAGAAATTCAGTTCAATGGGGTCTGGGGGGGTGCAGTTACATAGGCATGCTCCGGGCGTCTTGGCTACACGCTATACCTCTGTGTATAAGGTGATATAACTACATTCTGCTCTGTGACAGGGCCAGGTGTAGGACTTGTACTACACACATATTGTTAGTGAAAAAAAATAATGATCAGTAGCTGACAGTGGGTACTGATCCATCCATTGCCATTTTGAAGACTTCTGGTTACTACCAGGTAAGTTGGTGCTAACCCAATGCAGTTATAGGGACTAATTGTTTTGAGTTAGGTCAACTGTATTAGCAGGCATGCCTTGACGTGGCAGGTCGCGTGTCATACATCTGTAAATGTGACTTCTGCATTCTATGCATTCTATGTACAAATAGAATAGCAGCTTGTTACCTGCTCACAACTTTGTGCCGGAGGACTTTTCTCTAGATAACCTCTCTCTTTCTATCAACTGCTGGGAATTTATTGTTATGAACCTCTGGGAAGATTCACAGTGGAACCATTACCAGGAATATGAAGCTCAATATGGTATAGTGAGTTGGTTGATCAATAGAATATTGATAATTGATACTTGAAGAGTCAATTGATAAAGAGTCGATTGATAAGGAATGTGAGGACAAAATGGCTCCCAGTTAAATATGGTCTTGAGGGCTGAAATGTACTTGGGAAGTTACAGCCTTGAGACTGTTAAATACTTGGCAGGTTGCAGCCCTAAAAGCTGGTATGCACTTGTCTAGTTGCAGTTTTGAGGACTGGTATGCACTTGGCTAGTTGCAGTCTTGAGAACTGGTATGCACTTGGCTAGTTGGAGCCTTAAAAGCTGGTATGTACTTGGCTAGTTGCAGTCTTGAGGACAGGTATGCACTTGGCTAGTTGCAGTCTTAAGAGCTGGTATGCACTTGGCTAGTTGCAGTCTTGAGGACTGGTATGCACTTGGCTAGTTGCAGCCTTGAGAGCTGGTATGCACTGAGGTATTTAAGAAATTGCTGTAAAAGTTTATTGCTTGCTTGAATATACAGACAATGAATTGCAACTGAGTTGGAAATTGCAGATAGTGCACATAACACTGAAATGCAGTGCAGACAGTTGGGTATATTAAGCTGAAACAGAAAAGCTGCTGAGCGTGCTGGAATGAATAAACAAAAAGTTCACTTTAGTGAAGTGCAGCTGACACTGCTTTAATGTACTAGCAGAGAATCCATACAGACACTGAGGTGTGGCAGGCACTGTTCTGATGTTACTTGCAGGTAAATCACACACAAGCTGAGAAGTGGCAGCCACTGCTTATATGTAACTTGCAGGGAGAACACAGACGCTGGACACGAGGAGCTGGAACACACAGAAGGATAACCTCTCACTGGAACTGGAAGCCACAACAGACAGAACAGTCAGGCAGAAAGACCTCATGGAGCAGCAGCCTGGCGTTCTTGTCTCCTAGCAACGGGCCTGAGAGAACCACCCAAAACACCATTATCAGACAAGGCGCAGCGGCGGCTTGCGACATTTATAAATTGATTGAGCAACTTTCTGTTGTGTATTGTTATCTGCTGGAACCATAGAGCATGTGCTAGTAGATAGTAGCAGAGGAAAAGGGACAGCAACTGATTCGGAGCACCCCTGGGAGCTACCAGCAGTGGCCTGGGTGAGAGTCATGTAGTAACAGAGACCAAGCGATCATACAAATATACCTTGTTGACCTTACTTACATGACAAGGGATACTATAGGATGTTAACACAGTTATATGATATGTCAAATAAGGTTGATAAGACAAAAAAATAGTTAGGCCCACACAGAATCCTAAGGGTGGTACTGCAAGGAGTAAGTTGGGGTCTTGATGGGAAGAGAGATAAGACAGGTGGAGCAATGATAGTAAGATGAGAAATTGCTGGAAGAGGAACCAGAGTGGTAAACCCAGCATATGCATGGCTAGGTGGTAAACCCATTCAGCGAGTGTAGGTAGTAAAGGTAGCATGGAAAGGAAAGGTCATTCAGATGTAGAAAGGCATGGTGGGCAATGGCAGGTAGGCATGCAGAGATGTAGCCCTGCTTCTGTGTAGTGTAGAAGAGAAATCATTAATTCCTTTATCTAAAATCTAAAGTATATTCCAAAGAATAAAATGTTTTATTCCACATACAAAAACATTGTCTGTCATGGAGGCAGTCATTTGTTCCATGCATGCAATTTGCCGAATGCATTCTTTAACTTTTCCAATGGGAACCCCCATTCATGTCCATGCCTGCGATGAAGCTCTAAGGTAGAGTCTAAGGGGATGATTCAATTATTTGAGAGAATTAGTTCCCGTCTAAAGTGGCCAGGAGCTAAATCAATTGTTTGCACAATCAGCTTTGCGCTGGTCGCGACGGACGCATTCTCGTGCCCTAAAGCATGGGTTTATTCGCATTAAGCAGCTTTTAGATAGCGGAAATCATGCCCCTTCTGAGGGGAGTGCACAGCCAAAGCTTTTTAAAGTGGAGTAGTGATCAGTAAGCCCCGTGTTGGGAGTAAATTGGCAAATTGTCTGACCTGGAAATACTCAAAGAGTACAGTAAATGGGATATAGGGAAGAGGGTGAGACAAGAGGAGAGTAGTGAAGGGGGTGAGACAAGAGAAGAATAGAAAAGGGGGTGATACAAGAAGAGGATAGTAAAGGGGGTGAGACAAGAAGTGAATACGGAAGAGGTTTAGACAAGAGGAGAATAGGGAAGAGGATGAGACAAGAGAAGAATAGGAAAGGGGGTGAGACAAGAGTAGAATAGTAAAGGGGGTGAGACAAGAGGAAAATAGTAAAGGGGGTGAGACAAGAGTAGAATAGTAAAGGGGGTGAGACAAGAGGAAAATAGTAAAGGGGGTGAGACAAGAGGAAAATAGTAAAGGGGGTGAGACAAGAGAAGAATAGTAAAGGGGGTGAGACAAGAGGAAAATAGTAAAGGGGGTGAGACCAGAGGAAAATAGTAAAGGGGGTGAGACGAGAAGAATAGGAAAGGGGGTGAGACAAGAGAAGAATAGGAAAGCGGGTGAGACAAGAGCAAAATAGTAAAGGGGGTGAGAAAAGAGGAGAATACTGGAGAGGGTTAGACAAGAGGAGAATAGGGAAGGGGGTGAGACAAGAGTAGAATAGTAAAGGTGCTGAGGCAAGAGTAGAATAATAAAGGCGGTGAGACAAGAAGAGAATAGGGAAGAGGGTGAGACAAGAAGAGAATAGGGAAGAGGGTGAGACAAGAAGAGAATATGGAAGAGGGTGAGACAAGAAGAGAATAGGGAAGAGGATGAGACAAGAAGAGAATAGGGAAGAGGGTGAGACAAGAAGAGAATAGGGAAAAGGGTGAGACAAGAAGAGAATAGGGAAGAGGGTGACAAGAAGAGAATAGGGAAAAGTGTGAGACAAGAAGAGAATAGGGAAGAGGGTGAGACAAGAAGAGAATAGGGAAGAGGGTGAGACAAGAAGAGAATAGGGAAGAGGGTGAGACAAGAAGAGAATAGGGAAGAGGGTGAGACAAGAAGAGAATAGGGAAGAGGGTGAGACAAGAAGAGAATAGGGAAGAGGGTGAGCATAAACTACCCAGAGAGAAATTAGGGAATAGCCCTGTATTGTTCAGTTCTGTACTTTATTCTCCAACAAGAAACAAAGCATCACCCATAAACACTATACGAGATCTGATAACATATAGAAGTTCTATCATACATAACCTGTACACTTACATAAATGGATTTTTTGATAGTTTACAGATTATTTGAGCTTTACAAAATAATTAACATGAATTCTACATTTTTAGGCAGTATACCACAGGTCTTATTACAGATCTAAATACTTGTTCTGAAATTCCTTTGCCCTGAATATCCTTTTTTCCTTCATCACATCATAAAAGACATGGACAATTTTCTGTTAGTTTCATATTTTCTGGTTCATTTATCTGGCAAAACCAAGATGCTGTCTCTCAATCTTTGATTTAAAACTTTGAATGAAAACTTTGATGTAAAGTTTACATTTTGCAGAATGAATAAAGAACATTCTTTGCTTTGAACTTTCCTGTATTGTTCACCTTTACAGATCTCACATGGAAAAGGAAAGTAGCTTGATGGACTGGTCTAGGAATAGCTCTGCCAGTATCCCACAGAGAATATCCCCTACTTAACAGAGAAGGGCTGAGTGACCAGCTGACTGCCGACTCTATCTAACCAAGCATAGCACTGGCCCTTCAAAGCATTAGTCATAAGCTTCTAAGAATATACAGCAAGACCTTTCTTGGAAGTACATTTTAACCCATCACTGATAATAGTATCTTGAACTACTAAGCAGTTGAAACAGATTTGCGTCCTTTGATTTGGTCTTTATACAAGCAATACACCATCTGCATATGCTCAATACGCTCTGTATATCCTAAAGAATAGATGATAGATTACAAAATAAGCAAGATAAGGGAAACCCACAAAAGAGGTTATGTGATATGATGGCCAGAAAACCATAATCATGTAACAGATTTATTACACAGATTTAGGGTCATATTTATCACCATTCGCAATTAAATTGCAGTTGTGACGCGAAATTAACTACTGAATTCGCAATGCGATATTTATTATATATTCCTAGAAATGTATTAAAAATCGCATCACTATACACAATATTTATTTTTGTACTTAAGTGTATATTTATAAAACAATTGTCCATGTTCTACTTCAATTTTCCTATCCTTTGTTATATTTTGTGATACTACTTTGTCCTTGTCAGTGCATTGTGTAATTGTTACTTTATCTGAAATACCTTGAAATTAATAAAAAAAATATATGTAAAAATCGTATCATGAGACAGAGGGCCTGATTCAAACCCGGTCGCAAGCGCTGAGCGCTTGCAACCGGTTCGATGTTTGCCCACTCGGGATGCGCACGACGGAGCGGACGGTGCGCACGCGTGAGACCCTACTAGCGACGGGTGCTCCGTCGCACCAGGTCTCGCACCAAAGGGGGCGAGCTGTCGATGGTGATTGACAGCTCGCCCCATTTGGTAGGCGGGCATGGGGGGTGGCTGGCCAAACGGAGGCGTTCCCGAAGGAACGCCTGCCATTTGGGGGGAGGCCCCACTGACATCACCAGTGATGTCAGAGGGAGAGCTTCCGGCTCTATTAGACCACAAGGGTCTCGTCGCAAGCCCGATGGTCGCGATGGTCTTGACCATCGCGACCATCAACCTGGCCGCTCGCAATACCTGTGGGTGGTCGCCCACAGCTATCCGAGCGGCCAGGAGGCCGAACAACAAAAAAAAAAGCCCTTATTCAGAGTGAGCGCTCATTCAGAGCATAGCGTTCGCAAGCGGGTCGATGGCCGAGCAGTGCGTAACGCACGGTGTGCGCACTGTGCGTGCGTGTCCCAGCAAATCCCCTCCCTGCAGTTCTCAGGGTATTTTTCACAAGAAAATACCATGCGAATGTGCTGGCCTCAAAGCCCCTATACCCGTAGCCGACTTCTGTGATCAGCCTGTGTATCTGAATAGACCACAGGTTGATCACAGAGAAAATAAATAGAACATAATAAAATAAAAATTACCTGCACGCTGCACCAAGAGTCCGGTGATCGGTGGGCTCCTTCTGAGACTCCTAGTCAGCTGATCTGTGCCGTCAGCTGAGATGCAGGCCGGGACTTCAGCTGACCACATAGGTCAGTTGACCGGGGGTCACAGAGAAGGAGCTCACTGATTACCGATCCCTGGGTGCAACATGCAGGTAGGTTTTATTTTATTATTTTCTATTCTATTTCATTTCTCTGTGATTAGCTGTGGTCTATTTAAACTCAAAATCTGATCACAGAAGTTGGCTCCAGGTTCTGTTCTGCATGTCAGCATGCAGGAAGGGCAGAGCAGGAGTAGGGGGAACAAAGAGGGAAGCCTGCATATGGTGTTATTATCGCTAGGCTCTCTCCGTTTGATGTTGCAACTCTCTGCTGTAAAGGGCCAATGAGTCGGATGCAATTTGCGTCTAAATGGCAAGCATAGAATGCACCTCCCATAAAAGCACATTTTGCTTGTTTAAGGCCTGATTCTGAGCAGAGCGCAATCCTTATATTCACGCAATTGGATGACGTTTTTCATCTGCACATGCGCGTAAGTTGCTAAAAAGTCACACAGTACACACATCCCACAGTGAGAAGGTACACAGGGCCTGATTCAGACCCGGTCGCAAGTGCTGAGCGCTCGCAACCGGGTCGATGGTGGCCCAGAGCACATGCGCATGACGGAGCCGGCTCCGTCATGCGCATTCGCGAGACCCGGATAGCAACGGGCAAACCGCCACTCCAGGTCTCGCACCAAAGGGGGCATGCTGTCGATGTTGAGTGACAGCACGCCCCCTTTGGTGGGCGGGCCAGAGGGGGTGGCTGCCCAAACGGAGGCATTCCCATGTGAACGCCTACCATTTGGGGCGGGCCCCACTGACATCACAAGTGATGTCAGTGGAGAGATTCCGGCTCTGTTAGAGCTGAAATCTCTCTGGGGCTTGCAGCAACGAGACCCTACCACAAGGGTCTCGTCGCAAGCCTGATGGTCGCGATGGTCTTGACCATCGCAACCATCTTCCTGGCTGCTCACTATAGCTCTGGGTGGTCACCCACAGCTATGCGAGCGGCCAGGAGGCCGTTCTAAAAAAAGAAAGACTGGCCCTGATTCGGAGCGAGTGCTCTGTCAGAGCGACCAGCTCTGAATCAGGGCAGGGCCGCAACTAGGGGGGGCTAGAGGTGCACGTGCACCGGGTGCCGGAATGCAGGGGGTGAAAAAGGGCTGACTCACGGTGGCTTGGGGGCTGCCGATTCAGAAAACGGACATCAAAAAATGGCCGCCGCCTAGGAGACAGATGCTAGATGTCCTTACTGGACCTCTAGTGTCTGTCTCCTCCTTGGTGGTGGCCATTTTTGGTTGGCCATTTTCAGCAGATTCCATGTGGACTAGCCGTCCGCGTGGACTCTGCTGAAAACGGTCATCCAAAAATGGCCGCCGCCAAGGAGGAGACAGACACTAGAGGACCTACTGGACCTCTGGTGTCTGTTAGGCCAGCACAAGTGCCGGGAGAAGATGCTGAAAGCTGCATCTTCTCTTGTGAAACCCCCTGGCAACGAGCATAAACCCCATGGCAACGAGCATAAACCCCATAGGAATGAGCATTAAACCCCCTGGCAACGAGCATGAAACCCCCTGGCAATGAGCATGGAAACCCCTGGCAATGTGCATAAAACCCCTGACAACGAGCAGGTAATTTTAAAGTAATTAGAAGCCTTACTGTGGGGCATAAAAAGGTGTCGGGCAAATATGTAAGTGGCACTTTTGTTACAGGCATTACAGTGTGGAATAATGTAAGTCACTATACCAGGAACGTTTGACTAGTGCACTGCCTTATGGAGGAGCAAGGACAAAATCCAGGGAAGGGAGGGAGCGCAAAATTGCTATCTTGCACCGGGTGACAGATATGCTAGTTTCGGCCCTGATCAGGGCCACAGTTACATGAGTCAAAAGCTCACACTGGAGCCTATACTCTGAGGGAGAATCTGCATCTAGCATGGGGCTGGAGCAAGTTTCGATGGTGTGATGCTCAAGTGGGCATCTCTCTCCTTGCACATTCAGGCGCACGGCTGTACACCAGGTAAGCGCTTGTAGCGGTTTTGGCATAAAGTGGCTGATGTGATAGCAGCATAAGATGCACACATGGACACTGCTGCGTTTGACTCAGTGCTGGCCGTATCATGTGTGCAGGCCAGCAAGGGTGGCATATGTGCCCGTTTTATTCCAGGAGAGAGTAGTAGTATATGCTTCAGGTTTATGCCGGTGGTAGTATTAAATGCTACAATTACAGTACACAATTCATACACAATATAGGGCCTGATTCAGAGGCAGACGCAATGCCAATGTTTCCGCAGTTGGCCGATGTTTTTTGTTCTGCGCACGGGTCGTGATTGTGTCCCGTTGTCGCTCACACTGAGGATTTCTATGGGGAGTACTTGAAAGCCAGGAGGTGACAGAAATGCGGGCATGTCGCGACCATTTTCTGGGCATGTCTCAGGCTGCGACTGCTTTCCTGTACATACCGTCTTACTTGTGACGCCCATTCTGGGTAACCATAGGGTTACTCAAAAGACCAATGTGCGCCCGTTGCCTGCTTCTTTGCATGCAAGCGCAAATCTGAGATGGCACAGGTGGGCAAGTGTAGAGCTGGATTAAGGCTTTGGGGGGCCCGGGTCACTTAAGACAGGGGGGCCCTAAAGTCTAAAATTAAATTCCTAAGGGATGGAAAACGGCACTCGGTGTTTATTTACAGAATTTGAAATATACAGCGAGCCGGGGTCGTCTAGCAAGTTGTATATTTCAAATTCTGTAAATAAACACTTCAGAGTGCCGTTTTCCATCGCTTACGCTGCATCTACTGTACCTGGCACCCTTGATAAAACTTTGGACGCTGAAGTGCCCATTTCCACCATACGTATATATATACATATATATATATATATATATATATATATATATAAAATCAATCAGCATCTATCAGCTTGGCACTCTGCTCCTTTCATATATATATATATATATATATATATATTACCCCAGGTTCCATCCATAGTATTAAGCAATACACAGCAGGGAATGGTTGGTGGTGCTCACGACGTATATAAAAATAAGGTCCAACCGACCTATATAGTTAAACATTTCAGTCTTTATAGACTTTTTCTGGAACTGAAATGTTAAACTAAATAGGTTGTTTTTTAATATATGCCGTGAGTACCGCCAAACATTCCTTGCTGTGTGTGTATATATATATATATATATATATATATATACACAGTGTGTGTGTGTTGTTGAATCGTGCAACTGAACCTTTAGTACATTCCTGCCTATAAACCTCTAAGATTCACCTGCCTAGAACCTCTAAGACAAAACCTGCCTATACCTCCTAAAACCATAATTTGTCGCTAATTAGTGCTGTGTTTAAATATACCATTAATAAGACTCTAAGACAGTGGAATAGCGGTCCAACGCGCTAAAGATTATTATTCAGGTAAAAGTACAGATGTTACCACGCTATGATCTAACAATGAGCGCAAACTAAATTGTACAAACATTTAGGTCATAAGGTACAGTCAATACATACGCGTGCGCTCTGGGACCAGATACCGGCATCAGTAATGAAACCTTCGTCGAAACAGCATAACAGGACCACCACAGACTGGCATCTCGTTTCAGAGCACTCACATATATACCCGTACTGGGATAAGCAATACAATAGAATACGTTGGCAGGTTCTCATTGGTTCCTCTTCTTGCTTCTTCCGTTACGGTACAATTCATAGGTCAGTGCAAAGACTCAAACCAGCCTCTAACAGCCTGATTGTGTCCACTTTCCCGCTGCATATTAAATCTAGTCTAAACTATGGCATACAACATTTCAAGAAGTTATTCTCTCTATCATTCATATTTCATAGCCGCATGTTCTGATCTCCTCACCGATGCCACCGGAACGCTGTGGGAAAAGAGTAGATCAGTACGGCACCAATCACGGTCCATTTGCCATTTACTAAACCATAGTTACAGAAAACATTCATTTCTTCATATGCTGACATTGCGATTAAACCAAATAATAATCATTCCTTTCGTGCTGCGGGACCATTGCTTTTAAATGTGTATGTGGGGAGAAATGACATTAAATTGTGTTGTGCGTTGGAGGGTCTGTGGGGCACTTAGCGACCAGCACTAAGTTGGAAAGGCTTCTGTGTATGTGTGTGAGCATGCCAGTATGAGTTTGGGAAAGATCACTAAAAAGCTGGCTGTGCGTCTAAATAGCTATTTTGCGTTGTCCTATGTTTAACATGAAATGCAGGGAAAACACCACTAATTTGCTACTTTTTGCTACATCGCGTATGTGTTAATGTGAATGCAGGGGAAAACACCACTACTTTGCTACTGCTCAAATATGTTTGTGGTGATTTTAATGTGTTGCAAAGTTATTTTATGTCTGCTAAACACCGTTGGTAGGTGTTTGGGGAAGATTGTGAAAAAGCTGTTCGTGCTACTTTTTAGCAACTTGCGTTGTGAGTAGCAAAATTGCTACTTTTAGCAATTTTGCACTGTGGATTGTGTACTATGTATTTTTGACAAAATGGCACTTGTGTAAGCTTTCTTTTCTAAAATGGAGTCTTGCTGCCATTCACAAGATGGTGTCTTGAGGCCAGTCGCAAAATGGCGTTGTCGCGATTACATTTTAAACTGAACTTGTCTCAGCCAATTATTCAGCTTCGACAGTCCACCCTTTGATAGCAAACAACATGCTATCACAATCTGCTATTAGGATTTAATTTAGGCTTACATTTATATATTATTTAGTGTTATTATGGGATGGCACAAGGTGGTTCTTAATCCATCAATAATGTGTCTCTGGGTGGGGACATAAAACTACAATTATACGCACACCGCGGATCTTGGGAGATCATGTGACAGGTGTGGGAATGCACCAGTCTTATAACAGCAGTCTTGAAGGGGAATTTGAGACTTTACATTTTCTGGGTGTTCTATAAATAACATTTCAATAATATCCTCTATGCATGTCTAAATATTACACATTTAAATGATGGTACTTCCTAGCTCAGGGTTGTAATGCAGTTCTGTATCTACCTCGGTATACATATTATCATTTCTAACCACCATCACAGTTTCATTCCTTCGTTTCACTCTGTTTTTACATTTTCCACACTTCAACACAATAGGAACACACCGGACGCATATGCCAATTACTATGATGACAATCAGTATAAGGATCAAGAATTTGCCTATGCTGGCGATCACTTCCTGGACCCATTCCCCTAGACCCGAGAACCATTTCACTGGGTTCAGCCATGACACCCATCCTTCTATCTTTTCCCCTACTTCAGCCACTGAAGCGTTATGGTTCTTGCGAAATTCCCACTTTAGCTGCAGAATTTCATCCATCTTCCGGTCTATCACCTCCTTAGGGTCGCTCGTATCATTGGTGACATAGGTGCAACATTTTACTTCAAATTGAGTGGCCAATGTTATGCAATACCCTCCAGTAACAGCTGTTAAATAATTCAACACTAGCCTGTGTTGCACCAGTTCTTTCTTGTACGGTTGCAATTCTCTCCCTGTGTACCTGAATGTGTCATCGTACATCTCGGTGATATTATCTATTAATTTAGCAAGTTCTTGGATATATCTAAAATTTAATGTACCCCTCGCAATTCTGGTGGGATCCAGGGCGACTAAAACTTGGAAGCCAGTTGTCTCACTGATTAACTGAGCGGCTTTATGCATATCACCAGGTATCATATTTCTCTTGCCTCTGTGTTCATATTGAGTGTGAAGATATGGTGACGGTGTGTTTTTATGTATACTCAGCATTTCAACATGTGTGAGGGTCATAACTTCTGGGACTACTCTTCCCAGGTAACACAAACCATCGGAACTCGGGGAGAGCCATTTATACGCTTTTCTTCCACATATAAAATATACATTATCAGGGAGAACATAAGGATTGGTATGCATCATTATCATTAAACACATTTCTATTGCAAACAATCCTATCTCAGGCTCTTCCATCTGGTATATGCAAGTTTCTGGTTGTATTATTTTAGCACAATAACCATCTGGTACTTTACCAATCATTTCTTTGGTGGAACTCAATGTATACCGGTACCTAAAATATTTCCCACTTGATTTAATTGAGTGTAGCAGATCATAGTTTATGGACTCATTATCAGCTCTTTGTGAGAAGGTCATCGTCTGATTATTCCCCGTCACTTCCCAACCTCCGGGTTTATTGGGGTTGGTTATGTTCAAACACAAAAGTGATCTATCTACTTGGAATTGATAGAGTTTGAAATGAGGTGGTTTGGATGAGAGGAATTTTTCATCCAATATTTTCCCTTTTTGCAATTCTAAAATTTCCGTGATATTCAGCGGAAAAGGCACCAACCCTACATTATGCTGTCCCTGTGGCACATGTGAACACACCCAGCAATCGGTTTGATTTAACACTTTGCCTACCATGCTGTGATAATCCTCTAAAGGATACCCTCCCCAGTACGGATTATATTTTGGTTGGCACCATTGGATACAGTTCTCATCAACTAGGGACCCACAAAGCTCACAAATACAGGAATCCTCAGACGATAACCCTCCACACCTTCCCCGAGTATCCGGAATGATAGCTCTTTTAACAATAACAGTACTAAGATTGGAAAGACACTCCCCTGATTGGCATTGCACTCCTCCTGTCTCCACTCCATCGGCACTGCCATCAGCTCCCGTTTCCTCAATCGGTCCCCCATCACAGACACTGGATATCCCTGGACTGACCAGAATGGTGAACACTCTAAAAGAGAATATGAAAATGAACACAGCAGGCCTGTCCATTTTAACAACAAGTCCTGCAAAATTTCTCTCGGTTCAAGTATCTCACTACGACCTTTTCAATCCTCCCGGAACAAGCTCGCGAGTGACAGGTCCACACTATCAGCCTTGTTTCCGACTTGTTTCTCCACCGGTTGATTGACCTTTTTGCAGTGAGTCGAATGGACCCAGGTATCTCTCTCGGCCACCTTCAAAGATGTAGTACTCATCAGCAGCATCTGGTATGGACCTTCCCACCGGTCAGTCAAACAACCTGAACGCAAGAAATTTCTGATCATTACATATTCTCCTGGTTCAACATCATGACAGTAAGTTTCAGGCATATCATTAGACAACAATTTCAGTTTCTGCTGCTGTTGCTTTAACTGCCTACTCATTGATATAAGATACTTTACAGTTACCTCGTTGTTACCCTTTAGATCTTCCTGTGGACTTATAATCAAATGAGGTTGTCTACCGAACAATATTTCAAATGGGAACAGATTCAGAGGAGGTCTAGGAGTGGTCCTTATGCTATGTAGGACCAAGGGTAATGCTTCTGGCCATCCTAGTCCAGTCTCTGCCATGATTTTACTTAGCTTATTTTTAATAGTCCCGTTCATCCTCTCTACCTTGGCACTGGCTTGCGGTCGGTAGGGGGTGTGAAGTCGGCTATTAATACCCATCAGCTTACACATATTTTGGAAAACATCACCTGTGAAATGGGTACCCCTATCACTCTCGATGATTCTAGGGATACCATACCTGCATACAAATTCCTGAACTATTTTCTTGGCAGTAAATGCAGCAGTATTAGTGGCCGCTGGGTAGGCCTCAACCCAGTTAGAAAATACGTCTGTGCACACTAATACATATTTAAGGTTCCTGCAGGGTGGTAATTGGATGAAATCAATTTGTATCACCTGGAAAGGTCCATCAGTCGGTGGAATGTGGGACAGTTCGGTAGGGATCGCTTTCCCTATGTTCTTTCTCAAGCAGGTCAGACAGGACATTGCTATCTTCTCTGCTTGTGAAGAAAAACCTGGTGCGCACCAGTATGCCCTCACCAACTTGCACATACCCTGTTTACCCAGGTGAGTCAGACCATGTGCTGCCTCAGCCATGCTGGGGTAATATGCCTTGGGGGCTACTGGTTTACCATGTCCGTCCCTCCAGAGCCCCTTGGACTTCCAAATGGATTTTTCCTGAATTGAACACAAATTTTGCATCTCAATTAATTTTAGCATGTCAACAGTTTGGAATGACATCATTGTTTCAGTTGGAGAAAACATTTTTAATCCTGCTGCCCATTTTGCAGCTTCATCGGCTCTGTTGTTGCCCAGTGACACCGGGTCATCCTCACATGTGTGGGCTTTACATTTAATTACTGCCACTGCCTTGGGCAGTTGGATTGCTTCTAAGAGATGTTTTATGTGTCGGGAGTGTGCAACTGGTGTGCCTGCTGCTGTCATAAAATTTCTCAGACACCATAGAGCCCCAAAATCATGCACTACCCCGAACGCGTACCTCGAATCAGTGTAAATGTTAGCAGATTTGCCTGCTGCCAGTTCACATGCTCTAGTCAGTGCTACTAACTCTGCCACCTGGGCCGAGTGAGGAGGACCGAGAGGTTTAGCTTCCATGATGTCTGTGTCATTTACAACAGCATAACCTGTACATAACTCACTTGTGTCTGTTTGTCTATGACAACGCCCATCCGTATAAAAAGTTACATCCACATTCTCTAAAGGTGTGTAATGTATGTCAGGTCTAGCAGCAAAGGTCTGATTCAGATATGTCATACAATCGTGCGTATCATTATGTCTGCCGAACTCACCTCCCGCCAGCAACTCTTCTCCTTCCACCCTTTGTACATCATGTTGTACATATGGTAGGTATGTTACTGGATTCAGCGTACTGCAACGTTTAACAGTAACATTTGCAGGAGCGATTAGGGCTAGTTCCCATTTGGTGAACCTAGCTGAGGAGATGTGTCTGGTTTGAGCTGAGTTCAACAGAGCAGATACAGCATGGGGAGTGTAGACAATCATATCATGGCCCAATACTACGTCCTCACTTTTACTCACCAATAGAGCGGTAGCTGCTACACTTCTCAAACAAGTGGGGAGTGATCTTGCTACCGTGTCCAATTGGGCACTGTAGTATGCTACGGGCCTACTGGCATCACCATGTTTTTGTGTATGGACACCTGCAGCACAACCATCGGCTTCCGTACAATACAAATCAAAAGGTTTTTCATAATCAGGTATTCCCAATGCAGGAGCTCTTGTCAGACTATCCTTAAGATTAAGGAAAGCCTGTTCTGATTCCTCTGTGTGTATGACACGATCGGGCTTTGAGGAAGAGACTAATTCCTGTAAAGGTAAGGCCAAAATAGAAAAACCTGGGATCCACATTCGGCAATATCCACACATTCCTAAGAAGGTACGAATTTGCTGTTGATTCTGCGGCAGTGTCATGTTTTGTATGGCTTGTATTCTATCTGTTGTAAGGTGTCGTAACCCCTGGGTTAGGCAGTGTCCCAAATATTTTACTCTGGATTGGCACGGCTGTAGTTTGTCCTTAGTCACCTTGTGTCCTGTTTGTGAGAGATGAAGTAATAAAAGTTTAGTATCATTCAAACATGACATAAATGAGTCAGAACATAGCAATAAATCGTCCACATATTGAATTAGAACAGATCCATTGGCAGGTTGAAAAGATTGTAAACAGTCGTGCAATGCCTGGGAGAAGATACTGGGGCTGTCTATGAAACCTTGGGGTAATCGTGTCCATGTGTATTGTAAACATCTGTATGTAAATGCGAATAGATACTGACAGTCAGGATGGAGAGGCACAGAGAAGAAAGCAGAACAGAGGTCAATGACAGTGAAATGGGTTGCATTTGGTGGGATCTGCATCAAAATGACAGCTGGATTCGGCACTACGGGGAATTGGCTCTCTACTACCTTATTAACACCTCTAAGGTCTTGTACCAGCCTATAGCCCCTCCCACCACTCTTCTTCACTGGAAAGATGGGACTGTTGGCTACACTAGCTGTACGGACTAAAATTCCTTGTTGTAACAATCGCTCAATTATTGGAAACACCCCTAATTCTACCTCCTGTTTTAGTGGGTACTGGGGAATTTTTGGAGCTTGCCTACCGTTTTTTAAGTTTACCATTACAGGGCTTACATTTGCCATTAATCCAGTGTCCTGTCCATCCTTAGTCCAAAGGGAATCTGGAATTAGGGACAACATTTCGTCTACTTGTGATGGGGTTTCATTTATAACTGTAGAGTGATACATTATCCTTTGAGGAGTGTCTAACATATCCCGCACCTCGTATACCATTCTCTCTGGGATATCTAAATATACCCCATCAGGGGTGCAATATATAACACATCCCATCTTACATAACAAGTCTCTGCCCAGTAGGTTAGTAGGAGCCGCAGCAGCCAGAAGGAACGAATGTCTGGTATGCAACGGCCCAATAGTAACCTCTGTGGACTTTGTTAAAGGATAACGTTCCACTTTACCTGTTACACCCATTGTTGGTACTGTCTCATTGGTCACCTGTAAATTAACGGGAGATTTCATCACTGACCTGGTCGCCCCTGTGTCTACAAGAAAAGGATATTCAGTACCAGCTACATCAACCATCATGACCGGTTCTTCCCTAGTACTTCCCGTTAACCTGACTATCTGTAGACTACAGGTATGACCTGACCCCTAGCGTTGGCTACAGTTCTCCAATAAAACATTTACGGCTACAATTGGAGCTGGTGCCTGTTGGACATTTGCTGGCCTTTGTGCATATCCTTTATGGGGATATCTAAATTTTCCCTGATGTGGGATTCCTACTCCTTTTACTGTGCAGTTTCTACTTAAGTGTCCTGTTTGTTTACAGTTAAAGCATGTTCGTGTTTCGGGTGAAGACATGTGGTGTTGTGAGGTTTGCGCAGAGGGTAAAGGTGGTGGATATGGGTAAGGATAGGGAGGGTAAGGGTATTGTGGGGGATAAGAAGTTGGTGGATAGCTTGGGACCTGTGGTTGCATCGGGTTAGTGGGATAGAGTTGCGTTTGTTGTTGAGTGGGGTTAGTGAGAGTGGGTGTGTGTGCAAGTGCAAGCGTGTCTGTTGGCTGTGATGTGACCGTCATTCCCTCCAGAGCTTGTATACTGACAGCCATCAGTTTCTCGCACTGGGCTTCTCTCTTTTTGGAGATGTTCTTATCATGTTCAATGGCGGTTTCTATGAGGGTATCTATTGTAAGTCCCCGCCAGCCAGGCTGTGAGGTCTGTACCCGAGTTTTCAAACTCTCTTTCAGACCGTCCACAAGTACTGTGACTATCATTCCCCGGTGGTGAGTGCTATCTTTAATATCCTCTATCCCAGTGTACTGGGTGATAGCCTGCAGAGCCCGATCGCAGTAATCTTCTGCAGTCTCACTCTCTTACTGTTTAATTGTGAAAATTTTGTTCCAGTTAACTACTACTGGAAAATATATACCCAATTGAGTTACTATGCGGGAAATGTTACCTTGGTTTACTTGATCTGTTAAGGGGACGTCACCATCCAATACACAATCCGTGATCAATTTTGTCACGTCGGTATTGCGTGGCAGACAGGCCCTTAACACCACACGCCAATCTTTATTAGTGGGCTCATGTGAACTACCCAAATTTCTCAAAAATCTTTGACATTTGGCTAATTCCTTTTTGGGATTGGGGAAATCATTTATGATGGAATTTAGTTCTGCTCTTGTCCAAGGACAATGCATTACTACTTCCCTCGTGGGCACTATACCGTTTGCGTCTGCATTTCCATTTGGAACAGTTATTGTCCGAATGGGATGCAGACCGGTAGCGCTGCTACCTTTGACCTGGTTACCTTGCTGGGGGTTTAATCTGCTGCTGCTACGTATGGTATTAACAACTTCCTCTATGGGTGCAGAGTGTGTTAACACTTCCCTTGCTGTTACCGATGGAGATGGCGGCACCACCCGTGATTGTGGTGATGCAGCATCTATCATTTGCACAGCATGGGAAATGGCAGACATTACAATAGGTTCATCATCCACATCATAAACATTTTCTTTAAGGTTGCTTAAGAGAGGGTACAATTTGTTTGTTACATTTTTATGGGGTTTTATTTCATTGACTGCACCTACACCCCCATCCGCATAGGGTGGTGGTGGTGCGCGTGAACCATCTGTACTACCTTCTGCGACGCTACCTTGCAGTGTGTGCGCGCTATCAAGCGATGCGTCTGTGGCGCTATTTAGCATCACCGGCGCATTGCCCGAGACTGTGCCCGCGACGCCTGCTTGCATCGCGGGTACCTCCTTCAGCCACATTTCCCCCTCGTGCTGCCATAGTTTTAAACATTCAAATTATTTAATCTTTTTCTCTCAGGATCGCATCAAACTGATGTGATCCCGGACATTATCTAACACATTTTTATCAAAACTACCAATTCTGGGAAATGGTCTGACACTCTTCCTCGTCATATTAAACCATAAATCACAATACCTTATTGCATAAGTACCGTATTTGGTATGCATGATACGACGGGCCGATCCGATCGGCGCCTCCATTAGCAGCACATCATTGCCTAACATTTCTACTGTTTGCATGGCTCCCATTCTGGGACAACTCCTACGCTTTCCAATAAAAATTTAAACCGGTGAAAGACAATCAAGATACTTTCACTTACCTGCGGACGATTTAAGTCGGTGGCGCCCACACACCTGGATAAGATTTAGTAAGGCAACTTCCACACCTGGATAAGATTTGAAAAAGGCAACTTCCACACCCGGATAAGATTTAGTAAGGCAACTTCCAAGCCTATGAGAGTTTATATGTCGGCCACTCTCACGCACCTCTATACAACAAAAGACAACATGTACACCTGCTACTGTGTATAGAATGGTAAAGCTGCTTACCGAGCGACTAGGCTAACCCTTGCACCTAGCCCTTAAGGATCATACAATACCCTTAACTTTGTTCAACAAATATTCACTGTTACACACTTTTTTCCTGCGCAGAAAAATACACGTTTAACCCAGATATTGGTAATAGAAAAAAAATGTAAACCTCAATGGCTTTGTTCAAACACGTGGCAGCACAACCGGAAGTACGTGTACACAATTGTGCGACTAGTCGCATACACAGTGATGCAACCAGACCCACGTGTTATTACCTTAACGCTATTATGCTACTCCCTCTAAACTTTTATCAACGAGAGAAAATTACTTTTCTCTCCTTGTCCCTGGATTCTGATCAGCGCTTCCTCTACGCAATAACCGGCAGTACGCTCTCAGCAACACTGTGGTAATGAAAGACTAATGCGTCTCTCAAAAGGCGCCTCCACCATTTTGCGGAGAGGGAACTGACCAAGTGTTACCATGTATCAGATAACGTAATGAACCTACGAGCCCCCAACTGTTGAATCATGCAACTGAACCTTTAGTACATTCCTGCCTATAAACCTCTAAGATTCACCTGCCTAGAAACTCTAAGACAAAACCTGCCTATACCTCCTAAAACCATAAGGTGTCGCTAATTAGCGCTGTGTTTTAAATATACCATTAATAAGACTCTAAGACAGTGGAATAGCGGTCCAACGCGCTAAAGATTATTATTCAGGTAAAAGTACAGATGTTACCACGCTATGATCTAACAATGAGCGCAAACTAAATTGTACAAACATTTAGGTCATAAGGTACAGTCAATACATACGCGTGCGCTCTGGGACCAGATACCGGCATCAGTAATGAAACCTTCATCGAAACAGCATAACAGGACCACCGCAGACTGGCATCTCGTTTCAGAGCACTCACATATATACCCGTACTGGGATAAGCAATACAATAGAATACGTTGGCAGGTTCTCATTGGTTCCTCTTCTTGCTTCTTCCGTTACGGTACAATTCATAGGTCAGTGCAAAGACTCAAACCAGCCTCTAACAGCCTAATTGTGTCCACTTTCCCGCTGCATAATAAATCTAGTCTAAACTATGGCATACAACATTTCAAGAAGTTATTCTCTCTATCATTCATATTTCATAGCCGCATGTTCTGATCTCCTCACCGATGCCACCGGAACGCTGTGGGAAAAGAGTAGATCAGTACGGCACCAATCACGGTCCATTTGCCATTTACTATACCATAGTTACAGAAAACATTAATTGCTTCATATGCTGACATTGCGATTAAACCAAATAATAATCATTCCTTTCGTGCTGCGGGACCATTGCTTTTAAATGTGTATGCGGGGAGAAATGACATTAAATTGTGTTGTGCGTTTGAGGGTCTGTGGGGCACTTAGCAACCAGCACTAAGTTGGAAAGGCTTCTGTGTATGTGTGTGAGCATGCCAGTATGGGTTTGGGAAAGATCACTAAAAAGCTGGCTGTGCGTCTAAATAGCTATTTTGCGTTGTCCTATGTTTAACATGAAGTGCAGGGAAAACACCACTAATTTGCTACTTTTTGCTACATCGCGTATGTGTTAATGTGAATGCAGGGGAAAACACCACTACTTTGCTACTGCTCAAATATGTTTGTGGTGATTTTAATGTGTTGCAAAGTTATTTTATGTCTGCTAAACACCGTTGGTATGTGTTTGGGGAAGATTGTGAAAAAGCTGTTCGTGCTACTTTTTAGCAACTTTGCTACTTTTCAAATATAAGTCTGTGATGATTTTAATGTGTTGGAAAGTTATTTTATGTCTGCTAAACACCGTCGGTAGGTGTTTGGGGAAGATTGTGAAAAAGCTGTTCGTGCTACTTTTTAGCAACTTTGCGTTGTGAGTAGCAAAATTGCTACTTTTAGCAATTTTGCACTGTGGATTGTGTACTATGTATTTTTGACAAAATGGCGCTTGTGTAAGCTTTCTTTTCTAAAATGGAGTCTTGCTGCCATTCACAAGATGGTGTCTTGAGGCCAGTCGCAAAATGGCGTTGTCGCAATTAAATTTTAAACTGAATTTGTCTCAGCCAATTATTCAGCTTCGACAGTGTGTATATATATATATATATATACTATACTATACATATGTGTGTTTATATATATCTATATATCTATATACACATATATCTTAATATATACATATATATAAATATATATATATATATATATGTATATATATATATATACACACACACAACACACAACCACACATTCAAAGTAATACTACCTGGAGCCTTTAATTTATTCAATTTTCATTGATAACTAAAACAAGTGCACTACTCTCTGTCTTACTGTATCTGCTCTCTTGAGATGATGATCCCTTTTGCTGGCAGACAGTGACACAGAAGAACTGCACAGCGCGTTCTTCTTTCTCCTCCTCGGGTGATCCTTCATGTGCAGCTGTGCCCGTGATGCCCCCTCCTTCCCTGCAGCCTGCACGCCGGCCGGCCAGTCCCTGAAAGCCTGCTGCCTGCACAGCCCTTTTCATTGGACGCGGCTACTGGCATCCCAGCAGCAGTGCCGTCTGTACGACGGCTATCAGTGCAGTAGCTGCCGCTGCTGGTGTAAACTCTGCTACAGCGCTTCAGATCGGATTGGTAAAAAAGATCCGATCTGTGGCAGGGGGCCCTCTCAGAGAGGGGGGCCCGGGGGTACTTGCCCCCAGAGCTCCCCCCTTAATCCGGCCTTGGGCAAGTGCCAGTGGTTTTGACATTTGCCTGTTATCGCACAACCGCTGCATACAAATTGGTAGCAGCACATTGTGTCAGTCTTTCAATCAGGCCCATAGTCTTATGTCTGGACTGTGTAATTAATAAATAATAAAATCACTTTTACCATGTAAAAAAAGCAATTAAAGAAAATGTAAATACGAAATTTATTTATTATCAGTTATTTATATAGCGCACACATATTCTACAGCGCTTTACAGAGAATATTTGGCCATTCACATCAGTCCCTGCCCCAGTGGTACCGACAGAGCGCTCGCTCTGAATCAGGGCCGTCCCTCCTACTTTTTGGAGCGGCCTCCTGGCCGCTTGCATAGCTGTGGGTGACCACCCACAGCTATAGCAAGCTGCCAAAATGATGGTCACGATGGTCAAGACCATCGTGACCATCGGGCTTGCGATGAGACCCTGCGGTAGGGTCTCGCTGCCGCAAGCCCTGGAGTGCTTTTGGCTCTGTCAGAGCCAAAAGCACTCCCACTGACATCACTAGTGATGTCAGTGGGGCCGGCCCCAGACGGTAGGCGTTCTCATGGGAACGCCTCCGTCTGGGCAGCCACGCCCACGGCATGCCCTCCAAAGGGGGCATGCTGTCAATCACCATCGACAGCACGCCCCCTTTGGTGCGAGACCCATAACGACGGCTTGGCCGTCGTTATTCGGGTCTCGCGCATGCGCACGATGGAGCCGCCTCCGTCGTGCACATGCGCACTTGTGCAACATCGACCCTCTTGCGAACGCTCAGCGCTCGCGAGCGGGTCTGAATCAGGCCCTATGTTCCCCATCATATGCTCACACACACACTAGGGTTATTGTTTGTTGGGGGCCAATTAACATACTAGTATATTTTTAGAGTGTGGGAGAAAACCGGAGCACCCGAAGGGAACCAACACAAGCACAGGGAGAATATACAAACTCCACACAGATAGGGCCGTAGTGGGAATCGAACCAACGACCCTAGTGCTGTGAGGCAGTAATGCTAACCATTACACCATCTGTGCCGACAATTAAAGTAATAATTACTGTAAGGTCAAATCAATTCAATTAACCGTTTACTTCCACTTTAAAAGATCAAATGGGAAACTGCTTTCTTGCTGTGGACCAATTGCAAATATTAAGGTAATAACGCAAATAGATAACAGCAGCCACAATTTAAGAGTAATAGTATCAGTGGGAGGGATCAAGACACTCAGCCAAACGGCAGCAGCCTCCAATCGTCATCATCATCAGTGCAGACTTTGCATCATCGAGCTCCTTTAAGTGATCTGCCTCTGGATAGGTGCATATGTGTCTCGTGGTCAGCATGGAACGCGTTTTACGTGAAAATGCCCTAAAGGTAATTTGCAGATGCTTGTACACAAGGAGATGTAAGTGCAAAATGCCTCCTGAGTAACCATATGCTCACACACAATAGCTGCATGTACTGAGACGCCGCATATTTACTGGATGTGACACAACCCCGGCACGCCGCCACTCCCTGATACCTCCCCCAAACACTCCCTGACTGCCAATCACACTGCCTGTAAATAGCTGCTGCAAGCGACTACAGTAATGCATCTTGACGCATGCACAGTTTATCTATAATTACTCAACTGCTAATATAATCGTCATAGAGTACAACTATGAATCAGGCGCTCATACAATTAGGACCCGCGTTGGGCCTTTGCCAGAGACAATTTTCCATTGTCTGTGTATTTGCTGGAAATATATGTTAAGAAACGTAGCACATTCTGTCCTTATCTTTTCAATTTAGTTTTTGTCTACACTGCGCCATTAACATTAACAACCCTGTTTACAATCCAATTGGGGTTTACTAAAGTCATTAGCATATGTAGTACGCTGTCCAGATTTATTACATTGGATTTATTTAATTGGCACCAGGGCATTATTGTAAAACAATTACCAGAAACAGATTTTGAAAGGGAATTTTAATCCATACCTCAACAACAAGACATTTTAATTTCCTTTATTGAGCTCTGTGTCTTAGCTGTGCTGACATCCCCAGCGATCTTACAGCAAGCGCGCTCTTATTCTTGTGCACTATGCTATCTCTCATTTTCTTCATTGTATCTCAGCATATCATTTACACTGACTGCTCATCACATTACCACATCAATATAAATATTGCTAGTATTTCCAAAGCCTGCATATATCTTTCCATGCAGACAATGCTGCCAGGAGCAATGGAGCCAATATTAATGACAGATGATAAATCATCTTTCTGTACATAGCGAGGGTTTTAATGTGTGCGAAGGTGGACATGTAATGTGAGGTAAAAAAAAATCCATTAGGTTCAATCTGTGCACTCAGTAAAGATGGAGAGGATCAAAACAGGTTTTTCTCCTGTATACTGTGCAATGGAACATCAGCCCCTGGATAATGCACAAGTGTTTATGTGAAGCTTGCAAAATGGCGGCATAAAGTCTACACTTTACAAATCCAAGGTGCAGTTAAAGTTACATGACAGAAGAGGTTATCATTACTTAGCAGTGAATTGCTATGAATAATATATTTATTTGAAAATAAAGATAAGGAGCTCTCACTGATTAAGTATAAATATAGAACTGCACAAGATAATGAAAACACATACATTTTTATTATACTTCATCATGGTGCAATTTTATTTTCATACTTCGCCATTTGGGGCTCCTTATTGTATTTGTATTTTCAACTTTTTCCACACAGTTGGAACAGGAAGTGACTGTCATCCTAGTTTACGTTTATTTACAGCCGTATTATATTTGCACTGCAAAGCATTGTTCACACTCACTATTATAAATCACTATCCTAGTGCCTAAAAACCTTGGGCCTCATTTACTACGAGTTTTATCACAAAAACGAGTGACAAATATCACTGTGTATGATAAATGGTGCTCCAGCCAATCAGCTCCCAACTGTCAACTGTTAGAAAAATGACAGTTGGGAGCTGATTGGCTGGAGCATCATCTATCATACACAGAGAAATGTATCACTCGTTTTGGTGATAAAACTCGTTAGTAAATGGGGGCCCTTGTATGATATACTGTATGTGTTGTGTTTAGCGCCATCATTTTATGTCCACTGTGTACATACAGATTTATTAAACGTCAGTCCCAAAACATGGACACGTTCGGTTGGAAGGAAGATGAGAGGGAAACAATACAGTGACCCAAGGCTACAAACTCACTGGATCTGTTTTATTGCAGTGTTTGTTTTATTTCTAATTGCAGTTTATGGGTTCCCTAAATGTTGCAATTGTATTTTAGTTCAGCACCAGGCAATTCCAGGGGCCACAATTGCTACATGATATTATCTCGCTCGCAGACAGGCAAAAGAGCTATGTATTCCATGGTAAACATGCCATGCTATGATGCAACGTGTATTTCATGCCATCTTAAAGAAACTTCTCTTTATATTGCAAGTGACTCCTGCAGGGTATAGGCATGAGCAGCACCTCAACGGTAGTTCCCAATCAGGTAGACTAAGGTATTAATATATTGTAATATTTTAGAGTGTGTCCAGGCTTTTCATCAACAGGCAGCACCATAAAGAACAATAATGGGCCCAGGTGATGTGATTCTACCTCACAGCTTGCCCTACGCCGCCATTGGGTCAATTAAACAAGCCCATAGCAGTGTATTTAGTACTCGCTCTCTGCCCTTGCAGTGCACCTATCAACAGGAGGGATTTAGATATTAAACTAACTTATCTGTTTATTAAAGACTTCACCCTGAAAATCATATGGTATCAAACCAATTTACTATAAGCTATCACAGATATCTCCTGCATTCATCTAAGTAACGCAGGATACAGCAGTCCCCCTTTTTTTTTTTTTAATGGAGACTGCTGTCTTACCTTATTTATAAAGCTGAAAAGCAAGCCTGGAGATATTACAGAGCTGGAATGACAAGATTGTGAGAGGGCCTGAATGTGAGGTTTAAAGGAGAGTGCAGAGTCAAGGAGAACTCTTAAACAGTAGGCTTGTTGGACAGCAGAGATGATGATGTCAATTTAGAAAGTGAAAAGGAGGTAGAAGTGGGGACGGGAGGGTGGGAAGATGATGAGCTCAGTCTATGTTATGGGCGGTCAGGGGAGTAAAGGTAGAATTGAATATTAGCATACAGATGACATTGGAAGCAAAAAGCACTAATGTAGGCTTATCAATGTAGGGAGTATAAAGGGAGAAGCGAAAGGGGCTAAGAACAGACAGAGAAGAGACAGAGAAAGAGTCGTCAGAGATGTAGGAGGATAATCAGGTGAAGGTAGTGTCATGTAAACCAAAGGAATGAAGGAATTAGAGGAGAAGAAGATGATCCACTGTGTTGAAGGCAGCATAGTGGTCAATAAGGATGAGTAATGGCCATTAGTGGAGGGAACAGAATGGAGGGGACACAAGCCAGACTGCAGTAGGAAGGAGGGAGTGGGTTGGAAGAAAGATAGTAAGATAGCTGTAGGAAATTTGCTTGAGGAGCTTGGAGGCAATACAGCTGCTCCTCACTTAATGGCTGACCAGTTTGTGTCTGGTTAACAATATGGCAGGGGGGCATGTATTGAGATACCCACAAGCGGCTTCATAAAGTTTAAATGACTGCTTGGAGGAAGCAGCATCGGTCACAGGTCAGACGATAATCGGCCTTCTGAGTAACCTTATGGACACACAGAATGAAGCTGGAGCCAATTTTACTGTGCATGGGATCGCAGTCGCAGTATGAGACACTCCCCGAGAACAATCGCAACATGTCTCCGTATGAGCAGACACTCCCCATTACCTCCCACAAACGCTCCCTGACTGTCACACTGCGGGTAAATGTTCATTGCAACCACCAACGGTAATGAAAGTTTGCACATGCGCAGTGCGACTCCAGACCACCAATAATCACTCAACTGTGTATACATCACCATTGTTTCAACCTCTGAATCAGTCCCTAAGTTAAATCTCTGTATGGTCTATTGCAGTCTAAAGTCGGGTTTTTTGGGGGGATTTTCCGTCAAACTTGCTTTTAGTAAATCTTCGGATTGCAAAATTGACCAAAAAAACAAACAAAACGAAATTGATGCTTAATAAATTTACCCCTGTATCTTTTTTATGGGCATGTGCAGTATAGATCTATGCGTCGATGGTGAAGAAATCGTACCCACCAGCGCGCTTGCACATTGCTCAGATATGCAAAATGGGCATCACAGGGTTTGCTCACCTCAGACGGGATGCATGATGCATGACATTCGGGATGCATGGCATCTCGCCACTCTTTGCATGCATACTGGCATTATTTACGCCGATATGCATGATGAAAAACACAAAGGCCAGCTGTCTCGGTAAGAGCTGTCCTTGGCGAGTGAGGGACTTCTAGGTCTATGACCCAGAAGTCCCTGTGGCGTCCGCGTGCCACCGGGGGTGCTTAGAGGGATCCGATTGCAGCGACTCATTCAACTAATCAAAGGGTTAATCTCAGAGAAATTAGAAATCCAGCCTTAACTTAATTACAGCAGATTAACGCTGGGACCCAGTCACAGGCACATGCACAATAGATGAACAAGGAAATGGACAATCACTTCCTCTCTTTGCCGCAGTGTTAGACTGGCATATAATTATTGCAACGTGTTAGTAACCAATTGGTGAGTGCTGTGAATACATATATTTGTTTATGCTATTGGGAATCAGTGACTCTTATACACAGCTGCTCCTGCAACTATTCCTGACTAGCCCAGTTTTTGCGCACACTCTATTCCCCTTTTTATGTGAAATAATTATTGCAGAAGAGGAGGTTCGTCCAGTAGTATAATATGTATTGGAGAGATAACCAACAATACAAAATTATACTTACCACCACCCTGTGGACACCAATGATAGATATTAGTGCTGCCCAATATGGCAGGATTATAATTCTATGCTTAGGGCCTCATAAATGCTAAATTCGAGATTTATTCAATGGTTTAACCTAGAGTATATGTGGTGTATAACAATTTGTGTGTCATATTTCTACCTGTTTAGTAGACAAATAGAAGTAACTCGCAAGTACTTTCCATAGACAGGAATAGAACACAGAGATTTACCAAGAATTATGTATGCAAGCATGATCATAAATGGTAGATAAAAATAGACTTCCTCTTCAGCAGCGTGTTTAGCAGAAGCACTGCACAGATCAGAGTGATCTGTGCATGCTTCTCTGTTTTATAATGTACAGAAATAGTTAATTAAAAAAAATAATAATAAGCCCCCCTTCCCCCAAAATCAGAAAAAACAGCCCTTGACGTCTGAGCCTGTTCTGGTACTGGAAAATCAGGAGAAAGTAATGAGCTGCCTGTATGCTCCAAGCATCTTCTTGGCTATTGACAGCTGGGTGCCGTTCCAGGCACCCTAATAGCCAGATGCAGGGGCTGTGGGGCAGTAACAGTGCCGCCGCCAGGGCCCTGCGCCCTAGGTGATGGCACCGCTTACACATCCCTCCCTGTGGCCCTAGGAGAAGCAGTGACAAGCTTTGTACATGTGAAGATACTGCTACTACTATTACTTATCTATGCCACTGTTCACCTGGAGAGTGGTGCTTGGTTGTGATGTCACAAACAATCGTCAGACTTCTAATCTGGGGAGCTATGCTTTGCCTTCATCTCTTTAGGTATCATTGGTGCGGGTGACGATCCTGAGTGTGTGTGTGTATGAAAGGGGGTAATGCCAGGGGACATTTACACGGGCCCTGAGTATATACAGTTAGTCATCTGGGAATTTAAATAAAGAAACCACAGGATTTACATGATTGTTAATGTTTAAGGTGCTGTTTGTCCTATGTAAGAGGTACACTGCACTTCTAAGAAATGAATCACTAAAATACATATTCCTCCGAGGCAGTTTTCCATGTTAAAACCTGATACACAAAATAATTTGAACAAAAATGACCAGGTCTATAAAGGAAGAAGCTGAAAGCATTTTATTATTCAACTAATCATGTTTTATACAGTAAATGCAGGGAGTGATTTTTTGAAAACACCATTACTCATTAATGCAGCTGCTGTTAGACTGGAATGTTGCGATGTCCGCGCTCTTTTGATGAATCACGCTCATAAACTAGAGACTTGAAATGATTTTCACAGAAGACCCAGAATCTGCAGCTACTGGAATTGGATTAAGAGCCTAATAGTCCGTGAGCTGAAGATACATGTAAAAAACGTGTTGTGGATTTGAAATAGCTGATTTCCACCAACTTCAAGCACAAAAGCATACACATCCTTATGAATATAGATTTAGTTTTGGACATTTAAAGAAACACAATTACTGTAGAGCAAGTGATGTTACTTTTTAGTGGCACTGGGGCCCTCTACAGTTTTAGTTTGTCACTGCACTTGTAGTGATGGGCAGAGCGAATCACAGGGCCTGATTCAGACCCAGACGCTATGCTGCGCTCGCTCATATTGAGCAATTTTTCGCAATCTGCGCATGCGTATGAGTCGCAATGCGATTGCGCAAACCAGTCATTGCGATGGGAAAGTGCTCGCCCGTAGCCCGCAGTCAGGCCGCTCTTTTGAGTGATAGATAGTGCCGTTTGTGGGTGGTAACAAGGGAAGGTGCTTGAAAACTGGGGTGCGAACGCAGGCGTGCCCGACCGTCAGAACGGCGTTTAATGGGTGTGCATAATTTGCAAATTAGCGTCATTACACACGTGACTAGGTTGTATTTTAGCCTGAACTGCTCGCAATGTTGTGGTGGGAAAATGCCACCACAAGCGCTGCGAGCAGCTCTGATGGCTCTCGATGTTCCCGATTAATCCTACAACTGCCGGAGATGACGTGTGTTGCGAGTGGCAAAGGGGTGTCTTTATACAGGTGCGAGTGCATAGTGCGGCCGCTCGCTATTACTTAGTGGGCGGCTTTATGCGATGCAGTGCGAGCGCATGATTTAAATAGCCGGTCCTTTTAGCCAGTGAGCGGACGCAAATAGCGCCCGGGTCTGAATCAGGTCCACAATACTGAGTTGAGCCACATGGCTCAACTCAGGGAAGTGTCTCGAGACAGTGGGGCTGATTCAGACCCGCTCGCGAGTGCAGGACGCTCGCAAGCGGGTCGATGGTGCCAAATTGCGCATGCGCACGACAGAGGGAGCTCCATCATGCGCATGCGCGAGGCCCGAATAACGACGGCCAAGCCGTCGTTATGGGTCTCGCACCAAAGGGGGCGTGCTGTCGATGGTGAGTTCCTTTGGCGGGCGTGGCTGCCAGACGGAGGCGTTCCCATGGGAACGCCTACCGTCTGAGTCCGGCCCCACTGACATTAGTAGTGATGTCAGTGGGAGTGATTTTGGCTCTGATAGAGCCAAAATCACTCCAGGGCTTGTGGTCACCGAGACCCTACCGCAGGGTCTCGTCGCAAGCCCGATGGTCGCGATGGTCTTGACTCTTGACCATCGCGACCATCATCATGGACGCTCGCTATAGCTGTGGGTGGTAACCCACAGCTATGCGAGCGTCCATGAGGCCGCTCCAAGTTGAGGGAGGAGGGCCCTGAGTCAGAGCGAGCGCTCTGGTAAGAGCGTTCGGCTCTGAATCAGGCCCAGTGTCTTTGGACACGGCTCTTTAGATTCTGCAGCCTGCACTGCAGAGCTGTAGGAAGGAGGGGAGCCGGCGACTCTGAGTGAGTCGCTGACAGCTCCGCCCCCGCAGCCCAGCACTCAGATCATGCTTCTGCACTGACTCCCCTAAATCAGTGCACACCCCCCAAGCCGAGCCCCGGCAATAGCAGCGCGACTCCGAGTGAGTCGCTGACAACTACGCCCCCTGCACTGCTGATCCGACCTGATCAGTGCACACACACACCCCAGCCCCGCCGGTAGCGGCTTCTACCCTCCACTGACAGAGAGGCTAGAGACTGAGATAGGAGTCTCGACACACCAAACGTTGAGTGACTGGAATCATTTAAACATCTGAATGATTCGAGTCATTGTGTTGAGACAGACTGTTGTGACACACTCACTTCTGCAAATGTCATACTATTTATCGATGTATTTATACACTTTAACGATTTCCTTCCACCTTGGTATACGTCAGGAAGTGTGCCATAGATTAAGTATGCATTCCAACATTGGAACGTGGAAGTGAGTGTGTCTCCTGTACAACATAGGGAGAAGTCTAGGATGCCAGGCAGTATGAGCAGACACTAGAGGTTTAACATTTAGGCTCTATGGGCCTGATTCAGAGCCGCTCGTAAGCAGCCGCTCGTTCGCTCCTAGCGATGTTCGCACAACTGCGCATGCGTATGGGTTGTAATACGCATGCGCGACCCAGTCAGTGCGGTCGGAAATTGTGTGTTCGCAAAATAGCGCATGCCTGCTAATTTGAGTGACAGAATGAGGCGTTTGTGGGTGGTAACAGGGGAAGGTGCTTGAAAACGGGGAGTGGTGATCCGAACGCAGGCGTGCCAAATGGTCAAAACGGGCGTTTTAAGGGTGTGCATGATTAACAAAGCAGCGTCATCGGCCACGTCACTTGGTTCTCTTTTAGCCTGAACTGCTCGCATGATTGCGGTAGGAAAATCCAACCACAAGCACTGCGAGCAGTTCATACGCCTTTCGATGTACTCGATTAATCTAATAAATAGCGGAGATGACGTAGGATGCGAGCGGCCAGGGGGCGTTTTTTACAAAATAGCGAGCGCATGTTTCGTTCGCTCGTTCAGACATAGAGGCGTCAACAGACCGCAAAGAGCGAGCTCTCTATTTAAATATCCGGCCCCTTTTTCTGAACGAGCGAGCGCAAATAGCGTCCGGCTCTGAATCAGGCCCAATGTCCATAGTTCCCTTTCTGCAATCCGGCCAGTAGGTCATCTTCGGAGGAGTGGAATGTATCATGGTGTATTTTAGTTTTTAATACTTCACATTACAGCAGGGATGGGGAACCTCAGGCCCGGGGGCCGTATAAGGCCCCTGGAATCATTTGGTCTGGCCCTCAGAGCTTTTTTCTGCTAGCTTCATCTGGATAGCAGGGTGCCTAGAATGGCACGCTGCAGCCAGAATCTATGCAGTAGTGCCACCTGGAGAATCCTTAGGACGCCTCAGACAGTCACACCTCTGCCTTACAGCTCCCCGGAGCATCCTGAGGATGCTCTGGACATTGCTGTAATCACTGGTGATTGTGGCCCCGCCCCCATGTGGCATCACACTGAGGGGGCGTGGCCTGCACTGAACCCGCAAATAATGTTATATATATTTCAAAATGGCCCTCGGCAGAAAAAAGGTTCCCCACCCCTGCATTAAAGGTACATTACTAATGATTTTATATGTTAAAGATCAGGTTGCATGGAAGGAATGTGTATATTTTTATAAGAATAATATGCATTATTTATGATTTGAAGATGTTTATTGAACTGTCTCCACTGTCACTAATGTAGGAAGTGCTTTGAGTATATTAATGAGATTGGGGGCCTATGTCAGACATACCTCCTGGTCGAATCGCATCGGTATGGGGACTCTGATATTTATGGACACACCAGTTGGACTGCTCTGACCAACAGAGGTACACCCTGAATTCTCTATAGCCTATTCAGAACATTATATTGAGCTATCAACATCTTGGCTGTTCCCTCTTTAGTTTGGAGCCATTATTGATGATTCCTGTTGGATTCTACGTTTTATCTGAATAAAATACCTTTACCATATATAGGAATTAGTGGAGAACTATTTACGTCTGAACTACTGAAAATATACCGTTATAATAAGAAAGATCATCTGTGGCTATATGTGAGTATGGTACGCTCACATTTAAAGAAACTGTTATATGTTCAGATCTGCATGTGTTAGAGTGAGTGGGGTACACCACTCGTGTTTACTAATATCCTTGGTTGTGGTAGCACATGTGTTTTGTAGGTCATAGATCCACGATAGGATTATTTTAAAGATACCTTTATAAGCTTGATTATCTTCACCCTATAAGTGGGTATGGTACGTTTGGCTATCCTTTAAGATCTTATGTTACCAGATTAAGAACAAGTAATTGAGCAAGGTTCGGCATGTTGCTGTTTTTCTTTTTTTTCCTTGTATGTTTCATTACCATTGAGGCAAAGAACAAATTGGGAAGATTTGAGACAACAACCCCACAAACATGATTGTATACATAATATTTTGTTTAATTATTTTCATATGTATAGTATGTACAGTAATAGGATCTAAAGCACCCACCTCTGAGTACCTAATATGTATATTTAGTGTCTGTACTATGGGTATAGGCAGAGCCATAGCTAGATAGCATTGGCGCCCCCCTCATTTTTCAAAGGCACATAATGCACCCAAAAAAGGGGAATGGCCTCATGGGGAAGGGCCAGGGAAGAGATAGGGGAGGCCAGGAGATGCTGGGGATGAAATAAGAGAAAGTTATAAGTGAAAATGATAATAAACAGAAATTTGACAGGCCCAAACAGCGCCCCCTGACCTGTGGTGCCCTGTCCGATGGCACCGGCCGCACTACCCTAGCTACGGCCCTGGGTATAGGTATGAGGGAGAGCCTACAGTATAATCAGTTTTAGGACAAGTATGCTGCACAGGACCAGCAATATTCCATTACAGCTATGTACTCACCATACTTGGATGCAAATTTCCAATAGCAACCGTTTCCAAGTACACTTACAAATATACATGGGACCTGCAGAGCTTGACAGTGAGCCCACTGCCGCAGCTAATTAACCACTTAACTGACTCATTTTTTTTCCGAAAACCGCTCCAAAATTGTCATTTTTTTTTTATGATTGAATTAGGTCAAGAACATCTTTGTAAAACGATTCCAACGCAATTTTTGTTTTTTAAACACCACGTAACATAAAAATAAACATTTTTATGGTATACTGAAGTGTTGGCCATTGACAGCTGTATCATTGATGGCCGATGGGTTCAACCATCGATAAAAACAATTGATTATTTGAGCCCATCTGCCGATGTTTCCTTAACATCGGTTGGGGGGTTGCACACGCAATCTATATACATTATATATATATATATATATATATATATATATATATATATATACACACATACAGTATATGTATATATTTTTGTGTATATATTACATGTGAATATATTACACATGTGTATATATACATATATACACACATGTGTATATATCACATATTTGTATTTACATATATTATATATATATATATGTATATACGTACACACACATGTGTATATATATATATATATTATATATTAGGGATGTGCAGGCTCGGATAGTTTCGAGTTTGCACGTTGAGTTCGGATTTTTCCCTCCAAAAAAACTGAACTCAGAAAGAGGCAAAACGTCATCTTGCATGGACGAACATAATCATTCCTGGACAAAAGTCCAGAAATGATGATGTTCGTCCATGCAAGATGACGTTTTGCCTCTTTCTGAGTTCCGTTTTTTTGGAGGGAATAATCCGAACTCAACGTGCAAACTCGAACCTATCCGAGCCTGCACATCCCTATTATATATGCATATATACGCATGTGTGTATATATTCACGCCGGGGGGTTGACCATTATGGAACGCTGGCTCGACTGAGCTTGAGACCAGGGTAAGTGCCCTCCTCAAGTTGTCTAAGACCAAAACTACATTCTCAACCAAGCCTGAATATATACAGATTTAATGGTGCACCAATTTGGATAGGCTGGACTGCCAAGAGCAGCCAAACAGTCCAATGGTTCCTGCAATGAGGGGCATTCAGCCCGAAAGTTCCCTGGCTCTCTGCAATCAAAATGCTTGCGAGCAGAGGGATTCCCATTGACATTGGTGATTTGCTTGACACAAGTATCAAGCTGGACTTCTGTCATGGCAGTAGTCTTGGAACCACCACTGGAGCTTTGGACAAACCTGTCGATCATGATGGCCAACTCCTCATAGGTAACTGCAGAACCCACCTCTGCAAACATCAGTCAACAGTAGTCTATTGCCAAGATTTCCAGCATTCATTCTGGAAAGATCACTTCTGGTTGCAAGTATTTTTAAAGATTTTCACTATGTCTGATAACTGCACGCAGGTTGTTTTTTTCCTTAGCGAACTGCAAGTCATGGAACAGCTAGGCCCTGCCTGACTCACTAATACCAATTCAGGCCAAAATGTCACCATTTATCCACAGGTAAGTGACGGTTTGCCCCTCATTTAGGTTCGGTACTTGGCAGTTCATTCAATATCGTTGGTCATTGACATTTTCTGAAGGTATAGTATGGTGGGTTTGTCCTGGTCATTTCTCACATAGGTTAGCTCTTCTGACAACAGCCTAGTGTTCAGATACTATGCCTCAGCGAGGAGCAATGCCTGAAACTGCTGTTCCTGATGCCCAGCTGTGACATTTACCAAAACATGCAGCAGAACTTCCATTTCATTTTGTTGAGGTGTAGGGAAGTTGAAACTAGCTTTCCTAAGCATCCCACTCTGCACCACTTGTGACACAGGTAGCTCTCAGATGACGCTCACACGTGGGTAATAGCCAAACTCTTGATCTTATTGTCAGGACAGCAGTGTTAAAGAAAACATTACAAACAAAAAAAGCACACTTTCTTGCAACCCTAACGCTGGCTAGACATAGTTCACCTCACTAGTCACTGGCCAAATGGTTTGGCATCGGTGTTCCCACTCATAGGAAACAGCAAGCTTATATAGCCCTGAGCTCCATCCCAGCTCTGACTGGAATCAAACCTACGTTTAACTATCAGCTTTTCTGTTCTATATTAGGCTCATTAGACCTAGTGCTCTGTTTGTTCTGCCTGCTCGAGACACAGCGACCCCCGCCATGGGGCCTGCTAGCAAAGAGAGTAAAAATTTCCTGTATCGCAATATATGTGCAGTATAGTCCTTAACCTTCTGGTTCTCTATTCTAGGTGCAATTGTCAGTGTATTATGAATGTACAGTAAGCTACACAGTGAGTGGCATATCCAGGGCAGGGCAAGTGCCCTGGATGCCACGGCAGTCCAGCATGGAGGGGGGCGCTGCCCCGTGCTCCTGTGCGGCCACATCATTTAAACTTCGCCACTGTCAATGTCTCAGCCTTTTTTAATTCCTCTGGGCGGCCAGGGTCTGATTTATACTGGCTCAGTGGGCGGCCCCACTGACTCAGAACCCTGCCCACAGTAGGGGACCCAGTAATCTGCCCAGTGGTAATTGGGGCTGACATCCCCACACCAGCAATTGGTTGCCGCAGGCTTTCCGCTCCAGGGACTTCAGTCACCACAGCGGTGTGACTCTACTTCCTGCTCCTCAGCTGTACCTTCCTTGTGATGTGTGAGTTGCTGTAGCCACTGCCAGCTGCCAGTCTCCACTCCCCCCCCACAGTATGGATTATATAGACAGTGCCCTCCTACGCAGTGTGAGCTGTTGTAGAGATTATGTAGCCAGCCAACCCCCCCACACCTTCCCCCGCAGTGTGAGCTGTTGTGGTCAGCCCCTCCTCACAGTGTGAATTGAAGTAGCTAGCTAGCCTCCACCCTCCCCCTTGCTGTGAGCACCCCTGTAACCAGCCATTCCAACCCTCCAACCCATGTAGTGTGCATCCCTGTAACCAGCCTCTAACCCTCCACAGTGTGCACCCTAGCAGCCAGCCTCCACCCCACCACAGTGCACAGTGTGAGCTGCTGTAGCTAGCCTCCCCCCACACGGTGTGAGATGCTGTAGCTAGTTCCCCCACACACACACAGTGTGAGTTGCTGTAGCCAGCCTCCACTCCCCCTCCAGTGTGAGCTGATGTAATCAGCCCCCCTTACAATGTGAGCTAATGTAGACAGCCTCCACCCCGCTGCTGTGAGCACCCCTGTAACCAGCCAGGCCAACCCTCCCCCATGTAGTGTGCATCCCTGGAGCCAGCCTCTAACCCCTAGTAGTGTGTACCCTAGTAGCCAGCCTCCATCCTCCCCCCACCACCACCCCAGTAGGGTTGAGCCTATTTCCCCTTCAGCTAAAGGATGCGATGTCAGGTGAGGGCAGTAGTGCGGTTCCAGGCCCTGACAGCGCTGTTATTTTATCTCAGCTGTAGGATCTGACCAGTAGATGTTTGTACCCTTGCGGGCACGCTTAGCTTGCCACAGGCTACTATTCCTCTATGCCCACAGGGATCGTAACAGAGAACGTCAGGGTGCTGTAGCTGAAGTATCTATCAACGCAAGCACCCCTGCAGTGTGTACCCCCTGTAGCCAGCCTCCAACACTGATCTTCAGCCTATGAGATCAGGTGGAGCCAGCAACATGCCCAAGAAAAGGGAGACTGCACTCAGCTAACTAAGCAAAACATAAGTTTTACTGAAATAAACTCTTAGAAACTGTTAGATTACACAGCTCTCTCTATCTGTTTTTTATATGTGTGTATATATATATATATATATATATATCATGTTTATATATATATACACAGTCAGGTGCATAAATATTGGGACATTGACAGAATTTTCATATTTTGGCCTCTATTCACCACCACAATGGCTTTGAAATGAAACAAACAAGATGTGCTTTAACTGCAGACTTTCAGATTTAATTTGAGGGTAATTACATCCAAGTCAGGTGAACGGTATAGGAATTACAACGGTTTCTATATGTGCCTCCCACTTTTTAAGGGGCCAAAAGTAATGGGACAAACTAAACAATCCTAAATCTAACTTTCACTTTTTAATACTTTGTTGCAAATCCTTTGCAGGCAATTACAGCCTGAAGTCTGGAACGCATAGACATCACCAGATGCTGGGTTTCATCCCTGGTGATGCTCTGCCAGGCCTCTACTGCAAATGTCTTCAGTTCCTGCTTGTTCTTAGGGCATTTTCCCTTCAGTTTTGTCTTCATCAAGTGAAATGCATGCTCAATCGAATTCAGGTCAGGGGATTGACTTGGCCATTGCATAACATTCCACTTCTTAGCCTTAAAAAACTCTTTGGTTGCTTATGCAGTATCTTTCGGGTCATTGTCCATCTGCACTGTGAAGCACCGTCCAATGAGTTCTGAAGCATTTGACTGAATATGAGCATATAATATTGCCCAAAACACTTCAGAATTCATTCTGCTGCTTTTGTCAGCAGTCACATCATCAATAAATACAAGGGAACCATTTCCATTGGCAGCCATACATGCCCACGCCATGACACTACCACCACCATGCTTCACTGATGGGTGGTATGTTTTGGATCATGAGCAGTTCCTTTCCTTCTCCATACTCTTCTCTTCCCATCACTCTGGTACAATTTGATCTTTGTCTCATCTGTCCATATGATGTTGTTCCAGAACTGTAATGGCTTTTTTAGATGTTGTTTGGCAAACTCTAATCTGGTCTTCCTGTTTTTGAGGCTCACCAATGGTTTACATCTTGTGGTGATCCATCTATATTCACTCTTGTGAAGTCTTCTCTTGATTGTTGACTTTGACACATATACACCTACCTCCTGGAGAGTGTTCTTGATTTGGCCAACTGTTGTGAAGGGGTTTTTCTTCACCAGGGAAATAATTCTTCTGTCATCCACTACAGTTGTTTTCCGTGGTCTTCAGGGTATTTTGGTGTTGCTGAGCTCTCCGGTGCGTTCTTTCTTTTTAAGAATGTTCCAAACAGTTGATTTGGCCACACCTAATGTTTTCGCTATCTCTCTGATGGGTTTGTTTTGGCTTTTCAGCCTAATAATGGCTTGCTTCACTGATAGTGACAGCTCTTTGGATCTCATATTGAGAGTCGACAGCTACTGATTCCAAATGCAAATGTCACACCTAGAATCAACTCCAGACCTTTTACCTGCTTAATTGATAATGAAATAACGAAGGAATAGCCCACACCTGTCCATGAAATAGCTTTTGAGTTGATAGTCCCATTACTTTTGGCCCCTTAAAAAGTGGGAGGCACATATAGAAACCGTTGTAATTCCTACACCGTTCACCTGATTTGGATGTAATTACCCTCAAATTAAATCTGAAAGTCTGCAGTTAAAGCACATCTTGTTTGTTTCATTTCAAAGCCATTTTGGTGGTGAATAGAGGTCAAAATATGAAAATTCTGTCAATGTCCCAATATTTATGCACCTGACTATATATATATATATATATATATATATATATATATATATATATAGACTCCAATGCTCCGGACTCCACCACTTAGTGAAAATGGGCATTCAGCCTCAACTTGCTCTGGTGCCCTCCAAGGGGGACAGCACCCCCAAATAAATAGAAAAACAATGTCAAGGCGGCACTCGGAGACAAATGAAGACAATACCCTCACCTTATTAGTGGGTCACGTGGGCGGGCTCCTGAGCCGTGAATTTAGATTTTTTTTCTGTCAGCGCTGGTATGGAGGACACTTAATCTGTCTCTGTGACAGACTTACTGCATATGTCCTCCATGGTTGGCAGTTATAAGGGGAAAAGAGCCCACAAAAGGGCAAGAGCTTCCCCCTCTACTTCCTCCTCTTCAGAGGACATTCACATTAGGAAGAAAAACAAACTTTTCCTGTCAGAAGTTTTGACACTTCTGATTCTTCTGACTCTGAGGTAGAAAAACCTCCTCAGCACTGTGACAAGTCACCTCCCTGTTCAGGGAACTCACCAATCCATAAGAAAACAGGTAAAAATAAAAGTAAGTTTGGCCCTAGGGAGACGTGTTCAGGTGTCATTCCCCCATTCCCTGGAATTGTCCATAGCAGACAACAGGATAGTGCTCAGAGCAAGCACATAACCTCTGCCCATAGCTGGCAAGATACCTCTGCCCGTAGCCGGCAGCACAAAGGTACCCGCTATCAGCATGTGGAATCACCTGACAGACAGTTGCACACTTCCCGCTGGGACCATGGCCACTCTTCCTTTGTAGACTGGGAATCAGAGGAAATTACCAGAACCTCCACTTCATCCCAACGTCGTGAATACAGCGAGATTCAGATGGCCAGGGTTGCTTTAGCAGGAAAAACACAGGGCCTTAAAAAGTAACTCTGAGGTCCTACAAAAAAATCAGGGAGGAACAAGTACCCAGTATTGAGGTAGTATATCCGGTATGGCCATCCAGGGTATAGTTCCCCCTGATCAGCCAATTACACATAGGACCAAAGATTCCCCATGCGTTATCCAAGGACTGTTTCCAGGGAACTCCAGACATTCTGGAACCACTTCCCCAGTGCATGTTGATGGCAATATTACTAGGTTGCTAACAGGTCCAGCCCTAGCATCCCCCACAAAAACCCTAAACAATGCATCCTTAATAGCCCGAACTAGAGCCAGGTATGCGGCGATAATTAAAGAATTTGACCTCTGGCGGTCCCAAAGGTCTTTATCTGACCAATCTTTTCTACTACATTTAGCCTTAGACTTCTTAGCCTCTAAATACCAATTAGGCCTAGCATCGGCCACCATAAAGTCATATGGCTCTGCCTTAGCCATCATGATTCCAAACCTAACAGATAATAAACTTTACCTTCATCTGTTAAGGGGTATCTGCCTCTCCAAGCCCATACAACCTAAGTACTCCCATACCTGGGATATGGAACCCTTCCTCTCTGCCCTAGCCTCTTGGGAGACAGAGAACAACATTACCCTGTTATCCCACAAGTTGGCATCCTTGCTAGCTTTAGCGATAGCAGCCAGAGGGGCTGAATTAACCCTTATACATACCCCAGACACATGGTTATCACGGACTCCTACTGGGTACCATATCATTCTTAAAGGTCATACAAAAACATCTTCGTTCAATAGCCCAATAGTAGAATTAGATTTGATACATGATACTTCAGAACCTAACCTGTGCGTGGCTTCAAGCTTATCATCTTACTTGGCCCTCACAGCACCAGTAAGAGACAATATCACATAGCTATTCATCACTTGCAGGAAGCCATTTCGCCCAGCAAGAGCCTCTACTATTAGAGGATGCATTGTGACATCCATGAGAGAAGCTGAGATAGACACTGACCACTTCAAAATCCATTCCTTAAGGGGAGCATCTGCAACAAAAGCAGCAGCTAAAGGCATGCCCCTACACACGATCATGCTAGCAGCAAGGTGGGCCTTGGCTCAGACCTTTGCAAAGCACTATTGGAGAACCAATCTACAAAAGATCGAGTTTCTCAGAGCAACCACCAGGTATGTGGTAGTCTACCCACCAGCTGTTGCTAGGTGGCAAGCCTCCCGAAGAATAAAACACTAGTTTGCAGGAATCTATGACCTGCAAATTGGATTTGTTCTTGGGAACAGGATTTCCACCTAGCAACAGCTCCCACCCTACCCTCCCTTTTCTTACTCTCCTTTGCTAGGTCTGTTGTTTCCTCTGGAGACTCTCACTTGATGTCTATTAATCTTACCTTTCTCGTCCTTAAGGCGCAGCAAGGGACCCAAAGAAACCTCAAGCAACCACCAATAAGAACAGAAGTAACCCGGTACTCCGGACAAGATTTCCGGTCTAAGTTTGGAATAGCTGTTCTCAGTCCAGTTTAGAATCCACCGTTCAAACCATTTTTTCCCTTTCAATCTAAGGCAGGGGTCTCCAACGTTAATTGAAGTATGAGCTACTAATGAAACCTCCTGAAGAGCTACTAAAATTGTAGAACATTTTTTCTGGCTAATAACCCAAAAATTGAAAGTAATTTAATAAAAAAAAAATGTTTCATAGAAAATAAAAAAGCATTTAATTATTACAGTGATATTGTTGTAGTTTTTAAATAAAATTTACGCACAGGCACATTCCCAGCTCCAAGGAGGTACGTGCAGTAGAGGAGCAAAATTTATAGGCAGGGCTGCTGTGTGATTTTCCGACAGGGCTGGGTGGGAGTCTCTCGCTCAGCCATACTGTAGATGCCGTAGGTAGAACCATGGGGAAGCACGTAAGGTGATTGCTGTAGAGGCTGCGGCGACATGCTTCCCTGTGGTTCCACCCATGGCGTCGATGCCTCGGGGGAGCACACGTCAGAGGTCACTTCCTCTTAGTTTACTCGGCAGTACTGAAGCTACAGTAGGTGATCTACCAAAATTAAGACAGCAAGCTACTGGTAGCTCGCGAGCTACAGGTTGGAGACCACTGAACTAAGGTATAACAAAGGTATCAGGTATACAGGTTTACTTTCTCTCACACCATTACACTCCGTGGACTGGATTGTCATCAGCGGGCTTCCAAAAAAATTCAAATTTGCGGCTCAGGCGCGTGCCCATGTGACCGCAGGTGTGCACGTGACACCAGCGTGCATGTGACCCATGGACGTGCGCATGTGCCACGTCATACACAGGCAGAGGAGGTGAAAATTCTTTCACTTTCCTCTGCCTCAGCATTTTCCGGGAGGCTTGCTGCCTAACCCACCTGCTGTTGCTAGGTGGCAATCCTGTTCCCTAGAACAAATCTGGTTTGCAGGTCATAGATTCCTGCAAACTAGTGTTTTTTTATCGGCAGTTGATTTTATTAAATAGATTAATTATTGAATAGCCTAAAAATTTAGCTTTCCTTATGACCTCATCTCGTAGCGATTTGAAATGAATTTTTGGGGCAATTTATCATTCGATAGATGACAGGATATGGGCCTTGAAGCCTAAGAAGAACTTCCACTATTACTTACTTTACATCTTAGTTCAGACTTGCCTTGACTACAATGCACGTGTAAGCAATTACCAGAGGGGGAGCTGGTAGTGCATATTACATACTGCATGGAATATACTGTATATAGGGGTCTATTTACTAAGCCTTGGATGGAAATAAAGTGAACAGAGATAAAGTACCAGCCAATCAGCACCTGAGTTCTAAGAGGACTGTGCTCGAATTGAGATGTGCATCCCTTTCACTAAGTATCCTGTTCACAAAGTATCCAAAATGAACAGTTAAAAAAACAGTTTCCATTTATCTGGACCTAACCATCTTTTTTCTCATCTCTCAGGTATGTGATATCCACCCTCCTGCAATCTTCATACTCTGAACTTTATTCAATCAAACTCATTTAAATGTATGTGATATCCACCCTCCTGCAATCTTCATACTCTGAACTTTATTCAATCATACTCATTTAAATGTATGTGATATCCACCCTCCTGCAATCTTCATACTCTGTACTTTATTCAATCAAACTCATTTAAATGTATGTGATATCCACCCTCCTGCAATCATACTCTGAACTTTATTCAATGAAACTCATTTAAATGTATGTGATATCTTAAATTGTTGCAATAGTCATTACCTGTTTTTGAGATGTTTTCAGTGAAGCATAGTTTATGATGGCATGCTAGGCTGTTGTTTACATGTAGCCTGTGTTAATCAGTCACAGTATAGCTTACTAGACAGTTCTGTGCATCCCTTTTACGAAGTATCCTGTTCACAAAGTATCCAAAATGAACAGTTAAAAAAACAGTTGAACAAACATTGAGAAACATCTAAAAGCAGGTAATTTCAAAATGAAAAATATATTTAGGTAATATTCTAAGATTTTCATTTTTTATTCTAAGGGGTCTATTTACTAAGCAGTGTTAGGAGACAGAGTGAAAAGTGATAAGAAAGTGGTAAGGTGCCAGCCAATCAGCTCCCAACTATCATTTTTCAAACACAGCCTCTGAGATGACAGTTTTGAGCTGATTGACTGGCACCTTATAATTTTCTTATCACTTTTCACTCTGTCTCCTAACACTGCTTAATAAATAGACCCCTATATCACCATGTACCAAATATTATTCTTTCTTATTTCACTCCACAGCATTTTCTCTAAGGTTACTACATCCTTCACTATCCCTGCAGCTCACCCCTCTGTACACATTGCAGCCTCAATAATCTACTCCCATCTTGTGAACATACATGAGCTATTTACGTATCTTTATAAATTGACAGAAACATCCACAACCTGTCGCCATAAAAAACTTTCATACAAAACCCACAACTATATTTATATCTCTCTATCGACTTCTATTAGCTGGTGACATATCATCAAATCCAGGCCCTAACCACATGCCCTACTCACAACAAAATATAAATCCAGCAAACCTCAGACACATCACATGCTCCCATCACCCTCCAAAACACTGAAATGTGCCTTATGGAATGCACGCTCTGTCTGCAACAAACTAACATCCGTCCATGACCTCTTTATTTCAAATAACCTCAACTTTCTGGCAATAACAGAAACATGGCAATAACAGACACTTCCTCACCTGCAGCACTCTCACACGGTGTCCTACACTTCACATACACCTCCAGGCCTGGTAATTGTAAAGGAGGTGGCAGTTATCCCACAGGTACCATCACTCACATATACGTAATTTGAAGTACATACTATTAGGACTTTCACCCCTTTCTCTCTGCGCATTGCTGCTATCTATCGTCCACCTGGACCACCCAATCAATTTCTGGAACATTTTTCTGCCTGGCTCCCTCACTTCCTATCCTCTGACATCTCCACCATCATCATGGGTGATTTCAATATCCCGACTGACAGTCCACAATCTCCTCATGCCTCCAAACTTCTCTCTTTAACATCCTCTCTTGGCCTGTCCTAATGGACTGACTCCTCTTGTATTTACCAGACTATGCTCAGTTCACTAATCCCATTCTCTATCTCAGATCATAACCTTATAACCTGCACAGTCTACTCCATTACATCAACCTCAATGTCAATCATATAAACCAAGCCTCCTCAAATCCACATAGATATTAATGCTATTAATTTTCAACAACTAGCCACCTCTCTGCAACAATTACTCTTAACAATTTCTAAGTTCACTTCTCCTGAGACTGCTGTATCACACTTGAAACAGACCCTAGAACTAGCCCTTGATGAAGTCGCTCCAAAAACACATCACACTCCACATAGACTTAAGGTGCATACAAACGTAAAGCTTTTCTTGTCCAACCATCCAACTAGTTGATTGGTTGGACTGAAAATCTGATAAGGTATGAAAGCAAATGACAATCAGCAATTTGCTCCCAAACGCCGGAAAATGGACAAAAATTGTTGTTTGAACAAATTGTTTAGATCAAACTTTAACAAACTTGTCTGAACGACCATTTTCATCTGTTTCCTGGCATTTAGAAGCAAATTGCTGATCATCATTTACTCCCATACGTTACCAGATTTTCATTCCAACCAATCAACTAGTTGGATGGTTGGACAGAAAATCTTTACGTGTGTATGCACCATTTAGACATCAACCGTGGCATTCCAAATTGATAAGACATCTACAAAAACTCTCACATAAAGTAGAACGTCAGTGGCGTAAATCTTGTACTCCAAGTGACTTCCTCACATATAAGACTATCTACTACTCTTATCGTGATGCACTGGATACTGCCAAACAAACATATTTCCAATCTGTCATCTCTGCCCAAGCCTCTAACCCCAAGTGACTTTTTAATACATTTAAATCACTTCTTACCCCTCCGTCACCATGCTACTATCAGTGCACAAGATCTTGCTTCCTATTTCAAGGACAAGATTGATAGTATCCGAAATGAAATGGTACGCTCTTTCTCAGCCAGGGTCCTGCTCAATTCCCTACCTGAACCCGGTGGCATGTTCTCATCATTTGACCCCACTAATGAAGATAAAGTATCTACACTCTTCTCATCCTCCTACTCTACTACCTCTCCTCTTGATCCTATACCCTCACAAATCAGTAAAGCTCTGTCTCCTGTGCTCACTTAACTAAAATCTGTAATTTCTCTTTCTCCACTGGTATCTTTCTATCGCTGTTCAAGCATGCAGTGATCACTCTTATTTTGAAAAAACTAAATTCTGACTCTAACTCTCTCTTAAATTGCCGTCCTATCTCCCAACTCCCTTGCCCCTGAGAGACTTGCCTACACTCGCCTCACACCCTTTCTTAACACCCACAACTTATTGGACCACTTCAGTCAGGCTTTCATTCCCAACATTCCAGACAGCACTGACTAAGGTAGTAAATGATCTGGTCACTGCCAAGGCTAAAGGCCATTACTCACTTCTAATTATTTTAGATCTTTCTGCTGCCTTTGACACTGTTGACCACTCTCTTCTCATACAAACACTACAATCCCTACGTCTTCAAGACACAGCCCTTTCTTGGTTCTCATCCTACCTATCTAATCGTTCTTTCACTATTTGGTTTTCTGATTCTATCTCCACTTCACTACCTCTATCAGTTAGAGTACCACAAGGCTCAGTCTTGGGTCCTCTGCTTTTCTCAATCTATACCACCTCTCTAGGCAAGCTAATCAGCTCTTTTGGTTTTCAGTATCATCTGTACGTGGATGATACTCAAATCTACCTATCCTCCCCAGATTTGTCACCATCTGTGCTGGTCCGTGTCACTGAATGTCTCTCTGCCATTTCATCTTGGATGGCATCTCGCCAGCTCAAACTTAATATATCCAAAACAGAATTAATGATATTTCCACCAGCCAATAGTAGTTACCAACCTGATATCTCTATTACTGTTGACAACTCGACAATCAACCCCACCCCACAAGCTCGCTGCCTACGTGTCATCCTTGACTCTGAACTGTCTTTTTTGTTCCCCACATTCAATCGGTCTCTAAATCCTGTTACATACATCTAAAAAACATAGCCAAAACTCGACCATATCTTACACAAGACACTGCAAAAACTCTAATACATGCACTTATTATTTCCCGCATTAACTATTGCAATAGTCTCCTTACTGATTTTCCCAAAAACAGACTCTTGCCGCTACAATCCATTTTGAATGCAGCTGATCCACTCCGTCAGTCCCTCCATTGACTGCCGGTCTTCTACCGTATTCAATATAAAATACTTACACTGTATTAACCAAACCACACCAACATACATCTATTCACTTATCTCAAAATATCTTCCAACCTGACATCTCCACTCTGCACAAGCAGGGCTGGCGCTTCCACTAGGCAAGCTTAGGCAGCTTCCTAAGGGCGCCGGCCACTAGAGGGTGCCGGCCCTCTGGTCCAGCGATCACCCCCCCACTTGCCGGGTGTCCACTGAGATTATGCTACCAGCGGGCGCGCGGCTCCTTCTCAGTCCACCACCCCCCCACCCCTCCTTCACCCCCGGTGTCAGTGGCAGCCGGAGGACAGAGCTCACTCCTGAGCTCCTTCTTCCGGGTCCCTCAGTTACTATGGGAGTGACGTCATGTCGTCACTCCCATAGTTCCAAGGAGCGGGCGCCGGGGATGGACTGCAGCTGGCACAGCAGCGGGGTTTAAGGTAAGTATTTTTTCTTTATATGTATGTGCACGGGGGGCTACTACTGGAGGCACTACGGGGCATTACAGGGGCCGCACTACTGGGGGCACTACAGGGGCCTTACTATTGGGGGCACTACAGGGGCCTTACTATTGGAGGCACTACTGGGGGCTGCACTACTGGGGCCACTACTGGGGGCACTACAGGGGCCTTACTACTGCAGGCATCATATGGGGGCACTACAGAGGCCTTACTAGTGGGGGAATCATATAGGGGCACTACAGGGCCCTTACTACTGGGGGCACTACGGGGGCCTTACTACTGGGGGCACTATTGGGAGCATTACTACTGGGGGCACTACAAGGGCATTACAAATGGGGGCACTACAGGGGCCTTTACTACTGGGGGCACTGCAGGGGGCACTACTACAGGGGGCATTATTACTACTGGGGGCACTGCGTAAGGGCACCATTACAGTGGGCATTGCATAAGGGGCACCATTACAGTGGGCATTTAGTGTTTTAGGGGAACTACTACTGTGGACATTGTGTAAGTTAGGGGGACACCTTAAAAATGTTGCTATGGGGCCCAAAAAGTACTAGTTACGCCCCTGATACTGTGTGTGTGTGTGTGTGTGTGTGTGTGTGTGTGTGTGTGTGTGTGTATATACTGTGTATATATATAATATATATATATCAACAATTGGTCCCAAACAACTGGAAGGAACCAGCGTCCGCACGGAGTAGAACCCCGTGTACATTGCCGCGATCGGCGCACCCACGTCACCCGCGCCGCACCGGAAATGATGTGGCAGGAGTAACCAGGGAAACGCCAGATGCTGTAACCAGTGGCTACGGGAATCAACATCCGGCAGACGGCACAGTGCGCAAAGGGATCCACACAAGCAAATAGATCCAGGTGAGTCCACTTGTTGTCATTTGTGTTGGGTATTTAAAATGGCTATTTCACATTAGATGTCAGTCCCTTGATGAAGGTAGACGAAACGGCTGTCAGGGCTCTTCAGGTTATGAGCATGGCTCCCTGGTTTCTTTCAAATAACATGCATCTGAATTACTAAGTATTGCCTCATTAGTATGCTCAATAGCTTGTTTTGATCCCTGCTGTATTGTCCTTTCTTAGACTGGAATATTAAACATTTTTCATGGTGATTGAATACTAATTGAGTGCTGGTCTGGTTCCTTCCAGTTTGTTTGGGACCTATTTTTGATATTTATCTTCTCGGACCTGGCACCTTCCCTTTTTTGTTTATTGGCTGTGTGCGTTCCATTTTTGTATATATATATATTAGAGGTGAGCGGGTTCGGATTTCTGAAATCCGAACCCCCCCGAGCCCCCCCGATCCGAGGCAGATCCGAGTCAGGCTCGACTTTTCCCGCCTGACTCGGATCTGAAATCGAGGCAAAACGGCATCATCCCGCCTTCCGAGTCTCGCGGGTTTTGGATCCTATATAAGGTACCCGCGTCGGCGCCATTTTCTCACTCGGCTGTGGACAGTGAAGAGGGAGGGAGTTAGGGCTGGCTGGGCTGTGTAGTGTAGTGTAGTGTAGTGCAGAGTAGTGTTGTGCTGTGCTGTGCTGCGCTGTGCTGCTGTTGTCCACTACTTCAAAGTCCATAGGGGCTGGCTGTGTTGTGCTGTGCTGCTGTTGTTAATAGGGGCTGTGTCCACTACTTCAAAGTCCATAGGGGCTGGCTGGACTGTGTTGTGCAGTCAGTTCTCCATAGGGGCTGTGTCCACTCCAAAGTCCTGTGCAGTATCCCAGTCCTAAAGGGGTGCTGTAGTGTTGTCCAGGGGGTGCTCTGTCCATCAGGGGTGCTTTGTGAATTGTGTGCACAGTAGCCGCACGTGCATCAACAAAGTAGTGCCAAGCGTGCGCCTGTGTCATAAGTAAAGGACCGGCTGGCTTGACCGTTAAAGGGTGCTGTAACCCCCAAAGTACACTCCAGTCCAAACCAAAAAAAAAATTATTTTCTGTGTTTGTGACTTGTGTGCACTGTGGCCGCACGTGCATCAACAAAGTAGTGCTAAGCGTGCGCCTGTGTCATAAGTAAAGGGCCGGCTGGCTTGACCGTTAAAGGGTGCTGTAACCCCCAAAGTACACTCCAGTCCAAACCAAAAAAAAACTTATTTTCTGTGTTTGTGACTTGTGTGCACTGTGGCTGCACGTGCATCAACAAAGGAGCAGCGCCAAGCGTGCGCCTGTGTCCCATAAGTAAAGAGCCGGCTGGCTCATTTCTTAAAGGGTGGTGTAACCCACAAAGTGCACTACTCTCCAGCAAAAAGAAAAAAATATTTTCTGTGTTTGTGTGCGCTTTAGCCGCACGTATATATCAATATAACATAAATGGAGGACCAAACTTTCTCCGATAAAAATAAAATAGGGAAAGATCAAGAACCACTTCCTCCTAGTGCTGTTGCTGCTGCTGGGAGTTGTTCATCATCCCAGAGAGGAAGTAGGAACATCACTACTTTTACTAAACAATTGACCCTCCAACAGTCCCTAGCGATGAGGATGAAGTATGACAGCAGTCATCCTGAAGCAAAACGTATAACTGAGGCCTTGAACTGCTATGTTGGTGTTAGACGTGCGTCCCGTATCCGCCATTAGTGCAGAGGGATTTAGACAATTGATGGAGGTAGTGTGTCCCCGGTTCCAAATCCCGTCTAGATTCCACCTGCATCCTCAAAGCAGCAGCGACAAGCGTGCGTCTGTCTGTTAAAGGGTGGTGACACCCTCAAAGTGTGCTACACAAACAATAAAAATATTCTTCTTCTTTTTCTGTCTTTGTGAAATGTGTGGGCTGTAGCCGCACTTGCATCCTCAAAGCAGCAGCGACAAGCGTGCGTCTGTCTGTTAAAGGGTGGTGACACCCTCAAAGTGTGCTACACAAACAATAAAAATATTCTTCTTCTTTTTTCTGTCTTTGTGAATTGTGTGGGCTGTAGCCGCACTTGCATCCTCAAAGCAGCAGCGACAAGCGTGCGTCTGTCTGTTAAAGGGTAGTGTAACCCTCAAAGTGCTCCAAAAAATAAAAAACTATTTTTTTAATGTGTTTGTGACTTGTGTGCGATGTAGCCGCATGTGCATCAACATAGTAGCAGCGCCAAGTGTGCGCCTGTGTCATAAGTCAAGGGCTGGTTTGGACATCTGGCCCGGACTGAAGGACGTGCCAACAATTTCTGACAAGTCTACTGTCACTGCATATGATACTGTCCTCAAAGCAGCAGCGACAAGCGTGCGTCTGTCTGTTAAAGGGTGGTGACACCCTCAAAGTGTGCTACACAAACAATAAAAATATTGTTCTATTTTTTTCTGTCTTTGTGAAATGTGTGGGCTGTAGCCGCACTTGCATCCTCAAAGCAGCAGCAACAAGCGTGCGTCTGTCTGTTAAAGGGTGGTGTAACTCTCAAAGTGCTCCAAAAAATAAAAAACTATTTTTTTAATGTGTTTGGGACTTGTGTGCAATGTAGCTGCACTTTCATCCTCAAAGCAGCAGCGACAAGCGTGCGTCTGTCTGTTAAAGGGTGGTGACACCCTCAAAGTGTACTACACAAACAATAAAAAAATTCTTCTTTTTTTTTCTGTCTTTGTGAATTGTGTGGGCTGTAGCCGCACTTGCATCCTCAAAGCAGCAGCGACAAGCGTGCGTCTGTCTGTTAAAGGGTGGTGACACCCTCAAAGTGTGCTACACAAACAATAAAAAAATTCTTCTTTTTTTTTCTGTCTTTGTGAATTGTGTGGGCTGTAGCCGCACTTGCATCCTCAAAGCAGCAGCGACAAGCGTGCGTCTGTCTGTTAAAGGATTACATCGGTGACAGCATCCAAGTAGGCATGACAGACAGTCCATACCTGTACTGGCAGGAAAAAGAAGCAATTTGGAGGTCCCTGTACAAACGGGCTCTATTTTACCTGAGTTGCCCCCCCTCCAGTGTGTACTCCGAAAGAGTGTTTAGTGCAGCCGGGAACCTTGTCAGCGAAAGGCGTAGGAGGTTGCTTCCACAAAATGTGGAGAAGATGATGTTCATAAAATGAATTATCAACTCTTCCAGGGAGACCAGCCTCCAGAACGTACAGAGGGACCTGTGGTTGTGGATTCCAGCGGGGACGAATTAATACTCTGTGAGGATGAGGATATACACAACACTGAAGAGGGTGAGGAATCGGTGGATGAGGAGGATGAGGACGACATCTTGCCTCCGTAGAGCCAGTTTGTGCAGGGACACATTAATTGCCAGCTTGTTTTGTGGGGGCCCAAACGAACCAATCATTTCAGCCACAGTCGTGTGGCAGACCCTGGCGCTGAAATGTTTGGTTTGTTAAAGTGTGCATGTCCTGTTTATACAACATAAGGGTGGGTGGGAGGGCCCAAGGACAATTCCATCTTGCACCTCTTTTTTTTCTTTGCATTATGTATAGTTTGGGGCCTAGTTTTTCAAACTGCCATCCTGTCTGCCACTGCAGTGTCACTCCTAGATGGACCACGTGTTTGTGCCGCCCACTCGTATCTCTTAGCATAGTCATCCAGCTACCTCGGTGCAACCTTTTGGACATAAAAACACTATTGTGAGGTGTGAGGTGTTCAGAATAGACTGGAAATGAGTGGGAATTAAGGTTATTGAGGTTAATAATAGCATAGGAGCAGAAAAACCCACAAATTCTGTGATTTTAGCTGTTTGTATGCTTTTTTTAAAAAAAATACAGATCCAAAACACAAAACCCAGAACCCAAAACACGGAAGGGTGGTTTTGGCAAAACCAATCCAGATCCAAAACACGAAGAAAGATCCAGATCCAAAACCAAAACACAAAACACGAAAAGTGGCCGGTGCACACCCCTAATATATATATATACATTTTTTTTTAACACAAAACTTATCTGCCACACCACCGGTGCAAAGTCATTTTCAACCGAGGGGCTAAATGAGTACGGGGGGGCGCAGGCAGAAGTTTTGCCTAGGGTGCCTAGAAGTCTAGCACCGGCCCTGTGCACAAGATCTGCGTCTCTCATCCCCACGCATTACTTGTTCCCGCGATCTATCGTGCATCCTATACTATTCCAGTGCACCGTGACTGAGATTTTCAGATCTTGCTTGCAGCAGGCAAGATCTGAAGATGCGATGTACGACCAGCGGGTACGCGCATTGGCATCGTAATCATGAGTATAGACTTACGATTAGGAAATATTTTACACGATCTGTCGTCACGATGCGTCGGAATCGGGCTGATCGTGTAAAATATTTTCTAGTGTGTAAGGCTAGCACTAAAGTTTAAACCAGCCCTGACTACAGAGCAATACGCAAACACACAATAAATGGACCCACCGTGAATGTCTTTCTTGAAGATTGATATCCAGTAATTGATCTCCCACTTAAATCATAACATGTTATTAGCATGAAGCTGCAGGAAGCTGTTTTATTAATCATATGAAAAATTGTAAAGCTTTTTCTCATAGTCTATTACACTATTCATCATGTATCTGACAGCCTCCCACACACCTGTCCAATATGCCTATTTGGTGGTGAAGAAAGTTCAGCACTGTCACACACATGTAGTTCTGTTTCCCCCAGACAGTCATTTTCTATCAGTAAAGGAAATCACCAATCAGCCTATATTATATACATCAGCAAATGCCGTTTCATGTGCGGCATAACTTAGTCATTGCTATTACCATCACAGCATGAGAGGTCTCTGCGTGTCGGAAAAGCTGCAGTGTTTGTGGCTGGTCACATGCTGTGTGACTGCCCTGTGATGTTTATGCTGTTGCACGTTGTCGGATGGATATGAGCAGGCAGCAGTGGGCGTCCCTATGTTCGGCGATGCTTTGGAAGGCATTGGCATCTTTTAGCTACTGCGAGAGAATCCAGTTGCGATTACATTAGCGTAAATCTAGCCTGATTCAGAGTTGGGAATAGAGAGAGATATCTCTCTCAAATGATCATCTTGGTGAAACCATGTTGCACTGCAGGTGGGGCAGATTTCAAATGTGCAGAGAGATTTAGATTTGGGAGGGAGGTGTCCAAACTGACATCTAAATTGTAGAGTAATAATGAAGCTGTGCAGTAGTTGTGGGCTACATGTAAAAGCAGCCAGTATTTACCCTACATACAATTTTTTTTTTATGTATTACACCCCTTGCCTTGCAACATGGTTTGTCCAGGTACACAGTTAAGTGCTATCTCTCTCTCTATTCCCAACTCTGAATCAAGCCCATAATCCGTATCTAATAGAACAATATATAAAAGGTGGGTGTGTGGACTAATAATTTATTGGTAGGGTTAGGGTTAAATATTTAATACAGTAGGTGTGAAAGGTAATCATTTATTTGTGGGGTTAATTATTTGATGGTCATGCTATTCAATTCAATAATACATTTTTTTTTAGTTTAGTTGGAGGGTGGGGAGTGTAGAGTGCTCACACATTGCTAGGCTTTCCATATTTCATGTACCAAAGTTTGGTCTGATCTCGCAAGTTCCTATATCCAGAATCAGGAGCAGACATACTGTATAGCAAGTACAGATTTGCTGAGGTAATTGAGCCGAGTAATTTAGATCTTGCACTGCCTGGTGTCAGGACAGAAACCATCTAATGGGTGATCTCTTTTATCATGTGGATTGACCCCAGTGTAGTGTAGGTGCAATTGAAAGATTTAATTGCATTATAATAATATTATATATACTGTATATATATATATATATATATATATATATATATATATATTCCACCCAAGCCTAGAACTGTGGATAGCAAGTCCAATGGTTGGGTACCTTCCTAAAACAAGGTATATTCCATATATACCCGGATTAAGTCTCCTCACCATCGGGTGAGTAGAGTGCGCAGAAGGACGCCAGAACTGGGGCCGTTTCAGGCTCGCGACATCCGTCGATGCTGCGAAGCCAGAAGGGACCCTGTGACCGGCGCACACTGTGGGGACAGAAGCCTGCAGCAGCGGCGACCAGCGCTCACCAGCAATTAAGTCCGGACCAATGCCAGAAGAAGGACCGAAGGCTCAGGACACAGAAAACAGGTGAGGTCTCACTGGGACTATTACTTTCAAACTACAAATGACTCTTTCACTGAGACTTGATCTAGGGGATAGGGACGCCTACCCCTAGGCTGCTAGTCATCATTTAACCCTCTCCTGCCCAGTTACCCCCATTCCACATCCCATATTGCTCACCAACCACACATAAGGAATGCGCACACCACCTGCACTCCCTACCTAAGGGGGATATACCATACACATATATTAAAAAATTTTTACTGACCTACACCAACAAGGTCTATACAAAGATTAATATATTATATACAGAATATATATATATATATATATATAGATCTATATTTTTACTTATTTACGTATTCTTGATATAACAAATAAAACAGTTTTCTTTGACCAAAAACTTAGTTTTGGGCTATCTTTTCAGTGCAAAAACACCCACTATCACTATAGACCCAAAATTAAGAGCTACAGGAGCAGTCCTATTATGTATGTGACTACATACAAACCTTTATATATATGTATATATATATGCATAACAATGGATGTCACTCGGATAAAAGACCATATAACAAACTGTGGTAGATCAACATTTCAGGGCGCAAACCCCTTTATCGAGACACACAAACAAATAAACACATACCTTATAAAGACTCCATACAAAGTGCTCCCCGTTCACCAGTCCACGCTGCTGCTCCCGTCTGAGACCCAATGACGTCACGTGTGCGCCGTAGCGCTGGCGTCCCGGTCGTCTCCAGGGGGTGTGGTTAATCACCATGGTGACAAAGTCATCTAAAGAAAGACAATAACAATAAATAATCAAGATACTAAGCTGATACATAAAAACCGTAAAACTCAAAAACAGAAGGGGACAGAATTCCCAGGTCAGAAGTGTCTAAACCATACTGAGGAAGACAACTAACCGGACCTACTAATATATAAAGAAGCAGACAAAAAGACTCTGCTCTGAGTTATGTGTGGAAACATGCATGCTGGGACAAAGGAGAACAGATGGAATGCTAGGACTAATTAAAGAAAACTAGAAAAAGTAAGCATTTCATTAAGTCCATGAGGATTCACAGTCTGTAAAGTATGGATCCACCATGCTTCTCTTTGTAAAAGTAAGCGGTCCCTATTACCTCCTCTTTTATTGGGAGGAATCCAATCGATAATTTTATATCTAATTGTAGATAAAGAATGCTTGTTTGTGCGAAAATGTCTCGCAACTGGATGGTCCGACTGTTTGCCTTCCAAGGCTGCTCTAATGTTAGACCTATGAAGGGCCATCCTCTCTTTAAATTGGCAGATACAACCCCGATTTTTGCAAGAAATGGGCTGCAGTATTGAATAAATGCTCATTTGATTTAATTTTATTGGTTATTGAAGAGTCGGCTCGGGAACTCAAATGCATTAAGGAGAAAATCCTACAGTTTGAAAGTACACATTCAGAGAAATTAAAGAACGAGATTAATAACGAGCCTTATAAAAATCTCCAAAGCCAAATAGATAAATATAAAGCCGACTTAATACAATTTAAACAGGCTAAGCTCCAAACAGTAAACCGGGACTACACAGAATTCAGAGTGTACAGCTGGGCATTACCACAGGGAACAGAGACCAGATAGACAACGAGGACTTAATTCACGACATAAACAAGTTTTTTAGATACGGAGACCTCAAGTGGGGGAGCAACGTCGAGCGACACAGAATGTGCAGAGGTGTCCACCAACAAAGTCACCTTGAAACCTCCAACAGGTGTTTCCACCAGAGCCAGGACCGGGCTCATAGATGATCCCAGACACGTAGGAGCGGCCAATGTGCGAGGGAGAGGAAAAATAACTTACAAACGGAGGATTTAGTATTTAACTTATCCTCAAGGATTCTCTCTCAGGATGAATACAATGTTCTCAATAAGGGTCTATCTTTTGTCCCCACGAACCATCCAGATCTTTTTAAAATCAAAGTGGATCTTCATAAATTTAACCGTAGATTACGATTAAAGGAACATTTTGCCAACACTGAGGAATGGATAGATGAACATCTTCCGATTTATAAGAAATCAAACTTTGATCCTCCGTCACAGAATCAATCAATTAAATATTTGACCACACATATTGATCATAATCTGATGGAAAAAATTGGAGGATATATTCCTTCTTTTCACAATCTTTCCACTAAAGAAAAACAAGCCCTAAAGAATTTAGGCACTTATCAAGACATTGTAATTCGCCCAGCCGACAAAGGCAGGGGCATAGTAATTCAGGATCTCAGTAAATATAAGGATGGGGCATATCAGCACCTGTTGGACAAGAATACATTTTCCATACTCTCCAAGGACCCTACAGAGACCTTTAAAAAGGAATTGGACCAAATTCTGATGAATGCAGTATCAGAACATATCATCCCTCAAAAAATTTGTGATGCCATGTCCACAGATTGGCCCATTATCCCTGTATTTTATACCATCCCCAAAATGCAAAAGAATGCACAAGTACCACCAGGCAGGCCCATTATAGCAGCTAGAGACTCTCTCAATTATACAGTGGCGCAATATCTTGACCATTTTTAACAGCCCATCGTTCAGGCTCAAGACACCTTTTGTTATGTTCTGGGTTGTTTGTGGACCCGGGGTGGTAGCAGGAGTGATCACAGAAGCGGATTTGAATAAAAAACTAGGTTTTTTAATAAGTGCTTGAGAAGACATAAAATATGACAGTAAATAAAAGTCCAGGAATATATAAATGTGCACAAGAGTTCTGTGGTGGGAGTAATGGGTTAATGTCCAAGTAGAAACAATTAGATCTGTCCAGGTGTGCAGGTAGTGAGACTGAAAATAATCAACCAGGTATGCAGGTAGTGATGCAGGAAAATAATAGCCAGGTGTGCAGGTAGTGAACTAAGGCAATGAGCAGGATGTCAGCAGACTCAGGCACTCAGGTATGGGCAAGGGTGATGGAGGAAGCGGGGTAGTCCAGCGGAAGCTAGGAGCTGACAGGCAGACTGGCAGACAGCGAATTCACAGGAACAGGATAAGCACAGAGAACTCCCTCTCAGCTAGGCTGAGATACACGTTGCACTGGCAAAGAAGGAAGGCACTGACCCTTCCTAAATACCCCATGCCGTGCTGTTACTGGCCGGAGGGAACATGTGACTCACCAGGATTGGCCAGCCGCATCACATGGCCAGAAGGCAAGATGGCGGCGCCCATGCCAAACAGAACGGAGACGCCGCCAGGCTTTACCAGCGCAGAGTGACAACAGGCCCGCACAACAACGCGCGCAGCCAAAGCCCCCCGCCAGACACCATCTCCGCCACCAGACAGCCCGTGCCACAATGACCTCACAGGTAACACCCGCCTAGCGCCATGCTGAAATATCCTGGCCGTGACAGTACCCCCCCCTTTTGGGGTGGCCTCAGGACACTCACCAGGCTTCTCCGGATGGGCAGAATGGAATCTCCTGATGAGCGTGGGAGCGTGGACATCACAAGCATCGGTCCAGCAACGTTCCTCTGGACTGTAACCTTTCCAGTCCAGCAAATACTGTAGATGACTTCTGCGCAGATGAGAGTCCAAGACCTGGGCGACTTCAAACTCAACTCCTCTCTCCGTCTGGACTCGAGGAGAAGCAGGTAGAGCATTATGGAACTTATTCAGGACCAGGGGCTTTAATAAGGAAACATGGAAGGAATTAGGAATTTTTAGGTATGGGGTAACTGTAAACGGTAAGCCATTGGATTAATGACTTCTGTTATGGTGAAGGGACCGATGAAGCATATTGCAAATTTCATTGAAGGAACTCTTACACGAAGGTTCCGGGTAGACAACCAGACCTGGTTTCCTACTTGCATGCGTGGAACTATTCTACGCTTCTTATCGGCCTGGGTCTTATAGCGAGAGGATGCCTTCAACAAATCAGACCGTACTTGAGTCCAGATGGCAGCAAAATTCCGCACCAGGGGCCTGATTCAGACCCACTAGCGAGCGGCTGTCCGCTCGCAAGTGGGTCGATGGTGTGCACTGCGTCGTGCGCATGCGTGAGACGCGACGAGCAAAGGACTTTCCTTCGCTCATTGTGTCTGATCAAAGGGGGCGTTGATTGACAGCACGCCCCCTTTGGTGGGCGTGCCTGCCAGACGGAGGCGTTCCCAAGGGAACGCCTACCGTCAGAAGCCGGCCCCACTGACATCACTAGTTATGTCAGTGGGAGTGATTTTTCTCTGATAGAGCCAAAATCACTCCTGGCCTTGCGGTTGAAAAACTCAACCGCAGGCTTCTGTTCGCACTGGCGATGGTCGCGATGGTCAAGACCATCGCGACCATCATCATGCACGCTCGTATAGGCTGTGGGTGGTGACAGGAGGATGCTCCATAGTTATGGAGGTGGGCCCTGATTCAGAGCGAGCGCTCTGGTCAGAGCGTCCGGCTCTGAATCAGGGCCCATGTCCTCTATGGCCGGAACATCAAAAACAGGCAGGCTTCGGAATTCGGGAACACAAGGATGAAGGCCATAAACAACCTGAAATGGTGTTTGGTTAGTTGACGAGTGGTAGGAAGCATTGTGTGCAAACTCGGCCCACGGCAGCAAGGCAGCCCAATTGTCCTGGGAAGATGACATCAAAATTCTTAAGAAAAGTCTCTAGATCTTGATTAACTCTCTCAGTGGAGCCGTTGCTTTGCGGATGGTAGGCCGTGGAAAAGTTTAACTTCACTTGAAGAACAGAACACAAAGCCCTCCAGAATTTTGCAGTAAACTGCACACCACGGTCAGTGACAATTTCAGCAGGAAGGCCATGTAGACGAAATATGTGTTGGACAAACAACTGTGCCAGGTCAGGGGCAGAAGGTAACTTCTTCAACGGTATATAGTGGACCATCTTGGAGAATCGGTCTATTACAACCCAGATAGTGTTGAAGCCTTGAGAGACTGGCAGGTCTGTGATGAAATCCATGGAGAGATGCGTCCATGGACATGATGGAGTAGGTAGTGGAAGCAATTCCCCAGCTGGAGCTTGTCATGATAATTTATGCTGGGCACAGGAGGAGCAGGAAGAGATGAACTCCATTATATCTGCCTTCATAGAAGGCCACCAATAGTGTCTTTTCAGGAACTCCAAGGTCTTCCGAGTGCCTGAGTGCCCTGCGAAGCGAGAGGAATGTGCCCAAGTGAGAAGCCACTTCCTTAATTCCGGGGCCACAAATGATTTTCCTGTACGAGGCTGAAGCTGTAATGCGGCAAAGACTCTTGATTCCAAGACAGGGGTATTGCTTTGATTTTCAGATTGATCATCACAGAGGAGAGATCTCGATAGGGCATAAGCCTTCTGATTAAGTGCTCCAGACCGGAAAGTCATAGTGAACTGAAACCTGGCAAAGAATATTGCCCAGCGGGCTAAACGAGGACTCACACATTGAAGGTTTTTGAGAAATAGGAGATTTCTATGGTCCGTAAATACAGTAAATGCGAACTTAGCACCTTCTAGTAAATATCTCCATTCCTTCATCGCCAACTTAACAGCTAGTAGCTCTTGCTCACCTATGGCGTAGTTCCTTTCGGCAGGTGAGAATTTTTTAGAAAAGAACCCACAAGGATGGACTCGGTTGTCCTCATAACGTTGAGACAAGACTGCTCCCACGGCTTCAGATGATGCGTCTACTTCCAACAAAAAAGGCCTGTCCAGATCTGGTTGTCGAAGAACTGGTGCTGTGATAAAGGCCTATTTTAGAAGATGAAAGGCAGACTCTGCCTCAGGTGACCATTGGGAAGGATTAGCACCTTTGCGGGTCAAGGCTGTAATGGGAGCCAGCAATGTAGAAAATTCCTTGATGAAGCGTCTATAATAATTGGCGAAGCCCAACAATCTCTGGATGGCTTTCAGTGTCTGAGGTCGGGTCCAATCCAGAATTGCTTGTACCTTCTTGGGGTCCATTTCCAAACTGGAGCCATAAATAACGTAGCCGAGAAAAGGTACACTGGGCACACCAAAGATACACTTCTCCAGTTTGCAATAAAGGTGGTTTTCTCTCAAACGGGTCAGAACTTCTTTAACATGTTCTTGATGTTTAGCCACGGAGGGTGAAAAAATCAGTATGTCATCCAGATAGACAACAACTGAAACATATAACAGATCCCGGAAAATCTCATTAACGAATATCTGAAAGACAGCGGGGGCTTTGCACAATCCAAAAGGCATTACTAAATATTCGAAATGTCCATCTCTGGTATTAAAAGCGGTCTTCCATTCATCGCCAGCTCGGATACGAATGAGGTTGTAAGCCCCTCTCAGATCTAATTTAGAAAAAATGACAGAGCCCTTGACCTTATCAAACAACTCAGTAATCAGGGGAAGAGGGTATCGATTCTTTACAGTAATGTCATTAAGGCCTCGATAATCGATACATGGTCTTAGACCACCGTCCTTCTTGCCAACAAAGAAAAACTCAGCTCCGGCAGGTGAGGTAGAGGGGCGAATGAACCCCTTTGCCAGGTTGTCCCGGATGTACTCGGTCATGGCTTGAGTCTCAGGCAAGGACAGTGGATAGGTACGACCATGAGGTGGTGTCTTATCAGGTATCAATTGGACAGTCCCATTCCCTATGAGGAGGTAAGGTATTTGCTTGCTGCTCAGAGAACACGTCGGCGAACATCTGATATTCCTTGGGAATGGCAGAAGAAACTAATGGAACTGTCTTTCTTACAGGTGGAATTTTTGGAAGACAGAATTTCTGACAGTCCATTCCCCATGACAGAATCTGCATAGAACTCCAATCAATCCTGGGATTATGTTGACGCAACCAGGGTAGACCAAGAACAATTTCTTGAGAGGCCTCTGATATCACCAGAAATTTTAAGGACTCAGAATGAAGTGCCCCAATTCGGACCAATACTGGTTGAGTCTCCTTGGTGACTATCCCGTTAGTTACAGGGCGTCTGTCTATAGAGGTCAGAGAGATGGCATGATTGAAAGACGAACAGGGAATCTGAAATTTAGCTATGAAACTAGACGTTATGAAATTTCCGGCTGCTCCCGAGTCAAGTAGAGCAGTAGCAAAGACAGGTTTGGGTTTAAGATCCAACGCTAGGGTAATCGTGAAATCTTTAATTTTTGGAGACGGGCTCATAACTCCTGACTTGATGTCTCCAAGGTCAGTTAGGATTTGGCATTTCCCGGTTTACGGGAGCAGGAGATCAGCAGGTGTCCGTTCTCACCGCAGTACAGACGGAGGTTTTTTTGCATTCTTCTCTGACGTTCTTCTTTGGAGAGGTGTGTATGATTCACCTGCATAGGCTCCTCTTCAATAGGAGAAGGAATGGGATGGGTAGAAATGGAGGGGGCAAATGACCTTTGCAGGTCAGTTCTGTGTTTTTCAGCCTGACGTTCCCTGAAGCATAGGTCAACTTTGATACACAACGAAATCATGTCGTTCAGATTAGTGGGAAGCTCTTGAGTGACTAGATCATCCTTTAGTCGGTCTGACAACCCATGCCAGAAGGCCGAGGTGAGGGCTTCCTCATTCCATTTGAGTTCTGATGCTAAAATTTGAAATTGCATGGCATATTGACTGACAGGACGGACCCCTTGTCTCAGTGTCATGATGTTTGATGATGCTGATACAGTACGCCCAGGTTCATCGAAAATCCTCCTGAAAGATGACACAAAGCCTGCGTAATTATCCAGCAACGGATCTGAGCGCTCCCAGAGTGGGGAAGCTCATTCTAAGGCCTGGCCGGATAACAGAGAGACTATATAAGCCACTTTAGTTCTTGCAGTTAGAAAGTTGTCAGGCTGCAGGGTAAAATGTATGTCACACTGATTTAGGAATCCTCAGCAGAGTTTAGGGTTGCCGTCAAATTTACTTGGTAAAGGAAGATGTAAGCTGGGAGATGATCTGCCCCCTGTATTCCTAGACGCTGATGCGGATGTAGATGCTGGTACTACAGGGGTAGAAAAGGAAGTTTGCAAACTATCCTGTCGCTTGGACATCTCTTGCAGAAATTGAGCCATCTGATGCTGCATGTTTTCCAGATTTTCTAAATGACCAGAAATGCACCTGAACAAATCCACTCCTGACTCCTGATCTGTGGCCGGCTCCATGGGGCCAGTGCAAACTGTTATGTTCTGGGTTGTTTGTGGACCCGGGGTGGTAGCAGGAGCGATCACAGAAGCGGATTTGAATGAAAACTAGGTTAGTTAATAAGTGCTTGAGAAGACATAAAATATGGCAGTAAATAAAAGTCCAGGAATATATAAATGTGCACAAGAGTTTTGTGGTGGGAGTAATGGGTTAATTTTCAAGTAGAAACAATTAGAGCTGTCCAGGTGTGCAGGTAGTGAGACTGAAAATAATCAACCAGGTATGCAGGTAGTGATGCAGGAAAATAATAGCCAGGTATACAGGTAGTGAACTAAGGCAATGAGCAGGATGTCAGCAGACTCAGGCACTCAGGTATGGGCAAGGGTGATGGAGGAAGCGGGGTAGTCCAGCGGAAGCTAGGAGCTGACAGGCAGACTGGCAGACAGCGAATTCACTGGAACAGGATAAGCACAGAGAACTCCCTCTCAGCTAGGCTGAGATACACGTTGCACTGGCAAAGAAGGAAGACACTGACCCTTCCTAAATACCCCATGCCGTGCTGTTACTGGCCGGAGGGAACATGTGACTCACCAGGATTGGCCAGCCGCATCACATGGCCAGAAGGCAAGATGGCGGCGCCCATGCCAAACAGAACAGAGACGCCGCCAGGCCTTACCAGCGCAGAGTGACAACAGGCCCGCACAACAACGCGCGCAGCCAGAGCCCCCCGCCAGACACCAGCTCCGCCACCAGACAGCCCGCGCCACAACGACCTCACAGGTAACACCCGCCTAGCGCCATTCTGAAATACCCTGGCCGTGACACCTTTTTAAAGGACACTACAAGCCTCTTCCTGAAATTAATGGAGCTATCACCCATCCCAGCAGGCACGTTATTATGTACTATTGACGTTGTCAATTTATATACCTGTATTGCACATTTGCGAGGCTTGGAGACAATGCGATCTATATTAACAGACAATGTCCTCTATAAAGGTCCAGATTTGGATTTTTTTATGAGTTTGTTAGAAATTACTTTAACAAGGAAGTATTTTCTGTTTGACTCTAAAATATACCTTCAACGGACTGGATGTGCTATGGGGTCCTGTGTGGCCCCTAGCTTTGCTAATATCTTCCTGTCTAAAGTGGAAAAAGAACTTTTCTTTTCCAAAAAGTCCATCTCTGACCACATACAGTGGTATTGCCGTTATATTGATGATATCTTTATATTGTGGACAGGGGATGAAGATAGCTTCCAGGAAGCAATGGAGGACATTAAATAAAAAGGCACTGCTATTAAATTTACTTGGCAAGTCAGTACATCCAAAATACATTATCTGGATGTGGAAGTTTCAGTCAATCAGAGGTTGGAGTTACATACTACCTTGTACACTAAACCGACAGATCGCAATACTTTATTGCACAGCAATAGTTATCATCCCAATTCCACCAAGTATGAACTTCCTCTTTCACAATTTTTATGGATCAAAAGGATCTGCAGTGACAATCAAGATGCAGAAACCAAAATGGATTTAATGCTCAACAAATTCCTCATTAGGGGATACTCTCCTAAAGAGTTCAAAAAAAGCTAAAGAAAAAGCACTTAGTCTATCACGTCGGGAAGCATTGACAAGAAGCAATAAGAAGAATACGGCCCCTAATAAAATCATCTGGACACAGGACTATACTCTGGTCGGTCAATCAATTATACATTTAGCTAAAAAAGCTTGGCCGGTCATTACATCGGATCATCAACTGCCCGAATTTAAAGAAAGTTCCTTTTTACCCTCCTTTAAGAGGGGGAGAAATATTAGCGATATAGTTGTTCATAACGATATATCAGGAATGAGTAGCAGTCCTTTGGAACATTTCCTTACACGCAAAGCAGGCAATTTCAAATGTACGGGCTGTGTCACATGCAGTTTTCTTGAGATAGGCAATACTTTTGTTCACCCCCATTACGTGTAAAACTTTTAAGATCAGATATTCCCTGACCTGTTCAAGTAAATTTGTTGTGTATTATATTAGGTGCCCCTGTGGTCTCCTCTATATCGGAAAAACTTCACGACAATTTAAAGAGAGGATGGCCCTTCATAGGTCTAATATTAGAGCAGCCTTGGAAGGCAAACAGTCGGACCATCCAGTTGCGAGACATTTTCGCACAAACAAGCATTCTTTATCTACAATTAGATATAAAATGATCGATTGGATTCCTCCCAATAAAAGAGGAGTTAATAGGGACCGCTTACTTTTACAAAGAGAAGCATGGTGGATCCATACTTTACAGACTGTGAATCCTCATGGACTTAATGAAATGCTTACTTTTTCTAGTTTTCTTTAATTAGTCCTAGCATTCCATCTGTTCTCCTTTGTCCCAGCATGCATGTTTCCACACATAACTCAGAGCAGAGTCTTTTTGTCTGCTTCTTTATATATTAGTAGGTCCGGTTAGTTGTCTTCCTCAGTATGGTTTAGACACTTCTGACCTGGGAATTCTGTCCCCTTCTGTTTTTACGTTTTACGGGTTTTTATGTATCAGCTTAGTATCTTGATTATTTATTGTTATTGTCTTTCTTTAGTTGACTTTGTCACCATGGTGATTAACCACGCCCCCAGGAGACGACCGGGACACCAGCGCTACGGCGCACACGTGACGTCATCGGGTCTCAGATGGGAGCAGCAGCGTGGACTGGTGAACGGGGAGCACTTTGTATGGAGTCTTTATAAGGTATGTGTTTATTTGTTTGTGTGTCTCCATAAAGGGGTTTGCGCCCTGAAACGTTGATCTACTACAGTTTGTTATATGGTCTTTTATCCGAGTGACATCCATTGTTATGCATATACGATACCTGGGTATTCTGGATGTGCACTGGGACTGCTGTCATATTGAAGTCAGCCTAGTGCCGGACATTGTGCTTGTTCTATATATATTTTTATATATATATACATATACACACACACACTTTGTGAATTCTTCAGAATTTTCTATATTTCTGCTGAAATTTGTCCTAAAACTACCTCAGTTTTTCACACTAGTCCTAAAGGTAGATAAAGAGAACCAAATGAAACAAATGTGACAAAAAATTAGACATGGTAATTTTTTTTTTTAGGAAAATGATCCAATATCACATATCTGAGTAGCAAAAGTATGTGAACATTTAGGCTTAGCACGTATTTTGAAGGTGAAATTAGTCAGGTATTTTCAATCTATGGGATGACAATCAGGTGTGAGTGGACAATCTGTCTTTTTAAAAGAACAGGGATCTATCAAAGTCTGATGTTTACAACACATGTTTGTGGAAGTGTGTCATGCCACGAACAAAGGAGATTTCTGAGGACCTCAGAAGAAGAGTTGTTGATGCTCATTAGGCAGAAAAAGGTTACAAAACCATCTCTAAAGAGTTTGGACTCCACCAATCAACAGTCAGACAGAATGTGTACAAAGAGGAAATTCCAGACCATTATTACCGTCCTCAGGAGGGGGTCGACCAACAAAGATCACGCCATGAGCAAGGTCACAAAGGAATCCAAGGTAACCTCCAAGCAACAGACGTCCTTTCTCACATTAGCTAATGTTCATGAGTCTACCAGCAGAAGGACACTGAACAACAATGAACAACAATGATGTGCATGGCAGGATTGCAAGGAGAATGCCACTGCTCTCCAAAAAGAACATTGCTGCCGGTCTGCAGTTGGCTAAAGATCACCTGGACAAGCCAGAAGATTATTGGAACAATGTTTTGTGGACAAATGAGTCCAAAATAGAGCTTGTTGTTTTAAATGAGAAGCGTTATGTTTGGAGGAAGGAGAACACTGCATTCCAGCATAAAAACCTCATACCATCTGTGAAACACGGTATCAAGGTTTGAGCCTTTTTTGCTGCATCTGGCCCAGGACGACTTGCCATCATTGATGGGACAATTAATTCTGAATTATACCAGAATATTCTAAAGTAAAATGTCAGGACATCTGTCCATGAGCTGTATCTCAAGAGAACGTGGGTCATGCAGCAAGACAACGACCCAAAGCACACGTCATTCGACCAAAGAATTGTTAAAGAAGAATAAATTTTAAGTTTTGGAGTGGCCAAGTCAAAGTCCTGACCTTAATCCAATCGAAAATGTTGTGGAAGGACCTGAAGGGAGCAGTTAATGGGAGGAAACCCACCAACATAACACAGCTGAAGCTGTTTTGTACAGAGGAATGGGGTAAAAATTTCCCCAAGCCGAAGTTCAGGACTAATCAATTACTGGAAACATTTAGAAACAGTTATTGCTGCACAAGGGGGTCATACCAGATACTGAAAACAAAGGTGCACATACTTTTGACTCTCACAGATATGTGATATTTAATCATTTTCCTCAATTAAAAAATGCATGTCTAATTTTTTTTGTCTCATTTGTTTAATTTGGTTCTGTTAATCTACTTTTAGGACTTGGGTGAAAATCTGAGGTAGTGTTAGGCCAAATTTCAGCAGAAATATAGAACATTTGGAAAGGTTCCCAAATTTTCAAGCACCACTGTATTTACCTTTCCAGTAATTCGAGTTAAATTTTGAGGGGTTTCGTTGCTGTTTTTATTTTTTTCTAATTTTTTTTCCTAAGAGGACGTGGCAACATCTCCCATGATTAGGCTCTCTACGGGTCTGGCTAAGTATTCCCAGTGCTCCAGCAGGCTCTGCGGCCCAAACAGGAAAACATGTTTTTGGATCGGGGTGCAGGTCAGACTTCTACGTATATTAGTCTCCTTCTCCCAGAGTCTACAGGTTGGTGTTGACATGTGGCTCCAACAAACCTGCTCTTCTCAGAGGCTCCCTCTTTTGGGGGACCTGCAGATAGTTGTTTCATAGGATATCTTCATCTGATCTCCAGGAAAACTGACCATCCTTGCATTTGTGGTAATGCTGGAATCAAAAGACACTTGGGTTGCCCCGGCTAGTAATGACTGAAGACCCTCAAATAGTGGCCTCTGAACTCCAGGGGTCAGAGACCAAAGAAGAGCACAAAGAAGCTCTCATGCTTCCCAGAAAACTCTTTTGTTTGTTGGCTGATGTTTCTCTTGTTACCTGTAGATGGCAGTAAAGTAACACAGGATATACAAAACCACTGTGATAAGATAACATAAATGTGTACACTACTTCACAGTGTTTTTATATACTATCTTTATGTCTTTATGGGCAATATTTACTACAATTCGCATTTGTTATTCAGATTGTAGTGTGATATTACCGATTGAATTCTCATTGCGAATTCAGGCAATATCATAGGGATTTACTACAAATCCCTTGCAGGGACAGAGCTTGTGATAAAGCTCTGTCCCTGTGAATCCCCTCCGCACACTTATCATGGTATTTTTGCAAAATATACTGTGACAAGTGCCGACAAATGTGCCGACCGACCATTGCTAAGCCCCATCCTCCGCGATCGCGGACCCCCCGCGACCCCCCCTCCCTTAATTACACTTACCTGCAGTCATTGGTGCTCCGGTGATGTCGTCCATGGCTCCGGTCAGCTGACATCCCATATTGCACTGGGACTCGGTCAGGTGATGACCGGGCCCTAGTGCAGGCTGGGAGACCAGCTGAAAGAGGGAGGACATCACCCGGAGCCCCGATCACCGGTCCCTGGACTCAGGTAAGTTTTTGTTTTCTATTTTTTTTCTTTTTTTTAGCAGAGATCAGCGTATGGTCTGTTTAGACCACACAGCTGATCACTGGGGCAGGCTCCGGGCTCTGTCCTGCCCGTTAGAGCGGAGCAGGAGTCCGGTAATCGGGGGAGACCCTGGATAACGCCACCTCCAGGTGGCGTTATTATCACAGGGCTTTCCCCAGTATTTTTTCACAATTTATTTTTAGAAACTTTGGCCAGATCACATTTCCCATTACAATTATGGGAAATGTGATCTGCTTACTAAAAAATAAGTGATAATTAGGGCTTGGAGTAGAATTTTACGAATTATTCTCCAATTGTCCTGTAGTAACTTTAGGTGATACTAAAATAATGTGAAAAGGGTGTGAAAACACCCCTTTTCACTTTATTTTAGTAAAAATAATGTTAATAAATAGAGCCCTATAAAACTATATTTTTAATGGAAATATAGCAGGTTTCAGATACAGCTGAGAGACAAATGATGAGTGAATAATGTTTGTATGTAATACTAAATGGAAATACATAAAAATACATTTATCTTGTAAGTATATGGATGGGAACCACAATTGAAGGAGCACTGTAATAATAACATTCCAATATCCTCTCACTCATTTAAGATATAAATGATTCTAGACTGGCCATTATTTTAGCAAAGTTGTACTGTAAATGATTATAGACTGGCCATTATTATAGGAAAGTTGTACTGTAAATGATTCTAGACTGGCCATTATTATAGGAAAGTTGTACTGTAAATGATTCTAGACTGGCCATTATTATAGGAAAGTTGTACTGTAAATGATTCTAGACTGGCCATTATTATAGGAAAGTTGTACTGTAAATGATTCTAGACTGGCCATTATTATAGGAAAGTTGTACTGTAAATGATTCTAGACTGGCCATTATTATAGGAAAGTTGTACTGTAAATGATTCTAGACTGGCCATTATTATAGTAAACATGTAAAGATTTATATTAAGAAAGGTGAAGTGCTCAAGATATTAAAGTGACATTCTTCCTTTATCCACCTTTTCCATTTCTATATGAACCCAGAATGGCACAAATATAGGCACAGACTGATTTTATGGCTGCACTTTCAAATGCGGGATGTGTTCCATCTATACTTAAAGCTGACTTTTTGGGACTACTCTAGATAATCCTAAACTGCCCACATGACTCTGCACCCCTTTACCCACCACCATCACCACCACGTAACAAATGTACCCGCTGCATATCTACAGTAATGGTGTTGCTGATATTACCTGATAGACCAATTCACAATTCCATGTTTTGGTAAACACAATAGTGCAATTACTTTGTCAATACCAAACCTCAAGATTTTATGAAACCTGCAGCTTTCATTGAACATGCTAAAAAAAAATCCTAATTTTAATTAACCTATAACTGAGAAGTTCAGAGCTGGTCTATTCTAAATAGTCAGAATACATTATGAAAAACTTTTAAACAGCTGGTTTTCAGCTAACAGCATTGTCTTAACTCTAACCACAGACAGCATTGTCTGAATGCAGACGCTGGCAGCCTGCCATGGCTAGCTCCAGTCTCTGAATAACACAAGTGTGTGCTTCATGTGAAGGCTCGGTTGCTGATTGCTGCTGAATAACAAGGGCAGTGATAGCACTGTCCTGGATGGCCAGGTCATATGCTTTTTCTAGAATGACTTGCCCTGATATACATAATGTCATGGGCATATCTATATATATATAAAATCAGATGTCCTGACTGACTGACTGACTGACTGACTGACAAACTGACTAACTGATCAACCCCCAGCCCAAACCCCTGGACTTAGAAACATGAAAATTGGGGAGTATATTCCTTCTATAGTATATTCCTTCTAACGTAGGTGTCCACTAAGAAGGAATTTTTCGAAATTCGACTCCTAAGGAGTGAAAAGGGCTAAAATGTTTCTTCCCCTGTGCAATGTCTTGCCTAAAGGCACACATCCACTTACCGATTTCTCTGAGCAATTGAACGATAACAATATCGTTATCGTGCATGAATTGGCCACATTAATGTCGGAAACGACCGGCAATGCACGCTCCCGCTGGTCATTTCCGACATCAATCATCGGCCGAACATGCTGAACAACCCGACAATAACGTCAGGTTGAGCATGTTAGGGGATGATTGTTGTGCCTACAATGAACCACTGCTCGTTTAGTGTAGGCACAGCACAAACTGTCAAACGACTGCATGATTACAATGTCGTAATCGTGCAGTCGTTTCTATGGGGTCTGTTTACTAAGCAATGTTAGGAGAAGTGAAAAGTGAAGAGTGAAAAGTGATAAGGTGCCAGCCAATCAACTGCCATCTCACAGGCTGTGAGATGGCAGTCTCACAGGCTGTGTTTGAAAAATGACAGGTGGGAGCTGATTGGCTGGCACCTTATCACTTTTCACTCTTCACTTTTCAATTCTCCTAACACTTAGTAAATAGACCCCATGTCTGCTAGTGGATGTGCCCCTTAACTGTCTGAGCGTGGCTGCAGCACAGGTCATATTCAAACACCAACTGTCACCCCAAGTGCTGCCAAACATCACTGGCAGTTGGTGTGGCTCCCCTATTTCAATAGTAAGGGAAGGAAATGTGTTACTACAGAAGTGAGAGAGGAAAATGTGTTACACAGGTGAGGGAGAGGAATGTGTTGCAATAAGGGTGAGCAGGGGTAATGTGTCACTACAGAGGTGAGGGAGGGGAATGTGTTACTACAGTGGTGTTGGAGAAGAAAAGTTACTACAGGTGTGAGTGAAGGTAATGAGTTACTACAGGTGTGAGGGAGGGATTGTATTCTACACAGGTAAGGGAGGGGAATGTTGAATGTGTTACAACATGGGCAAGGGAGAGAAAGGTGTTACTACAGAGGTGAGTGAGTGTAATGTGTTATTACGCAGGAGAGGGAAGGTAATGTTTTACTATAGCAGTGATGCAATACTAGAGAGGGAAAAGATTAATGTGTTATTGGAGTGGTGAGATGGAAATTAAAACAGTAAATGTCTAAGGTCTACCAGGGTGAATACAGATACATTTGCTAGACTATAATAAGATGAGCGATTCGGTTTTGCTGAAAGCGAGCACACACAAACTTTAGTGTTCTGATTAAAACTCAGTCCCAGCTCAGATCACTTTTGGGTTCCAAGTAGAACCGAGTCCCATCTCTGGTCTCTTTGCTAAGTTCGGAACTCTGATCTAAAAAATGGATTTTGCCTATTATGGATTGCAATTAAGTCCCTCCCTCATGATTTCAGGTGCTGTGAGGTGATCAAAATTGACTGGAAATGAATGTTATTGATCTTAATAATAGTAGAGGAACAAAAACAGGTCCAAGTGACATGATTTTAGCTGTTTTTAACAATTGTTAAATAATCTCCAAAACTAAAACCGAATCCGAATTAAAACAATTGAGGGTGGTTTTTGCAAAACCAAAAATCTTTGAAGGTGGTTTTTGCTATATAAAAACTAGGGGTGAGCGGGTTCAGATTTCTGAAATCCGAACCCCCCCGAGCCCCCCCGATCCGAGTCCGATCCGAGTCAGGCTCGACTTTTCCCGCCTGACTCGGATCTGAAATCGAGGCAAAACGGCATCATCCCACCTTCCGAGTCTCGCGGGTTTTGGATCCTATATAAGGTACCTGCGTCGGCGCCATTTTCTCACTGTGGACAGTGAAGAGGGAGGGTGGGAGTTAGGGCTGGCTGGGCTTTGTAGTGTAGTGTAGTGCAGAGTAGTGTTGTGCTGTGCTGTGCTGCGCTGTGCTGCTGTTGTCCACTACTTCAAAGTCCATAGGGGCTGGCTGTGTTGTGCTGTGCTGCTGTTGTTAATAGGGGCTGTGTCCACTACTTCAAAGTCCATAGGGGCTGGCGGGACTGTGTTGTGCAGTCAGTTCTCCATAGGGGCTGTGTCCACTCCAAAGTCCTGTGCAGTGTCCCAGTCCTAAAGGGGTGCTGTAGTGTTGTCCAGGGGGTGCTCTGTCCATCAGGGGTGCTCCCCCCAAGTGCTAAAAAAATAATATTTTTTGTGAGTTTGTGAATTGTGTGCGCAGTAGCCGCACGTGCATCAACAAAGTAGTGCCAAGCGTGCGCCTGTGTCATAAGTAAAGGGCCGGCTGGCTTGACCGTTAAAGGGTGCTGTAACCCCCAAAGTACACTCCAGTCCAAACCCCAAAAAAAATTATTTTCTGTGTTTGTGAATTGTGTGCGCAGTAGCCGCACGTGCATCAACAAAGTAGTGCCAAGCGTGCGCCTGTGTCATAAGTAAAGGGCCGGCTGGCTTGACCGTTAAAGGGTGCTGTAACCCCCAAAGTACACTCCAGTCCAAACCAAAAAAAAAATTATTTTCTGTGTTTGTGAATTGTGTGCGCAGTAGCCGCACGTGCATCAACAAAGTAGTGCGCCTGTGTCATAAGTAAAGGGCCGGCTGGCTTGACCGTTAAAGGGTGCTGTAACCCCCAAAGTACACTCCAGTCCAAACCAAAAAAAAAAATATTTTCTGTGTTTGTGAATTGTGTGCGCAGTAGCCGCACGTGCATCAACAAAGTAGTGCCAAGCGTGCGCCTGTGTCATAAGTAAAGGGCCGGCTGGCTTGACCGTTAAAGGGTGCTGTAACCCCCAAAGTACACTCCAGTCCAAACCAAAAAAATATATATTTTCTGTGTTTGTGAATTGTGTGCGCAGTAGCCGCACGTGCATCAACAAAGTAGTGCCAAGCGTGCGCCTGTGTCATAAGTAAAGGGCTGGCTGGCTTGACCGTTAAAGGGTGCTGTAACCCCCAAAGTACACTCCAGTCCAAACCAAAAAAAAAATTATTTTCTGTGTTTGTGAATTGTGTGCACTGTGGCTGCACGTGCATCAACAAAGGAGCAGCGCCAAGCGTGCGCCTGTGTCCCATAAGTAAAGAGCCGGCTGGCTCATTTCTTAAAGGGTGGTGTAACCCACAAAGTGCATTACTCTCCAGCAAAAATAAAAAAATATTTTCTGTGTTTGTGTGCGCTTTAGCCGCACGTATATATCAATATAACATAAATGGAGGACCAAACTTTCTCCGATAAAAATAAAATAGGGAAAGATCAAGAACCACTTCCTCCTAGTGCTGTTGCTGCTGCTGGGAGTTGTTCATCATCCCAGAGAGGAAGTAGGAACACCACCACTTTTACTAAACAATTGACCCTCCAACAGTCCCTAGCGATGAGGATGAAGTACGACAGCAGTCATCCTGAAGCAAAACGTATAACTGAGGCCTTGACTGCTATGTTGGTGTTAGACGTGGGTCCGGTATCCGCCATTAGTGCAGAGGGATTTAGACAATTGATGGAGGTAGTGTGTCCCCGGTTCCAAATCCCGTCTAGATTCCACCTGCATCCTCAAAGCAGCAGCGACAAGCGTGCGTCTGTCTGTTAAAGGGTGGTGTATCCCTCAAAGTGCGCTCCACAAACAATAAAAATATTCTTTTTTTTTTTCTGTCTTTGTGAAATGTGTGGGCTGTAGCCGCACCTGCATCCTTAAAGCAGCAGCGACAAGCGTGCGTCTGTCTGTTAAAGGATTACATCGGTGACAGCATCCAAGTAGGCATGTTAGACAGTCCGTACCTGTACTGGCTGGAAAAAGAAGCAATTTGGAGGCCCCTGTACAAACTGGCTCTATTTTACCTGAGTTGCCCCCCCCTCCAGTGTGTACTCCGAAAGAGTGTTTAGTGCAGCCAGGAACCTTGTCAGCAAAAGGCGTAGGAGGTTGCTTCCACAAAATGTGGAGAAGATGATGTTCATAAAATGAATTATCAACTCTTCCAGGGAGACCAGCCTCCAGAACGTACAGAGGGACCTGTGGTTGTGGATTCCAGCGGGGACGAATTAATACTCTGTGAGGATGAGGATGTACACAACACTGAAGAGGGTGAGGAATCGGAGGATGAGGACGACATCTTGCCTCCGTAGAGCCAGTTTGTGCATGGACAGATTAATTGCCAGCTTGTTTTGTGGGGGCCCAAACGAACCAATCATTTCAGCCACAGTCGTGTGGCAGACCCTGGCGCTGAAATGTTTGGTTTGTTAAAGTGTGCATGTCCTGTTTATACAACATAAGGGTGGGTGGGAGGACAATTCCATCTTGCACCTCTTTTTTTTCTTTGAATTATGTACTGTTTGGGGCCTAGTTTTTCAAACTGCCATCCTGTCTGCCACTGCAGTGTCACTCCTAGATGGACCACGTGTTTGTGCCGCCCACTCGTATCTCTTAGCATAGTCATCCAGCTACCTCGGTGCAACCTTTTGGATATAAAAACACTATTGTGAGGTGTGAGGTGTTCAGAATAGACTGGAAATGAGTGGAAATTAAGGTTATTGAGGTTAATAATAGCATAGGAGCAGAAAAACACACAAATTCTGTGATTTTAGCTGTTTTTATGCTTTTTAAAAAAAATTACAGATCCAAAACACAAAACCCAGAACCCAAAACACGGAAGGGTGGTTTTGGCAAAACCAATCCAGATCCAAAACACGAAGAAAGATCCAGATCCAAAACCAAAACACAAAATACGAAAAGTGGCCGGTGCACACCCCTAATAAAAACCAAAACCAAAACATGGGGGTCCACACAAATCTCTACTTACAATGGTTGGTTGGAGCATTTTTCATTGAGTGCAGAAGAGGCAAATTCAGGATAGTAGTTGCCCATATTGAAAATATGTAATATATAAAATGTAATATTTATTATACTACAGTAAGGTTTATTTTAAGAATTGCATAAACCTTCCATACTCCATTTCAACAATTAATTGAGAGTAAATATAAAGAAACAAATATACGTGATGAGTTTTACTATTTCATTGGAAAGTATTTTTTCTTTTCGCTGTTGCAACATCCTGAAGCACCATTGTCACATGTTGACCACAGTGCAATCTACGTCATTAGAAGAAACAAAGCAGTTTCCAAGAAGGAGTATGATAACCGATGTCACAAGAAAAATAATTGTTTCAGTCATGAATTTCAACACGTAGAAACTGCACTACAGTGTACATGGGGGTGTGGCCAGCCCACCTCTTGGTTATTACATGTAATTGGAATGTTTTTATCAGAAGCCAATTACCCCACTAGTATGTATGTATGAAATATGGAAGGATACCCATGCAAATACAGGGAAACCATACAAACTTTGCACAGATAGAAATGGAACCCATGTCCCCAGAGCTGCGAGGCAGCAATGCCAACTATTGTGCCACCTTGCTGCCTTCAGGACATATTTTATATTTAAACATTCACAAAGTATAATTAAATATTAATTTGATGGAATTCAGGTTTAATGGACCCTGATTGCCATATTTATAGGTAATATATTCCTGTAGTTATTTTCCTGCATTTGGTACATAGAATAATGGCTTTCAAGCTCGGGCAGGTGTCCTTGTTTCTTTGTTTAAAAAAAAACAAGTCCTGCAGAGGTTATTAAATGTGGACCAGTAACAATCTCATACTTCCCAAATGTCCTTATTTAGATGAGACAGTTTTTTTTTTCTTGCGGGCAAAATTTTAATTCAGTTGCCTGTGTAAAAATCAGGTGGGGTAATTTCTACAGAAATTAACAATGCTTTTTTTTCTTGCAGATTCAGAACAAGTCCAATTTTTCCTAAATTCATTATTTTAAAGGACAAATTGTTGAGATTTGCTTCAGAACCCATATTGCCACCCTTTCTTCCTAATAACTAATTAAGCAATGGAAGTTTCCAGTAAGCTTAATAAGTCCAATAATTACATGTCATTATTGGTTATTAAAATCATTAATGGTGTCAAATTACCACAAAAACTATTTTTTTGTTAATTTATGCATCCCAAATTTAATTAAAGCATTTATTGAAATGAAAAATGATTGCTTTATCCTTTTTTAACTTAACTTTTAAAGTGGCCTAAAATACCCCAAATTCACATTTTTTTTTTTTTTTTAATTTTATTCATTTGTGATAAAGTGAAAAATTTGTTTTTTTAAATATTTTTTTTAATTTTAAGAAAAATGTACAAATCAGCCATACAAATCATTTTTAAAAAACTATATTATTATTTTTTTGGACAGGAATAACCATTATTACTGTTACCTTTTTTGATTTTCAGGGTACAGATTGTTCCACAATTTTTTTTTTTTTTAATTCCCACTGGGCTCCTCCTCCCCCCCTAATAAAATATAATAATGTGCGACCATTATTTTTCTATTAGATACCTTGGGAGTGCACAGTAATAGAAAATTGGTTGCAATACCCACATGAATTTTAGTAGGGAAAACCTTGCGGCCAATTGAATATTCCCCTTTGTGCTGGAAACATTCAAAAAACTATGGCAATCAGTGCAATGAAGGAAAATGTTTCTGAGGAATAATGCACTACCTTATTTTTTAAAACAATGTCATGATCTCCACAGGTGATGGCATTCAGAAAAGTGAAATTGCAGGTTGAGCGTACACACAGATTAACACAGGTAGCAAACTAGAATCAGTTACATTAAATCAAGGAATGTTCAATAAGCATGCCAAAGAACAGAACAGTGAAAATTTACGAGTTGGGTACGGGATCCCGGCAGTCAGAATATGGACAACAGAATCCTGACAGTCAGAATCCCTATTGCCTGGAAGTAAGTACCCTAACCCTTCTCTCCCGCAGCCTGATCCTAACCCTCCTCTCCCACAGCCTAACCCTTACCCTCCCCTTGCAGCCTAACTTTAACCCCTCTCTCCAGCCTAACCATAACCTCCCCTTAGTGCCTAACCCTTAACCTCCCCCTCCCCCTAACCCAATACTTACCATCAGGATGTCGGCGGTCGGTATTCTGGAGCCAGGATTCCAACTGCTGTCAGGCTTCCAGCGCCGGTATTTTGAGTGCTGGCATCCCAACCGCCGGAATGGTGATTACATCCCAAATTTACCACTATGAACGTGCATAACATAAACTGAAAATGTGGATACTGGGTGCTTGAAATCACTATGGGGGCGTGGGTAGCACCAGGTGCCACCATCCAAGGGGGTGACACCAAATAGTAGAGCTGCTCTGCTATTTTGGTGTCACCCCCTCATTAGTGTTACTGAACAGTGCTGCAGCACTGTGCCGTGAGAACTTGGGGGCTTCCCAGCACAAGTCTGTGGCACTCCCATAAGATACATACGCAACAGATTTTTTTGTATTCTATTTAGGCTACCCCCCAGTCACCACCCAGGGATGCCCATGGTTTTCCCTCACCATTTCTGATACCCTCGATCCCGTGGCAACATGTGTACGTACACGCAGTGTAATGCATGCATTGTAGGGGTTTCAGATTATTTAGAGTATGCGCAGTAACAATGAATTGCTCAACTACTGTATGTGAACATCGGCATTGCGTGCAATTAACGTGTGCACCTCTAATTCAGTCCCTATTACTTCAGCTACAAATGGTGAGGAGTACTAATAGCACAGTCAGTATGGTTGAGTTAATTTCTGTTTGGGAACAATAAAGTTCTGTTGGAACCAACAGGGAAAACCTGGTAGCTGCATAGTGACGTCAAAGTAGTGATGACCATCTGATAGAAACAATGATGAGCCTTCGTTGGTTTGTGTTTTGCAGATGCACAGTTGGCACCCGCGCATGCACAAAATACATTTGTGTTTCACCATCGGGCTCAGCCATCAATATCATACCATCGGTGGCTGGCCATCAATGGTGAAAACACTCCCATCAACCACTGACCATTGATGGTTACTAAACCATTGATGGTTGATGGCCAACCCTACATTAAAGACTTGTCCATGGTTCAAATAGGAATCAATGAGTGTAAAGCAAGTAACAAATAATGATAATATTATACTAATAATATTGGTACTGGAACAGTACAGGGGATAGGCAAGGAGTACGAATAATGTTGGTACAGCTAGGGTGGGGATTTGCAGCATTGTGCATAAGTTACTGGAGAACACATGACAGTGAAATCATGTATTACATTTAATTCATTATTGTACTGTCATATTTTCTCCAGTAACCAACAAGAAATCAATTACTTGCTGGCAGAAGTTGTCACTCTACATATTTGCCATTTATGAAGGTGTAAGAGTGTAGTAAAAAAAAAAGAGGATTCAGAGTCTAAAGTTTGGTGTACCGAAACCACACAAGATAGGGGCCCAAAAGTTTTGGCTAAGCAGAAACAGACCATAAACTTCAAACTCCAGAGACTGTAGTAAAGTCTAACATACATGATAAAATACAGTCCCAGATACATTATCTTACAGGAGACATAAGATACTAACAACCTCATTTATCAACGAGTTTATCACTCAAAACTAGTGATAAATATCACTTTTTATGATAAATGCTGCTCCAGCCAATCAGCTCCCAACTGTCATTTTTCTAACAGTTGACAGTTGGGAGCTGATTGGCTGGAGCACCATTTATCATAAAAAGTGATATTTATCACTAGTTTTGAGTGATAAACTCATTGATAAATGAGGCCCTAAGTGGCCAAGAAGTCAAACAGGAAAGATAGCTTGAGGTCTTGACAATCCTGCACTGTAGAGCAGCAAAAATCACAGAGAAAATAGCAGCTGCCATTTTCCTGGTGACTTGCACATGCGCAGTAGACAGGTCCCCGGGAATCAGGAGAGAATGCCATTTTCCCGGAGCCCCACTCATGTGCAGTAGATTCTGGCACCAGATACAGACTGCAGCATCTGCACAAAGGAGTGCTGCCTCCTAGTGGTTGCCAAACAGATCCTGACAAATATCTGGCATTGCATAACGGCCCTTCATTTTCTAAATGTAGCTTAAACCATGAATAATTTTTAACTGCTTACTATGATGTAGTGAATTTCACATTTTTATTTTTTGAGATAGAAAAGGCTTTCTTTTTGTAGCGTAGGGAAATATTTTTCAAGTGCATTCTATATAGACAAAATAGAAAACCAGTAAAAACAATAAACAGCCATTTTTGGGGGTACACACAAATATGAGACTCCCCAGGATATATGAAGAAATGTCCCGTTCCTGCATCTTAGTCACCAACTGCCACCAACGAGGGCACTGATGAATTAGTGGTGCTGGATTTCTGTTAGGAACTGAGAGTGTGTTTTAGGTCTGTAAATAAACGTGCATCATAAGATGAATTGTGACAGATGCATTCATAGTTATAACTTTTCATGGTCATTTCAGAAAGCGTAATGGTCAATTGCCGTTGGACCACAAGAACAATGGGTGCTGATATAATTGCTAGCATTAGAGTCAGATATAAGAGCAATAAAACGTCTTTAGTCCCCTGGTGTCATCACCAAGGCAGAGCCGTAACTAGACTTATTGGTGCCCTGTGCCAGAAAGAGCATTGGCCCATCCCCTATTTTTCAAATAGGGACATAACGCATCCAAGAAAGGGTCATAGCCTCAGGGAATATAAATGTATCTTACACAGTCACTAGCGGGGCTTAATTATGAAGATCTGTGAATTGATTGGGCTATTCTTAATCGCTGCGATTTGCGATGAGACAATTTTAAATACTGGAGCAATTTATCATTAACTGCATTTCTAGTTATGTCTCCACCTAGGTATAATGCTCTTTCTGGCACAGGGCACCAATAAGTCTAGTTACGGCTCTGCTTTGGTATATACTTAGATTTGTAGTTAGTTTGTAGTTGGTATTATTTTTGAAAAAAAAAAACATTAATACATCGGCTCCTAAAACTGTATTGTGTATTTGTCCTTTGATAAATATGTAGCTTTTAGTGTTTTATATCTGTTAGCCACCAATAAAGATGAGGAATTTGACAAACTATGTCTCCCCTTGAATGTCTGTAAAGGACTTTGCTCTTGCTGTGTTTCTACCTTCTGTCTTGTCATGTGTCCAAAGAGAACTGTGTGGGCTGTCTGTGGGTGGACATGGTCAGCTTCATCTTCCAAGAAGGACGCTGGCACAGTACCAGCTTGTTGTGACTTAAAACTTTTTGTGTTCTGTATAGTGATGATAAAATATTACGAAATGCAGTAGGGTAATCCTGAGCACCAAATCAGGCAGCAATTGGGGGTGGTTAAATGTAGATTAAAGAAAAATTATAAAATGTAACATTGGTAATGCGTTATCTTAAATGGGGGCATTTTACATTAGAAGTAGATCTTATTCTGATTGTTGTATCAAGTTACCCATATTTCCATGTCTTGTGTATAACATATATATATATATATGTATATATATATATATATATATATATATATATATATATATATATGAAAAACAATATGTGGATACGGCGTCAAAGTACACAGTGATTGATCTATCAGTATATGAGAGTAAATCAATCATCTAAATCAAATTGAGCAACCCTTGCCCTGAAACAATGGGCGTCAGCCTTAGGTCAATAAACGTGAGCTAATGGTGTTTGATTACCAAAGAATTTAAAAGAATAATGTGATTGACAAATAGGTGACCAGTTTGCTACAAAGTGCTAGTGCATATAATAATAACTATAAATAAGAATGTGGTGGTTTTCAAAAATATTTATAAAATGCAACAATGATAATATGTAGATATATATAATTTATTCTATAAGGATAAAGATAAAAAACAAACGCACATGATAAAAAATAGTAATACAATAATACATGATGTGGAAATAGAGGAATTGATTATATAAAATTGATAAAAATATATAAAGACAATTGATGGATAAAAGGAGGATATCAGCTTATCTGAGTAAAAAGGAGTCAAAGTTCATGTGCTAAGAGGCTGCTCCCTCCAACGCGTTCCATCCAGAGGCTTCTCCTTGAATACCTATATGCCTTTAATAGTAATCCCAGCCTCCTGTCTGTAGGGGATGTAGTTAATAGACCTGTGGAATACATGCTCGACAACTAAAGCCCAACGGGGGACTTAAGATAGGCGTCAAAATATGGACGCCTATCTTAATGCCGATGCCGGAATACAGAAGGACGCCAGACCGATCGAGGTTAGTCCGGGCGTTTTAGCACTTAGTCGCGGGGGGGTTAGATTTAGGGACTCCTGGGGGGGCTAGGGGTAGGAGGGTTAGGGTTAGGCACCAGGGGGCAGAGGTTAGTGTTAGGCACCTCCCTCCCGGAAGGGTTAGATTTAGGGTGCGGTAAGGGGGTGTTAGTGTTAGGCACCCCAGAGGGGAGGTTAGTGTTAGGCACTTCTAAAAGAGGGTTAGGTTTAGGGGGGAGAGGGGTAGGGATAGGGTACTTACCTGCCCTGTTGGGATCTTCTCCCTTCAGGCTGCCGGCGTCGGGATATGAACCGGCGGCTATTCAGCCACCGGGACTTCATACCCATTCTGTCTGTAAGGCTCCCATTTGTACCTTGTTTTCCCAGGACAGTTCCCTTTTTTTGCCTAAAATTCTCAATACTCATTTTTACATAATTTGCTTGATGAGTCCAAATGAACAAAAGTGATGCAGATATGTTCTAGGCACTGTTTTACCATTTTAACGATCAAAGCTGAATTATTATAGCAATTTGGTATTGTGACCTATTTTGTCCTGTATACCCAATCAGGAATGACTGAAGAGCTGCAGTTCTGTGTGCATTCTTTAACTGTTGGTCAATTGGACAAAATATATATTTTAGTGATTACCAAAGAAACTTTCAGTTAAGAAATACAGGTACTTGTTTGTGTGCATAAAGTAATTAATGCCAAGAACAAAAAAAAAAAGTACAGTCTCAGCAGAAGATGCACAGACACATTTTGCAGCGTCTGATAATTTTGGGATGAACACCTTGTGATGGTACTTCACACCCACAGAGAGGAATACACAGCCGGTCCTTGCTATGTGTGTGGCGGATTTCTGCTTCATGGACTTACCACATGGTAAATGAAGATTGCGGTACTAAATGAAAGGTAGGAGGATTACTGATCCATAGAGTTTCACCATGTGTGACTGCCATCTGGATTTCTGCCCACATAACCTATTTATTCAAAACTAGGTTTTTAATTACTTCCGTTTTATCTTATTTTAAGATTTTCCATTGTTCAGATAGATTCATGTAGTTAAGGAAAAATAAATAATGTTTTACAATCATTCAAACTTGACAGTCAATTAAACTATTAAGGACCAGATCAAAGAAAGGAGCAAAAAGAAAGAAGACATCTGCACCATGACAAGATCATTTTGCAGGAGCAGATATAAAATGTGCAGAGATTTAGAACTTGGAAAGGTCCCGTTTTAGCTTAATTCTAGTGTAAAAATAAAGCTGAAAAAAACACAATATAGGAGCGCTATCCCTGAAGACATTAATGATAGGGTTTGATATTATACACTAAATCAGTTTTTAATTAACACAATAGAAGTTTAAATGAGCTGGCAAAAAATTCACACAGGTGATGCCGCACATGGCTGAGGGGAGTAAGGGCATGCCAGAGAGGACACCTGAATCTGGACACGTGGAGCATAGTCGCCCAGGACCTCAGCCGTAGTCTGACAGTCCGAGCCCTGACAGTTGCATTCAGCAGATGGGATCTAGTAGACTGCTTCTTGAGGAAACGGCAAGAGCCGAGAAACGCGTCAAGCATACATGGGCTAATTTCATCCCGCAGCCTGACTGGAGTTTCCAGACACACGCTGCAGTTACAACTTTCCCGCTGACTAGCTAAAGAGCTCCGACAGCCATTAACAAGCGGCCACGAGTGCACTCTGAAAGGATATATCCTGGATGGCCGGATAGCTGAACACGCTAACTGGACAGTGCACCGGGTGGGTATTGTGGGGGGGTGAAAAATCTGACTCGGCCATCTGAAAATGGCCGCTAAAAAAGAGAAGACAAATGCTAGAGGTCCTTACTGGACCACTAGTGTCAGTCTCCTTCTTGGCAGCGGCCATTTTTGGATGGCCGTTTTCAGCAGATTCCATGCGGACTAGGCGTCCGCATGGACTCTGCTGAAAACGGCCATCCAAAAATGGCCGCCGCCAAAGAAGAGACAGATGCTAGAGGTCCTACTGGACCTCTAGTGTTTGTTAGCAGAGCGCAATGCACACAGCGTTCCCGGAAGTGCCGGGAACGCTGGCGCTGCAGGGAGAGGATGCCGAGAGCTGCATATTCTCCCTTCAAACCCCCCTGGAAACGAGCATAAACCCCATGGCAACAAGCATAAACCCCATGGCAACGAGCATGTAACTCCTGGCAACGAGCATGAAACCCCATGGCAACGAGCATGTAACCCCTGGTAACAAGCATAAATACCCTGACAATAAGCATGAAACCCCCTGGCAACAAGCATGTAACCCCTGGCAACGGGCATGAAACCCCATGGCAATGAGCATGAAACACCATGGCAACGAGCATGAAACCCCATGGCAACGAGCATGTAACCCCATGGCAACGAGCATGTAACCACTGGCAATGAGCATAAACCCCCTGGCAACGAGCAGGTAATTTTAAAGTAATTAGAAGCATTACTGTGGGGCATAAAATGGTGTCGGGCAAATATGTAAGTGGCACTTTGGTAATAGGCATTGCAGTGTGTGGCATAATGTGTAATGGGCATTATGATGTGTGGAATAATGTAAGTCACTATACCAGGGATGTCTGAGTAGTGCACTGCCTTATCGAGGAGCAAGGACAAAATCCAGGTACGGGAAGGGAGGGGGCGCTAAATTGCTGCCTTGCACTGGGTGACAGATATCCTAGTTTCGGCCCTGCATTGAGGTACCATATCATTTTCCACAGCGGTTTAACCAACCATTGGCTCCAGTGTGTCCGCTTACAAGGACACTGTATTTGTATTCTAAATCAGGACTCCATTTTACAGGCTTAAATCCCTAAAGGGACTACATCAGCGGTGCTATATAGGGATTTTGTCTTAAATCCCGGTTTCATTATATGTGCATTAGGTGTATACCTGTTTATTACAACCCCTTCACTACCGGTGGCTACTAATACAACTTGCCAAATACGGCTATCAAGGCATATTGAATACCTATGGGAGAACTTAAACTTCAGCATTTATTGACATTGACTGGCAACATTGTTGCATCAAATTGAAAGTGTTTGGCAATCTAGTTGCTGCCAAAGGCAGATGTTCCAAACTGGGTTACAGGTTCATCCCCTAAGTTAAATCCAGCAAGCTATTGTTGCATAAATTTGCTACACCATCAAATAGGTGGTTCTAAGCCAATTGATGTTTATTACTATCATTATTGTAATTTATGTGTATTTTATTCTCATTTGGATTTTAATCTTTAATTTTTTATTTTATTCTTTATTTTTTCTGTGTTTTTAATTTATTTTTATTTATTATTTTTGGTTCTTATATTTCTCTTCTTATATAAAGTTTTTTATTGACCTGCCTATGGAATTGTCTATTAATTAACAGCTCATTTAAACTTCTATTGTGTTAATTAAACACTGATTTAGTTTATAATATCAAACCCTATCATTAATGTCTTCAGGGATAGCGCTCCTATTCTGTTTTTTTTTGTTGTATAAAAGGGTCAGCTCCTCTATCGGCAGCAGCAGTCATCTGAGACCTATTTCATTCACCTTTGTATTGTCTCTCTTAATTTAATTGGGTCCTGATAATAAGTACTGTCATTAGTAAGCATTTATTATTATCACTCGACTCCATCCTTGTGAGTTTAGCGCCCTGATTTTGTGGGTTTTTTTTAAATAAAGCTGGCCAGTATTCTGTTCTCTACATACACAAGCAGACAGTATTTGTCATGCATGCAGACATGAATAAATAAATACACGCAATTGCACCCCTTGCATTGCAGAATGGTTTGATCCAGAAGCCAATGGTGTCACTGGAGTTGGCGATACCCAGTGCCCCTAAAAACTTTCTTGCGCATGTCGCGAGAAAGGGGCATGGGCTTACGGCACACCCTCGGTTTTATCACTCTGGAGACGGGTCCACACTCCTAAAGATGCTGGGCTGCCCCAACAGACTCTTACTGCACTGCCAGCTCCTCCTCAGTGATTGGGAGTCGGCGCTGCACAATAAATCACAGTACAGCACCCGGCTCCTGGTCAGTGAGGAGGAGCTGGCATTTTGGTATCACTTCCTCGGAGGGTGGTAAGCGGTGTGGCTCACACCACCCTAGTGACGCCACTGCCAAAAACAAATGCTTCCTATCTTGCTCTTTTTTTTATTTGCTCTTAACTCTGAATCAGTGTTTTATTGCTTGTTTCCATTGGTGCCTTTATTAAAATCAAATTCTATCAATTTTTTATATTTGTTATTTTAGGTAAGACTCTAATGCATTTCTTTTACTTCTAGAAATAGCAACGTTGTTGTAAAACATACAGGAACATATATCAAACCTCATAATGGGGCCGATTTATTAATAAATTGTTCCCTTAAAATATGCGTAAACTGCTGTTTCTGCATTTATAGGGCAGAATTATGCGGGCTGCAGGTGGTCTCGCAGTGCTTCGCTGGGTTTCCAGCACTGCACATGCGCAGCTGGAAAGCCACACATGCACAGTAGCAGTAAAGGGGTCTGTAGGTACAAGTAAAGTGATTGCAGATACACTTTACTTCTTTCTGATCACCGGTATGGGTTCTTATATGAGCCCTTTTCCCACCGAACAAAATTGGTAAAATTAAAATTGGAACATCCTGTTGAAAAAATAATCCTTATTGCGCTAAGGATTTTTAGTTTTTGGGGGCAAACCGCATATTTTAATAAAAATGCCCCAAAGAGTGGACAAGTGTAGTGTTAGCAGAGGTTGGTAGTTACCAGATCAGATCTTCTTTCTTTCATAGAACCTGTCAGCAGACACACACTGGGAAACTCTTTGTGGTAAAACTATTTATAAAATAAACTGGTTTGATTTAACAGCAGACAGACATGGCAGGTATACACACGATCAACAGCATTACCTCAGCATCTTCTAGAGATGTGTGCTGAAACTGAAGGGGAGGCGTTGCCATGTCGCATGCTGCTTAAGCTGACAACTTGCTCGCCAAGAGCTCTTTGCATCTCTGTGTTCGTTGGAAAGAAATGCACAACATACAACTTAAACCTAGGATCAAGCACAGTCGCCAAAATATAGTGATCTGATTTCAAGATGCTAATAACTCTTGGATCTTGGCAAAGCAATTAAAGGACTTCATCTATAAGTCTGACATACTTAGTGGAATTGCTTCGTTTCAGCTAGTCCTTCAGTTTCTTGAGCCGCCTTTCCAAAGGTCTAATAAGGGGAATCACCTGACTCAAGCTAGAAGTGTCTGAACTCACTTCACAGGTGACAGCTTTGAAGGGTTTCCGCACCTTTCACAACACAGAAAGCATTCTATTCTGCACTGGAGTAAGGTACATTCTCTCTATGTCATGGCTCGTTGTGTAGCTTTGGTTGGCTTTTGCTGTTCCTCCATCTGATGAAAGATATAAAGGGTGGAATTCCACCTTGTTACTACCTCTTGCTTCAGCTGAATGCCGGGCAAGAACAGTTGAATCTTCTACATGCAGCTGCTGAAAATTTTTCGGGCTACAGACTGCACTCCTCTGGCTGGACGGGGTAGGTCATTTTGCAATGGTATCCCTGTGATTTTCTAAGAAGTTGACACCTGTATGCCTCTACCTGCAGCTGCTGAAATTTTTTCGGGCCACAGACAGCATCTCCTGCACTCTCCTGGCAGGACGGGGTAGGTCATTTTGCAATGGTATCCCTGTGATTTTCTAAGAAGTTGACACCTGTATGCCTTTCAGTGAAGCCACTGATACAGAGAGTAGCCTGCCACTGAATGAGCTTAGTTTTGTTAGATGCTGCTGTTGTTTGTGCTGCTGAAGGCAATACACCCACCCAGTGGGCTGTCACAGTCATGTAATCTTTAGTTTGCCCAGTTCCGCTTAACCACACATCTGTGGTTAAGTGGACAGTGGGTACAACAGCATTTTGGAGGCCACTAATTAAGTTTTTTTTAACGTCCATGTACAGGTGGGGAATTGCTTTTCTAGTGAAATGGAATCTAGATGATAATTGATAGTGGGGACACTACAATTAACTGTCTAAAACCCACTACATTAATGGTGGATATTGGATGCAGATCTAATACTAGCATAGTTGTTATGGTGTCAGTGATCAGCTGTGCAACTGAGTGACAGCTGTCATACTTGCTTCCTCTATCAAAGGATTGTTTAACAGACAAATGTTTTTTTAAGCTACTACTAGTAGCAGTTTTCTTGGTCCCCTTCTGGGATGAAGATCCACCCACAGCAGCAGGCCTCACATTCAAGGATTCTTCTCTGGAATCCTGGATAGGGGAGGACTCAGTTATCCTTATCAAATTGGATGCAGGACTACTTCCGGTCATTGTTGAGGATATTTATGAAGAAGGTGTTGATGGTGGAGATTGCAGGTGCTTGGATCTAGCAGAGAGAAGGGAGCTACCTAATGCTAGACTGCTTGTTGTTACTTTTTATCATAAGTTTCTGATTTTGCCAAAAACTTTTCATGAATGCGCTGCAAATGATGTAACAGGGAGGGGGTTCCTAGATGGTTAAAGTCCTTACAGTTACTTACTGTGGCTTTACAAATGCTACAGATGGCAAGACAGTTGTCAGGATTTGGGTAAAAATAATTCCACACATAAGAGGTGAATTTTTTCATCTTATGCCCAGGTATGACAATGCCCTTCTTATCATGGGCAAGAACCGCTTCCACTGGTGCCTCACTTACACAAACAACATCCTCATCATCAACAACCTCATTAGTGTGGGTGTCAGCTACACAAATATCACCCTCATCCTTTTGCACCTCCACTGTAGCATCCTCAATGTCTAGTTCAGCATCTTCTTGACTTGTATTGCTCCTCCACACATTGGCAGAGGGTGCAGAAATGGTGGAGAGAGGCTTCTCTATGAGTACGGTATCAGAAAGGTCAGTCTCACAGATAGCACTCACAGACACACTTAGACTCACCTCAGAGATTTGTGATGTTTCTGTATAACACGTAGTTTATTCTACTGCCTTAGTGGTTTTTTTCACCACTTTTTTGACACCTCTCCTAGACTCAGAGTGAGACACTCTTGCATCATCATGTGAGGCAGAAGAAGATGCCTGACTAACAGCAGTTGCAGAACCAATACACGAATATAAAGGAGAAGGCTTGAGCCTTCCTTGCCACTGCATATGGTGTATGGGATGTTGGCAATTTTATGTTTATGTTTTTCTTGATTTTAGATGCTTTGACTGAAAGCCTCTATGCTACTGAGCATCGCCTTTAGTAGATGGCATTAAAGCAGTATTGTAATGATGACTGGTGGTAGCAGCAGGTGCAGCACTAATGCTTGGTTGCTGCTCCTGCTGTTCTATTAATAAATCATCATGTTCCATATCGATGCCTGAAGTTTTATTCACAAAAATGTATATTTTTTTTTAACAAACAAAGTGGCCACTGACTGCGACAGATGGCCTTTGACCTACTGACCATTACTGACTGTTATATATCACAGACATAGTATCACGGTCTGAAGTTTCTACCACAAAATAAATATATATTTTTTTTACAAAAAAAAACCCATGCCCACTGACTGCGACATACTACGCAGATAGTATAAGATGGTGGCCTTTGACCTACTGACTGATACTGATTGTTATATATCACAGACATAGTATCACGGTCTGAAGTTTTTATCACAAAATGTATTTATTTTTTTTAATAAAAAAAACGCGCAGATAGTATAAGGTGGTGGCCTTTCACCTACTGACTGTTATATATCACAGACACAGTATCACAGCCATAAACTTTTTTTAAACAACTTACAAGTAATATTAGTAATATTAAATGATGTTCCTGCACTATAAAAAGGAAAAAAAGAATGATATGCTGACTGCCTATCCAAAAAACTAGCTCAGCCAGTATTACCTACGGGAATGTCACTGATGTTGGAACTTGTCCTGACTCTCAATAATCCACTAATTCAGTAACTCTCACTCAGTGGCGTCATAAGGGGGGTGTGGGCCGCACCCGGGTGTCACCCGCCAAGGGGTGACATCAAAGTGCTGACACAGTGAGGGAGCCAGCACTGCAAATACACTGGTCCCGGGGGCAGTCCACACCTCCAGGACGCCAGGAGAGACTACAATGGGGGTTTGGGCCATGTGACCATGCCCCTTACAGTGAGGCCATGCCCCCTTTTTACAGGGCACACACATAAGGATGATCATCGGAAGCCAGCACTGGATGCCACTGCTCTCACTAGCCTACCCTCCTTCCCCTTCGACAGTCCTGAGATAAATTAAGGCAAATCACAGTGGGAGGGTCTTATATTGGATAAAAAACATGAGAGATCCGATGCCGTGAAGATGATGTCACAAAAATGGCGTGGAGATCCGAGCAGTGGCTCAGATCTCCTCTGTTAAGGTAAGTTCAGGCGAGTTCGGTTTCCAGGAAGGTCTGTAGAGTTAACTGTTAACTTGTAGAGAATTATTACAGAGCAAAAGCATATCAATTGCACATTTCCAACCTGCACTACAATAGATGGATTTGATGACTAGTTCTTAAGAAACTGCAAATGATTTTGCCAATTTTATAGTTACTTTAAAAGGCAAATATAAAAGATACAAACATAGAAACACAAATATCTCCATCATAAGAAACACATACCTACCCCATACATAATGCTATATATTAAGATAAGCTGGGGTTAGAATGCCAAAAAGAAAGGGAATGGGGTCTTTACAGTATATAATACATATATATTGCTATAAAAAAGTAACTAAAGCTAAAAATATTACAGAAAAGGATTACTACCTACAAATGAGTGCACATTCAAAAGAAGAAGAGAAAGATCAAGGCCCTCATTCAGAGCCGGACGCAATTAGCGCTCGCTCGTCCTGAAAATAGGGGTGGCTATTCAAATGAACCGTTCGCTGTTTGCGGTCTGTTCACGCCTCTAGGTCTGAACGAGCGAACAAAACTTGCAGTCGTTTTTTGGAAAAATACGCCCCCTGGCCACTCGCATCCTACGTCATGTCCGCTATTTATTAGATTAATCGAGTACATCGAACAGGGTATGAACTGCTCGCTATTCCTGTGGTCGGTTTTTGCTACCACAATCTTGCGAGCAGTTCTGGCTATAAACTAACCCAGTGACGTGGTTAATGACGCTGCTGTTTTAATTATGCACACCCATAAAACGCCCGTTTTGACCTTTAAGCACGCCTGCGTTCTGATTTCCACTCCCCGTTTTCAAGCACCTTCCCCTGTTACCACCCACATACGCCTCATTCTGTCACTCAAATTAGCAGGCATTCGCTATTTTGCGAGCACATGAATTTTGACCGCACTGACTGGTTCGCGCATGCGTATAACGATCCTCACGCATGCGCAGTTGGGCAAACATCGCTCAGAGCGAACGAGCTGCCGCTTACGAGTGGCTCTGAATCAGGCCCCAAGACCAGTAATTTCTCAAATCTAATCATGTTATGTAAATGTGTCAGTTAGGTCCCAGAGCTGATCTAAGCTACAGCCATCTCCACCTGCTGCCTGCATGCATTGTGATGTCACAATGCAGGTCACAGAACTATGTAAAGGATGTCAAGCTGGTGGCAGCCATTTTGTGGTGACATTTTGGCCTACATAGATACTCTCTGAGTAGGTGCTGCTTTTTTATTAGCGACTTTGGATAACAACGCCAATAAGGAATTTGGACTTCATCTTCCAAGTCCTTAACAACAACATCTTCAGAAATCGCATCTGAATAACATCTTAAGGTAAGGACTATGGCCCTCTTTCAGAGTTGTTCGCTAGATACAAGCGGTTGCTCTGAATGAGGGCGGCCGCTTGTGGTGTGAAGTGCAGCCTCCTGGTCACTAGCTAAGCTGTGGGTTACCACCCACAGCTCTAGCGAGCGACCAGGTTGATGGTCGCGATGGTCAGGACCATCATGACCATCGGGGCTTGCGACGAGACCCTAAGGTTGGGTCTCGGCAAGCGCAAGCCCCAGGGAGCTTAATGCTCTGATCGAGCAGGAAGCTCCCCACTGACATCATTGCTGACACCATTGGGGGAAACAGCAAGCGTTCCGTCAGGAATGCCTCCGTTTGGCCGGCCACCCCCTCTGCCCGCCTCCCAAATGGGGCGAGCTGTCATTCACCATCGACAGCTCGCCCCCTTTGGTGCGAGACCCATAGCGATGGAGTGCCCATCGCTAGCCGGGTCTCGCGCATGCACACGTTGGAGCCGGCTCCGATGTGTGCATGCCCAGTGGGCAAACATCGACCCGGTTGCGAGCGCTTAGCGCTTGCGACCGGGTCCGAATAAGAACCTATGAACCTCATTCAGAGGCGATCGTTAGTTGTAAGTGGTCGCACTGAATCAGGACGGCCTCTTGCATCCTGAACGACCGCCTCCTTGTCGATCGCTAAGCTGTGGGTTAACACCCACAGCTCTGGCGACTGACATGGGTGATGGTCACGATGGTTAAGACCATTGCGACCATCGGGGCTTACGACCAGACCCTAAGTTTGGGTCTTGGCACTCGTAAGCCCTAGGGAGCTTCCTGCTCTGATCGAGCAGGAAGCTCTCCACTGACACCAGCAATGATGTCAGTGGGGCCGCCCCCAAACAGTAAGAATTCCGGCGGGAACGCCTCCGTTTGGGCAGGTGCGCCCCCTGCCCGCCTCCCCAATGGGGCGAGTTGTCACTCACCATCGACAGCTTCTGCGAGACCCCTAGCGACGGAGCATCCGTCGCTAGCCAGGTCTCGCGCATGCGCATGATGGAGCCGGCTCCGTCGTGCGCATGCCCAGTGGGGCAACATCGAGTCGGTTGCGATCGCTCAGCACTTGCGACCGACTCTGAATGACCCCCTATATCCTTACCCCTCCCTCTGTTTTATCTGCAGTTTTTAATTTAAAAACAATGGTTTAAGCAAATTATTTAATAATGTGATGCTGCATAACTAAGATGGGTACACACTTGTGCTATCCCATGGGGATCCAACTCCAGAGCAGACTGCTAACACATTTCTTATTGGAGGTTTGGTCACAGATATAACACCCAATATATTATTATGATTATTATTATTATCCTTTATTTATATAGTGCCACAAAGGTTCCGCAGTGCCTTACACAGTACATAAATGAGCACAGAAGAAAAACAGTTAATAGTAAAAACAATACAGGACAAGGACATGGCTTATACACATAGCTGCATAACACAAGCAGCAGGGCCTCAGCAACCAAATGTTAGGTGACAATTGGGGAGTTAGGAGTAAATGATACTATAAGTAGGGGGAGGAGAAGCACATGAGGGATGAGGGCCCTGCTCGTGAGAGCTTACATTCTAAAGGGGAATGGCAGACAGACAGGGGCAACACAGATGGAGTAGATAGTGAGGAAGGAGCATGGAGCAGTGGGTTAGGATATGTGCTACGGAATCTGTGTGTTTAATATGACCTGAGGTTATGTCAAAATTCAGTCCTTCATTATTCTATCTCTATGACAGAGAATAGATTTTGTTTATGTGTTATTTACATGAGAGATGTACAAAATAAAGTAGCAGCGCTTTCATTATTGTGTGTTACATTTTAGCATCTAAATACATCCTGCTAAAAATGTAACTATTATGGGACTGTCCTGACATCCTAATACAGTAGTGACTACTTTTATCCCAACTACTGGGTGCTATGCATGCGCCTGTGAGTGGGTGCATCTTACATGCTAGACACACCCACAAATAGGTGCAGCCATGCCCAACATGCTGTGGTCCCACAGGATATTGCTGTGTCCGGACCCAGAATTTGTCTTGGCAGCCCTGGAAATGACAGGCAGAACCAGGAGGGAATGGGGCTTAGTGGTGGGGTAGCAAGGCCATGGAGGGAGGGAGGTGGTTGAGAGTGGAGGAACAGGAAAGGCGGATATATGCCTACACACCTGTCCAGTTTTGCAGCAGATCTCAGATGTGTTTGCTAAAACAATCTGCTGAAATGATTGTGTCACTGTACACTCTTCCAATCGTTGGCAGACCAGCTGATACTCAGTGGGATGAATTGGGTAAAAAATGTTATAACACAGAGATGATCTGGGTGAAAAAATTTATAACACCAAGGTAATCCTTCATGAAATTAAACAGCAGTGTTCTCCACTGATAACAGTGAATCAAAAGAAAGAAAATTGAGAGTTATGGTAAGAACTCTTTCTTTGAAGTCCACAGGGAGACCTTGGGGTGTAGGTGGTGGATCTGGAATCCGGGCACCATGCAGCTAAAAGCTTTCAGCTCCCAGGATGCACCGGTCCGGTCCACTCTCCCTATACCCCACCCCCAAGCCAGAGGCACCTCAGTTCGTAATAAGCCAAAGACCGGAGGAGGATAAGAGAGAAGGAAGACTGGTACACACAAGAATCACCTTCCTACAGAGAAGGAGATGGGAAACCGGTGACCAGAAACATAGCCCATATGAAGCCAGGTGCGTCAGGGCAGGTGCCCTGTGGACCCTATGGACTTTGAAGAAAGAGAGTTAACAAAGGTAAGTTCTTACCATAACTCTCATTTTCTTCTTCAGGGTCCATAGACTACACAGGGAGAACTTGGGGATGTCCCAAAGCAGTCCTTTTAAGGGTGGGGATGCTCCTGCGCTGAGAGGAGAACCTGGTGCCCAAAGGAAGCATTCTGAGAGGCGAAGGTATCAAAGGTACAGAGCCTCACAAAGGTCTGGACAGAAGACCAAGTGGCCGCCTTACTAAGCTGAACAGCCAAGGAGCCACTGCGAGCTGCCCATGAGGGACCCACAGACCGAGTATAATGAGCAGTAACAATAGCCAGTACAGGAAGGCCTGCCTACGTGTAAGCCTGTGAGATAGTCTGTGAAGCCATTGAGCCAGTGTTTGTTTATTGGCTGGCCATTCCTTCTTGTGAAATCCATATAGCACAAATAAGGAGTTTGATTTCCGAAGGGACCTGGTACGATACACATATATCCTGAGGTTACGGACCACATCTAAGGAGGCCTTACCTGCCGAGAGGTCAGGTGATTGAAAGGCCGGGACTACAATTTCTCATTAATGTGGAACCTAGTAACAACTTAGGAACCCTGAAGTACTGCCCTGTCCTGGTGGAAAATTAGAAATGGGGAGTGACAGGAGAGCACCCCTAAATCAGACACTCTTCTGGCTGACGCTATAGCCAGAAGAAAAAGAGAGTCTTTGCTGTTAACCACTTGAGTTACACAGAATCATGGGGTTGAAATGGAGGACCCTGGATGGCCCAAAGAACTACTGACAAATCCCAAAGAGCCACTAGAGGGACAAAGGGATGTCGAATCTGGAGGAGGAAGGTGTGGATATCCGGTAGTGGAGCAAGTCTACACTGGAACCAAATGGACAGAGAAGAGCCAGGCACATTCAGTGAGGCCAGGTGGAGTCCTAGGTCCAATCCAGCTTGAAGGAAGGTCAGGACTGGAAATCCTAAACTCCTGGGGGTCGTAGCTTTTGATACGACACCATTGGAAATATGTATGCCACACTGAGCATAGTTTTAACTACAGTGCTGTGCTAAGGAAACCTTTGGACAGGAGGAATGTCTCAAGAGCAGACGACCCAGGTCTGGGTAAAGGCAAGGACCTTGAGACAACAGATCCGGTCGTTGAGGCAACAGGAATGGAGTGTCAATGGAGAGAATCCAAAGATCTGAGTACCAATGATGTCTGAGCCAAGCTGGACAGTGCCTCCGTCTTGTTTGAACTTCCAAAGAACTCAAGGAAGAAGGGGGACTGGAGAGAATAGGTACGCAAACTGGATGGTTTACTTCACTGGTGCATCTACAAAGGTAGCCTCTGGACCCCTACACTGGCAGTTTGTGATTGTGTTGGGAGGCCATCAAGTCCACCTCTGGGAGGCTCCATATGTTCACTAGGTGTTGAAACATCTCTTGGTGAAGCGACCATTCCCTGGGATGCACGTTGTGACGGCTGAGGAAGTCTGCTTCCCAATTGAGAACTCCCAGAATGAACACTGCAGATATGGCTGGGAGGTGGCCCTTGACCCATGTCAGCATGCATGATACTTCTGTCATTGCTGCCCGACTTCGAGTGCCTCCTTGATGGTTGATGTAGGCAACTTTTGTCGGAATGAACCTGTACAGGTTTTCTGTGAAGTATGTGCTGGGCCAGGTTGAGGGCCCTGTAGACAGCCCAATATGTTGATTGGCAGGGTTGATTTGACCGATGCCCAACGGTCCTGAAAGGAGTGCGGACCGGTCACTGTACCCAGTCCGGGATCCAAAAGGGGCGACCCTTGGTTAGATGAGATGTCTGTAGCCACCAAGATAGAGACAGACGCACCTCTGGAGAGAGCACCATCTTCTGAGCTTTGATCCAATGGTGGTAACCCGTTCCACCTGGAGAGGATCAGCATTTGCAAAGGCCTGGAATGGAACTGAGCATATTCCACCAATTTGAAGGTGGATAACATGGATCCCAGAACCTGCATTACTGAGTGGAGTGACACTCGGCGACTGTGGAGCCATCTGTGCACTCATAGTTGAAGTGTGGAGATCTTGTCTGATGCCAGAAAGAGTCTCTGATACTGAGAATTCAGCAGGGCTCCCAGATGAATCATTCTCTGAGAAGGATTCAGGGTGGACTTTTTCCGTGCTTGTGCAGGAAAGTAATGGTTAACTACAGACGGTGGTGCAGCACTTCTGGGGATCCTGATAGGAGCAGGAGGTCATCCAGGTATGGTAACAATCAGACACCCTGACCACGCAGGTGGGCTGCCCTGAGAGCCATAATTTTGGTAAACACCCGTGGTGTGGATAGTCCAAAGGGAAGAGCCTGAAATTGGAAGTGTTGCTGTAATATAGCAAACCAGAGAAATCGCTGATGTGAGGTACCTGTAGGTACGCATCCTGAATATCCAGAGATACCATAAAGTATAAAGTCCCCAGGCTCCATAGCTAGGATGATGGAGCAGTTGGTTAACTTGGTACCCTTAGGAATTTGTTCAAGGATCTGTGGCTGAGCATAGGCCGATGAGACCCATTCGGCTTCTGAACCAGAAAAAGTAGAATAAAACCAGTCCCTCACTGAGATAGTGGGACTGGCACAATTACCCCTGCTTGCAGCAAGAACTGTATGGCTTTCTGGATTTGTTTGGGTCTGAATGAGGGCCTGTGTAGAAAAAGTGATGGGGAGTCCGTCTGAGAAATTAGAGAACGTACCCGTTGGAGACCACTTCTCTTTCCCAAGTATCCGTGGTGTTTTGACACCAGCATTGGGCGAACTGAAGAAGCCGGCCTCCCATTCTGGGATATTCCCAAGGGAGGCCTATCCCGTCAGACTGAGGGTTTATCCTTGGGTTTTAAAGCAGGGTATCTGGTGTTTCAGGTCTGCTTGGTCCTGGGTTTGGCAGCTCTAGTGGAAGCCGACTGCCTAGGAAAGTACTGTCCTTTAGGCCCGACAAGATCTTCCCATTGTAGGGTAATCCTTCTAGCCTTCTAGGCTTTACTGGGAATCCGCATCAGCCTTCCATGAGCGTAGCCACAGAGTATGGCAGGCAGACACATCGCGGCCGAGACTGGAGTTTAGCAGACTGGCTCCAATATAGGAAGCTGCATCTCAAATGTGAGCCACAAAAGACATCTGATCCCTAGAAGCATCTGAGGGAAAAGAGTCTTCAAGTGCATCAACCCAGCTCTCTATAGCTTTAGCCACCCATGCAGTAGCCATGGTTGGATGGGCAACAGCCCCTGAAAGAGAGTATATTGATTTCAGGCAAGCTTCTACTTTCCTACCAGTAGGATCATTCAACGCGTAACATGTGAATCTACCGCAGGGGGTGCTTCCCATTTTGCACAATGAGCCACAGTAATATGAGGTCAGATGTGAAACCTCTTACCAGGCAATTGCCAGGCTCCAGCCATGAGTTCAGCTAGATGATCCGATAGAGGGATGTCTGCTGAAGCCACTTTCTGTCATTTAAACAGAGGATGCTTGGATTTAGGGGCTGGCTTGTCATCTTCTATTAATAAGATGGATCTGACAGCTCGTACCAAGGCAGAAATATTATTTTGTGACCGGCCCTCATCGTCCTCCAGAGGGGAGTCAGGGTTAGAGAGAGCAGCAACTACTGCCTCCTCAGATGATTTTCAGAATCTGAGAGTTGTGTGGACTGTGATGATAACACAGGGCCTGATTCAGACCCGCTCGCAAGCGCTATGAGCTCGCAAGCGGGTCGAAGGCCATGCAGTGCGCATGTGCAGTGTGTGCACTGCGCGTACGCGAGCCCCGGAGCGAGCGAGAAATCACTCGCTCCGGCGCTCGCATCCAAAAGGGGCGGCTGTCGATGTTGGGTAAGGGATTCTCACCTTGCAACATGTTTGAAAGGCATTAGATATAGCCATTAGACTCTGCACATAGGTAGAGAATATGTCTACCCATGATGGGGGCACAGAAGGTACCTGTATCGCCCAAACCTGTTGTGGCAACCCAAAAGGGGGAATTACGGCCTGCTGTGATAACTTCATAGGGTAAATGACAGCCGAAACCGCCAGTCAGTCCGCAATAGTGGCCAGAACCTGAGAAAATGAAGCCATGGGGTTCTTGTAGAGGCACTGAGTTGTCTGATGGGCCTGGCCCATCTTGTATCAAATCCTCCTAACTTAAGTCTGCAGCACATAATCTGCATGTGGCAGCATGGATGCGGATGCCTGTTTCTTACTTTTGCCTTTGCTAGACATAGCTGCAGAGTAATATGGCACACAATATGGCACTTTGTATAATGCAACCACCGTGTATGTAGGATACTAGTAGGAATGCAATATACTGGTCCTGTCTTATGCTTGGGTAAGCTGCAAGAGCACACAGCCCAAATATGGCACAGTGCAACGACCAAATGTATGTGACAAACCTCACAAATACTTAATTCTATATATGTGAGGTACAGGAAAACCCCTGAATACACCTGTATGTTAGGGTAAAGTCAGAAAAAAAGGGAAAGATATATGCTGACAGTAGAGTAGAAAACAGACAGGCAGCGCTAGGATCAGTCACATATAATGCAGAAATAACAAATAACTGCAGACTCACTACAATCAACTACACAGACTCAGGGCCTGATTCAAAGCCGAACGCAAGCAGCCGTTTGCTCGTACGCATTCGATTTTTTTAAACCACGCATGCGTCCGGTTATCATTGCGCATGTGCGGCCGTATCTTTGCGGTCATTTTTCTTTCGCTCGTATACACAGCGAACAGGAAATGACCTATGTAATTTGATTGACAGAATGTTACGTTTATGGGTGGTAACGGGGGTGGAGATGTGAAAACGCAGGCGTGTCAAGCCGTTTTTTGGGCGTACATGTATTATCTTGAACGAACGTCCAATTTGGACGGTATTTTTGATACGTCACTGTGTGATCCAGTTTCCATTATTACTGCTCGTTCAGCTTGTGGTAGGGTATTGGATCTCGCAAAGACGATGGTCTCTTCGTAGTTCCCTAAGCGAATCGATGTTTTGCTATTCTCCTTAAGAAGGCACAAGACCAATCACCTAATAATTGGTTCACTTGTTATAAGGTGATTTGCAATGGCCCTGATTTATTAGCTAAATTTAGAACGCATGTTGTGTTCCTATTTGTTTGTGTTTTGAAATCACAGCAATCACCAAATAAATGTTTCACTTATGTTAAAAATGCTTGATGTTTTTGATATATTCCTTACGCATGTTGTTGTCAGATTTCTTTTGTTTTTTAATAGCCCAACACCAATCTACTTTTTTTGTAAAATATTCATTTTGTTTTGTTTTAAATACCGAAAAACAATCAGCTACTAATTGCTTTGCTTGTGTTATTGTTTACTGACCTGTTACCTGATGTTTTTATTTTTTAATATTTTTTTTAGTATATGACCTTTGTTATGTATTTAAGTATGTTTGATCCAGTCCCTTTTAGCCAGTTGATAATGAAATTGACACACAATTTTTGATTTTTGGTCTTATTTTTTTCAAAAATTAAAATCATTTTTTTTAATTTTTTTTTTGTTTGGCTTTTTATTCCGCAAAAAATGCAATTTTTTACATTTGGAAAAATACAAAGTAATTAAATTAAAAAACAATTCACAAGAAAGGAGAGGGAGGTTTTGGGGTGCAAAAATATGGGGCAAACACAGAGATGGAATTTTGGGGAATTAGCCAGAATTGGCTTGATGTTGGAGGGAGCATGACTTCTGTCTGTCTGGTCGTGCGCCTGGCCTGGCCAGAGGTAGATGTTGTTTCCTCTGGCCTAGGCATAGGGCTAGGCACATTTGGAGGGATGGCTGATGTTGCGCCAGAGGTGGAAGGCCCTGATGTTCCGGCAGGAAGGGAGGCCGGCTCCAACATGCGCGGGCGGATGAGCTGCTCCAGGGCATTAGCTATTCTAACATTGGCCGCAGCATTTTCCTCCAGGGCGTCCACCACCCGTAGCAGATTGGCGTCCATCCTCATCTGAATCTCGGTGTTCTTATCCGTTTTTTCATTGAGATCTGAGAGAAGGGCCACTGCCTGCGAGGGGGAAGGCCCTGGACTGTCCGCCACAGGGTCCCTAGCCGGATATACTGCTTCCTCCCTGCGGAGGCAGCAGATCTACTGCGGCCAAAACTCAGTTCTGGAGCAGACTCGTCCTCTTCTGTGCCTGTGTGAAAAAGATAGATAATACAAATCTTAGTACATTTGTAAATTTACTTAAACAAGTTTTTCAATAATTTTTTACTAAATTACCTGCAGCAAAATGTGGACCCGCAAAGTCTGGCATGTCTGTGTCCATGTTGGACACGCCAAACACCTCCTCTTCCTGCACACACCCCTGTGCCAGCTCCTCCAAATCTGTTAGCTCCAATGACACAGGGGTTGGCCCACCACCTGTCCCCCCTGCATGCCTAGCCCTATCTGCCAATTTTTGTTTTAGCCGATATTTGAAGTCGCTCCATCTGTTGTTTAAAAATGTATGGTTAGATTTGTTCATAATTTAATAAAAATTTGGAAATAGGTTACAGCATTTACGTACCAGCGTTTGACCTCTTTGGTTGAACGGACAAAGTCACCAAGCCCATTGACAGCACTGGCTATTTCCTCCCACAGTTTCCATCACTGGGTTGCACCCATATTTCGGGGTGCCTGTGCCAGGTTATCAATGCACTTTTGCACCAAAGCCTCCATCTCCTTTCTTGTGAATTGCGGCTGCCTTTTGTGTTTGGCCCTGGCCTGGGTACTAGGCCCCGCAGCCTCCTCATTCTCAGTCTCAACACCTTACAAAAAATTTAGAAAAAAACATTATTTTTTTTTGTTGGTGGTAACTTTAATTTTGGAGCTACTTACTGTGAGGTCCTGGATTTTGGCTTTGCTGCTGTTCAGTGGACATGATTAAACCCTTGAATTCAGCAGACCCATTGTGGGCTCTCGTGCCATTTTTATAGATGCGTGTGCATTATACGGGTGCATCTATTGTGCGTCATTGATTTGAGTGGGAAAGTTCGGTCTATTTAAGGCTTTTTTGTAGTCTTGTTTCGGGGTGGGTTGTTTGTAGTGGTTGTCGTTGGAGTAGTTGGCGTTTGAGAGTTAGTCGGAACAGTGGTTGTTTGCGGAGAGTTTGGTGATTTTTAAGAAAGTTTTCTGTTGTTTGTTTATTTTCTTTCGCATTTTTGCGTATTTTTTCTTTCACAATTTTTTTTTTGTTGAGGTAAGTTTTTGTGAACAAATTTTTGGTCGATTATAACTAGCAAATATTTTGTTATGTTATGTTGTTATGTTAATATGTGTTTACTTTGCTCTTATTTCGTTTTTTTTTACGTTTGGTGTTGTGGATCTCGTTTATTTTGGTGTTATCGTCTTTGTGCGGTAAGTGTTTTTTGTCATACATTATTTTTATTAATTTTTCATGTTTATTTAAGGGGTCACACTATGCAGATAGGTGTACTTAAAAGCATTTTTTTGGGGAAATGTTTTTTTTTCATGATAAATTCGAAATGAATTGCGTATATTTTGTTCATCTCCTGTCTGTGGCTTAAGCGTACCATTAAGCGTTATTTTGTAATCTGTATTGCGTATATTTTGTTCATCTCCTGTCTGTGGCTTAAGTGTACCATTAAGCGTTATTTTGTAACCTGTATTGCGTATATTTTGCTCATCTCCTGTCTGTGGCTTAAGCGTACCATTAAGCGTTATTTTGTAACCTGTATTGCGTATATTTTGTTCATCTCCTGTCTGTGGCTTAAACGTACCATTAAGCATTATTTTGTAACCTGTATTGCGTATATTTTGTTCATCTCCTGCCTGTGGCTTAAGCGTACCATTAAGCGTTATTTTGTAACCTGTATTGCGTATATTTTGTTCATCTCCTGTCTGTGGCTTAAGCGTACCATTAAGCATTATTTTGTAACCTGTATTGCGTATATTTTGTTAATCTCCTGTCTGTGGCTTAAGCGTACCATTAAGCATTATTTTGTAACCTGTATTGCGTATATTTTGTTCATCTCCTGTCTGTGGCTTAAGCGTACCATTAAGCATTATTTTGTAACCTGTATTGCATATATTTTGTTCATCTCCTGTCTGTGGCTTAAGCATACATTACAATTTTCATGTACAATCCTAGAATAACATCATCTGTGTAGTGCATGCATTCTTTATATTTTAGCCTTAGCCTGTCTTTATTTTGTGTAAATTTTTACATTATTTATATGGAATATCTAATTTGTAGGTTTACTTCAAGATGTCACTGCCTAACCCTGTAAGATTCTTCTTAATGTGTAAAAAAGATAAGTATATTTTCACATTGTTAAATTTAAAAAAAATAACTACATTGTCTAACATTTCAGATTGATGTTGGGTGAATTATAGTGGCGATGGTCCATGACCCCGACCAACCTGAACATCCTCCTAGGCATAGGCCTCGTAGGCGTGCAAGGCCCCAGATATTTAGAACACATGTCACCCTTTTTGGAATGCCTGTTGATGTGGTCTTAAGGCATTATCGCCTACCTCCCCAAATCATCCTAGACACTCTTTCATTAATAGAGAGTGATCTTGAAAGGCAAATTAACAATCCAACAGCAATACCACCACTTACGCAGTTAATGTCGGTGTTACATTTTTGCGCCTCAGGATCCTTCCAGACCACAGTTGGCATTGTTGCGGGAATTTCCCAATCCTCCTTTTCAAGGATCCTGAGGGCGGTAATGGATGCCCTATTTAAGCACCTCCATCATTTTATTAATATGCCATTGGATATGAGGACCCTTAATGTGGTTAAGCAGAAATTTTTTGAAATTGCAGGCTTCCCACACATCATAGGGGTTGTGGACGGCACTCACATACCACTTCAGCCTCCAGCTGCGCTGGAGGCAATATTTAGGAACCGAAAACATTTCCATTCAATGAATGTACGGGTGGTATGTGATGCCTCCCTCCAGATCCTGTCCCTTAATGCCAAATTTCCAGGAAGTGCACATGATTCATTTGTCATCCCACATTCAGGGCTTTGGCACAAATTAAACAATCTACAAGCTGGTGATGCATGGCTTCTGGGTAAGTGGTACCCTTAATTTTTAAAACAAACACTGTTGACTTAGAAATGGTACTGAATGTTTTTTTTTCACAGGAGACAGTGGTTACCCTTGCACGCCCTGGCTGCTCACTCCTTATTTGGTTCCTACACCAGGGCCACAAAGTCAATATAATTCCGCACTTACTGCCACCAGGCAGGTGGTGGAGCATTGCATTGGCCTTTTATAAGGCTGATTTCGATGCCTCCACCGCTCTGGTGGCGACCTCATGTATTTGTCGTGACCATCGCGACCATCGCCACTGCGAGCCGGAGCCTGCAGTTGAGGTTTTCAACTGCAAGGCCCGGAGTGATTTTGGCTCTATCAGAGCCAAAATCACTCCCACTGACATCACTAGTGATTACCCGGCCACGCCACCCGCTGTGCGCAGACATTCAGCTCCCTCCCAAAAGGAGGGAGCTGAATGTCGGCAAGTATGAGCTGTGGCTGTGCCTTAGAGAAGATGGCCACCGGAGACCTCAGAGGGGGAGTGGTCAGGGGAGGAGAGCAGCTCAGGGAAGCGAGGCCTCAGTAGAATGGTGCCCTGAGCTGAGGGGAGGGGCCGCTTTAATGGGGAAGCTGACCTCCCCTTGTCGATTACTTACCCACCGGGACGCTGGTTCCCATACCATGCATACCCTGGTGGCCTAGTGGATCGCGGTGGCTGGAGCCTGAGGACCTCATTCAGAGGCGCTCGCAAAATGCGAGCGTTCGCTCTGAATGAGGGCGGCCGCATCTATTTTCTGAGCCGGCCTCCTGGCTGCTCGCTAAGCTGTGGGTGACCACCCACAGCTTTAGTGAGCGGCCAGGTTGATGGTCACGATGGTCTTGACCATCAGGCCTTGCGACGAGACCCTGGTGGTAGGGTCTCATCTGCCACAAGCCCCAGTTAGCTTTCGGCTCTATTAGAGCCGGAAGCTCACCACTGACATCATGAGTGATGTCAGTGGTGCCACCCCCAAATGGTAGGGGTTCCATCGGGAACGCCTCCGTTTGGCAAGCTACCCCCCCACCCTGCCTACAAAATTGTGCAAGCTGTCGATCACCATCGACAGCCACCCCTTTTGTAGTAAGCGCCGGAGCGAGAGAATTTCTCTCTTGCTCCGGGGCTTGCGCACGTGCAGTGCGGCCGCAGTGCGTGCGCAGGGCCTCAACATCGACCCACTTGCGAGCGCATAGGCGCTTGCGAGCGGGTCTTAATGAGACCCTGAGTCCACACTCAGCACCTCCGGTCTGTCCCTTGAGACCGGAGCTATGACTGCTAACACACGGGTCACCACAAGCGGTGATCCACCTTACCTGTCCCCTTAGCGTCCGGCTGCAGTCGGGTTCCTCCTACAGGGCCTTGGCTAGCACTGACCCCAGGATACCCGCCGAGATCCCCACTCTTTACTGGTGTCACGGCACCGGAGGGGGGATGGAGCGGCAGCACAGATATCCCATAGATAGTCTGCTGCTGCCCACTCTAAGTGTTAAAAGTAAAATAAAGAAATCATAAAAATAAAGAGCTTAAGGCCTGCCTAAGCAGCTCCCTGCGTAATGGTGACCGACTCCGGCCGGGCACCAACGAAACTGAGGTGCCTCTGGCTTGGAGCGGGTATAGGGAGAGTAGACCGGAGCATCCTGGGAGCTGAAGGCTTTTAACTGTGTGGTGCCCGGATTCAAGATCCACCTTCTACACCCCAAGGTCTCCCTGTGGAGCCTATGGGCCATAAAAAAAAGAAATATATATAAAAGGTGTGCAGGGGCTGATTGGGAACTAAAAGATGCCCTGGAAAAATTTCTAGCAGTGGCCTCATGTGGGCGGTACCAAATCAAATGTAGGCGAGATTAGTACTTCACTATACATGTATACATACTGTATAAAGAAGTTTAGCGCTACATAGTTGTATGCATATACGAATTTACCGCAAACCACCCTATGCAGTGCTTGAGCACATTCATAAATTATGCATGTAGTATGAAGGGATTTATCAATTTCATCAATAGACTAGACGCCGCATCAGTACAGGAACAGAATGATACGGTGTGCTTGGATATCCACAACATAGTGTTAATTCGCAAGTACAGGAAAAAGTGGATTTTGGCATCCGCACAGGCATAACTGCCAAATTACCTGACAGCTGGCCAGATCCTTGCTAACACCAGTCGTCATAAAAAGCCCTGTGTCCTGTTTAGGGACGGAGATCAAAGAATTGTTGTTTAAACCCACAGATAGTCAGGCTACAGAGGTGTATGTTTAACCACTTAATCCGTGTGCACGTTTATTGACCTAAGCCCACTTCTCAAACTTCAGAAAGGGCTGAAAGGTAATTTAGAACCCCTGCCCAAATGACAGAGAGACCATGGAGCCCCAGCTGCAGTGATAATACCCTCTGAGCTGACAAGGGTTAAAATCACCCAGGGAGGTGGGTTGGGGGGGAATGCTGGAGGGCAGGATAAAACTGCGATACACTTGTAGTGCAGTGTTAATTTCTGAGAGGCTATCTTGAGGTACAGATTGATCTAGAGTTCGTCATTGGGACTGCCTCGTCCAGAACCACCTAAGTCAAACTGCGTGGTTTGTTTCTTCCCTTTTATTTTATGTCTTGGAATTGTGAGTAATTTGTGTGAACCCTTTTATTTAATATTATTGTAATCTTGTAACTTTTTGTAACCGATCATTAGCCGCTAATTTCAATATTTAAGAAGCCTCTTCTTTGTGCACCTAAAAGACTTCAGAGTATGATGTTAACATTACAGCATTATGGTCTCTGTGTCAATTACAAGCCAGGCCCTGAGATGTATATCAGTGACACTCTTAGTAGAGCAATAGCTGTGGATGGGAGCTCTGGAGCAGCTCAGAGGTATGATGCAGTCTGCACCATGTATCAAGTCCTGACTGATTTTGCACAGATTAACCAGGCAGATTATATGAATGTCAATGATCAGGTTCGGCAGCATACCATGACTAATGAGAGCCTCCAGATTATGAAGTCTATTGCATTGACTGGATGGCCAAATTTCATAGAAAAAAAACACCACTCATCGTGAAGGGCTATTGGTCATTTAGAGATGAGATCAGCATACAGAATGGCATTTTGTACAAGGGACCAAGGGTCATAATACCAAAATCTTTAAGACCCAAGATGCTAGCACGTATACCATTTTATATATATATAAATATATATATATATATATATTCAGGGTATGCAGTCCAGGAATCTTTCCAATATAGCACCATCTTGGAGGTGATGCATGCTACAGACAAGCAGGAGATACATTGTACAGAACTACAATGCAAAGTGAGAATTAAAACTACTCAGCTTGCAACAAATGTGCATATGTACCACAGAAAGAAAATATGCTGTCACATGAGATACAACTATGTCTATGGAAAATTGTTAGCATGGATTTATTTACTTACGCAGGCAAAGAATCTCTGTTAACTCTCTGTGGACCAATATTCTGATTTTTGAGAAATTGAGTTTCTCCCAGATTTATTCTCAGAGACTACAATAAAGCGATGCAAGGCGCAATTTGCACGTTATGGCCAGCCTGAAAAGTAATCTCAGACAATGGACCACAATTTGCATGTGAGCAATTCAGACAATTTGCCTCTGAATGAGAGTTTGAGCATGTTACGTCATCTCCATGTTACTCAAAATATCAGCAGTTAAAATTTTGAAGAATCTGTGCAAACAATGCTAGCAGTGATAATACTGACCAATGGAAGGCCGTATTACATTGGAGGAATACACCAACCGAAGGAATGGGCACTAGTCCTGCACAGCCTCTTATTTCAAGGAGACTTAACAAATCTTTGCCAGTAGCCAGTACTTTACTTTATTCCAGTGTAGTACAAGGTGTGTCAGAGAAGCTACAGCAGGGGATGGAGATTTCTAAGTTGGGGTATGATAAATTCGCTAAGGAGTCGCCTGAACTTATTATTGGCGAGACATTTTGTATGAAGCCAATTCCTGGAGATCGCAAGGATCATTGGAGACGTTGTTCTTGTGTGTGAAAGGTTGCACCACGCTCATATCTTGTGGATGTGAAATGTACTTTGTACAGACACAATCATGTAGATTTGTGAGTTGCAGAGAACGGACAATTCTACATGAAAATATTGGGCATTCTGTTCCTGGCCTGATTATGGAACCGGTTGCGCCAATAGCGAGTCAGGAATTTGCACGGCCATAGGTTGTGATACCAGAAGAATATGGAGAAAATGAGAATATGGATTATGCAAGTATACCAGATGTCAGTCCATCATTATCACCGGTTATACAGACTACTGCCCAACAATACTCAACTCCAGCCCAACAAAATTCTGTCTATACTCAGAGAGGCTGTCTGTCACGGCGGCCACCTGACAGACTTAGTTTATATTTAAAAAAAAAAATAGAGGACCTTGTGGTCTATTTACTAAGCATTGGATTGAGATAAAGTGACCGGAGATAAAGTACCAGCGAATTAGCTTCCAACTGCCATGTTACTGGCTGTGTTTGAAAAGTGACAATTAGGAGCTGGTTGGCTGGTACTTTATCTCCATCCACTTTATCTCAATCAAATGCTTAGTAAATAGACCCCATTGTTAGTTAGTTTACAGTAGGGGTGAGCGGGTTCGGATTTCTGAAATCCGAACCCCCCCCGAGCCCCCCCGATCCAAGGCCGATCCGAGTCAGGCTCGACTTTTCCCGCCAGACTCGGATCTGAAATCGATGCAAAAACGTCATCATCCCGCCTTCCGGGTCTCGCGGGTTTTGGATCCTATATAAGGTACCCGCGTCAGCGCCATTTTCTCACTCGGCTGTGGACAGTGAAGAGGGAGGGTGGGAGTTAGGGCTGGCTGGGCTGTGTAGTGTAGTGTAGTGTTGTAGTGTAGTGTAGTGTAGTGTAGTGCAGTGTAGTGTTGTGCTGTGCTGTGCTATGCTGTGCTGCTGTTGTCCATAGGGGCTGTGTCCACTACTTCAAAGTCCATAGGGGCTGGCTGGACTGTGTTGTGCAGTCAGTTGTCCATAGGGGCTGTGTCCACTCCAAAGTCCTGTGCAGTGTCCCAGTCCTAAAGGGGTGCTGTAGTGTTGTCCAGGGGGTGCTCTGTCCATCAGGGGTGCTCCCCCCAAGTGCTAAAAATATATATATTTTTTCTGTGTTTGTGAATTGTGTGCACTGTGGCTGCATGTGAATCAACAAAGGAGCAGCGCCAAGCATGCGCCTGTGTCCCATAAGTAAAAGGCCGGCTGGCTTGTCCGTTAAAGGGTGCTGTAACCCCCAAAGGGCACTCCAAACAAAATAAAAAAATATATTTTTTTGTGTTTGTGAATTGTGTACGCAGTAGCCGCACGTGCATCAACAAAGTAGTGCCAAGCGTGCGCCTGTGTCCCATTAAATAAAGGGCCGGCTGGATTGACCGCTAAAGGGTGCTGTAACCCCCAAAGGGCACTCCAAACAAAATAAAAAAATATATTTTTTTGTGTTTGTGAATTGTGTGCGCAGTAGCCGCACATGCATCAACAAAGTAGTGCCAAGCGTGCACCTGTGTCATAAGTAAAGGGCCGGCTAGCTTGACCGTTAAAGGGTCCTGTAACCCCCAAAGTACACTCCAAACAAAAAAATATTTTCTGTGTTTGTGAATTGTGTGCGCAGTAGCCGCACGTGCATCAACAAATTAGTGCCAAGCGTGCGCCTGTGTCACAAGTAAAGGGCCGGCTGGCTTGACCGTTAAAGGGTGCTGTAACCCCCAAAGTACACTCCAAACCAAATAAAAAATATTTTCTGTGTTTGTGAATTGTGTGCGCAGTAGCCGCACGTGCATCAATAAAGTAGTGCCAAGTGTGCGCCTGTGTCATAAGTAAAGGGCCGGCTGGCTTGACCGTTAAAGGGTGCTGTAACCCCCAAAGTACACTCCAGTCCAAACCCAAAAAAAAAATATTTTCTGTGTTTGTGAATTGTGTGCGCAGTAGCCCCACGTGCATCAACAAAGTAGTGTCAAGCGTGCGCCTGTGTCATAAGTAAAGGGCCGGTTGGCTTGACCGTTAAAGGGTGCTGTAACCCCCAAAGTACACTCCAAACAAAATAAAAAAATATTTTCTGTGTTTGTGAATTGCGTGCACTGTGGCTGCACGTGCATCAACAAAGGAGCAGCGCCAAGCGTGCGCCTGTGTCCCATAAGTAAAGTGCACTACTCTCCAGCAAAAATAAAAAAATATTTTCTGTGTTTGTGTGTGCCTTAGCCGCACGTATATATCAAATCAATATAACATAAATGGAGGACCAAACTTTCTCCGATAAAAATAAAATAGGGAAAGATCAAGAACCACTTCCTCCTAGTGCTGAAGCTGCTGCCACTAGTCATGACATAGACGATAACATGCCATCAACGTCGTCTGCCAAGGCCGATGCCCAATGTTATAGTAGAGGGCACATACAATCCCAAATGACAAAGTTCAGGAAAATGACCTTGAAAAAAACATTTAAATCATCTGAAGAGAAACGTAAACTTGCCAATATGCCATTTACGACACGGAGTGGCAAGGAATGGCTAAGGTCTTTCCCTATGTTCATGACTAGTGGTTCAGCTTCACATGACGATGGAAGCCCTCCTCCCGCTAAAAAAAATCAAACGAGTTAAGCTGGCAAAAGCACAGCGAAGAACTGTGCATTCTAAGAAGATATCACAAATCCCCAAGGAGAGTCCAAGTGTGGTGGTGGTTGCGATGCATGACCTTCCCAGCACTGGACGGGAAGAGGTGGCTCTTTCCACCATTTTCACGCCCCCTGCAAGTGCTGAAAGGAGCACCCACAGTCCACTTGCTGATATGCAAATTGAAGATGTCACTGTTGAAGTACAACAGGATGAGGATACTGGTGTAGCTGGCACTGAGGAGGAAGTTGGCGAGGAGGATTCTGATGGTGATGTGATTTGTTTAAATCACGCTCCGGGGGAGACAGTTGTTGTCCGTGGGATGAAAAAGCCCATCACGGTCATGCCTGGGCAGAAGACCAAACATTCCACCTCTTTGGTCTGGCAATATTTCTATCCAAATCCGGACAACAACTGTCTTGCCATATGTACCATATGTAAAGGTGAAATAAGTAGGGGTAGGGACGTTAACCACCTAGGAACATCCTCCCTTATACGGCACCTGCAGTGCGTTCATAAAAAGTTACTGTCAAGTTCAGAAACTTTGGCTAAGACCGTAAGCAGTCCAGGGACACCTAAATCCCTTTTTCCTGTTTTATCCAAGGAATCGGTGGATGAGGAGGATGAGGACGACATCTTGCCTCCGTAGAGCCAGTTTGTGCAGGGACACATTAATTGTCAGCTTGTTTTGTGGGGGCCCAAACGAACCAATCATTTCAGCCACAGTCGTGTGGCAGACCCTGGCGCTGAAATGATTGGTTTGTTAAAGTGTGCATGTCCTATTTATACAACATAAGGGTGGGTGGGAGGGCCCAAGGACAATTCCATCTTGCACCTCTTTTTTTTCTTTGCAGTATGTACTGTTTGGGGCCTAGTTTTTCAAACTGCCATCCTGTCTGCCACTGCAGTGTCACTCCTAGATGGGTCACGTGTTTGTGCCGCCCACTCGTGTCGCTTAGCATAGTCATCCAGCTACCTTGGTGCAATCTTTTGGCCATAAAAACAATATTGTGAGGTGTGAGGTGTTCAGAATAGACTGGAAATGAGTGGAAATGAAGGTTATTGAGGTTAATAATTGCATAGGAGCAGAAAAACCCACAAATTCTGTGATTTAAGCTGTTTTTATGCTTTTTTTCAAAAAAATACAGATCCAAAACACAAAACCCAGAACCCAAAACACGGAAGGGTGGTTTTGGCAAAACCAATCCAGATCCAAAACACGAAGAAAGATCCAGATCCAAAACCAAAACACAAAACACGAAAAGTGGCCGGTGCACACCCCTAGTTTACAGTATATTGAAAAATGGATGTATAGTGTATTTGTAGTCTTATGTTTGTAGTGCCACCTAGTGGTGCCATGTAAGTGTTTATAAGGCGCAGCTACCTGTTAAGTGGGTGTGTTTTTTTAACCTGTGTTTGCACAACATGGCTATTTGGAACTAGCATGCAGTGTTTTTCGTTATTGGATGCTTTTGAAACAATTACAGTGGCATCACTAGGGGGCGCAGACCATACCATCTAAACAGGGTGGCACCAAAATAGCTGATCTGTTCTGCTATTTTGGTGTCACTCCCACAGATGGTATCACCCTGCAGTGGTGATGGATGACGCATGTGTGCACACGTCATCCATCATGAGCAGCGGCAATGGATGTTGCGTGCATGCACGCATGCATGTCATCATCAGCTCATCTCTCAAGGATCAAGCCTTCGAGAGAGATAAAGTGGAGAGATAAAATGTACCAACCAATCAGCTCCTGTCATTTTTCAAACACAGCCTGTAAAGTGACAGTTAGGAGCTGATTGGTTGGTTCTTTATCTCTCCCCACTTTATCTCTCTCTGAGGCTTGATACAATTAACCCAAGGAGACAGGGGCTCAGGATTAAACTTTGTTATTGGTGGTCCTGTCAGTAGTAAGACCTGTCTATGGAAAAGGATATAATGCTGCAATATCCTCTTTTAGACAGTGTGTAGAAGTCATTGGCATGCGCAGTCCATTTCATTAGGCTGCACACCCAACGAAATAAAGAGAGCTATAGTTTGCACTGTGGCGTGCCGTTTGAGGGGCATATCTTACTTTTGACCTGGGCAGCTGCCTCTTGCTCTCTCCTAGTGCTCATCTTCCACTGTGCATGCTCTGCAACTTCCTTCTTAGGGAAGAAGTGAATATCATATTTCCTATGAGCAGAATTTTATTTTGGAATCTAATGTTGTGGTACACTGTAGTGTCCCCAATTCATGTTAACAATTACAATTACATTCATGGGCGGATTGGAAGGTATTTTCTGAGGGAAAATTCCCAGTGGGCCGATTGGATGTGGGGCCGCTTTTCTGTTGAGGCCCCGCCCCCTTATTTGCGTCACCAGCCGGTTCCTGCAGAGACTACGTTGTGTTTATTTCACAGGTGCACCCGGCTGCCTGTCAGCTCTTTGTGGCCGTGCCTTAGCCTCTCGCAAGGAGAGGCCAGCGGCAGCCTGCTTAAGCCCCGCCCCGCATGCTGTCAGCAGCACACGCCGCAGAGGACTTAACAAGATTGGAAGTGGGGGGGACCGAGGGTGACAGCAGCCGTTGGCGTGACCGCGACGCGATGGAGGTAAGTTGTGGCGGGGGTGGGGGGCCGTCCAGGCAGTCTGTTAGCCCGATCGTCTCCTCTCTACTCTTCCCTCCCCAGGTTGTGAAGTGTCAAGTTTAATTTCACAGCCTGGAGAGAGGGCAGAGCGGAGAGGAGACAATCTGGCTAGGTGCAGCAGGGCAGACTTGCAGTGCACTGTGCAGGGCAATGGGGCTGGGAGATGGCGTGAGACTCAGGATGTCTGGGGTTGGGGCCCTGCTAAGGGGAGAATAATAACATCTGTCTAAGGGGGAGGCCGGAACGAAGTTGATCTGTCTAAGGGGGAGGGGAGATATGCTGAACTTGTGGGAGACGGTCTATCTCTGGGGGGATATGGGGGGCTGCCATACTGTGATCAGATGATCTGTCTGTGGGGTGGGGTGGGGTGGGCTCATTTTGTTCTAAGGGGAGATATTTTGTGGAGGGGGCTGCAATACTGATGTCATAAACACTTAAAATGTTAGGACTGAGTTTACGTAGTGTGATGTGTTTTCTTTCAATCAATTTGCTTACCAATGTGCTTGGCAGCTCTGTTCGAATGTAGTAAGGCTCCAATTCTCGAGGTACTGACTCGCTATTAAGTATCAAAGCAAATTTATTACCAAATCCTTAAACAAGGCAATTGAATTCAATGAAACAGTTTAGAGCAACAATATTATACAATACAATACATTAATACATTTCAGAAAAAACAATATAATGGACACTTTTCTGAAAATGAAAATAACTCTCTGGTCCGAGTAATTTTTATTAAACAGGAACGCAGGATACTCGATCCACCTAAGGGAGCAATGGGTTAAACACAAAAGAGCATACGAGATCACCTTCTTCTGCAATAGTTGGACCCAAATGACATAATCAACTACTTTCAGGTGCACCTGAACCTCTAATGCACTAATCTCTTTGTTCTATCTCTGTATGCCAGAGTTAACTGTATCAGTTTGATATTGGTATACCGTTGCCCGGGATGATGTGTAGCGTAAGTAGGGAAGAAGTCTATGGATCCTCAGACAATACAAAGTCCTGCGATGCTATAGATGGGGTGTAATAAATGGTAGCAGCCTTTCTTGGCTTTGGGCCTGATTCAGACCCACTCGCGAGCGGCTGTCCGCTCGCAAGTGGGTCGATGTTCTGGACTGAGCATGCGCACGACGGAGGGAGCTCCGTCGTGCGCATGCGCCAGACGCGAGGAGCGAAGGAAAGTCCTTCGCTCGTTGTGTCTGATCAAAGGGGGCGTGCTGTCGATGTTGATTGACAGCACGCCCCCTTTGGTAGGCGTGCCGGGGGCGTGCCTCCCTGACGGGGGGCGTTCCCACGGGAACGCCTCCCGTCAAAAGCCGGCCCACTGACATCACTAGTGATGTCAGTGGGAGTGATTTTGGCTCTGATAGAGCCAAAATCACTCCGGAGCTTGCGGTTGAAAACCTCAACCGCAGGCTCCGGCTCGCAGTTTCGATGGTCGCGATGGTCACGACCATCGCGGCCATCAAAATGCACGCTCGTATAGCCTGTGGGTGGTGACCCACAGCTATACGAGCGTCCAGGAGGATGCTCCATTTTCATGGAGACCGGCCCTCATTCAGAGCATGCGCTCTGCTCAGAGCGTACGGCTCTGAATGAGGGCCTTAGTTCCCTGTAAATGGGCTGTGAGAAACTGGTAACTCCACTCGATGTTAATGCTGTAATGAATGTACGTTGCCCTTCTGAGATATAAATTCTTCACTTACTATGCCCAGGATAGATGCTTTTCTTTGTTTAATTTTGCAGTCACAGGGTTAATTATGCCTGCTGAGACGACCCTACGGTTCTCTCCCTGCCCAACTCTGACCTGCTGTTAGCTGAAAATGTTCTGCTAATTCTCCTTCTGGCTTTATTCACAGTTAGGTAAACTATAGTTCACGTTATAACAGCTGTAACTGCTGGTTTATAAGATATCCTGCTTAAGAGTCACAAGAATCTATTGCCTCACATCTAAACGTCTCCTGAGCTGACAGGGCAAGGGTTAACTGGAAGTTTGACTGGTACTTCACTATGATGCATGTACTGAGCAGTTCATATAGCGTTAAAGTGCCAGTGTATAAGGATTTGACAGACCTGTACTGTTGGCTGTACTCCACAGCAGAGGTAACTTGCTGACAGGGCGGGAGTTAACTGGAAGTTTAACTGGTACTTCACTATGATGCATGTACTGAGCAGTTCATATAGTGTTAAAGTGCCAGTATATAAAGATTTGACAGACCTGTACTGTTGGCTGTACTCCACAGCAGAGGTAACTCTCCTTCCTTCTTTCCAGCCCCGACTGTCAGTCTCTGTGCAGTGGGAGGAGGCCGGGCGGTTCCGCTGGTGAGGCCGCTACCCTCTGTTCTAGGGGAGGGGTAGATGATGACCTGTCTGTGGGGATGGGGGTCTGCTATATTAGGGGCAGGGGAGATGATTATCTGTCTTGGGGAGGAGGCTCTGGTATACTAAGGGCGGGGGAGATGATGACCTGTCTGTGGGGATGGGGGTCTGCTATATTAGGGGCAGGGGAGATGATTATCTGTCTGGGGGAGGGGGCTCTGGTATACTAAGGGCGGGGGAGATGATGATCTGTCTGTAGGGGAGGGGGAGTGTGCTATATTTGGGGCGGGGGAGATAATCTGTGGGGAGGGGGGTATTCTGTGCTAAGGGGAGATGACCTGAGTGTGATAAAGAAGGGCTATTCTGTACTAGGGAAGGATGATGGCGCTGGGGAGGCGCAGGATGATGGCGCCTGGGAGATGCAGGAGGATGGCACTGTGGGGAGACACATTTGGATGGTGCCAGAGAGAATTGAGCGTGGCACTGGAGAGGCACAGGGGGATAGCACTGAAGAAACACATGAGAGGGGATAGGCTGGAGATACACCAAGGCGATGGTGCTGGAGACACACAAATAGGATGGTAGGAACGCTGGTACTATTAGAAGAAAACACTGGGGCACAGTAATCTTCAGTAAGATAACAATTCTAATGAAACCATATTCTAATGCACATGGTTCCAAATGAACAAATACAGTCAGGTCCATAAGTATTGGGACATTGACAGAATTTTCAGATTTTGTCCTCTATTCACCACCACAATGGCTTTGAAATGAAACAAACAAGATGTGATTTAACTGCAGACTTTCAGATTTAATTTGAGGGTAATTACATCCAAATCAGGTGAACGGTGTAGGAATTACAACGGTTTCTATATGTGCTCCCACTTTTTAAGGGGCCAAAAGTAATGGGACAAACTAAACAATCCTAAATCTAACATTCACTTTTTAATACTTTGTTGCAAATCCTTTGCAGGCAATTACAGCCTAAAGTCTGGAACGCATAGACATCACCAGACGCTGGGTTTCATCCCTGGTGATGCTCTGCCAGGCCTCTACTGCAAATGTCTTCAGTTCCTGCTTGTTCTTGGGGCATTTTCCCTTCAGTTTTGTCTTCATCAAGTGAAATGCATGCTCAATCGGATTCAGGTCAGGGGATTGACTTGGCCATTGCATAACATTCCACTTTTTAGCCTTAAAAAACTCTTTGGTTGCTTTTGCAGTATGCTTCGGGTCATTGTCCATCTGCACTGTGAAGCGCCGTCCAATGAGTTCTGAAGCATTTGACTGAATATGAGCATATAATATTGCCCCGAAACACTTCAGAATTCATTCTGCTGCTTTTGTCAGCAGTCACATCATCAATAAATACAAGGGAACCAGTTCCATTGGCAGCCATACATGCCCACGCCATGACACTACCACCACCATGCTTCACTGATGAGGTGGTATGTTTTGGATCATGAGCAGTTCCTTTCCTTCTCCATACTCTTCTCTTCCCATCACTCTGGTACAAGTTGATCTTTGTCTCATCTGTCCATAGGATGTTGTTCCAGAACTGTAATGGCTTTTTTAGATGTTGTTTGGCAAACTCTAATCTGGTCTTCCTGTTTTTGTGGCTCACCAATGGTTTATATCCTGTGGTGAACCCTCTATATTCACTCTTGTGAACTTTTCTCTTCATTGTTGACTTTGACACATATACATCTACCTCCTGGAGAGTGTTCTTGATTTGGCCAACTGTCGTGAAGGGGTTTTTCTTCACCAGAGAAATAATTCTTTTGTCATCCACCACAGTTGTTTTCCATGGTCTTCCGGGTCTTTTGGTGTTGCTGAGCTCTCCGGTGCGTTCTTTCTTTTTAAGAATGTTCCAAACAGTTGATTTGGCCACACCTAATGTTTTTGCTATCTCTCTGATGGGTTTGTTTTGATTTTTCAGCCTAATGATGGCTTGCTTCACTTATAGTGACAGCTCTTTGGATGTCATATTGATAGTCGACAGCAACTGATTCCAAATGCAAATGTCACACCTAGAATCAACTCCAGACCTTTTACCTGCTTAATTGATAATGAAATAACGAGGGAATAGCCCACACCCGTCCAAGAAATAGCTTTTGAGTTGATAGTCCCATTACTTTTGGCCCCTTAAAAGTGGGAGGCACATATTGAAACCGATTTGGATGTAATTACCCTCAAATTAAATCTGAAAGTCTGCAGTTAAAGCACATCTTGTTTGTTTCATTTCAAAACCATTGTGGTGGTGAATAGAGGCCAAAATCTGAAAATTCTGTCAATGTCCCAATATTTATGGACCTGACTGTATATTTTATTAATGTTAAATTGTTCAATATAGGAAACTCCCATCTTGTCCTGCCCCAAAACTTCTGTTAAAATGTATTATCTGGTTGAACCTCTGTTGCATGATGATGACATTGGCTTTATTGCTACGCAAACAGGCGGCTTCCGGACCATGTGATCTCAGCATGAATAGTGAGCACCGACTCAAGAAACTGCCTGTCCAAGAAGGATCAATTTCTTCAGAGGTTCTCCGCTGCAGAGAGATCATATAGGTAAGAAAATACTCATTCACCTGCTCGCTGTGCTTATTCACCAGAGAGAGGGATTGGGGGCATGGCTATCATCTCCTGGTACGGTGGGCATGCCCCCAGCATGAAAAAAATGGGGGGAGTGGCTTGTGGGCATAGCATTTCTCATTAGGCCACACCCCTTGTAATTAGGCCCCACCCACTTTCAGACGCGCGCACTTAGGGCCTCTTCCACATTTTTTCCAGGGCCACTTTACATTCCCAATCTGCCCCTGATTACATTATTAGCCTGGTTACCAGGTCACCAGTGGGAGTTGGTATGACGCAATGATGTCAGGTAGCTGGCACATACCGATGATGTCGTTGGACCAACTGGGCACGTAGTCTGCCATGGTTCATGCATCTGAGTGATGTATATAAGGTAAGATTGTTTTATGTGTTTGCTGTACCTGAGAAAAGTTTTATTAAAGAATCGAAACATTGGAATTAACAGTGTTCTTGTTGTTGATTTAATATCAAGACCAAAGTGGGCAGTACAGACTGTCTAATGGTTAGCATTACTGCCTCACAGTGCTGAGGTTGTGGGTTTGATTCCCGCTACGGCCCTAACTGTGCGGAGTTTGTATATTCTCCCTGTGCTTGCCTGGGTTTCCTCCGGGTACTCTGGTTCCCTCCCACACGCCAAAAATATACAAGTAGGTTGTCTCTCAACAAAAAAAATTAACCTTAGTGTGTAAATATTCACGTGTATATGTGGTAGGGAATTTAGATTGTAAGCTCCACTGGGGCAAAGACTGATGTGAACGGACAAATATTCTCTGTAAAGCGCTATCGAATATGTGTGTGCTATATAAATTACTGGTAATAATAATAATAAATAAGTGCCATTGATGGTTTTACGCTGATTGTTTACTACCATCAATGAAAAGTACAGATGGTACCAATGATGTTCACTGAGATGCACACTGTATGATAAGCAGTAAATAGGATGTTTACTGTATGGTATGATGGCCACAAGGATGCTCTCTGTACTGTACAGTATGTCACTAGGATGCTCTCAGATTTGGCTAGTGGTGGGCAGTGCAATGTGATTTTTCTTTCTTTGGCACTTCTGTATAAAATGTATTTTATCCCTAGTTACTTTAGTGAGGCCATGCTTGCCATGAATTTGGTCCTGCCTGCATGAGGTCACTTTCACAATTTTTCCAGGATCACTTCCAGGTCCCAATCCGAATGAAATTAAGTTTATTTAGTAACTTGTTTACAATCTAATCATTTATTTAATATAGATCAGGGGTGGCCAAACTACAGCTCAAGTGCCAAATGTGGCCCACCCTATGCTGGATTGTGGCCCCTTTCCTGTCCGGGATTCCTAAGGAGTCCAGACAGAGATGTCCGGAGGCAGTTTAGATTTTTGTAGCAGCACGGCCCTGCGATGGTGACGTCACTATGCCGGCCCCCTGTGCAGCTGCACATGACGGATTGCAGACACAGACTGCAGAGGAGTACAAAGACCCAGTGAGTAAGCGGCTGCAGCAGTGGATGGGCAGCACATAAGGGAGGGACACTCCAGGCTGGCACATAAGGGGGGGACTCCAGCCTGACACATAAGAGGAGACTCTGGGCTGGCACATATTGGGAGGACTCTGGTTTGGCACATAAGGTGGAGGACTCTGGTTTGGCATATAAGGGGGAACTTTGAACTGGCACATAAGGAAGAGGGCTCTGGGCTGGCACATAAGGCATGGAGGGATCTGGGCTGGCACATAAGGAGGATGGCTCGGTGCTGAAACAGAAGGTGGTGAGTGCTCTGGGATGAGACATAAGTGGGGAATATGAACTGCCACATAAGGGGGGCTCTGGACTGGAATATAAGGGGGAACTGGACTCTAAGCTGGCACCTAAGTGAGGACTCAGAGTTGACACATAACAGGAGATCTCTGGGCTGGAACAAAAGGATAGTACTCTGGGCTGGCATATAATTTTATATCAGCAAATAACGCCTCCATTCAAAGTCATTTTCTTAATATGGCATTCCCAAGAAAAAGGTTTGCACACCTCTGATACAGGGTATGCAGTCGGGATGCCGACAGTCTAAATGCTGACCGTCGGCATCCCGATTGTCTAATCCCAACAAGGGTCTAATGACAGGTGTTGAAATCCCGATGCCTGTCATTTTACCTACGCTGGGAGCCTGACGCCTGGCATCCCAATCGAAGGAAAACCGTGCGCGAACAGCCACGGGGGGGAAAGGTTAGGTTAGGGGCTCCCGGGGGGGACTTCGGGTTAGGCACCCCCCGGGAGGGATAGGGTTAGGCTAGGGGAAGGGGGGAGTTAGGGTTAGGCTCCCCTGGGGGGAGGTTAGGGTTAAGCACCCCCCCCGGGAGACTTAGGTTTAGGCTGCGGGGAAGGGGAGGTTAGGTTAGGCACTTAGAGGGGGGTTAGGCTTAGGCACTTGGGGGGGAGGTTAGGGTTAGGCACCCTTAAGGGAGGGTTAGGGTTAGGGGTGCTTAGGTTAGTTTATGCTTACCTTAGCTGCTGTCGGGATCTTCACTGGTGCCGGGCTTCCAGCGTTGAGATTTGAACCGCGTCCAGCAGTAAATCATACTGATTCCAGATATAGATAGGATATTACTCACAGGCAGGAGTGTGCTCCACTGTCCTAGTTTTGTACAAGAAGAATGTTCCAATGCTGAGAATAGATGGAAACTACTGTGTAAAAACACTGACAAATAGTAAGTGAAGTTCCATAGTAGTTTAAGGTAAAGGCTGTTAGAAAAACAAAGTTATCATTCTATGTTAGTTCAAAGGTTAATAAATGTCTGGTGTGGTATCAGACAGTGAGCCAAGTTCATGCAATGGCAAGACACGAGCCTTCCTCCAATCGAGCGTAACTATTAGAAACTAATTAAACTTAAAATACCCAAACACTGAGAAAACACAGATCAACATGTTTATACACAACAGTGTGAAATCATTACTATAAAACAACTAAGCAAAATTTCAACCAGTAATTTAATGGACAAATTTTGTTGTTTCTTAATTCTTATGTAAACCAATTAACTGATATATGTTATGGAAAAATTATTACATTTAAAAGTCTATTTTTTTCTAGCTATATATCATAAAAATATCTGTGTCCTTTTTTTTGTTATCCCATTTTGCAGAGTAATCAAGAGTTCAGCTCTGTTGTTTTTTCATTTATGAGAAGAAAAATTTAAGACAGGCTTGAATTGGGACCTATATGATCATGGTAGTTTGAAAGACACTTAAATAGGGGAATGCATCTCTGTCCCTTATATCAGTAACTAGCGATCCACTGCGACTTTGCACGGGTGCAGTTTCATCTCGCCAAAGCCCACTGCATCTCATAACAACTTACTTCATGTCACCACAGTTCCTGCATTTCACCACAGCCCCCTGCATCTCACAACAGCCTCCTGATCCTCCTGCATCTCACCAGTGTCACCACAACCCCGACTACTGGACATCGGAATCTGATAGTTACTAACTATTAATGTTTTTGTTCCAATGGTAGTGTTTTTACCATTTGATGGTGATGGTCCGATGTTTGCCACCATCAAATGGAAACCATTTGATGGTGTTCGATGTCTTTTTTTTAAATTCCTGATACCGTAGCTATGTCTTCCCTGGCTCCTTCCTGGTTACTGTGTCTGCATCAAGGCATCTTCATGGGTTCGTTGGAGGCTGTCTCTCACTCTCTGTCTGCCTCAGACATAACCCTGCTCAGTCCCTGACTCCCTCCCCTGTCTAGGCTGCTGCTAAGCAACAGAGCACATTGCTAACTCTGATTGGCTTTCACTGTCTCAGAGAGCCAATTAGAGCACAGCCCTGGGCCCTGCAGCAGTCAGTCACTCACACAGCACAACAGATTTTTTCTGTGACTTGCTTCATTCTAAGCCTCAGTTTCAGATGCTGTCTTCCTGTTTCAGTGCACTGGCCAGCTCCTATACAGCTGCATGGTGCAATTTTTTTTCTGTGACTTTGCTTCACTAAAATCGCCACTACTCGGCTTCCTTTTATAACAGAAGAATGGTTCATACACTTAAACCTTCCTCGACCAACGCTGTATAGAATAATGAAAACATCATCAAAATTCATCCAGTGGTTCAAGACATTAGCCCGAACAAACAGGCAGACCCCGTTGTTTTATATATATAGATATATATATATATTATTATATATTATTATATATTATTATTATTATTATCATTTATTTGTATGGTGCCACAAATGTTATGCAGCGCCTTACAAAGCACATAAACAAGTTGTAGACAAGCGACTTACTGAACAATACAATACAGGACATGGATAATACATATTGCTACATTAGTGATCATAACACCCAGATAAGCAACAGAGCATAAGCAGCCAAGTGTTAGGTGCCCTAGTGGTGAGTAAGAAGTAGATGAAACTAAAGTAGGGAGAAGTACAAGAGGTTAGAGGGCCCTCTTCATAAGAGCTTACATTCTAAAAGGGGAGGGGAAAACAAACAGGGGTGACACAGATGGGGAGGAAGGTGTATGTATCAGGGAGTTAGAATGACAGCTGGAAGGCTTTGATGAAATAATGGGTCTTGAGAGCCCGTTTGAAGGATTGCAAAGAGGTGGAGAGTCTGATGGGGAGTGGGAGAGAGTTCCAGGGGTGGGAAGCAGTGCGGGCAAAATCTTGGAGGCGGGAGTGGGAGGAAGTAATCAGCTGGCATGAAAGGCGGCGTGCATTAGTTGAACGAAGAGAGTGGAGAGGAGAGTGAAGGGAGATGAGATCAGAGATGTATATGGGGGAAGATTGGGTGAGGGCTTTGTAAGTGAGCGTGAGAACCTTAAATTGGGTTCTAAAAGGTAAGGGGAGCCAGTGGAGGACTTGTAGGAGAGGGGAGGCAGATGTAGAGCATTTGGAGAGGAATATAAGCCGTGCAGCAGCATTGAGGACAGACTGGAGAGGAGAGAGATGGGATTTGCGGAGGCCAGATAGGAGGAGGTTACAGTAGTCCAATCTGGAGATGACCAGTGAGTGTATGAGGGTTTTTGTAGCATCCTGGGTGAGATAGGGTCTGATCGTAGAAATATTTTTGAGATGGAAACGACAGGACTGTGAAAGGTTCTGGATATGTGGTTTGAAGGAGAGGGATGAGTCCAGGATGACTCCAAGACAGCGCACTTTGGGGCTAGATGAGATAGTTATACCATCAATGGATAAAGAAATAGTGGGAAGTGAGGTTATGTGGGAGGGTGGGAAGACGATCAGCTCTGTCTTAGACATATTAAGTTTAAGAAATCGCTGGGACATCCAGGAAGAGATGGCAGAGAGACAGTTGGAGATACGAGTCAGAAGAGAGTTGGAGAGATCAGGGGAGGAAATGTAGATTTGAGTATCATCAGCAAAGAGATGATAATGGAGGTCAAAAGAGCTGATGAGTTCACCTAGAGAGGAAGTATAGAGGGAGAATAGAAGAGGTCCAAGAACAGAACCTTGAGGAACACCTACTGTAAGAGGCTGTGAGGGGGGAGAGGAGTCATGAGAGGAAACTGAGAAAGATCGGTCAGAGAGGTAGGATGACAGCCAGGAGAGTGTCACGTAGACCAAGGGAGTGAAGGATATGCAGCAGGAGAGGGTAGTCCACAGTGTCAAAAGCAGCAGAGAGATCAAGGAGAATGAGAAGAGAGTAGTGGCCTTGGATTTGGCAGCAAGGAGGTCGTTGCTGACTTTCCTGAGGGCAGTTTCAGTGGACTGGAGAGAATGGAAGCTGGACTGAAAAGGATCAAGGAGGGAGTGGGAGGAAAGAAAAGTGGCAAGGCATTTGTAGACAATCCGCTCAAGGAGTTTGGAGGTAAAAGGGAGGAGAGAGATGGGTCAGTAGTTAGAAAGAAGGTTAGGATCAAGGGTAGGTTTTTTAAGAATGGGGGAGACAAGGGCATGCTTGAATGCAGAAGGAACAGTGCCTGATGAGAGGGAGAGGTTAATGAGGTGGGCAAGATGGGAGCAGGCAGAAAGAGAGAGGAAGCGGAGGACGCGGGAGGGGTTAGGATCAAGGGGGAGGTGGAAGAGGGGGAGGACCGGATGAGGGCCATGACTTCCTCTCCAGATACAGGGGAGAAGGATGCAAGAGTTGGTAGAGTTGATTGGGAGGGGTGATCTGGGAAAGGAGGAGGTGGAGAGCTGCGGGACTGGTTGGATATGATGTCCTGACGTATGGAATCAATTTTAGATGTAAAGTAGGTAGCAAAGTTAAGGGCAGAGAACAAGGAGGGGAGACGAGGAGGGGGTGGGCAAAGGAGGGAGTTGAGACTGGTGAAGAGACGCTGGGGATTAGAGGACTGAGAGGGATGAGGATCTTGAAATATGACTGTTTAGAGAGGGAGAGAGCAGCACTATAGGATGAGAGCATAAATTTGAAATGGAGAAAATCTGCCATAGAGCGTGATCTTCTCCACTGTCGCTCGGCAGTTTGTGAACACTTTTGCAGGTATCTGGTGCATTTGGAATGCCAGGGTTGAGGAGTAGATCTGCGAGTGTGAGTAGTGATTGCCAGAGCAACAGAGTCCATAGCAGAAGTAAGGGAGGCGTTGTATAGGGAAGTGGCTTGGTCAGGACAGGAGAGAGAGAGGATAGGGGAGAGAAGAGAGTCAAGCAGGGAAGAAAAGGAAACTGTGTCGATAGCGTCAATGTTACGCTTAGTGATGGCGGCTTTTGGAGGTAGAGAAGGGGAAGGAGAGAGGGACAGGTTAAAAGAGAGAAGGTGATGGTCAGAAAGTGGGAAAGGGGAATTGGAGTGATCAGAAATATCACATCGGTGAGTGAAGACCAGATCAAGCAAATGGCCACTCACATGGGAGGGTGAGGAGGTCCATTGGGAGAGACCAAGTGAAGATGTGAGGGTGAGGAGTTTGGAGGCAGAGGATTCTGTGGGGATATCAATTGGAATATTGAAGTCACTTAGGATAATGGAGGGAAGGTCTGAGGAGAGAAAGTGAGGGAGCCAGGAAGCAAAGTTGTCAAGGAACTTGGAGGGAGGGCCAGGGGGATGGTAAATGACAGCTACTCTGAGGTGTACTGGGTGGAAGAGGCATAAGGCATGGACTTCAAATGTAGAGAATGTAAGGGATGGTTCAGAGGGTATGGGTTGGTATGAGTAACCAGGGGATAGGAGGACCCCAACACCATCACCATGGCGTCCCCCAGGTCATGGGGTGTGGGAAAAGGTGAGGCCCCCAGAGGAGAGAGCTGCAGGAGAAGTGGTGTCAGAGGGTAAAATCCAGGTTTCAGTAATGGCTAAGAGATTCAGGGAGTTGGAGATGAAAAGGTCATGGGTTGGGACCAGTTTATTACAGACTGACCTGGCATTCCAGAGGGCACAGGATAGAGGGACAGAGTTTGTTGTAGAGATTTGGATGAGATTATCAGGGTTGCTATAGCGTGGAGGTGAGATTAGCTTGGGGGACCGAGATGAATAGAGTGTAGCGATGGTGCAGTCTCCAGTGCTAGAAGGGGAGCCAGCAGAAGGTGGGCAGGAAGGGAGCTTAATGATATGTGGATGGATGTGGGGTGAAGTGACATGGAGAGGGGGGTGGTAGGAGGGATTAGCAGTGGGGTAGTAGGACCCCGGTGGAGTATAAGAGAATGAAAGTGGAGTAATTGGAGAAGATGGGGAGAAAAGGTAAACAGAGGAGAGGAGATAGGGGGAAGAGGAAGTGGAGGAGACAAGGGGGAAAGCATAAAGGTGGAAGCAAGGGGCAGGACAAAAGATTAGGTAGACACTGAGTGACGGTGGGAGTTGAAGAAAACACGGTCATGGTAAGGATGTGAATAAGGGAAGAAAAAGTTGAAAGTAGGAATGAAGAAAGAATGTAAGAGAGAGCGCAGATTTCCAGAAATGTAAGTAATACCCCTTTTCCACCTAAATTCCGGGTCTGACCTGCAGTTGGAACAAAGTTCCTATCCAGATCAGACCCGGAATTTTGCCGGCACCGACACGGGATATTCCCGAGTCAGCGCCGCTCACACCGCAGTCGGGTCTACATAGACCCGGCTTTTGCGGAGTGAAAGTGGTCGCTTGGAGATGACGTCATCTCCATGCGCCACTGAAGCCGGACCAATCGGCCGGCTAGCAGCGCACTCAGGTCATCGTGACCCGGAGTGCGCTGTTCTCACAGCAGGGTTTCACGGGCTATGCCCGTGTTAAACCCTGCTAGTTACCTGGGTTGGATTGCCGGGTCACTCGACCCGGCGATCCAACTCTCTCCCCTTTTACACCAGGGAGCTGCCCGGGTTAACCCTTCAAAAACCTGGGTTTTCGCTCCGGTGTAAAAGGGGTATAAGAGTACAGTGTGGGAAAAGTGTGTATGTAAATCAAAAGTTTATTATTGAGTATAATAAAAATGGAGATTTGGTGGGAGCAGAAGTTAAATAATAAAATATACAGTGGTTGGAGCTAGATGATATAAGACTTAGAAACAGAGCTAAGGTAAGGTACATTATCATAGAGGTAAACTGACATAACACAGATAAGTATGCATTAGGATTATATGTAAAGCACAGAGCCAGCAGCAATAGTTGGAAGGGAAGCACCAGGTGTATGCAGCTACCAGACAGGGAGTTCAGTGATTAAAGTCCTGGTTATGTATCCTCAGGAACTAGTAGTATAGAGAATGTGAATTCACAATTGTTCATTCCACTTTGTCCAAGTAATGTTTGGCTTGCTGTTTGTTTGTAGATCGGTGGGTTTCCCTCTGTTTCACTTCTGTTGAACGCTGATATAACGCCAATAATCGATTTAAAATTTAATTGGCACTTTTAAATTGGGCACACCAGCCAAAGGCTAACCAGCCTTACTATGAACCTTACATAGGAGATCTGGCATGTGAGGCCACTGATTACTAACTACCCCCAAAACACTCCCACTAGTATTGCCAGCAATAAATTACCTTAAACAAACAAATAGCACATACCATTAAGCTAGCATCTGGGTCTATATAACTAAAAGCTAACAAAGGACACAAAAACGTAAAAAACTATATTCCAAACCATCAGCCACAGATAATATGCATTGATAAACTACTTAATTTAACATAACTGCTAAGTTAATTGTTCAGAGCAGTAGTCAAATACCTAGAACAGCTGAGGAAGGGACATACAATTACAATTGCAGCAAGCAGTTATATATATATATATATATAAAGTCCAAATAAATGGGATAGGCACTCACCAGTTAGTAGAAAAAAGGTTTTAATCACTCACATGATGTAAGGCAATAGTCGACGTTTCGGTCCAGATAGACCTTTATCAAGACGAGAAATTCACCACCATGACTCAGCCATAAGTAACCCTTTGGGGTTACTTATGGCTGAGTCATGGTGGTGAATTTCTCATCTTGATAAAGGTCTATCTGGACCGAAACGTCGACTATTGCCTTACATCATGTGAGTGATTAAAACCTTTTTTCTACTAACTGGTGAGTGCCTATCCCATTTATTTGGACTTTATATACTTCTGGACTTTTTTACATCTGTAATGGAGCACCCCACTATTGGAGTTTTTATAACAGTGAGTGCAGCTTTCTGGACTATGTATATATATATATATATATATATATATATATATATATATAGATAAACATGGTACAGCCAGTTTGTTTTGGCTCTTACTATTCATACGAAGTTGACTGATCCTGAAGGCAGATTTATATTACTTGATGGCTATCAATACTGTTTGTTATACTATGCTTAATTTGTATGTTCCTAATCTCCCTACCCACATCTTTTTTACTCAAACCAGATATAGAGATATACAAATTATTGTTACTTGGGGTGCTTCCAGTGTTATAATTGCTGGGGATTTCAACACTGTCAGCAATCCATCCATGGACAGATTACAGGTCAGTACCCCTCAACACTCAGTTAGTCCGTATCACCATCCTTTCCTTCTTTTCACACTTAGGCCCGTATTCAATTAAAAAGCGCGGTTTTCGCTTGTTTCTGGAAGTATCGCCCTATTCAATTCCAGGACGTTTTCGCCAAAGCAAAAATAGGCAAAAACGTTTCTCCACCCAAAGGCAGGAGAAAAGAAGTGCAAAATCCATATTTTGGGGTAAAAATGTGGGGACTTGGGGCTCGATTCAGTGCTCGCAGTGCTTGCGGTAGGGTATGGTCAACCACAAGCGCTGCGTTTGCTTCCGATGGTACCCAATGGTACCGATGGTTGCATACACATCCTGGAGAAGACAGGCTGGAAAAAAAATAACCCAGGCGCTTGTGAGAGTTAAAAAATCCTTTTAATCTTGATGCGACTGAATGAGGTAGTCAGCCTCATAAGGAATAAAAGATACAAGAAAAGCAGTCACAAAGATTGAAGTATTACAATTATTACACTTAAGCCAATCAGTCACAGGAAGTCTTAAGACAGGCTGGTGGGCGTCTGCGCATACACAGAGCGATTGCACGCCAAGACATAGTGGGCGTTCTTATGCCTTGCCGTGCGATCTCCTGCCTTGCTGTTAGTCAGCCGAATTTGCATACGCATCTAGCGAGCGTACGCATCTAGCGAGCGGGTCTGAATCGTGCCCTAGGTTCAGTACTCTTTGGATACCCCCCTAATTATTAATTGGGCAAAAAGAAAATCTTAATACCCCCTAAAAAAGTCATGTAATTTTTGGGGTGGAAATGCAAAAAGTGTTTGAAAATTGGGTTAAAGTACTGGGATAGGTATTTTGGGGTGCTCTATGGATGGGACAGGTGTTTTTAGGATTGTAGGAGGCTGCAGCAGGTGTGTTTTTAAAAAAAAAATATTCTGTACTTTACAACCCACAAAATATACTAGTATCCATTTAAATATACCCCCGATTTAACTACAGCAATTATTTTTCATAAAGACATTGCTTAATATAATTTTTCCACACTTAGGCAAATATGCATATAACAACTCAAAATAAGTTCCCTAATTACTTTTATTATGGCTAAAAACACATTAGACAATATTGATTCCCAGGGTGAGTTAGGCTTTATTGGGGGTACAGACTGATTTCCCAAAAAAAACCTGTCCGTTTCGCCAGTTCCGCTATTCACTGCAGTCGCCCATATTAGTTTTCGCCAGTTTTACAGTTGAATAGTGTGAAAAGCGGGTGCACGCATTTTGTAAGCAGGCAAAAACTTCTCCTCAAAACACGCGAATAAGGCGAAAACATTGTGCTTTTTGACAATCTCGGCTTTCCATAGCTAATTGAATCCGGCCCTTAGGTTTAATTGATGGCGTACTTCATAACCCCCCCCCCCCATGGTACTCACTCCAGGTGCTTCTCAACACATATTTTGTAAAGTGGCCCATAAATCTGTGCTGGATATCATTATTTCCATGCCCCTGTCCTCATGGTTCTCCAATTAGACTTACCTTAACCCTTTATTAAACAATGGCTATTCCCTAGTTACTTCTCGCTTCAATTGTCATTATTTATGTTAAAATATTATTAACTTTGTATATATGTGAAAAAACAACAACAGCTCCTAATTGTTTCCAATGAAACACAAACTTAGATTACAGTATATGAGAAATTAATCCCATATACATATAGTTAGCTGCAATAATAGGTAAATCTTTATATGATTCGGTAGTGAGTATAGGGAATGGCAATACAACCTTGAATTATAACATTCCAATTTCATACTAAAAATCTTAACATAAACAAAATATAAAGAAAACTTTGAAAAAGAATCCGGTACAGACTCCAACCCGGTCAGAGGCAAGAATTGTACTATTACATTTGATTTGGCAACATTACCTGAAACAAAGGGGAACAGAATTTTATCTAAAGAAATTGTGAACGAGACATTTCAGCCACGACCTATTTGTATCCTAATATCACCGCATGAGTGGATACCTGTGGACAATATCAATATTGTGGTTTGGATTCTATCCACAGTGCTGGTGAGTACATTTCAAGAAACAGAACTTTGTATCAGCACTCAGCACAATACTTAGCAAGTTGAATTACAAAGCAGCAAAACTTGGAATTGCGACCTATATACCTTTAGTCACAAAATATTTGGAGCCCAGACTTATAATTTAAGTCGCAAAACACATGTAGCGAGCCGTGAACTATATATACTATATATATTATATCTATATCTGCCAATTATGCGCTCCCATTATATTAGTGCATGAGCAAAGATCTGCTACCAACAACTGTGAACTGTATGTTTGTATTTTAAATGTTCTGGATTGTGTCTTTTTACATCTGGACATATGTACTACAAATATCCATATACAACGATTAGAAATTACTAAAGTGTGTCTGCACCTTTAAATCCAAAGGAGGATTTAGTGGTGCTGCTGGCGTGCAGTCACTGCTTCAGTGGAAGACACCTTGGATTTCATGTAATAAACCAGTGAAATTATATCCAACAAAAAGGATTTTATTGTGCTGTTAGGATCAGGGACATAACTAGAACTTTGTGGGCCCCATAGCAAAATTTGTAAGGGCCCCCATTCACGTTATGAGACAGTTGTACTCCTTATAAACATTATGCCAGACAATTGTAGTGCCCTTATATATTATGCCCCACAGTAGTAGTGCCCCTTATACATTATGCCCCACAGTAAAGCTTCTTACACATTATGCCACACACAGTAATTCTTCTTATAACATATTGTGCCCCACAGTAATGCCACACACAGTATTGCCCCTCACCTAGGGTATTATGCCACCACCACCCACCTCCAGCAACTCTCCCTGTGTCCCTCTGGGAGCATCTCACCTCCCCTTTGTGTCCATCCACCAGCCTCTATTCTTGAGTGCCCTGGTGAATTTGGTACCTGTATGCAGCCACGGCCATAGGGAAACAGCGCTAATGTCATTTTTAATCATGCGCCGGTCACGAGCCAATTGGAACTCGCGGACCAGCAGCCGCTGCTCATTGGCTGCTGGTCTGCGAGTTCCTATTGGCTCGCGACCGGCACCTGATTAAAAATCAGGCTCTTAGTGACTCCAAGGCATCCAGAGACACAACAAATCTCAGCATGACCTAGCAGAACAAGCTGGGATTTCTACATGATTCACCATACGACGTGTCCGATAATCATATCTCACACTCAAACCAAATGTAAAATGTTTTCTAGCAAACTGAAGGACTCCAGCTATACCTTAAACTTGGCAAAAGGCGTAGCCAGAACTTTGTCAGCTGCATAGCAGGGGCCTTTTCCTAATGCTTCTAGACCTAGAGAGACATCTTACAGTGGTTGTTTATTTTATGCCCAATAATATTGAACTAATTAATTTTATGCACCATACAGTATATGTAATGTTGGGCATACACTGCCAGATAAAATGCCTGTCAGACCGACAGACTTTTTATCTGACCGGCTGCCAGCCGCAGATGTCGCCGGCATACACTGTGAGACACAAGCTATCCTGAGGGAAACTTCGGAGGGAACCAGCTACTAGATGGTTCGATTAGTCTTTCGCCCCTATACCCAGGTCGGACGACCGATTTGCACGTCAGGACCACTGCGGATCTGCACTCCGCCCCCGGGGGAAGAGACATTTCCCTGTTCCTTCCGTAGGAAGGAACACAGGAAATGTCTGTCTGCCGGCCGCAGCTGGGCATACACTGTTCGATGCGGCCGACAGTTTAACGGGAAATATCGCATCGGACGGGCATGCTGGACAATGCGGCATGCCCGACCGAGCAATATTTAACCCTCGGTCACCCCCCCACATGCTACATTTATCGGGGCGATCCGCCGATATCAGGTGTCCGTGTCAGAAAAGTCCGTGTCAGATGAACTATAATATTTCTTGTTTGCTGAGATGGTGTCTTTACTTTTTTAGTCCATTTAAAGATATTCCCAGTTAGGAAATCTTTTTTATCTCTCAGGAATTTATTTTTCTTCCGTTCAATGATACTTGATTCATATATTTCCAATTCCTTTTTGTAACTCTCAAAACTCTGTTGGAAATTGGTATTTTGCTCCCAATTTTCCAATTTCTTGCCCACTGATGTTATTTCTCTTTCACACTCCTCTAGAATCAGATGGTTATGTTTGACAAGTATATGCATTAGATCGTGGGAGCATTTCAGCAGACTTGTTTCCCATTCTTTTTTTAATATGTCAGAGGATAATTCAAAAGTGGGAAAGATCTTAGGCCTTAATCCTCGAGGTACAATTTTTTGCTTGATATAATTTTCAAGACTGGTTAAGTTCCAATTAGTTCTCACTTGTTTGTATTGAATTTGTTTAAATCTATGGAAGTCATCTTCCCATGAAGACACTAATTTAACATCATTTTTATCTTTATTTTCATATATTACTTTTATTATATATAGAATTTTATTTTATATTTGCAATATAGTCCTCTTTTTTTATATCAGTATGTTTATTCATCCTTATTAGTCTATATGTGTATACGCAATTATACATATACATATATATGTATATATTTTGACCATTAGGCATTATTTTAACCTTAAGCCCTTTAGAATTAATAATCTGCCAGGTCTCTGCACAGGTAATCACTTTACTTTTCTTTTTCTGGTGGTGATTTGAGTGATCAGGGTGAATTTAACCCTTGCAATACCCGACGGCATCAAGGGTTATCTAACTCCCGCTAAATAGATCCTTAACAACCCACCATTATACTTTTATTTCTATAGGCACTAGCCCCCTACTCTCTCATCACTTGTTCAATGCTTATTCATAAGTATAACAGGTGAAAGTAGAAGTAGGAGACACTTTTGTGCCTTACTTCTACTTATTCTTATTAAATCCTGTGTTATATTATGACCCACCTGCCTTAATTATAACAAACATATTTTTGACTCTAAGAGGTTCAAACCAATATTTTCATGTTGATACAAGAGGAGAATCTTTGACCACCATTTATTTAGCTTTGTCCTCTGCTCATATGGTACCAAATAGAAATACTATACAGATACAAGTTGATGATTGTGGTGTAGGTTTTTCAATCTAGCAGGTTTTATATTAACTAACTTTTCCCTTTGCAGTGTGACAACCATACTAATGGGGATATGTACCACTTCTTTTGTGATCCTTATAAATGTGACAACATGTCATATAGTGATTATTAATTTCATTCAATTGTTTCCCTATGTTGCTTATATCTAGGAACAGGTATTACTCTGTTTTCCTGATTCACTCTTTTTGGTGTATATGCTATAACATATTTAGCACAATCATACTTGTATAATATTTGCAATAACATCTCGAGCTACAAAATATTTTGTTTACTGTCCCTATTTACTGAGGCAGTTATAGCAGAAGAGATGTGCAAATATTATTAATTATACCAGATGCATTTGAGATATCTAATCTCTTTTTTTGCAGCCGACATTAAGGGATACATGTACTATTGATCTTTAATCCCCTCCTAACACTGCATTTAATAGGTAATTTACACCAGCACCCTATGGGTGATGACATTTTGATTATTAATAATTGTTCGTATATAGGACATCATCTGAACATCATCCCCTGTAATCTACACTAATTTTGGTTTGTTTTTCCTGTGTACTACAAGAGTCATAATCCATGATTAGAATTTATCGGAAGTACCCTATTATTTCCAGGACAATACTTCCATTTTATATCATATTTTCGCCTATTATTCCAAATAATATTATTTAAGAATATATCTTCATTGGCACCACATGTGATATATATTTTCACATTGTATAAATATTTTAAGTAGGTACCTAATAAAAGTAAAATTTTATTTATTATTTTTTCATAAAATCATAGTATTGAATTTTCATTAAGAGTGCCCCACAAAGGGAATTTTCTTTCTTTTGCCTGTGCAATAATGTATGTTTATCCATAATATATTTATTCCCGGGAGCACCACCAACATAATTATACTTTACAAGGAGCTCACTCCACTGATTTAATATCCTATTGTTGGTTTATTTACATATTAGTAATTATCACCTTGTTTATGTATCTCCTGTGCATTAATTCCTCCTTGATTCCCTTTCCCTGTTACTCAATAAGGATAAAAGTTCGACACAGACAAAAGTCAGACACACTAAAGTTAGACATGTAAAAAGTTCAACAGGTACAAAAGATCGACAAGGTCAAAAGTTCAACATGAAAAAGATCGACACAAAAATGGTCGACGCATTTTTTGGTTTGTTTTTTAGGATTAGGGTTACGTGTAGGGTTAGGGTTAGGCACTTACTGGAAGGTTAGGGTTAGGCACTTACCCCCACGGTTAGGGTCAGGCACTTTCCCAGATGGTTAGGGTTAGGTAGCAGGAGGGAGGGTTAGGGTTACACACCAAGGGGAGGGTTAGGGTTAGGGTTAGGGTGAAGATTAGGGCTAAGAAACAAAAAAAATTATAATTGTCAACCATTTTTGTGTCGACCATTTTCATGTCAAACTTTTGACCCTGTCGACCTTTTGTACCTGTCAAACTTTTTACATGTCTAACTTTAATGTGTCTGGCTTTTGTTTGAGTTTAACTTTTTTCCCTGTCTAACTGTCTAACATCTGGTGTCTATCTAGACATTGTCTAAGTAATTACTGTCTATCTCTTATACCTCACCCGGCTGGTTCAGCCCAGTACTGGGTAAAGCAAAATAGGGGGAACCCCACGTCGGTTTTTCCCCTGATTTTCTTCTATCACCCCAGACTCAGAGGTCCAGAGCTAGTTATGCTTTTGGGGGGGGCGACTCCGTGTCACTTTTTTTACATTTAAACCTATCAGCACTATTTTAAACTCTGAAACATGCACAGATCACAGAGATCTGCGCATGATTCTGCTAAACTAAGCTGCTGGGGAGGGGGTCTATTTGACACTTCTATTTTGTCCTTAGTTTGCTGAAGTTATGATCATGTTATCATACACTATTCTTGGTAAATGCTAAAATGCTTCGGTGATAAGTATCCCCCACGACAAGGTGGATACTTTCATAAGGCCCCTGATGATGAAAGACCCCTAAATATCTAATAAATTGCAGACTTTCTGTTTCCTTAGTTACTTGGAGCCACGATAAATAATAGTGAAGCACTGTAATTTACTTAAAGAAACAATAGAGTAAATATATGACAATATATTCGAGCTGACTGAGTGATTGTTATTGGTGTGTTGTAAGAGCTAAATAGTTTTATTTCAAATCTATTGTGAATTACATCTGGGGTTTTGACTTTGTCATGTTTTAGAGTTTATGTGAAATACTTTTATTAAAAATAAAATAAATTAATATTTAATGATAGCCCTGTAATTTGATATCTTGTTATTGTCTCTTAAGTAATTTTTGCCACAAAAAAGGATAAACAGTATTTCAGGAAAAAGGGAAAAGGGGGTAATTTACCATATATTGGATTTACCATATAGCGATTTTACTCATCTCTTGTAAGCTCAAATTGATCTCCAGGGAAATGATTCCACCTTAGTCTTTCATATAACACAATCTGCTCTGTAGCAATGGAAATTGTTCATGGATATCTCCGAAAAGTAACTTATGCCAATGGAGGTCACTGAATCAAGTAACATGTTGATCTTCTATGTTCTATCAGCCCACTCAAGTTAATATTAAATTATCAACTGCTTCCTGCTAATTCATTCTGCCTACCTAAAAACTTTGTTAACTCTTTGTTGTTGGCATTGCATGGGATTACTATCCAATAAGTCAGCGCTTTAGTCAGCGTATTTATTTATTAAATCCTCAAATGATCTTTCACCTCTCGGCTCATTATAAATGTTCCTATTGTTAGTAAATATGAATAATACAGACAAGCAACACCATCATATTCCCCTGATCCTGCTGCAACTTGTGCCAGGGTCGGACATGGAGAGGGGAGGGGAAATGTGAGTAAAATTTCTTCTCATGATGTTTGAAAATGAGCGTAAATTCATTCACAGGACACAGCCACATACACAGGTAATACTGTACGATGATTCCAGAAGTGACCTTGTGACCGTCAGTCTGCTTCAACATCCGTGTGACATATACACAGACAGCTGGTGTACAGTATATAAAGTACAGCCCTTATATCACTGCTCAGTGTTTGTTGCACTTTGTAACATACACAATAATCCAGACATTTCACTGCAGCTAAATGTCTGTTTTATTATTATGCAAATAAGTTTAATGCTTCAATCCCTGTATATAGTACTGTATGTTTGGCAAATAGTGTGACCTGTATAAGCAACTGACTCGGTAGCGATAAATTGTCAGAGGAGTCATTTAAGGGTGTCTTGGAACTGTCAGTTACTGAGTGGAATAAAAATCTGGACAGACAGTGGTGATGGAGGAACAAAATGATGCAGATATGTATAAGAGCATTTTTTCATTCAATGGTACCAACATTAAGGTGGACCAACATATCCTACCACAGGTACACATTAAAAGGATGTAATGAACGACGGAACGATCACTTGTTAAGTCCTTCATTAACATGAATGGGGCCGCATGTGATATGGTCAGGTGGGTGTAGTAGGTATTACCGCCGGCCGCATAGCCAGTGGTTCAAAATCACGACAGCGGCAGCCGACAAACCTGACATTGCATGCGACCGCGGGAGTGAGCATATTGTGTATACACACTGCTAGATATGCCAAATCGCCCAAATCGGAACTACATCGCCCCAGTGTGTACCCTGCATTAGGCAACTCTTTCACTCTCTAGACAGGATTATTTATTTCTTCATTCATATTTATTACACATTAGTGTTATTGTTTTATCTATATCTTATAATAACTTATCATGCTAAAATATAAAATAAACATATGAATTAAGTGTGAATGTGAATTGGTTTCAATTTTGTGACATTACCCTGTATCCAGTTATTTGAAGTTAAGAGGAAAAGGTTTGGAGTCAGGAAAAAACATTCTATAACAAACACTTTCTGCAGTTACACTTCGCGTGCATGTAACAGTCACTTTACTTTCAGTCCAAAAAAGAAACGTGCTCAACATAAATTATAATTCAACTCATGTACATTGCATCAAATCTGGCGTTATATATCTCCTGCAACTTCTCCTATGAGATCTATCCCTCAGTCACATTCCCAGACCCACAAATACACATACTGCACTTTTCGAGTCATATCCCCAAAATCGTCCCTCTTTTTTTCTTCCTTTGAAGTCCACACTATACAAATAATCCCCAGGTCCACTATGACCAACTCCTTGACAACTTTGCTTCTGCCTACTCTCATACTCTCATAGATGATTTCAACTTTACCACTGACAACTCCACTTTGCGCTGTCATAAAACTGTATTGGCCTACTTCCTCATCTGGTTTCTCTCATTGGACCATCTTCCACCCACTTTGATGGACACTGCCTTGACCTTGCCTTCTCCTTCTTCTGATCTCTTTCAAGTTTCTCCAACTTGGTCTTCCCACCAGTGGCAGAACTTTATTGCCAGAGGCCATGTGGTCTCCTCCCTGGAGTTGATGTGTGCCTCCTCCTCCGAGGTTGAACCAGTGATGGAGGATGCACAATGTAAATTGTTGCACTTGGCTATAATGCAGCATGCCACTCTATAGACTACAAATACAGGATACCCTAAGCTGCAGTCCCTGGTATTCTGGATTTTTCCTTCTCAGTCCCCACCAAACTCTATCCGACACATGGTGTATAGAGGCAAATGCTTCTGTTGCCTTTGGGAGATATGTCACAACCTCCTTTTTTCAACTTCATCGTACCTCATGCTACCCTCCTTACACCAAATTCACTCTCACAGCATCATTTGTATCCTCCTATAAACATTCAATCATTTCACCATTCCTTAAAACAATCTCTTCATACAGCCTCTCTCTACAACTACTGCTCTATTGCTTTCCTCCCCTCCAAACTACTTTAGTGTCTCACTACGTTTCTCTCACTCCATTCACTCTTGACTGCCTAAACAGTCCATGGAAACTACATTCACAAAAGGGATCAATGATTTTTATTTATTTATTTTTTAACAGTTTCTTATATAGCGCAGCATATTCCATTGCGCTTTACAATTGGAACATTAATAGAACAAAACTGGGTAATAACAGACAGATATATAGGTAGGAAGGCCCAGTGGCGTAAGTTCATCCCAGATGCCCGGAGTCAAGTTCTAATTTGGTGCCCCCCCTGTCACAGCTGCTGACACTGCAATGTAGCAATTTGCATGCAGACAGTCTATAGATAGACGAAGGCAGCAGCTGACTGTCTTACATGGAGCACTCCACTAGTGTATTGTGGCTTCTCAGGTGCCTGGAAGGGGTGCCAAGTATTGGGCGGCCGTGACGGTACACTCTGGGTGCATAGTTACAGCCCTAAGTGGGGTGAATATGTTGTGGACAATGGAGGAGGTGCCCCTTCAGAGCTGGAGCCCGGCGGCAGGCGCCTCCATTGTCTCCCATAGTTCTGCCCCTGGGAAGGCCCTGCTCGCAAGCTTACAATCTATAAGGAAATAGGCATTGATACACAAGGAAAGGTGCTATATATTGCAACTGGATCCAGCCAGACTGCAGAGTTTCTTGGTGGACTGCATGATCCAGTCACACAGGATTGTCAGACAAATGTCAGGATGATGTGAAAGAAAGACAGTGTGTGAGGTTGTGTGTGGACTGTGAAAGGGGATGTAATTAGACATGGAAGCTATGAAGGTTATGTGGGCGGTTCTGGAATCTGATAAGCTTGCCTGAAGAGATGAGTTTTTCAGGGAACGCTTGAAGGATTGGAGACTTGATGTAAGTCTTATTGTGCATGGTAAGGCATTCCATAGAGTGCTGCCTGAAGAAAGCCCTGTAATCGTGAATGGGAGCAAGTAATGCGTGGGGATGAGAGACGCAGATCTTGTGCTGAGCAGAGAGGTTGGGTTGGGAGATATTTTGAGATGAGTGAAGATATATAGTTTGGTGTGGTTTGGCAACCAATGGAGGGACTGACAGAGTGGGGCAGCAGACGATGAACATTTGGCAAGGAAGATAAGCCTTGCAGCTGCATTAATAATGGATTGTAATGGCGATAGCCTGTTTTTGGGAAGACCAGTAAGGAGACTATTGCAATAGTCAATGCGGGAAATAATGAGTGCATAGATTAGAGTTTTTGCAGTGTCTTGTGTGAGATATGGTCAAATTTTGGATATTTTTTAGATGTATGTAACATGATTTTGAGACAGATTGAATGTGGGGAACAAAGGACAGTTCAGAGTCAAGGATGACACCAAGGCGGCGATCTTGTGGAGCAGGATGGATTGTCGAGTTATTACCATGATCAAGAGATCAGGTTGGTAACTATTCTTGGCCAGTGGAAATATAATTAATTCTGTTTTAGAAATATTAAGTTTCAGGTGGCAAGATGACATCCAAGATGAAATGGCAGAAAAACATTCAGTGACATGGACCAATACAGATGGTGATAAATCTGGGGAGGATAGGTAGATTTGAGTATCATCTGCATAGAAATGGTACTGAAATCCAAAAGAGTGGATTAGTTTGCCAAGAGAGGTGGTATAGATTGAGAATAACAAAGGACCTAAGACAGAGCCCTGCGGTACTCCAACTGATAGAGGTAGCGAAGAGGAGGCAGTCAGAAAAATGGACAGTAAAAGAGTGATCAGATAGGTAGGAAGAGAACCAAGAAAGAGCTGTGTCCTTAAGACCTAGGGATTGTAGTGTTTGTATGAGGAGAGAGTGGTCAACAGTGTCAACTTCAGCAGAGAGATCTAGAACAATTAGGAGTGAGTAATGGCCTTTAGCCTTGGCAGTGACCAGGTCATTTACTACCTTAGTCAGTGCTGTCTCTGTGGAGTGTTGGGAATGAAAGCCGGACTAAAGTGGGTCCATTAAGTTGTGTGAGTTTAAAAAGTGTGTGAGGTGGGTGTAGACAAGTCCCTCAAGTAGCTTGGAGAGGCATGGGAGCTGGGAGATAGGATGGTAATTTGAGAGAGTGTTGGAGTCAGAAATTAGTTTTTTCAGAATGGGAGTAATTACTGCATGCTTGAACAGTGATGGAAAGATGCCAGTAGAGAAAGACAGATTGCAGATTTCAGTTAGGGTTGGGATGAGCACAGGAGACAGAGCTTTACTGACTTGTGAGGGTATAGAATCTAGAGGAGAGGTAATAGAGTAGGAGGATGAGAAGAGTGTAGATACTTCATCTTCGTTTGTGAGGTCAAATGAAGAGAATGAGCCAGAGGGTTCAGGTAGGGAATTGAGCAGGTCACTAGCTGAGGAAGAGCATACCATTTCATTTCGGATCTTATCAATCTTGTCCTTAAAATAGGAAGCAAGATCATGTGCACAGATAGTAGCAGGTGGGTTGGGTGAGGGATGGGTAAGAAGCAGTTTAAATATATTTAAAAAGTCGCTTGGGGTTAGAGGCTTGAGCAGAGATAAGAGATTGGAAATATGTTTGTTTGGCAGCGTCCAGAGCAGCACGATAAGAGTTGTAGATAGTCTTATATGTGAGGAAGTAACTTGGAGTACTTTTGCCACTGACGTTCTACTTTACGTGAGAGTTTTTGTAGATGCCTTGTTAAGTTAGAATGCCACGGTTGACGTCTAAGTCTACGTGGTGTGTGATGGGTAGCTGGAGCTACTTCATGAAGGGCTTTTTCTAGAATCTGGTTTAGGTGTGATGCAGCAGTCTCAGAAGAAGTGAATGCAGAAATTGGCGATAGTTGTTGTAGAGAGGTAGATAGTTGTTGAAAGTTAATAGCATTAATATTTCTACTAGGGGTGAGCGGGTTCGGTTTTACTCGGATTTACTTGGTTCTTATCGCCACTTTACCGCAAATTCGGATTTATTATATTGGCTATCCAAAACACATGATAGGCGATAGCCAATAAAATGCCGTTTAAAGATCCGAGTACATCCGAGTAAAACCGAACCCGCTCACCCCTAATTTCTACGGATTTTAGGAGGTTTTGGTGATTTCAATGACATAGAGGTTGATGTAATGGAGGACAGTGTGCAGGTGATAAGGTTGTGATCTGAGAGAGGGAAAGGAGAATTAGTGAAATCAGAAACTGAGCATAGTCTTACAAGATCAAGGCAGTGGCCATCCTGATGAGTAGAGGAGTCAGTCCATTGGGAGAGGCCAAGAGAGGAGGTTACAGAGAGTAGTCTGGAGGCATGAGGCAATTGTGGACAGTCAATGGGAATATTGAAGTCACCCATAATGATGGTGGAGATGTCTGAGGATAGGAAGTGATGGAGCCAGGCAGAAAAATGTTCCAGAAATTGTTGGGGTGGCCCAGGTGGGCGATAGCAGCAACTCGTAGAGCGAAAGGGGTGAAAGTCCTGATAGAATGTACTTCAAAAGATGTAAATGTGAGGGGGAGAACTGTGTATGTGAAAGATTGGGACAGATCTACTTAGATCAATGTCCAAGGCTCACGTCTTGTAATTCATCTTCCTGGACCTCTCTGCTGCTATGGATTGACCACTTTGTTCTACTGCATAATTTTTACTCTATCACGACATAGCTCTTTCTTTGTTCACTTCTGACCTATCAAACCACTCCGTTTGTGTCTCTGTCTATGGCACATCATTTACTTTCAATATCATTTGGGATCCCAGAAAGCTCTTTTGTTGGTCCTCTGCTTTTCTCGCTGTACAGTTCTTCTCTTGGGGAACTAATTTTTGGCCTTCAAAGCGACTTCCTCATTGATAACACCCAAATCTACCTCTCCATTCCTAACCTTTCCCTTTCTTAATTATCTTCAGTAACCAACTGTTTCTCTGCTATCTCCTCATAGATATCCTAATGCTTACGAATGTTCAACATGTTTAAGGGAAGTTACCTGGCTGTAGCTTCGTACTTCTAACTGTACACTGAACTCCAAGCGATGATCTTAGCTATTGCAATGGGCTTGTTCCTTTTCACAGATATGTGGCTCACCATTGTCAAATCTATGACATCTGAAATGCTATTTAATCGGTAGATATTCAATTAGCCGTGGGGTTTACCCCGCGACTAATTGACGGCCAAAATCCCTGCGAAAATAGCCTATTTCCTGCGCCAAAAAATCGGGGCTCACATGGGGAAAAAAAACATTGATTCCGCAGTTTACGCGGATTCCCGCGCGTGAGCCCGATTTATTGGTTTTTACGCGGATTTTACCTCACACCTCCATGAGCTACGAGGTAAAGTCTGTCTGTGGGGACTCGCATGCGGGGTCTTCGGGGACTCGTGCGCGAGGAATCCCCGCTAATTGAATAGGTCCGGCGCTGCAATTAGCCATGGGGTAAACCCCGTATGGTGGGCTGGTGGAACCAGGATGACACTCAATCTAGGGAGTGTCCTAAGGGTGCTCCAAGCAGCTCTGCAGTGGCTCTATAGGCTGTACAGTGCCATTCCAGGCACCCTGCTAGCCAAATGCAGGTGCCACCGAGAAGCGATGGTTCACCTTCTAGACCTTACATCCTGGGCAGAGGCACCGCTCACCTACTGCTGATTGCAGCCCTGGGTGTAGTTGGTGTACACATTGTATGCCTTTTGAGGTAATGAACTGCATCAACTGCCAGAGCCTGGAACCAGCATTGTCCCTGTAGTTATCAACTGCCCAGAGCTTGGAACTAGCATTGTCCCAGTAATTATCAGTTGCCCAGAGCTAGGAAGCAGCACTGTCCCTGTAGTTATCAACTGCCCCAAGCCTGGAACTAGCATTGTCCCTGTAGTTATCAACTGCCCAGAGCTAGTAAGCAGCACTGTCCCTGTAATTTTCAACTGCCCAAAGCTTGGAATTAGCATTGTTCCTGTACTGTAGTAATCAACCTTCCAGAGCTAGAGACTAGCACTCTCCCTGTAATAGTTATCAACTGCCCAGAGCTAGGAACTAGCACTGTCCCTGCTGTAGGTATCATCTCACACAGACTGAATCTAGCACTGTCCAAGGCTGTAGTTATCAACTGCTTGAAGCCAGAATCTAGCATGACTGTAATCAACAACTGCCAGATCACTGTGACAATGCACTGAAGGTAAGTATAACTTCTTTGAAGAGTCTGGTCTATCGAAGTGATTGTGAGTGTAATAAGTTATGATATTAATTTTTTCTGGTAAGGGGCCAACAGTCAAATCCCTATGTGTATACACATTTATCAATCGCTTTTATGTTAAAATTCTAAAATAATTTGTAATACCTTTTATGCACTGTGGAGTGTAAAATTATTATTTTTTTAATCTAATTTGTATTTTTCCTTTTCAGTTTATTGTAATGTGTATCCATTTTGCAGTATAGAAGGGATCTAAACATTATAAACATATAATATAAATGTATTCTCCGGCGTTCTGTTCTGTAATTTATACAACATATTTCAGTAAATAAGAAAAGCAGATTAGTTGACATCTAAAACCAGATTTACAACATTGTATCCCCTACCATTACTATTATATTCATGTAATTTATTAAGCGTCCTGTGAGATGGTTCTTCACCCACTCAACTTCTATTAATGGTGTTTCCCTTTATTCTATAGGAGTGTACTAGAATCCGTTGTCTTCCTGCACATACATGAATGAATTATGAAGCTGTGACATATTAGGTGAGAGGTGTGCCTTAGGCAATACAAGGTGTGAACCATACCTGAGTGCGTCACTTTTTTCTTTGTATTACTTATTTGCTGTTATCATCATTTTGATGAATGTGCATCTGTAAAGGAAAGGAGTGGGAAGTGCAGAACTGGAAAACTGAATGGGACAAAATAAATTGCTCCTTTATTATTGTTTTTACTGTTATCATATTAATTATAACTTCATATTTTCATTTAAAGTGACAGTATTTTGTGATATTGATCGATTACACTGTACAACAAATTAATACTTTTAATTTGTTTCCTTTCTAAAAATAGTCATACATTACTAATTTGAGGTCAAGAAAAACTAAAATGATTTCAGAATGTTTTTACTAGTTCTATTTTTGAGCTACACTATTTGTACTATACTGTATGTACATTAGTAATATAGTCATAGTGAAAAGCTATTTTAAAATAATCTGATATTTTCTTGATAGAAAATAAATAACAGTTGTTTTAATTCAATCAATCAAATAAGAACACAAAACGAAACAAACATACAGCATACGAAACAAACATACAGCATACGACACAAACATACAGCATACGAAACAAACATACAGCATACGAAACAAACATACAGCATATGAAAGTACTATCTAATATAGTGGCCTAATCATGGGGGAGCTTTCTCTTTGCTTGTCGCTTGTACTCCTCTTCTGGGGCACCTCTTGTCACTGTCCAACAGTAGTGATTCACCTACCCTGATATCTTTGTTCCATCGCTGAAATGTCTTGGTGGAATCGCTCACTATGCTTGTCACTCAGTGCACCACAGTTATCTTATGTGGGTAATCCCGTGAATCGCATATATTTGAATAGGGGAGGGGACAAATAACTGATTCATTTAATTGGGTCAGATTGCTGGTAAGATTCTCTCCATTCTGCCCACTTCACTAGGAATACCCCTACATTGTCATAAATGGGCTATATCTCGGAACTCAGAGCTAACTGAGGGTTTTAAATGTTATATTCATTCTTTGCATGCTGAAATCAATTAGAAGTAACGATTTTCACATCGGAAACATTTTCATTGTTGTGCAGTGTTTTATCTAGGCAAGCAGAGGTTGCCCCTAACAACTAATTAGCTGCTAGCTATCATTTATGATGTACATTCGATAAAATGATAGCTAGAAGCTGATTGGTTGCTATAAATATGAAATGCAATCCAGTAATTGTATTTGCATTAAACACATGACTGCATAATCACATTTAAGATATCATGATACATTCCCATGATGAGGCTGATGCAGAGTTGGTAGCAAAAGGCACAAATCACTACAAAAAATAGTGGAAGCAAAAATTGCGTCTGGATCTGCATGGGCAATATATGTGCCTAGTCTGCGATAAATCATAATCATCAGCATGGACTACACTGTCCCATAGCGGGCATATATCTACATAATTGCCTATTTGAATAAGATGCACACGCTCCCTAACTGAACCATGCATTTTAGAGAATATCCCTTCCCAGCCAATTCCTCCTTTCTGGTTGCAAGGCTCAAAGCATCCATCCATAATGCATCCCACTCTGCCTCGCCATCTAGCATTGTGCCCAAATAGCAACTTCTAGAGCAATGAAAACTCTGGATGTTTGACATGTACTACTGGCCACACACTTGTATACTTTTTTGTTTCCAGATGTGTAATATAATCAATGCACAATCACATATTTTAGTAATTTCATCATTTTTACTTGGACAGTTCATAAAAAATGGGTAGTTGATCCATACAACACATAGGGCCTGATTCAGAGCCTCTCACTAGATGCGATAGCTTGCACGATGTGTATGCAAATTGCGTAGGTAGTGCTACCGCACAGCAATGCATTAACACACCCAGTATTTCTTACAGAGTGATCACATAGTGTATGCAGGCACCCACCAGCTTGTTTTAAAACGCTCACTTGTGCTTGTGCAACCATTGGTACATCGGTACATCGGGTAACATCGGATGCTATCGCAGTGCTTGAGGTTGACCATACCCTACCGCAAGCACTGCGAGCACTTCAGTGTAAAAACAAGCCAGGTGATGTGTACTATGATGCTGTCTTATAATTATGCACACCTATAAAACACCGTTGAGATGCTCAGGCACGCCTGTGTTTGCACCTCCACTCCCCCTTTTTATGGCCAGCCCCTGTTACCACCTACAAACAGCTTCTCCTGTCATTCACTCTGCTGGGCTGTGTATGTGCAGCGAGTGAACGCATTGTGAACTTTCGCTAAGGTATGCGCATGCGCCCTGCGATGCATGTGCACACTGCGCACACAATGCATACCATCGGCAGCAGCGAGCGTTTGCATCTTAGCGAGAGGGTCTGAATGAGCTCCATAGTTCCCATCTGACACACAGTAGCAGATATAGACTATGTAGTGCATGCATTGTAGTTTAGTCACACATTTATGACATATACATTTAAATCAGCATCAATCTGATCAATTTTGAATAAAAAAGTTAGCCCAAATTACTAGGATTATTAATTAATTTGTCCATCTAATGGTCACACATTGGTGTTAATTGTATCTATTCAATAGAAAACAATCATCTTAAAAGATCAAATTGTAAATTAATTATCCAAATTACTGTCACTGGTGATCTCTAAACTAAGCAGACTGAGGCAGCAAGTTTGGAGCCAGCACAATATTGGGATGGCACAGTGGAGTCAGTAAAAGCTGGGACCTAGACTCTACTAATGCATTGTTAGGAGGCTATGTAAATTATGTTGAAAGAGGAGTGCCCTACTGCGCAAACTCCAGTCTTCCTGTTTTTCCGGGTAGTCTTCATGCCCTATTCCAAGATGGTCACCGAGATCACTACTGAGCATGTGCAGGGGCCTTTTTTTTATGGTGTACTATGAGATAGTGACATGGTGGGAGACAGAAGCTCCTATGAGAGACCTGGTTAATACCTGCTTATAATGTTGTTCCAGCATCCTTCACTCTAACCCACTTGCAGCATACAATCAGGGGCGTATCTATAATGGGTGCAGGGTGTGTAATACACACGGGCCCCTGGGTCCAGGGAAGCCCACACCGCCCACCCTGCACCCATATTTTCTAATACTTACCTATCGGAGGTCCCGCGTTGATGCAGCTCTGCACTGCATTTTGCCAGCATTTCGCGCATGTGCAATGAGGAAATTGCCGGGAAAATGGTGGCCGTGCTATTTTCCCAGTGACCCGTGCATGTGCAGTAGACTCTGGGCACAGACTAGTGCCCAGAGTCTACTGCTGTTGCGGTCTGCCGTCAGACTGCTGCTGGCCATCAAGGAGAGAGGAGGGGGCCCCCAGAAGGGAAATGCACACAGGCCCCATCCTCTCTTAATACGACCCCTGCATACAATCATCAGCTGGTGTGCTGTTTAGAGCCCAGCTTTGCTCAAGGTCCGCTCCATTACCAGTGTGCATGTAACAGTGAGTACAGCTAGTTAAGTAACTGGGATGTTCACAGCGTGAATCATCCGCTGGTGTGTACCTACATAACTCTGCAATATCAATACCTGTACACAAATAATTTTCAACAAATTAGACATTAATTTACAAAACAACATATCATGGGGCAAAATGGTAAAACTATCAGAAGTTTATTATTATAGTTAGAGTTAGATGCAAACATAATCACGAAATGTGACCAGCTCTGATTAATTAGCAAATTCACCTCCCTCCCCAGGTAAGTAAAAGGAGCAGATGTGTCAGGTATTTGAAGTGCAGCATACCCGCGGAGGTCCCGACTCTGGAGCAGCAAATGTTGGGAGGTATGATGCCGTGAGGGAAGGAGCTGGTATAGGCCTCTATAGAGCCCGGGAGAACAGGTTAGGCATAACCACACCATCTTACGATGTGGGGCAGTGATGCCCTGGAGCACAAACTACGGCTTTGCAGCAGCACACACTATAGGTATGTACTGAACAAGATAGCAAAGCCGCAACCCCTTCTGGGGTCATGCCTCTCCCCAGAACCTTCGTCCATCTGAAGTTTTGCTGGCAGACAGTATGAACAAAACTCGAAAAAGAGTGACTTACAGTACAGAACATTGCAGGACATGGATAAGGTTTATACACATTGCTGGATCGGCAGTCATAATACCCAAATAATCATCAGGGCAGCAGAACCCAAGGGTTTGGTGCCATTGTAGGCAGTGTGGAGCAGATAATAGCATAAGTAAGGGAAGGAAAAACACTTAAGGGAAGAGGGCACTGCTTGTGAGAGCTTACAGTCTAAAGGGGAGGGACAGACAGACCAGGGTGAGACAAAGGGGAGAGACAGTGAGCATGAAGCAGTGGGTTAGGGTGAGAGCTGGAAGGCTTTGATAAAGAAGTGGGTCTTGAGAGCCCATTTGAAGTTTTGTAGAGAGGTGGAGAGTATGAATGGGAGAGAGTTCCAGTAGTAGTGTCATGAGTGCCTACCAAGATCCTGAGCCTGCAGAACCAACTTGCCAAATACTTTACCTTTAACAATCCCCTTTCCTGGAACTATAGTACTGTTGTCCACTGGTACTCGGCTGCCACCAGGACATAAACTTAAAGACACATATACTTAAAGACACATATACTTAAAGGGAACTGAATACTTCAAACATAAATAAATGGCATAAGAAACTAAAAGCACTAACCATTTAACTATAGATGACACCAGGAACTTAATGCACTAGCTAAATAAGCCAATTAAATAGGAATAACTTGATAAATCTAAAACTATATATAGAAAACAGCTAACCAAATCTTCAGATTAGCTCTGGTATTTACACTGAAGAATGCAGGAAAATACTGGGCAGATTACCAGTACCAATACCAGTGTGCATGTAACAGTGAGTATGGCTGTACCTACTACACTTCAAAAAACCAATACCACTGGTTAAGTAACTGGGCTGTTCATCATGTGAATCATCCGCTGGTGTGTACCTACATAACTCTGCAATATCAATACCTGTACACAAATAATTTTCTGCATAGCACAGATAATTGCACAGATAATTGCACTGTAGAGAAATGTTGTCCAGTTCTTCTAAATAAAACAGATTATTTACACAATAAGCAGAAACTTGGCAGATCTTCTGAATAGAGCAAATCATTTGAACTGTAGAGACATACTGACAGGGTTCTGGACTGCTAAATAGTGCTGATGATTAAACTGTAGAGATACAACTGTAGAGATTTTCTGAATAATCCAGATTGATTGCACTGTGGAAAATGTTGATAGATCTTCCAAATAACATAGATGATTTACACCAAGAGTAGCCAATCCTGGTCCTCGAGAGCTACCAACAGTGCATGCTTTCCGGGTCTCCTCACAGAAATAATTATCTGCACCTGTGGATTTTTTTCAAATGTGTTAGTGAGTAATGAATACACCTGTGCACCAGTAGCTCTCGAGGACCGAGGTTGGCTACCAGTGATTTATACAGTAAAGAGATACTGGGCAGATCTGCTGAATAACCCAGATTGATTGCACTTTGGAGAAATGTTGTGGATAGATTTCCCAAATAGCACTAATAAACAAACTCCACAAAGCAGCATAGAGAGCAGGTATCCACATTAATGCCAGGACTGAAAGGATCAGACTGACTACAACCCACAAAGGTGAAAGTGTGATGTTATAATCTGTTGGGGTGAGAAGTAGGAGGGCAGTCAGGAAAGGGCACTATTACACAGACCAAGGTAGTGAAGAATTTGTAGGAGGAAAGGGTGGGCACAGTATCAAAAGCAGCAGAGAGGTCAAGGAGAATGAGCAGAGAATAATGACCCTTGGATTTTGCAACAAAGAGGTCATTGCTGACTTTAGTCAGGGCAGTTACTGTGAGTGGAGAGTATGAAAGCCAGACTGAAATGGGTCAAGCAGGGAGAAGGAGTGGGAGGAAAGAAAGATGGAGGGTGGTAGGTTCAGGGGAAATTTGAGGAAAAATTACAGTACTTCACAGAAAGGGTAGTGGACAAGTGTAATAGCCTCCCATCAGAGGTGGTAGAGGCTAACACAGTAGAGCAATTTAAACATGCATGGTATAGACATAAGGATATCCTTCAGAAGAAGTAAGGATCAATAAGGGTTGAGGTAACAATATGTTTAAAAATGAGGCAGACTAGATGGGCCAAGTGGTTCTTATCTACCGTCAAATTCTATGTTTCTGTGTTTCTAAGGTGGTTGTAGACAACCCGCTCAAGGAATTTGGGGGCAAAGGGGAAGAGAAAAATGGGGTGGTAACTAGATAAAGTGTCAGGATGGAAGGTGAGTTTTTTAAGAATGGGGGAGATAAGGGCATGCTTGAATGCAGAGGAGACAGTGAATAATGAGAAGGAGCGATTTAAGAGATGGGCAAGACAGAAAGAGGCAATACGAGAGAGGGAGCGGAGGAGGCAGGAGGGGATAGTGTCAAGGGGTCAAGGGGAAGGTGGAAATGGTAGGAGGACTGGATTAAGGCCATGATTTCACCTCCAGATACTGGTGAGAATATAGTCAGAGTTTGTAAAATGGATGGGGAGGATGGGGAGAGGCAGGCTGGCAAAGAAGAGAATGGGGTAACGAGGGTCTGGTAGGATGTGATGTCCTGACTTATGGATTCCATTTTAAATGTCCCACCCCACATACCCATTATATATTGTGAAGTGGGTGGCGAAGTCAAGGACAGAGAGTTAGAAGGGCAGGTGAGAAGGGGGGCAGAAAGGGGGATGGAAAGTGGTGAAGAGATGATGGTGGTTGCAATACTTTCTCTCTTTAATAAGGAATGAAATAAGACTATTAAAGAGAGAAAGAGGCACTGTAGGTCGAGAGCATAAATTTGAAATGGAGGAAATCTACATTGGAGCGCAATATCCTCCACTGTCGCTCTGTAGTTTGCAAACACTTTTGCAGGTATGTGGTGCATATGGAATGCAAAGGTTGAGGGATGGATCTATAAAAGTGCGTAGTGATCACCGGAGCAATCAGAGGAAACAGTTGGTCAGAGCAGGAAAGAGAGAGACAGTGGGGAAGAGAAGTGAGTAAAGCAGGGAGAATAAGGAGACAGTGGCCCTGATTCAGAGCTGGACACTCTCACAGAGCGCTCACTCTGAATCAGGGCGTCTTTTTTTTTTTATGGAGCGGTCTCCTGGCCACTCGCATTGCTGTGGGTTGCCACTCACAGCTAATGCGAGCGGCCAGGATGATAGTCGCGATGGTCAAGACCATCGTGACCATCGGGCTTGCGACGAGACCCTTGTGGTAGGGTCTCGTGGCCGCAAGCCCCAGAGAGCTTTCGGCTCAAACAGAGCCGAAAGCTCTCCCACTGACATCACTTGTGATGTCAGTGGGGCCGTCCCCAAATGGTAGGCGTTCTCATGGGTACGCCTCTGTCTGGGCAGCCACCCCTCTGGCCCGCCCACCAAAGGGGGCGTGCTGTCACTCAACATCGACAGCACACCCCCTTTGGTGCGAGACCCAGAGCGACGGATTGCCTGTCGCTATCCGGGTCTCGTGCATGCGTACGACGGAGCCGGCTCTGTCGTGCGCATGTGCTCTGGGCCACCATCGACCCGGTTGCGAGTGCTCATCGCTTTTGCGACCGGGTCTGAATCAGGCCCAGTGTCAATAGCCTCAAGGTTACATTTAGTGATTTAGCCTTGGAAGCCGAGGTAGAGAGGAGTGAGGGATAAGTTAAAAGAGAGAAGGTTATAGTCAGAGAGAGGAAATGGGGAACTGGTGAAATTAGAATTATCACAATGATGCATGAAAGACAGATCACTTTAAGTTCATTTGCATTAATGGATGTAGCTTAGCATCCTGCGGCCATCGTCATTATCATCAGTTGGCAACTTGCACAAGGGTTTCAGTATCTGCAAGTCACAAGTGCAATTTGCATTTACGTCCAATTTTCATTTACGTACAATTTGCATTTATGTCCAATTTTGAATAAGGTCCTCAATGCACAATAAATTCTATAGTATTTATGGGCCACAGTGATAACAACACGCTCTGTAAAACCTCCTGGGGTAATACCCTTTTAAACTTTGTCCTTTGACAAAGAGAAATCTATTTCACTGTGTCCGCCCAGGGTGTAGGTCTGACCTATTAGAATTATCTAGACATGATCATGACATGATAATTAGTATAATTAACAATTGATCTATTGCAGTACACAGTCTATCACAGCTTCACCAGGGTAAACAACAGGACAGGAAATCTTGTAAAATGATGACTCAGTGACAACAGCCCTGCACATAACAATATATAAATGCTCGGGCATGAATTGGCAAGTTCTGTCAAGTTTTTATTAGATGGATTACTTTACAAGAGATTTCCTCATCTGTATACTGTACTAAAACCCTGACGTAAATTATAAGCTTATGATGATGACGGCCACAGGACGCATCTGATTAGTCAAATGTGCCTTAGACATGCAATAAAGCAAAGGAAGAACTGCTGCTGTGATTTAATAGCAAGACCATTTATTTTAAATAAAGTAATACCGCTTTCAGACATACGCCCTGGCAAATTCAAACTGGATTTTTGCTCGCAGACACCCTTTAACAGTACACCTCAGTCCCGGGAAAGTCCGGATTCGACCCATTTCAGACATAAACCAGGTCTGCCCTGGTTTTTCAATGTTTTGTCATTGAAAGGGGATGCTTTTCTGGCTCACAATAATGAGGTCATACAATCCAATCTGCCTCAGTGTGTCTATGGCAGCCACAATCAGGGCTGCCATCACAAATTATGGGGCCCGGGACTGACAAACCAGGCAGGGCCCCCATCCCTTCAACCCCCCCAACACTATACACCTGCACATAATTACTGTATCCTGTATGTTGGTCATTAGAAACTTTGGGCCTGATTCAGAGCCGGTCGCTATTTGCGCTCGCTCGTTCAGAAAATAGGGGTGGCTATTCAAATGAACCGTTCGCTGTTTGCGGTCTGTTCGCGCCTCTAGGTCTGAACGAGCGAACAAAACTGGCGGTCGTTTTTTGGGAAACTACGCCCCCTGTCCGCTCGCATCCTACGTCATGTCCGCTATTTATTAGATTAATCGAGTACATCGAACAGGGTATGAGCTGCTCGCTATTCTTGTGGTTGGTTTTTGCTACCACAATTTTGCGAGCAGTTCTGGCTATAAAATAACCCAGTGACGTGGTCAATGACGCTGCTGTTTTAAATATGCACACCCATAAAACGCCCATTTTGACCTTTAAGCACGCCTGCGATCGGATCTCCACTCCCCGTTTTCAAGCACCTTCCCCTGTTACCACCCACATATGCCTCATCCTATCACTCAAATTAGCAGGCATTCGCTATTTTGCGAACACATGAATTTCGGCCGCACTGACTGGTTCGCGCATGCGTATAACGATCCGTACGCATGCGCAGTTGGGCAAACATCGCTCGGAGCGAACGAGCTGCCACTTACGAGTGGCTCTGAATCAGGCCCTATATTCTGATATAATGTGCAGGAGACCACCTATACCTTTTATTAAAGTACTCTGCTGATGTGCAATTAGGGCCCAATACAGAGACTTACAGTAATGCTGGAGCCTGCTAGGCAGCATGGGAGGGTAGAATTCCATTAAGCCCAAGGACTGAGTCTGGTTCTCCCAGACTCTGTCCCATCGACTGTTTCAACTGTCTGAAATTTACTAAACACTCCAACAAAATGGCCTGGCCCGGGCCTGGAAGAAAGGACACACACACACATTTAACTTACCTGTCTCGCTTCTTCTTCTGTCAACCTGTATGCTCCGGACGCTTGCTCCTCTCACTACCCGCACGCCTCTGCTCCTCTCTCTCATTCAGCGGCACGGTGTGACGTCATGTCGTCATGCCGCGCCTGCTTCAGTGTAAATAAAAAAAACTTTATTGCGGGCAGGGTAGCAGCCAATGTGGGAGGCGGAGCGGGACGGCGGCGCGGCTGGGTGAGAAATGACTCACATCGAGTCATTTACTCACTGTATTGTGCAGGGGGGGGGGCCGGCAGGGGGAATAGTGGTGGGCACTTGTGTGGGTGGCTGCATGCTTGCAGCGTTCTGCCACTGGGTCTGTCATTGCAGGGGGTAGTAGCGGGTGAACTGGCACTAGCAGGTGCCAGACGGGCCCCTCAAGTGTTCGGGCCCGGGACTCCAGTACCGGCAGTCCCCCCCTGATGCCGGCCCTGGCCACAATAATATCTGCCTCAGCGTGCCTCTGTCAGCCACAATAATATCTGCCTCAGCGTGCCTCTGTCAGCCACAATAATATCTGCCTCAGTGTGCCTCTGTCAGCCACAATAATATCTGCCTCAGCGTGCTTCTGTCAGCCACAATAATATCTGCCTCAGCGTGCCTCTGTCAGCCACAATAATATCTGCCTCAGCGTGCCTCTGTCAGCCACAATAATATCTGCCTCAGCGTGCTTCTGTCAGCCACAATAATATCTGCCTCAGCATGCCTCTGTCAGCCACAATAATATCTGCCTCAGCGTGCCTCTGTCAGCCACAATAATATCTGCCTCAGCGTGCTTCTGTCAGCCACAATAATATCTGCCTCAGCGTGCTTCTGTCAGCCACAATAATATCTGCCTCAGCGTGCCTCTGACAGCCACAATAATATCTACCTCAGCGTGCCTCTGACAGCCACAATAATATCTGCCTCAGCGTGCCTCTGTCAGTCACAATAATATCTGCCTCAGCGTGCCTCTGACAGCCACAATGTGTAAGGGGCACTACTGGGGGCTCTGTATAAGAGACAATACTGGGGATACTGCATAAAGGGCACTACTGGGGGCACTGTATAATGGGCACTAGTGGGGGCACTGTATAATGGGCACTACTGGAGGCTCTGTATAGGGGGCACTACTGGGGGCACTGCATAAGGGGCACTACTACAGGGGGCTTTGCATAAGGGACATTGCTACTGGGAGCATTGCATAAGGGGCACTTCTACAGGGGGCATTGCATAAGGGGCACTACTACTGGGAGCATTAAGGTGCATATGGAATGGAAAGAAATATTCCCAGAGTGAATGTCATGTTGACATGCCTCAATTTTTCAGTGGTCATGCCCCCGTTTCTGGCCCATTTTTTCATCTTGCCTTGGGCTCCAAATACCCTAGTAACGCCACTGCTCAGGAGTGGGCTCCATGATAATACGCCCCTTCCCCAGTACCATCTATAATAAAGGTGAATCTTCAGTATAATACATAGATACCAGCCATATAAATGTCCCACCTCACGTATCCATGTACCCCTCAAAATGCTTATCACCCACCCACATGCAATTTTACATGGCATCAAACTTCTGGCCACAGGGACTTAAGCTGGGAACACGCTGAGTAATGAACGATGGAATGATACCTTGTTCCATCCTTCATTACCTGCAACGGAGCCACTTGCAATATCAGCATGACTGACCGGATGGTGTCACAAGTGGGAGCACGAATATTAGCCGTACACACTGAGCTACGCAGCTGATATGTCATACCGATTTGGCCGGAAACATATATATTGTGCCAACATTGTCTCAGCCTGTACCCAGATTTACAGTTACTGCAGCCATATCACAGTTATTTTTTTATTCCACAACTTTATCTGTATCTACCTAACACCACACTCATAATGTTAACATGGACATTATGTCGACATTGTGCTTGATGACAGTCGGTATGTCAACATAGCATTTTTTTTCACTATTTACGCTCAAATCCTTCTTTAACTTTAACCCTACCCTTCCCTTAACCATACCTTGACCCAAAATCTAGCACTAAAATGTACTGTCGACATTGTGACTGTGACAGGCACAATGTGGACATCATGACCATGTCGACAATGTGTATGTCGGCTTGTCACATGTCAACATAAAATCCTTGTCGACTTTCTGAATGTTAACATTCAAAACATGTCGACATTCTGGTTTTGAAATTCTGATTGCTGGCATAATGACAGGATACCCACTACACAGTCCTCCTGCGGGTTCTCAGTTTGGCAGCAAAGGAAGGTGTCCGTTATTATTATTATTTATTTATATAGAGACACCAAATTACAAACAGCATTTTCATATACCTTAAAGTCTACCTGCTGCTGATCTGCTCCTTCCTCAGCTCCTACAAGTCAGACCCAAGTCACTGAAAGGATAAATAGATCTACATGTCCTCCCCATATGTGAACTCATGCTATGATATGTTTCAGCAGCACTTAATCACAGTGAGGATTGGACATTCATTCATAAACTGAAAGAAAGCATGACACGTTCCTCATTGCCCTGTGAAGGGTGCACTACCCATATAATGTATCACATTTTGGGGCCTATAATGTGAAAAAGGATGTTTTCACACCCTTTCCCATTATTTTAGTATCACATACATTTATTAAAGGGCTTTGGAGCAGTTTTTGTGAAAAACTACTCCAAGCCCTTCAATTCACTTATTTTTAGTAAGTAGATTGCATTTCCCAAACTTGTAATGGGAAATGTGATCTGCTCAGATTTACTAAAATTAAATTGTGAAAAAATACCAGGGGAAGCCCTGTGATGATAATGCCATCTGGAGATGGCATTATCCAGGCTATCGCGGAGGGGGGGCCATGGGGGGCGATCACAGTCGCTGGGGGGGGTCATTACTGAGCAAGTGGTGCATGCACGGACGTCTTCTCACTGTATTTTTTTGCAAAAAGTACAGTTAAAAGTACGTGATGTGGATTTGCAGGACAGAGCTTTATCGCAAGCTCTGTCCCTGTATGACATTTTTGATACATCCTTGTGATGTATTCAAATACCGCATTTCAATATTCATCCAATTTATCACAGCCAATCTGCATCTGAGATGTGTATTGTAATAAATATGACCCTTACTGCAATCATATGAAAGGTTATGAATTTGTAGTATAAAAACAAATATGCTATTACCAGAGGCGTAACTATAAATTTTGCTCCCCCATGCCAAAAAAGTTTCAGGCGTTCCCCCCCCAAAGATCAAACACACCCAAAGACGATGTTTAAGGTGTGTGGTTACATGATACAGCAACGTGCCTTACACATTATGACACAGTAAGTAATGCCACTTATAACACAGTGTACCACACTGAAATGCCCCTTACAACACATTATGCCACACCGGAATGCCCCTTACAACACATTATGTGGTAGCACAACTACAATAATTCCACTAGCCGTCCCAACCACCCGATCCAACGCCGTACGTTCAGCCGCAGTACAGTTCCCGTACCAAACAACAATCCCATAAGTCAATATACTTTCCACAATACTGCGATAGAAATTTAAAAGGGTTCCCCTACTCACACAGGCCAATCTTAAGCATCGCAGAAAAAAACAGGCGTTGGTGTGCCTTCCTAAAAGGCTGTGGGCCTGATTCAGAGCCGGACGCTCTGACAGAGCGCTCGCTCTGAATCAGGGCCTTCCTTCTCTTTTTTTAGAGCGGCCCCCTGGCCGCTCGCATAGCTGTGGGTGACCACCCACAGCTATAATGAGCAGCCAAAAAGATGGTCGCGATGGTCAAGACCATCGCGACCATCGGGCTTGCGATGAGACCCTTGTGGTAGGGTCTCATTGCCGCAAGCCCTGGAGTGCTTTCGGCTCTATCAGACTTGTGATGTCAGTGGGGCCGGCCCCAGACGGTAGGTGTTCCCATGGGAACGCCTCTGTCTGGGCAGCCACGCCCCTGGCATGCCCACCAATGGGGGCATGCTGTCACTTACCATCGACAGCACGCCCCCTTTGTAGCAAGACCCATAGCGACGGCTTGCCAACTCGGCCAACATTGACCCGCTTGCGAGCGCTCAGCACTCGCGAGCGGGTCTGAATTAGGCCCTGATTTCAAAGACCATGTCATAGTATCCGAAATAAAAAAAACAACAATTTAAAAGAAGACACTACCTCGATGGTCAGAACGCCTAAACAAACAGGGGCAGGTTCCACTACTTCACTCAAACATTCTAGCCACCTCATCTCTATAGGCAAGTTCGTTCCTGTTAATTATTAGACCAACGATAGTGATGTCGTCTGCGAATGTAATGACCTTAACAGACAGAGACTGATATGCACAATCATGGGTGAACAATGAATACAGAGCTGGGCTCAGGACACACCCCTGCGGAACTCCAACATTCAGCACCAACTCCTTGAAACTGGATTCCCCAACTTGACAACCTGAGGTCTATTAGATTAAAGTTTAACAGCCACCTACAGGTAAATCCATTTAAACCCAACCCGAACAGCTTAGTAATCAGAGTACTAGGTACAATAGTGTTAAATGCTGAGCTAAAATCTACAAATAAAATTCTTGCATAGGTTTCCCTAGCTTCTACGTGAGACTGCACCTGGTGCAAAATGTAAGGATAGCATCCTCGGTCGAGTGGTTAGCCCTAAAGGCACACTGCCTCGAATCAAAGCCCGCTACATAGTGAGACTTTACATGACTCAATACTAGTCTCTCGAAGCATTTCATCACGAGTGATGTCAGAGCTATAGGGCAATAATCATTTAGACATTTCGGGGGTCCATTTTTAGGGATAGGAACAATGGTAGTTAAGTTAAAGCACTTTGGGACAAAGCAAGAAACCAGGGAGAAGTTAAAAATAAATGTAAAAACCCCAACTAGCTGATCACTGCATTTCCTCAAAAAATTTACCTATGATGCCATCTGGACCCGCCGCCTTCCTAGGGTCCACAGAACGCAGACACTGACGGACAGCTGATTCGTGCAGCACCATGGGTTTCTCCCCTACTCTCTGATCCAATAAGGGAACATCTAGCTTATTTGTACAATTAAACCTGGAATACAACCCAATTAAGTCTTCTGCAAGAGAACTATCTGCACTCCCAACATCAATTGATTTAGCTTCATAGTCAGTGAGCCTCTGCAAGCATTGCCACATGCTCCTAGGGTCACTATTCAAGTTGGCGTTCTCTTCTGTTTTTGCTGCATAGGCTACTTTAGCCCATCTAATTCCCCTACAAAGATCTGCCCTAGCAGCACGATACCCATCCTTATCACCAGACCTAAAGGTCCTATCTCATACCCTAAGTAAGCAGCGGACTTTCCCAATCAGCAAGGTTTCTCATAAAGCTTCTCCGAGTCGTTACACTCTCCAAACAGCAATTTATATACCCTATAATCATACAGGTAAAAAGATCCAAATCAACCGACATAAATAAATGTACTGCTGATACTTATAAAGATACAGAACCATCCCATGGCATGGGCATTCTAGGCACATGCCTAGGGCATCTGGAATGCTTTAGGGGCATCCCACGGCTCTACCGTCTCCTCGCTCGCTGCTACTGGATATACCACATGTGCAGAAGCTCATTCTGGCTACAAGTAAGACAACCGCAGGAGTGTAGATATATAGCTACATATATATATATATATATATGTACAAGGGGCTTCGGACCAGCAGAGGGATCATTGTGCCTTATAACTAATGCAGGGAAATGATACTAACGACAGACATCATTTGAATGTATATGTATATATACTGTCTTTAATTAATATCTGTAAACTCCAGAGTAACTTTAAATTTAATTATATAGTCAGATCTTATCTCCTAGCTTCATGGGATGCTGTTTTGGCTCTGCTTGTTTGTATTAGAATTTTATGACTTGTATCTGGTGTGGGTGAGGGTATTGAGGGTGGGTGTAATCAGTGACTACACATGTTATGCTTAACTATATAATCAGTAGGTCACAAGGCTTTAGGCTTGTACAAGGCTGCTAGGTTTTATTTCAAAGTTGTTTTTTTTCTAAGTGGGACTACATGTACAGCATAACTTCAAGAGTTAGTCAGGAGTTAAACAGGAGGAAGACAGGAGGACGACATTTTAAACGAACTCTCTATAACTTGGGAAAAAAACAAAGGTTCTTCTGAGCTTCTGGAAACCCTGCTACTCAGCAACCAGTTTCCATTATAACCTAGGCACACATTTTGCCAACACCCTGCTTCAGCATTGCAAGCAACTACCTGCTTACTGAACATTTAATACTTGTATGTTTTGTGTTTCTTCTCTACATTGTTCAAATCATTCCAATACCACTGTCAATTTATCTTTATACCACTGCAGTATATACCATTTATTCACACCTATACCTTTATATATATATATATATATTCATACTTTATACTAATTCTCAAGTCTTGCTACTTTAACACCTCTATACTCCTTTTTTGGTTATAATATACTATTGTAGTTGTGCCATTACATCTTCCAGCACTGTTCTTCCTTTTATCTGATTTTGACCTTTGACCTGTACTGCTCCCTCATCTCACACTCATTACTACTACTGACTTTTTGCCTCATCTACACAATGTCTCTTTTCTTCTACACCTCCCTCACTCAGCTGCTACATTATTTTCTCCTCTACCACCAGTTTTCACCTCATTTCTCCATCCATAGTCCCCTCTATATAATAATAATAATAATAATAATAATAATAATAATAAATAAAACTATATCTGTTTTTTTAATATAACAGCTACATAATGGGGGTAAGGTGCAATCAGGGAAATTGCTAAACTCTTCAGGGAGTCAGGGAGATTACTACTATTTCAGGGAGTCTACCTGACAATGAGGGAGAGTTGACAAGTATGCATTAAGGTGCATATGGAATGGAAAGGAATGTTCCCAGAGTGACGAGAAATGGTGGTGTGTCATATGACCACTGCGTGACATTTCCACCCAGATACTTGCCCGGCAAGTCCTGTCTACTAAACAGCCATTGTACTGTATGAGAGCCCACTGGATCCTGTGTTGTGGGGCAGAAGAGAGGGCAGGAGAGCACATACTTCAGAATCTGCTCCACCTTCTCTTCGATGACCAGCACCACCAGACCATATTAGGAGTATCATACTGGTGGCTGCAAACATCAGTGTCGCTGATTAACTGAAGAGTGTCCTGTGAGAACCAGCCTTTTTTTTTTCCTTTAGGTCCCTGGCCGTGTGGTATCCCGCAACTGCAAGGTTCCAATTCATTGATTTGCCAGCGCTGCACAGGCCGCTGCAGCCATAATGAGCTAGTGCACCACACTTCACCAGACTCATCTAGGGCACATGCACTTGAAGTGACAGTTACAGAGAGGACCATTAGGGACGGTTACAGATGAGGCAGATCTGAACAAGGAGGCTGGGCCGTAACTAGGGTAGTGTGGCCTGTGCCATGGCACAGGGCACAGTAGGGCAGGGGGTGCTATTTGAGCCTGTCAATTTTCCTGTTTATTATCATTCTCACTTGTAACTTCCTCTTCTTTTATCAGCATCTCCTGGCCTCCCCTATCTCCTCTCTGGCCCTTCCCCATGAAGCCATGGCCCTTTTTCAGGTGCACTATCTTATGTCCCTATTTAAAAAATGGGGGGTGGGGGGGCGCCAATGCTCACTCTGGCACAGGGCACCAAATAGTCTAGTTACAGGTCTGCAAGGAGGTGCTGGGTGATCTGCACATCAAGGTGAGAGGGAGGGAGACAGTTCCAGGACTTGGCAGTGGGATTACACACAGCCGCAGAGAAATAAGAGGAGATATCAGGAACAGAGAAAAGGAGGAGTTTGAGGAAACAGCTTAAAGCAAAAACTGATTAGGTTACATCCAGAGTCACTTACACTTACTGCAGAGAGCCAGCAGCTGTTATCATTCCTGACTTTACCCAAGAGCTGATTTCCTACTGATACTCAACACTTGGGGCACTATTTACTACAATCCGCATTTCAAATGCAGTTTTATTGTGATGGTAACCCTAGTTAAGGGTTACGGATATATATATATATATATATATATATATATATATATATATATACAGCAGGGTAGTACGGCGGTAATTTAAACCTTCGTCCTGACGAAGGTTTAAATTACCGAAACGTTGAAATCAACTGGGCTGTTGTCCTTATTTCTATAAAAAAAAATGTGAGTGCCGCCATGCTACCCTGCTGTATACTGACAATCCTATCGGAGGGCACCTGGTGAGTTAAATTTACTTTTGAGAATTGGAGTGCCAAATCCCTACAATTATATATATATATATATATATATATATACATATATACAGTATATATATATATATATGTATATATAAATATATATATTTCATATATCTACAATTAAAAAAGGTAAAGGAATATGTGAGTTATGTTGCAGGAGGTGGATTTGTGTACAGGTATATATGATTTAATTCATGTATGTACAGTTGTGAGGTAAACTGTATGTATATATGTGAAGTCACAGTATACAAAATGAAGTAGTTGTGATTTATATGTGTCTATCTAGATATATATTTATATTGTGATGTGTGTAACAGCTAGTGTGGCATAAAAATATCCCCATAGTGGGCTTGGGGTGCGCACTATAGAAGAGAATTCTAGAAGCAGCGTGAGCATCAGTAGCTCACGCTGCAGGCAGGAAGGAGAGAGGCTCATGGCCACAGTAAGGGTCGCGTGACTCTGTAGCCGAGTGTATAAATAGAACGGCTGGCGGTTCTGCCAGGCACTCTGCTGATCCCTCCCTCCAGTGCCTGCCCTCCTGTGACCCGGCAGCCAGTAAGCGGCTATGAGCTGCCGGGCGCAGGGGGTCAGAGCCGAGAGGGAGCTGCAGCGGTAGGAGGCCGGTGGGCAGGGGAACTCTCCCTACCTGAGAGGCAGCAGTCGGAGCGGCTATGTGTGAACAAGGAGCCCATCGGCAGCCAGGACAGCCTCCTACTGGCAATTGTCACAAGAACCCGCCAAGAGGCAGTGACAGGAAGCGGAGGTGTCCTGTTGACACCGCTGTCAGTCTGTGTTCAAGGAGAGGGGGCATGGCCAGCAGCCCTCACAGGTGGAGCAGCAAGGTGGCCAATGACAGTGTAGCAGCCGACTCAAATGGTCAGCAGCAGATCCTGGAAAGACAGCTGATCAGCGATAACACAAGTTGGCTTCAGCTGTCAAGGTTGATGAGTGGTGTTTAGGTATTGGCAGCAGCACCCTACCTTAGTGAGTAAGCTCTTGCACTGCACACACCTAATATTCGGCAGTAGCAGTACAGATTATAGGGGCAGTTTAGGCACTTTCCTTAGAAAAGACTCTGAACCCAGCATCTTTATTGCAGCTCATTACCATAAAGAAAGGCTGTTATATTAATAATAATCACCAGGAGAATAATAACATTTATATAGCTTCAGTCTTAGAATGTAATTGGAGGAGCCTATTTTAGGCAAAGTTGTAGAGAAGAATTCGGTGCTGGCTACTTCTTGGAACATAAGTAGCAGAAACTTACTTTCTTCTTGTCACTACTGTAATGATATTGAGTCACAGAGATAGCCATTTAAATCTTTAAAGTGGGCTTATATTTATTTATAACCTTTCCTGTACTGTTAATTGAAGTTATTCAGGACTCTCATAACAACCATAATTTGAAATTGTAGTATCAATTAGATACTTCTTCTTTTGCAGCAGGAGCAAAGGATAATAAGTAACTCTTTCTGTAGCCACTGTAACATCTTCAGAGAATAATACAGTAACTCATAGCCAGGACTTTTACCTACTGTAGGCTAAGCTTATATCTTCTTATGTACATTATTACTGTTATGTGAACATTTTAGTGTGACCAAAGGCAATGACTAAGTGACACTCTAGGTTGTTGGTGCTCTTTGCAGATTTAAATAATAGTTAAACTATACCCAGGAGAGAAGAGTTATAGTTAAGTTATCCGCTGAAAGTGATATAAGGGCTTGCTGTATAATTCCCAAACTAAGGATCCACTGCAAGACTCTCCAAGCTTATTTCTAAGTATTAATTTCATTATTGTTGTCATATCTGTTTGAAGTTATTCACTGTTCAGATAAAAACATATCTATATGCATATGTGTAGGAGAAGAAGTGTATGTGTTCACATGTATTTTATAAATGCTCCTGTATTTGTAATGTGTTGAATGCGCTTTACTATATTAATTTGCCTGTTTATGCAAATATAAAAGAAAAAAGTTTAATTTAAAATCTAATTGTCGTTTATCTGAAGAGAGGGGTCAGATGACTAGGTATACCAAGGAGCAGGGTTGTTCTTAGAATACTGAACATCAGCCAAAACAAAACATCATAGCATTTTCCCAAGTAGGCCAAGACTTACTTTAGATACTTGGGTCGAGGCACTGATAGAAAAAGGTACACCACTTGGAGAGAGGTTAATGGTGGGTACATTATACAACATGGGAGTCAGTAACCTGGTGGCCCTTTAGTGGAAAAAGGGGGGTTACATGATATTTTCGCCTAAATGCGCATTGCAGAAATATCACAGGCATATATCAAAAATCCCCTGCAGGAACAGAGCTTGCGATAAAGCTTTGTCCCCGCGAATCCCGTCCGCAGACGTCTCACTGTATTTTTCATAAAAAATACAGTGAGAAGGTGTCTGCACCGACTCAACAACTCCCCCCCTTGCAACCCCCGCAACCCCCCGCTTATTTACACTTACCATGATGATTGATGCTCCGGTGAGGTCCTCTCCCTGGGGCTCCAGTCAGCTGGTCTCCCAGCTCCTCAACTGTGACCCTGGTCATCTGTTCTATGCAGCATCTAAACAGGGTCACAGAGAAGGAGCCCGGAGATCAGCTGACCAGAGCCCCGGTGGACCTCACCAGAGCACCAATCACCGGTCCTTGGAGGCAGATTTTTTTTCAACTATTTTTTTTTCCAGTGATCAGCTTGTGGTCTATTTAGACCACACAGCTGATCACAGGGGCCAGTTCACGGCTCTGCTCTGGATTGTCAGAGCAGAGTAGGAGATGAGGGAATGGGGGGAGTCGCAAATAAAAGCCCATAGGTTAACGCCATCAAACCCAATAGAAGCCCATTGGTTACCGCCATCAAACAATGGCATTGCTCACCGCATCCAAGCCTCAGAATGTATCGCATTAAGGGGCTTGGTGCATATCTGGTGAGCGGCCAAACCTCCAAAAACATCATTTTCGGAGGTTAGACCGCAGAAAATGGAATAAACCAAATTAGGCAGTGTCATGTCTGACCAAAGAATAGTTAGTGCAATACTTTGCTTTAGTCTCTTAACTGTGTTTATTCCCTACACAAAAAAGTTTTCTACCCTTGTCACATGTACTCATATGTGCTAAAATCTGTTACATAAATGAAAAACAACATTTTTAGACATTACTAACCATTAAAAGCCAGTGAAAATAGAGTTATTAGGCAGGATTATATACATACATATATTTTTATATTTAATCAATTTTAACTTTAGTTTTATTCTATAGTCATGTTTTAAAAAAAAAATAACCAAGGGCAAAGGCAGATCTGATGCGAATAATCTAAATGTCAGATATTGTTATCTTTTGGGTCATCATGTATTAAATCTATTCATTATGATTCAAAAAAAGCCTGATTATTGTTTGGTGTACCAACTTATTTAAGAGCATTGTATAATATTTCATGTTTCAGGCTGGCAACAGAAAATGAGGATATAATTTAAAAAATACAGAGATAGCTCTTCACAATGAGTCAGACATTTTGTGCTTTAACAAAATACAAAAGAGCAGCTAAATGAAATCCTATTGCATTGTGTATTGATACATTTTTGCTCTGCCCATTTTCTGAGAAAATAAAAATATTGTTGCACTATTTATTTAAAAATGTTTATATGCATGAATAATACAAATAATATAATCAAACTATTTTTTCAATCCTTTCACAACTTTTCCCAAGTTATGAAGTCATGTTATTTTTTTTTTATAAATGTAAACTTTATATGGCTTTTTGAGAGTATATTATAAGGGCACAGTCGTGCCCTTATACTAAGGCTGAATCGGAAAAAAAAAACAGATTTCTCCATAGAGATTTCCGGAGGGGAGGGCATGGTGTTTAAGGGGCTACACCTCAAAAGCTATTGGAGGTACTGAGCTGAAATTTGGCAAGGAGGCAAGGACAGATAGTACTGTCGCTCAGTGCTGTATTCCATATTTCAGGGCAAAACCATAAAAAATTAGGATTTGAGAGTAATCTAAAGTTCCAACTGTCAGTTTTTCTGACACTCTCAGTTAAGACCACTTTTCTGCTGTTCTCTATGGGGGATTTCTGGGAAGGCATAACTCAGGGTAAGAGGCAAATTTAGACTTGGGGTTTGTTTTATTAGGTAGCTATTTTTCCGGAGTTGGGTCTTTTGGGGTTTAGGTAATTGAGAAAGTTAACAGTTTTTAAACTATTACCTCACAAATCCGCCATTATAGAGATAGGAAGTTTCAATTCCTTGCGCAGCCACAGTAGGATCCTTCAGAAGGTGTACTCACTGTGGCTTTACTTGGGTGCACCAAGATGGCTGTCCTGTGCGGGCGGTAGCGGGGGAAGGAAGCCGGCATTTGCTGTGGCCGGGACCCTGGGGGAGGTAGCATGCGTTAGCGGCGGCTGAGATCCAGGGGAGAAAGTAAGCGCGGTGGTGCGGCCATTAGCGTCCTAGGCAGGACGGGCGGCGGGCAGTAGGACACACATGTGAGGGATTGGTTATAAGATGATGTTTGTGCAATCACTTGTGGGACTCATTCCCTGGACATTGGTATTGTTCTAAATTCTGAATTAAGCGCACTAAATATTTGTTTATATGTATATATATATATATATATATATATATGTGACAGCAAAACAGGCAGCACTCCTCGGTTTTTGTTACAGAAGATCACCAAACTGTGGCATCATAATTCCAACGTTTCAAATGCTTTAATTACATTTTTCGTCCGGGACAAAATGCAAATCAAACTCACCTCTTTAAATAACATGCACCCAGTGTTCAGCGACCGAGATCCCAGTCAACTTCCGGCCACGTGAACAGTGACGCACAATGTGTGACAGAGGTCAGGTGGTACACTCGGTAACCATAGAAACGAGTGACAACCATCACCAGAAGAGTATCTAAACGTTAAAACATCAGCAAATGGGATCAAAGCTTCACAATACAACATAAAGGCCACTCATAATATACAGAATTTAGAGTATAAAGGCATAATCACTTATCAATCTGCGGATTGCGTCTATATGATATCAATTCATAATCAAATGGTAAGATAACCATAAAGTTTCTATCAAGCGAGAACAATATGTACGGTATATAGACCAAATAAGCCCTATAGCCTGACAGTTATCAAGCCTAAATGTATCTTCTATACATATCCAATATCAAAGAAAGAAGAATATCAAGAGGAAATCTGGAAAAAAACATGATAATATCCAAATTAAGTACATAAGGCTCAATGCAGCTGTCATATAACAACCCAAATTCAATGTAACACACATATTCTATATAGCAACATTCCTCACCAAAATGGCCAATGCAAAAACATATCAAATATCATATAAAACATGACAGCCCCAGATGTTCGTTCAAACCATTCGGGGCTACTGTATTCAATTTAAAAATCCAGTGTGCTTCTCTCTGAAGTAACATTATATTCCAATTCCCCCCCTCTGGTCGGACATGGTATATGATCTATCAATTTATACTGCAGGGTCGCCAGTGAATGTTGGGCATCTCTGAAGTGCCTTGCCACAGGCTGTTCCATTTCTTTGCCATCCTGTGCGAGTCGAATTGCTGACCTATGCTGAGCAGCACGTTCTTTAAAACTACAGGCAGTCTTTCCGATGTAAGCAAGCCCACAAGGGCATTTGATAATATAAATGACAAATTTGCTGCAACAGCTGAGCACATGTTTAATAGGTATTTCTGCACCGGAATGTGGATGCGTCACATATGCCCCAGTTTCCAGATACCTACAGGTCATACACCCTACACATTTGTAAGATCCTGGTGGTTTTGATAAAAAATGAAGTGGACGAGGAATTCCTTTTGATGTCACATCATTACAAATAAGCCAATTCTTAAGGTTCCTACCTCTTTTATGACAATTTAATACTTGAGTATTTCTAAGTACTGATAACTGGGGATCAGTTACTATCATTGGCCACAGTTGTTTGGATGTTTTAACTATGGCAGAACTAGCCATAGCCATCATTCCTAGCCATCCAGGAATGATGATGTTCGTCCATGCAAGATGACGTTTTGCCTCTTTCTGAGTTCCGTTTTTTTGGAGGGAAAAATCCGAACTCAACATGCAAACTCGAACCTATCCGAGCCTGCACATCCCTAATATATATATATAAATATATATATATATATATATATATATTCCAAGTAATGAGAGAGCACTCACCAGTCTTCTTAATGCAGACAAAGGAGTATTTTTTATTTACTGACATCATAATAAAATAATGTCGACATTTCAGACACTACCTGGCCCTATGTCAAGACCCAAATCCCAGAGAATAGAAGAAGCCACTGGCTTCCGGGGGGACATAGGGCAAGGCACCCCCCAGGGAGGGTTATGGTTAGGCTAGGGGAAAGGGGTTAGGGTTAGGCACCCCCGGGGGGAGGTTAGGGTCAGGCACGCCCCGGGAGGGTTAGGTTTAGGGAGTAGGGAGGGGGGTTAAGTTTATGCATTAATGTGGGGAGGTTAGGGTTAGGCACCCCTAAAGGCAGGTTAGGTGGGGGGAGAGGGGAGTGTTAGAGTACTTACCTCAGCCTGGCGGGATTTTACCTTGTCGGTCTCTCCATGTTGGGATTTGAAATTTGTAATACAATCCCATTCCTTTCCCGATGTACTGTGTATAATTGTTAAGGTTGGTGAACCTTGGATTTGTACCTAGGAGCAGTCTTAGGTGCAAAGTACTGCTCCTTTTTCTTTAAACATTATGACAGTAATAAACCCTTGCACTGCTCACATGAATGAGTTTAATCCTCTGGTTCGAGCGGTGCCAGATGAGTCTTAAGGTGCCTACACACTAGGCAATTTTTTACAATATCTGCCCAATTCCGATGCATCGGAATGACAGATCGTGTAAAATATGTCCTAATCGTGAGTGTCCACTCATGATCACGATGCCGATGCACATACCCGCTGGTCGTACATTGCATCTTCAGATGTTGACTGCTGCAGGCAAGATCTGAAAATCTCAGACACGGTGCACTGGAATAGTTAGGATGCACGATAGATCGTGGGTCAATTTGGATAGTTTTTACACCAAATCATGCCCACGACTGCCGGGGAGCTGCTGGGGAAGAGATCGGACACGATACCGCATCACCACCAGATCGCCTAGTGTGTGGGCACCTTTATACAGCACGTGATCATGACTTCACTAATTTATTCAGAGGAGGAAAGTCATCAGAAAATTCAAAACTGCTTTATTATAAGGGCACTGTCGTGTCCTTATATTAAGGATGAATCGAATAAATGGAATTCTCCCATAGGGAATTCCTGAGATGGGGGCATGGTGTTTGAGAGGTTACATCACTATTGTTTATACTGAGCTGAAATTTGGCATGGATGAGTAGAACTGAGGTTTGTTTTGTTAGGTAGCTCTTGTTACAGTGTAGGGCCTTTTGTGGTTCAGGTAATTGTGAAAGTTACAGTTTTTTAACAATTGGTCAAAATATGCCCTTCTTTAAAGATAGGGAAGTTCAACTTGCTGCACATGCTCAGTAGGTGGCCTCCTTCAGGGGGTGTACACATGGCTTCACTTGGGTGAACAAACAAGGCTGCCTTTTAGCCCGCATCCCATTTTTATTAGGGGTACAGTATATATATTAGATGTATATGGTGCATATAAGTATATATAGTGCATATATTGGTGTAGGCTACAAGATTATATATATATATATATATATATAAACGACAGGCTCAATCCACGGTAATCGACCATCTGGGGTGCCCTTGGTATGTGACCACACCATCTACATAAAAAATATCATACAAACTCGGCACTCACATGCTTTTCAAACTGCAACTCCTTTGAACATAGGGAATGTTGGTTCCAAAATATTGCAATAATTTGTTAAGCTGGCCACCGCTTCACGGTCATTCCCATCTAGCCAGTCCCTACACTGATTCTCAGATAAATGAACTTGATCTGCCATCTTGGCCTCAAGCTTGCATACATTTTAAACAGAAAACTGGGTCCTGCCTTAAAGAGACAGGACCACACCCAGGGCTATCAGTTAATAAGCACCTGGAAAAAGAAAAAAATTGTCTTACATTTGAAAAACAGGGTGCCCTAGCAAGTGTGACCACAAAATTTAAATAAACGACAGGCACCCTGTTTTTCAAATGTAAGACAAACTTTTTTCTTTTTCCAGGTGCTTATTAACTGATAGCCCTGGGTGTGGTCCTGTCTCTTTAAGGCAGGACCCAGTTTTCTGTTTAAAATGTATGCAAGCTTGAGGCCAAGATGGCAGATCAAGTTCATTTATCTGAGAATCAGTGTAGGGACTGGCTAGATGGGAATGACCGTGAAGCGGTGGCCAGCTTAACAAATTATTGCAATATTTTGGAACCAACATTCCCTATGTTCAAAGGAGTTGCAGTTTCAAAAGCATGTGAGTGCCGAGTTTGTATGATATATATATATATATAAATATATATATATATATATATATATATATATAACAGTACAGGGCCCAGCAGCAGAGCGGCAACCCGCCTCGGCGCAGCCACACTGACTCGCCCCTGCACAGGAGGACACACCGGGTCAGTAAGTGGAGACCGGTCCGGATCATATCTCCGGGCAGTTGGCAGCGGAGGGCAGGGGGAAATTACCAAAACTACACCTCCAGGGCTTCAGGAGCAGTGGGCTGTACTGATGAGACACAGCAGCAGAGGATAGCAGAAAGCGGGCAATAAGGTGTCGGCAAGAAGAGACGGCTGCACATCTTACAACATCTATCCTTCACACCGAAACTCCTGCTTCATCTGTGTGTGAATTTGATGTCCCAGAGTGATGCCACTGCTCTGAGCCTTCTGTGTCTGCCCACAGGGAGCATGTTCCCGGCCAGCTGTGTGCGAGTGGCAGCGAGCGCTCCCTCCCTGGTGCACATTTCTTCTGTTGCCATCTACCAGATATTTCACACAGTACAGTACACCAGCCAGGGCACCCTCCCGCACTTCCTGGAGACCATGCAGCCCAGTACAGAGCAGCCTGCAGAACCGGGAGGGGAAACATGGCGTTCTATGTAGATAATAGTTTCAGACAGGCTGTGAGGTGAAGCCCCCTGCTGACTGAGCCCTCAGGTATGAAATAGGGATGTGCACCAGTCCATTTTTGCCGGATTTGGATTTGGTTCTAATTCGTCGTCCGGTTTTGGATTTCGGATTTGCCAAACTGTGGTGACTGGATTTGGATTTTTTACACATAAATTGGGATTTTTTTTTTCTACAGTATCATTAACCTCAATAACATTAATTTCCAGTCATTTACAGTCAATTTAGACCACCTCACAGCTTATAATATTGTTTTCACCATTATGAAACATTGCCACACAGCAGTGGCAGAAATGAGAGGTAGTGCAAGATGGAATGTTCCTTGGGCCCTCCCACCCACCCAGTGGGGTATGGCCAGCAGAGTCACAGTACTTGTTTACACAGTGGGCTATGGCCCAAGGAGTCACAGTGCACAATCTTATTCACATTACACCGCACGTAGTGCCCCTGATTCACATTACACCATAAAGTAGTGTCTCTTATTTATGTTATGACAGTAGTGCCCCTTTTACACAATGCCCACAGTAGTGCCCCTTTTACACAATGTCCACATTAGTTACCCTTATACACAAAGCCCATAGTAGTAATACCCCTTATACAATGCCCACAGTAGTAGTGCTCCTTAAACAATGCCCACAGCAATAGTATCCCTTACACAATACACCCAGCAGTGGTGTCCCTTACACAATGCCCTCAGTAGTAGTGCCCCCTATGCAGTGCCCTCAGTAGTATGCCCCCATTAGTAGTGCCCCTAGTAGTATGCCCCCAGTAGTAGTGGCCCTAGAAGTATGCCCCCATTAGTAGTGCCCCCAGTAGTGCCACCTTTCACACACACAAAAAAACGTACCTGAATCCCCGCTCCTGTTTTGACCGCAGCCGTCTGCTCCTCTCTGCACTATGGGAGAGACGTCATGATGTCTCTCCCATCACCCGCAGCGGGGGGAGTCGGAAAGGCAGAGCTCATGAGTGAGCTACAGCCGGCTCCCTCCGGGGACGCAGCTAATGAGAGTCTGTCTGACTCTGATTGGCTGCTACAACAATCACACAGCTGTCGCTGGCTACTGTGTGGTTGTTTCTGTGTAGGCAGACCGTTATCACAGCGTTCTGCCCTACACTAGTGGGGCCCGATGTCGGATTCTCTCGCGAGGATCCAACGTCACGTGGCCGCCGTTTGGCCTCGAAGTGGGATCCAAGGCAGATGGGGAACACCCGAACAGTATTCGGATGGACTCAGATCCCCGATGTTCGGAGCGGTTCGGGTGGACTCGGATACCCGATGTTTGGAGCGGTTCAGATTCCACAGAATCCGAATTGCTCATCTCTAGTATGAAACACAAGTTAGCTGCATGTGCTGTGTGCAAGCTGTGTGTGACAGCTCTCTGTGGGAAGTAAGATGTAAACTAAGGTCAGGGCAGGTCCGGGAAGATGTAAGCATAGGAGGACACACCGGATCAGAAAGATGAGGAGACCTGCCCTCCGTGTATTCCAATGAGCACATAATTCTGTGAATTAGCAGCTGAACCATTTTGTGAGTGACAGCAAACTCACTCTGTGAGAGTGCTGAATCTGCAGTTAACCACAGGGTGTGATGGCATACCATATCTGTATTGCGTAAGGAACACGTCCATTAATGATCGGAAATTTCATTGCATTTTGAGTTTCAGTTGCAGAAATTCAATAGGTTATGTGAAATTTCAGATCATGTCTAATGAAACCTTAATGGGACATGTGAAACCGTAATTTTTTTCAGTCTATGGAATAGTGTTATAACATTTTGTAAATCAGTATGCCACACATGGCAGTTATGTGAGGGGCCTAGGGGGTGCCTTTTCCTTTTGCACCAAGTTTATTTTATCTCTTTTGCTATAGTAACCTTTTAGGGTAGAAGCCCATATCTAAAGAAGGCACCATGAGTTGTATGTACAAGGGCAGTTTGGTCAGGGATTTTGTAATGGATTATCAACTCCAGTACCCCCTCCAGTTTTGCGCCACCACTGTCTGACTATGGTGGCACATGACCATAGCCCCTTACAGTATTGGGGGAAACAGGGGCAGTTCCTATAAAAATTTCACCATGTCTGAGGAGAGATGGAAAATCTCACGTGTCTTTATTATGTGTCACTTTGTGTATATAAAGGTTTTTATTCCATTGGTCAAAGTATGCCTTTAAAAGTGTTTTCTAGAAGTGTAAGTGTATCCCAATTAAAGTACAGTAAGAGACCCACGGATTATGTAATACGTCCTGAAATCACAAAACTGGCAAAACCAACCTTGAAGTGATTGTCGCTTTCCAACATAAACTTCCATAGTTACATTCCAACATAAACACCATAGTTACATTACAAATAAAGCACAGTTGAGACCACACACCTTTTCGAAGTTACAGAGATTACTCCAATGCGAGAATCAGAAAATAAAACCAAACCACAGAAATGTGTGTGAGACGAGAGCAGTGTGATGGGCAGATCTGCTAAAATAAAGGTTATGGGGTACATTTGCTAAGTGAGAGGTTTTAGATGTGGAGATGTTGCCCATAGCAACCAATGAGATTCTACTGAACATTTACCTAGCACCTACTAGAAGATAATAGCTAGAATCTGATTGGTTGCTATGGGCAACGTCTCTCACTTTAGTAAATATACCCCCGAGTCTCTTGGCATGCGCCTCACTCTCCACTCATAATAGCATTGTTAAAATTGTATTATCCTATGTGTGATTTATGGTACGATTAGAGTGTTCTTATATGTTGCAAGGTGGGAATTTGAAAATATGGTTGGAAAACGGTTGCACGCTAGCCACATAGGCCATACCATATTATCATACCATATTATATGAAAATATTATTCCTTTTGATAAAAAATATTAATTTTAAATTACAATTTTCTTTCAAATGACACATTTCTGTATGACAAAACATAATAAACACAATGTAATTTATTTAAAAACAAATATGTATTTGCATAATATAAAATAAATATACAAAAATATAAAAAACGTTTGTTATTAACAGAACAATTGTTTATATTATGTTTTCTGAATATGTACAAAATACATTTTAATGCACACAATGAAGCTTTAAACATTAAAGTTAAAATATTTAAGTTATTTACAAAATAAAATAAAAACTGTTTTAAACATATAAATAAATAGGTCTTAAATATATACAGCATAAATATTTTCTATAAAATGTAATTAACAGCACCTGAATTATTAGAGGTAAGGAATGTTTGGGAAGAGAGGTCAGACGTAAATTTTTTAGACAACTACAGTATTAACTTTCTCATTTCCATATCCCTTTTACCCATAAGTGTCTTTGGCCCTCATTCAGAGCCGTTCGCTATTTGCGGTCGTTCGTTTAAAAACAAGGGGTGGCTATTCAAATGATCCGTACGCACATTGCAGTCTGTTCACACCTCTAAGTCTGAACGAACGAGCAAAACATACGCTCGTTTATTTGTTAAAAACGCCCCCTGGCCGCTCGCACCATACGTCATGTCCGCTATTTATTAGATTAATCGAGTACATCGACCAGCGTATGAACTGCTCGCTATTCTTGTGGTTGGTGTTTGCTACCACAAATTTGCGAGCAGTTCTGGCTCTAAAATAACCCAGTGACGTGGTCATTGACGCTGCTGTTTTAAATATACACACCCATAAAACGCCCGTTTTGACCTTTAAGCACGCCTGCGTTCGGATCTCCACTCCCCATTTTCAAGCACCTTCCCCTGTTACCACCCACATACGCCTCATTCTGTCACTCAAAATAGCAGGCACTCGCTATATAGCGTACAAACGATTTTAGGCCGCACTGACTGGTTCGCGCATGCGTACTAAAAAGCGTACGCATGCGCAGATGTGCAAACATCGCTCGGAACGAGCGTACTGCCGCTAACGAGCGGCTCTGAATGAGGGCCTTTGTTATCTACTATGCTTCACATGTCTTACTGATGTCTGCACCCACAGACTCAACTATGGATGCATATCCACACTCATGGTGCAAATCTTGACTTGATCCTAACAACAGTCCCAGCAAAGAAGATACATAAACTAGGTGTCATGTGGATATGGATTGAAGTTGAAGATGAAACTAAACTGTGCACAAGAAACTGTCAAATCTGCTAATTAAGAAATACTTTTTCTGTACCTTAATCGGTAAATAGAACATGTCATATCTTTGATAGTACAGGGTGAGCACCAATTTAGGAACACCTAACCTCAATTTATGAGATTAAATATATTTAAGACTTAGGGCCTGATTCAGAGCCGTTCGCTATTTGTGGTCGTTCGTTCAAAAACAAGGGGTGGCTATTCAAATGATCCGTTCGCAAATTGCAGTCTGTTCCCACCTCTAAGTCTGAACAAGCGAGCAAAACATACGCTCGTTTATTTGATAAAAACGCCCCCTGGCCGCACGCACCATACGTCATGTCCGCTATTTATTAGATTAATCGAGTACATCGTACAGTGTATGAACTGCTCGCTATTCTGTGGTTGGTGTTTTCAACCGCTATTTTGCGAGCAGTTCTGAGTTAAAAAAAAACAAGTGACGTGGTCAATGACGCTGCTGTATTAATTATGCACTCCCTTAAAACGCCCGTTTTGACCTTTAAGCACGCCTGCGTTCGGATCTCCACTCCCCGTTTTCAAGCACCTTCCCCTGTTACCACCCACATACGCCTCATTCTGTCACTCAAAATAGCAGGCCCTCGCTATATTGCGTACCAACGATTTTCGGCCGCACTGACTGGTTCGCGCATGCATACTAAAAACCGTACGCATGCGCAGATGTGCGAACATCGCTCGGAATGAGCGTACTGCCGCTAGCTAGTGGCTCTGAATGAGGGCCCTAGTGTACTAAGTTAACATTCTTCTCACTGACAACACTGTGACATCTTGCATAGCTAATCTTCTCAACAGTACGGAACTGAGGAAAACACACGTCCGCCGAGAGCTACATGACAAACAGAATTCAACAGAAGGTACGGTCATCGTTCCAGAAATTGTATGTTAATTTCTTTTTCTGGTACTAGCAGCGTTCTGGTCATGGGTTTCACCAAACTTCCTGGACATTCAGGTCTCATCTCAAAATGGGTGAGAATCTGTAATGGAAAGCAATCCACCATTAAGAGTCAGAGAATGTGAATTGTTACAGATTAAACAATTATTTCCATTAAAAAGAAAAAATCAACAATACTACCATTTGTTATTGGTCATTGTATCTCTTCTCCATTTTAGTGCACCATTTATAGAGGTTCCCTACTTCAATAAACCATTACCCCATTGCATTTCCGATGCCACCAAAGCAGACCAGCTAACTACCTTGCCCATAACAATGGTGGCAATTTGTCAGTATGCACAAAGAGGTGATGGCCTTACCAAAGTGCCCTTTGAGGGCACAGATGTTTATTGGGGAAGTAGCATAGATCACAGGTTCTCAAACTCGGTCCTCAGGACCCCAAACAGTGCATGTTTTCCAGGTCTCCTCACAGACTCACAAGTGATTTTATTAGCTCCACCTGTATATTTTGTAAAATGTGTCAGTGAGTAATGAATACACCTGTTCACCTGCTGGGGACCTGGAAAACGTGAACTGTGTGGGGTCCTGAGGACTGAGTTTGAGAACCACTGGCATAGATTATGTTGCTAATAATCTTACAGAATAACCAAACAATAAAGTTATAGCTGAGTATAAATGTTGGGTGTATGTTTAACATTTCCTCTCAATGATTATATGCACTCACCCTTGAAAGTGCGAGATAGACCTCTAGTTCGGCTATTCTTTTCCCAATACAACTCCTTTTGCCGAATCCAAATGGAATAGAGGCATATGGGTGATGAGATGCATCTTTACTCAGCCAGCGCTCTGGGCGGAATTCATCGGGATTTGGGAAATACTTCTCATCTCTCGATGTAGCGTAGTGGCAGAGGGTAATAAGTGTCTGGAACAAATATGCTTCTGTTATTACTATGTCTTATATGTGGCAGGAACTGGGGTTATATATGTAAACAAGATCTAGGGCAGACCATGTATTTGTGAACCCACCTTCTTTGGTATGATGTACTCTCCTACTTCAATGTCTCTGTCTGATATGACTCGGGCATTGCCAGGGATAACAGGATAGAGCCTGTGAGGGAGAAGATAACGCAGAATTATGTCTGTTTTTCTGGGAAACGTTTGATAGCTAAAATATTAAATTTATTCACCATAATGCCCACATTTTTTCATTAGGTTACATAGAGATATGTGGTGACTGGTGTCATGTCATTCACTAGATACAATGCCCACCCCACTTCATTAATCCTTTTATGTTTATCTTTATTTTCCTTATTAATGTGATTCCCACCTTAACACCTCTTTCACAACCGCTTTCATTAGGGGCATTTTGGCAACATCAGCTGCAGTTGCTATGATCCGGCCCTGTAACACATCCTTAATCTCTGCATGCAGTGAGGCTTGGATTTCTGGATGTCGTGCTAATTCATACAGGCTCCAGGAAAGGGTACTCGATATCTGCCATGAAAATAAACCAAAGGAATTTACCAACAATTGTAATCACCAAAATGTGAAAAATAAAATGTCAGGTTTACGACAATGTAGTATAAATATTATCACTTTTATATCTACGTTTTCCTGATCTGAAACACTTGGCGCCTACAGTATAACCAATATCAGCCTCCCTTATTTCAAATGTAACTTCTGACATACTGGTAGGGCCGTATTCAGTTAGTTTTGCACCCGCGATAAAAGTTGCGCATGCCGGACTTTTCGCCTACATCGCGTACTTTAGCAGCGGAGACTTATCGTGCACATACCCGCTATTCACCCTATTCAATTCCAAAAGACGCAAAAACGGCAACACACGAAGTCAGAACAGGAGGAAAGTGGTGTCAGAATCGGGGAAATCAGCCTGAACTCCCCAAAAAGATACAGAAACATTGGGGATCAATGTAGTAGTGCCCGATTAGCCCTAATAAAACTGGGGTACTAAAGTTGGTACAATTGCCTCTAATTAGTGTCTTTGCACAAGTGGTGAAGAATGGCATAAAGCAGTATTTTTTGGAGAAAATAAGTAGTCCTGGCAAATTTGGGGTACTTGAAAATGGGTGCTAGCAACTTTTAATGTCTCTAAAGTGAGGTATTAATAAAAGTGAAATTCAACCCTCATACAAGCACCTACAATCTCAAAAACACTTGACCCCCTTCTTAGAGCACCCCCAGAACCTTATTTCGATAGTTTGCTAATTTTTCACCCCCACTTTGTGATTTTTTGCCCCCAAATTCAAAGTACTTTTTAGGGGTGTTCTTTGCTTTTTTCCTGGAATTTTGTGACGCAGTTGTCCTTTGGGGGCTGTCCCAAGGGCTCTGAGTGGTTTCCCCACCATTGCACACCCAAAATAACAATGTTGCACTTCTTTTCTCCTGCTATTCAGAGGCGAATCTTTTCCACCTATTACATTGCATTGACTTTCCACGTACACGAAAAGTGGGTTGACTTGAATATGGAGATAAGTTTCCCACAGGCGAAAAGTCGCAATCGGCGATACTTTTTCGCAGATCTCGGCTTTTCGCTTCTAATTGAATACGGCCCTTAATATCCACTGCCAATGTTTTACTTTAACTTAACCTCATGATCCACAATTTTTTTTATTTTGACATAAACTGGATATTATGGCGGCCAACACTAATCTTCTGATAGCAGAAGTGCACAAAATGAAGTTATATTACAGCCCAAACATACATTCATTGTTCCAAAAGCTGATACCAAATCATAATACCAGTCACTACCAGAAAATGATTTGTCTTTATTATCCTACAGTAAATACTGGTACTAATGCATAATCCTAATTGTTACACATTAATATTACTAATAAGTAATAAACATTACTGTTTTTGCAGTAATTACTCATTATTGCTCTTATAACTGTAAGTTCCCCTTGCTGAGTAACCCAGCCCTCATTGCTGTTCCCGATATCAGAAATACAATGCAAAGTGTGGGAAGCTGCAGATGAAGCCTCACCGTATCCACTCCTGCCAGCAGCAGCTCAGTCACATTGCCATAGACAGATTTCATGGGGATTTTCTCCTGAGCCAGATAATACGTCAGGTATTTCCCTTCCACTTCCTTCCCTTGTGACACTTTCTCCGCTACATCTGCCATTCTTTGGTCAATATGACCTTTGGCTGCAATACAAGAAGATTCAGGAAATTATGGAATTATTTCAATATGTTCATATTTAAGACATAACAGATTTTATTTAGGTTTAAACAAAGTCATATATATATATATATATATATATATATATATAAAAATGTGTGTGTTATTTAATTGAATAGAGGGTGGCGGCAAATAAAGAGGTTCAAAAAACCATATATATATATATATATATATATATATATATATATATATAGTGATTCTATTTTCAACTACAATATATGTGGCATACTGTCAAGTTCTTGCAAGACATCAAAATGTTAACATATATATTCCTGCAAATGCAATTAATTTTTAATATTAGGTTTATAATTGTTTCCTAATTATAAGCAAAGTAGTTTGGAGAAACTGAAAGAGCTAAGGGCCATACACTTTGTGATGGAGACACTCTGACCATCAGTGTGCCAAGCTTCCATAGTTCACTTCAACTTGCACCAACCTGCATATATTTATGTGATAACTATATTTTTTAATAAATAAGAGATACAAACAGTATAGTGATTGTAGTGAATGGTAAGTTACAGCCGCTTTATTCTAAACCTGCATTGCGAGATACTGTATAATGAGCTAGAAACTAGTAATGTTTTCATAAAAATAGTACTGTAACATCAGATACAGCTATATTATACCTGTGATATGTCTTCTAGTGTATAATATTTTCTTGTTTGTTTTGTTTTTTGTAATGTCATACAATTTCTTAAGCAATAAAAAAACAGGAACTATAAACATTACTTTGAAGTTAAATATATACCATAATTGGTCTTATCAATGTGTACACAGCACCGTTCTCATCTACTCTCACTGTTTGCCCATTACAGGTCAAAGACCCTGGATTCGGAATTGGGAAAGGTCAAATTGGCTAATGTAAGCCGACTGGGTCCTCCGTATAATCAAAAAGAGGAAATCACTATAGACCTTGGACTGATTGCTTCAACAGCTGATGTACAGAAAAGACAGCATACTGCCGAGCTTACATCAGCCTGACTCGCTACAGAAGATAATGACATGATTGTATTATATACCAGAACTTATATAACATTTATCATGGAAAACTTTCTTTTAAATATAACATATGGCCATAAGAAACATATTTTGCGCTAATGGAAATAAGTAGATCTATACAGGAATATATATTTTTTTCTTTTATATTATTGATACAATATGAGTACTGTAGTGGACATTTAGGGTTTCATCAACTATATATATATATATATATATATATATATATATATAGACAAAAGTGATTGGACACCCCCGCGCAAGCGAAGTGGTCCCATGCATACCATTGCGTACGAGTTCTAAATGGCCACTAATGTACACTAGTACATAAGTACACTTCTTAGGGAAGCCCATGCACTTGCAGTTTTATGGAAATAACGAACAATTTTATCAGGATGACAATGCCACCTGACATGTTTCCAAGGTGACGTTGGACTGGTATATAGAAAATTTGATAACCTGGATGGACTGGTCAGCTCAGAGTCCAGATCTTAACCCTATAGAGAACCTCTGGAGGAATTGAAGTGACAGGTGCGTTCTAGGCTGATCGACCTTCTTCAGTGTCACAGTTGGTCACTGTACTTTTGCAGAATGGCAAAACATACCTCCTGCTGTTGTCCAGGAACTTGTGGACAGTTTGCCAAGAAGGGTGTCTGTAGTAATCACTGCACGTGGTGGACCTACAAAGTACTGATGTCAATAAAATCTTGTTGATCTATTTGCTGTGAGTGTCCAATCCCTTTTGTCTACATAGTGTGTATATATATATATATATATATATATATATATATATATATATATATAAAATCACAAACTGTGGGGGCACTCACCATTGCAAAAAACATCCTTTTAATTACATACCACCAGTGTTATATGAAAGGCTAGATCCGACGTTTCGGTCCCATGAGATGCCTTTGTCAAGGTTCAGAATTGTTACATATATATATATATATATATATATATATATATATATATATACACACATATACACGCACGCACGCACAATGAATATATCTTTATCATTTGACATGTGATACAAGAAATGACATGTAAAGAACCTTACCGAAAGCAAACATGTAATCCCAGGATTCACAGAACTTTTGCCAAGGCTTTCTAACAATTTTGTGCAAAACTTTGGGCATAGCCATGGTGAGAAGCGTCATCACAAACATAGTGTTGATGGAATGAATGAACCTCTCTGTTTCTTTAGGGACTGTGGTCTCCAAGCAACCAATTCGTGATTCAAATAGTACAGAGGAAATGCCTAAAAAAAACAAAAAGGAAGAAACTAGTGATTAAAACATGCTTAATTTTAATTGCTTACAAATTAAGTCATATTAAGCTATAAAAAGAAATATATTCATTTTGATATCAACAGGAATCAAAGTAACCTTATACTATAAATGACATTAAAACCAGTATTGACAGTTTACCTTCTAATCCAAACCTGTAGAACTCGCTGGCGATGTCTGTGACAACGTGGTTTGGATTTTTACTCCGCTGGTGGTTGATTTTCTTTATCAGGTCCCCAACCACATCATTCAGTACGTCGCTGTAACTTTCCACCTCTTTAGGCTTCAGCATGTGTTTCCCCAGAATACTGCGAAACTGCTGCCATTCCTCTCCCTCTCTGCAAAGGATCACATAGCCAAATCAATAATACGCACATACCGCATCACATAGCCAACATATATACCTTATTTACAAAGAGCTAAAATTATCCAAGTAAACTGTGAATCATATTGGAAGGGAGATGTATCAAACCTTGGAGAGAGAAAGTGGAGAATTTGAACATAGCAACCAGTTAGCTTCTGTCATTTATCTAGCACAGTCTATGAAATGACATTTAGAAGCTGATTGGGTGCTATGGGCAACGTCTCCATTTTATCTCTCTCCAAGGTTTGATACTTCCCTAACTGAATACAATATCACATTGCAATCAAAACTAGGTTACAGAGTTTTACGAATTCATATTCTATTTACGAATATAGGAAATGGCACATAGCATAATAAGGGCGAAACTATTAAGTGTAATGGGAAGCCTAAAGCAGGATTGAGTCATCTGCAGGTATCCAACCTCTGTGGCAGTATAACACACGCCAACATTTGTCTGGGATTTGCAGTTCTACAATAGCTGGAGAGCCAAAAGTTGACTATTTCTGGTCTATATTGTGGAATAAATAATTCAGCAGGTTAACTCATGGTTCTGCTATAATAGAGTATAGTAGAACACATACGCTGTCAGCAGTCCGTATGAATGTCCCCTGTACTGCCTGTAGTCTTTCCATGACGAGAGATCAGACCGAATGGGATGTTTTCCTTCTTGTCGTAAAACCTGTTCAATCAATACTGGATCTGCCACGTGCACCGTCAAGATGGGACCAAAACTTGCCTTCCATACTGGCCCATACTTGGCTTTTCCCTGCAGCTAGAGGTAGAGAAACAAAAGTAAAATGGTTATGACTCAAGACTTCATGTACATTGCAATTCACAGTGCGATTAGCTGCAGTGGTACATATTATTGTACTTATACAGGACTATGCACTGCATCTGGTTTGTAGGAATCAACTGGTATAGCATTTTACTCCTTTCAACACATTTCCTGGAATTCCTACCACAATTTTCATACTTCCAATATTTTGCAAGAATAATTTATGACAAAAAAATTACCATTTAATGATAGTTAATGGCAAATGACAAAACTAAAATCAATAAATAAGCAGTAAGACTATATTTCCCTAAATTGAAAGTTGGCCTGTCATTAGGAATGGATATGTTCAATAATAGTAAATGGTGTATTATTATTTATGTGCCCAGGTGTAAATGCTGCTGCACCATGGATCAGATGCATCAGTGAGGTGTTTAACGGAGAGGGGAGCTGAGTCCCCTTACTATGGTGCTGATGAGGATTGCCACATGTGAAGAAACTAATGATACATTTCATAAAAATTCTGAATACAATCATTGTTATTGTGCGCAAAAGGAAATTAGTAAGAGAGGAAACTGGGATGACTCAGGATTTAATATGACAGATTACATTAGTTCTAACCTGTCTTACTGTAGCCTGAGGTCACTATCAGCAAATGTGTTCTGTAAGCAATGTCAGCTATATAGAGGTATTTCCCACATGTGTGCAGGTTTGTAGAACCAAAAACAATATTGAAACATTGAAAAGAATGTTTAGATGAGTTTACTGCTATTTGTGCATGTTAACGCTGATTTCACAGACATAACAGATTAACATGGTCAGTGTAATGATGTTATCATATATGATACGATATAAAACAATCACAGTGTTCTGTTTTTAGAATTCCCTTTAAAACGCAGACAGAACTGACATTGTATTGAGTATGGTAGCAAGATGACATATCATAGGATTCATTTTAATTCACTGTGGCACTGCAGTTGAACTATAAGTCCCAGCATTCCCTGCCAGACTTTCTGTGCATGTGCAGTTCTCTTCCACAAGAGCTATGTCCAGTATAACACTTGCACACTAAGGTACTGCAGGCCGTGACACATACAGAAGGGATGCAGTCTTAAACCCGACCGCGGGGATTCCGGCGCTCAGAATGCCGGTGCCGGAATCCTGACACCTGCCACAATCCTGGCACCGGCATCTCAACAGTGTATGCATACAAGCAAAGTAACTATGTATGACATCCAGTGCCAGCGACAGATAAGCAGTGTAACTCTGTATGACAGGTAGTGACAGATACGGAATAGTGTAAGCATATAAGCAGTGTAACTCTGTATGACAGGCAGTGACAGATACAGAATAGTGTATACATATATAAGCAGTGTAACTCTGTATGACAGGCAGTGACAGATACAGAATAGTGTATACATATATAAGCAGTGTAACTCTGTATGACAGGCAGTGACAGATACAGAATAGTGTATGCATATAAGCAGTGTAACTCTGTATGACAGGCAGTGACAGATACAGAATAGTGTATGCATATAAGCAGTGTAACTCTGTATGACAGGCAGTGATAGATACAGAATAGTGTATGTATATAAGCAGTGTAACTCTGTATGACAGGCAGTGACAGACATGGAATAGTGTATACATATATAAGCAGTGTAACTCTGTATGACAGGTAGTGATAGATACGGAATAGTGTATGTATATAAGCAGTGTGACTCTGTATGACAGGCAGTGACAGATACAGAATAGTGTATGTATATAATAAGCAGTGTAACTGTATGACAGGTAGTGACAGATACAGAATAGTGTATACATATATAAGCAGTGTAACTCTGTATGACAGGCAGTGACAGATACAGAATAGTGTATACATATATAAGCAGTGTAACTCTGTATGACAGGCAGTGACAGATACAGAATAGTGTATGTATATAAGCAGTGTAACTCTGTATGACAGGCAGTGACAGATACAGAATAGTGTATGCATATAAGCAGTGTAACTCTGTATGACAGGCAGTGACAGACACAGAATAGTGTATACATATATAAGCAGTGTAACTCTGTATGACAGGCAGTGACAGATACAGAATAGTGTATACATATATAAGCAGTGTAACTCTGTATGACAGGCAGTGACAGATACAGAATAGTGTATGTATATAAGCAGTGTAACTCTGTATGACAGGCAGTGACAGATACAGAATAGTGTATGTATATATAAGCAGTGTAACTCTGTATGACAGGCAGTGACAGATACAGAATAGTGTATGTATATAAGCAGTGTAACTCTGTATGACAGGCAGTGACAGATACAGAATAGTGTATACATATATAAGCAACGTAACTCTGTATGACAGGCAGTGATAGATACAGAATAGTGTATACATATATAAGCAGTGTAACTCTGTATGACAGGCAGTGACAGATACAGAATAGTGTATACATATATAAGCAGTGTAACTCTGTATGACAGGCAGTGACAGATACAGAATAGTGTATGTATATATAAGCAGTGTAACTCTGTATGACAGGCAGTGACAGATACAGAATAGTGTATGTATATAAGCAGTGTAACTCTGTATGACAGGCAGTGACAGATACAGAATAGTGTATGTATATATAAGCAGTGTAACTCTGTATGACAGGCAGTGACAGATACAGAATAGTGTATGCATATAAACAGTATCACAGGTAGTGACAGATACAGAATAGTGTGAATGAAGCACAGCACTTTTACAACTGACAGCATCACTGGTACAGAATAAGAATCATTCTCAGTAACGACCCATTATCACCTTACCTGTAACTGGTGCAGCCGGGACAACCCTCCCCTGCAGAAGATGTCAGCCAAGAAGCTGAGGGCAGAGGGTCCCGGGATATCTGCCAGGGACTTGTGTCTCTTAATGACTTTATCTGGACTCCTGAAAACAGACTCAGCCCAGACCTCAGTGAGGCTCCTGAACATCGGTGTAGACCTGGAAACCAGTTTAAGTGACTGTGCCATGCTGCCCCTGGGACTCCTGGGCAGTATGCAGGTGGTACCTTACTGTGCAGCATCCTCCAGCTATGCCAGACCTTCTATATATAGGGAAACAGCTCACAAAATCCCGCTGCCAGGTAGAATGAATGTGCGAGGTAATGACACGCCCCCTCACTGCTAGTCCCGCCCCAACCCGTCTCATCATCTACTATGAAAAATACTACAAGTGATTTCTACTAGGTAGAGGAGGAGATAGGCAAAACCAATCAGCAGTCAGGGGGCGTGGCCATGTGCCTGGCTATTGGACGCCGGCGGCATGCGTGGGGGGATGCCCGCAGCCTGGCTTGCACGTGGGCTGCTGATGACACCGGAGTGTGGACAGTGGAGATGGGATTGCGGTCGCTATTGGGGTGGGCTTCACACTTCTGCAGCGCTCTTTAAAATAAGCACTTATCTATCTGTTATAAGACGGTATAAGTAAAGTGATTTATGCTGAGAAAGATCCTTGGCCTGCACATCTACACTGTATAGTGGATGTTCCTATCTATGATGATGCCTCATATAGGATCACTACTCTAGGCGCAGTGCATAGGTGACACATGTCAGGCAGCCGGGCAGTAGCTAGATTGTAACAATTGACCAATTTAGTATTAAAATAATAGAACTAAGAAATAGAGCGGTACATGGGGACCAACTCATAAATTGCATTGCTTACTATTTGTTTGGATAATAGTAGAAGAACGGACTTGAAGTATGTAATTGTGTTTATACAAACATTGGGCCTGATTCAGACCCACTCGCGAGCGGCTGTCCGCTCGCAAGTGGGTCGATGTTATGGACTGAGCATGCGCACGACGGAGGGAGCTCCGTCGTGCGCATGCGCCAGACGCGACGAGCGAAGGAAAGTCCTTCGCTCGTTGTGTCCGATCAAAGGGGGCGTGCTGTCAATGTTGATTGACAGCACGCCCCCTTTGGTGGGCGTGCCGGGGGCGTGCCTCCCTGACGGGGGCGTTCCCACGGGAACGCCTCCCGTCAGAAGTCGGCCCACTGACATCACTAGTGATGTCAGTGGGAGTGATTTTGGCTCTGATAGAGCCAAAATCACTCCGGAGCTTGCGGTTGAAAACCTCAACCGCAGGCTCCGGCTCGCAAATTCGATGGTCGCGATGGTCTCGACCATCGCGACCAGCACAATGCACGCTCGTATAGCCTGTGGGTGGTGACCCACAGCTATACGAGCGTCCAGGAGGATGCTCCATGAAAATGGAGCCCGGCCCTCATTCAGAGCGTGCGCTCTGCTCAGAGCGTACGGCTCTGAATGAGGGCCATTGTTTTGAGTAGTTCTGCAGTACACTGTGCATACACTAAAGGTGCCTATACACATGGCGATATTTTACCCGATCTGGCTGATTCCGACACATCCGAACGACAGATCGTGTAAAATATGCCCAAATCGTGAGTCACCACTCACGATCACGATATGATGCGCATCCCCGCAGGTCGCACATCGCATCTTCAGATCTGCCGTGCTGTAGGGCAGATCTGACACTCTCAAGGTGCCAACACACATAACGATGTCCTCACGATACGATTTTATGGCCAATTTCCTCATGAACTTTCACGGGAGCTCCCTTGCCGTCGTGATCACGATTTGGAGTTAAAAATGTCCAATCTGACTAAAGATCCATCTTGCAGCCAATGCATTGTATCCCAGATTGGCTAATCTGCCCTACTACAGCACGGCAGATCAGAAGATGCGATGTACGACGAGCGGGGACGCACATCGGCATCGTGCTCGTGAGTATAAACTCACGATTTTTACTTTTTTTACCCGATTCGTCACGATTCGTCGAAATCGGCCAAATCGTGTAAAATATCGCTATGTGTGTGGGCACCTTTAAGTCACGATGCACTGGATAGTTTTGGAGGCACGATAGATCGTGTGTCAAATTGGCAGCATTTTCAGGCCAAATCGTGCCCACGACTGCTGGGGAGCTCCCGGGGAGAGTTCAGGGGAAAATCGTACACATCGTGGGATTGTGAGCACATCGCTATGTGTGTAGGCACCTTAATACTGATTGTACTTACCTTCCCTCGTGCGATCCCAAAATTTAGCATGACCGTCAGACCAACGGCATTTCAGTGAAATTGTTGTTGAATTGAGAATTGAGCAGATTGATGCAGTAGCTCCATAGTTGTTAGAAACTCCCAAGCACAGTGTATTTCTCTAGACATGATACGTTTATCATTTATTTATATATAGTGCCAGCATATTATACTGCGCTGTGCAGAGAATATTATAGCAGCCCCTTCAGTCCCTGCCCCATTGAAGCATGCAGTCTAAATTCCATAACACATAAAACACACTAGAGTACATAGGGGTCAATTCAGATCCGGATGCTAAGCTGCGCTCTCACGCAGCCAAACGGGGCCGGGTATGCAAATGCCGCGATCGCACTGTCTGGTGGAAGGACGCTCTCTATGTCTTAGAGAGCGACTGAAGAGTGAACGCATGCCAGTATAAAGACGCCTACCTTTCTTTCTTAGCACACGTCATCTCCAGGAACTGTATGATTAATCGGTTACATTGAGAATCATCGGAGCTGCACGCAGCGCTTGAGGTAGACCCTACCTCACCGCAAGCACTGTGATCAGTGCTGTCTAAAATACAACCGAGTGACGTGTACAATGACGCATCTTTGCTAATTATGCACACCCATAAAATGCCGTTTAGACGCCCCCCAGACATGCCTGCGTTCGCACATCCACTCCCCCGTTCACAAGCACCTTCCCCTGTTACCACCCACAAACGGCACTATGTGTCACTCAAATTAGCGTCCAGTCTGTACTATGAGCGCACGATTCCCAAGCGCAGTGAGTGACTCACGCATGCGCATATTGACGCAAACGGGCGATTATTGGCCATAGTGTGCGTCCGCGGCTTAGTGTCCAGGTCTGAATCAGGCCCATAGTGCTCAGCTCAGGAGACAATTAACCTACAAGTATGTTTTGAGCTGTGGGAGAAAACTTGTGCCCCCAGAGGATACTCACACATACCCACACTACCACAGGGAGAACATACAAACTCCACACAGGTGAAGCCCTTGTCAGAAGCAAACCCAGGGTAAGTGCATTTTTATGCTCACTTGGTAATATTGGTTAGCAGCAGAGAGAGTTAACTTACCACTTTGCCAAATTGATATGAGGGAATCTATCCATGTGTGACCTGGCTTGCCAGTTTATACATTCCCAAAAGAACTGCAAGCCAAGACTTTATTGGAAAAAAATTAAAGAAAGTAAATATGGGAAAAAAAGTTTTATTAGAATGAAAAAATGATTAAAACAATTAATATTTTAACTATTATACAAAAGAAAAAATACTTTATTTAATACTTTGCATGGGGAAGCTTACACTTGAGAAACTCAGTGAAACTGTGGTGTGATCTCCCATTTGACAGATGGGTGAAGCACTGAAAAAATGGGTGTTATTGTCGGTGAGAATGCTTATATTCACTTTGCTCCATATTATTAATGTTGTAACCATCATTGGAAGAATCTATTTAAAAAGCATCAAGGGGGTATGACTTGTTTTAGTAAGTCCATCCTCAGATTCTAGGTCATGAGCATTAAATTGCTATTATCTATACTTATAATAAAGGTTGTAATGGTTGTGTCTGTAAATAGATTTTTTTGAGAAATGTTCTCCTTGGGCCTGTGTATGAACTATGGTGACAAAAAAAATTTGGGGGGAATTTTTGTTTGTCTCTTCGTTCCGGCATCATGCAAAAACTACGGGATGAATTCGGATTGTGTTTTCAATATTGTATAGCTTCGTAACCTTAGTCATTATCTCAATGTGACACCAGGGAGAGGAGCAATAAAGGAAAAACCAGATGCTCCTCAAGCCAAAAATGACTAGATGTATATAAATATAATATTTTTGGGACAAATATACTTTTAGGGACTGTTTATGAACTATAGGGAGAAAAAAAATTGCTCGGAAATTGCACACTCCTTAAGTACAAAATGACTATATTTTTGAGAGTCAATTTAGGGACTGACCAGAATGGGAAGGCTTTGAAATTGTTGGTCAGCTTGACAAACTATTGCGATACTTTATATCAAAATTATTTTGCAGGAAAATCCAACAGCACTAATCAAGCAGCATATCTTGACTCATGAAGTTGCAGTATACATGTCAATCCAGTAGATGGCGCGCCAAGACAAAAACTAAATATCATAGAGTCGCTGCTCACGTTACTTGCAATCTTTCAGTGTTACTGTAGGTTAAGCGGCTTGCTCACGAGTTAGCAGTCCTAAGCATCTTTTTTTGTTAATACCTGAAGTAAAAACTGCAAATATTGTTTAGAAAGACATTTTGTGATCAATGTCTACAATGTAAAAATATACATCACAATATTAGATGCCAATACTGTCTTTGTAAAGTTAGTTCTGCTGAGCAATAACAGACATCCACGCGAGCGAAGATTTGGGGGGAAACGCAAGTGTGCAATAATTTGTAGGTACATCAATCAGAACAAATAGTTACCATCAATGTGCAAATCATGTCTTTAATTATATAATCAGTTGGGCGCATATGGAAGTTTGTTTCCGAACAATAACAAACTAAAGGGTTCTATTTACCATTGGTGACTAGCGAGCAGTGGTAGCTATTATCATGTATCACTGCATTTTACAGCACTATATGATGTATTATTGCCACTATTTACCACCCTGGGTGTCCTCGGTGATGACAAGTTTCCTAACGCTGCTGACAAATGGAGGAAGTGATTTTTCACTTTCTTGTTTATGCAATTTGCATGCGAATTTGATGTGGACGCATGCGCATGATGATGTAACCCGACAAGGGACCAGCTGTCATAGGTTCCATGTTAAAGGTAAGTAATGCCACCTTGTAATGGTATACTTTGCAGAGATAAACTGAGTAAATACAATATATGCTATAAAAGGAGTGGGAACAACAGATAAAAATGTAATAGAGAAAAGAAAAAAGTGGAGAGGCCAGGGGAAGGTGGGGTATGGGCTGGGAGGACAGGGGAAGATGGGGTATGGGCTGATGGAAAAACAAAACCTATACAATAGAGATTACTCTTGTTCATGACATGGTCGAATTATAATAGAAGGATAAATTAAAACACCTAAGAAGAGCAGTAAAATATAAAAATATAGCGGTATTAGAACAGAAAGTCTGACAGACCATGATTGTGGGGAAGTCTGAGATGAGGGGTTATGGAATACTACCACAGACACCATGTTTGAGCACATTTATGGGATCTTCTGTTTAGGTAGGCTGTGATTTTTTCCATGGCAGAGAGGTACTTTGCTTTAGCTAATGGCCAACTGTAAGGTAGAGGTATTATGGCATTTCCAGTGTGAGGCGATCAGACTTCTGGCTGCATTAATGATCTCAACCACCAGTATATAAGTGGATCTACTGTATGTAGAGTCTCCAGCAGAAGCCATAGATTCTTAATGATGGGGATATTTGCTGCTTTACTTATGAGATCTGCAATCTTGTCCTAAAATACCATTATCTTAGGACAGGATCACCACACATGATCTAATTTCCCATAACCTCTCCAGCATTGTGGTGACTGGTAAGTTGGATCCAGATATCTTGTGTAATCTGGTGGAGACTAGGTACTTGTAGTACACTTTATATGCTCTTTATGTTAGTTGCATTGAGATGGTGTCCTTTGAGGGACGAGCACTGTAAGGACGTCCTGCCAAACTGAATAATTTTACATGTTATCTTCTAAACCTGGAACTGGAAAATAAGTTCTCTGGAAACTATTTTGTTTTCTAGTTGAGAAATAAACACAACATGGATTCAGAAAGAGCACAGCTTCATGTTATCAGTGGGATTTGGGGGCACCATTCTCCTAGAGACTGTAAGTTACTCTTAACAATTTCTGTTGTGTCTAGAGGAAAATATTGTGTCATCACCTGGATGTCAGGATGCGGCCTGAGATTGGCCACTACTCACCTTTGCGCCGGCATCCTTGGGTTTAGGTGTCCAGTCACTGGGAGTGGAGGTGAGTGGTGTCTGAGTATTCTCCCCAGGGGCTGCTAGGGCTTCCATGCATGCATCCTGGTTTCCGGGGTGCTGGGCATCGGCGCAGCCATGTTGGTCCATATCATCTGACTAGTCTCTCCCAATGGTAGTCCTGTGGTCACTCAGCTGATTCTCTGATCCAATGATCAGCTACCCAGGGGTATTTAAGTCTGACTCCAGGAACAGGAAACTGCTGTTCAACTTCGCTGTTCCAGTGACTTGGGTTACTCACCAAGTGTTGCTCTGTGTTATTTCCTTTGGAGTGTTGCTTCAGCCTACTCACAGTTCTCCAGTATGTATTGTAATAGCTCCCATGCTAATTCTCAGTCTGAGACTTTAGGTCTCTCTCAGCAGTCCAGTGTTTCATGTTGTTTTTCCTGTGTTTTGTAGTGTGCTGCTAGCTCTTCTGCAGCTTCCCTGTGTTACTGAGATGTCAGGTTTCCTGCTAATTTCTAGTTAGTTCTCAGCTGGATCTATAGCAATCCCCGGTACATGTCTGTGTCCACTTCTCTCTGTATCTCTCTGTGCAAATCAGCACCTGAATCTGTAGCAGTTCCCAGTACTTTTCCCTGTGTTCTCAAGCAAACCTGCGATTAGGATCTCTTCATTCTCCATCACCAGTGTGCAAGTATTTAGTTATCTCCAGTGTTCAAGTATTCCGTTCTTCATCTCCAATATTCAAGTTTTCAGTTCATCTCCAGTGTTCAAGTATTAGTTTATACACAAGTTCATTTAAAATAGTTCCGGTCTTTCTGCCAGTCCCAGGTACCTGTCCAGAGGGCCGCGACCTGCCCACTTGGTGCAGCGAATCCCAAATCCAGACTGGAGGGGTCACTGGTGAAGACCACCAAGTGGGTTAGACTCCGCACCTCTGGGCAGGTCTAGCCACACCTGGGTTTGCCCGCAATAGGGAGACTGTCACTTACCTAGTTGTTCCCTAGTCACCCTAACCCCCTGGCTCACTGTCCTCCAAAGAGGTACTCTTCCACCATTTCGTGACACTGGATGAAGTACTAAACTAAATATTGTTTTGAATAAAGCAGTTCTAGAATAAAACTGACATTCACTCTGCTTCTTCCTATCTATCATGGCATTGTGCACAGCCTCTCTCAATCCCAAATTTAGTACACTTGTATCCATGGTGAGGCCAGGAGCTAAATCTTTAAAAACTATCAATTTGTCAGTATGTGCTACGGGTTCGGTACCGGATGCCGGCGCTCGGGATCCTGGTAGAATCCCGATGCCAGCATCCCGACAGGGTAGGAATTGTCGGTCAGTATTCTAACCCTCCCCCTCTCCCTACCCTAACCTCTCCTCCCTAGTTCCTGACCCTAACATCCCCCCTAGTGCCTAAACCTAACCTCCCCCTTCCTGCACCCTAAACCTAACCCCCTTAGTGTCTAACCCACTCCCTAGTGTCTAACCCTAATCCCTAACCCTCCCCCTAACCCTGATACTTACCGTCGGGATGCCTGAGCCTAACCTCCCCCCTAGTGCCTAAACCTAACCTCCCCCTCCCATCACCCTAAACCTAACCCTCCCCCTTAGTGCCTAACCCTAACCTTCCCCCTAGTGTCTAACCCTAACCCCTAACCCTCCCCCTAACCCTACTACTTACTGTCAGGATGCCGGCGGTCTGAATGCCGACACCGAGATTCTGACAGATGTTGGGATTCTAGCGCAGATGTTGGCATTCTGACTGTCAGGATTTTGACTGGATCCCTGTGCTACACATTGTATGATGCACTAGTTTATAACTGTGCCGTTCATATCCTACACATGAATCGTAAGGAGAGGGACCATGGTAAGTAAAATGTTTCACAGTAAAATAAATATACAATAAATGTGTTGCAGATAAGACTCAGGTATAACGGGGTTCTTCTGCTATGGCCAAATCACAACCATTGGCATGCTGTGTGTCAGATTTAGTTGAACACTACCAGGAGATTACATACATCTGCCATAGGATGAAGTTTGCTTTTACATACATTTTCCAGATTAGTCAAGTATAAGTGAACAGACATGAAATACACATGTTGCTGCATTGCTCTATTGCAGTGATATCACACGCATGCTGAATGTCTGCACTCCAGAGATGAAGTGTGGCGCTGGAGTCATGCAACAGGTGTAATTCATGTGTACATACATTTACATGGCTGGTAAACCTACTCATAACTCCTCCTTACAGCAAGTAAGGTATACAAATAGAGATTAGCTATTAAACAGTATAGGTAAAAGATCACAACCTTTAACCTCATTATTTTGAGAACATGATTTTTCACAATTCTTAGCGTGCTGAGAAACAACACAGAAGTTCAATGACCACCAGAGAATGAACCTTATTTCAAATGTGTTCAAGTATGCAATTACTTTTATAAGAGGCTAGTTAGCTTGAGAAACAATGACAGTCTATGGATGGAGGAGCAGCAGGAGAAAGACAGGATGAGGGAAATTATTTCAAATGAACAGAAATCATACGCTTACTATTAGTGGATAATGGAATGAATTCTGGGTGTAACCAGTAAAATCTATTCTCCAGTCTAAAAGATTTTCCATTATTACATTTTTTTTAACATGGTTTTAAGGCTTCTCATTTATAGGCTTTAGAGACGTTTATGGAAAACACAATCGCCCTCCTACACCCTATCTAATAACGACACAAATATAATGTATCCCAAATAACTAACATATAGTAAAGGTATTTTGTTCACTTTAAAATACAACCACCATTGTCCAGCATAATACGCATAGCTCTATTTGCCCATTCTATAATACAGCTTCCAGTGCACCGTATATAAACTGCTTGGCAATATTGAGCAGAAGTTTGAATCACCATTACTTTATTTATTGTTATAATTATTATTAGTTTTGATTTTTGAGGGCACAACCATCAAAGTGATTTGCAACCTCATACATCCTATGGCTGAGCATATTATGTACTGTGTGTACTGGTCCTATTTTCTAGTATGAATACAGCAACCATTATCTAGAATAATTTACCTTAGGCCAGGTACACATCAGAACAGTGTGTATCTCGGCCGACGGCATGATCGATGGGACAAGATGTTGCCATACACACTGAATTATATATATATCGTTCGTGGCCACATTCAGGGGCGCCGAGAGGGGGGGGAGCAAGTACTAATTACCTGGGCCTGGGCTTGTTGGAGGGGCCCAGGTTCGACGCCACCCCCCCCTCCCTCTTACCTGCCAGTAGCCTAGTACATGTGAGCATGCAGTAGTGTGTACACACTAGACATTGTGTACGATATGTCGCGCCAATCCGCGGGATCAGACGACATACCGCGTGATGTGTACCCTCCATTAGTGCTGCCATCTCATCTCACTTGTTGGGTTAGAGCCCTGGTGCAGCTGTAACTATCTGTGACCCTGATTCACATGTGACGCAAATGGCTTCTCAGCTGTGATCCTGTACACTGTGTGGTTGCGAAAATATGCAAATGTCGCAGTCGCTTATCTTTGTACTGAGACGCCCTCTGACTGCTTCTCAAGACTGCCGCTTGTGTATGGGGATACAACCATCAGATGCACATCGGTTAATAATAAATGACCATCTGAGCAACCTTATGGTCGTGCAGAATGGCCATGAAAACTGAGACAGGGGAGGGATAAGAAAATTATTAATAAGAGGTGGTATCTGGAATTATTCACCTCAGGGTGCACTCACATAGACATAAGGATACATATAATACAATAAAATCTTTTATTAAAATTACACAGTATTAACATATAAAAAACATTTATAAATCAGCATCTAAATGGCCATTCTCTCATATCCATCATAATGGATCAATAATAGCGTGTGTGAACAATCAAAGGACCACTTGTATAAATAAGTATATTGATCTCCTTTAAGGTTGTAAGTCCAGAGGTCACCAACCTTAATTGTGGTGTGATCTACTCGAGACAAATGAAACCTCCTGAAGCTAGTACTATTATTATAGAAATAAAAAATCTAGCTTATAACCAAACAATTTAAGGTCATTTAATGAAAATCAAAACAATGTTTCATAGAAAACAAGAATGAATTTAATTCATACAGTGATAACGTTGCAAGTGTTAAATAACAGGCACATTTCTCTATTAATAACTAGCCCCAAGTAGGTAAGTGAGGTAGAGGAGCAAAAGATATAGGCGGGGCTGCTGTGTGATTTTCCGGGAGGGCTGGGCAGGAGTCACTCGCAGTGTTTGTCACATATCTGATGGTCACGGAGTTGATCCGATGCTGCGTCCTCAGATGCAGAAGCAGATCACAGAAGCCCTCAATCTCTCTCCACTTTGTCTCTCTCCCAGGCTTAGTACAGCTACCCCTTAATCTGCTATCACTTTAAACAGTGGTGCTAACAGATGTTCACTAATGGGCTTAATAAATAAGCTCCACAATTTGTCCCCTTATCTGACTGCCTTTATAAAACATCCTTGCTTGTATTCCCTTCTCTATAATCTCTTTAGACATCAATGATTAAAATGTATTAATTACTTTCCAGTTATGCACTTTCTGATCCACTTTAAAATGAAATCTCCATTGCAGATCAATGTTTCTGAGTCACACAGGCGTGGCTCATCAGTCCAGCTTCCGTTTGCAACATAATTAAATATTTTGTTGCCACATAATTAATCAACACCTGGCACCTCATTGTAGCCCTATCAAGAGGAATGATGCACACAGTTTAGAGAGGCTACTGTCAAGTCTTGATACTAAGTGGAAAGTGTAGTTTCTGACCTGAAATGAACTGTATGTTTTGTTACCGTGTTCTGTCTGCATTTCTGTTTTTTTTCTGTGCTTGAGACATGGATTTTGCACCTTTACTTATGATCCAAGCTCTCATCTAAACTACTTTACTTGTTCTTTAGACATAAACAACTTAATTGCCAACAGGACCTGAAGGCCCTGGACAGTGCCAGAACCCCCAGCGCAACTCCACCCAGGGGTGCCGAGCATATGTAAAACTAGAGATCTACGATCTACGAGAACGGGTGATCCCAGTTTTAGCACCATGTCAGATATTGTGTTACTGTTTCTTGGGAAAAAAATTCTATCACATATATTTATGTGTTGAGAGAGAGAGAAAGAGAGAGAGAGAAGAGTCCTTGAAGAAGGCAGCACTCAGAGACTTGAAATTGAAGAAAATACGTGGTATTTATTTTCAACATTTCGGGGAACGAATCCCCTTTGTCAGGACACAAAGGGGATTCGTTCCTCGGTACGTTGAAAATAAATACCACGTTTCTTCTTCAATCTCAGAAGGGTGCGTGCAGAAATGTGTCTGAAACCCCCTGGTTAGGGCACACTAATTGCAGGTAGCGCGCCCTAACCAGAATTTTAGACGGGTTTAGCCGTTTTACATGGCTAAACCTCGTATTATAGGCGGCGAAGAGGGCGATAATTAATAAGTGCCCAGAACAATTGAAAAGCAAACTGAGCGCTCATTAATCATCATGACCAAAAAAACATTTGAATCGCCCCCATTGAGTGCTGCCTTCTTCAAGGAGTCCATGTTTGGGAGTTGCATGCCTCCTAAGGTAGACTGAAAGTTGCTTTATATACAGAGCCGTAACTAGTGCTCCCAGCGTACGGTGCAGATCACGCCCCCGCCACGTGACCTCACACAGAGGGGGCGGGGCCACAATTGCCAGTGATTACAGCAATGCAATGAGCTTCCCCAGGATGCTCCGGGGAGCTGTAACGACAGCGGTGTGACCATCTGAAGGGTCCTAAGGACACTCAAGGTGGCACTACTGTATAGATTCTGATTGCAGGGTGCCATTATATGCTCTGGCTATAAGGTGCCATTCTAGGCTCTGTGAGGCCACACCACTTGCACAGCCCTAGTTACAGCCCTGTTTATACCCAACTCCAGAATGGATCAGCACTCCCTTCAATGATATATACCTTACCCGGTGCCCACACAATCTGTATATTGGATCTCCATGAATGCCACCTCCAGCAGTGGGACTGCATACCTGGCCAGTGGTGCTGAAAGATGACGGCATCACGTTCAGCACATCCAGCTCCTAGGTAGTGACAGTGTGAACACAATCCATCACCAAGGAAAAACAATATCGCTATCAAAGACAAATACAAATTACAACATACAAATATTATAACCAATCAATTAGAACAAAAATACAAAATATCAAAATATTCAACCATCAATTATAACATATCAAATGGTTATATATCATAGAGAATGGTTACACATTATAGAAAGATCTTCAATGCAATCTAATTGAAATATATATATATATATATATATATATATATATATCAACCATCACCATTAGAAGTTAAAGCAAACTAACACATAAATATGTACATACAAATCAATTAAAGCACTACAGTCCAAGTTGGTCATTGAGACCTTTAGGTACCAGAGTACTTAGGAGCTGATTCAGACCCAGACGCTAAGAAGCATTCGCTCATAGCTGCCAATGGTCCGCATTGTGCGCATACGTATGAACTGCAGTGCGCTTGTGCGAACCACTGCGATAGATCGGGAAGCATTCGCTCGCCCAGTATAGACAGCCCAGCTCAATGAGTGAGAGGTCAAGTCATTTGTGGGTGGTAACAGGGGCAGGCCACTAGAAACGGGGGAGTGGAGGTGCGAACGCAGGCATGTATGACCATCTTAACGCCATTTCAGAGGCGTGCATAATTAACAGGCAGTGTCATTGTACACGTCACGTGGTTGTATTTCACACTGAAGTGATTGTAGTGCTTGCGGTAGGGAATTATTATTATTATTATTACATTTTATGTATAGGGCGCCACAAGTGGTCCACAGCGCCGTACATACAGTAAAGGGTAAACAGAACAGTACGTTACAATACAGTAACCAACTTATAAACAGAGCACAAGTAACAATTAGCAACACAATTCTCCATACACAGTACAGCTCTGAAGGTGAAGGCTGTCATAGAAGTGCTATAGAAGAAGGCTGTGAGACAGTGGGGAGGGTATAGTCAACCTCAAGTGCTGTATTCACTTCCGATGGTACCCGATGTAGATAGTTGCATACACTTCCTGGAGATGACGTGCGCAAATGGGCGTCTTAAGACAGGCTGGTGGGTGTCTGCAAACACAAAGTGATCGCATACCAAGACATAGTGGGCGTGCTTATGCCTTGCCGTGAGATCACCTGCCTTGTTGGGTGTGTGCCGGATTTGCATACGCTGGGTGCGAGCGAACACTGAATGAGCTGCTTAGTCTCATAATCCATTTTGTCTCACATTGGGGCAATTTTAACATTCAATTGCCACCCCTAATAGCAGCTGGTATATATATATATATATATATATATATATATATTCTAGAGTTGCAGGGGGCAGGGCATCTGATAGTGAAAAGGGAACTTTTGCTCCCAAAAAAGGTAACATTGCCACTCAAACAGGGAGCATGGTGTCTCCAGCTGGAACCCTTCTGTGTCCCCAGCCAGCCCCTTTCTGTGTCTCCCCAGCAAGCCTCCTTTTTGTTTCTTCCCAGCCAGCCCTCCTTCTGTGTCTCCCCAGCCAGCCCTTCTGTGTCTCCCCAGACAGCCCCCCTTCTGTATCTCCCCAGCCAGCCCCCTCCTCTATCTCCAGTTCAGCCAGCTCCCCTTTTGTGTCTTCAGCCCAGCCAGTCCCCTTCTGTGTCTCCAGCCCAGCCTGCCCCCCTTCTGTGTCTCCAGCCCAGCCAGCTCCCCTTCTGTGTCTCCAGGCCAGCCAGCCTCCCTTCAGTGTCTCCAGCCCACCTAGCCCCCCTTCTGTGACTCTAGCCCAGTCAGCCCCCCTTCTGTGTCTCCAGCCCAGCCTGCCCCCCTTCTGTGTCTCCAGCCCAGCCAGCTCCTCTTCTGTGTCTCCAGGCAAGCCAGCCCCCCTTCAGTGTCTCCAGCCCACCTAGCCCCCCTTCTGTGACTCTAGCCCAGCCAGTCCCCTTCTGTGTCTCCAGCCCAGCCAGCTCCCCTTCTGTGTCTCCAGGCCAGCCAGCCCCCCTTCAGTGTCTCCAGCCCACCTAGCCCCCCTTCTGTGACTCTAGCCCAGTCAGTCCCCCTTCTGTGTCTCAATACCAGGCAGCCTACACACTTTCTTGTTGCTCCGAGTCCATGCGACATGGATCCTCTCTTGCAGCAGCCTGGTGTGACATCACAATGTCACGTGCCTGGTCTCCAGAAAAAAATTATTGCATGACGGTGGCTGGGCAGTGGTGGGCGGGCAGCAGGTTGGGTGGTGGGCTGGCCGGTGGATGGGCAGTGGCAGGTCAGCGAACAGGGCTAATGGGTGGTTCACCCCCAGACCACACCCCAGTTTTGCCAATGGAGCGAAGAGAAGGGGGGAGTGGGTACTAATTACTCGGGCCTGGTGTTGGAGGGGCCGCCAGAATCAGTGCATCTGTGGCAAACAATGGAGTCACCAACTGTGACACACCCGCATCTGGTTAGCCACCCCCGTTACCACCCAGAAGTGCCCACTGAATCTCTGTGCGCCTAAAATGCGTTCTGTATGCAAATTTGTTTGGGGCGCATGGGCGATGCCATTCAGTCGCATGCGCAGACTGAAAACAGCGACTGCTACCATGTAGCTTCAATACTGCGTGCACCTCTGACACGGCCTTAATCTCCTATTGAATTGTTAAGGAATCTCCACAGTAATGATGGGGAAAATGTAACTAGTAGTACAAACCTTGGTTATTGCGTGACTAATATGCGCTGTTCAGACAATCTCACATTCCAGGACATGCCTATAGTGCAGGGATTAATAGTTAAACATCTGACCATGTGTTGCATTATGCAGAGCATGACACGGCCATTGTACAACAGCAGGATTCTTGGGAACAAACTATTTCTCAGTGTTAACATTTTGTTGGTAAAGTTGTGATTTTGCTGTGACAGCGAGTCCAGGTTCTTTTGAAAACCATGTCCATGAAAATGTCCATTATTAAGTTGCAGAAACTTTCCGTACTGTATATGTATTAACTGTTGAAAATACACAGCCTCTTACATTGAATAAGACAGATTCATATGCTCACAGAATTATTTTCTTTATCGGTAGGCTCTAGTGTTTGGGTTATATTTTAATTTATAATATTTACAATATTAGAGTTATATTTTACGGTAGGTAGAAAAGACACAAAGAAGGGTATGCGGGGCATACTCAATGTTATTTGTGTTTCGAACTCGCCGCCAGTTACAACAGCAGGCACCAATGCACCTGAGCAATTCAATATTGCTCCTATGCTGGAACATAGGGCCTGATTCATAGTTGTACTTTAATGCTGCTGCTGTTTCTTTGTACTCAACTGTTATGCAACAATATGCAAATGTCCCAGCCGCAGGGAGATGTATTGAGACGCCCATCTGCAGCTTTGCACATCCAAGTATCAGCGTAACATGTTGCAGCATCTGTGTACAGTCGCAGATCTTCCGATTATTGCAGTCCTGAGTGAGTCTATGGCTTTGCAGAAAAGCCGTGGGAATTGAGACGCTGGGCCCATATTTCTTGTACATGGGATCGCAGATGAAAGATGTGATATGCCCCCTACATGGCTGCGACATGCCTGCATTCCTTGCCTCCAATCACTGCGAATAAAGAGTCACTGTGAGTGACTACAGTAATGGTCCTTGATGTATGCACACTGCCACTTAGTTGCATGCGTAAACATCGTAAACATCGAAATAGCATTCAACTCTGAATCAGGCCCAGTATTGAAATCGGCACGGCGGCCATTATCCGGGCATTTTGTGTAGCGCTTCTCCAGTTGACGTGGGACTTCGGAGCCCCTGTCTGTACTACAGTACGTTATGCCAGACGTTACTTCTGAGTATGAATACATTTGAAACTATAAAATTATCTCTAAAATGAGATCTAGTGGAAATGCAGACAAAACAAATATGAAATGCCCAATGAATTAATCTGTGCTTGGTGTGTGCTTTTACTAACATTAAAAATGCCATCTCATACCAGAGTGTATGTAGCCTTACTCAAGGATGATAGAAACATCAAATATATATTTTCATAATTGTCTGTAGTGTCTGTAAGCAATGACACAGGAGGACATTGCCTCTACATTAATGACAACTGGCCAGAGGTAATACATAAACTGCAATCCTTCTGGTCCAATCAGGACAAATGTGTCCAATCTTTCCTCAAAACATGAACAAAATAAACCAGCTAAACGCAGCCAGAATTGGATAAGTAATAAATAGCTTTGCTGGTTAGGAAGAGTGTGATGCCATTACTAACAGGTATTATCCACTGGTGCACTGTCCATTAATGAGAAAAAAGACTTTGATTCACTTTGTTGGAGAGGGGAATTATTATGGGTGAATCATTGTAAGACATGAGGGGGCCTGTGTCTGTATGTTGAGGCATCTTCTCCCCTGAAAATGGTGCAAGTGCAGAAGGTGACATAGGGCCTGATTCTGAGGAGCATGCAATAACGATGTTCACAAAGTGCTTTGCTACTGTTCGTGTTATGAGAGTGTCAGGCATGTTATGGGAGTGTCGGGGAGTGTTATGGGAGTGTCGGGCGTGTTATGGGAGTGTCAGGCATGTTATGGGAGTGTCGGGGCGTGTTATGGGAGTGTCAGGCGTGTTATGGGAGTATCGGGGAGTGTTATGGGAGTGTCAGGCATATTATGGGAGTGTCGGGGAGTGTTATGGGAGTGTCGGGCGTGTTATGGGAGTGTCGGGGCGTGTTATGGGAGTGTCAGGCGTGTTACGGGAGTGTCGGGGCGTGTTATGGGAGTGTCAGGCATATTATGGGAGTGTCGGGGAGTGTTATGGGAGTGTCGGGCGTGTTATGGGAGTGTCGGGGGGTGTTATGGGAGTGTCAGGCGTGTTATGGGAGTGTCGGGGAGTGTTATGGGAGTGTCAGGCATGTTATGGGAGTGTCGGGGAGTGTTATGGGAGTGTCGGGCGTGTTATGGGAGTGTCGCGGCGTGTTATGGGAGTGTCAGGCGTGTTATGGGAGTGTCAGGCGTGTTATGGGAATGTCAGGCGTGTTATGGGAGTGTCGGGGAGTGTTATGGGAGTGTCAGGCATGTTATGGGAGTGTCGGGGCGTGTTATGGGAGTGTCAGGCGTGTTATGGGAGTATCGGGGAGTGTTATGGGAGTGTCAGGCATGTTATGGGAGTGTCGGGGAGTGTTATGGGAGTGTCGGGCATGTTATGGGAGTGTCGGGGTGTGTTATGGGAGTGTCAGGCGTGTTATGGGAGTGTCAGGCATGCTATGGGAATGTCAGGCGTGTTATGGGAGTGTCGGGGAGTGTTATGGGAGTGTCAGGCATGTTATGGGAGTGTCGGGGAGTGTTATGGGAGTGTCAGGCTTGTTATGGGAGTGTCAGGGGGTTATGGGAGTGTCAGGCGATATTATGGGAGTGTCAGGCTTGTTAGGGGAGTGTCGGGGAGTGTTATGGGAGTGTCAGGCGTGTTATGGGAGTGTCAGGCGATATTATGGGAGTGTCGGGGCATGTTATGGGAGTGTCGGGCGTGTTATGGGAGCATCAGGGGGGATATGGGAGTGTCGGGGGGGTTATGGGAGTATATAGAAAGGGGGGCCCTAGACTGCACACCCTGAATATATATATAATGGGAGGTGCTACCTGTGGAGACTACTGTTGCAAACACAAGAAAAGAAAGTACAAGTGCACAACTCCAACATTACTAATTATATATAATACATTATGCAATCAAATTTTGCAATACATAGAGGTTTTAGCATAATCATGGCCATGGTTATGGGCCTACCCACCGCGCCCAGGTAACCTCTGAGGGTAGGTCCCTAACCTACTGGGGTTGAAATCCAGAGCACAGGACACCCCCAAACAGGCCCAGCTGAGCCACCCCAGGGCATCACTCTAATGAGAGAAGATAAAGTGTAAGAAAGTGTAAGATAGATAAGAGCAGCTACTGCTGCATATATAAGAAGGTGAAAAATACATATATATTAAACAAACAATAAAGGTGCTAAAAGTGCAAAAAGGAAAATGTGTTTATAATGTGATGCCCTGAAGCAGCCCAACCAAAGCAATCCAGGGGACCCATGCCCAAAAAATCAACCCATAGCTGCACTGCAGTATAACATTATTTAGGACTTACCTAGAATTGTGCCTTGTACTAAGGTGCAGTCAAAATGCCAGAATCCCTGCTTAAAAAAAATGGGGGAGGGGTGCTAATCTAGGCTGAAGGCGTCTCAAACCTTCATGTGTGCATGGGAGCACACTAAATAGAGTATATAGAAAGGGGGGCCCTAGACTGCACACCCTGAATATGTATATAATGGGAGGTGCTACCTGTGGAGACTATTGTTGCAAACACAAGAAAAGAAAGTACGTCCACAACTCCAACATTACTAATTATATATAATACATTATGCAATAAAATTTTGCAATACAAAATTGCTAAATTTTATTGCATAATGTATTATATATAATTAGTAATGTTGGAGTTATGCACTTGTACTTTCTTTTCTTTGGTTATGGGAGTGTCGGGCGTATTATGGGAGTGTCGGGGAGTTTCGGGGCGTGTTATGGGAGTGTCAGGATGTGTTATGGGAGTGTCAGGGCGTGTTATGGGAGTGTTGGGATGTGTTATGGAGTGTCAGGGGGGTTATGGGAGTGTCAGGCATATTATGGGAGTATTGGGCGTATTATCGGAGTGTCGGGGCGTGTTATGGGAGTGTCACGGCGTGTTATGGGTGTGTTGGGGTGTATTATGGGAGTGTCAGGGGGGTTATGGGAGTGTCGGGTGTATTATGGGAGTGTCGGGGTGTGTTATGGGAGTATCGGGGCGTGTTATGGGTGTGTTGGGGTGTATTATGGGAGTGTCGGGGGGTTATGGAAGTGTCAGGGGGATTATGGGAGTGTCGGGCGTGTTATGGGAGTGTCGGGATGTGTTATGGGAGTGTCTGGGGGGTTATGGGAGTGTCGGGCGTGTTTCTGAACAGGTTAGTTACACAGGGGCCTATTTACTAAGCATTGGATGGAGATAAAGTGAACGGAGACAAAGTTCCAACCAATCATTTCCTAATTGTAATTTTTCAAACACAGCCTGTGCCATGGCAGTTAAGAGCTGTTTGTTCAGGACTTTATCTCAGTAAATAGACCCCCCAGACACTTAATCACCCACATTGGTGGCCATACTCAGATGGAGAATCTGCACCTGCCATATGGCTGGTGCAAGTTTTGATGGTGCGACTGACGGTGGAGTCTAAAGACGCACCTGACAGTATAATAGCATCTATAGATACTCAAAGTGCGCATCCCAGTCTTTGTACATTCAGACGCACGCTTTACAAGACTACGGGAAAAGATGCTAAAGCAAAGGACACACCAGAAGCATGGCACGGTACCGCTGCTGGGCAAGACAGTGCAATGGGCCCAGGGCGGGCAGTGTGGTAGCACCTGCCTTATGTACCCGTGTGCACCACACCATCGGAACCCATTATAGATATGCTACTGCTGGTAGTGCATAATGTTAACGATACTGGATCAGAACCTCTATATACCCCTGCCTGTACCTTCTAAAACCCTTCCTATAAACCTCTAAGGATGACGCTAATTTGGTAACGCAGTCATACCATAAATAAAGACTTAGACTTGGAATCTGTGGTTCCAAAGCACAAGTGTTATTCAGGTAAAAGTTCAGACAGTTACACGCAATTGATCAAGACACAATTTAGGCGCAAAAGGAAAATTATACAGACCCAAGTACAGTATACATACGCAGGCGCTTCTGGACCCGGAGATAGGCATCAGCAAGAGACCCCTAGTCATACAGCATTCAGCACGAAGACTGAGAACCAGCGTTCGTGCACACATATTTATACCCCCCCAGAATAAACAGGACAATAGGGAAGTTAGTTGCTGATGTCATTGGTTCCCAGGGGAGAAGCATATGTTACAGCACATTTAACAGGCTGGTTCAAATAGACTCTCCCTGCCTCTAACAGCTGGGGGTCTTCCTCTTCACGCCCCCTGCAACATTCTAACAGTTGTTCATGAAATATACATTTTGTTGCTTATAGGTTTCTGCGATCCATAACTTGAGTTTGCATGATGCGACCTCCCCACTGATAAAACCGGAATACTGTAAAACGAGTACGCATCAATATAAGACCAAACACGACTTGTTTAGCATGTATAATACCTTAGTTATCAAATCTCTTTATTTCTCAGCATTTAAACTAACTGAACCAACTTAAATCATACACTTTAAAGCTTATTGAACCTTATGTGTGAATATGTAATGTATGGGTAATGAGGGTTTGATATAAGGATGCTAGTTAACTTGGGGCAGATGCGTGCGCATAAAGCTAATAAAACAGCGGCCTCATACAAAGTCCTATGCATTCGCTAATATGCAACTAGTTAACAGCGCAATTGTGCGTATTAATGTGTGTATGAGAAATGGTGAAAAATGCAATCGCATGGTGCTAATAGTATTATCGCCACATGTACTAAAATGTGAGTTTATCTAAAATGGCGCTTAGGTGGCCATTCGCAAAATGGCGTCTTGCGTTCTCATTTTCAAGATGGCGTCTTGCGGCCAGTTGCAAAATGGCGTCGCTGCGATTAAATTTTAAACTGAACTTGTCTCAGCCAATTATTCAGCTTCGACAATGTTTATCTGTCATCTGTATAATTTTGGGAAGAGGACACATTTGAATTAATCTCTTGAAATTGATTGTATTACATATGTCATATACACACAATCTAACATGATAAGCTTACATGTCCTGGGCAGTGCCACCTCCACCATCACTGCACTTACCTCTTCTTATCAGAGACATCTTAGCCATGTGCCACTCTCCTAGCCCATCACAGACACTGAGGAGGAGCAGCTGTAGGAAGGTGCCGGATGCTTCTCCTCTATGTCAGTGGCCAGCGCTCTGCATGGGTTGTGCCACAGGCCATTAATAATATGTGACATTATGGTGCTGATGCAGATTTGAATTTACGCCAGTTTGCGGAGTGTATCTTGTGCATTTTCGCACTTCAAATGCTCCAGAACTAAACATACTCAAGTACTGGTGACCAGTGGCCGATTTACCTAGGGGCTGCTGCCCCCCAGTAAAATCCTCCACTCCCCTTTGATTCCCCCCAGTCCCTCTGCATGTGAAATAGCAGCCCACCATAATACAAGCAGAAGCGCTTCCTATTGGAAGCACTTCTGCTAATCACACGTAAGACAGGCAGTCCATGGGTAGATGTCTCCTCTCCCTGGGACCTCCAGTCTGGGCTGTCATTAGCACCAAGCAGTGGCGGAACTCCCGGAGACAATGGAGTCATTTGCCGCCGGGCGCCAGCCCTGAAGGGGGCACCTGGCTCCATTGTCATCCGGGCCTGGCTACTGCTGAGGAGGAGCTGCATGGAGAAGGAGCGCCGCTGATCGGCGCTCCACCTCCAGTGGCGTAACTACGGAGGATGCAAGGGGTGCGATCACACCCCCTGCGCCCTCTATTTTCCAGGCGCCTGCTGAGTGTGTTACTAGTGGGCGCCCGCTCCTTCTCTCTCCCTCCCCCCCAACGCCAGCGGCAGCTGGAGCTCACTACTGAGCTCCGGGTCCCGCAGTGCACCGAGGGAGTGACATCATGACGTCACTCCCATAGTTCCGAGGAGCGGGCGCCGGGGACAGACGGCAGAGGCACTGGAGCGGGGTTGAAGGTAAGTTTTTTTTTTTGTATATGTGTGCTCGGGCGGGGGGGCACTACTGGGGGCTTAATACTGGGGGAATTACAGGGGGCACTATACTGGGGGTACTACTGGGGGCTTAATACTGGAGGCATTACAGGGGGCTTAATACTGGGAGCACTATACTGGGGGCATTACAGGGGGCACTAAACTGGGGGCTTAATACTGGGAGCATTACAGGGGGCTTAATACTAGGGGCACTACAGGGGGCTTAATACTGGGGCACTACTGGGGGCTTAATACTGGGGGCATTACAGGGGGAACTATACTGGAGCACTACAGGGGGCTTAATACTGGGGGCATTACAGGTGCTTAATACTGGGGGCATTACAGGGGGCTTAATACTGGGGCATTACAGGGGGCTTACTATTGAGGGCACTACAGGGGGCTTAATACTGGGGGCATTACAGGGGGCTTACTACTTGGGGCACTACAGGGGGCATACTACTGAGGGCACTACTGGGGGCATTACAGGGGGCTTACTACTGTGAGCTTACTACTGGGGGCACTACAGGGAGCTTAATACTGGGGGCATTACAGGGGGCTTACTACTAGGGGCACTACAGGGGGCTTCTTACAGGGGGCTTACTACTGGGGGAACTACAGGGGTCTTACTACTGGTGGCATCATATGGGGGCACTACAGGGGGCATTACAGGGGCCTTACTACTGGGGGCATCATATGGGGTCACTACAGCAGCATTATTACTGGGTGCACTACAGGGGCCTTACTATTGGGGGCACTACAGGGGCCTTACAATTGGGAGCACTACAGGGACCTTACTACTGGGGGCACTGCATAGGGGGACCACTACTGGGGGTACTGCATAGGGGAAATACTACTGGAGGCACTGCATAGGGGAAACACTACTGGAGGCACTGCATAGGGGGACCATTACTGGGGAGTAGCACATAGGCGGGCACTGCATAGGGGGACTTCTACAGAGGGCACAGCATAGGGGGACCACTACTGGGGGCATTGTATAAAAGGGACTGCATAAGGGGGCAGCGGAAGCTGGGGCTGGGGGGGAGGGGTAGATTTTAATTGGGGGGCACCAAAATTTATCTTGCCTCCAGGCACCTGGGATGAAGTTACGCCACTGGCACCAAGCATGTATATGCATGCATTTGTATATAGTTTTTGTGTATTATTGACTTGAAACAGACAAATGGTGGCAGTAGTGTGGAGCGTTTCACTGAATGGAGGCCCTGCATGCATGTGTTCTGATCTGGCAGATCAGTTACAGCACTGGATGGCAGGGCAGACCCATATGTGGGTAGTTTAAGTGACCAGGTTATGGTACTGAACTTCTTTTAAGGTCCCTATACATCTACGATAGATTGGGGCAATTCCTTATTTTGCATTTTGGATTTCACCGACCAATCGGGACTGTAGATTGCTAGTGTATGGTAGTGATCAGCCAATTTGCCAACCATTACTAGTAAAATTATGGGCCTTTCAAGATTGGCAGATCAGTCTTTCCTGAAAATAATCTGCAAATCACTGAATACTATCTGTACTGTATGGTCACAGATTGGTGGATTGGGGAATCTTATTCTGTGAACTGTTTTTTTTTGTGATTGCTGCTATATGGGCCCCTTAGACTTTGGAGTTTTTAATCAGTAGTCTGGTATTAGTAAAACTATGCACAGTCTACACTTAGGGGCAGTCAATCATGTGGCAGCAATTCAATATATAAAAACTAGAGATGTGCCCCCGTGTTTTGGTTTTGCCAAGGCCACCCTAAAAGGTTTTAGTTTTGGATCTGGATTTTTTTTTTTTTAATTATAAAAACAGATGAAATCATGTAATTTGGGCCTGTTTTTGTTCCTACAGTATTAATAACATTAATATCCAGTAATTTCTAGTAAATTTTGACCAGCTCACAGTTCACAATATATATTTTTTTTTTCACCCATATTGGCCAAAGGCTGACTAAGCGACAGACAGCGGCACAAACACATGGCAGTTTAAAAAAGAATGTAGCACATCTAGGGAATGGGATGTAGACGATATACTGATAAGCGGGATACTGTCACTTAGAATACCGGCGCCGGAATCCTGAAACCTGTCAGAATCCCGGCACCGGCAACCCAACCACCAGCATCCCGATGGTAAGTATTAGGATTAGGGGAAAGGTTAGGGTTAGGCACGAGGGGGAAGGTTAGGCACTAGGGGGAAGGGGTAGGGTTAGGTACTGGGGGGATGTTAGGTTTAGGGATGGAGGATTAGGGGTTAGGGTGGGCTTACTTACCTCTAGGAGTCGGGATTGTAACCAAGTGGGGATTCCGGCGTCCATAATTTTTACCACTGGGATCCCGAGCTTCGGCATCCCATACCCAAACCTTAGGAAACATAGTGGCCATGCAGTGACAGGTGGCAATTTAATATAAACTACAGGTACACAACCTTTGGTTCCAAAACTTTGCTGGATTATCAGTTTTGCTGGACTAACAGTGGTCACATTAAATTAAATAAATGGTACAGTTTATTGCAGTGTAGTATAAATGAAGCAGGTACATGTACTGTTTATTAATTCAACAAACACAGTAGTGTACGTAATACAGTACAGGCACTATCCAATTAATCAAAAAGGTCTGGAAAAGGAGGACTGTCAGGCTGGGTTGGGTCAGGATGCCGGTTGTCAGAATCCCGACAGCGGCATCCCGACCCATTTTGGTGAGTAATTTAACCCTCTCCCTCATGCTAACCCTAACAAATGTAAAGCACAAACTCAGCGCCACCAGTGGCCATGCGCAGGGAATTTGTCCATATTAAAAGAGGTGCCGGACCATAGGTTGACGGAAAATCAGTGATGTACCTGTATATGATGCTATAGAATGTTTTCACTAATCACAACAAGAACAAGATCAGTGACTTAATGCCAGCAAATGGAGGTGGAGTATTATTTAGTGGAAAACAGGTAAAGTATTGATTAATTAATTGGTTGGTGTTAATAAATTAACTATAAAAAAGTAAATCAGATATTTGGAAAGCACTGTTAAAAAGATAAGCATCCAAACCGTCAATGAGGTTGATTGATTGATTAATTAATTGATTATAGGATATAACTATAAATCAAAAAAATTATAAATGGTACAAACCATTAAAAAACAAGAATCCAAATGAGATTGATTGATTGATTGATTGATTGATTGATTGATTGATTGATTGATTGATTGATTAGTGTTAATAATTTAACTATAAAAAAAGGAAATCTGAGGAATTGAAAGCACTGTTACAAAACAAGCATTCAAACTCCCAATGAGGATTTGATTACATAATATAACTATACATAAAGAAATTATTAATTGAACAAACCATGAAAAAACAAGAATCCAAATAAGACTGATTGATTGATTCATTTATTGATTAGTGTTAATAATTTAACTATAAAAAAAGTAAATTGGAGAAATTAAAAAAGAAAACACTGCCAAAAAACAAGCATCCAAAATCCCAATGAGATTGAGGACCTCATTCAGAGTCGGTCGTTGCGGCGGCACGGTCGTAAGGTAAAAGGGGCTTGATATGCAAATGAAACGCTCGCAAGTTGCATCGTTAAGATGGGATCGTTAGCTGGACGAGCGAGGGGAGGATGCGGCCGTAAGACTAAAAATACGCCCCCTTCTCGTTCACATTACATGTCATCTCCGGGCATATAAGGATTAATCGAGACCATCGGGAACCATCGGAGCCGCTCGTAGAGCTTAAGGTTGACCATACCCTCTCTTAAGCACTACGATCTAGTCAGTGTAAAAACCTCCCATGTCACATGTGCCATGACACTACTTAGCTAATTACGCACTCCCATAAAATGCCGTTTGCATAGCCAGGCATGCAAACAAATGTATAGGTGGAATGGCGCTAGATACACATTACAACAATGAAACAATGTAATAAAACAAATGTATAGGTGGAATGGTGCTAGATACACATTACAACAATGAAACAATATAATAAAACAAATGTATAGGTGGAATGGCGCTAGATACACATTCAAACAAATGTATAGGTGGAATGCCGCTAGATACACATTACAACAATGAAACAATATAATAAAACAAATGTATAGGTGGAATGGCGCTAGATACACATTCAAACAAATGTATAGGTGGAATGGCGCTAGATACACATAGGCATGCCTGCGTTTGGATCTCCACTCCCCCGTTCACAAGCACCTTCCCCTGTTACCACCCACAAGCGCCTCATCCTGGCACTCAAACTAACGACCTTGCTGTGTTCAAGGAGAGAGCAATTTCTGATCGTAATAGCTAGTTTGCGCACGCACATTGCGAGTTTTACGCATGCGCAGTTTAGCGAACATCGGTGGCGTACGACCGTGCGGCCGCAACGACCGACTCTGAATGAGGTCCTGATTCCTTAGGATTTAAGACATAGTAACAGCCTAGTTAAATTGAATAATTCTTAATTATATGATTTGATTATACTAGTCTTTATGTGCGGAGAAGCTGCAGGAAATGAGTACTGTATGCCTGGATGAGAAGCTGGTAATGGATGGCACTGATAGATGCAAAAAAATGCGAATGCCCCAATAACGTATAGTAATATACAGCACACTGCCTGTCAAACACACACAATCTTGGTAAAGTCCACAATAAAAAGTAGGGCACGATGGAATTGTGCTTGGGCCCTCACACCTGTATATTAAAAAGGACATGCACAGTTTAACAAATGAAGCACTTCAACAACAGGGACAGCCACTTTTGTGGCTGAAGTGCTTGGTTTGTTTCGACCCCCACAAGCTACAAATGGGCTTAAGGCTGCTAACAGTGTTGTTAATCATGTTTATAGTTGTAAGATGTCATTATCATCCTCCTCCCCCTCATCAGTGTTGTTAATATCATCGAACAATATTGCTCTGAGTTGACTTATCCTCCTCACCAGTGGGTGTCTTGGGAAAGGTCAGTTTTTGTACTGGCAGCAGCATTTGCGAGAGAAACTGAAGCAGGAGACATCATTGTGTCATCTTTGTGAGAATTATTTTGGGGTGCAGATGATGGAGGACACCACTACACACACTATTACTTACACTACAAGAATAATACACTATGCACATTTTTTTAAACTAATGTCTTTGTTTTTTAGACACAGACAACACTGGTAAATGTTTTCATGCACTTGGAAGAACAGGCCTTTTAAAAATACACAAGAACCAGCGCTTCCTTCTAGGTTACGGTCCATTCACCTTGAAAAAGACTTTATAAGTTGAAACACGTTGGTGGATAAAGGGAGAGAGCAGACTGATCCAGAAACACCTTGGAGAGATTACTACAACAGTGGATGTGACTACAGGTGCTACACCTGGGATAAACTTGTTGTCCTATGCGTTTGCTGGTGTACTTTTTTACACCTCTTAATCTGGTACACTGCTTGTATACCTGGAATGGTGGATATTTTATGTTGTTAATAAAAACTGTATTTCACTATATTTGGTTGTTCTCCCCCTATGTGCCTTTGGTCCTTGGCAATTGGATTATGATTTTTATGGGAGTATGAGAAGACCTGAAAAGTACTAATTGCTACTTCTAAGTGACTTTACCAAGTTAATCTAAAAAAAAAGATGGATACGATGATTTAGTTTTTGTTTAGGAAGCAATAGATCTTGTGTATTTTTAATTTGTGTATTTTCAGAGTTTGTGACTTTAGTGTTGAGTTTTAGCTGCATCCATATTGAAGCGCAGAGTTATATTTATTTTCTTTGTGCTAATTGTTTTGGGGTGCAGATGACGGGGAGACACCAGCGCACACACTGTTGCTTACACTAGAAGGATAACACACTATGCACATTTTTTTTGCACTAATGTCTCTGTTTATTAGACACAGACAACACTGGCAATTGCTTGCACACACCTGGTAGAACAGGTCTTTGTGCAAATTGTTTTGGGGTGCAGATGATGGGGGGGACCACCATCGCTTACACTAGAAACACAACACACTATGCACATTTTTGTTGCACTATTGTCTGATGATGGGGGGACACCACCGCACACAGGTCCTGATTCAGCAAGGATCGCTATTCTGCTTATACGCAGGCAGCACAGGTGCTAATATCAGCGGTGATATGTAAATGTTTGCATTCGCATTGTGATCGCAGCCTAATATAAGGACGCCCACTTCCTCTTACACACATCCGTATACTAGGGCAACATAGCGAAACAATCGGTAACATTGAGTAACATCGGACCCATACGCACAGTTGAGGCAGGTCAGACCTCACTCAGGAACTGCTAACTTCTGCGCACGCTATGAGAACTCAGGCTGCGTCTGGTATCGCAGTGGCTAACTTTAGCACGCCCCCGCAAAGCCATCCCAATGCACTGGCACGCCTGTGTTCGCCCGACCCCCCCTGTTACCACCCACAAACGGCACTTCCTGTCAATCACTCTGCCATGGATCTGCGTATACTCTGCGATCACTTTTCCTATTACAAGCTAGTTTGCGCTCACGCACTGCGATGCATGCACAGTACACAGCAATCAGCCAATTGTGTGCGTATAAGCAACTGCGATCCTTGCTGAATCAGGCCCACAGATCAGTAATAAATGCTGCATCACTCGTCTGAACACAGTTTTTGAAATACACAATATAATTTTTAGACTCAATTAGAAAAGACTGCAGGATTTTTTGTTTTAGACAACAGGGATAAACACATTTTTTATATATAACTGGGAAAATCTCAAAACAGAGAGGTCTTCTTGGGGTGCAGCAGCCTCAGACACAGAGGATTTTTTTGGACATAGGGCCTGATTCAGGGGTCTATTTACCAAGCAGTGAAAAGTGTGGATAAATGAACCAGTGGAGAAGTTGCCCATAGCAACCAATCAGCTTTGAAGTAGCATTTATCAAGTACAGTCTATGAAATAATAGGTAGGAGCTGATTGGTTGCTAGGGGAAAGTGCTCCACTGGTCCACTTCTCCGCGCTTTTCACTGCTTGATAAATAGACCCTTATGACTTGGAAATAGAGTGAGATATCTCTCTCACCTGATCATCTTGGTGAAACCATGCTGCACTGCAGGGGGGCAGATATAAAATGTGCAGAGAGATTTACATTTGGGAGGAGTGTTTCCAAACTGACATCTAAATTGTAGAGTAATAAAGCTGTGCAGTATTTGTGGGCTACATGCAAAAGCAGCCAGTATTTAACCCACATGTAAAAAAATGTATGTATTTACACCCCTTGCATTGCAATATGGTTTGTCCAGGTACACAGTTGAGAGAGATATCTCACTCTGGGCCTGATTCAGACCCGGTCGCAAGCGCTGAGTGCTCGCAACTGGGTTGATGGTGACCCAGAGCGCATGCGCACGACGGAGCCTGCTCCGTCGTGCGCATGCACGAGACCCGGATAGCGGCGGGCAATCCGTCGCTCCAGGTCTCGCACCAAAGGGGGCGTGCTGTCGATGTTGAGGGGGGGGTGGCTGCCCAGACGGAGGTGTTCCCATGAGAACGCCTACCGTTTGGAGGCGACCCCACTGACATCACAAGTGATGTCAGTGGGAGAGCTTTCGGCTCTGTTTGAGCCGAAAGCTCTCTGGGGCTTGCGGCCACGAGACCCTACCACAAGGGTCTCGTCGCAAGCCCGATGGTCGAGATGGTGTTGACCATCGCGACCATCATCCTGGCTGCTCGCATTAGCTGTGGTTGGCAACCCACAGCAATGTGAGCTGCCAGGATGCCGCTCCATAAAAGAAAAAAAAAGACGCCCTGATTCAGAGCGAGCGCTCTGTCAGAGCGTCCGGCTCTGAATCAGGGCCTCTATTCCCAAGTCTGAATCAGGCCCATATTTCATAGGGGAAAATAAGGTGCAGGTTAACTTTAACAAACAAACAAACAAAACAATCAACAACACCACACACAGACAGTAGCCTGTTTGTTTGCACTGAGTGTATAAGTGTGCGTGTCTGACAAATAACAAACTCACATACACTGACAATGATGCATGCAGTAACAGCAACCCTTCCCAGGCACCTACTCCACTCTGTCCTAGTTCTACACTCCTACTCCTGTCCTAAAGGCGCCCTATATTGTGCCCTGATGGCATGCTAGTGGCATATTTTTAGATTACAGTGCTCCAGCCCACAGTGCCGCACCCTCTACCTCCGCTCTCCTGTGTGAAATGGCACCTGATCACGAGGGAGGGACTCATATGCAATCCAAAACATTTGAGATCCGTTTCCTGGAAGATGACGTTTTGCCTTATTTTGGGATCTGAACTTGCCGGGAAGACCCAAGCCGGGACTCGGAAGTACTCGGTGTGTTCGGTTTCCAGGGAAACCAAACCGCTCATCTCTAATAAAAACATGCAGACATGATTAAAGCTGGCCACATACATTAGGATTACCTGTCCAACATCCAATTAGCTGGCTGGCTAGTACGAAAATCTGGTAATGTATAGAGCAAATGACAATCAGTGTCAAAGGTTCAGAGTGGTGATGTTGGTGTAATGGTCTTTATGTTTTCTTGGTGAGAATGTTTTTTTGGGACAAATTAGGGCCATTACTACCAATTGAATAACTAACTTGTGGGGGGGCCCTACCAATAAATTTTGTCAATAAGATATGCTGGCCATGTTATCAATAGTGTACACCTAGCAGCACAAATGTTCTAAACACCTTGTAGTGCCCCCAGTTCACATTATGCTACACAGATCCCCCAGCTCACATATGCCACATTGCCCCCTACGCTGGTGATATAGTAATATGTGTGAGGGCCCCTGTTGTTATTCCACCTCTGGTTCCACGAACATGACAATGAATTCAGTGTATTTAAATGGCCTCAATAGTCATACATCTCAATCTGACAGAGGATCTAATTTAGAGGTGGGCACTATTCACATGTTTTTGGACAATTTTTGTTGTATTGCACATGCGTCCCTATGGTCTTGTGCAGGTGGTCACAGAGAGGATTTATTCACAAAGTGATTGACAGACAGGGATTGTTTGTGTGCATCAAAAGGGAGTGGCACAAACGCAGGCATGTTGCGACCATTTTGGGGGCATGTGAGCTGTCAAAATGTCTCCGGCGTCTGAATTCCGTTGGCCATTCTGCGCGGCCAGGGTTACAGATGGTCTTTGTGCGCAAGTGGCGGCTCTGCGATGCTGCTGGTGGATCCCTCAATACAGCGTCCAGCAGCTGCGACATTTGCTTATTTTCACACAACCACTGCGTACAAAGATGCAGTCACAACGGAATTTTCGTCCATCTCTGAATCAGGCCCAGAGCGCCTTTGTGATGTGCTGAGCGGCAGATCTTCAGCACGAATGTGCAGCCGATAAATCTACAGCAACTGCGTAATCCTATCATGGCGACATGGACCTAAATCCAGTAATGTAATGTATCCAGCACCTTGTTAGATCCATTCCACAAATAATTCAGGCTGTTCAAAGGGGCTTTGGACGTCCTACCCAGTGCTAGAAAGGTGTACACTGACAATGCAGTGGCCACTAAGTGTGTGTCACTGTTATGATGTGCTGAATGTGGGAACTCCAGCTCTGGCTGGTGACATCACCAATCAGTATCCTGCTCTGCTGTTGCTCAATCAAACCACAGATTGCTGATAGTAATGTAACCACTTCCCCTAACAGTGATTTCACATTGAGAGCTTTCTGTCAGTTTTCATGTAAAGCAATAGTATGTATAGTATCTGAGGACTTTCATGGGAATTGTATAAAGTAGACACAGGATATATTGCATTTATAGATTGACAAATATTTGTTGTCCGCCCGTTTCAGACGTTCATTCTGGAGAATCAAATAACATACGCAAGAGATTACACTGTTAGTGAGTAAGCATGAAGACCTCAGGAAAATGTACTAAGTGATGGGTTTGGTGTAATTTAGAACCCGCTGGAAACCGCTGTCAATTGACTGTGGTTTCAATGTCAAATTGACAGAGTTTACTATAAGTTGGTTTTGATGTCTAAACCATACTTATCAACTTTTAAGTAGTCCTTTCCGGGAGCAGCCGGAGAGGCCCTAGTGCTCTCAGCGTATGGGGGCAGGGTCAGGCTATAGCAGTCATTAGGCCCCACCACCTTTACAATAAATCCCTGCGATTTGCAGGTCCATGAGGAGGGGGCGGGGATAAATTACGCGATTCATGTAATTAAGCCCCACCCCCTCCTTATGGACTCGCAAATCTCTTGGAAAATATCCCCATCCTGTCCACTTCACTAGGAAGTGGGTGCGATGCGTGAGATCTGCCTACTCTTCCGGGGGTGCGGGGGATTACCCAAAATATCGGGAGCCTCCCGCGACTCCCGGGAGAATAGGCATGTATGGTCTAAACTGAAACCCTCGTCAATCCCTGGCGGTTTCTAAATGATAACCCGCCATGGCATGTTCTATTTCATAGTAGGGCCCTGAGAGTGCTGCAGCTGACTTAATTAACTTTTATAAGTGTCCTTGAGTTGGGGCTAATTAAAACGGTTTACACATATCAACACCATTTTTAAACAAGTGCATTGATTTCATGCATTGAGGTGCGATTTGCATTGGTACCAATGTAATTTTGACAATGTTTGTTTTGATGGTGCTTTGACGAGATTTGGTCTGTGAAGTCGTGTTTGACATGCGATTTTACCATTAGTAGATTCCCGATTAGCAAAATCACACCTCATATATCACAGAATAATGCAAAAACGACCATACATGATTCTTAGTAAATTTCCCCCTAGGTGTATGAGGACACATCTGCACCAGCAACTTTGGACACATCGTGCGGTGCATGCACATACCGTGTTTTCAAATTTAGAGGCATGCCCAGAAGGCTTAAAGAAAGGAGATGCAGTTTGCACAGTTTTGTTATCAGTTGCATTGTTTGATATTCTGTAACCTTAAAAAAAACTGAGACTTGATATACGAGGGTGGTTCAAGGTAACAAGACCTCTCACGCGTGTAATGTTCTCTATTTCATTTTAATTTCCCACAGAGCAGGTAGACCACTGCTTCTACTCACGCCCATTAGACTGTGTCTCAGATAAGTCGTACTGTCCCAATCAGTTGTTAGATTGCGGGGTTGGAGGAAACATGGTTAAACATTGAGGTGTGTAGCGTGATCCGATTTCTACGTCTAAAGGGCGCATCAGCAGCGGAAAGTCATCGCCAACCTGTCGAGGTTTATGGTGATAATGTCATGTCATGGAAACAGGTTCGGGTTTGGCGCACTGCCTTTGATAACGGCAGGACAGACGCAAGCACGTCCACCACAGATAACAATTTATGATGCACTCAAGGTCTGATTCAGGAGGACAGACGCAGTGGGTACTGACACAACATTGTTCATGAGCAACTGGGGAACAGGAAAAAGTAATGAATGTAACACCTGTGCTAAGGCAAATAATACACATATAAATACAAATAACACTGATGGATAATATAGGAAAAGGGTATTTAATACATACAAAGTCATATAACTCTGGACAAATATAAAAAATGCTCAGAAATGGTAAATGGGCTAATTAAAAGAAAAAGCAATAGGTATAATCCACTTGTATCCGCTCCTAGTGAGAAAAATTGCTCACGTTGGGTACCGTAGCAACTCACAAAAGTTCACAAAACCAATAGGATGGGATTGTCTCTCGTGCACTAGACATAGGGCCTGATTCAGACCTGCTCGCTGACGGAGGCAGCTCGCAGGTCTGATGGACGTGTTTTTTTTTTTTTCTCGAGCCCGCTCGCAAAGTTGTGGGTGACCACCCACAGCTTGTCCGTCGTGATAATTGCGACCATCGGGCTTGCGATGAGACCCTGTGGTAGGGTCTCGGCTCTCACAAGCCCGAGTGGACTTCCTGCTCTAATAGAGCAGGAAGTCCACTACTGACATCACTAGTGATGTCAGTAGGGCCGCCCACAAATGCCAGGCGCTCCTAAGGGAATGCCAGCGTTTGTGCAGCCACCCCCCTCCCCCCCTACAAAACGGGGCGAGCTGTTACTCACCATCGACAGCCGCCCCGTCTGGATGGGTCTCGCGCATGCGCATCCCAGAGGCAGCACATACGCTGTGGGGGACCATCAACCCACTAGCATGTCTGAATCAGGCCCATAGTACCATGAGGAGGGAGTACAGTTCCTGCAGCGTATTATTACAGGAGATGAAACGTATGTGCATCATGTGACACCAAAGATGAAGCAAGCATCCATGACATGGAAACCACGCATTGTCCCCACAGAAATTCAAAACAACTACATCCAGGGCCAGATCTATGGGAGACAATGGAGGCACCTGCCTCCTGGCGCCAGCACTGAAGGGGCACCTCCTGCATTACCCACAATATATTCACCCCACAGGACTTTTTTCAGGCTGCACCCACTCTGTGGAATACCCTCCTAAGCACAATAAGACTTTCCGTTAGTCTCCAAACATTCAAGCATTCTCTGAAAACCCATCTTTTCAGACAAGCTTATGAGATTCCAGAACCATCTACATAACCTTCATAGCTTCCTTATCTAATTACATCCCTCCTTACAGTCCACACATAACCTCACATATTTTCTGTTTCTTCTCTTTCATATCCTCATAACACTACAACAACTTTCCTGTGTGACTGGATCATACCACTCACCAATAACCTCTGCAATCTGACTGGACCAATTTGCAATATGTAGCACCTATCCTTGTGTATCACTATCAACACCTATTTCCCTATAGATTGTAAGCTTGCGAGAAGGGAACTCTTACCTCTATGTCTGTCTGTTACTACCCAGTTACGTTCTATTAATGTTGTTTCCAATTGTAAAGTGCAACGGAATATGCTGCGCTATATAAGAAACTGTTAATAAATAAAATAAATAAATAGGCATCGTGTTGCTGCACGATAGTTGTTATGTTACTACCATTAGGAGGTGCTGGACCATCCTCCCTGCAGTCTTGACTTGGCACTAAGTGATTTCCATCTTTTTGGACCGTTGGAGAAGCACCTGGGTGGAAGGGGATTTGCAACCAACGGTGATGTTCAGCAAGCCGTCATGTCCTGGCTTCAGGCGCTACACACTGATTTATTCTGTGCCGGGATAGATGCCTTGATGTACCGTTTGACCAAATGTTTAGACAAGTATGGGGACTATGTGTAAAAATAATCTGTACCAATCTGTTGATTATATACAGTATATACTGTATGTATGAGTTGAATACATTTACGCAATGAGAGGTCTTGTTACCTTATTTATTGAACCACCCTTGTATCTAAAAAATAAAACAAAATGACAATCTGGTATGAATTTGGTTTTCTCTTTACAGAAAGAGCTGAAAGGCATCATATTCAGGTACTATACTAGGCACTAACAATGGTACCTCTGCAAGATCTAATAAGACCATACTTGTCATTATCAATGCTGTATTACTCACTGTGGATCAGACAACAATCTAGTAGTTTTCAGCTAGTATTCAGCCCTCTCTACACTAAGTGGAGGTGGCAACTTTCTAGAATGATTTTCGTCTACTCCTAACAAAAAAAGGTTCTGACTCACAGCAATGATGACCATTGTTGGTGTGAGACATCATTGTTACTGTAAACTAAAACCAAAATCCTTCTTCCGGAGACCACACATTTCAGCACTTTTCTCTACAGTGACTTCATCAGGGCAGATGTAATTTAATGAAGATATAATTACACAAATTTATGATACAGTAATAAGCCTGAGGGAGGCGACCAAATATAATGTTATCCCGTGAGAGGGGATTATAAAGAGCATACTTTACTTACCTTAGTCTAACTTGTCAAAGAACTTCAAGGACTGATCAGTAGTTTGAGCTCAGGGAGATTCAGTTTCAGCATGAGACACAGAATACAACTGTGATTCGCACACACATAGGAAAATAATCATCCCACATTATCTCACTATGGGCTCTATTTATTAACATTATTTTTACTAAAATAAAGTGAAAAAGGGTGTTTTCACACCCTTTTCACATTATTTTAGTTTCACCTGTATTTATTACAGGGCAATTGGAGTAGAATTAGTAAAATTCTACTCCAATCCCCAGTATCACTTATTTTTAGTAAAGCAGATCGCATTTCCCATAATTGTAATGGGAAATGTGATCTGTGTGCAAGTTACTAAAAATAAATTGTAAAAAAATACCGGGGGAAGCCCTGTGATAATAACGCCACCTGGAGGTGGCGTTATCCAGGGTCTCCCCCGGTTACCGGGCTCCCACTCTGCTCTAACGGGGAGAGCAGAGGCGGGAGCCGGTACCAGCAATCAGCTATGTGGTCTAAAGAGACCGCAAGCTGATTGCTGTAAAAAAAAGAAAAAAAAAATTAAACATTTTTTTTTTCACTTACCTGAATCCAGGGACCGGTGATCGGGCCTCCGGTGATGGCTCCTCTCCGGTCAGCTGGTCTCCCACAGTGCACTGGGGCCCGATCATCAGGTGATCGGGCCCCAGTGCAGTATGGGAGATCACCTGATCGGGAAGCCCGGAGAAGACCACCGGAGGCCAGGAGGATGCAGGTAAGTGTAATGAAGGGAGGGGGGGTCGCGGGGGTCCGCGATCGCGGGGGGCGGGGCTTAGCACCGGGGGCGGGGCTTAGCGTCGGTGGGGGGGTAGTAGCGGTGGTCGGTCGGCGCATGCGCGTGCTCTTAGTCGCGGTATTTTTTCCGAAAATACCGCGACTAGAGTGCGGATGGGATCCGCAGGGACAGAGCTTTATCGCAAGCTCTGCCCCTGCAAGGGATTTATAGTAAATCCCTGTGATATTACCTGAATTCGCAATGCGAATTCACTCGGTAATATCACACTACAATCCGCATTCAATATGCGGATTGTAGTAAATAGAGCCCTATATCCCACACCCTAAGTGGAGAGAGATGATCATATGGATATTTGTAAATGCTGCCTCTCATTAGAAGAAACACTTGCATCAGTTGACAATTACAAAGTTAACTGGAGGAATATGCAACAACAGTTGTGCTTCATTAACACTCAGGTTAATTCAGCTTAGGACTCAATTGCAGAGCTGCAAGCAGTTTTGCAATTCCGTCCTAGCTAATATGCAAATACAGCAAGAGGTGTATGTGTATGACTGAGTTTGCAGGCTCTGGTCACCATCGCTGGGATCATCATCACCATAGCAGGGGCTGCGTGCAATCACCCAGGGCTTGTTCTGCACATTCGCAGAACTTGTCCGGTACACGCATAGTTTCACGATAATTGGGAATCTGCGTTCAGCATTGCACGAATCAGCCCCTCTAATGTATGCCTACTTCATGTAAGGTTTAAAAGTGTGGCCAGCTGAAGAATCCCAGTGCTGGTACAGAATATTGGTGCCCAGTGAGGAGGAGCTGTGCCCAGCATTGAATTGAAACATCGTGAAGAACACTTACCTGGAAAAAACAAACATTATTAAGGGAACCCAACCTCTGCGAGCCACAATCTCCTGTAGCAGGTCCGATGAGTATCGGAAGATTCTTTGCATTGGAACACTAGACTCTCTATATATTCCAGCGTGTCCAATCAAAATTTGTAATTTTGTAAATGGCGCCATGTGCGGGACATGAACGGATAGCCATGGGTCAGACAATCAAAAGTTGCTGTGGTGAACAAATAATGCCTTGTGTATAAGCCCCTCCCCAACACTCTGGCTTATATTAGCTGTCACAAGCAGAGAAAAGCATGTTCGACGGCGGCGATGGAGCCAGCAAGGCCGACTGAGGCAAAGAAGAAGAGCCATCTTACAGAAGAGGCTTCATCGCTGGAAGAAGACAAGAAGAAGCTGCAGCAACTGGAGAAGCTGGAAGCCCTGGTGTGGCAAGGGAACTCTTTATAAAAGAGCTTGCACTTGCCCCCATGCTGGCCAGGTGAAGATGCCAGGAGTCAATTGGATGAAGGCCCCCTTGAGAGTCAAGTTGAGGATCCAGGTGGAGTGATGACCCCTACCGAGAAGGGCCAGTAAAAGGCATTTCAAGCACAAGAGTTTCTTCTTTGAGTCTCTAGCCACCAGGATTAGGGATGACAAGTAGGGGGTACCGGTGAGGAGTGTAATGTAGGTAGAGGGGTGGAGGAATATAGGGAAAGGAAAGAGTTCCATTTATCTAGTGCATGGCCAAAATCTTCTTCCTACAACAATTACATCATATGATAATTGCTCAGATCCATAAACTATTAAACATGACAATACCCACAGAAAAAATAAATGCTCTAAATGTTACACTAAGATTCTTCTCATAGGGTCTTGACGGAAAGCAGTGTCACATCATTGCTGTCTCTGCCCATCCATTTGCTTTCTACAGTATTTTCATCTAACCTTGCCTATTGGACAGTGTTAGGAAACTCAGATGAAATTAGGACTGTGTACTTATTTTCTTGTATAACAGTACCAATTTAATCTAATTGAATCCCTTTCGTTTGGATTGCTTATTCTCTCAGATCTAAGATTCAGGTGGACCTTAACAAGATTAGCATTACTTGGCGCAAAAAGGAAACACATAGAGGGCCTTATTTACACCATGGAAACGCCTTGATTTTGTACTTGAACGATCCACCCAGCAAGCTTTAAGGTGCACGCTTAAGCCAGGTACACACGGAACGATATGCTCAATGAGCGATATCTTCAGTGTTGTCCCCTAACCTGCCAGGCTCAATATCGTTCCCGACATTGAGCATACTGTACACACTGTACGATATTGTTCAGTGACGTCACCGGCTGCACCCCCGAACTTGCAGGATCTGACAATATCGTCAGATTGGCCTGCAAGTACGGCTGATGAAAGATATCGTTAACGATCCGCAGGGTCATTCTATGTGTATGTCTTACATACACATAGAATGATATTGAACGGTATGAACGATAACGATATCGTTCATGTAGAGGACTCTCCTGCTGCAAGCAATAACGCAGTGCACAATCCCCGGTCCGACACCCCTGTGTTTTACTAACCACCCCCTGTTACCTCCCCCAAACGCTGACTACCTGTCGCTCACTTTGCGTATGAATTTTCATCGTGTGCGTGATCGCAATTCAATCGCTGTGCTTGAGCAGTACAGCTTACACGCATGCGCAATGGTTAACAATTACTCAATCTGCATAAATATTGCTATTGTATCCACATCTGAATCAGGTCCACTGTTTAGACTCACATTTTACTCCGAAATCCTCCCTCCTGCAAATCACTAACTCCTCTCTCCAAACAACTCTCTCACAATGTGCTTGGGTGTATTCCAGCATTTATATCATGGGCTTAACTACCATAGGTGCAAGAGGTGCAGCTGCTATATGGCCCACAGCTGAGGGGGGCCCATCTTTCTTGTCAAAGTTACATGTGTTATATACATTTTCACCATTGGGTGTTACATAGGGGCCCTTACAAACGTTTGCTATGAGGCCTTCAAAACCTAGTGACGCCCTTGATTTTTATAATGAGTTTATGGTGCTTCTATTGCATGTGGTATGTTTTGGCCAATAGGAATTCATTAGCAAATGTTTGTCGATTTTTATTCGGTTTTGAAGTCGGTTTTGTAGGTGATTATATGTTCGATGCTGGTGGACATCCAAATCTGACAAAGTTTACACTATTAAAAATTGACCCACATTGAAGTTGGTTTTGAAATGACTAAAAACCCGACTGATAGTAATTGTGCCATTTGGCCAGACAAACATGGTGTCCATTTGTATTTATGTCCATTCGGCTTGGAAATTGGCAACAAAATCGACCTTTAGTAAATATAACCCCAAAGCTCTCTGTATTATATGTCAGAAGTTTTTGTGTCTGAAGGCTTTCATTACAGCACTCGACGATCTACCTTTACATCTTCCAGGACCCAGTACTAGGGTGTGTGTCCAAGTGTGGGACTGTGGTCACACCCTGGTGCGAACGGGCCTAGAATTGTGATTCTCCACTAAAGTGTAACGGAGGCATAAACTGGGTCTAATAAAAAGTATAGCATGAGACAACCTGAAAACCACCAGCTCTCACCTGGTGCAAAATTCAAGTTAATGGTGAAGTGGGAATGACCGTGAATGTCTCTTGTCACGGTAAGGAAGACCCTAAATGTGTGTTTTCTCCACCCCTTCTTGTAAATTACATAATCTTTGTCTGCAAAAGTAAATCTTGTGCCCTGTTCTGAAAAGCTATTGGCTCCAGCACACCTACCATGCACTGTGCTAAGATTGTTCTCACTTCACCACACTAGTCCCCCTCACTGTGCAAACGTCTGCTGCCTTATAGATGTCTTATAGATGTCTCTCAATCCAGAAGCATGGCAACCTTATTATATGCTTATATGCTAATTGCTTTCTAGCCTCGGACTGCTTTTATGTGTCTAACTGAAATCCAAAAAAGCTGATGAAATTGATCATTGCTGGGGGTTCTTATTAAATCATTCAACACAATCCACTGGATTATTGATAGAAAGGACATTTAAACTCATGTAAGATAGATATATGATGCATCTGCATATGTACAGCTCGTGTGTTTATATCCACATGGTCAGGAATGTTAGCTTCTCTGCACGGCATGTGTTCATACAAACTCTGATGCAACAGTCCAGAAGCATTACAGAATTCAATGTGTGAATGAAAAATGAGACTAGAGTCTTCTCACTGACATAGTTACAAGCTTCATCTTCAATTCACTATCATGTATCATCTGGGTTGATGTCTAAAATATACTAACTATATACAGGCTAACAAACTATTAATATTAAATTCATATAATCATTTTAGTGTTTTAAAAACATTTGAGAACTTTTTTTTATTCTTTTAATTTCATGTATTTTAGTTAGCATTCAACAAATAAGTAAGCATATATTCAGGGCTTTTTGTGAGAGTCTGTGTGCCAAAGTAACGATCTCGCTATTTTCCCCACAACGAGGTACAGCAAGTCTGCATCCGGAATTTTGAGAGAACTCTCCTGAAGTCTTCAATGTTATGCCTGCCTGGCTGTGTTGCTCTGGGTGGCCACAAGTCTTGCGCTGATGGTAGATACGACAGAGGATGCAAACAAAATCGTAATATGCGCCTGAAAAAGAAATTGCAAGTTTGCAGCTGCGCCTCCCTCCCCTTTATGTACTTGGGTCAGATTGCTTGGAGTACGACTAGAGGTGTGACTTTAACATACCAAAAATACTTAAAATCACGGTACAGCACACACGGCATGCACAATTCATAAAATGGATGTATACTGTAGTGCTGATGATAAGTACCCAATGTTGGAATTATGTGTGTACAGGTTTGTAGGTGTGTTAGAGTTCCAGTACGTACTAGTGGGTGCCCTGAGACAACGAACGGCCCAATTGCTTAACCAGTGTAGTGGTTTTATTGGTATTATTTGAGATACAGTTGTACACTGGTTTGATGTTATACAACTCACCAGCTGGTGTATGTGTCTGGTGACCAGGTAGCAGTACAGGGATGCTGGAAGGCGTTGTGGGTGATGGTAAGACTGGGGTCTTTCTGGAGCTAAGTGGAAGACTACTGTGACACTATGACACTCAACACAGTGACAATATGGCACCCAGCATGCACAGTAGCTAAGTGCAGCAGCCATCTTGGAGCAGGGAATGGAACCTCCATGGAGGAAGAAAATGGAGTGTGGAGTTGCACTCTCCACTTTCAACACCTTCTCACTACAAGCTTCTCCATGGTACACAAACATTCAATCAAAGCTTTTCTATAGCAATCTGCAAAAGAAAGAGGGTTACACACGTAAGAAAATATCCACATTATCACATGACTCTGATCCAATCTTCTTGGTAGATACATCATATCAAAAAGCAGTAGGGAATGAAAAAGCGCAATTAGTCCAGAAAGTTAGCCTGCAGAGATAAATAAAGGACGTTTTTCACCTTCTTCCCCAATGCTAAGTCCTAAGTAAAGAAATATAAACTTCTATTGTTGCTCTTTTCTGAAAAAACATGTGTCCATTAATCCATAAAATGATTCTCCTGAAGGATGACAGCCTAGGGACTTCCAATAGATTCTTTATCTGATACCACACCATAAGAATTTTTTTATTCCAAACTCAGATGATATGAAGATCTCAAACTCATAAATCAAACTAATGTCCCGGGTACATCAGTAAATCATCAGCACACACATACTTTACCGAGTCCATAAGATATTTAACCACTTGCCTGGCACGGTCGTATCAGATACGACCACACCAGGCTGGGCTTTCCCTGACATGGTCGTATCTGATACGACCAGTCAGAAGTGCCCACTAGGCGGCTGCGGGAAGCTAATCTTCCCATAGCCGCCTATGTCAGAGGGACCTGCTGGTCCCTCTGCTCCCTCAGATTCCCCACCAGTGTGTCCCGATCACTGCCGGCCACAGTGATCGGTCACCCAGCGGGACCCCCCTCCTGGCAGCCTGTCTTGAATAGAAGAAAACAGCAGTTGCGGCTCCCGAAAGCCACATCTGCTGCCGGCGTGAACCCCCTCATGGCGAAGCTCCCCTACCTGACAGCCGCTCCCACCCCTTACATCACGGGGCGGCTGCTGGGCTATGTCCCCGGCCGCTCCCACCCTTTCCTTCCGGGCGCGGCATACAAGTACTGTAGAGAAACAGCAGCTACGGGGCGGCTGCTGTGCTATGTCCCCGGCCGCTCCCACCCTTTCCTTCCCGGTGCGGCATACAAGTACTGTAGAGAAACAGCAGCTACGCCGGGATGGGAGCGGCCAGGTGCTGCTTCTCTATAGTACTTGTATGCCACGCTGGGATGTAAAGGGTGGGAGCGCCGGGAACATAGCGCAGCAGCCTCTCCGGCATGTAAGGGGTGGGAGCGCCGGGAACACAGCGCAGCAGCCGCTCCGGCATGTAAGGGGTGGGAACGGCCGGGAACTTAGAGCAGCAGCCGCTCCGGGTTGGAAGCGGTGAGAGAGCGGCCATGGACACTTGTTCCCCTGAGCGGCTGCCAGTGTTCTGTCCCCGGCCCCTCCTTCCGGCTACAACTCCGCCCCTGCCCGTCCCCCATGTCCTGATCACAGTGATCGGACATTGTATTTTGTATAAAAAAAAGAATCACACTATATATATATATATATATATATATATGTATATATAAATCCAGGTAGACCCGGCACTCCCACCAACAAGAAGGTAATGCTCCGGTGCCCTCCAGGGCAAACAGCCCAAAATATAATAATCCACAAACGGAGGCACTCACGAGACTGAAGTTTCCAAAGTTTTAAAAGTCCTTTAATCCTACGTTTCGGGAATTACCCGTCGTCAGGGACATACAGCATGAAACTTCAGTCTCGTGAGTGCCTCCGTTTGTGGATTATTATATATGTATATATATATATATGTATATATGTGTGTATATATATGTGTATATATATATGTATATATATATATATGTATATATATATGTATATATATATGTGTGTATATATATATATATGTATATGTATATATGTATATATATATATATGTGTGTGTATATATATATATATATTATATAATATATAAATATATATATATATTACACATACAGGTAGAGAATTTCCCATATCCTAAATGCTCGGAACCAGGAGCATGTCGGATATGGAATGTTTTCAGCATTTAGAATACCTCGGAGTAAGGCGGCGTAGGTGGGTGTCCGGTGTCCAGCTTGCGTTGTGGGGGTTCAGCTGCGTCCATGACAGAGTGTGGGGGTTCAGCGGCATCCATGGAAGGGTACGGGGGTCCAGCGGTGTTCGCGACGGGGTACAATGGTGTTCGGCAGGGGTGTGGGAGGGTCCAGTGGCGTCAACAGCTGTCAATGGCCATCATTACAGTATACTATAAAAATTGCTATTTTTATGGTATATGGTGTTTAAAATAAAAAAATGGCGTTGGATTAGTTTTAAAAAGGTGATCTTGACCTAATTCAATCATAAAAAATAACGACAATTTCGGAGCGATTTTTGGAAAAAAACTTAGTCAGTTAAGTGGTTAAAAGATGGCACAGGTTCCAACAGGGTGAAGATAAGAGTCCACAAGCCTCAGTTAACGTGTTTCGGATAATGAATCCTTTCTCAAGTGTCCTCCTTCAGGAGGATAATTTTATGGATTAGTGGAAGATACATCAGCAAGAGTCTCTGCACGTCATCATGGGCCATGACAGCAGTCTCTTGGCCCACAAACTCAGAACTGCTGTCACTCTCATGATTTAAGATGTCTTCCTCACTTGTGACTTTAAATCTTGCAAAGTTTCTTTGCCTATCTTGTATTTCCATTCACACCAATCAGGCTTTAACTTTGGCTTTTGTATGTCTTGAAGCTTACTGAATGTAATATTTGCAAATTCCTCAAAATACCTCTTAGGTGGCCAGCAGATATTTGATATTACAGAAGCCCTTTTGTGTGGTTTAACCTCCACGCTGATATCCTCTGTTTCAGGTACATCTCCAGCTGATGGCATGTCCAGTGATAAATACTTTTTCTGCATATCAACTTCCATTTCTTATTTTCACCAAAAAAACTGCTTAATGCTATTCTTCACCACTTATTCTTCACCACTTCTGCAAAGATGCTAATTAGAAGATATTGACACACCTTAAGTACCCCAAATAGCTTTATTAGGGCTAATTGGGGGCATGTACATTGATCCCCAATGTAAGTGCATCTTTTAGGGGGTGTTAGGCTGATTTCCCCAATTCTGACAGCACTTTTCGCCTGTTTTGTATTCACTGGTTTGCGTTTTCGCGTGTTTCGGAATTGAATAGGTTGAATTGCAGGTACGCGCACGATAAGTTTCCGCAACTAAAATACGCGATGTAGGCGAAAAGTTCGGCATGCGAAAATGTATCGCGGGTGTGAAACTAATTGAAAACAGGCCTTAGTCTTTCATTCTAGTCCCATCTTTTAGGCGGGCTTTAATTTTTCCTACTTTAGTAGCTGTAAGCACTGTATTGTCAATCCCTTTAATTTTGATAGGGTCACATTTGGTTAACTTGGTGAACCATTCCTCATTGCAGCTGAAATTACTTTTTGCACTTCAATCAATGTACCAACAATCTTTTCTAAGTTTATCTGTAACACTCAGGGCTGATTCGTCTTTACCTTTGCATCTCTCACTTTGCATAGGATTTACATTATTTTGCTTACACTCAAATGCTTTATGACCTATCATGTGAAAATTGTAGCACTTGAACTTAAACTTTCTAAATTTTTCATTTTTTGTGCGTAATGCAGAATTTTCAGCATTTGATTCTAAGGTTAACTTTCTGTGGTTAACTTTTCAGTGTTTGCCTCGAACACCACAATTAGGAAGTCAAACTCAAGAGTTAAGTTCTGCAGCATCGCTGTAGCTATCTCTTCATCATCTACTTTCACTACAGACAATAGTTGCTGAGAAACAGACATAATTTTGTCAATGTAATCTCTCATACTGCTGCATTCACATAACTTGGTATTGTATAATATACATAACGTGGTATTGTATAATATACATGATGCCATACACTTAAGCCTATGCTACCCTTGGCTCTCTCTATATCGTCTGAGCTTGGATCTGTACCTTGTTCTACTGTGACTTTCCTCAACCTTTTAAGCTTTAGTTGCATTTCCATAGCAAATTTCCAGGTTTTATAGCTTTTGGCACCTTTTAACTTGATAAAACCAGTATTGGGTGTAGCTCCTGTGTGTATGCTCCCTTAGACATATCTATGCAGCTTCTGTCTACTAATCAGCTTCTCAGCTGTCATACTGTGGTGGAAACACTCTGTGCTGTTCTCACTCTGTGTTTTGTGCAGCTTCTGTGTACTGACTAGCTTCTGTGCTTACAGATTACCCTGGAACCACTCTGAGCTGTCCTTACTTTGTGACTTGTAGCAGTCTGTGTATTGCATGTACCCAAGATGGCGCCTGTGTGCAGCTGTGGCCATTCTAGTAGGTTGGTACCTGAATACTTAATACTTGCGTGCCTGGGCCCATAACCTGTTGGAAATATATGTGTATAGGTTTGTAGGTGTAGCAGAGTTCCAGTATACACCAGTGGATGCCTGAGAAAAGCCTAATTGTTTAACCAGTGCAGTGGTTTTATTGATGTTATATGAGATACAGCCGTACTCACTGTTATACACCAGTTTTATGGAGCTGAGCTTGAGCAGGGTGAAATAAAACTCACCAGTTTGTGAGTGTATCTGGTGACAGGGTAGTGGCACAGAGATACATTAAGGTGTTGTGGGTGGTGGTAATACCGGGGTCTTGTTGGAGCTAAGTGGGAAATAACTGTCTCCTACTGTGACACTGAACATAGTGACAAGATGGTGCCATGCATGCAGAGTAGCTATCTTGGAACAGGGAATGAAACCACCCTGGAGGAAGAAAATAGAGCAGCACTCTCCACTTTCAACAACCAAGTGGCGAGGAGCATCTGAATTGCAATCAAGACACAAACATTTATTTATCTTAAGGTAGTCAGCTTCTGGGAACCATAATTGTCCTTCGACGGGTTTCTATCTTGTGCAGAATGGACACTCCTGTGGTTATCGGCCAGCTTGGAATAGCTTTGTTCTGGTATATATCTTTGGCATCAGGCTGCTGCCAGACACAGAGCCAAGATGCTTATTCCCCATGTTTCTAAAAGTTATGTCAGCTGCTGTTACCATAAGGGAAGCTACATATGCAGTATCACCAATGTAGGAAAGAACCCCACCCATTGACATTACATCACCCTGTAATTTCCCAAAGCCTCCAGAAGTTTTTAACCATTTTACACTTGTGAAAAGAAGATTATGTGGGAGAGGCACAGAGCTGGCCTAACATGCAGTAACCTCCCATTACTCTCCACTTACTAGTCAATACCAAATGGCAGATTTAGTGTACACATGCTCCAGGGGCAGATTTAGAGTTAACAGTAAACCAAAACATGCTGCAATCAGTGGCATAAATAGGGTGGAGCAACTAGGGCATGTGCCCTGGGCGCCTGCATGGAGGGGGCACTACTACAGTCTGTCCCGATGTCCCCTACCCGATGCCTCAGTCCTCTGCCTCAGTCCACTGGCCGCTGCCTGAGTCCTGTCCCCTGCCCACTGCCTCTGTCCCTTTGCCCGCTGCCTCTGTCCCTGCTCGCTTGTTGTATCCCCTGTACTTGCCAAAGAAGACGCTCCCTTCTGTGTTTTGAGGGTGCGGCTCTGGCTCCAACTCCGGCTCCATGCTAATGAGAATCATCCAGCAGTGAGCTAGATTTCTGTAAACAGGAGGAGAAACTGCAATCGCACATGCACGCTAATGCTTGCAATCGCAAACCACTTGCATGGACAACATGCAGATGCCTACTTCACCTCTCTCACATCTGTAATATCTTGCAAACCTCCTCAAACATCGGAAACATCGAGTACCCTTCGACCCCTCATGCAGAATAACAGCAGCCTTGACCTTACTTATAAATAATCTCGTTGCACCCAGTGAGTACTCAAGCTGCGTATGCAATCGCAGAGGCTAATTTATGCACCACCATGCAACGGCGTTCAAACGGACAGGCACTCCTGCGTTTCTCCGACCACGCCCCCATCACCACCCCCAAACACTCACTGCCTGTCAATCATTATGCGAAGGCTCTACGTGGTCTCCGTGATCGCAGTGAAATCGCAGTGGTGCCTTTGCACACGCGCACTACTATGCATATGCATGCACAGTATGCAACAATCGGCCGTCTGCATACGCTTTAGCAATAGCGATCCTTGCTGAATCATGCCCATAGTACGTATATGTTGCTGTGGGCCTTGCCCATAGCCACGCCACAACCCCACGCCCTGCCAACTGCGCTGCACGGTTTATTGCGCATGCTCAAATCATATATATTTTACCATCGAATACATTTGATGTGAGTGTTAATTACCATTGCATCAAAAGTTTCAATGGTGTAAGTCCAGCCAGCATTTGATGGTGGGCTTCCGATGTCCATCCCTACCTCCTAGAAAATAATATTTTATAAGTCAGAATAACCTGAAAATAGTGCCAGTCACACGCAGCAAAGATGGCATTTCACGGAAAATTGCAATATTTTGACCTTTTTTTCGGGAAGGCACGGACCCCCTCTTAAATGTTTACCCCGGAGGTTTGTATCTAACTGAGGTTCAACTGAAGCGATTTCACCTAAAAACAACTTTATTGCCAAAATATGTGCCCCAAAATCGTGCCTTCACCTAATTACAAAATATCCTAATTTGTGTCAAATTTTCAAAACTTCAAGCGCCCGCTGGGGATAGTAAAAATTTGATGAAATTTTGCACACGAGTTACTGTTATGGACCCACAACTATTCCGCACTATTGGAATTTCGAACTTACATTTTTTTCTTTTCGACCCATCTTAGGGGTAAATTTACTAAAGTGAGAGTTTTTAGAAGTGGAGATGTTGCCCATAGCAACCAATCAGATTTTAGCTATTATCTTCTAGAAGGTGCTAAATAACTATTAAGTACAATCTGATTGGTTGCTATGGGCAACAACTCCACTTCTAAAAATTCTCACTTAAGTAAATTTACCCCTTAGTACCCAGCTTTACTGTAAACTGTCTGTTTTGATATATTACTAGATTAAGGTGTGGGTGACACCTTGGTTTTTAGTTGTATAGGCTGTTCTAGGATTGCGGTTGTAACTGATAAGTATATCATATGGCCTTGGTGACAAGATTCGTACCATATGTCCCTTTTACCTAGTACCTGGACATCCCCTCTGGGTTCTCTCCTGGAGGGCACATGTAAAAATGATGCAAGTATAGTATATAGTGTAAACACATTAGCAATTGTGCAATTTAACTGATAACAGTCTCAGAAAAAAACATATACTGTATGTCTAAACTAGAAGCCTGTGTAAAAGTACCAATCAATAGCAGTTTCATCTAACTACGGGAATGGACTACATTATGAATCTTAGTTGCAGGATGCATATTTAAATATTAGCTTTCGTATGCTTTACACCTAAGATTGTATGTACTATTACAGCACATGTCAGATTTCAGAATGTCACCACATTTCAGCTTGTGGAGGTACTTACATATAAAACGCCATAGAAATGCCCTGACTAATAGTTCCTGGAAACATAAACATAACAGAAGGATGATATAGTCTGTCCATTATTGTAATCACAGAAACATTTCTGTTTCACCAAAAACACATGATCAGTTTTTTTTTTTAAAATGTGGCTACATTTCTTTATCACCAAGGGGAATAACAGAATTTCTGAGATATAGCTCACACTTGGTCTGTCTGTGTCCCTCTCTATATGAGCAATATAAGGAATAATAAAGCATACTGAGACTTAGGGCCTGATTCAGCAAAGATCGCAACAGCTAATATGCACGCAATCTGCCGATTGTTGCGTCCTGCTCATGTGTATGCGTCGCAGTGCGCGAACCAGCCACTGCCATCGGGACTGCGATCACACTGGCTACGCATACCCATCGCAGAGTTATTGACAGGAAGTGCCGTTTGTGGGAGATGACGGGGGTGGTCTGCGAAACAGAGGCGTGCCAGTGCATTTGATCGCCGTTTGCATGGGCGTGCATAAATTATCTTCTGCGATGCCGTACGCAGACTACTCATAGCGTTAGTAATTCCTGAGTAAGGTCAGAGCTTGTGCAAGTGTGTGTGAGGCTGCGATGGTATTCGATGCTACCGATGGTTTTCGCAGTCTTGCTAAACATTATGGATGTGTGTAAGGTAAAGTGGGCATCCTTATGTAGTGCTGCAATTACATAACGATCGTAGTGGATTAGCATACTATCGCAGTGAGACTGCATGCGTAATCGCTATTGCAATCGCAGTTGCGATCCTTACTGAACCAGGCCCTTAGTTGTTTATGTTGCTATAGTTGAATGCGTAGAGATTTTCCACAAGCACTAAATTTAATGCATTAATAATAAAGTAAACTCTGTCTCAGGTAGAAATTAAGTATCACAACATTTCATAATGGAATGATGCGTTTAATAATATGTACAAGTAAATTGGCAACCACATGAAAAAAGGTGTTGATTAACATAAATCACTGTGGCAAGCTATAAAGGGAATACTGTAATACCACTTTTACACCAAAATTCCGCGTCTGACCCGGAGTTGGAACAGAGGCCCTGATTCAGCTATGAATCAGGGCCGTCCTTCATTTTTAGAGCGGCCTCCTGGCCGCTCGCATAGCTGTGGGTGACCACCCACAGCTATAGCGAGCGGCCAGGAAGATGGTCGCCATGGTCAAGACCATGGCGACCATCGGGCTTGCGACGAGACCCTTGTGGTAGGGTCTTGTTGCCGCAAGCCCTGGAGTGCTTTTGGCTCTATCAGACCCGAGAGCACTCCCACTGACATCACTTGTGATGTCAGTGGGGCCGGCCCCAGACGGTAGGCGTTCCCATGGGAACGCCTCCGTCTGGGCAGCCACGCCCCCGGCACGCCCACCAAAGGGGGCGTGCTGTCACTCAACATCGACAGCACGTCCCCTTTGTAGCGAGACCCGGAGCGACGGCTTGCCCGTCGCTATCCTGGTCTCGCGCATGCGCACGACGGAGCCGCCTCCAGCGTGTGCATGTGCACTGGCCCAACATCGACCCGCTTGCGAGCGCTCAGCGCTCACGAGCGGGTCTGAATTAGGCCCAGAGTTCCAACCCGGATCAGACCCAGAATTTCCCTCCGCTGACTCAGGATATTCCTGAGTTGGCGCCGTTCACACCGGAGCCGGGTCTGCATTGAACCGGCTTTTCTGACATTGAATCGGCCGGCATGCGGCGCACTCCAGGTCATCGTGACCCGGAGCGCGCCGTTCAACATGCAGGGTTTCACGTGTTATTCCCGTGTTAAACCCTGCAACTTACCTGGGTTGGATTGCTGGGTCACTCGACCCGGCAATCCAACCCTTTACCCTTTTACACCAAGGAGCTACCCGGGTTAACCCTGCAATAACCCGGGTTTTAGCTCTGGTGTAAAAGGGGTATTATTTACCATTTTGTCTTAGTTTGTTTCTTCAGGCTGATATAAATTAATTATAATTCTGCATAGTGTCAATGACTACCATGGTAACCACTGTTGCATGACACGTGATTCAGAGGTGGACGCTAATTCTGTTGCAGCTGTGACTTTGGGCCTGATTCAGAGCCAGAATCTCTTTAAGAGCGCTCGCTCTGAATCAGGGCGGGTTTTTTTTGGGGTTGCGGCCTCCTGGCCGCTCACTAAGCCACAGCTTTTGCGAGCGGCTAGGTGATGGTCGCGATGGTCGCGACCATTGGGGCTTGCAACGAGACCTTTGTGGTAGGGTCTCGTACCCGCAAGCCCCAGAGAGCTTCCTGCTCTAACAGAGAAGGAAGCTCTCCACTGACATCACTGGTGATGTCAGTGGTGCCACCCACAAACGGCAAGCGTTCCTTCAGGAACGCCTCCGTTTGTGTAGCCACCCCCCCTCCCCGTCTACAAAACGGGGCGAGCTGTCGATCAACATCGACAGACGACCGCACGTGCACAATACCCCACCATTGACCCGCTTGCCAGCGCTGTGCGGGTCTGAATCAGGCCCTTTGTACGCAGTGGTACTGACAATTTATGCTAATGCCACAGCCACTGTAATTTGTACAGAGGGCCTGATTCAGACCCGGTTGCTCTGACAGAGCGCTCGCTGAATCAGGGCCGGGTTTTTTTTTCTTTAGAACGGCCTCCTGGCCGCTCGCATAGCTGTGGGTAACCACCCACAGCTACAGTGAGCGGCCATGATGACGGTCGCGATGGTCAAGACCATCGCGACCATCGGGCTTGCGATGAGACCCTTGTGGTAGGGTCTCGTGGTCACAAGCCCCAGAGAGATTTCGGCTCTAACATGGGAACGCCTCCGTTTGGGCAGCCACCCCCCCAGCCCGCCCACCAAAGGGGGCGAGCTATCACTCAACATCGACAGGTCACCCCATTTGTTGCGAGACCCGGAGTGACGGAGTGCCCGTCGATAACCGAGTCTCATGCATGCGCACGACGGAGCCGGCTCCGTCGTGCGCATGCGCTGTGGGCCACCATTGACCCCGTTGCGAGCGCTCAGCGCTTGCGACCGGGTCTGAATCAGGCCCAGAGTTCAAACTTATTATAACCAATACAACAGTAAATGTATAACTACATATGGTTTATATTGGTAAATAGTAAAACCCAATATAAAAACCTAAAACAATAACAAAATGTATATTAATTATATAATTCATTAAATATAATCAATTGTCCAAAGACACTATTCCAGTATAGCCAGATGGAGAACAGATCAATTAGTCGGTGGATCTATGCAGTGAATTGACAGAACACAAGAACTCAGTGGAATGGTGAGATCCTTACATTTGGCTTGGCCTGGAGAAACTGCTACATCCCTTACATCTATATCACTCCTAATAAATCAGAGAAATCCTGGAGGAAAACCTGCTGCAGTCTACAAGAAAACATGACAAAGACCTATGCAGCCAAATCCACAAAGGAGTGGCTTAATTCCAAAAAGCTCAATGTCCTGAAGTGGCTTAGTCAAAGCCCAGGGGATAAATGTAATAGGTGGCGGCTTTGAGACATCGGCAAGTCCCGTGCGAGACTGCCTGATCTTTTAAAGTAGAAGTCTTTTAATAGGCAATATCAACCTGGTGTTGCCTACTCTGAAACATCGGGCAGTCTCCCACGGGACTCGCCAATGTCTCAAAGCCGCAGCCTATTACATTTACCCCCAGATTTTCATATAACTTAGTATTTGTCTCGACAATCAAAAATTGCTTTCCAACAATGATCACAATCCATATCTTCATGGAGCTATAGCAATTTTGCCAAGAAGAATGGGCTTGAATTCCAGTGTCTGGATGTATAAAACTGATAGGCACTTATCCAAATAGGCTCAGAGCTATAATTGCTGCCAAAGGTGGTTCTACCAAGTATTAACTCCCGGTGGTGTGAATACTAATGCAATCACTTATTCTCAGTTTTTTTCTTCTAAATTAGTTTTGACAAATTGTTGAATTAAATATGATTTGGCACATTATCGAGTACTTTGTGTTGATTAGTGGAAATACATTTCAATGAAATAGATCATGGTTCCATGTTGTAACATAACACAATGTCTAAATACCCAAGGAGGGGGTGGGGGATGACTTCCTTTTGATACCTTCCGGCGGACAGTGACCACATTGGGTCATTGTATGAGCAAGCCAATGCCTACTGAATCTGGGTTTTTAAACTAAGGGGGTCTATGTACTAAGCCTTGGAGAGAGATAAAGTGGACGAAGATAAAGTACCAACCAATCAGTTCCTAACTGACATGTCACAGGCTGTGTTTGAAAAATGACAGGAGCTGGTTGGCTGGTACTTTATCTCCGATCACTTTATCTCCATCCAAGGTTTAATAGATAGACCCCTTAATCTTTGTCCACTTTATCTCTCTTCGAGGCTTAGTACATAGACCTCTAAGTGCTGAACAACTGAGTATTTTAGATTTTGGCCATGCATATGTTGGGCTAAATCTGATAACGGTCCAGCTGTTTGTGCATCAGACCAAGATTACAGATTGGCATATAGATGCATTATCGTAAGCAATACTATGTGAATTATGGTCTGGAAAAATCAAAGAAAATATGATTGTAAGTGATAAGTAATAAAGGCAAATACAATAGCTGAATCTCCAGAACCTACTCAACAATATCTCCAAGTTCCTTAAACTTCAATCACCCTACAAACAAATTCTATCATAATAACAAGATCAATATAGATGAAGAAAATAACATAAAAAAGAAAATAGAAGCTACAAGGAATTCTAACCATTAGGAGTTCAATGGTCTTATAGGTTTTCTGAATTCTGCGGGAGACAATTACATTCACTATAGATACTTTTAACAAATCTTACATATGCACAAAATATCAAAGTTAAGGACAAAACAATAATGTATAATACCATGCTATAGCTGAATCAGTCCAATAAATAAAATTAAATACAGATTATCAGTTATGGCTTAAAAATGAATGAAACCTCTATAAACTAATTTCAACCCAACACAAATCACAAAGAAATCACAATAAATATGTCAAAATGATGGTAACTAGATATGAACATACTCTGTAGCTATAATTATCCACTCACTTCAGTGCAGCACCATTAAAATACAGAAATGTGGCTTTAATAGCACAAATAAGTCATTTATCACATCAGTTACCATAACACTTGATCAGAAATGCTTGCAGACAACTGATTGCATAAAAATATGTAAAAACAACTGTATTTGTAAAAGTAAATCATAACACTGTGGAACAGTCAATCTGTTGCCAGGGATTTAAGAGTCGATTTCGATTCATTTTGTGTTCCTGATCATGAATATGCCATGCTAATTTTTCTTTTTTTTATCTTTATTTTTTGAAGCAATAAATGATACAACAAAAAATAACAATCATAATATCAAAATACATATGACATTAAGATGACAATGATACAAATATTTCAAGAACATCCAGATATTGCAATAAAGTCATCATCCATATCAAATAACCATATAATATAAATATTGAAAAACAAGTTAGTCATATAGATAAAGGTAATCTTATAGTTAGGGATGTATATAGTAGACATAACAAATAAATAACATCATCATCTCAAAATGTAATTAAATAAAACAAACAAAAACACACAAAAAAAGGGAATTATGCTCGCTCACTCCCCCCCCCCCACACCCCATATCAATGGCTGAAAAATTAGAGGACAATGGGTGGATCACCCTCTGCCATCCGTGTCATATACCAAACAGTATTAGATAATGAACCATGAAGTTGAGCTCTAAGAGCTCTAGATAATGTTGTAATATAACTCTCCCATACACCAAAAAATCGTTCCACTTTCCTGTCACTTTCCATCATCACTCCCACCCATTCCATCCGGAATAGATAAAATAGTTTAGCTTTAAACAGTGACAAAGATGGTGATTCAGGGTTTATCCAAATTTGTAAGATAGACTTATGGGCTGCCGCACTAATTGCAAGTAGCAATTTTTTACCACCTCTGGAGATATTTTGACTTCTTGGAGACATACCAAAAAGCGCCCATTCGGGGGTTAAGGGCAGGTAATTAACTGAATGTTCAGTTGAGAAATTACGCACTTGTACCCAAAACCTACGAACTAATGGACAAAGCCAAAGGCAGTGATATACTGTAGGTCTGCAAATGACTCACCACACTTAAAACAATTATGAGTGGCCGATACGCTATTAAAAATCTTCTATGAGGGGAAAGGTAGGTTCTATGAATCACGTTTAGAAACATCTCTTTATACATTGAAGAGGATAACATTTTGCATTATGTAGTATGAGCCTGCAATATATCATCCACTTGAAAATCAGGTAGGTGTTGTAGCCAATTTGTTAGGCCCTGTTGACTAGTGGAGTGATCCAAAATAGTTTGAAATTATTTACATGCCAAAGAGATTGGCTTCACAACAGACGGCGGTTGCTTAAGCATCTCATCTACTGGATTCTGCCAATCTAGAGGGGAGAAATATCTTAATACTGAGCTGGTGTAGTGTTGTGCAAGGAGAAATGCCACTGGATACGCCGCCAAAACAGGAAATTTATCAGTAGCCTCCTGGAACGTGAGCGGCCTTTGTGCATGGTCAGCGGTCAAATTACCTATATTAAACACCCCATTCAGCCTCCAAATATTAAAAGGATGATGCGCCATCCCCTCTTGAAAATCTGGATTAGTTAAGAAAGGAAGGAATAATGATTGGTGTGTATTAACACCCTGTTTATGTCTCATCCAGACCCATAGCTTCTTAATAGTCCACAATAATGGATTTTCCCTAACCGGGGAAGGGACCTCCTGATCGTGAAGATGCAAAAAAGAGACCAAATCCTCACCCTGTAAAAATTCCCTCTCAAGATCAGTATTAGCATAATTTTCTCGGTTATGTATCCAATCCTTGAGGTATCTCAGTTGAGCAGCTTGAGAATACGCCAAGAGATCAGGAAAATTAACACCACCGTTAGATACTGGCTGCTGTAACTTAAGCAAAGTTATGCACAGCTTTTTTCCCTGCCATATAAATCTTCGAAAAAGAAAATGTATATATTGGATGTCTTTAGGTGAAAGCACCGCTGGCAAGGCCTGAATATAATACATAAGATGAGGGAATGACACCATCTTGACCAAGCTGGCCCTCCCCAGATAGGACAGAGAGAGAAAGATTTCCAGCTCCACAGCGATTTCTGAATAACAGTAGTAAAATTAAGGTTATATAAAAGTCCAGGCTTCCTAGGAATCCGTATACCCAAATATGTAATATGGTCAGATTTCCAAGTCAATGGTATAGTACCAATACCTCCCCTAAGAAAATTACCTGTACCCAATCGAAGAACCTCTGATTTGGACCAATTAACAAAAGCCCGAAACAGCACCAAAAGACGTCAAAAGTTGAACTATGTGAGGTAAAGAGTCAGCAGGTTTGGATACATATAATAAAATATAATCAGCGAAAACTGTCAACTTTATTTCTCTACGTCCAATCTTAATCCCTTGAAACCGGGAATCATCTTGTAGTAAACGCAAAAGGGGATCAATAGCCAAATTAAATAGAATTTGGGAAAGGGGGCAGCCCTGGCGTGTTCCTCGGTGCATAATAATGGAGTCGCTACAATGGCCATTAAGCAACAGGGAGGTGGAAGGAGATGAATATAAATATTGAATGATTTTAATAAAGTCCGGGTGGAAATTTCTATGTTACAATACTGAAAATAAGTGCGGCCAAAGTACAGTATCGAACACTTTGGTAGTGTCTACACTCAATAGTAAATTTTGGGAATTAGTTGAATGAGAAGATGCAATGACTGCAGCAACTGCTGCTCTAACCCTTTTAACAGAATGTTTGTTTTGGACAAATCCAAGTTGGTGTATTGACAGAACCTGGGGAAGAAAGGCTTGAAGCCTATCGGCAAGAATTTTTGCTAGTAATTTAATGTCTGTGTTTAGTAACGTAATAGGCCTATAGGAGCCTACCAACTGAGAATCCTGGTTAGGTTTAGGAATTAAAATTGTGTGGGCGGTGTTAAAGTGCTGAAAAGGGGTTTGATGTTGTCAGACATCATTAAAGAGTTCCAACAGTGTGGGAGCAATATGTGGCTGGAGAATTTTATAAAATTCATTAGAAAAACCATCCAGACCTGGGGATTTATGTATATGAAGTTTTGAAATGGCCATATTGATTTCCTCAAGAGTTATAACTCTAGCTAAAGATTCAGATTGAGACTGAGTGATAGGGGGCAAATTAGCATCTCTCAACATTTGGGCATGGGCTACTTCATCAAAGGGAGGATTAGAATATAATTCCATATAATAAGATTCAAAATGATTCAACATGGTTGAAGAATCAGTAATAAGTTGTCCAGTATGACGATGCTTAATGGCTGTAATATAGCGACGAGCTGTCCGTTTTCTGGACATATTTGCCAAAAGGTGGCCCACCCTATTTCCCCATCTATAATATTTAAATCAGGAGAAAATTAAATCTTTTTTGGCTTGCGATAGCAAATATTCCTTTAATAAGTGCCTAGCTTGGGTATATAATTGCAAGGATTCGTCACTAGGGGCGGTCAAATGCGTCTGGAGGGCCTTGGTTAAAGTATCATGCAAAGACCAATACGTAGCAGCCGATCTCTTTTTCTGTCTAGTAACGTATTCTATTATTTGACCACGAAGAACAGTTTTAGCTGCACCCCAAAATATGGTTGGTCTATCCCAGTAGTCTAAGTTGTCATCCAAATAATTTGACCAACTATTTGTCAAAACTCCACGAAAGTCCTCCGATTGATAAAGATAACTGGGGAAACGCCTGATTATAGTGATCTTTCTAATACTAAGGAAACTGGGACATGTCTGAGACCAATATACTATAAATATCGGTATGTTTAACTCGAGTTACTAAGGAGTCCACTATCAAAATAGTATCAATTCTGGACCAGGATTTATGGACTCCGGAATAAAATTTAAAAGATTTATCAGTAGGATTAAGGAATTACCAGATATATGTAAGCTGTACCATGCTAATTTTTCATTTAGCTCTAGTTTTTGAGATATGCATATGTCTTTAATATTTATGATAAATTAAATGAAACAATGTTAAAAATAGTTAAAAATATTTTTATTTATTCTGATTAAATTAGATTTGTAAAATGTTATAAAAAGACACAGGATAATTACATACATAAGTGTTAGGAAGCTATGAGAACCGTTTCTTGTAGGATTTTCTTTTGTATTCTTGTTGCGGGCAGTCGCTCTGCAGACTCCAACAGTAATCGGCCATCATGTGACGATCCCACCTTCCTTGATATATTTCTTCCAGTACCTGAATATCTTGGTGGAACCATTCACCCTGTTCTACGCTTAAATCTCCTAGATTGGACAGGAAATTATCTAAATGGCTGTACAAAAAATGTACTTTAATACTCATGTTGGCACCTACTTTCTCAAAACATTTTAGCATGTTGTGGACTAATTCATGATAGCTATCTGCCTTGTGATTGCCTAAAAAATGTTGAATGACAGACACATAACTCAGCCATGCTTCAGATTCGGTTTCAGTCATAGATGTGGTCAAATTTGGATCCTTCACCAGTTTACGTATCTGTGGGCTGTCAAAAATTCCTGCCTTTAAGTTTTCAGTGCGTACACACGGGACGATGCTCCCTGAACGAACATCGTCCTGTGTCCCTCTGGCAGTTTGTCAAGAATGATTTCGTTCAGTGCTGGGCTCCCTCCCTCATCCCTGAACATGTCCAACTAACTACAAAGCAATATATATTCAATTACACACAAAATACAGTTTACATATACAGTCAGGTCCATAAATATTGGGACATTGACAGAATTTTCATATTTTGTCCTCTATTCACCACCACAATGGCTTTGAAATGAAACAAACAAGATGTGATTTAACTGCAGACTTTCAGATTTAATTTGAGGGTAATTACATCCAAATCAGGTGAACGGTGTAGGAATTACAACGGTTTCTATATGTGCCTCCCACTTTTTAAGGGGCCAAATTAATGGGATAAACTAAACAATCCTAAATCTAACTTTCACTTTTTAATACTTTGTTGCAAATCCTTTGCAGACAATTACAGCCTGAAGTCTTGAATGCATAGACATCACCAGACACTGGGTTTCATCCCTGGTGATGCTCTGCCAGGCCTCTACTGTAAATGTCTTCAGTTCCTGCTTGTTCTTGGGGCATTTTCCCTTCAGTTTTGTCTTCATCAAGTGAAATGCATGCTCAATCGGATTCAGGTCAAGGGATTGACTTGGCCATTGCATAACATTCCACTTTTTAGCCTTAAAAAACTCTTTGGTTGCTTTTGCAGTATGCTTCGGGTCATTGTCCAGCTGCTGTCACATCTGAGACTGGAGTAGAGGCTGTGGTGGGCCTAAGTTGGGGGAGGAAGCGGAGACGAGGGGCCTGGATATATGTTCTCCTCATCCACAGGTCTTGAGTGTTGGCGAGACATGGGTGCGGAATCTAACCCACAGGATGGTGTTCGCCAGTGACCCCTCCAATTGGGATTTGGGCTTAGCTGCACCCCGTGAGCAGGTCGCGGTCCTTTGACCAGGTACCCAAGCCCTGCAGGGATAGAGACAACACCCGTGGCCCAGAGAGGTTATGCCTGCTAGGCACAAAGCAATGCCCTAAGCGTACAGTAATACACCTTGACACGAGGATCAAATATCAATAAGGATTTCAAGTGGAGAGCGACTCACGGTTACTTGAGAATTCACCAGAGATGGAAGGCACACAGGTAGAGGTGGTATACACTGCTGCACGGATGTTCACCAGAGACGAGAGGCACACAGGTAGAGATGGTAACACTGCTGCACGGATATTCACCAGAGACGTTTAAGGCACACAGGTAGAGATGGTAACACTGCTGCACGGATATTCACCAGAGACGTTAAGGCACACAGGTAGAGATGGTAACACTGCTGCATGGATATTCACCAGAGACGTTTAAGACACACAGGTAGAGATGGTAACACTGCTGCACGGATATTCACCAGAGACGTTAAGGCACACAGGTAGAGATGGTAACACTGCTGCACGGATATTCACCAGAGACGTTTAAGGCACACAGGTAGAGATGGTAACGCTGCTGCTGTAAGGAAAATAGGAACCTGGACCGGGAACTCACTAAGGCACGCTAGGAGACAACCGTTGTTCAGGCAACTTCCTGTAACCTGTGGAACAGTTATATACCCAGGGGAACCCTTAGACAGGTGCACAGCATCAGCTGATCACAGACCAATCAGGAAGGAGGATACAGTCACATGGGCCGACTGTCATGGCGGCGCCCATGTCCGGACTTGCGATGCCAGTCACCAGCCCACCAGGAAGCCACTGCATGCGGGGAGAATGCTCAGCTTCTCCCCCGCCGTCGCGCAAGCTGCCCGACCACCCAGGATGACAGAGGAAGCCGGCGGCGCGGTAAGCGGGACCCGATCCCCGGCTGAGCCCTGACAGTACCCCCTCCTTTAAGGGTGGGCACTGAACACCCATCAGGCTTATCTGGAAATCTCCTATGAAAACTCTGGTTTAGATGCGGAGCGTGCACATCAGAGGCTCTGATCCAGGTCCTTTCCTTGGGGCCGTAGCCCTTCCAATCAATGAGATATTGAAGGGTGTTGAATCTGTGTCGGGAATCCAGGATCCTCTCCACCTCAAATTCAGTGCCTTGTAATGTCTTAACTTGAGGCAATTTAGGAGAACAATCTGAAAACGATTGAGCACCAGAGGTCGTAAGAGAGAAACGTGAAAAGTATTTGAAATCTTCACTTGAGGAGGAAGTTCCAATTTATAAGTTACTGGACTGATTATCTTAAGGATACGATATGGCGCAACAAAACGTGGGGCGAGTTTCATGGACGGGACTCTTAAGCGAATATTCTTGGAGGATAACCAAACCCTGTCCCCAACTCTCAACAGTGGAACAGCCAAACGTCTTCTGTCAGCAAATTTTTTGTAATTCCTTGAAGATTGCTTTAAGGATAGATGAATTTTATTCCATAAAACTGAAAAGGATTGGATCTCTTGGTTCAGAGCCGGAACATCTATAGATGGAAGCTTCTGGAAATCTGAAACTCGTGGGTGTCTACCAAAAACCGTAAAAAAAGGAGTGGATTTAGAGGAAGAATGGAATTTAAAATTATGAGAAAACTCTGCCCATGGTAGGAGGTCCACCCAATCATCCTGGGAGGATGACACAAAGAGCCTAATGAAGGTCTCCAGCTCTTGATTGACCCTTTCCGTTTGACCATTCGACTGTGGGTGGTAGGCTGAGGAAAAGTTCAGTTTGATTCCACAAGTATTACATAGGGCTCTCCAAAATTTGGCTGTAAATTGAACACCTCGATCAGAGACTATTTCCTTGGGGAGACCGTGTAATCTGAAGATGTCTCGAATAAAAATATTTGCTAATTGAGGAACAGAAGAAAGACGAACGAGCGGGATAAAGTGTGCCATTTTAGAAAAGCGATCCACGACCACCCATACCATGTTATGCCCCTTGCACCGAGGTAATTCAGAAATAAAATCCATTGAGATGTGGGTCCATGGAGCAGCTGGGATAGACAAGGGACGAAGAGGACCAACCATCTGTCTACGCAGAGTTTTATGTTGGGCGCATTTGATACAGGACCGGACAAACTCCGTGACATCCTTCTTCATGGTCGGCCACCAGTAAGATCGAAGTAAGAACTGGTAGGTTTTGGTGATTCCAGTGTGACCTGCGAACAAGGATGCATGAGCCCAAACCAGTAGTTTTTTGCGTAAATTAGGAGGTACAAAAATTTTCCCAGGTGGCAGAGACACTACTTGAGTAGGAGCAAATACAATTGGGTCCAAAATGGAACGAACTTGAGAACACTCCTCCTCCTCCAAGTTAGTCATAAAGGAGCGAGATAATACATCGGCTTTTTTGTTCAACACACCAGAACGAAACTGAAGTTCTAAATTAAACCTAGAAAAAAAAAGTGACCATCGTGCCTGCCTGGCATTCAAGCGGTGTGCAGTTTGCAGATAGATCAGATTCTTATGGTCTGTAATAATTGTGACAGGAAATTTAGCCCCTTCAAGAAGATACCGCCATTCCTCCAAGGCTAAACGCATAGCTAGAAGTTCTTGGTCGCCTATAATATAATTCCTTTCTGCAGGAGAAAATTTACGGGAGAAAAATCCACAGGGATGCATCTTCCCATCTTCAGCAGATTGAGATAATACCGCCCCTACTGCAACAGAGGATGCGTCCACCTCCACAATGAATGGTTTGTCTATTTGAGACTGGCAGAGGATTGGAGCTCTAGAAAAGGCACCTTTTAGGTTTTGAAAGGCTTGTACTGCTGGAACAGACCATTTAGAAGGATTGGCTCCTCTCCTTGTGAGGGAGGTAATGGGTGCTACCAGCGTAGAAAAGTGTGGAATAAACATCCTATAATAGTTTGCGAATCCTAAGAAGCGCTGAGTACCTTTTAAAGAAGTAGACAGGGGCCACTCAGAGATTGCTTTTAATTTATTAGGATCCATCTGGAGACTCCTCCCTGAGATTATATGACCTAAAAAAGGTACTGAAGTTTGGTTAAACATACATTTGGAAAGTTTCCCAAAGAGGTGATGAGTACGAAGGCGGGACAATACCTCCCGTACATGAAGACGATGGCTCTGTAAATCTCTGGAAAAGATTAAGATGTCATCGAGATAAATCACAACAAATTTATGAAGAATATCCCGGAACACCTCGTTGACATAACCTTGAAAAATAGCTGGTGCATTGCAAAGACCGAAGGGCATTACGAGGTACTCGAAGTGTCCGTCTCTGGTATTGAACGCGGTCTTCCACTCGTCCCCAGTTTTAATTCAAATCAAATTATACGCACCACGTAGCTAAAGCTTGGTGAAAACCTGAGCCCCTTGAACCTTGTCAAAAAGTTCCGAAATGAAAGGTAAAGGGTACCGATTTTTTATGGTGATTTGATTTAAGCCTCGGTAGTCTATGCAAGGGCGGAGTCCACCATCCTTTTTCCCTACAAAAAAGAAACCTGCCCCTGCAGGAGAAGAAGAAGGCCGAATTAATCCTTTAGCAAGGTTTTCCTTAATGTATTCTTCCATTGCCGCGGTCTCTGGCACGGACAAGGGGTAAACACGGCCACGTGGAGGGCTTTTCCCGGGAAGTAAATCGATAGCACAATCCCAAGGTCGATGCAGAGGAAGTTCATCTGCAGCTTGTTCACAAAATACGTCAGCAAAGTCTTGATAAGCCTCAGGCAACCCCGGCTGGGGGGAATGTTTAGGAGACTCAGGACGGAGGAACTTCTTAGCTGGGTTGGAAACCGTCGCTTGGTTACATACTGGCACGACCTTGGTCAAACAATTTTGGAAACAATGTGAACCCCAGGATAGGATTTGCATAGCATCCCAGTCGAAGACAGGATTGTGTTTTTTCAACCAGGGCAGCCCTAATACCAGCTCATAGGAGGATTCGGGTAAAACAAAAAATTCCAGCATTTCCTGATGAAGGCATCCAACTCGAACAGTCACAGGATGAGAGAGCGAAGAAATGGATAGCCCTACCAGAGTTTTACCATCTAGGCCGGACAGTAACAATTTATTAGGTAGGGGAACGACTGGAACACCCAAGGTGTGAATCAATTTTTCCGCAATAAAATTACCAGCTGCTCCAGAATCAATTAAAGCGTGGACCTTTCTTGTCCTGGACTTATGGGAAAGCGACACTACTAGAAGACTCTCTGATAATTGGGTGGCTTGAGAATAACCCCCAACTGAATGCTCCCTACTTCAGTCAGGGTCTCGCATTTCCCGCAAGTAAAGGACAATTTTTCAGAATGTGGTTAGGTGCAGCGCAATAAATACACAATTTATTTTGGAAGCGTCTATTACGCTCTGCCGGGGTGAGTTTGGTTCTATTGACTTGTATCGGTTCCTCTTCACTAGCTAAGGTGGGCATAGGCGGATTAACAGCAGAAGAACGAGCTGGTAGGCGTTCACCTCTTCCCCTACTAGCCCATCTTTCCCGGTGGCGAAGGTCAATTTTGATGCAGAGAGAGATAACGTCAGCGAAAGATTCAGGCAAATCTCTGGAGGCAAGTTCATCCTTCATCCTCTCAGAGAGTCCATGAAGGAAGGACACTTTAAGAGCTTCCTCATTCCATTTTAATTCCGATGCCAGGGTCTGGAACTGGACTACATACTGCCCCACGGATCGTGTGCCCTGACGTACTCGGAGAAGGTCAGAAGATGCAGATGCAGAACGGCCTGGCTCATCAAAAATTCTCTTAAATGCTGAAACGAATTCCTCGTAGGTAGATATGATGGGGTCGGCCCATTCCCATAAAGGGGAGACCCAGTCTAACGCTGCTCCTGTTAACAGTGATATCACATATGCCACTTTTGCCCGAGACGTGGGAAAGTTCTGGGGAAGACATTCAAATTGGAGCTCACATTGGTTAATGAATCCGCGGCACTGCCTGGGATCACCGTCAAACCTTTCCGGAGTGGCTAACTGGAGTCGGGGTTTGGGGGTAGGAACCACCAGTGAAGGAACTGATGGAGAGGGTACAGGGGCTGCAGCCGGAGGAGCCGGGAAAATAGAAGCCAACGTGGTTTGAATAGAAACCAGTTGCCTCGAGAGCTCCTGTAAATACTGAGCCACTTGTTGTTGTTGCGCCTCTTGGTAGTCCATCCGAGAGGTCAACTCTTGTAGTGACCCAGTACCTTGGGATCCTGCAGCCTCCATTTGGCCTGAACAAACTGTCACGTCTGAGACTGGAGTAGAGGCTGTGGTGGGCCTAAGTTGGGGGAGGAAGCGGAGACTAGGGGATCGGATGTATGTTCTCCTCATCCACAGGTCTTGAGTGTTGGCGAGACCTGGGCAAAGGTGCGGAATCTAACCCACAGGATGGTGTTCGCCAGTGACCCCTCCAATTGGGATTTGGGCTTAGCTGCACCCCGTGAGCAGGTCGCGGTCCTTTGACTAGGTACCCAAGCCCTGCAGGGATAGAGACAACACCCGTGGCCCAGAGTGGTTATGCCTGCTAGGCACAAAGCAATGCCCTAAGCGTACAGTAATACACCTTGACACGAGGATCAAATATCAATAAGGATTTCAAGTGGAGAGTGACTCACAGTTACTCGAGAATTCACCAGAGATGGAAGGCACACAGGTAGAGGTGGTATACACTGCTGCACAGATATTCACCAGAGACGTTAAGACACACAGGTAGAGATGGTAACACTGCTGCACGGGTACTCACCAGAGACGTTTAAGGCACACAGGTAGAGATGGTAACACTGCTGCACGGATATTCACCAGAGACGTTAAGGCACACAGGTAGAGATGGTAACACTGCTGCACGGATATTCACCAGAGACGTTTAAGGCACACAGGTAGAGATGGTAACACTGCTGCTGTAAGGAAAATAGGAACCTGGACCGGGAACTCACTAAGGCACCGTTCACCCGATTTGGATGTAATTACCCTCAAATTAAATCTGAAAGTCTGCAGTTAAAGCACATCTTGTTTGTTTCATTTCAAAACTATTGTGGTGGTGAATAGAGGCCAAAATCTGAAAATTCTGTCAATGTCCCAATATTTATGGACCTGACTGTATATATACATATATATATATATATATATATATATATATACATATATATATATATATATATATATATTTTTTTTTTATATATATTGATAATTATTGGTCCTTGGAGATCACAGGCCTGGCTTAGATGTTGTTCAGCTTGCCGTCTTAGCACATGTGTCTTCAGAGCCTTTGTTCATCAGATATATATAAAAAAAATATGATTATACAGATTTTTTTCAAAAACTTATTTACAACATAATAGTAAAAAAAAAGGTTTCCTTGTTTTTTTTCAATAAGGTGTGTGAACTCTATTGAGTGGAAACAGCACGTGTGGTTTTCACCTGATCAATATGTACCCAGAATACCTTGCGCCTCCTTCGAGATTATTTTTTTGTTGTCAAAGGTCTTTGTACTTTTAACATAGTATCACCCATGACTTCAAGAACTTGATATGGCCCTTCCCAGTTTGCACCCCAAGGACCTACTTTACGGAAAACTTTAACCACTACTAAATCACCTACAGAGGGCATAGGTGTCTCCCCCTCTAGATAGGGTTTAGGCAGCCGCATAGCTGCATAACGCAAAAGTCCCTTGAGATTATCTTGCACCTGTTGCAGGAACATATCTCTCGCAACAGCATCTTTAATGGAATTTGACAATAGTGGCTCATTAGGGAAACAAAGTGTAATTTTGTGACCTGTCATGAGCTCAAACGGAGTGATCCTTAGGAGAAAGCTTCATCTGTGTTGCTTGTCACTTGCACTGGATGAAATGAACATTTCCACATCATCACATTCAACTTCGCACTGAATGATGATACAGGTAAATCTTCGCTATGTGGTATCGGTTGTTTTGCAGAATTCATACTTGGGTATTCCCATTTGTGTTTCTTAAATTGATTCATACCCTTCACATTTACAGCACAAAAATAGCAGTCACTCAAGTGATCTTTTGGCTCACACCACATCATAGGTATGCCGAAATTAAGTCCTTTTTGATCACCTTTAGTCCAACTGTGGAGTGATTCCACGCAGGTTTTACAAACTTTGTGAGGCACCCAAATCTTGTCTTCCTGGCTTATGTGATGCCCAAAATAAACCTGATATGCTTGTTTTATGAATACAGTTATATTTTTTCTTTCTTTTGCAACACTATATTTGCCACAAATATAACAAAAAACATCAGAGTTGTTAGTACAACGTCTCCGAGAAGAACAAATTTTTTTCAGTGAAAACGTTTTGTTTCACACATTCAGTGCGAACTCCCAACAAAAGCCGAGGATGTACTGAATAAAATAAGCCCGAACGGCGGGAGATTGGTAGTGGTGGGGCAGAGAGAGGGCCGAACAAAGGAACAGGAGTTGTGCTAACTGCGTCACTCGGTCCTCTCCGTTCCTCCTCTCTGTATGCTGGAAGGAGGCGTGGCTGTGGTCTGAGGATGTCCCAGCAGTGCACTGCCACGCCTCCTCCCAGCGTTAGTGAGGAGATATGAATGTGTTATGTGTTGCTCCTCCCTGTATGCTGGGAGGAGGCGTGGCTGTGGTCTGAGGATGTCCCAGCAGGCTCAGCAGTGCACAGCCACGCCTCCTCCCAGCGTTAGTGAGGAAATATGAATGTGTTATGTGTCTCAAACGTGACATCCAGCTACATTATCACTAATAAAACAAATTCTTGTTATTGTTGAAAGAGGGTAGTTGTTAAAAAAGCAAAACTAAGTCTATTCTGTTAAGTACAGCATGCCTAGACTAGTAAGGTACTTCAAATGGAGAAAATAATTAAATTTTATAATTTTTCATTAATTTGAAAACTGGAGCCAATTCAGCTATAGCAAAGATAGAATGCAAAAATAGGACCTGCGAGTACTCTCAAACGGAATCGGTATGGAATCCCGGCTACCGCATGGCCGGCAGATCGATTCCCGGCAGTGGCTGCCTGACAGATCAGCAGAGCCCGGCAGCAGAAGCCCGACAGCGCTGAAAATCCCGATCGTCCATAAGGTAAGTATAAACTAACCTAACCAAACCCCCTAACCCTAACCCTCCTGAGGGGTGCCTAACCCTAACCAGCCCCCAAGTGCCTAACTCTAATCCCCCCTCTAAGTGCCCCAGGGGGGTGCCTAACCCTAATCTCCCCCCGGGGGTGCCTAACCCTAACCCCCCCTTCCCCTAGCCTAACCCTAACCCTCCTGGGGGTGCCTAACCCTAAGTCCCCCCCGGGTGACCTAAACCTAACCCCCCCCCCAGCGGCTGTCCGTTCGCAGCGCCCGGCATCCCTTCGATCGGGATGCTGGGCACCGGTCTCCTGACATCAGTTAAATGACAGGTGTCTAGATATAGACGCCGGTCATTTATCCCACGCCAGGATAAAGCAGCCGGGAAGCCAGCTGTCGGTAATAAGGCAGCCGGTTTCCCGACTGCATACTCTCTCAAACCGATCTTAAATCCTTGGCAAGAAAAAAATATATATTTTTGTTCCCCGGTGAATAGCAGAAAAATTAATAAAAGTCAGGTATAAACTAGAGATGAGCGGTTCGGATTCTGTGGAATCCGAACCGCTCCGAACATTGGGGATCCGAGTCCACCCGAACCCTGTTCGGGTGTTCACCGCCTGACTCGGATCCCCGTTCGGGGCCGAACGGCGGCCGCCTGATGTCGGATTCTCACTAGACAATCCGACATCAGGTCTCCTCGCGTGTAGGGCAGAGCGCAGTGATAGCGCTCTGCCCTACACAGACACAGACACACAGCCGTCAGCGGCAGCTGTGTGTTTGTTACAGGAGCCAATGAGAGTCACACAGACTCTCATTGGCTGCTGCACGGAGGGAGCCGGCTGGAGCTCACACATGAGCTCCGTCTTCCGGCTCCCTCCTCAGCGTGTGACAGAGCGGACGGCGCGGGAGCGGGGATACAGGTAAGTTTTATTTTTTTTATTTTTTTACTTGTCAAAGGTCCGGGGGCGCTACTGGGGGGGGGTCTGCACTACTGGGGGGGTCTGCTACTGGGGGGGGCTATACTACTGGGGGGGCCATACTACAGAGGGGCCTGCTACTGGGGGGGCTATACTACTGGGGGGGTCTGCACTACTGGGGGGGGTCTGCTACTGGGGGAGGCAATACTACTGGGGGGGCCATACTACAGAGGGGCCTGCTACTGGGGGGGCTATACTACTGGGGGGGTCTGCTACTGGGGGGGCCATACTACTGGGGGGATCTGCACTATTGGGGGGCCATACTACAGAGGGGCCTGCTACTGGGGGGGGGGCTATACTACTGGGGGGGTCTGCACTACTGGGGGGGGTCTGCTACTGGGCAGGGCTATACTACTGGGGGGGCCATACTACAGAGGGGCCTGCTACTGGGGGGGCTATACTACTGGGGGGGGTCTGCTACTGGGGGGGCCATACTACTGAGGGGCCTGCTACCGGGGGGGCCATAATACTGGGGGGGCCTACTACAGGGGGGGCCATACTACAGGGGAGGGCCCATACTACAGGGGGGGCTACTACTGGAGCAGCCTACTACTGGGGGGGCCTGCTACTGGGGCAGCCTACTACTGGGGGAGCCATACTACTGGGGGGGCATACTACTGGGTGGCATGCTAATGGGGGGCATACTACTGGGGGGGCCTGCTAATGGGGGACATACTACTGGGGGGGGCCTGCTAATGGGGGGCATACTACTGGGGAGCATTCAACTGGGGGCACTGCATAGTGGACCGTACTACTAAGGGGACTGCATAGGGGGCACCACTGCTGGGGGACATTGTGTAAGGGACACCGCTACTGTGGGCATTGTGTAAAAGGGTCACTACTGTGGGCATTGTGTAAAAGGGGCACTACTGTGTGTCGTAACATAAATAAGAGACACTACTTTATGGTGTAATGTGAATCAGGCCCTATGTGCGGTGTAATGCTAATAAGATTGTGCACTGTGACTCCTAGGGCCGTAGCCCACTTTGTAAACAAGTACTGTGACTCTGCTGGCCGTACCCCACTGGGTGGGTGCACTACTTTTCATTTCTGCCACTGCTGTGTGGCAATGTGTCATAGATGTGCTTTATACTGTGGTGTCTGTGTCGTTGTGCCGCTGCTTTGTCGCTTAGTAACCAGTCAGCTCACTGCAACCTTTGGCCAATAATGTTGAAAACAATATTATAAGCTGTGATATGGTCTAAATTTACTGGAAATTAATGTTATTGAGGTTAATAATACTCTAGGAAGAAAAAAAAGACCAATTTATGTGATTTTAGCTTTTTTTGTCAATTTTTGTAAAAAAATCCAAATCCAAATCCAAATCCAAATCCAAAGCCAGTCACCGCAGTTTGGCAAATCCAAATCCAAAGCCGGACGACGAATTAGAACCAAATCCAAATCCGGCAAAAATGGTCCGGAGCACATCCCTAGTATAAACCAATGCATAATGTATTCAAAGCCTTGTACCTAGGCATGAAAGTGTTACATTCTCTTCTATACATACAGTGATGTAACATTAGACTTTGACCTGCACATTGTACAACAGAAAACTTCAACTTTTAAACTTTTACCTACTTATACAATTTCTCTTACTGCATCATCTTGATAATCTTATTACTATGCTCAGGCCTGAGCTTACAATTTTTTTACCATCCATACCCCAACTTCCCCACTGATATTTTATAGGTGCCCCCACCCCAAAGCCACTATCTCCTTGTCAGCTATTACTCTAACAGGTTGGTAATCACTCAGAAAATTACCAACTGGATCTTGTTTCTGTATTAAGCTGGGTACACACTACACGATCCAGCATATCGGACGACATATCGTCTAGTGTGTACCCAGCATTATATGTTAACTTGTGCGTGATGAAAAATAAATAAATTAATTTGTTGGCCATGGGTTCTATACATATGTTGATATAAAATTAAACATAAGGCTTCACTCTTAACATACTGCATGATTGTCAACTTTAACCTACTTGTGTGTTATACAATCTCCTGCCATTCACATGTTATCTTATAGTAGATCACATTACATACCCACCATAGATAGCATACATCCCAGTCTAAGATAACATACACAGATGTGTCCAGAGCAATGCTCACTGTACATTGCATCACCCTTTTTCCACTGTGATGAAAGGTCTTATATGAGATGCGGCAATATATGTCACAGAAGAAATTTTGTTTAACTACTTACAGCTATTTTATCTCATCGCACTCTCACCTGGTCACTGTCACTCATTTCTGTTAACGTCAGTAAAAACTGTTCATTAAAAAAAAATGGAGGCTTGGTGCAAATGGAAAAGTTAATTTCGGAAACATTTTTGGGTAACCCTACTTTATTTCTTTGCTTTAATAGATGTTTCCTATCGGATTTGCTTATTGTAAACAAAATAAAAAAGTTAGATTATGGGCTGAGAATGTTTTACTGAAGACTTTTGTCACTAATGATAAAAATTTGTTTCTGTTGCATCATGGGCAGAAATGACTGAGGGCTTATTAGTAATATAACTGGGCTGGCATTTACCATTGTGGTTACACATTACCGATAGAGACTGATTTCTGTGAAATAATACATATAGTACTTTTATCCTGCCAGTGCAGTATTTTATTGGTTGTTGCACCAATGTGCCTGCTACTCTTCTAGTACATGCTCAATGTTTTACAGAGTGTAAATGGCCGTGTGCCCCCTTCCACTATGTCTTCTTGTTTCTATAATGTCATCTGTAATTCCAGGCCTTAGGATGAAATCCTGATATTGCATTACTCTGCAGAAACATGGTGCATTGGTGCAAACAAAATGATGAACAGGACTATAGCGTAGTTAATGTGACGGTAGATGGGTATAGTGGATTGCGTGAATTGCACTCACCTGTAGAATGTGTCTGCTTTGCTTTCGACAATCTTAATAACAATGACATGTGCAATAGCAAACAATCGCTCATTTTGCAAAAATATCGGGATTGCGTCCGTCTCTGAATCAGTCCCAATGTTATTAGGATCGCATTGTGATTACTTTCGTACAGAGGAACCACTCGCAAAGTGAGTGACAGGTATTCAGAGTTTGGGGGTGGTAACGGGGGTGTAGTTAGAAGAATGCAGGCGTGTCTGAATGTTTAAACGGCGCTATGTGGGTGTGCATATATTAGCTATTGCGTTCTCCTGCGCAGCATGTCAGGTGAGCCGCAGTGTTTGAGGCAGGTCAGACCTAACTTACATGCTGTGTGACTGCCCTATGTGTCGGCTATGCTTTCCACAGCTTGGTTTACATCTGTGCATGCACATGCAGCTCAAATCAAAAATGAGGTTTGGATAGACATAGTACTGCACAGGTACAAACCTGGAAATGCAGGTATAAAAAAGATGATAACGAGACTTGTACAGACACTCCGAGGAAGCCGCTGACAGGTTGTGGAGGTGGGGAAACGCATTACTGTCACAAAACTACACCAGCTGTCTTCCACAACTTCACCTTTGCAGCAGAGTTTGGCTGTTCCTCACCCAGTTTTAAGCCTCCTACACAGCTGCTTCTGTTTCAGTTAATGACTGTGTTTCAACCTACAGCCATGGCCAAAAGTTTTGAGAATGACACAAGTATTGGTTTTCACTAGAGATGAGCGGGTTCGGATTAGTTCGGATTTCCATGCCGAGTTTGGATTTTTCCCTGCAAAAAACGGGACTCAGAAAGAGGCGAAACGTAATTTTTCATGCGTTTTGCCTCTTTCTGAGTCCCGTTTTTTGCCAGGAAAAATCCGAACTCGGCGTGGAAATCCGAACTTATTCCGAACCCGCTCATCTCTAGTTTTCACAAAGTTTGCTGCTTCAGTATGCTACTATGGTATACTGAAGTAAAATTCCTTCTGAAGAAATACTCAACGAGAAAGAAACGCGTAAAGGGTGTCCCCAGATCAAGAGTATACATTGGACTTTACGGACCTGAACAAGTATCTACAACAGATCCCCCACTGATATCCAACAGCCTGCGCTCAAGCCGTGTGAACTGACGAAGGAAGGTTCTTGAACCAAACCTATATCACAGCCGCAGATTGAGCACTACAAACATAGCAGGCTGTGGAGGTGCTTGAGAGCGGACTGACTGCCTGCACGTGGGGCAGCCCTCCCAAGCCCAATCTAGTGAGTGGTCACTATTTGCGGAGCATTGGCGCACAGACCCCCGGTCCACAGCCACATTGCTGGACAGTATGCAACTGCCCTGAACCGCAACATCATACGAGGTTGGGCGAGCTGTCAGCGGACAGGAGAGCCTTGAAGTTGACGGTGAGACCTGGCCTGCAATTAACTCTTGACAGACCCGGTGAGCCTATACAGCTTATTTAAGGCTTTATTTCAATGCAAGATCAGCCACGCTGGTCTCCAGATGCCCTATAACAATGGGTCTCTCCTTCATCGATACTGGTGTAGGAGAATCATTGCGGCCAACACCAGTGGAACTTAATACGGTATACATCCATCTAGGAGCCGCTAACAACACATACATTGTGTCAACTTTTGCGAAAGGGACTGGGAGAAGAAAACTGTAAATCAAACACGAATGTTGGGATAATAACCCAGTGGAACGGTAGTATCCATCATTGATTGATATGAGGTTTATACTCCAATACATTCTGAAAGGCTACTTTGTTCATTCATTTCATCAGATACAATGATATATATATATATATATATATATATATATAAATATATATATATATATACAATCACAGAAGGTTTGGCACTCCCAACAACACACTGTAAATATCTGCTGCCGGTGCCCTCACATAGATTAAAGATACAGGAAACGGAGGTGTGGCACTCAGGGCATAAATACAATGAAGAGTATTTATGCCCTGAGTGCCGCACCTCTGTATCATATATATATATATATATATATATATATATACAAAGTCAGAAATCCACTGCACTCGCCACTCCTAGATTTGGGGTGCAGACCTGCACTCGCCATTCCCAGGACTGGGGTGCAAGTGGCCTGTGACCACATTGCTTAAATAAATAAAAACAGAAAACCCAGCACTCACCATGTTTAAACACTCACAATGATGTATAAATAAGTAAATAAATAATGGGGATTTAGTTCATGGATTGATCAATGCATTTAAGCCCGCAGCCCACATCACGGGACCCCACTTTCTGCAGGTCCTACACTATCCGTCACACTGATGGAAACCTGTTAGCTGCTATCACATAGTTTAGACTGAAAAAATGTTACCTGGTTTAAAGCTCACCTGCCAGCTAATGGCTTTTAAAGGTAAGGCAGTCACCTGACATAGCTTCTATCACACTACCAAAAAGACAGCTGACACAGAGAAAGCTATGATCACAAAAGGTTCCCGTGATGTGGGCTGCGGGCTTAAATGCATTGATCAATCCATGAACTAAATCCCCATTATTTATTTACTTATTTATACATCATTGTGAGTGTTTAAACATGGTGAGTGCTGGGTTTTCTGTTTTTATTATTTTATTTATATATATATATATATATATATATATATATGCTATTGTAAGGCAACAGAAGCAGGTTAGGCACTACGGAGCTGAGCCATAGCAATAAGGATTGCAATAGTAGGTATAGCTGTTGGTTTTTCCCTTGTAGAGAATTTAACTGTTGAGATAAGTTATTTTCTGCATGCAGATTATACCATATAGGTCATTTTATGATTATTATATTGAATGGAATATTAAACAATTTTTGTGATTTAATATATATATATATCTTAGTATTTGTGTGGCTAATTGGTCCAATACAGAATTGGCGCTTTCCTTTCTTACTGTCTATTGCCTTTGGTTTTGGGGTGTTGGTGGACCCCTGAGAGAGTAGCCTGCCAATATTCAGCCTTCATTAGGAGAGCGCCTAAAAATCCTTACATATGAAGTAAAATTACAAGCATTTCATAAGTGTCAAAGGCTTTTATTGACAATTACATTAAGTTTATGCAAAGAGTCAATATTTGCAGTGTTGACCCTTCTTTATAAAGACCTCTGCAATTCGCCCTGGCATGCTGTCAATCAAATTCTGGGCAAAATACTGACTGATGGCAGCCCATTCTTCCCTAATCAGTGCTTGGAGTTTGTCATAATTTGTGTTTTTTTTGTTTGTCCACCCACCTCTTGAGGATTGACCACAAGTTCTCAATGGGATTAAGGTCTGGGGAGTTTTCCTGGCCATGGGCTAAAAATTTTGATGTTTTGCTCCCCGAGCCACTTAGATATCACTTTTGCAGTATGGCAGGGTGCTCCATCATACTGAAAAAGGCATTGTTCATCACCAAACTGTTCTTGGATGATTGGGAGAAGTTGCTCTTGGAGGATGTTTTGGTACCATTCTTTATTCATGGCTGTGTTCTTAGGCAAAATTGTGAGTGATCCCACTCCTTTGGCTGAGAAGCAACCTCATACATGAATGGTCTCAGGAATTTTTGATTTAGATTTCTCTTCTGTCCATTCCCTTTGCAATTTGTTATTTGAGGTTTAAACATGCAATTGTGCAAAGAAGAGGGAGCTCTTAAAGTACCAGGTTCCAAAGAATGCAAGTAATATCCAAATGATGTGTAACACCAATAAATAAATTGACAATAAACCGTTTCAGACAGTGATTGTCGCTTCTGATGAAGGACAATCACTGTCTGAGACGTGTTAAGCATGGCTCCAAGTTTTGTATTGGACTCCCGAGTTGTCTTCAGCAGCTGACTGGAGGAGAATTCCCTTGGACTTGACTGAAGTATCCGGAGCTCTGATCTGGTCGTGTCCTTGCAACATCTAGGATTACCGGGACTCCCATCCAGGCTGCTGTTTCTGCCATTGCGGTATTCATTGATACGCTTGTATTCCTGCTGTTTTTGTAAGTGCAACTTGTAAATTTAACCTGTGTTTCCTAAAGGTTTTATTGCACTATGTTTGTCTTTGCTATGTCTTCCTGAACCTGTATGGAATCTGGATACACTAAGCTCAGTAGGAAGGGAGACATGTTTTACAGATTCTAGATATTGAAGAACTCTACCCTGTATCATTACTGGCTGCATAGAGAAATACATCTTTATTTGCAACATCTTCTTAAAGACACAGTTTATTTTATAGGTGATTATTGTGACTTTAATTATTAGTGTTACACATCATTTAGATATTACTTGCATTCTATGGAACCTGGTACTTACAGTGCACTCTTCTTGGTGCAATTGCATGTTTAAACCTGTGTTATATTTCTTATGTATATTTTGGATGTATACTTTATTGCACTGATTGTGGCTGCACTTTACGTTTAATTGCGCATATTTGTCTATACCATTGCACATTTTGTTAATTGATAAAAATAAACTATTAACACTTCTGTTTGTTTCTGATTGGAGGCAGGGGTGTTGGAACGATTTTATGTTGGGGGGGCAACAGAAAATCGTTCCGAGACCCCTGCACCCCACCCTCTCCCTCACTCCCTCTCTCTTACCTGTTACTGGATGCAGAGGGACTGGAGCGGCAGGCCGCGGACAGTCAGGGGCTGTGCTTTATAGCAATAGGCTGCATAGCCCTAGCACTGAACAGAGGAGGTGTAATATGCAGTGTTTTACTTTAAAGGGCACACATTACCTCTCCTCCTCGGGGCCGTGCAGCCTATTGCTATAAAGCACAGCTCCTGACCGTCCGAGGCCCCTGACCGTCCGAGGCCGCCATGTCTTTCAAACGGTTTTTTTTTTATATCAAGTCTTACCTCCATTCTGACGCCCATGAATGGAGGTAAGACTTGATATTATTATATCCATTTATTTGTATTTTTTAAATATATATTTAAAAAAAGATAAAAAAACAAAAATTCTAAATATCTGGACCACAGAAATTAGTTTCAGTTATATATGCATATCTGGTGAGGGAATTAAATTCTGGTCACCTTTTGATGCTAGGGCCAACATGAAAGCGTTATCTAGGTGCCATTATTGATGGGTATGGTCCTGTATCTTGGAGCATGTGTAAATTACCATCTGATATGTTTAGATCCTTCACAGAGCATGACTTATCCTATCCTAAGGTTAGTAGTTTGGAACAGGAGCTGGGCAAAACTGCCCCAGGTGTGGGTGTGAGATGGGAATATTCTGGCTCTTCTGGAGTCTCCGAATGGAAAAAGTTTTGGCTTGTGGTGACTTGTATATGGAGTATTGGGGTTTCTGTTCCCTTGCTTACCAGCATAGCATGCATATATGCTTTGTCTCTAAAGAGACATATGGATTGGTTACCCATAAATATTTATTAAACTTACATGCTGACCATGGTTAGTATAGCAAGGTTTCAGGTCGTTGGCATTGCGCTGCCAAGATTCTAACTCCAAACAAGCCAGTGGAACCAAAGGCATCATCTGCCCTCTAGATCTAGCCAGCTTATGGTCAATCGAAAGCCTGCTAGATTTAAAGAATAGAGCTGGTGAATGTAGCATGGATGTGCTGATGTGAGTGGCCATCTAGTGGTGAAAGGTAACAATGAGAAGAGCGCAATGGAAGGGTTGAAGTCTGTTGCAGATAGGCGTGCACTATATATGGCGAGGACTTAAAATCTTGCTTCATTTATAAAGTAACATGCTCAATCAGCCTCCCAGTTTATGAACATGCAATTATAACAAATATTTTCACTGAAATCTACCACCCACCACCTAACTAAAAGTCCTTTTGAATGTAAGCTCTTGTGAGCAGGGACCCTCTCTCCTTTTGTTTTCTATATGTAATTTGCATGGTGTAATTATATATATATGTTAATTTGGAAACCTACTGTCTAAATTGTTCACCTTGTACAAGGTTCTCCTATGTGCATCGCTAAAGACCCTTGTGTTGCCATATCAATAAAAGTTAATAACTAGTACTGGTCATACAGAGAGACTTGTCATCAACACAATACATGTCTCATATGGACTGATGAAGAACACTATTAGTTTTGTATAATACACAAAGGACGTACATGTATAAATTCTTGAACTAATTTCTTGTTAAGGTTGGTTATTTTTCTCTATTTTCTATTTTCCTGAGGGTTTTAGCATATCATAGTGAAAAATATGGTATTGGCCATTTAATAAATATTTATTATTAATAACTAATTAATATGCCTTTAGCAAAGTATAATCCGTTTTACCATATCTGCTGAAAATACTGCAAGGACAATTTTATTTATATCAAGAAAGATTGCATGCAAGATGTAGTTTCATTTAAAGTAATATGTATTTCATTAACAATATTCAATGGTCTTTACACATATAATACAACAGTAGTAAACATAGGGGCTGATGGATCAACAATTTTTTTCACCAAAAAAGGCAGATAAGCTGTTTTCCCGCAGTTTATTTGCGATATTTAAGTACTTTATGTATCATTGTTGAAATGTAGGAGATATTGCAACTATCTCCTAGATTATTTTAACAGAAGCATAATAATTGCCAGAACATAGAACACAATGTTTTTTGTTTTATTAACAAAATGTATCAATATCAGACAAAATATTGGTAATCGTGTACTTTACGGACTCATTGCAGAGAGAACCCAAGTGTCCTACACTCATTATTATTATCAATCATGGTAATATCTAAATCCCCTTCACGGAGAGGACCTGACGGCATCAGCCAGTGTCCAGCATCATTCCCAGTGTCCAGCGTCATTCCCTACCATCCAAGTGGGCATAGAGGGGGAATATACTGCAACCTTGTGACGAGGGGACAACTTTCTTCTTTAGGTGGGGACAACTTTTGGTACTTGTGTACTTTAGGTACACAAGTACCATTTAAAACATTCATTGGGTTTTCTCTGCAATGAGTCTGTAAAGTACACAAGTACCAAAATATTTATTTCAGAGTTTGTATGCGATAGATTGCGGCATCTTGAGCTGCCATAATCTATCTTTTATAACAGAGTCGAGCATGAGGACCGCTACACTGGCTCTCTGAGGAGGCGCAATTTGGCCAGATACCACAGGTGGCACTAAAGGCGCTTGTAGAGACCTTCCTCTTTGAAGGGAGGCAAGTTTGTTACTATGTCTGTGAGGAGACCTAGTCACCTCTCTTGCAGGAGTGTCCAGTACTGAGCCAGTTAAAGGGGAAATTAATTCTCCACAACTCAGCTGATCCCATTGAGCTGATTGACTGCAATGCTTTCTTCACCACCATCTTTTCTTATGATTTCAATGAATAAAGCTTTGACCTTTTTTACACCAATCACATCTCCTTGTCTCTTATTTTACAGTTTACATTTAGAGTGGTTTAAGGAAGGTTATATGGGAGGCTTTATTATGCCTAAATTATGCTGTCATCCATCAGGTGAGTTATAAAACAGACGTGACAAGTGTAGCAAGTCTGAGAAATGTGATTCAGAAGATCATAAATCAGATAATTACATTTCCCAATGTTGAACAGTGAACTAAAGATTTTGCAGTCTTCTGTCACAACATTTAAATTCTTTATAATGCAATGTCACAGTGACAGCAAAATCAGCAGCAGATGTGGAAGTTTAAGAAAAGTCCCCATTGGGTCATAATGATGGTTTGATTAATAATAAGAAAAAAAACATTGTTCTTATTGCAAAAAAAATAAAAGACTTTTAAAGACTTGTTGCGTTTAAAATGAATTTTAAATGAGCTGAAGGAAGTGATAAGATGCAAAGCTTGGAAGATTAAATTGGGGAAAAGAGTAGCCTGCTGTCTATTCTGTCCCTTCTAATGTGGTAAAACAAACAAGAGAGAGTCCTTATGTGATACCCTGTACAGGTGAGGATACAGATAGTGTGATGCAGGTGCCGGAGTTGTCTCTGTGAAACAACCTTATGAATTCTTTCTTTGACGGCAACTCCCAACTTTGAAAATGCCTCAACAGAGAGACAAGGTTCCCCAACCAGCCGCAGAAAATGGGAGACAAACCTATTGCAAAAGCAATCTAGATCTATTTCTAGTAACCCGAAGTTTCTGCTATATAATAAAAGGTTTGGTTCAAATATTGTAATAAACACAAAATAACACTTGCTATTACTATTTTTTTTCAATTTCTTAATATAACACCACTGACTTTTGCAGCTACTTCAAGAATATACAAAAAGCAAGTACATTATTTTAATAAATATAATTTGATATTTCTTATTCTAATTGAGTTTTGCATATATAGTAAATTAGCATATGCTTTACATATTAGTAGAATGTCCCAATACCCTAACATGGTGAACCTGTCGTTGGTAACCCAGGTAACAGTTTATTCTTTGTGAAAACATGGAGCCCTTAAAGTATATACATAACTGAGGGTCAAATAGCAATGTTGTGACACAGATATGTAAAGTAGGACTAGTGTCTCTATATCAGACATAGAACTTGTGTATAATAATGGATTTCCCTCATCAAATCAGATAACAAATCAGGATGCATCTTCCTCTGCAGAGAAGAGGAAAAGCAAACAAATGAAAATTGCGCATTCGCAGACCATCAGAGCAACTTCGATAGTACAGTATCCGAAACTATCTACTGACCAGCCAGGGGATCGCAGCCCATTAAGGGTAAGTTTCGCTATTCCAGCAGCTGTACATAAATTGCTCCCTAACAGGCAGGCAAAACGGAACGAAAAGGTGTGTTAAGAAAATGATAACCAGGCAGCATGTACAGTACATGAATAGACCCCCAAATGACTCTCAGCTTGGCTCAACAGCTCCAGCTGTCACTACTCCAACTGCTGTTTTTTAAACTCAACTTTATTTAAATGGCCGCACACATTTCACTAAGAGGACAGATTCAAAAGATGTGAGATCAGCCTGAAGTTGAGACTGATGATGAATTAGAGAAAAATCTGTTGATGTAACATATTGAGGGAGATGTATTATAGCGGCACATTAAGTGCCGCTATCTCGCTTCCTGCTTCGCCTCTTTACCTAGGCCAAACAGGAAGCACTAACAATGAGATGTAAGAACATCTCATTGGCTGGAACAGGGGAGTGTTAACTCCCCCCTCCGGCGTTCCCTGCCTAAGTACACAGCGCATCAGAATTAGCTGTGTCTCTGTCCTGGCCGGCTCCACTGAGCATGCGCGGGATCTTGTAAGTATCGCGAGATCCCGCGTGCAGCCCTGGAGCCAGCAGCCCCCTCAGCAGGGACAGCACTTTCCCTCCTGTGGGGATACGGCATCGCCAGGCTGTGGCTGTCGATATCGACAGCTGCAGCGGGCGGAACAGTCAGGCGAACTGACCATTCATACATGGCCCAGGCTATCGGTGCTGATATCTTGTAGTTAGCAGCGCCGATAATGACAGGGGCGCATAGCGGCCCTGTCATTTACCACCAAACCCCCCGATCATACATCGGGGAGAAGCGGTATCAGCGCACATAACGTGCGCCGATACTGCTTCGGGGCTTCATACATCTCCGCCATTATTAGCAAAGGATTGTACCAAAGTGTAAGAGAACGAACATCTTTTATCATCGTTATTTGCAGCAATAAAGGATGTCGTTTCAGGTGGGGAGATTTACTGGGGCAGGACACCTGCCAAACTGTAATGACAGGTATCCTCAGGGAGGATAGAAACCTCTCGTGGAGCAGAATTCATCAATTTGTTCATGCTAGAGCTGAACCTATTCGTGCACAGTAGATTGCAGCACCAAAAGATTGCACTGCAGGGGCCAGATTAAGAGAGGGGGCCCATATGCAACCTCTGTGCGGGCCCCCTCCTCTTTCCGCGGCGTAGAGGCAAGTAGATTCCGGCACTGTGCTCTACACAACTAACATATGCTTTGAGTTTACCTTTGGAGAAATGTGTAAACGTATGCATCATAGTAGCCTAGAGAAGCCGTAGAGAGAGCGTAGAAATGTGGCTGGACAGTGTTAGTACTAAATGGTAAAGTCACAATCAGGGACTGATTGGCATTAGGCCTTACCAGAACTTTTCCCACTAGGCCGATGACCTGAAAAGAGGACATCTCCGAATCGGAATCAAATTTATTGACCAAATATAACAATACAAGAAATTCATTTTGGCAGCTATTGCTCCCATATAAAAAAACATAAAAACAAAAATAACATTCACATAAAACAGCAGTCATAAAATTATAATAATTAAAAATTCATCACAGACACCAAGGACCTATTCCCTAAACTAACACTAATTATTCAATTATTAATATAAATCTGATATATTTTATTATTTTCTTTCACTCTGCATTGGTTGCAGGGGCAGTGAAGGTGAGGCTGCTTAGCTACCTGACTTATTGAGCCAGCCCTGGCCTAAAGGGAATAACCCTGGCAGTGTGCATTCCATTACAAGCAACATATTCAGGTTAGCTGCCATGCTGTATATCACTGCACAGTGTGGGATGCAGAGACTAAAGTCATTCCTGCTCACTGCACATGGCTGGGAACTTCCACTATGACAGATGCAGATCTTTATTATACATAACAATCTGAGCTGCAGTTTTGGAGCGATGGAGAGGCATCTAAATGGTCTATGAAAAAAATATGCAGAAAGTATATTGTACCCTACATTTTTTACTGTAATTGATGTGAATTTATTACATGGAAAATAGAAAGTACACAAAAGCATCACTATCAAATCAATATGTTCTCTTTGGAACCATTTTTTTTTATTTTATTAATGTCACAAGAATACTTTCTGTATTGAACTGCAGTCACTAGGATGTGCTCTGTATTGTAAGGCATTCTCTAGGATGCAGTTTGTATTTATTCATCACTAGGATCCTCTCTGTTGTGCATGACAGTCACTAGGATGCTCTCTGTATTTTGTGTTATTAACTAGGAATTTCTCTGTATTGTACATGGTTTACTAGGATACACTTTCTGTATTGTACATTTATTAGTATGCTTTCTGTATTGTATTGTGTTCATTAAGATGCTCTCTGTATTATAGGTATCCACTAGGATGCTCTCTGCATTGTATGGTAGTCAGTAGAATGTTCTCTTTATTGTGTGGCATTCACTAGGATGCTCTATGTCAGGGGTAGCCAACCCTGGTCCTTGAGAGCTACCAACAGTGCATGTTTTCCAGGTCTCCTCACAGAATCACAAGTGAAATAATTAGCTCCACCTGTGGATCTTTTCAAATGTGTTAGTGAGTAATGAATACACCTGTGCACCTGCTAGGTGGTCTGGAAAACGTGAACTGTTAGTAGCTCTCGAGGACCAAGGTTGGTGTACAGTTTTCAATAGGATGCTCTCTGTGTTCTATGGTGTTCACTAGGATATTCTCTGCATTGTACATGGTTCACTATGGTGATTTCTGTATTTTGTGGCATTCAATAGGATGTTCACTGTATTGTATGTCAGTTACTAGAATGCTCTCCGTATTGCATATAAGTCACTAGGATGTGCTAACTTTTTGTTTGTAGAGGTAGGCAGAGACAAAATGATTTTCTTTCTTTTTTACATGCTAGGAAAAATGTGTTAGCTAACTTTTGTGTTGGACCTGTTAACATTTGAATTGGTCCTACCTGCATGTGGCCACTTTGAGATTTTTTTCCACCTTTAGTTTCCAACCTGCCCATGGTCACATTAGCCTATTTATGCACATTATAATAATGTAACAAAGTGCTATATACATTTATTAGCAGTGTTATTAATTAATGCAAAAGTTACATTCACCATATAAATACAAATACATCATCTCATTTAGTGATTTTATTGTTCACTGAGGCGCACCTCACTGCATTAGTCAACAATGTAGAAGGGGGTGTGTAATTATTTGAATTACTGTTTGTAATTATTTAAGTTGGCTTAGGCATGCTGCCGAGTGCTGTTCCTACATGTCAGTGATAGGTTAGAAAGAGGGGGCTGCGCAGTGACATCACTGACAAGGAACACTGACAGAAACATCACAGACTAATATCTCCCTCCTCTGCCTACTGCAGGGGTTCCCAACCACAGTCCTCAAGGCACACTAACAGTACAGGTTTTAGGGATAGCCATACTTGAGCATAAGTGACTTAATTAGTACCTAAGTTATTTTGATTTAACCATCTGTGCACAATCATGGATATCACTAAAACCAGGACTGTTAGTGTGCCTTGAAGACCGAGGTTGGGAATCACTGGCCTACTGCATATCCTCTCCTCATCCTCCATTTGCTCAATACAAGATAAGAAGCAGCTGGGGGTACTTAGTACCCTTCCATCTGACCTGGTCACTTTTCACAAGCTCTACCGACTAGCAAAATAAATGATGAAATACTCATTGGAGCTGCAGTCTTTTAGAAAAAGCAAAAAGAAAAGTATGCAAAGCATAAAAAAGTGATGCTCAAACTCTGTAACAAAACTACAAGGGGCGCAGTGGTTATCTAAATTGAAAGCTAACAAAAACATGGAAACGCTGCAAGAAACAGTAATAATTTAGGATCTTAAAGTACCCAAGAAGTATAAGCAACACAGTACTTGATGAGGATGTCTCCTGGGCTCAGCTGCTGGAATCCCTTAAGATTCTGAAGCCAATTTATTTAGCAATTACTGCACCTGAATCAGACGAATACTTCTGTCAGGCATTCCTTATAATAGGGGCCAGATGAAAACAGTTGTTGTTGAGAAGCTTGCATCGCCCCTCTCTCTCATACAGAAAAAAGTTAAAGACTTTGGAGCATATTTATCAAGTTTGTTTTTCATAAAATTTTGTAGAGACTACAGTCTCTGTATAATATAGTATGTTCTGTATACTGTGTTTCCTGGCTATGAGCCTGATACAGAGTCATCCACTGACAGCGGTGCTATTCCACCTCTTTGTGTATTTAGTCGCCCCATGGGTCGCAACATTGAAGCTTGCACTAGCCCTATGGCAGGTGCAATTTAGTCATCTGAACATGGCGTCCTGTGCCAGTGCAAGTACGTCTTTAGATGCAGTCAGCGATTCAACTGTTACCTACCAGGAACTCCCAATGAAATCCAAGTTTACTCTGCGTCTCCAGTAAATATAACCATCAGGACCAGGGCCGTAGAGAGTCGGGGGAAGCTTTTTGCAGCGCCGGGGAGGGAGGCACTGTGAGCCAAACTATCCGGCGCAAATCCAGGGAGGGGCACAATCCGTGTAATCGCTCCCCCCCATATGCAGAGGAGCCTGTGTGGAGTCTCCAACTGTTGACAGGTAAGAGGGAGGGGGCGGCGTCAGACCTGGGTTGACGGAGATAAAGTAGCAGCCAACCAGCTCCTTACTGTCATTTTTCAAACACAGCCTGTGACATGGTAGTATGGAGCCGAATGGCTAGTACTTTATCTCCGTCCACTTTATCTCCAAACAAGGCTTAGTAAATAGACCCCATAATGGAGAGAGTACCAATCAATGAGCTCCTAACTCACTTTACAGGCTGTGTTTGAAAAAAATGTCAACTAGGAGCTGATTGGTTGGTACTTTGGAGTATATGTTCTAAACCTTGGAGAGAGAGAAAGTGGATAGAGATAAAGTACTAACCAATCAGCTCCTGCCTGTCACTTTACAGGCTATTTGAAAAATGACAGTTAGGAGCTAATTGGTTGGTCCATTATCTCCATCCACTTTAACTCTCTCCAAGGCTTATTACATATACCTCTTTATCTCACTCCACTATATCAATTTCCAAGGCCTAGTACATCTACTTCTCTGTCTGTTACTGGTGGTTTTGCCTATCATGTCAGTCTTTATCCTGTAAACCACACAGTAAACCTAATTCTGGATACTACTACTTTGCAGATACCTATATCTATGCCTCCAAAGTTTACTGGGAACCCTAAAGCTTCTAGAGTTTTTTCAATCAATGTTTTATTTAATTTGAACATCTACTAGTCAGTGTTCATTCTGACAAAGCAAAAGTAGTTTAAATGATGTTCTTCTCCCTGGGCAGGCTTTGGCCTGGGCCTCTCCAATCTGGGAGATGACCCACTGCTATATAACAGTACTTCTTTTGTGGAATCCATTCATTAAGAACGTATTCCAGGAACATGGATGTTTTTTTTTCCCGCTGCCTCCAGAATTTTGTGTCTAGACAATGCACTGAGGATCTGATTCAGAGCCGCTCGCTAGGATGCGTTTGCTCGTAGATGGCCGATTTTTGCATTCTGCGCATGCGTACGCATCATAGTACGCTAGCGAACCAGTGCTAGAGATCGGGAAGCGTTCGCTCATTGCTCATAGACTGCCCAGCAGAGTGAGTGACAGGAGAAGCTGTTTATGTGTGGTGACAGGGGCTGGCCATTAAAAACGGGGGCGTGGAAGTGCGAATGCAGGCGTGCCTGAGCATCTCAACGCTGTTTCAGAGGCGTGCATAATTAAGAGGCAGCGTCATTGTACACGTCACCTGGCTGATTTTTACACTCAAGTGATCGCAGTGCTTGTGGCAGGGTATAGTCAACCTCAAGCACTGCGTTCACTTCCGATCAGTGGCGTCACAAAGGGGGTGCGGTGGGTGCGGGCCGCACCGAGTGTCACCCTCCAAGGGGGTGACACCAAAATCCGACTCATCCCCGCCCCCCGCTCAGCAGAGCCTGCACTGCAGGGAGACGCCAGGCTGGAGAGGCGCTCTCCCTGCAGCAGCTGCTGAGACAGTTTTTACTTCTGCCGGCTGCCGCTGCGCCTGTCACACTGAGACAGCCAGCGGCAGCCTACTATACAGTAAGAGCTGAGCTCCTCATACAGTCCCCTCCATGGGGGGGGGGGGGGGGAGAGGAGCGCTAGAGGGGGCAAGGGGCTGATTACCTACTGTCAGTGTAAAGACGATCAGCCTGACTGAAGCCGCCGGGGTGGATCATGGCAGCTGAGCTCCTGCTCCTCCTCTCTTCAGTGAATCAGCTCACTCCCTGTCTGACAGATCATCGCTGGGAACAAGCAGGGACAGTCTGCAAAACATTTGCCAGTTTACAAGTGTATTCAAATACTGTTGATTACACTTGAATACTGACAAGTAGTTTGTACACTGTCCCTGCTTCTTCCCAGCGTGACCCTCTGACCTCCCACTCAGAGAGGATGAGAAGGAACTGGGAGACAGTGAGCAGCCAGCACAGTGACTATGCTCTAATGTATACAGTATGTGTAATGGGAAGTAACTAATGCAGTGAGGAGAGAGTGTCTATGCTGGGGATGGTGTATTAATGTATGTGCGTGGGTATACTCATTGTGTTTCTGTGTGTATAAGGGGTGTATCATGTAATGTGTTATATGTGGGTCAATGATGCTCTCTGCATTATCTGGCGGTTACTACGATGCTCTCTGCATTATCTGGCGGTTACTACGATGCTCTCTGCATTATCTGGCGGTTACCATGACGCTCTCTGCATTATCTGGCGGTTACTATGATGCTCTCTGTATTATCTGGCGGTTACTACGACGCTCTCTGCATTATCCGGCGGTTACCATGACGCTTTATACATTATCTGGCGGTTACTACGATGCTCTCTGTATTATCTGGTGGTTACTACGACGCTCTCTGCATTATCCGGCGGTTACCATGACGCTTTATGCATTATCTGGCGGTTACTACGATGCTCTCTGCATTATCTGGCGGTTACTACGATGCTCTCTGCATTATCTGGCGGTTACTACGATGCTCTCTGTATTATCTGGCGGTTACTACAATGCTCTCTGCATTATCTGGCGGTTACCATGACGCTCTCTGCATTATCTGGCGGTTACTATGATGCTCTCTGTATTATCTGGCGGTTACTACGATGCTCTCTGCATTATCCGGCGGTTACCATGACGCTTTATGCATTATCTGGCGGTTACTACGATGCTCTCTGTATTATCTGGCGGTTACTACGACGCTCTCTGCATTATCCGGCGGTTACCATGACGCTTTATGCATTATCTGGCGGTTACTACGATGCTCTCTGCAAAATCTGGCGGTTACTACGATGCTCTCTGCATTATCTGGCGGTTACTACGATGCTCTCTGTATTATCTGGCGGTTACTACGATGCTCCCTGCATTATCTGGCGGTTACCATGACGCTCTCTGCATTATCTGGCGGTTACTATGATGCTCTCTGTACTATCTGGCGGTTACTACGACGCTCTCTGCATTATCCGGCGGTTACCATGACGCTTTATGCATTATCTGGCGGTTACTACGATGCTCTCTGTATTATCTGGCGGTTACTACGACGCTCTCTGCATTATCCGGCGGTTACCATGATGCTTTATGCATTATCTGGCGGTTACTACGATGCTCTCTGCATTATCTGGCGGTTACTACGATGCTCTCTGCATTATCTGGCGGTTACTACGATGCTCTCTGTATTATCTGGCGGTTACTACGATGCTCTCTGTATTATCTGGCGGTTACTACGATGCTCTCTGCATTATCTGGCGGTTACTACGATGCTCTCTGCATTATCTGGCGGTTACTACAATGCTCTCTGCATTATCTGGCGGTTACCATGACGCTCTCTGCATTATCTGGCGGTTACTACGATGCTCTCTGCATTATCTGGCGGTTACTACGATGCTCTCTGCATTATCTGGCAGTCACTGTTACACTCTATGCAATACAATAGGGGGCATTACTTCTGGGGGTAATATTATAGGGGGCATTACCACTGCCATTGTGGGCACTATTAGGGGGCATTACTAATGGAGGCACTACTACAGGGAGCATTACTTTTGATGGCACTACTACAGGCGGCAATACTACTGAAGGCATTACTACTAGAGGCACTACTAATGGGGGCATTACTACTAGGGGCATTTCTACTGAGGGCATTAATACTGGGGTCACTACTATAGGGGGCACTAATACTATAGAGGGCACTACTATAAGGGGCATTACCACTACCACTGGGGGCACTATTAGGGGGCATTACCACTGGGGACATTGCATAGGGGCACTACATACGGGGCACCACTACTGGGGGCATTGTGTAAATGTGTCTGCTGGACTGGTATTTGGGGAGAGTTTGCGGAGCTGCGCATCAATTTATTTATTTTTTTTGGTGGGGGGGGGTGTCACCATGAGTTATAGCACCGGGTGACACCAACACTAGTGACGCCTCTGCTTCCGATGGTACTGATGGTTGCGTACACTTCCTGGATATGACATGAAGCAAGTGAATGTTTTAAGACAAGCTAGTGGGCGTCTACATACACAAAGCAATCGCACGCCAAGACATAGTGGGCGTGCTTATGCCTTGCCGTGCAATCGTCTGCCTTGCAGTCTGTGGATCAATCCGTGCTACAGTAGAAAGATGAGGCACTTATAGCTGTTTATTTGGCAGGAACTTTCAGAACATGTCAAAGATGAGCTCACTGGGAGTGGGATTGTCCCATCAATCTGGTGCCAGGGCAAATGCCTCCTCGGGGTAGAGTCTATCCTCTTACCCTACCCAAATATTAAAGCTATGTCTGATTATACCTGTGAGAATCTAGAGAGATGCTGTATTCGTGGATACCATTCACCAGCTGGTGCAGATTTATATTTTTGTTAAGAAAGATGGCAGCCTAAGACCAGTTTGTGAGCAGGGCGCCTTCCTACCTCTTCGCCTTTCATGCCACAGTATCGTCTTTTTACTTTTTTGTTCACAATAGTAAAGAACAACAGACTAGGGTGGCACTATATAAATAAATGTTAATAAATAAGACCAAGCATTGAATACTGAGGATTACAAGCCATCACTGTTACATAAACATAAATATCCTCTGTTGACCATCTTGGCGTTATTTGAAAGGCTCTTAGAGGAGCAAACCCTTTCATCAGAGTAAGAGAAGGAGATGAACGGAAGACTGCTTTTACCACAAGAGATGACCATCATGGGCCTCATTCAGAGGTGGACTCACCACTCTAGCTGCAGATATCTGCCAGAGTCTTATGGTGCATACACACGTAGCGATTTAAAAGGACGATTTGAACGATACCGTTATCTTTCAAATCGGTCTTTTAAACGGTCCCTACCAACTTACCTTCAACCAGCGTTGCACGGCCACGTATGGACGATAGCAATATCGTTCATCGGCCATGCATGCTGATCAACCTGCTCGATTTTGAGCAAGTTACTATAGGGATCCGCGATTGATGATCGCGGATCGCTATAGCCGGCAGTAAGTTGGTGGTATGCTGGATGATTGATATTGATCATCCAGCATACCTGGGAGGGTGCATAACGATCTGCCAGCGATATCGGATCACTGGCAGATCGCTACGTGTGTATGCACCATAAGGCTCACTTCCAAGGTCCAGTGTCTTGTGAGCTCCTCTGGACTCCTCTGTGCAATATCCCTGTGGCTTATCCGTGACTTCCCAGTGTTCTGACCCAGGCTTTGTTTGTAACTCTTCTCAGGGTCATTCCTGTGGTTTATATATGACCTCTCTGTGATCTGACCCAGGCTTTGTTCATGATTTTTCTCAGCCTTATCTCGGTGGCTTATTCATGGCCTTCCAGTATTCTGTTCGTGACTTCTTTGATTAATCCCTTTGGTTTATGCAAGAAAATGAATGATTTTGGTAAACAATTTTCGTTCATTTTTCCCTTGAAAAAATAAACAAAAATTGTTTACTAAAATCGTTCATTTTCAAAATCGTTGTGTTTGTATGCAGCTTTAGTGTTAACTACCACAAATATATATATCACACTAGTACTAGGGAACACTATCGGCATACCTGGCACAGTAAAGTCTAAACCTCCTTGCAAGGGTGCCTGGCGAATGTCACTGGTGCATTAAACTCCGCAAACCACAAATACAAGTTGATAAATCTGAAAAATAATACATTTCAATAGTATTATGGAACATTTAGCTGAAGATAGCAAAGTTTTATGGTGAGATAGTATAATGGGTTATTCTTGAATTAATATTGGTATATTTAATATTTTGTTTTCACATTGTAGTGCGGATGGTATAACGCAGTGGTGCTCAAACTCGGTCCTCAGGGCCCCACACAGTTCACATTTTCCAGGTCACCCAGCAGGTGCACAGGTGTATTCATTACTCACTGACACATTTTAGAAGATCCACAGGTGGAGCTAATAATTTCACTTGTGATTCTGTGAGGAAACCTGGAAAACATGCACTGTTTGGTGTCCTGAGGACCGAGTTTGAGAACCTGTGGTATAACGGTTAGAATTACTGAGGTCTTGGGTTTGATTCCTACCAAGACATTGTCTGTGGTTTGTATGTTCTCTCTGTACTTGCATTGGTTTCCTCCCAAAACATACTGTTAAGCTGGCCACACACTAGACCAACTTGCATCCAACTTGTTGATTGGTTGGAATGAAAATCTGGTAACGGATGGGAGTAAATGATGATCAGCAATTTGCTCCTAAATGCTAGAAAACAGATGAAAATGGACGTTCAGATAAGTTTGTTAAATGTTTAATCCAAACAATGTGTTCAAACAACAGTTTTTGTCCATTTCCCGGTGTTTGGGTGCAAATTGCTGATCATAATTTATTCCCATACGTTACCAGATTTTCATTCCAACCAATCAACTAGTTGGTTGATTGGATGATAGTTGGTCTAGCGTGTGGCCAGCTTTAGGCTATTTGGCTTCTGACAACAATTAACCCCATTGTGTGTGTTAGGAACTATAAATTGTAAGTTCCACATGGACAGGGGCTGATGTGAATGGCCAAATATTTTCTCTGTAAAAGCATTGTGGAATTTGTCTGCACTATGAAAATAAGGAATATTTAATTATTTTTATAATTTATTGCATGTTACGTGCAACAAGGTGGATGAATAGTTGTTCAGACTTTAGTACTGCTTAATTTAGATAGTGTTGGAATGAATGTAATGAGCATTCATAAATCCATATATTTTTTTGAGAATTAAATCACACTTACCGGTAAGCAATGATTCACTAACTTTTAAGTCCAGCCAAGCAACATAGATTCTTCTTCACTTGATAGTGGCACAAGGAGGTTTATAATAAATGTGAATACACAACAGTTTATTTCTAAAGCCAAAAAGAGTTTGCAATCTAAAACCTTCTGTAAAGAAAAGATGAAGCAGATGAATGTATGAATGTGCTGGTGTGTGCACCATCTAGTGGTAAGAGGCGACAGTGGGTAGATAATAATTGCAGTCTGGTATGCAAAGCTTACAGTATAAGCCGTTTTGGAGATTTACCTTATGTAAATAGAAAAAAAAACATATATTGCCCTCTATATAATGTGTCAAGTGTTAAAATATTGTTTAAATTGGTTTTATAAAAATGTGATCACTTTTCTTAAAATAAAAGTTTCCTGGACCGCTGACTTGGGAATATCCTGGGTCGGCGTTGCAGTCTGAAAGGGGTTAGTTCCGGGTCTGACCTGGAACTTTGGTATAAAAGAGTTATCAGATACTACATTTCATCCTGAAGAAACAACTTTGAGTCCTGAAACAGTGAAATGTTTTAATACAAGTTGAATATATTAACATTTACTTACATAGCGCTAGCTTATTCTGTTGTACTTTGCAATTGGCAAAATCTCTTTTCGGATTGATAATTACGAGATAGTTACAACATGGATTTTAAATATCAAACTTTTGTCCTTTGTTTGGTATGCTGTATGGCACATCTATACCTTTAAGAAAATCTGTGTATACAGATTGCTAATTTATTAAAATCAGAATAATCTTTGTGACATTCAATCATAGATGAAAATTAAAGTTAATAAGAATAGTGGAAACAGAAATAAAATTTTAAAATGGAAATGATATCCAAGTTCTATAGATTATTATTTTTTTCTTTTAACCCATTTATTCTATTTACTTTAGTCTATGAATAGGGAACATTCAATTTGAGTTTCCTATCATTGTGTACCTATTATTTCTGTAATATTATATATTGTTGTATTAGACCCTATAGTTTTAATGGCGCTTATTTCAAATATCTATTTATTGGATTATTTGTTGTATCAATTTGTTTATTTTTTTTATCTATTCGTCAAGTATTACATCACTATTACTGTGCTATTTTACTATTGCATACCTTTCTCTCAGTATAGTTTATCATTTAAGAAGGTCTAGAGTCAAATATTTTATATTTCAAGATATTCTTGGTTACTGTTTTGTATAGATTTTTGGTATATGGTTTTAAATGGTAGTTTAATATTTATAAAATATATAAAACACTATTTACATATATGTAATATTGTAATTCAGATGTAATACTTAGGTTTTTGTTTTTCTTTAAAGCTGAATCAGGCTTTTTGTACTGCATATTAATGTTACATGTACAGAGCATCCGGAAAGTATTCACAAAGCGTCACTTTTTCCACATTTTGTTATGTTACAGCCTTATTCCAAAATGAAATAAATTCATTTTTGTCCTCAAAATTCTACACACAATACCCCATAATGAAAACGTGTACATGTACATGTACATAAGTATTCACAACCTTTACTCAATACTATTTTGATGCACCTTTGGCAGCAATTATAGCCTCAAGTCTTTTTGAATAAGATGCCACAAGCTTGGCACACCTATCTTTGGGCAGTTTCGCCCATTCCTCTTTTCCTCACCTCTCAAGCTTCATCAGGTTGGATGGGAAGAGTCGGTGCACAGCCTTTTTCAGATCTCTCCAGAGATGTTCAATTGGATTCAAGTCTGGGCTCTGGCTGGACCACTCAAGGACATTCACAGAGTTGTCCTGAAGTCACTCCTTTGATATCTTAGCTGTGTGCTTAGGGTTGTTGTCCTGCTGAAAGATGAACCGTCGCCCCAGTCTGAGGTCGAGAGCGCTCTGGAGCAGGTTTTCATCCAGGATGTCCCTGTACATTGCTGCATTCACCTTCCCCTCTATCCTGACTAGTGTCCCAGTTCCTGCCGCTGAAAAAAATCCCCACAGCATAAAGCTGCCACCACCATGCTTCACTGTAGGGATGGTATTGGTCTGGTGATGAGCGGTGCCTGGTTTCCTCCAAACATAATGCCTGGCATTCACACCAAAGAGTTCAGTCTTTGTCTCATCATGGTCTGAGAGTCATTCAGGTGCATTTTGGCAAACTCCAGGCGAGCTGCCATGTGCTTTTTACTAAGGAGTGGCTTCCGTCTGGCCACTCTACCATACAGGCCTGATTGGTGTATTGCTGCAGAGATGGTTGTCCTTCTGGAAGGTTCTCCTCTGTCCACAGATGAATGCTGTAGCTCTGACAAAGTGACTATCGGGTTCTTGGTCACCTCCCTGACTAGGGCCCTTCTCCCCCGATCGCTGTTTAGACGGCCGGCCAACTCTAGGAAGAGTCCTGGTGGTTCCGAACTTCTTCCATTTATGGATGATGGAGGCCACTGTGCTCATTGGGCCTTCAAAGCAGCAGATAATTTTTCTGTACCCTTCCCCAGCTTTGTGCCTCGAGACAATCCTGTCTCGGAGGTCTACAGACAATTCCTTGGACTTGCTTGGTTTGTGCTCCGACATGCACTGTCAAGTGTGGGACCTGATATAGACAGGTGTATGCCTTTCAAAATCATGTCCCCCTCCATTAAAGACTGGTTTAAGAGGATAGACTATTACATGGACATGGAGGACATAGTTTCTTTTACTAAAGATAGACCTTCCGATTTTATTGCTATATGGTCCCCCTGGATGGCGTTCAAGGGCTCCACACAATACACCATGTTTATTGGCTTAAACTCCACATCCGTATCTGCTCCTTGTTGACTCCAATATAATCTACTTGAGAATATGACAAATTGCCCCCCTCGATCACGCTATAATCTCTCGCCTAACTTCCTTGATCCCGTCTGACTTTCCCTACCCGTACCCCACTTTATATTGTTTATTTTTTTACTGTTTATTTTATTTTATTGTTATATTTTTCATGTGTCTTATATATATTATGATTTTGAATAAATTTTTTTGAAATGAAAATACTATTTAACATTTATATCTATATGTTATTTCCGCTGTATTTAATCTAAAATGTTTAAAAAGTCTGCTCTTTTTTCAATAAACAATTGCATAAAAAAAATCATGTCCAATCAGCTGAATTTACCACAGGTGGACTCCAATTAAGCTATAGGAACATCTCAAGGATGATCAATGGAAACAGGATGCACCTGAGCTCAATTTTGAGCTTCATGGCAAAGGCCGTGAATACTTATGTTCATGTGATTTCTTAGTGTTTTTTATTAAATTTGCAAAAATCTCAAAAAAACTTTTTACACGTTTTCATTAAGGGGTATTGTGTGTAGAATTTTGAGAACAAAAATGAATTTATTCCATTTTGGAATAAGGCTGTAACATAAAATGTGGAAAAAGTGACGCGTTGTGAATACTTTCCGGATGCACTGTATGTAATTAAATGATGAGATTCAAGTGTGTACCGTTGGATAGAAATAAAAGATCACTCCAAAATGTAAGCACACTCATTACAAGCCTTTGAAGAAATTAATGCATAGCAGCCATGACCTACCCCGAACCTCATACGACAACTTAGTTTGTGGGTCTTTTTTGAAGAACCATTTGTTAGGCTATAGAAAATACTGCTCTTTGACTGGAAACTGTTGTTGTTGTTGACCACAATGGATTATGCACTTGGTTTCTAATGCAACCACGCAACCTGGAGACACAATCTTTAACTAATGTATGGCTAGCGTATCCTTTGAAGTACCTGTTGTCCAAATTTCTCTTTATTACTAGCCTTAGAACTCACTCCAGAGTGTTCTAAGTAGGGATACATTAGGTTTAAAAGCTCTGTACTTTCAATGTTAAAAGGATATATTCAATATGTAAAAGAAAGTACTGTAATTTGTGTGATGTTCATTAAAGCAGACGGTTTGTTTATTCTTGCAACTTCGACGAAGATTAGATCTCATTTTGGCGGAGATGCATCAAACCTTGTAAAGACTGGACAAATTAGGTAAGTTTGGTTGCCATGGGTAACCCATCATTTTATAGCATGTACTTGATCAGGGGCATTTTAAGAGAGCAGAGGGCCTGTGTGCAGTATCTACCATATATATAACCACCTATACGTGTATTTTTGTATCTGAATCGAAGATAGAATGCAGTAAGTTACCTGGACCTCTTTTTTTTTTTTTTTTTTATTATATTTTATTGATTGTGGTGTAATCTGTAAATTGTTTATATATGAGACCTTTTAAACACTGTTTTATCAAGGTCATTTAGGTTATCACATATGGCACTTAAGGTGCATACACACAGAACAATATATTTCAACGATATATCGTTCCATGTGTATGCAATGAATGACCAACGATCCGCGCTCCCGCTGGACGATAACGACCATCGTCCATGCATGCAGACCAATCTTGACTATATCATTCTCTCTCCATAGAGGTCCGCGATTGTTGATTAAGGGTCGTTGGTGGTTTTTTGGTGTGGATTAACAATATCATTCATCCAGCACACCAGGGTTTTTAAAGGGATATTGTTATCGCTGACGATCGTCCCATTTTTACCCAGCATTAGCTTAGCCTGTGTGACAAATAATTTATCACATACGGAAAAAAAATGCTCGGTTAAAAAACAATTGAAAACCTTCAATTATTTCTATCCACTACTGTCACCACCAAGATTTGATTCACAACAAAACAGTTTGCGGAAGTTATTCGGTTCTCCAAGACTTTTGTCCCACTTCAATCTAAACCTAAATTAATCACGGTATAAAGAAATTAAAAAGAACATGCGCCTAATAGTGTAGTATTTTCCATAAAAGCTTAAGTGCTCAAAATTAAAGTGATTTCAAAACGCTTATCTGACATCCAAACGTATACCTTATTAGTGGGAGAGAAAAGGGATCTGTGTATCAGCTGGAACACCACAAAGAGGTAGATGAAACAGCACCTACAGTTCATCAGCTGAAAATCCTTTGAAGAGGCTCATAGGGGCCCATAAGAGGAAACAACAATATAGTGTAGTACTTTTTTCACAAAGAATCGGAATAGTAGACAATATAACTGCGTACCAGATTGTGCGTAATATACAGAATGTAGTTATCTACTCCTAGATGTTCCTACAGTGTCCCACTACTAATCCATAAACCATGTGCATCAGAAAAGGACGGCGGGCTTCAAACCAAAATAGAAAGCATCCTCAGTCAGTACACTTTCAGGTATTATTGGATACAAAGACACAAGGGCATAGAAAGACAAGAAGAGAGATTAACTGTTAAACACTTATCTTTTTTGCAGGTAGCAGCAGTCCACACTATAGGGAGGTTAGGTCAGCAGTCCCATTAACCACAGTTATCTTAAATCAAGGGCTCAATAACCAAGCAGGTACTTTTTTTTTTTTTTTTTTTTTAAGAACACAAAGATAGAACATAATTAAATGTAATTTTGAGTGACAAAAACAGTAACAATGCTTTCATTATAAAATTGATAAATTACATACTGAAATACCAAACTGTAAACAGTTTAAAAAAAGCAAAAAAAAAAAAAAAAAAATTAAAACAGAAAATGCACACATTTTCTTTGCAAGGGCAAGAAGATTTTAAAAAAATTATCACCGAATCATCAAAACAATTATCAATTTCTCAAATCAATACAATACATTTTAAGAATTTTCTTCTACCCACACTCCAACTCACCGAAAGCAAATCATTGTAAATACTAGTGATTCTGTTAATACCTGTACTCTCAAAGCAGTCAGGAAAAGCGTATAATGAAATATCTTTTTAAAAGAACATCACTGTATAGTCCAGAGGTTTCTGAACATGGTCCTCAAGGCTCCCCAACAGTTCAGGTTATAGAGGTATCCATGTTTGAGCACAGGTGACTTAATTAGTACCGGAGTCAATTTGATTTAACCACCTGTGCTCAACCATGGATCTCTCTAAAACCTGAACTGTTGGGGAGCTTTGAGGACCACGTTCGGGAACGTCTGGCATAGTCATTAAACTGGTCATAACCACCAGCACATGTGCATATAAAGATATTAGGTAGTTAGGAAGAGATGTTATTAATATATCCCCTCTAAGGGCTAACATTGTTGGCATATTGCAAAGACCTAATCCCACTCATGATAAGTATGAATCATGAACAAGACTTCTTTGATTAAGTTCCCTGTAAAGATATAATAGTAAGACACTGAAATTGCCCCATTTTCATTTTGAGAGTTCAAAGGGACCTTATCTGTAAAGCTTCCTACACACTATACAATTATTGGGCCAATTTGCGAATAATCGGGTGATTGGCCCGATTGTATAGTGCAGATGTTCCCAAACTATGCGTCGCGGCACCCTGGGATGCCTCGGAACACTAGCAGGGGTGCCTCAGGTTAGTGGTCCAGCACCATATCAAATTATTTCTGGTCAATGTAATGTAAATATGTAGACAAACAGAAGCGCAAATCTGTCCACCACCACATACCCGAACCTAAGGATGACCAGTAATCACAATTTACTACATTTCTTTCTGAATTTCTCCATAACAAAATTAAACTTAGGGGTGCCATGAAAACAATGCTGATACTCTAGGGTGCCATGATTCAAAAAAGTTTGGGAGCCACTGGTATAGTGTGTGTATGAACGATTGTTTCACCAATAAAACAGTTAGAAAACATCCACAAACACATTCCTTCCATTATCTCATCTGTCGGTCTAGAACGAAACTCTCGGCCTCAATTTCCCAATATCAAGCAGTGTGTTTGCATTCTCAATAATCTGCCCATATTCCCTATGTTCTCCTGTCACTATGTCATCCTCCTTGTGGGTGGTCATATGAAAAATCAGTGTGATGGAAAATCTATGGAAAAATTGCATAATGTGTAGCACAGATATTGGGGCTTTCAATTTCCGAAAAATCAATCCATTCCTCATTCAGATCAAACAAATCTGACAGTGTATAGCTAGCTTAACTGTCCCTTGGATCCAGCCCACAAACATGGTTTCCTGTCAATTGTATAGTAAGAGACTGGGCTGGATGAATAAAAATAGAACACCCGCAGTCTGGATGACAGTAATTGTCTCCAAATATGCACTTTCAAGCTTTAGAGGTGTACTCTAAAAGGCACACGTCCACTAGACTATCAAATTGAGCGATTGAACGATAACGATACCGTTAGTTCGATAACAGTTTGCAAATTGTTTAAAAAATGTCTAAAACGACCAGCGCTGCGCGCTCCCGCTGGCCGTTTAGACATCTATCATTGTACAAATATGTTGTACAAGCTGACGACATCGTCAGGTTCTCATGTTTGCAGATGATTGATGTGCGTTCAGTGTAGGCACATCACAGACTGACAAATGACTGCACGATTACAATGTCATAATCGTGCAGTCTTTTGCCTGTCGTTTAGTGGATGTATGCCTTTAGTTCAAAAGGTAAAGCAACTTGTATTTCAGCGAGTAATCAGTTATACATTTCTTATTTTATTATTTCCTTATCCCCCGATTATGTCATAAGCATCACAGTCAACAAGTCCAGTCTTAGGAGTCTTCGTCCCATAGCAAACTTTTGAGGTTTAATCTTTTGTTAGACAATATATATCTTGTGCTGTCCACCATTCAATAACATAGGAAAGGTGTGCTAATCAGATATATAATATACAAAGAGAAATCCTTTGGTGCAACCAAACAAGAACTTACACACATTAGAAAAGGACTAGCACTCCAAATATTGTGCAAAAAGTAGTCTTTTATGGTGCCATATTTAAAACAGCCATAACCACGTGCAAAATCAGGCAATACTTATTTTCATTAGTAGATCTGCTGGTATCAAAGCGATATAACTGACATAGTCCCGACAGCTGTTTCGGTGTGGGTACACCTTTCTCAGGAGAATGCAGTGTTATATATATATATATATATATATATATATATACACACACACATATACATACACACACTCAATGGTTTTTGTTTATTTAAATTATTAATACTGAAGACATAAAAAGTATGAAATAACACATATGGAATTATGTTGTGAACAAAAAAGTATTAAACAAATCAAGATATGTTTTATATTTTAGATTCCTCAAAGTAACCCCCTTTTGCTTTGATGACAGCTTTGCACTCTCTTGGCATTCTCTCAGCTACATGAGGCAGTCTCCTGGAATGGTTTTGAATTAACAGGTGTGTCTTGTCAAGAGTCAATCTGTGGAATTACTTGCCTTCTTAATGTGTTTGAGACCATCAGTTGTGTTGTGCAGAGGTAGGGTTAGTACACAGTGGACACCACTATTTGACTACTGTTGTAATCCATATTATGGCACCAACCACTCAACTCAGTAAAGAGAGACGACAGTCCATCATTACTTTAAGACATGAAGGTCTATCGATACGGAAAAGTTCAAGAACTTTGAATGTATCAAGTGCAGTTGCAAAAACCATCAAACGCTATGATGAAACTGGCTCTCATGAGGACCGCCCCAGGAAAGGAAAACCAAGAGAACCTCTGCTGCAGAGGATAAGTTCATTAGAGTTACCAGCCGCAGAAACTGCTACTTAACAGCACCTCAGATTAGAGACCACATAAAGTCTTCACAGAGGACCTGATTCAGAGCCGAACGCTATTTGCGGACAGTCGTTCCAAAAAAGGGGCCAGCTATTTAAATTGAGCGCTCGCTCTTTGCAGCTTGTTGATGACGCCTCTATGTCTGTGCGAGCGAACGAAAAATGCGCTCGCTATTTTGTAAAGACGCCACTTTGCCGTTCACATCACACGTCATCTCCGGTATTTATTAGATCAATCGGGTACATCGAAAGGCATCTGAACTGCTCGCAGTGCTTGTGGTGGGTTTTTCCTACCGCAATCACTGCGAGCAGTTCAGGCTAGAAGACAACCAAGTGACGTGGTTGATGACGCTCCTTTACTAATTATGCACTCCCATTAAACGCCCTTTTCACCGTTAGGTACGCCTGCGTTCGGATCTCCACTCCCCCGTTGTCAAGCACCTTCCCGTTACCACCCACAAACTGTACATTCTGTCAATCAAATTAGCAGCCCCTCGCTGTTTTGCGAGCGCACGATTTCCGACCGCAATGAAAGGTTTGCGCATGCGCATTAAGACCCATACGCATGCGCAGTTGTGCGAACATCACTCAGTGCGAATGAGCGGCCGCTTTACGAGCGGCTTTGAATCAGGCACAGAGTTCAAGTAGCAGACAAATCTCAACATCAACTGTTCAGAGGAGACTGCGTGAATCAGGCCTTCATGGTCGTATTGCTGCGAAGAAGCCACTACTGAGGATGAACAACAAGAAGTAGAGGAGAATTGTTTGGGCCAAGAAACACAAAGAATTTACATTAGACCAGTGTAAATCTGTACTTTGGTCTGATTAGTCCAAATTTGAGATTTTTGGTTCCAACCGCCGTGTCTTTGTAAGACGCAGAGAATGTGAGCGGATGTTTTCTGCATGTGTGGTTCCCACTGTGAAGCATGGAGGAGGAGGTGTGATGGTGTGGGGGTGCATGGCTGGTGACACTGTTGGTGATTTATTCAAGGCACACTTAACCAGCATGGCTACCATAGCATTCTGCAGCGCCATGCCATCCCATCTGATTTGTGCTTACTGGGACCAGCATTTGTTTTTCAACAAGACAATGACCCCAAACACACCTCCAGGCTATGTAGGGCTACTTGACCAAGAAGGAAAGTGATTGAGTGCTGCGTCAGATGACCTGGACTCCACAATCACCCAACCTAAACCCAATTGAGCTGTTTTGGGATGAGTTGGACCGCAGAGTGAAGGAAAAGCAGCCAAGAAGTGCTCAGCACCTCTGGGAACTCCTTCAAGACTGTTGGAAAACCATTCCAAGAGACTACCTCATGAAGCTTATTGAGAGAATGCCAAGAGTGTGCAAAGCTGTCATCTAAGCAAAAGGGGGCTACTTTGAGGAATCTAAAATATAAAACATATTTTGATTAAACACTTTTTTGTTTACAACATAATTCCATATGTGTTCTTTCATAGTTGATGTCTTCACTATTAATCTACTATGTTGAAAATAATTTAAATAAACAAAAACCATTGAATGAGGCGTCCCAACTTTTGACTGTGTGTGTGTGTATATATATATATATATATATATATATATATATATATATATATATATATATATATACACATACACACACACAGTCAGGTGCATAAATATTGGGACATTGACAGAATTTTCATATTTTGGCCTCTATTCACCACCACAATGGCTTTGAAATGAAACAAAGAAGATGTGCTTTAACTGCAGACTTTCAGATTTAATTTGAGGGTAATTACATCCAAATCAGGTGAACAGTGTAGGAATAACAACAGTTTCTATATGTGCCTCCCACTATTTAAGGGGCCAAAAGTCATGGGACTATCAACTCAAAAGCTATTTCATGGACAGGTGTGGGCTATTCCCGCGTTATTTCATTATCAATTAAGCAGGTAAAAGGTCTGGAGTTGATTCTAGGTGTGACATTTGCATTTGGAATCAGTTGCTGTTGACTCTCAATATGAGATCCAAAGAGCTGTCACTCTGTGAAACAAGCCATCATTAGGCTGAAAAATCAAAACAAACCCATCATCAGAGAGATAGCAAAAACATTAGGTGTGGCCAAATCAACTGTTTGGAACATTCTTAAAAAGAAAGAACACAACGGAGAGCTCAGCAACACCAAAAGACCCGGAAGACAACTGTGGTGGATGACAGAAGAATTATTTCCCTGGTGAAGAAAAACCCCTTCACAACAGTTGGCCAAATCAAGAACACTCTCCAGGAGGTAGGGGTATATGTGTCAAAGTCAACAATCAAGAGAAGACTTCACAAGAGTGAATATAGAGGGTTCACAACAAGATGTAAACCATTGGTGAGCCTCAAAAACAGGAAGACCAGATTAGAGTTTGCCAAACAACATCTAAAAAAGCCATTACAGTTCTGGAACAACATCCTATGGACAGATGAGACAAGATCAACTTGTACCAGAGTGATGGGAAGAGAAGAGTCTGGAGAAGGAAAGGAACTGCTCATGATCCAAAACATACCACCTCATCAGTGAAGCATGGTGGTGGTAGTGTCATGGCGTGGGCATGTATGGCTGCCAATGGAACTGGTTCCCTTGTATTTATTGATGATATGACTGCTGACAAAAGCAGCAGAATGAATTCTGAAGTGTTTCGGGCAATATTATATGCTCATATTCAGTCAAATGCTTCAGAACTCATTGGATGGCGCTTCACAGTGCAAATGGACAATGACCCGAAGCATACTGCAAAAGCATCCAAAGAGTTTTTTAAGGCTAAAAAGTGGAATGTTATGCAATGGCCAAGTCAATCCCCTGACCTGAATCCAATTGAGCATGCATTTCACTTGATGAAGACAAAACTGAAGGGAAAATGCCCCAAGAACAAGCAGGAACTGAAGACATTTGCAATAGAGGCCTGGCAGAGCATCACCAGGGATGAAACCCAGCGTCTGGTGATGTCTATGCGTTCCAGACTTCAGGCTGTAATTGCCTGCAAAGGATTTGCAACAAAGTATTAAAAAGTCAAAGTTAGATTTAGGATTGTTTAGTTTGTCCGATTACTTTTGGCCCCTTAAAAAGTGGGAGCACATATAGAAACCGTTGTAATTCCTACACCGTTCACCTGATTTGGATGTAATTACCTTCAAATTAAATCTGAAAGTCTGCAGTTAAAGCAAATCTTGCTTGTTTCATTTCAAAGCCATTGTGGTGGTGAATAGAGGCCAAAATATGAAAATTCTGTCAATGTCCCAATATTTATGTACCTGATTTTATTTATATATATATATATATATATATATATATATATATATAATATATTATAGCAAAACCGTCCACTTGTAGATCCACCAGGGCCTCAACCAGAGACGAGGCCAGCACTCAATATCATGAGTTTAATCCACGAAGAAGGCTTTATAGCAACACTGTGGTAAATAGCAGATACATCTTATTCAGCATATCATACATTACAGCAGGTACGAGCTTCCATACATCAAGGCTCCTTCCCCCACTGTCAGGATCTGATGTATGGATGCTTGTACCTGCTGTAGTGTATGATATGCTGAATAAGATGTATCTGCTATTTACCACAGTGTTGCTATAAAGCCTTCTTCGTGGATTAATCTCATGATATTGAGTGCTGGCCTCGTCTCTGGTTGAGCCCCTGGTGGATCTACAAGTGGACGGTTTTGCTATATTGACATTCGTTTGGCCTTGCACCTGCTATTAGAACTTCAGGTGTTGTGCGGGTTTTTTGCATCATCTCATATATATATATATATATTATATATATATATTATACACACATACAACCACACATATAAAACAACAATATCCCATATACATATACAAATTTCAATAATTGAGCTAATTATAAAACATCAGATATACATTCAGTGTATAAATAGCACGCTCAAAATAAAAATGTCCCAACTGTTCCGAAAGGGCAAAGTACATGTTGATAAATTCACCTATAACATACATGTTGTATTACATATTTGTTGGAGTATTACCTCTACCACCACTAGTAGATAGTAGACTTTTGATTTGATGACAAATTGTCTTGGTTCTTTGGCTCTATGTTTACGCCAGCTACTGTTGAGTGTCAGATTGTCACAGACAACTGGCTCTATTTTCAAGATATATCTAGATCACTGTGAATTAAGTCATTACACTTTCTTGCCACACTGTCTTTTGGATCTACATAAAACTACTTTATAGTGATGGATACCCTTATACAATTTTACATATGGAGTTATTGATGATCCAAACCTGTTAATATTATATTGGTTATTTTTTATATATATAAATATATGTCTGTCTTTTGTTTTTATTCACCTTACTTGATGTGATGCATTTTATACTGTATTAATAACCGTCATGCTTTAAAATGATCTCTAATAGGGCGAGTTCCCCAAAGTGAGTACTTTTCTTTCTCCTTGCTTACACAGAGGTAGTTTATTCACCTGAAGAAATATCTCAAACATGTACCTGAAAACACTAGCATTATATATAGCTGTTTATTATGCTTTTGGAAGCACAAACAACCTGGAAAAAAAAGGTAATCAAAGCAGTGAAACCCATTTCTTTCATCATTGCTGTCATTTTAAACCAATCAGGAGGAAAGTTAAAAAAAATATACAACCAAACATGACAGATAATATAACATAAAAGGCTTGTGTGTGTAGGCCATTACTTGTGAAGGCTGAGAGAGTCTGGTGTAGCATATCCTAAAATGTTCAGTGCTAATAAAGATAATGCAAGCCAGCAAAATGATTTCTGGTCACTGAGGCAGAAGCCATAGAGCTTAATAGTGAAGCAGAACAGGACGGTAAGAGAACCTGCTATAGAGTGCACAATATGTAGTGTGCCCGCTTGCAGGAGTAATTCATTCTTCCTTCTGCCAGGCTGTGTGTTCCTACAAACCTTTCTTGAAAATATTCATCCATGAGTCACAAAACACTGGAAAAGACCTTATCAATTCCAGCAAGGAGTATAAAACTGTCTCATGTCATTTGCAGAAGGAAGAGTGATGTAACGTAGCAGCAGCAGTTTCTGCCGCACAGAACTAGTAACATGCCCGGGACTCTCCACAGCCTGTCCAGACCTAAACTAGTCCTGTATGATCACGTGAGCTGCCCCAATTGTAAATTGTTCTGTCAGCCCTCTGGGGATGGCAGGGTGTAAATCCCAGATATCTCCATATCACAGCTATGAATCGTCATTCCTGAATGTCTTGTTTTCCACACGGCAAAATACTGCCAAGAAGTTCTGTCCTTTGTTGCGCTGAACCTTCTTTCCTTCCTCCGTGGATGTACCCAGTTTGTCTATGATGACGTCATCTGCCTGCGAGGAAGACAGGTGAGCGACACAATTATAAAGATCACCACTTTAAAAGAACAATAATATTTAAATATAGAGAGAGTCACACTTTAGGCACCTCACCAGTTGCTCTTTTGGGACCCGCTCAAAAAGGGGATGTTCTGTGAAGTGTTTCACCATCCACTCATGAACTTCTTCCACGTCTGTGATTGTGTACACCAACCCCTGCAACATACAGCACATAGACCCATATTACACCAGGACTTACAGCAGACTGGAAATGCCACGCAACATTTTTGTTATATTACTTGGAAACATGGGTGTATCTAGAATGGGTGCAGGGTGTGTGGTGCACACAAGCCCCTGGGTCAAAAAGGGCCAGCATCGCACACCCTGCGCCCATTCAAAATACTAACCTCTCCCCCAGAGCCGTAGGAATCACCAGGAGCATGGCGGAAGCTCCGCAGTGCCCGCATCCTCAAACTTCCGCATCTAACAGAGTGCTGGTGTTTCATCCTCTTGCTATGAAGATCATTCTGCCTTGGATCTGCATAGCAGGACGACGAAATGCCTGCACTCTGATTGATAGATTCGGTTTACTTATTACAGGATACAAATCATCATAAAAATACTGGCATAAACTATCTGAGGAAGCGGGCAGTGTGCCGATGAAATGTATCACAAGTTTATGCGAATTCCACCCATTGACGATTTCCTATCCATTGCTTAGAAGCCTACTTCTAAGGAGCGGCATTGATTTTTCATTTGGTAGAACCTGCGCCAAAAGGAACTGTTTTAATGAAACTATATTAATGCCTACAGCAGCACAAACATGTTTTACATTGGCTTTGTTTTCTAATTTGTCGCTAACACTTTTTTTCTACTATCGTCCAAACCACCCATTTGGTCAGTATTCATCCATGGCCCTTCCAATAGGTAGTTTCCATCTGCTGCATAGACACATGCCATGTGCACCACTCACCCCAACACGCAGCACATAGGCATACTCTGCCAACAGCGTGGAACTGATGATCCTCCATTTATGCTTAGTCTTCTTGAAGTGAGGGTCAGGAAACAGGAAGAACATCTTACTCAACTAGAAGAAAAAGGATTCCTATAAATTATTGGCATATTTGGGTTCGGACTTCAAAGACATCATAATCTGGATATTCTGTCAGTGTGTAGTCACTTCTAGAAACTTAAAATTGCAGAGAAAATTATTAGCTAGGCCAGGTTTCCACAACCTGTTTCTGCTGAGCTAAGGTGGAACCAGAAATCCAGCCATGCAGATATGCCTATAGAGAACATTCCCAGCCCACTTTAAAACATAGTAGATAACGCTGTATATGAGATACCTGCGCTTTCTTGAAGAAGTTGGGTAGGTATTTCATAGCATTGCTCCTGATGCAGGCAATGTTCTGGTACTGGCCCGGGTGGCAAGCTCTCAGTGACCTGATCCTGTCTTGCACATAGTCGGACACCTTGACTCTTATTTCCATTCCAAGCATCAGTGTATTTGGAAACAAAGGAGACAACTCAACTGCAAATATAAGTAAACAATACACACCTATTATTTATTGCCAAGGAAATATGGAACAAAAATGAATTTGAATCCCTGACTAAATTTCTCAAACTTATCTAACACAATTATGGGACAGATAAAAACTGTGTCATTGGTTTACCATTAATGTGCCAGTGACCAGACTTGAAGAGTACAATAAGGCCTCCTTCACAAAGGACATAGAAGTTACATGCAGTTATCGTGGATGTGTCAGGAAAAATACATTTATTTTTTTACCAGGATGGATGTGTAAGAAATTGGATATGTGTTATAAAGTCTCACCTATCCTGGTGTATCAACACATATTTCCCTATAGATTGTAAGCTTGCGAGCAGGGCCCTCTTAGCCTTATGTATGTCTTTTATTTATGCATGTATGTATGTCTTTTACAACCCAGTATAATGTTAATTCAAATTGTAAAGCGCGACAGAATTTGTTGCGCTATATAAGAAACTGTTAATAAATAAATATATAATAAAAGAAAAAAAAAAAAAAACTAAAAACACTTTTTTTTGCTGGTGGGGGTTTGTGGAACAACAGCATCATAAATCCTATGATTTGTATTATTTACATTAAATAAATAGGGATGGTGATGTGTAACATAGCACTTAAAAAAAAAAAAAAGAAGATTTCCATAAGTTTTCCAGTGGTTTTGCTTTTAGTAAACCGTGCACTTTCAAAACAGCCAAAACATTTTTTTTAAAAACTAGCGGCTTTGGGAAACCCCTCTGCACTAAACAGACCCAATCGCTTACAAAAGTATTTTTATTTGGGTTTTTCATCCCATGGGCCATGTAATACAGCCTTTTACAATGAGAGCTGTTATCCTAAGATAAAAGCAACACATTTTCTTTTGTTATGACCAAAACAGAGCACCAACACTTTTTACAAGGTCTATCAACTTACAATGTAAAGTAACCACAAACAAATAGCATTTCAGACCAGAGGACCATCATAATACGTAATATTTTTTTTTTTATCATTTACTTTAAAACAATGTATGTAAACACAAAGGAAATCTAAATGTACCTAGCAAACCACCATATCCACAGCCAATGTCTGCAAACTCAACTTGATACACTTGTTTTGGCTCTTCTGCGGTGTCCTTTACATCATGAATACAATCAGATGATAATGTCTCAAAATGTTCAGGATAGTATTCTGACCAATCCATTGCTTCAGGTTTTACCGGACTGTAAAATAATAAAAATTTATAAATGTTAATTATTGTAAAAAAAAAACAAAAAACACACAAATCACTTCTTCTAAGTCAAAGTTAATTATTCTCATTTGCTCTTTGAATCTCCTTTCAGAATGAAATATATATAATACACAAACACGTTTACATGCATGCACACAGGTGTGAGTTACACTATACTATAGTGCAACGTCTTGTCCTCCATATGCAGATGTACTACAAGTCATATAATCGAAGCCAGATATAGATGGCTTGCAACTTAAATGCTGTTATTTGAGTAATGCACAGATGGCTGCAGATGACACTTACTACTGGAAAGTGTGATCTGCTATGGGATTAGAGTGGGCTCTCTGCCTGTAATAGCGTTTCTGAGGAAGGGACACCGCTTTTCCCGGCTCGGACACCGTGGCACATGGCTGTAGCTGTGTCTGGGACATGGCAGCGCCGTCCCCCATTCACAGCCTTTCCCACAGAACCCACACCAGCAACAACAACGTGCTTCTGCAGTACAATGTGCTGATGCGCCTTCCTTCCTAATCCTGTCGCATAGAAAACGCCGCTCTCATCACGTGATACTGAAGCAATGACGTGACCCAAGTAGTGTTGCCGCCGCCATTTTTGAGTTTGGCAATCGCTGTTTTTTTTTTTTTTTTAATGAAGATGAGCTTTAAAAGTATTCCAGAATAGTTAAATCATTATTTTATCATAATTTTTAAATTCCCCTTAGTGTTATTATTAGTGTAGGTCTGACGAATTTGTTTCCTGCTTCCATGAGAGCACTTATTTTTTCCCAACATGATAACCGATTCATAAATGGGAAATGTATCCTGTGGGGTGGTACATAATATAAAATATGTCATGTAAGACATTCCTCTTCCTTTCAAATAAAAATGTGAACATTTAACTATGTTGATGATGACATCCCTTTAACAAGATGTAATCGGCATCCTGGCGGACGGGATATCAGTGGTCAGAATCCTGGCCATGGAACCCCAACAGTAATTGGAATCCTGCCTCCAGAACTCCGACTGCTGACATCCCAACAGTATTAGGCTTGGCTCATACTCGCCGACATTCTGGCAGCCCGAGAGGTTAAGGTTAGGCTGCAGGGGGGTTAGGATTAGGCTGCAGGGGGGAAGTCTAGGGTTAGGCTGCAGGAAAGGTGGGTTAGGCTGCGGGAAAGGTGGGTGAGGGGGAAGGTTAGGGTACTTACCTGCAGGCATCGGTATTCTGACTGTCGGGATGCCACTGTCGGTATTCTGACTGCCGGCAACCCAACCGCCAGGTTCCCATAGCCAACCCCCTTTTACACCTAACTTCTGGAGAGACATGTTTTTAGGATTCTGGGTCATACCTCACCCACAGGCTCATATGAAATGCAAAGTATTTTGCCTGGTAGCATGGCCATCTTTCAAGCAGTCAGTCAAGGTAATGGCGAACAGGTGTAATGTGGCAGGAAAGGTGCTGGTTAAGTAACTGCCTGGCTACTGAGTGCGTTACCAGCAATGAGCATAGCAATTTTGTCTCATTGTAGTCAGGGTCGCTGTGACTTTTGATGAGTCTGGGTCCTGGAGGACATGACCTTTGGAGGAGGGGAGGCTATATACATTACGATATTGTACACCCCATCAGGGACCTTGATCCCTGCATATGCCTTTGCTGCACTCCAGGGCACCTACAGAGACACGGGCGATCTGTACCCATTCCCCCTCCTCTAGCCTCTAGTAGTAGTTTGGGGTAGAGAATATAAATTCATGTATCAGTGTGCAAAATTCTTCTGAGGGAACCCCACCTCCGCACCCCCACACATGCCGCGTTTTTTCCACCTCTTTCCCCCAACAAGAGCCTTTCGTCCCACCTCTCCCCCTCCCCCCCTTCCACGTGGGTCATTCACGTTATTAAAAAAATGTGAACGTAGGTGCAGAGTTAATAATCAGAATATATGCACAATCCTTCAATCATTATTGAGTAAGAAAGCTGGCTTACATGACACTCACACCAGACAGAAGAGTTCTATGCGATCACGTTACCTCCCCAAAACACCCATTTCACAGAAAGTGTGGCTGCTGATGGACGGATAAATCTGTTCACGGTAGCGATCTTTGTCAATAACCGTATGGCTGATCCTGTGCATGTACAATCGCCAATCTTTTACTTTGGCACATGTGCAGTATGCTGAAATCCGCAAGATGCATCCATATCTGCGGATACATCTAACTCAGAATCAGGCCCAGTGGCTGAGAATATTGTCAATTAAATAGGAATAAATGGAATGAGAGAGCTACACAGTCACTTATGTTACCATCACTGTCACTTCCCGCTCTGTAGTATCAGTCATACTCCGCTGCTGCTCTGTTTCAGTTGGGACCATTGACTCCTGAATCCTGACTACAAAATCATGAGCTGATACAGTACATGGGATCCCAGTCTGCTTGCAACCACTTTCTCCATAAGCTTTCTAGAAAGGGCAGGTTTGGTACTTGGGCCATACTTACCTACCCTCCCGATTCCGCTGGGAGCCTCCTGAAAATCTGGTGCCGCTCCCAGCCCCACGGAAAGGCAGGCAAGCCTCCCTGTCCCCGGCGATCCATCTGGCCCCCCGCGCGAATACAGTATAATCCCCGGCAGCGCTGGGGGGGGCGGTGACGTGATTTGCGCTGAATCGCATCATCGTGACCCCGCCCTCTGCTTCACAATGATATTAATCTTGGCATTGTGAAGAGGGGGCGGGGCCGCAATGTCGCGATCGCGCTGTCATGCTCATACACCGCCCCCATTTTACCCAGCACGTTCCAGGCCACGCCCCTTTTGATGTGGCACGCCCACTGCTGAGGACGCTCGACAGCTCCCTCCCGGAAAGGAGGGAGCTAGAAGTTGGCAACTCTGGCTTGGGCCTGACTCAGCATGGATCCCAACTGCTAAAGCGTACGCAGACGGACGATTGTTGCGTACTGCGCATGCGTATGCTCCACTGTGATCACACTGCAGAGAGCCATCGCAGAGTGACTGACAGGCAGTGAGCGTTTGAGGGTGGTGACAAGGAGTGGTCGAAGAAACACAGGCATGCCTGTCTGTTTGAATGCTGTTATATGGGCGTGCATAAATTAGACAGTGCGATTGCATATGCAGACTGAGTACTTACTGTGTGCAGTGAGGTTAGCACGGGCGTTTTAAGAGAGGAGGGGGCCCGTGTGCAGCCTCCGTTTGGGTCCCCTCCTCTCTAACGGCGGTTCAGCTGCACTGAGCGCTGTAGATTCTGGCTTCATGCCAGAATCTACAGCGCATGCGCGGGTCTCCGGGAAAATGGCGCCCGTGCCTACTTTCCCGGGGACATCTATCTGCGCATGCGCAGATCACTGACAAAATGGCCACCGCCATTTTCCCAGTGAGTGTTTGCTGCTCTACAGCGCCGGTCCAGCGCTGCGGAGCAGCACTTCGGGAACGGTGGAGAGGTAAGTATATTTACTTATGGGTGCAGGGTGTGCGGTGTAGGTCCCCCTGGGCCCAGGGGCCCGTGTGCCCCGCACACCCTGCACCCATTATAGACATGCCCCTGGAGGTTAGCAATTTCTAAGTAAGGTCAGGGCTGTTGTAGTTCTCCGTGACGGGCCGATGGTACTCGATGTTACCGATGTTTATGGAGGTTTGCAAGGTATTACGGATGTGGGATAGCGGCAGTCGGAGGCAGAGGGTGTCTCTATGCTGACAGTGCGACTGACAGGTAAAACATACTAGAATTTTTATAATGTTAGAACATTCCTATAGTAAAGATATGTGATGTAGCAAAACTTTCCTTTCATCCAGTTCCTGGTATTATTTATTTATTTTTTCATGTAATTAGATGGAGTCTTAGTTAATAGGTTAGTTAGAGACAGCAGAGGCATTACTTATTAACAGTAATTGGTTTGCAGCACTATGAAAGCACACATTATTAACTGGAAATTATTTTGCTTATGTTTATTCTATGAATTGACAGAATATGACTTTTGTATCTGTGATTTATATTGAATTAGAAATTCCAGAAAAGTATCTGCATCCTTGAGCACAAGTTAAAATTGCAAAACATTTATTTTATCTATATAATAACAGGAAAGGTTGTGTGTCTATCTGTTTGTCATTTAATCACGATTTAAGTTTTGTACCTAGCTCCACCAAATTTAGCATGGTGGTGTAGTTTGACCAGGATTAGGTTTTTGCCTAGATTTCAACTTCGTCAGGGCCACACACTGTCACACAATCCCACAAAACTGGGACTGGGGCTGGCTCCATACACACACTGTCACACTCTCATGTATTGCAAAGTGCTAAGTTATATTACTTTTCCAACAGCCGCATACATGAAATAAGGAGTTAGTCAGCACTCTGTATTTTCATGATAAACTTTGACATTAAACGGTGTGTATTATTAGCATGTCGCTCACTGTCTCATCTTACAGCAGCCACCCCGGGGGTCTTAGCAGAGTGCCTGGCAGGCTCATGAGCAGCTCCCTGATGGCAGCCCTGCTAAGCATGGTCTTCAATGTTGATCTGCAGAAAGAGTTTAGGGGGTGATTCAGATGCGAACGCATTGATAGGGATCACATAGATTACTGTTTATTGGCAATCTGCGCATGCGCCTGACCCGTACTGCGCATGCAGTACAGCAGCAGATTGTCGGTGATTGATTTTATCCTGTCTTTTAAGGTGGATGTTATTAATGTTGTAATTGGTAGTAGCCCAGGACTACAGCTTATCTAGAAAACATCTTCAATATTAAGAGTAAATTCAAATGGAAAAATGCGGTAGTCGAACATATTTTATGTTAAATAAATGCACCTCTTTTTCCTGCTCTCTGAGCAGAACAGATGTTGATTTTATGCAGAGGAATAATTTTTTTATTGTTATTTTTATATGTATTTTTATGTTTATATGATGTTATTCTCAGTGTATATTTTGTTTATATTTGGATATATTGTTTATATTTGTTATACAAACTAATATTTTTGAGCCTCTGTGTACTTAGTTAATAAGGAGCAGATAACATAGATTTATACAAATGTCCCTTTATCAGAGAGCACCATAGTGCAGTGATTTGTGTCGTGTTGTTTGTGATTTTTATCATAGTTTAGCAAGCTTTGTTCACTTGCAGCTGGGTACCTTCTTTTATTTACTACATTTTGGTTATACAGCGTCGAGTGTGAAGAGAGACCCACTAGCGCGACTCTCTCTGTGTATACATTTTGACAGGGATATCACAGGGATATAAAAATAATACATTTTTATTGAGAGAACCCTTGGTCAATTTACTGTCAGTCAAGTGATACCATAATTATCAATATAGACACATAAATATACCAAAAGAGCAGTCTAATCTCTGAGAATATTAAGAGTGTTTCGTTTTAATGGGCCAGCTGGTTACTAGCTAATTGGACTATCAGCATTTGGAGGTAAATAATTATATTTAGAAAGCTAGGATAATAGTTGTTAGGTATCTAACAGCTATAATTAATTCTCTTAATTACCAAGCAGGGTCCTTTCTGTGTGGAGTTTATATTTTCTCATCTGTGTTTGTGTGCATTTCCACTGGGTAATCTGGTTTCTCCCATAAATTAAAAACAAACTGGTAGTTTAATTTTCTGGGAATTTAGACTGTATGCTCCAATGGGGTAGCGCCTGATTTGAATGACAAATATTTTCTGTATAGCACTGCATAATTGATGGCGCTATATAATAAATAATAATAATAATAATAATAATAATAATACAATTACTTTTTGTGTCAGTCTCTGGGCTCCTGTAAGGTCAGATGATGTTATGTTGTTGGCAAATGTTCATCAGTAAATTATGTGTTCAAAGCATCTACTTAAGAACAAAGCCAAGTGTGATTAAAGAGTAATTTCTCTGGTAACCTTGTACTGACTTCAGGATTCCCTGGATGACTTTGCACAAACAAGTCCACTGCCAGCTCAGACACTAAATAATAAGTGTTACTTACCTTGCAAACGTAAAGGTATATTATGACAGCCCACAGAAGACTGCTACATTTATTCTTTTTAGTGATCAATAACCTACATCACATTATTCTAACGATAATCTCTGTAGCCTTTCAGAAATCTTATATTTTATTTATATTCAGAGTTGGAACGCTCATCTTTCATGGGCGCAAAAGGATGAATGTGTGGAGTATAACAAATCCGCAATGTACCATACGCAAAGTAGATAACATTGACATGATTAAAGGCTCTATTTACTACAATCTGAATTTGTAATGCAGATTGTAGTGTGATATTACCAACTGAATTCGCATTCAGGCAATATCACAGGGATTTACAACAAATCTACAAATCCCTTGCAGTGCCCGCGCATGCACCGACTGGCCACCGCTGCTACCCCCCCTGTTGCCAAGCCCTGCCCCAGTCCGTAAGCCCCGCCCCGCCGATCGCGGACCCCCCCGCGACCAACACACACCCCCTCCGCGACCCCCTCTCCCTTAATTACACTTACCTGCAGTTATCGTGCCTCCGGTGATGTCCTCTGTCGCTCCGGTCAGCTGACATCCCATACTGCACTGGGACCCTGTCAGGTGTGTTTAGACCACACCTGATTACTGGGGCCGGCTCCGGGCTCTGCTCTGCACGTTAGAGCGGAGCAGGAGTCCAGTAACCGTGGGAGACCCTGGATAACGCCACCTCCAGGTGGCGTTGTTATCACAGGGCTTTCCCCGGTATTTTTTCACATTTTATTTTTAGTAACTTTGGCCAGATTACATTTCCCATTACAATTATGGGAAATGCGATCTGCTTACTAAAAATAAGTGATACTTAGGGGTTGGAGTAGAATTTTACGAATTCTACTCCAATTACCTTTTAGTAACTGTAAGTGATACTAAAATAATGTGAAAAGGGTGTGAAAACACCCCTTTTCACATTATTTTAGTAAAAATAATGTTAATAAATAGAGCCAATAGTGATAATTATAAATCAGCACAAAAGAGTTTCATCAGCACATTGCATATTAGTTCTAGAAGTCATTCAACTAAGGATGTAAATTATATTCAGCACAAATTAATTAATTGAACCCGTCAAATCTGTTCAGTAACTACAGATAGAAAAGCAGAGTTGTATATCATATTCATGCAAAGATGGATGATTGTATTTTAAGAAATGTGAAGAAAATTCAGATTTAATAAAAAGCACAGAAAACAAGTGAAATACAATTTACAACTGACTGATCTTCATGATACTCATAGGCTAACAATGCTGTATTGCCCCTGTCCTAAAAAGCCACAACAGACTAATAGATTCATTTTTTGTATTGATCAGTTAGCTATGTCACGTAATCATCTCCATAGCCTGCTACAATAGCTCAGATATATAGGAGCTGATGTACAGTTTGCACCGAAAATACAGATACAAAGTGCCGGATTCAGCAGAGGACGAAATTGCAAAGCCGCACACAAAATGCAAATGTTGCAGGAGGTGTCTGACACCGGCTGCTGCATCTGCCATCCCAGCGCTGCGGCCGAGGTAGCCAGAGCCGGCCCTAGCCAATTCGGTGCCCTAGGCAAAATTTTGGCTGATGCCCCCTAGCATGTATTAATATTAGGGGTGTGCACCGGCCACTTTTCGTGTTTTGTGTTTTGGTTTTGGATCTGGATCTTTCTTCGTGTTTTGGATCTGGATTGGTTTAGCCAAAACCACCCTTCCGTGTTTTGGGTTCTGGGTTTTGTGTTTTGGATCTGTATTTTTTTGAAAAAAAGCATAAAAACAGCTAAAATCACAGAATTTGTAGGTTTTTCTGCTCCTATGCTATTATTAACCTCAATAACCTTAATTTCCACTCATTTCCAGTCTATTCTGAATACCTCACACCTCACAATAGTGTTTTCATGTCCAAAAGGTTGCACCGAGGTAGCTGGATGACTATGCTAAGCGACACGAGTGGGTGGCACAAACACGTGACCCATCTAGGCGTGACACTGCAGTGGCAGACAGGATGGCATTGAAAAACTAGGCCCCAAACTGTACATAATGCAAAGAAAAAAAAGAGGTGCAAGATGGAATTGTCCTTGGGCCCTCCTACCCACCCTTATGTTGTATAAACAGGACATGCACACTTTAACAAACCAATCATTTCAGCGCCAGGGTCTGCCACACAACTGTGGCTAAAATGATTGGTTCGTTTGGGCCCCCACAAAACAAGCTGGCAATTTATCTGTCCCTGCACAAACTGGCTCTACGGAGGCAAGATGTCATCCTCATCCTCCTCATCCACCGATTCCTCACCCTCTTCAGTGTGTACATCCTCATCCTCACAGAGTATTAATTCGTCCCTGCTGGAACCACAGGTCCCTCTGTACGTTCTGGAGGCTGGTCTCCCTGGAAGAGTTGATAATTCATTTTATGAACATCATCTTCTCCACATTTTGTGGAAGCAACCTCCTACGCCTTTCGCTGACAAGGTTCCCGGCTGCACTAAACACTCTTTCGGAGTACACACTGGAGGGGGGGCAACTCAGGTAAAATAGAGCCAGTTTGTACAGGGACCTCCAAATTGCTTCTTTTTCCTGCCAGTACAGGTACGGACTGTCTGACATGCCTACTTGGATGCTGTCACCGATGTAATCCTTTAACAGACAGACGCACATGCTTGTCGCTGCTGCTTTGAGGATTCAAGTGCGGCTACAGCCCACACAATTCACAAAGACAGAAAAAAAAAAAGAATATTTTTATTGTTTGTGGAGCACACTTTGAGGGTGTCACCACCCTTTAACAGACAGACGCACGCTTGTCGCTGCTGCTTTGAGGATGCAAGTGCGGCTACAGCCCACACATTTCACAAAGACCGGAAAAAAAAGAACAATATTTTAATTGTTTGTGTAGCACACTTTGAGGGTGTCACCACCCTTTAACAGACAGACGCACGCTTGTCGCTGCTGCTTTAAGGATGCAGGTGCGGCTACAGCCCACACAATTCACAAAGACAGAAAAAAGAAGAAGAATATTTTTATTGTTTGTGTAGCACACTTTGAGGGTGTCACCACCCTTTAACAGACAGACGCACGCTTGTCGCTGCTGCTTTGAGGATGCAAGTGCGGCTACATCGCACACAAGTCACAAACACATTAAAAAAATAGTTTTTTATTTTTTGGAGCACTTTGAGAGTTACACCACCCTTTAACAGACAGACGCACGCTTGTCGCTGCTGCTTTAAGGATGCAGGTGCGGCTACAGCCCACACATTTCACAAAGACCGAAAAAAAAAGAACAATATTTTTATTGTTTGTGTAGAACACTTTGAGGGTGTCACCACCCTTTAACAGACAGACGCACGCTTGTCGCTGCTGCTTTAAGGATGCAGGTGCGGCTACAGCCCACACATTTCACAAAGACCAAAAAAAAAAGAACAATATTTTAATTGTTTGTGTAGCACACTTTGAGGGTGTCACCACCCTTTAACAGACAGATGCACGCTAGTCGCTGCTGCTTTAAGGATGCAGGTGCGGCTACAGCCCACACAATTCACAAAGACAGAAAAAAGAACAATATTTTAATTGTTTGTGTAGCACACTTTGAGGGTGTCACCACCCTTTAACAGACAGACGCACGCTTGTCGCTGCTGCTTTAAGGATGCAGGTGCGGCTACAGCCCACACAATTCACAAAGACAGAAAAAAGAAGAAGAATATTTTTATTGTTTGTGTAGCACACTTTGAGGGTGTCACCACCCTTTAACAGACAGACGCACGCTTGTCGCTGCTGCTTTGAGGATGCAAGTGCGGCTACATCGCACACAAGTCACAAACACATTAAAAAAATAGTTTTTTATTTTTTGGAGCACTTTGAGAGTTACACCACCCTTTAACAGACAGACGCACGCTTGTCGCTGCTGCTTTAAGGATGCAGGTGCGGCTACAGCCCACACAATTCACAAAGACAGAAAAAAGAACAATATTTTAATTGTTTGTGTAGCACACTTTGAGGGTGTCACCACCCTTTAACAGACAGACGCACGCTTGTCGCTGCTGCTTTAAGGATGCAGGTGCGGCTACAGCCCACACAATTCACAAAGACAGAAAAAAGAAGAAGAATATTTTTATTGTTTGTGTAGCACACTTTGAGGGTGTCACCACCCTTTAACAGACAGACGCACGCTTGTCGCTGCTGCTTTGAGGATGCAAGTGCGGCTACATCGCACACAAGTCACAAACACATTAAAAAAATAGTTTTTTATTTTTTGGAGCACTTTGAGAGTTACACCACCCTTTAACAGACAGACGCACGCTTGTCGCTGCTGCTTTAAGGATGCAGGTGCGGCTACAGCCCACACAATTCACAAAGACAGAAAAAAGAACAATATTTTAATTGTTTGTGTAGCACACTTTGAGGGTGTCACCACCCTTTAACAGACAGACGCACGCTTGTCGCTGCTGCTTTAAGGATGCAGGTGCGGCTACAGCCCACACAATTCACAAAGACAGAAAAAAGAAGAAGAATATTTTTATTGTTTGTGTAGCACACTTTGAGGGTGTCACCACCCTTTAACAGACAGACGCACGCTTGTCGCTGCTGCTTTGAGGATGCAGGTGGAATCTAGACGGGATTTGGAACCGAGGACACACTACCTCCATCAATTGTCTAAATCCCACTGCACTAATGTCGGATACCGGACGCACGTCTAACACCAACATAGCAGTCAAGGCCTCAGTTATACGTTTTGCTTCAGGATGACTGCTGTCGTACTTCATCCTCATTGCTAGGGACTGTTGGAGGGTCAATTGTTTAGTAAAAGTAGTGATGTTCCTACTTCCTCTCTGGGATGATGAACAACTCCCAGCAGCAGCAACAGCACTAGGAGGAAGTGGTTCTTGATCTTTCCCTATTTTATTTTTATCGGAGAAAGTTTGGTCCTCCATTTATGTTATATTGATATATATACGTGCGGCTAAAGCGCACACAAACACAGAAAATATTTTTTTATTTTTGCTGGAGAGTAGTGCACTTTGTGGGTTACACCACCCTTTAAGAAATGAGCCAGCCGGCTCTTTACTTATGGGACACAGGCGCACGCTTGGCGCTGCTCCTTTGTTGATGCACGTGCAGCCACAGTGCACACAAGTCACAAACACAGAAAATATATATTTTTTTGGTTTGGAGTGTACTTTGGGGGTTACAGAACCCTTTAACGGTCAAGCCAGCCGGCCCTTTACTTATGACACAGGCGCACGCTTGGCACTACTTTGTTGATGCACGTGCGGCTACTGCGCACACAATTCACAAACACAGAAAATAATTTTTTTTTTGGTTTGGACTGGAGTGTACTTTCGGGGGTTACAGCACCCTTTAACGGTCTAGCCAGCCGGCCCTTTACTTATGACACAGGCGCACGCTTGGCACTACTTTGTTGATGCACGTGCGGCTACTGCGCACACAATTCACAAACACAGAAAATAATTTTTTTTTTGGTTTGGACTGGAGTGTACTTTGGGGGTTACAGCACCCTTTAACGGTCAAGCCAGCCGGCCCTTTACTTATGACACAGGCGCACGCTTGGCACTACTTTGTTGATGCACGTGCGGCTACTGCGCACACAATTCACAAACACAGAAAATAATTTTTTTTTTGGTTTGGACTGGAGTGTACTTTGGGGGTTACAGCACCCTTTAACGGTCAAGCCAGCCGGCCCTTTACTTATGACACAGGCGCACGCTTGGCACTACTTTGTTGATGCACGTGCGGCTACTGCGCACACAATTCACAAACACAGAAAATAATTTTTTTTTTGATTTGGACTGGACTGTACTTTCGGGGGTTACAGCACCCTTTAACGGTCAAGCCAGCCGGCCCTTTACTTATGACACAGGCGCACACTTGGCACTACTTTGTTGATGCACGTGCGGCTACTGCGCACACAATTCACAAACACAGAAAATAATTTTTTTTTTGGTTTGGACTGGAGTGTACTTTGGGGGTTACAGCACCCTTTAACGGTCAAGCCAGCCGGCCCTTTACTTATGACACAGGCGCACGCTTGGCACTACTTTGTTGATGCACGTGCGGCTACTGCGCACACAATTCACAAACACAGAAAATATTTTTTTTTTTGGTTTGGACTGGAGTGTACTTTCGGGGGTTACAGCACCCTTTAACGGTCAAGCCAGCCGGCCCTTTACTTATGACACAGGCGCACGCTTGGCACTACTTTGTTGATGCACGTGCGGCTACTGCGCACACAATTCACAAACACAGAAAATAATTTTTTTTTGGTTTGGACTGGAGTGTACTTTCGGGGGTTACAGCACCCTTAACGGTCAAGCCAGCCGGCCCTTTACTTATGACACAGGCGCACGCTTGGCACTACTTTGTTGATGCACGTGCGGCTACTGCGCACACAATTCACAAACACAGAAAATAATTTTTTTTTTGGTTTGGACTGGAGTGTACTTTCGGGGGTTACAGCACCCTTAACGGTCAAGCCAGCCGGCCCTTTACTTATGACACAGGCGCACGCTTGGCACTACTTTGTTGATGCACGTGCGGCTACTGCGCACACAATTCACAAACACAGAAAATAATTTTTTTTTTGGTTTGGACTGGAGTGTACTTTGGGGGTTACAGCACCCTTTAACGGTCAAGCCAGCCGGCCCTTTACTTATGACACAGGCGCACGCTTGGCACTACTTTGTTGATGCACATGCGGCTACTGCGCACACAATTCACAAACACAGAAAATAATTTTTTTTTTGGTTTGGACTGGAGTGTACTTTCGGGGGTTACAGCACCCTTAACGGTCAAGCCAGCCGGCCCTTTACTTATGACACAGGCGCACGCTTGGCACTACTTTGTTGATGCACGTGCGGCTACTGCGCACACAATTCACAAACACAGAAAATAATTTTTTTTTTGGTTTGGACTGGAGTGTACTTTCGGGGGTTACAGCACCCTTAACGGTCAAGCCAGCCGGCCCTTTACTTATGACACAGGCGCACGCTTGGCACTACTTTGTTGATGCACGTGCGGCTACTGCGCACACAATTCACAAACACAGAAAATATTTTTTTTTGGTTTGGACTGGAGTGTACTTTCGGGGGTTACAGCACCCTTAACGGTCAAGCCAGCCGGCCCTTTACTTATGACACAGGCGCACGCTTGGCACTACTTTGTTGATGCACGTGCGGCTACTGTGCACACAAGTCACAAACACAGAAAATATATTATTTTTTTAGCACTTGGGGGGAGCACCCCTGATGGACAGAGCACCCCCTGGACAACACTACAGCACCCCTTTAGGACTGGGACACTGCACAGGACTTTGGAGTGGACACAGCCCCTATGGAGAACTGACTGCACAACACAGTCCAGCCAGCCCCTATGGACTTTGAAGTAGTGGACACAGCCCCTATTACAACAGCAGCACAGCACAACACAGCCAGCCCCTAAGGACTTTGAAGTAGTGGACAACAGCAGCACTACACTACACTACACTACACAGCCCTAACTCCCACCCTCCCTCTTCACTGTCCACAGCCGAGTGAGAAAATGGCGCCGACTCGGGTACCTTATATAGGATCCAAAACCCGCGAGACTCGGAAGGCGGGATGATGACGTTTTGCCTCGATTTCAGATCCGAGTCAGGCGGGAAAAGTCGAGCCTGATTCGGATCGGACTCGGATCGGGTTGGCTCGGGGGGGTTCGGATTTCAGAAATCTGAACCCGCTCACCCCTAATTAATATATATATATATATATGTAATAAAACAGGCCGGCACCCCACCTTGCAGTTCCACCAGCCCCATTCCCCCAGACCTAGTGAGTGTCTCAGCCCCATTCCCCCAGACCTAGTGTGTGTCTCAGCCCCATTCCCTTACACCCAGTGTGTCTCTTGGCACCATTCCCACTGTGTCAGCCTCATTCTCCCCCCAGCCCCGGGGTGTGCCAGCATCATTCTCCCCTCCAGCATGTTTCCCAGCCCCAGTGTGTCAGCCTCTTTCCCCCAACCCCCAGCGTGTCAGCCTCTTTCTCCCCCCAAGCCCCAGAGTGTGTCTCAGCCTTGCCTTCCCCCTCCAGCCCCAGTGTGTCTCAGCCTTCTCCCCCCAGCCCCAATGCATGTCTCAGCCTTCCCCCCCAGCCCCAGTGCATGTCTCAGCCTTCCCCCTCCAGCCCCAGTGTATCTCAGCCTTCTCCCCCCAAGCCCCAATGCATGTCTCAGCCTTCCCCCCCCAGCCCCAGTGCATGTCTCAGCCTTCCCCCTCCAGCCCCAGTGTGTATCTGCATTCTCCCCCCAGCCCCAGTGCGTGTCTCAGCCTTCCCCCCCAGCCCCAGTGCGTCTCAGCCTTCCCCCCCAGCCCCAGCCCCAGTGTGTCTCAGCCTTCCCCCCAGCCCCAGTGCGTGTCTCAGCCTCCCCCCCAGCCCCAGTGCATGTCTCAGCCTCTGTTCAGATAAGCCTATATTTCACTTATTCTATGTAATTGCGCTTTTTTTGTGTGTGTGTGTCCATTTATGTATGTATTAAATTATCAAAGGTAATACACCATGTGTGTGCTTTCTTCTCCCATATATACTTTAATGAATGTGGAGTAAGGAAGGTACAGGATAAAATCCAAGAAGGAGATAAGGTGACTACGTGGACAATTGATTACGTGCTCACATGCTGTTTGATCACGGTATGCAAACATAAGTGTGTACGGTGCATGTTTTATTGATAACATACCACACTATGAGGCGCTTGTTTTTCACTTTTTGTTTTTCATGATTACTGGGAATCATACAACAAAGGTCCATCTTGGGAAAATGTGAGCTGCCACTGTCAACTTCAGGATCATAGTGGGCGAATATTGAATCTGACCATTTACATTTCTAACGGAACGTCTGAATGGTTTAGCGCTTGGACTAATACTTTTTACTTGGAATATATATATATATATATATATATATATATATATATTTGAGGGAGTCATTGGTTCTAAATAGAGATGAGCGGTTCGGATTCTGTGGAATCCGAACCGCTCCGAACATTGGGGATCCGAGTCCACCCGAACCCTGTTCGGGTGTTCACCGCCTGACTCGGATCCCCGTTCGGGGCCGAACGGCGGCCGCCTGATGTCGGATTCTCACTAGAGAATCCGACATCAGGTCTCCTCGCGTGTAGGGCAGAGCGCAGTGATAGCGCTCTACCCTACACAGACACAGACACACAGCCGCCAGCGGCAGCTGTGTGTTTGTTACAGCAGCCAATGAGAGTCACACAGACTCTCATTGGCTGCTGCACGGAGGGAGCCGGCTGGAGCTCACACATGAGCTCCGTCTTCCGGCTCCCTCCTCAGCGTGTGACAGAGCGGACGGCGCGGGAGCGGGGATACAGGTAAGTTTTATTTTTTTACTTGTCAAAGGTCCGGGGGCGCTACTGGGGGGGGGGCTGCACTACTGGGGGGGGTCTGCTACTGGGCGGGGCTATACTACTGGGGGGCCATACTACAGAGGGGCCTGCTACTGGGGGGGCTATACTACTGGGGGGGTCTGCTACTGGGGGGGCCATACTACTGAGGGGCCTGCTACTGGGGGGGCCATACTACTGGGGGGGCTTACTACTACTGGGGGGGGGGCTGCTACTGGGGCAGCCAACTACAGGAGGGGCCATACTACAGGGGGGGCCCATACTACAGGGGGGGCTACTACTGGAGCAGCCTACTACTGGGGGGGCCTGCTACTGGGGCAGCCTACTACTGGGGGAGCCATACTACTGGGGGGGCATACTACTGGGTGGCATGCTAATGGGGGGCATACTACTGGGGGGGCCTGCTAATGGGGGGCATACTACTGGGGGGGCCTGCTAATGGGGGGCATACTACTGGGGGGCATTCTACTGGGGGCACTGCATAGTGGACCCTACTACTAAGGGGACTGCATAGGGGGCACCACTGCTGGGGGACATTGTGTAAGGGACACCGCTACTGTGGGCATTGTGTAAAAGGGTCACTACTGTGGGCATTGTGTAAAAGGGGCACTACTGTGTGTCGTAACATAAATAAGAGACACTACTTTATGGTGTAATGTGAATCAGGCCCTATGTGCGGTGTAATGCTAATAAGATTGTGCACTGTGACTCCTAGGGCCGTAGCCCACTTTGTAAACAAGTACTGTGACTCTGCTGGCCGTACCCCACTGGGTGGGTGCACTACTTTTCATTTCTGCCACTGCTGTGTGGCAATGTGTCATAGATGTGCTTTATACTGTGGTGTCTGTGTCGTTGTGCCGCTGCTTTGTCGCTTAGTAACCAGTCAGCTCACTGCAACCTTTGGCCAATAATGTTGAAAACAATATTATAAGCTGTGATATGGTCTAAATTGACTGGAAATTAATGTTATTGAGGTTAATAATACTCTAGGAAGAAAAAAAAGACCAATTTATGTGATTTTAGCTTTTTTTGTCAATTTTTGTAAAAAAATCCAAATCCAAATCCAAATCCAAAGCCAGTCACCGCAGTTTGGCAAATCCAAATCCAAATCCAAAGCCGGACGACGAATTAGAACCAAATCCAAATCCGGCAAAAATGGTCCGGCGCACATCCCTAGTTCTAAACACCTGTGGTACCTGATGCACATGCATATATATATATATATATATATATATATATATACATATACACACACATATTATATATACATATACACTTCTAAACATATACACACACAGGTGTGTGTATACATATACACTTATATACATATACACACACAGACACATATACACACACACACATATATATATAGATGCACATCCAAAGACCAGAGCTGACCCCTTTACACAAGCGCAGCACTCCATGGACTTCAAGGAGATGACCACACCACAATGCATAATATTACCAACATTAAGCCTCGTGCTGTGATTAGTTCCTTGAAGTCCACGGACTGCTGCCACTCTTCTGCATTTGACATATATATACTGTATTATAGGTCGACAAAGGTCCTGGTAGGACCGAAACGTCGATTTCATCATGCTATATATGTGAGTTATTAAAGATTCCTTCTACTGAATGGTGAGTGCCTATTCTCTCTTCCTTATACTGTATTATAGATATGTATATTTATCTATAAAATATATATAGATATATATATACATGACACAGCTGCTCAGCCCCCCCTGTGCCCACAGTGCCTACCTGCCTGAGCAGTTTCACCTACTTTTCGTTGCAGCTAATGCTGCTGCTCTTCAGGCCTGGTCCAATCATGGCTGGGCTCTGCAGTGGCGGGCGGCGGGTGGCGGGCCGGCGGCTATTCTGGAAACAGAGCCATGAAGTCACTCACGCTCTGCTCCGCAAAGGCACATGGGAGGATGGCCGCGGCTGGGCATGCGCAGCATGCCCTCCCGCGGCCATCTTGTCCCCTACTGTAGCCAATAGCCAGAATGAACTTCTGTGCAGAAGCTCATTCTGACCTGGCTCACAGGCAGTAAGTGAGTCATCTCGCCGGCTGACTGCTGTGTACGCCCGATCGGAGCTGAGCTGAGCTCCAATTGCGGCAGCAGCGGGAGGGGGAGGCAACGGCGCGAAGGGGGGCAGCGTTGCAGAGGGGGCAGGGCAGTGTCAGAGCCCTGGAACGCCCCAAGGCATTTCAGTCGGCCCTAGGCATTTGCTTAGAATGCCTATGCCTAGGGCCGGCTCCGACCGCTACCCATCCTAGGTGGCCACCTAGGGCCCGGCGGACTGGGCTTCCCTGAAATCTGCTCCTGGAGAAGTACCTGCTGGCTGCGCTGTTTGTTTTGGACGCACATATAGGCATTCTGTAAGCAGCAGCACGGGGGGAGGAGGAGGCGGAGTTACAGGCCAGGCCAGCTCGATCACTAGGCAGGGTACAGAGTGCCGGTGAGTCACGTGTTACTGCTGACTCTCCCCTTTCTCTGCACTATCAGGAGGCACTGCTCCGTAATGTGATGGGACATCATTACGCCACATCGCAATTTTACACTGAGAGGCAGAGGAAGAACCACTCGAGGAGCCATGAAGGTCAAGAGTGCTAATACAAACATCCCCGGCAGGTAAGTTTGGCGGAGAGGTGAGAAAGGTGCTGTGAGGGGATTGGAAGGGGTCTGAGCTGTGAGGGGAGGGGATCAGTGCTGAGAAAGGAGCGGGGGTCTCTGCTAAACTGTGCTTTGAGGGCAGAAGAGTCTGTGTTGTCAGTGGAGGTGGGATCTGTGGGGAGGGGGGTCTGTGCTGAGAGGGTAGGGGGGTCTGTGCTGGGAGGGTAGGGGGGTCTGTGCTGGGAGGTGAGGGGGGTCTGTGCTGAGTGGTGAGGGGGATCTGTGCTGAGTGGTGAGGGAGGTCTGCGCTGAGAGGTGAAGGAGGTCTGTGCTGAGAGGTGAGAGGGGGTCTGTGCTGTGAAGGGAGAGGGGTCTGTTCTGTGAGGAGAGAGGGCGTCTGTGCTGTGGGAGAAAATGGTCTGTGCTGAGAGGGGAGGGGGTCTGTGCTGTGAGGGAAAACGGGGTATGCTGTGAGGAGAGAGGGGAACTGTGCTGAGAATGGGTCTGTGTTGTGAGGGGGAGAAGGGTTCTGTGAGGGGAGGGTGGTCTGTGTTGTGAGGGCATAAGGGTTTGTGTTGTGTGGCGTATGTGCTGTGTGGGGTCTATGCTGTGAGGAGAGAGGGGTTCTGTACTGTTAGGGGGAGAGGGTCAGTGCTTAAAGGTTGAGAGTTGTCTGTGATGTGAGGGGAGAGTGGTGCTGAGAGGGGAGAGAGGTTCTGTGATGTGAGATAGACAGTGAAGGGGGCAGTAAGTGGTGCTGTGAGAGGGCAGTATATGGTGCTGTAGTAAGATGGGCAGTAACTGGGTCAGTGTGTGTGCTATGGGGGGCAATAAGTGACCAGGGATGGATGTCAGTGTGCTGAGTGAGTGATTGCTGTGAGAGGACAGTGGATCAGTGGGATATGGAATGGACTGGCAGTCAGAGCTAATTGAGGGGGGAATCAATGGGGCCAAACTTGGAACAGCTTAGCGATAGCTAGCGAAGATCAAGTGTATTGTAAATACAAAGGGATATATTTACTAAAGTGAGAATTTTTAGAAATGGAGATGTTGCCCACAGAAACCAATCAGATTCTAGGTATTATCTTCTAGAAGGTTCTAATTAAATGTTAAGTAGAATCTGATTGGTTGCTATGGGAATTATCTCCACTTCTAAAAACTCTCACTAGTAAATATTCCCCATAGCCGATCTTTCTAGGCTGCGGTGGACCTTTTCTTCTGGGTGCTGTACAGCGTCATGAATTACTGTAGGAATGAAAATATAGTGCTATGGATTGTTTGAGGGAGGGGGGCCCCAAAACCGGTATCTTGCCTAGGGCCCCATGAGGTCTAAATCCGTCTCTGCTTGTGATCACCATCACAACCATCAGTTGCAATATTGTATGGCGCCGGCCAGCTGAATAAGCCTCATGGACTCTGTTCATGGACGCAGATCCTGGCCATGCTACTCCCGGAAAACAGGGGCGACATGCTCCCGTTTCCGGGAATGCAGGTCGTCCCTGCCCCCACAACGTCGTATATGTTTTTTCCTGTCAATCAGGCAGAGACATAAAAGATCCTGAGTGCGATCACGCAGCACTCATTCTGCATATGCGTAGAACGGGCCCTGTGTACGTGCAGATTCCCGATAATCACGTACACTGCTGAATTAGGCCCAAAATGCGTAACTTGCAGAGTTGGATATAGCATAAGATGTGTCCAGAACTGATCAGGTGAAAACAGTAATATATGTGCCTGGTTTTCGCCACCAACTATAGTTTGGCAGTGGCCATAATCAAAGCTACAGATTCAGTAAACTATATACGCACAAAATATAGTATTTTAATAAAGCGTTATTAAGAAATACTAAACTTACATATAACATGTAAAATACTATTAAAGTCAGGCACAAATACAAAATTACTAATTAAGTTAAATTGAATACAAACACCTATGGTCTTCCCTTAAAAAGAATAAAATGGGAGTTTGCTTACCTGCTGGGAACTGATTGCAAATATAAAATGAATAATATGAATAGATCGCAACAGCCACACGAATAACATTATTAGTATCAGCTAGGGGTGTGCACCGGCCACTTTTCGTGTTTTGTGTTTTGGTTTTGGATCTGGATCTTTCTTCGTGTTTTGGAACTGGATTGGTTTTGCCAAAACCACCCTTCCGTGTTTTGGGTTCTGGGTTTTGTGTTTTGGATCTGTATTTTTTTTTAAAAAAGCATAAACACAGCTAAAATCACAGAATTTGTGGGTTTTTCTGCTCCTATGCTATTATTAACCTCAATAACCTTAATTTCCACTCATTTCCAGTCTATTCTGAACACCTCACACCTCACAATAGTGTTTTTATGTCCAAAATCTTGCACCGAGGTAGCTGGATTGACTATGCTAAGCGATACGAGTGGGCGGCACAAACACGTGGCCCATCTAGGAGTAACACTGCAGTGGCAGACAGGATGGCAGTTTGAAAAACTAGGCCCCAAACAGTACATAATGCAAAGGAAAAAAAGAGGTGCAAGATGGAATTGTCCTTGGGGCCTCCCACCCACCCTTATGTTGTATAAACAGGACATGCACACTTTAACAAACCAATCATTTCAGCGCCAGGGTCTGCCACAAGCCTGTGGCTGAAATTATTAGTTTGTTTGGGCCCCTACAAAACAAGCTGGCAATTAATCTGTCCCTGCACAAACTGGCTCTACGGAGGCAAGATGTCATCCTCATCCTCCTCATCCACCGATTCCTCACCCTCTTCAGTGTTGTGTACATCATCATCCTCACAGACTATTAACTTGTCCCCGCTGGAATCCACCACCACAGGTCCCTCTGTACATTCTGGAGGCTGGTCTCCCTGGAAGAGTTTATAATTCATTTTGATGAACATCATCTTCTCCACATTTTGTGGAAGCAACCACCTACGCCTTTCGCTGACAAGGTTCCCGGCTGCACTAAACACTCTTTCGGAGTACACACTGGAGGGGGGGCAACTCAGGTAAAATAGAGCCAGTTTGTACAGGGGCCTCCAAATTGCCTCTTTTTCCTGCCAGTACAGGTACGGACTGTCTGACATGCCTACTTGGATGCTGTCACCGATGTAATCCTCCACCATTCTGTCAATGGTGACAGTATCATATGCAGTGACAGTAGACATGTCAGAAATTGTTGCCAGGTCCTTCAGTCCAGACCAGATGTCCAAACTTGGTCCTGCTTGCCCTTCATCACCGCCAGCGGGTTGCTTAGGATACCTAGGTTTTTTCCAGCCCCAGTTGCGGGAGAAAATGAAGAAGGAGCTGTTGACGTGTCACGTTCCGCTTCAGCTAACAGTGTTTTCACCAGCAGGTCTTTGCACCTCTGCAGGATTGTGTCGGCCGGAAAGAGAGACACCACATAGGCTTTAAACCTCGGATCGAGCACGGTGGCCAAAATGTAGTGGTCTGATTTCAACAGATTGACCGCCTTGGAATCCTGGCAAAGCGAATGAAGGGCTTCATCCACAAGTCCCACATGCCAAGCGGAATCGCTCCGTCTTAGCTCCTTCACTTTCTTCAGCTGCTTCTGCAAAAGCCTGATGAGGGGAATGACCTGACTCAAGCTGCCAGTGTCTGAACTGACTTCACGTGTGGCAAGTTCGAAGGGCTGGAGAACCTTGCACAACACGGAAATCATTCTCCACTGTGCTTGAGTCAGGTGCATACCCCCTCCTTTGCCTATGTCATAGGTGGATGTATAGGCTTGAATGGCCTTTTGCTGCTCCTCCATCTTCTGAAGCATATAGAGGGTTGAGTTCCACCGCGTCACAACCCCTTGCTTCAGGTGATGGCGGGGCAGGTTCAAGAGTGTTTGCTGGTGCTCCAGTCTTTGGCATGCAGTCACTGAATGGCGAAAGTGGGCAGAAATTTTTCAGGCCACTCAAAGCGTCTCCTGCACGCCCCTGTCGCTTTTCAGAAAATTCTGCACCACCAAGTTTATTGTGTGAGCAAAACATGGGACGTGCTGGAATTTGCCCAGATGTAATGCCCGCACAATATTGGTGGCGTTGTCAGATATCACAAATCCCCAGGAGAGTCTAAGTGGGGTAAGCCACTGGGCGATGATTTCCCTCAGTTTCTCTAAGAGGTTGTCGGCGGTGTGCGTCTTACTGAAACCGGTGATACACAGCGTAGCCTGCCTTGGAACGAGCTGGCGTTTCTAAGATGCTGCTACTGGTGACTCTGCTGTTGTTGCTGCGTAAGGTGATACATCTACCCAGTGGGCTGTCATAGTCATATAGTCCTTAGTCTGCCCTGTTCCACTTGTCCACATGTCCGTGGTTAAGTGGACATTGGGTACAACCGCATTTTTCAGGACACTGAGGACACTTTTTCTGACGTTTCTGTACAGTCTCGGTATCGCCTGCCTAGTGAAGTGGAATCTAGATGGGATTTGGAACCGGGGACACACTACCTCCATCAATTGTCTAAATCCCACTGCACTAATGGCGGATACCGTACGCACGTCTAACACCAACATAGCAGTCAAGGCCTCAGTTATACGTTTTGCTTCAGGATGACTTCTGTCGTACTTCATCCTCCTCGCTAAGGACTGTTGGAGGGTCAATTGTTTAGTAAAAGTAGTGGTGTTCCTACTTCCTCTCTGAGATGATGAACGACTCCCAGCAGCAGCAACAGCAGCAGCGGCAGCAGGAGGCGTAGCAATGCAGGATCCTCCGGAGGAATCCCCGATAGGAGAGTCAGTCATACCAGTGATATGGCCTGCAGGACTACTTCCGATCCTGACTATGGAGGAAATTGACGAGGAGGGAGTTGACGGTGTGGTTTGCAGGCGCTTGGATACAACAGGACAATGGGATTTAGGTGTCCCTGGACTGCTTACGGTCTTAGCCAAAGTTTCTGAACTTGACAGTAACTTTTTATGAACGCGCTGCAGGTGCCGTATAAGGGAGGATGTTCCTAGGTGGTTAATGTCCATAACCCTACTTATTTCACCTTTACATATGGTACATATGGCAAGACAGTTGTTGTCCGGATTTAGATACAAATATTGCCAGACCAAAAAGGTGGAATGTTTGCTCTTCTGCCCAGGCATGACCGTGATCCACTTTTTCATCCCACGGACAACAACTGTCTCCCCCGGAGCCTGATTTAAACAAACCACATCACCATCAGAATCCTCCTCGCCAACTTCCTCCTCAGCGCCAGCTACACCAGTATCCTCATCCTGTTGTACTTCAACAGTGACATCTTCAATTTGCATATCAGCAAGTGGACTGTGGGTGCTCCTTTCAGCACTTGCAGGGGGCGTGCAAATGGTGGAAAGAGACACCTCTTCCCGTCCAGTGCCGGGAAGGTCAGGCATCGCAACCACCACCACACTTGGACTCTCCTTGGGGATTTGTGATATCTTCCTAGAATGCACAGTTCTTCGCTGTGCTTTTGCCAGCTTAACTCGTTTGATTTTTTTAGCAGGAGGAGGGCTTCCATCGTCATGTGAAGCTGAACCACTAGTCATGAACATAGGGAAAGACCTTAGCCATTCCTTGCCACTCCGTGTCGTAAATGGCATATTGGCAAGTTTACGTTTCTCTTCAGATGATTTAAATGTTTTTTTCAAGGTCATTTTCCTGAACTTTGTCATTTGGGATTGTATGTGCCCTCTACTATGACATTGGGCATCGGCCTTGGCAGACGACGTTGATGGCATGTTATCGTCTATGTCATGACTAGTGGCAGCAGCTTCAGCACTAGGAGGAAGTGGTTCTTGATCTTTCCCTATTTTATTTTTATCGGAGAAAGTTTGGTCCTCCATTTATGTTATATTGATATATACGTGCGGGTAAGGTGCACACAAACACAGAAAATATTTTTTTATTTTTGTTGGAGTCTAGTGCACTTTGTGGGTTACACCACCCTTTAAGAAATGAGCCAGCCGGCTCTTTACTTATGGGACACAGGCGCACGCTTGGTGCTGCTCCTTTGTTGATGCACGTGCAGCTACAGCCCACACAATTCACAAAGACAGAAAAAAAAGAAGAATTTTTTATTCTTTGTGGAGCGCACTTTGGGGGTTACACCACCCTTTAATAGACAGACGCACGCTTGGTGCTGCTGCTTTGAGGATGCACGTACAGTGCAGACAATTCACAAACACAGAAGAAAATGTTTTATTTTTGTTGGAGTGCACTTTGGGGGTTACACCACCCTTTAACAGACAGACGCACGCTTGGCGCTGCTCCTTTGTTGATGCACGTGCAGCCACAGTGCACACAATTCACAAACACAGAAAATATGTTTTTATTTTGTTTGGAGTGCACTTTGGGGGTTACAGCACCCTTTAACGGTCAAGCCAGCCGGCCCTTTACCTATGACACAGGCGCACGCTTGGCGCTACTTTGTTGATGCATGTGCGGCTACTGCGCACACAATTCACAAACACAAAAAAATATTTTTTTTGTTTTTTTGGAGTGCACTTTGGGGGTTACAGCACCCTTTAATGGTCAAGCCAGCCGGCCCTTTACCTATGACACAGGCGCACGCTTGGCACTACTTTGTTGATGCATGTGCGGCTACCGCGCACTCAATTCACAAACACAAAAAAATATATTTTTTTCTTTTTTTTGGAGTGCCCTTTATGGGTTACAGCACCCTTTAACAGACAAGCCAGCCGGCCCTTTACTTATGGGACACAGGCGCACGCTTGGCACTACTTTGTTGATGCACGTGCGGCTACTGCGCACACAATTCACAAACACAGAAAAAATATTTATTTTTTTGCACTTGGGGGGAGCACCTCTGATGGACAGAGCACCCCCTGGACAACACTACAGCACCCCTTTAGGACTGGGACACTGCACAGGACTTTGGAGTGGACACAGCCCCTATGGACAACTGACTGCACAACACAGTCCAGCCAACCCCTATGGACTTTGGAGGAGTGGACACAGCCCCTATGGACAACAGCAGCACAGCACAACACAGCCAGCCCCTATGGACTTTGGAGGAGTGGACACAGCCCCTATGGACAACAGCAGCACAGCACAACACAGCCAGCCCCTATGGACTTTGGAGGAGTGGACACAGCCCCTATGGACAACAGCAGCACAGCACAACACTACACTACACTACACAGCCCAGCTAGCTCTAACTCCCACCCTCCCTCTTCACTGTCCACAGCCGAGTGAGAAAATGGTGATGACGCGGGTACCTTATATAGAATCCAAAACCCGCAAGACCCGGAAGGCGGGATGATTACGTTTTGCCTCGATTTCAGATCCGAGTCAGGTGGGAAAAGTCGAGCTTGACTCGGATCGGCCTCGGATCGGGGGGGCTCGGGGGGGTTCGGATTTCAGAAATCCGAACCCGCTCACCCCTAGTATCAGCGTTAGGGATCATGATGCACTCAGCCAATCAGAAGCATCTGCATATTTATAGCAAATTACATTTTACTTATATATTTGTAAACTAGCGATCATCCCTGGCTTCGCACGGGAGCAATTAATCTCGCCACAGCCCCCTGCTTCTCATAACAACCTACACCATATCACCACAGTCCCCTGCATCTCACCACATCCCTGCTTCTCATTCCTGCCCCCTACATTTCACCAGTGTCACAACAATCTGCCCTGCAGCTGTCTGGGGGCCGGCCACTGGGATGTGCTGGGAAGGACAGGAGGATCATGGTTGATAGATTTGTATTGCAGCTACCATAAGCATTATAAGCACCATGTCCCCAGGGCCGGGGCACCTGTGCATATTTCCACAGCCTCCATGCGCACCCATCCCCAGCTGCTGAACATGGTGATGAGCAATGTCCTCTTCACACAATGTACCCTCTATTTCCTGTATTTCCTGTTGAGCTTCCTTGTCGTGGTGCCCCTGCCTCACAAAAGCGCTGACTTCCATGGGAGGTGTCTCCTGTTCACTGAGGGCGTGTGGCTGAGGCAGTAGCGCACGCAGGGGGGTTTACGAGTACCCAGAAACCCCCCTGATAGCCAAATTTGTTTTTCAGAGATGGAGACCATTTTGTCTCCATCTCTGCACTAGCCGCGGGTGCAATGGAGCTGCTGCGGCTCCACAGACAGAAAGCTCTGATTGGCAGAGCTCTCTGCATAGGATACGGGGGGGTTGGGCCACCGGGAAAAGTTCCAGCTGGGTTGGCCCCATCGTCTCCTCTGCCAGGCCGGCTCAAGATGTCTGCAGGCCCGCCGGCAGCAGTGGTTTCAGGTTTGCGAGGCTGACACCCTTTCTCCCCATCACCTGCACTCATTGGTGACCGCCGGCAGTGGCAGCGGCAGCGCTCTGGCTCGGAGACGCGGAATCACTGCCTCAACAGTGGAGAGCTGTGGTAAGTGTATTGCAGGGGACACATAGTGTGGAGGCTGCAGTATAGGGCGGGCAGAATATCAGAGAGCTGTGGAAGCTAGTCACTGGCCTCAGGTTGAGTAGGATACTTTGATGTCTGCAGTGTGAGCTGAGAGCAAGGGGTTTGGTAATGGGCTGAAGAAGGTGCAGCAGAGTGCTGTTGTGACTGCTTAGGAAAACAAAAAAGCTCTGTAAAAAAACTGGGGCACATGGATGGTTTACAAAATGTACTTTTTTTTTTCATTTTAACACAGCAAAATCATGTTATGGAAAGGGTATAGATGTACAGCGGTCTCCTTGCTGTGTGTATGTAAACTAAAGTATGTACAGTATGCTGTGTGTAAGTTTTCTTGTGTGTGTATGTATATATGTACAGAATGCATGCCGTGTGCAAGTATGCTTGTGTGTATGTCAGTATGCTTATGTGTGTGGGTGTGTCTGTGTGTATGGTATGTGTAAGTATGGTTATAAATTATGTGTGTGTGTATGCTCGGTGTGTGTATGTTTACATACATAGCAAATATAAATAAATAAAAAAATTATATATATTTATAAATATATATATATATATATATATATAATTAGAAAGCCCCCCTTAAAAATCCTGCGTTTGCCACTGTGAGCGGGAACATCATGCTGGAGAGGGAGCAATTCACGGAGGGGTGGTGGCCGGAGTCCGTATGTAGGTTCAGCGTAAGGATGGACATCGGCATTCAATGGTTACTAACCATCAATATTTTTGTTCTGATGGTAGTGTTTTTATCATTTGATGGGGCGGTCCGATGTTTGCCTCCATCGCATTGAAATCATACAATGGTGTTCCAATGGTTGTTTGTTTTTTTAATTCCTAATAGCTATGCCTCACCTGGATCCTTCCTGGCTACTTTGTCTGCATCAGGGCATCTTCATGGGTTGGTTGGAGGCTGTGTCATTCTCTGTCTGCCTCAGATGTGACCCTTCTTAGTCCCTGACTCACTACCCTATTTAGGCTGCTGCTAAGCAACAGGGCACACTGCTATCTCTGATTGGCACCCACTGTCTCAGAGAGCCAATCAGAGTGCAGCCCCCAGCCTGCAGCAGCAGTCAGTCACTCACACAGCACAAAAGTTTTTCTGTGACTTGCTTGTATTGCAGCTACCGTAAGCATTATCAGCACCATGTCCCCAGGTCTAAGCACCTGTGCAGTTTCAGATTCTCTCTTGCTGTTTCAGTACCCTCGCCAGCTCATATACAGCAGCTTAATGCCAGATTGTTTTCTGTGACTTGCTTCACTAAACTCGCAATTGTTTGGCTACCTTTTGCCACAGATGCATGGTTAATACACCTAAACCTTCCTCGACCAATGCTGTATAGAATAGCGAAAACCCCATCAAAATCCGTCCAGTGATCCAAGAGATTAGCCGGAATGAACAGACAGACCTCTAAACCAGGGATCATGGATGAGAGATTTGTATTGCAGCTATCGGAAGCATTATCAGCAGCATGGTGTTCTGATGGTTGTTTGTTTTCATTAATTCCTGATAGCTATGCCTCCCCTGGCTCCTTCCTGTCTACTATGACTGCATCAAGGCATCTTCAAGGGTTTGTTGGAGGCTGTCTCTCACTCTCTGGGCCTGATTCAGATTTGGTAATAGAGTAAAGGTGGTTACACACTATAGCGATATATCTGCAGATCGAGTGATCTGCAGATGATGGTCGTTCATACACACTGAACGACCATCATCTGCATGCTGCAGCTGGTCGGGCCGGCCTTGGGGTGGATAGGGGGCATGGCCTAATCACGAAAGGCATGGCTACGCCCCCTTCGGGAAAAAAAATAATTTGCATCGCGGAACACTGGGAAGGGGAGCGCTGTGTGCCCCTCAGCCCGGCGCACTGCCAATGGGGGGCGCGATCAGCATGATTGCTCCCCTCCTTTGGCATAGGAGACTGCCCCGGCTGCTGCTTTAGCAGCCTCGGACAGTCTCCCAGTGCAGCTGGGCTTCTGTGACCTAAGAGGGAAGTGTAGCAGTGCCGGACCTGGGTACTTAGTACCCGTCCCCCCCCTCTCGGCGCCCCTTTGTATGGGCGATTGGCTGATCGCCCGTACGCACTTGTCGAAGGAAAGATATGTCTGCATACATATCTGTTCATCGGCTGTGCAGCACAGCCAATGCGATATGTCTGTGAACGACGCTGTTCACAGACATTTATCTGTACACACTGGCCGACGGGGGCACGATATGTTGGCCAAACAATTGATCTGCCAATATATCGGCCAGTGTGTGAACGGCGTCATTCACAGAAGATACCACATCCACTCATATATTAACAGTCAGCGCTTAAAGACCTTTTCTTATTTATGTTGTGAAGATGTCTTTTTATGGGATTAGGGTGTACCCATTTAAAGGTATAGAGCTGCTGATATAGGCGCCGGGTTAAAGAATTTTTGCTTGTGTTTTCCAATATATGAAGACTATATGGTAATAGAAATTCAGAGATATTAGTTGCATGCATTTGCAAATACATGGAAGTGAACCCCTTAGTGTAGGGACTGCTAGTGACAGAGAAGCCGTGACATGGCCTAGCAGCTTCCCATGTATTTGCAAATGCATGCAACTAATATCTCTTAATTTCTATTACCATATAGTCTTCATAAATTGTTGCAAGTATAATTCAGTGTGCTGAGGAACAACCCCCTCCCTTTTTTCTACTTGGTATGACCCCTCCCTTTCATGCACCTGAAAAGTACTACCAGATTGATTGAGCAGCTGACATTTTTTGTTTGAAACCATGTTGCAATGCAAGGAGTGCATGTGGGGTAAATACTGGGTGATTTTGCATGTAGCTTACAAATGCTGGACAGCTTTATTTTTAAACTGGAATTAAGAGTTCAGTTTGGACACACCCCTCCCAAATCATAATTTCTCTGCACATTTTAAATCTGCCCCACCTGCAGTGCAGCATGGTTTTACCAAGATGCACAGTTACTTGCTCTTTTTTACTTTATTCCCAAATCTGAATCTGACCCTCTGCCTAAAAAGTCATTTTGCTTCAGTCCCTGACTCCCTCCCCTATCTAGGCTGCTGCTAAGTAACAGGGCACATTGCTAGCTCTGATTGGCTCTAACTTTGCATTTTCAGCACTGTGGGCAGTTACTGTACTTCAACTTGGTGTAAGATTATACATTTTTCTGTGACGGCTTCACTAAAATAGTCACTGTACTGCTCCCTTTTGTCACAATGGTTCATACACCTAAACCTTCCTCGACCAATGCTGTATAGAATAGTGAAAACCCCATAAAAATCTGTCCAGTGGTTCAAGAGATTAGCCCGACCGAAACACAGACCCCAGAACCGGGCATTTTATAGAGAGATATTAATATTTCTTTTATAGGTTTAGAGGTGCTTTAAGATGTAATGCTTTTACTATAAAAATACATATTAAATGGAACTCCCCCTAAACTCCTCCCTTTTCACCACTTCCCATTCTTGACTGCAAGATTTCCCCAGTGCTGCTCCCAACCTCTGAAATACCTTCCCACTTCCATTGGGCTTTCATCCAGCTTACCAGCTTATAAATGTGCCCTTATCTTTTTATTCATGCCTACCACTCCTCCCCCTGACTCTCCATCCTCTACATCACACTCACCTCTGTGTGCCTGCCCATATACCACTTGCAAGCAGGGCCTTCTTTCCCATGGTTTTCTAATGTAACTATATAAATTCTGGTTTGTAATTATGTAAATTTGCAAACTTGTCTGTATATGTCTAATGTAGTTGTGTAATTTTGTTGAATGTTTATGTCCTACATACTGATCTATTGAATTTTAGGGACTGCTAGTGACAGAGAAGCCGTGTCGTGGCCTAGCAGCTTCCCATGTATTTGCAAATGCATGCAACTAATATCTCTGAATTTCTACTACCATATAGTCTTCATATATTGTTGCAAGTATAATTCAGTGTGCTGAGGAACAATAGGGGGTCAAACCCCCCCCCCCCTTTTTTCTTCTTGGTATGACCCTCCCTTTCATGCACCTGAAAAGTACTACCAGATTGATTGAGCAGCTGACATTTTTTGTTTGAAACCATGTTGCAATGCAAGGAGTGCATGTGGGGTAAATACTGGGTGATTTTGCATGTAGCTTACAAATGCTGGACAGCTTTCTTTTTAAACTGGAATTAAGAGTTCAGTTTGGACACACCCCTCCCAAATCATAATTTCTCTGCACATTTTAAATCTGCCCCACCTGCAGTGCAGCATGGTTTTACCAAGATGCACAGTTACTTGCTCTTTTTTACTTTATTCCCAAATCTGAATCTGACCCTCTGCCTAAAAAGTCATTTTGCTCCAGTCCCTGACTCCCTCCCCTATCTAGGCTGCTGCTAAGTAACAGGGCACATTGCTAGCTCTGATTGGCTCTCACTTTGCATTTTCAGCACTGTGAGCAGTTACTGTACTTCAACTTGGTGTAAGATTATACATTTTTCTGTGACGGCTTCACTAAAATAGTCACTGTACTGCTCCCTTTTGTCACAATGGTTCATACACCTAAACCTTCCTCGACCAATGCTGTATAGAATAGTCAAAACCCCATAAAAATCTGTCCAGTGGTTCAAGAGATTAGCCCGACCGAAACACAGACCCCAGAACCGGGAATTTTATAGAGAGTTATTAATATTTCTTTTATAGGTTTAGAGGTGCTTTAAGATGTAATGCTTTTACTATAAAAATACATATTAAATGGAAGTCCCCCTAAACTCCTCCCTTTTCACCACTTCCATTCCTGACTGCAAGATTTCCCCAGTGCTGCTCCCAACCTCTGAAATACCTTCCCACTTCCATTGGGCTTTCATCCAGCTTCCCAGCTTATAAATGTGCCCTTATCTTTTTATTCATGCCTACCACTCCTCCCCCTGACTCTCCATCCTCTACATCACACTCACCTCTGTGTGCCTGCCCATATACCACTTGCAAGCAGGGCCTTCTTTCCCATGGTTTTCTAATGTAACTATATAAATTCTGGTTTGTAATTATGTAAATTTGCAAACTTGTCTGTATATGTCTAATGTAGTTGTGTAATTTTGTTGAATGTTTATGTCCTACATACTGATCTATTGAATTTTAGGGACTGCTAGTGACAGAGAAGCTGTGTCGTGGCCTAGCAGCTTCCCATGTATTTGCAAATGCATGCAACTAATATCTCTGAATTTCTACTACCATATAGTCTTCTATATTGTTGCAAGTATAATTCAGTGTGCTGAGGAACAATAGGGGGTCAAACCCCCCCCTTTTTTCTACTTGGTATGACCCTCCCTTTCATGCACCTGAAAAGTACTACCAGATTGATTGAGCAGCTGACATTTTTTGTTTGAAACCATGTTGCAATGCAAGGAGTGCATGTGGGGTACATACTGGGTGATTTTGCATGTAGCTTACAAATGCTGGACAGCTTTATTTTTAAACTGGAATTAAGAGTTCAGTTTGGACACACCCCTCCCAAATCATAATTTCTCTGCACATTTTAAATCTGCCCCACCTGCAGTGCAGCATGGTTTTACCAAGATGCACAGTTACTTGCTCTTTTTTACTTTATTCCCAAATCTGAATCTGACCCTCTGCCTAAAAAGTCATTTTGCTTCAGTTCCTGACTCCCTCCCCTATCTAGGCTGCTGCTAAGTAACAGGGCACATTGCTAGCTCTGATTGGCTCTAACTTTGCATTTTCAGCACTGTGGGCAGTTACTGTACTTCAACTTGGTGTAAGATTATACATTTTTCTGTGACGGCTTCACTAAAATAGTCACTGTACTGCTCCCTTTTGTCACAATGGTTCATACACCTAAACCTTCCTCGACCAATGCTGTATAGAATAGTGAAAACCCCATAAAAATCTGTCCAGTGGTTCAAGAGATTAGCCCGACCGAAAAACAGACCCCAGAACCGGGCATTTTATAGAGAGATATTAATATTTCTTTTATAGGTTTAGAGGTGCTTTAAGATGTAATGCTTTTACTATAAAAATACATATTAAATGGAACTCCCCCTAAACTCCTCCCTTTTCACCACTTCCCATTCCTGACTGCAAGATTTCCCCAGTGCTGCTCCCAACCTCTGAAATACCTTCCCACTTCCATTGGGCTTTCATCCAGCTTACCAGCTTATAAATGTGCCCTTATCTTTTTATTCATGCCTACCACTCCTCCCCCTGACTCTCCATCCTCTACATCACACTCACCTCTGTGTGCCTGCCCATATACCACTTGCAAGCAGGGCCTTCTTTCCCATGGTTTTCTAATGTAACTATATAAATTCTGGTTTGTAATTATGTAAATTTGCAAACTTGTCTGTATATGTCTAATGTAGTTGTGTAATTTTGTTGAATGTTTATGTCCTACATACTGATCTATTGAATTTTAGGGACTGCTAGTGACAGAGAAGCCGTGTCGTGGCCTAGCAGCTTCCCATGTATTTGCAAATGCATGCAACTAATATCTCTGAATTTCTACTACCATATAGTCTTCATATATTGTTGCAAGTATAATTCAGTGTGCTGAGGAACAATAGGGGGTCAAACCCCCCCCCCCCCTTTTTTTCTACTTGGTATGACCCTCCCTTTCATGCACCTGAAAAGTACTACCAGATTGATTGAGCAGCTGACATTTTTTGTTTGAAACCATGTTGCAATGCAAGGAGTGCATGTGGGGTAAATACTGGGTGATTTTGCATGTAGCTTACAAATGCTGGACAGCTTTCTTTTTAAACTGGAATTAAGAGTTCAGTTTGGACACACCCCTCCCAAATCATAATTTCTCTGCACATTTTAAATCTGCCCCACCTGCAGTGCAGCATGGTTTTACCAAGATGCACAGTTACTTGCTCTTTTTTACTTTATTCCCAAATCTGAATCTGACCCTCTGCCTAAAAAGTCATTTTGCTTCAGTTCCTGACTCCCTCCCCTATCTAGGCTGCTGCTAAGTAACAGGGCACATTGCTAGCTCTGATTGGCTCTAACTTTGCATTTTCAGCACTGTGGGCAGTTACTGTACTTCAACTTGGTGTAAGATTATACATTTTTCTGTGACGGCTTCACTAAAATAGTCACTGTACTGCTCCCTTTTGTCACAATGGTTCATACACCTAAACCTTCCTCGACCAATGCTGTATAGAATAGTGAAAACCCCATAAAAATCTGTCCAGTGGTTCAAGAGATTAGCCCGACCGAAAAACAGACCCCAGAACCGGGCATTTTATAGAGAGATATTAATATTTCTTTTATAGGTTTAGAGGTGCTTTAAGATGTAATGCTTTTACTATAAAAATACATATTAAATGGAACTCCCCCTAAACTCCTCCCTTTTCACCACTTCCCATTCCTGACTGCAAGATTTCCCCAGTGCTGCTCCCAACCTCTGAAATACCTTCCCACTTCCATTGGGCTTTCATCCAGCTTACCAGCTTATAAATGTGCCCTTATCTTTTTATTCATGCCTACCACTCCTCCCCCTGACTCTCCATCCTCTACATCACACTCACCTCTGTGTGCCTGCCCATATACCACTTGCAAGCAGGGCCTTCTTTCCCATGGTTTTCTAATGTAACTATATAAATTCTGGTTTGTAATTATGTAAATTTGCAAACTTGTCTGTATATGTCTAATGTAGTTGTGTAATTTTGTTGAATGTTTATGTCCTACATACTGATCTATTGAATTTTAGGGACTGCTAGTGACAGAGAAGCCGTGTCGTGGCCTAGCAGCTTCCCATGTATTTGCAAATGCATGCAACTAATATCTCTGAATTTCTACTACCATATAGTCTTCATATATTGTTGCAAGTATAATTCAGTGTGCTGAGGAACAATAGGGGGTCAAACCCCCCCCCCCCCTTTTTTTCTACTTGGTATGACCCTCCCTTTCATGCACCTGAAAAGTACTACCAGATTGATTGAGCAGCTGACATTTTTTGTTTGAAACCATGTTGCAATGCAAGGAGTGCATGTGGGGTAAATACTGGGTGATTTTGCATGTAGCTTACAAATGCTGGACAGCTTTCTTTTTAAACTGGAATTAAGAGTTCAGTTTGGACACACCCCTCCCAAATCATAATTTCTCTGCACATTTTAAATCTGCCCCACCTGCAGTGCAGCATGGTTTTACCAAGATGCACAGTTACTTGCTCTTTTTTACTTTATTCCCAAATCTGAATCTGACCCTCTGCCTAAAAAGTCATTTTGCTCCAGTCCCTGACTCCCTCCCCTATCTAGGCTGCTGCTAAGTAACAGGGCACATTGCTAGCTCTGATTGGCTCTCACTTTGCATTTTCAGCACTGTGAGCAGTTACTGTACTTCAACTTGGTGTAAGATTATACATTTTTCTGTGACGGCTTCACTAAAATAGTCACTGTACTGCTCCCTTTTGTCACAATGGTTCATACACCTAAACCTTCCTCGACCAATGCTGTATAGAATAGTCAAAACCCCATAAAAATCTGTCCAGTGGTTCAAGAGATTAGCCCGACCGAAACACAGACCCCAGAACCGGGAATTTTATAGAGAGTTATTAATATTTCTTTTATAGGTTTAGAGGTGCTTTAAGATGTAATGCTTTTACTATAAAAATACATATTAAATGGAAGTCCCCCTAAACTCCTCCCTTTTCACCACTTCCATTCCTGACTGCAAGATTTCCCCAGTGCTGCTCCCAACCTCTGAAATACCTTCCCACTTCCATTGGGCTTTCATCCAGCTTCCCAGCTTATAAATGTGCCCTTATCTTTTTATTCATGCCTACCACTCCTCCCCCTGACTCTCCATCCTCTACATTACACTCACCTCTGTGTGCCTGCCCATATACCACTTGCAAGCAGGGCCTTCTTTCCCATGGTTTTCTAATGTAACTATATCAATTCTGGTTTGTAATTATGTAAATTTGCAAACTTGTCTGTATATGTCTAATGTAGTTGTGTAATTTTGTTGAATGTTTATGTCCTACATACTGATCTATTGAATTTTATTGCGCTATATATATATATATAAAAGATATATACATTAAAGATAATCATTATTCTAAGTGAGGCCCCAAAGTGTAAAACCAAATGCGATTTCTGAGCTGTGCAAGGTTTTATATTATTATTTATTTTCTTGGCAACTAAGAATTATGCTTAAAACCAATACAGTACACTGTTAAGTGATAGAATGTAAGGCTTATCTCATTTCTTCTTTGTGCTAAGTTTCTGTAAATGGTTGTGATTTTTAAAAAATTTGTAGAATATAAGTATTACAACTTTTTCAGTAATTTAATAGCACCCCCATATGCCCCCCCATCTGTATGACATTCTCTGCCCCCCAGTATATATGTCCAATATTGCGCCCCCCCCACCTCCCGGTCTGTACTGTGCTCCCCCATCTGTTTATCATGCATTGTGCTCTATCCACCTCACCTGTATGACCTGTTTTATGTTCTATTATCCCCCCCCAAAGAAAAATAACACTGTATGTCCTATATTGCGCCCTTCCCTCCCTTCTTCTCGTGTGTATGTCCTGTAGTGTACACCCTTCCATTCCTACGCTTTTGTGCTGCCACACTCCCACCTGTATGTCCTATACTAAGCAGCCGCCCCATCTGCTTATATTGACAGGATTAAGGCTTGTGGGGGCCATAGGGCAACTCAGTTGTGGGGGCCCCATCAATAAAATTGCCATGGTCCCATGCAGTGACTACAATGCCCCTTACCTTGTCTCTGGACTCTCCACTGACCGGCAAGGTCGCATCATACTACATCATGTATGTGACACTGCTGGGAAACGACTCCCGGCCGCATAGCAGACATGATCTAGTACACTGCCTTGAGTGGGGGAGATAGATAGAGACAAGGAGGGAGACAAAGAGAGAGGGAGGGAGAGAGAGAGAAAGAGAGGGAGAAAAGGACTGAGAGAGCGAGCACACACTACCTGTTGCAGTATCAGGTTTGTGATGAATCGCGGCGTTATGTCAGAGAGGGGGTGGGGCTTCCATCATCAGCCACGGCCCATCAGTGAGTGTGCTGTCCTGTGATGCTGCCGGGAGCTGACCTGGGAGGGCAATGTTTGCGGCAGTGTGGGAGCCCTCAATGTGTGTGGTTCCCTGGGTGACTGCCCATCCTGTAATCTGGCCCTGTGTATTGTATTGTCAGTTTTCCCCCACACCAGTCTGTGTACTGTGTCCTCAACCCACCCTCCTCCCCCAAACACACTCATATGTTAACTTACCACATGCCTGACATTCTCTGGTCCTGTCTGCATGCTGATGCCCGCAGCTCTTTGAGTCTTTGAATGGCAGCATAGCAACATCATTACATCACATCTATGATGCTACCAGGAGCTCGAGGTGCAGACACTGCTGGAACAGCATAGGCACTGGTCTTCAGCTGGGGGAGCAGCTTGTGGCAGATGGATAATTCCTAAAAACTATTTCAGTGGTACAGGGCCTGGTTTACAGTTGTACGCTAATGTCACCGCAACTGTGATCCCGTATGCAGCAGAAAATATGCAAATATTGCAGATGCTGAGGAATGTATTAAGACGCCCACTTGCGGCTTTGCAAATCCAAGCATCTGTGTACAAAAACGCAGCATTGGTTGCAGATCATTTGATTTATGCAGTTCTGAGTAACCCTATGGCTACTCAGAGTTTTCATGGAAACAGAGACGCCGGAGACATATTTATTGTGTATGGAATTGCAGACGCAGGCTGTGACATGCCCTGAAAATGGTTGCAACAAGCCTGCATTCTTGGCCGCCACTCTCCGTTACTTCCGACTATCAATCACACTGCGAAGTAAAGTTATTGCAAGTGACTACAGTAATGTACCGTGACGCATGCACAGTGCAACTGACGCATGTGCAGTTTACCCATAAGCACTGAAATGAAAATGTAAAGCAAAGACCTCCAAAGTAGTATTATCTGCAATACTTTCTCTGTCACATGCTACACCTGAAAGATGGTGGGAGTTTAGGGAGGACAAGTTGTAGTATGTTGAATTAAAGGGTTTTGGTGAACTGTGCAGATTTCTATCTCAGGTACAGGCTCTGCAGTAGGGATCAGCTGCACCTCAATGTGAAGGATGAAGCTGTATCCAATGAGAAGATGGTTAGATGGCTGGAAGAGATAGGAAGGATCGGAAAGAAGATAAAGGAGATGGGGCACATGTAAGACCTGCCCTGATTGGGTAATTCCGTGATATACTGTACATGAAAAAAAAAAGACACCAGTAAAGTACTCAATGGCATATTGTATGTTATAAGCCACACAAAGGACAACAAAGGACAATGCGGTCTGCTACATGGGTGATACTAACACATACAGTAGATGATACTAACTATACAGATAAAAACTGGGACAAAAAAATAGTAGTTCAGGAAACTTAAGTAGATTTTTATATTTTTTAAATGAGTGGGCTTTGTTTCATTTGGTATTATCAAACAGAATTGAAATTATATACAATTTACTGGAGCATATAGGGAATAATATTCACAAAACGGGAACATTTCACTTGTATTTCAGTCTGCATTTGTACAGGTGCTACAAAAACTATGCATTTGTCAGCTGACAACAACCATCCTACCATTGGACGAAGGCGCAGTCAGGTGATGAAGACTGTCATGGCTGTGCTCATGACGGCTACCTCGGTAACCAAATCACGGAGCAGCACATGGATGTCCAAGTGCACCTAAGCCATAATCCTCAGCATGTCACTCGCCGCCACACCTGACCGCACGAGAAGTCAGGGGAAGTCGGTGCTGTGGTGAGTAACGGCCGATTCTAGGCCGAAACCTGACACTTCCTTAGAGAGCATGACCCAGCTTACATCTAGGCCACAAAATAGCTTTGTGTCTGGGCCACCTCTTATCATATTATTATGCCGCTTTCGGCTGCTGACTGACTCCGAAGCATAATAAGGAGCGTGATAATGGTTATTCCAGATGAAGACAGAGGTAAGGCAAACAAAGCACTAAGATGCAGCCTACTCACTATTCTAGTATTCCTCAATGGCGGCTCAATTTCATCAGGGACCCCGACAGTATATGGTCCAGGCGAGCATTCCTTCTAAAATTCAAGTATGCATAACAGTATATGGTATATATATTTGTAATTATTGGTGAAAAGGTAAAACCCTTCCTGTATCCAACTGGTAACAGTGGCTCTTTAATAAAGAGGGAATTTCTCTGTGAAAAGTCTTCAATGGCTGCCATTTTATAATGTATCATTAATTTATGAGTTAATAATGGTTCAAATGTATAGTAGAACTGTGAGCTGATAATCTTCAATGTGAATATTTAACATGGTGCAGAATGATCAGGGTGGATGCACATGGAAGGCTTATGCAATCCTCCCTCTCATCTGGAATCTGCCCAAAGTCATTAACTCACGAAAGGCAAAGTCCCAAGTCTTTGCATGGGCTGATTATTATCTGAGAGGAGCCACAACCATGCCACATGTCTGAGGCAAGATGACACTCTGTTCAGCTTGATGGCCTCCAAATATCTGCATTGGTTCAGTGAACATTTAACTGTGGGCTGACAAGGCCCCTTCGCCTTTAAGAATGACACACATATGGCAAGCCTGTTCATTTCTGGTAAATATTATCTTGCTATATGTTTTATTTACTACTTATGATAAATCCTATTTCAAAAGACATGGGCAAAATTGTTGACATCCAAGTCTGAAAATAACAAAAACTGGCACTTTTTTGTTCTTCTTCAAAAGAAAGGTGCGAGTACTCACCAAACCTTACAGATTTATATACTGTATATAGCATCTATACTCTGTACAAGTATTCAGATGCTTATTTTATTCATTTCTGAAATGATTTAATAGTTTTTTTTCCTGTTTATAGAACTAATCATAACAATAAAAATTATAACCAAAAAGGTGTGGAGTGGAGTAACATGTATTCATGACAAATAAAGAATTGTAATTATTATTTGTATTTTTTTTTTAGCCATTTGAATACAATAAATGATGTAACAATTCATGTATTTGAGACAATTTGTACAATGATAAATATGAACAAGCATGAAGAGCTGAATAAACATTTTTTATGGGTAGAAGGTGGGAGCGATGGTCCCAGGAGTTGATGTGATAATGTGGGCAAGGATGAAAAGAGACGGTCTGGTATTGACCCTTCCTTATTGAACGCTGAGCAACAGCTTTAGGGCCAGGAACTTTATGGGAATATATATGTAGAGAAAATGTCAAAAAGTTCTGTTAGGCACAGGCCTCCATGCCCTCACTGAAAGAGGAGTGCTGGTATGCTAATCTGTTTTACAACCAATTTATTGCCATTTTGACAAGAACCATTCTAGAACTGGATGCTAAAAACATATTAAACCTCACTTTTGGAACATAACATATTTCCACTAAATATAGTATAATTTTTCAAACATACATATGAAACATGATTACATTACAGTGATTACTTGTAATTGGCACATACTGTACAATCTGGAAGTAGTTACAAATTTATACAGAGGTCTTCTCAAACATGGGCTATGGACGCTTTGATCAATCATGTTTCTTATAAAGAATTATACACTGAACTTGAAGTTACCCATTTATGGTCCCTTATTGCCAAAGGAATTATAGCTAAGCTTTTATGGTCCACTCCTAAAAAGCTGTACAAATGGTTTATTGTTGTCCTCTGACAACAGGCATCTCTAAATAAGTAATCGAGGTACTGTAATATGACAGGAACAGGCCCCTAAAGCATGTCTGCTTTCTTCATCAATACATTAAACCCTTATTTGCTTACGCACTGTAATTTGCTGGGAGCAATTTTGACTAATTCCATTAGGATAGATAAATCATAAAAACATCAACATATTATTTCAATAATTATCCTGACCAGACTATCATCATGGTCACCCATTTTATCTAAGATATTAGGATAGAATGTAACAACATTAACATATTATGTACATATTTATATTGATTAAGCTAGACAGTCTTCATTAAAATGTTAATTTAGGATAATTTGCGCTATAAGTATTAGTATCATGAAGTCTGATATGTGAAATAAAGAATACTTGTATAGTACACAACAAATGTTTTATTTTCTAACACATAAAAGAGTATATAAATTCACATTCAATACAAACTAAAAAATAGAAACAACCTGTTGTATTCATAAAATCATGGTATATATCTATTCACCGAATTATGTTACTCCTAAACAGCTATATAAACCTGGACTGGTTGTAAAAAATAAAATCACTCTTAATAGCCGAATTCCTTTTTGTAGCTTTATAAAGATATTGGCCCTCATTCAGAGGCGGTCGGAGGATGCAAGCTGTCGTTCAGAAACTGGGCGGCCGCTTGCATCCTGACCGCCCGCCTCTGTTTTGGTCATTAGGCTGTGGGTTTACACCCACAGCTCTAACGACCGCTCAGGTGATGGTCGCGATGGTCAGAGACCATCGCGACCATCGGAGCTTACGACGAGACCCTAGGGTAGGGTCTCACTTGTCGTAAGCCCCGGAGAGCTTCTGGCTCTGTCAGAGCCGGAAGCTCTCCACTGACATCACTAGTGATGTCAGTGGGGCCTCCCCCAAACGGTAGGCGTTCCCATGGGAACGCCTCCGTTTGGGCTGCCACCCCCCCGGCCCGCCTTCCAAACGGGGCGAGCTGTCAATCAACATCGACAGCTCGCCCCCTTTGGAAAGAGACCCGCTACGACTGACGCTGTCAGTCGTAGCGGGTCTCACGCATGCGCGCGAGGGAGCCGGCTCCCTCGTGCGCATGCGCACTGGCCAAACATCGAGGCGGACGTGCGGTCGTAGACCGTACGGCCGCCTCTGAATAAGGTCCTTTGTCCTCTTTGTATCAATTAAATGTTAATTTTCACCTGTCATTCCACTGAAGATAAAATATGTAATGTGTGGACAGGATAAGTGGCTGCTTTCAATGAATGACATATAATGATCTTCCGTTATAATATTAAATTCTCCAATTTTATGGGGTGCTCGATCCCTGATAATTGGCATGGAATGAATGTCCGGATGCTTAAAGATGGTGATTCAAAAGGAGCCATGTTCGCATGCCATGTTGCACGGATCTCTCCAAAAATCCACAAATATATGGAGTTTGTAAATGTTTGTGCACAACAATGAAGCCGCGGCTTTGCTCTAATCTACCGTCTGGCAATGTCACTCCGCACATCAATCACGTCCGCCCGTCTCTTTTAGGCCTCATAGACCAGTGCCCGGCTGCAGCTCAGGGAGCACTTGATTAATCCGCATGTACTGTAGGCTTGTACGCGTCCAGCAGCTGACCTCTCTCTCAATGTTCTCTACAGGGCAGCTGATATGCCTATTATGCAAAAAGGGGAGACAGCCTCAGCAGCAAATATTCCAATATGGGTATATACCCCAAGTGATACCAAGTCCACTTGGTGTCAAAGCAGGTAAAGCTGCATACACACGGGACGATTCACTCCATGAGCGACATCGTCCAGTGTGTCCCTGACAGGGGTGTGCTCAGTGTCATGAACAATATCAAGAACGATTTTGTTCAGTGCCGGGCTCCCTCCTTCATCCCTGAACATGCTACAATCTGACAATATCGTCAGGTTGGACAGGAGGTTCGGGCGATGAACAGCAACAGCCAACGACCAGCGGGAGCGCGCATTGGTCGTTATCGTTTATCGTTTTGGGGCAGAAACTGAACGATATTTTGAACGACTGAACGATAACGATATCGTTATCGTTCCGTCGTCCAAAATATTGCTGCATGTGTACGCACCCTAAGTCCTCTAACTAGAGAGCCAGAAGCTCTCCGGGGCTTACGACAAGTGAGACCCTACCCTAGGGTCTCTGACCATCGCGACCATCACCCGAGCAGTCGTTAGAGCTGTGGGTGTAAACCCACAGCCTAATGACCGAAACAGAGGCGGGCGGTCAGGATGCAAGCGGCCGCCCAGTTTCTGAACGACCGCTTGCATCCTCCGACCGCCTCTGAATGAGGGCCAATATCTTTATAAAGCTCCAAAAAGGAATTCGGCTATTAAGAGTGATTTTATTTTTTACAACCAGTCCAGGTTTATATAGCTTTTTAGGAGTAACATAATTGTGTGTATAGATACTGTATATACCATGGTTTTATGAATACAACTGGTTGTTTCTCTTTCATCCACTAGGGGACACTGGAGGTGCTTACGCTGGGGGGTATAGAGGCGTGGATAGCTGGAGCCGGCACTTTAAATAATTTAGAAGTTTGAAGCTCCTCCCCCTCTATGCCCCACCAGCCCTCAGTTTAGAAAATGTGCCTACGGAGCTGGTCACAACCTGCTGTGCTCCAGCAATACATTTATTTTATTTCATTAGTTTTATTATTTTCTAAAAATTTTTTACACCTTTTAGGTACCCTTCGCCACCTCTCTAAAGGTGGGGTCTGGGTACCTGGCACCCTGTCCTTAATAGAAGGCAGGAAGGAGTGCACAGTGCTTATACTAAAAGCACTGACAGCTCCTTACCGCCACACACACACACAGCACTTCTACAAACAGGGCTGCTGAGCAGTCTTCAGAAGCGGCTGCCGGTCAGGTGACTCCCTCTCAAGAAGGAAGTGCTGTTCGGAGGGAAGCCGTCCAGGGAGTAAATCGCCTGCGCATCCCCCGTCTCCTGCCCCGCGGCCAGCGCGGGATGCAGAGAGCGCTATGGCGCTGTTAATAGAGCTTCTCCCCTCTTCCCACTGCTGAGCGGCTAGAGGCTCCTGTTCAGCAGGGCTTGAACAGCGGCTACAGCGCTGCTCATTGAATTGCATCTCCCCTCTCCCCGCTGCTGAGCACAGCGGGGCTTGCAGGGGGAGGTGATTACTTAGTGTGGCAACCATATTAGAGCCCCTGTGGGCTTGAGGAAGGGGGGAGGAGCTTAGCAGCGCGGGCTCCCTGTCTCATTTACACGACAGCGGGTGCTGTTTGTTTAACCCACTGTTGCCTGCATCTCTCCATTATAGGTAGTGTGCAGCACATGTAGAAGGCTGATTCTCCTGACTACATCCCTGGAGGTTGTGAGTAATCACTGGGGTGTAAGTGCAGGGAATCTAATCTGTGGGAGGGGGCACCTCTTCCTCTGTGTCCCAACCAGCCTTCTGTTTTTTTTATTTCTAATTCACTTCTGGTGTCCCTCTGGGTGACTGTGTGTATCTATGTCAAACAGAACAAAAGCGGCTCAAAAGAGGTTTGTCTGTTCTAAGTGTAACAACAAACTATCCAGGCCGCATGCCGCTGGATCCACGTATGTGATGCTTGTATAGCAATAGATCCACCGATGACTATTCCTGACTCACCTGCTCCTCCATGGGCCGCTGACATGGTAGGAGTAATGATGGATTTAACGTCAGAGTTAGCTGAGGCACGTAAGTCTCAGCCTCCCTAGGTGGCTGATTTAACCAAGTCTTTAGACACCCTGGTACAGCTTATGGGTACAGTGGCATCTGCTCCCTCCACCTTCTACCAGAGACTGACACAAAAGCGTACTCTGACGACTGTTCTCCAGTCAGAGGAGTCGGATGAAGAATTCCTCATTACGGAGGATACCGAAGAGGAGAATTGGAGGACGCATTACAGGACGGTACCTCTCCTGGGGTGGAATCTCTAATTTTGGCGGTTAGAAAAACACTGAAGTTACCCGAGGATGTAATTCCTGCATCCCAGGAGTGTGAATTATTTCATGAACAAAGAGCTCGGTGGTTTTTCCGTTCTAACTGCAACTTCAACAGCAGCTCTCAGTGGCCTGGAAACAACCGGATAAACGGTTCCAAATTCCGCGCCGGTTCCAAATTCCGGTTTCCATCTACCTACCCTTTTCCATCACCCATGATGGACAAGTGGGAAAAGCCTCCTCCAGTAGATGCGACCATCTCTCGTCTCTCTTAGAAAACAGCACTCCCAGTACCGTGGGCTACAGTACTAAAAGATCCTTCGGATCGTAAGTTGGAGATAACGCTAAGATCTATTTATACTGCAGCGGGTGCTCAACTTAGTCCCACCCTTGTTACCGCTTGGGTTAACAAGGCGGTGGTTTGCTGGGCTGACCAGTTGTTTACCGGTTTGAACTCTGGTACCTCCAGAGCAGAGTTACGTCTACTTGCAGAACAGATATGTGAGTCTGCAGTTTACTTGGGCGAAGCTTCAAAAGATATCAGTCAGATTAGTGCTCGCATATCCGCTTCTGCTATTTCGGGGCGCAGAGCCCTCTGGTTGCGCGCTTGGCATGCGGATGCAGAATCTAAGCGTGCGGTGGAGTGTTTACCATTCACTGGCGATATGCTCTTTGGCCTAGAATTAGCCAAATGGATATTCCAGTCCACGGGGGGGTGTCTTCCTTCCTCCCGTCAACTGCTCCAACCCCCAGAAGATCTTACAATGGACCTTCATTTCATTCCTTTCGTGCACCTCATTACTTTCGTGGTAGAGCCAGAGGTGCTCCCACGCAACCTAGATGGCAGGGGTAGAGGTCGTCCACACACGGTTGCACGTAAACCAGAGCCTAAACCAGCGAAAAAACAGGTGGCATGACGGTCTTCCATCCCATCTGGTACCTTCTGCAGTGGGAGCCCATCTGCAGAACTTTCAACAAGTTTGGAACCACCAGACCTCTACAGACCCGTGGATCCACAGACTAATTTCCCTGGGGTTCCGAATAGACTTTGAAGTCCCCCCTCCACCTCGGTTCTTCACTACAAGTCTGCCAATACCTGTAGACAAGGCCAGGGTTCTACAGGAGGCTATCCAGTCTCTAGTGGTATCGTCTGTGCTAGTTACGATTCCGGAACATCAAAGAGGTATGGGATTTTACTCAAGCCTGTTTGTAGTACCCAAGCCGGATGACTCAGTCAGGGCCCATCTTAAACCTCAAGTCCTTAGCGAGCTTGGAACTAGGGGAGTTCCTATTATTCCTGGATTTCAAGGATGCCTATCTCTATGTTCCCATCTGGGAACCACAACAGACCTTTCTGCATTTTGCCATATTGAAAGATCATTATCAGTTTCGGGCATTGCTGTTCGGGTTATCCTTGGCTCCCCGCATTTTCACCAAACTCATGTCAGTCATGATCGCTCTCCTTCGGTCATCATGAATGAACATAATCCCTTATTTGGATGACCTGTTACTCAAGGCTCCATCGGTGTCTCTTCTATCAGATCATGCCTTACTGACATATTACACTCTAATCCAACACTGTTGGATAATCAGCTTCAAGAAGTCAAATCTCAGTCTGTCCCAGAAACTTCTGTTTCTGGGCATGATATTGGATATGAAATCACAGAGGATTTTTCTTCCAACAGACAAGGCCAGAGATATCCGGTTATTGGTTCAACTGGTCCTCAGACCAAAGAAGGTGTCAATGCTTCTTTGTCTGCATCTCTTGTGGAAGATGGTAGCTGCTTGCGAAGTGCTACAGATTGGCCGGTTCCACTCCAGGGTATTTCAGCTGGACCTGCTAACACAGGGGTCAGGGTCTCATCTGCTTCTACATTGACAGATCCGTCTGAGCCTGGTTACCAGAGTAGCCCTTCTTTGGTGGACACAATCCAACACTCTGTTAGCAGGCAGAAGATTTGGAATGTGGGACTGGATCATCGTAACAACGGATGCCAGCCTTCGAGGATGGGGAGCAGTAGTCCTCGATTATTACTTTCAGGGTCGATGGTCCCCTCTAGAACAGAAGTGGCCCATAAATGTATTTGAACTCAGAGCGATTTACAATGCTCTGATAGAGGCAACAGAGTTTTTAAAGACTCTTCCAGTAAGAGTTCAGCCCGACAACGCGACGGCCGTCACTTACATCAACCGCCAAGGATGGACGGAGTCGCATGGCTATGCGAGAAGTAACTCAGATCCTCTGGTGGGCCGAGAACCAGTCAGAATGGCAGCTTCATCCAGACATGTTCAACGCGCTGATACGTCGATGGGGATGTCCTCAGGTGGACCTCATGGCGTCACGATTGAATCTTAAATACACAGAAAACTTCTAGATTGAGGCTAAACAAGAAATTCCCTTCTTGGGGCACACTTATAAAACATGAATGATGAAATGATAGTATAGTTAAGACTTAACCTTTAATTTAGTTATAAATAAAATATATAGGGTATATTAGAGACTTTAAATTATTAACCATATGTATCAGTCTCCCCTATTTAAATGTGACATACAATAATTATGCTTAGTTAGGCGAAAAATTATGTAAATTCTTACAGGTAGCACTCTATATTTAGAGATATTTCATTGGATTCAATCCTCCCTTATTGAGTGCTATGGCAGCACACTCCTGCGATAATTTAATGTAGGTGGATATAGGCTACATGAAATTTAGATAAATATATTATTAGCCACAATAAGTCAAGATAAAGCCCATATAATCCACCTAAGTTAATTGGTATAAATATTGCACTTGGCCCATTAGATTGCAGTGTATAAATAAAAAACTGCATACAGTCTAAATACCCAGAGTGTCTCAACAATTAATTTCTAAATAGTTAAAGAATTTATTGCACTTGACCCAATATATATAAATGAAATCAAAAACCTGGAACTGGTACCAATAAGAGGGAAAAGTACCTTAACAATTGTTATATAAATAATAGACTCATCAGTCAATATATAATAATTGCACTTCGCCCGGATACAGTTGTCATTAGATTGTGTATACCTGTCATGTGGATCTCATATCAAGGTGTACATAGATAGGATAAATCCTAAAAACATGAGATTGGTACCTCACAATTAATTAAGTACTATAGGTGTCCAATAACTTTTAAATGAAACTGATTGATTTGCATTCAGCCCCAATGCATATTCCATACACGTGCTATGTGAGAATCCTTTTAGGAGTATACATAAACAGGATAGATCCTGAAAGCACCGTGCTAGGGCCTAACAGGGCCACATATGTCTGCTTAAATTGCACCTTGCCCGGTATAAAAATAGCAGAGGCAGGTTTAAACCAGGCACATCCTGAAAGCCTGCAATCAATGCAAAAAAATAATGAACAATATAAGGCTTATGGTGAACAAGCCCGCAGGGCGAAACGCGCGTCCGGCATTCACTCCTCCTCACAGCGGGAAGCTACATGTGGCAGCCCACTCCTGGCCCTTGGTCTGACACCCTCCTGACTCAGGTATTTCTCCGGTGGACAGTGACTTTCTCGGCGGCGAATCCTGTCCTTGCGCTGCCATGGCAACAAGGACAGCCTAACACCGCACACGAGACAGTGTCCTTCCACTTACCTTTCTCTTTCTCCATCGGCACTGTCCGGGATCCCTCTCTCATTTGAGGTCCGCTCAGGGAAGACCTCAAACAGTAGAAGGTGATCGGGGCACTAGTGCCGTACTTTGCCCCTGTTACTATTTTTTCTGAATCTCAGCTGACACATTTCTACAGAGATAAAGTCATAGGTATTGTACCATATATGTGCAGGCTGTGATGTTTGTTTATGTATGATATTTGGGCAAAGTGCAACAATTTATTTGAAGAGAATGATATTGTTCATTATTTTTTTGCATTGATTGCAGGCTTTCAGGATGTGCCTGGTTTAAACCTGCCTCTGCTATTTTTATACCGGGCAAGGTGCAATTTAAGCAGACATATGTGGCCCTGATAGGCCCTAGCACGGTGCTTTCAGGATCTATCCTGTCTATGTATACTCCTAAAAGGATTCTCACATAGCACGTGTATGGAATATGCATTGGGGCTGAATGCAAATCAATCAGTTTCATTTAAAAGTTATTGGACACCTATAGTACTTAATTAATTGTGAGGTACCAATCTCATGTTTTTAGGATTTATCCTATCTATGTACACCTTGATATGAGATCCACATGACAGGTATACACAATCTAATGACAACTGTATCCGGGCGAAGTGCAATTATTATATATTGACTGATGAGTCTATTATTTATATAACAATTGTTAAGGTACTTTTCCCTCTTATTGGTACCAGTTCCAGGTTTTTGATTTCATTTATATATATTGGGTCAAGTGCAACAAATTCTTTAACTATTTAGAAATTAATTGTTGAGACACTCTGGGTATTTAGACTGTATGCAGTTTTTTATTTTATACACTGCAATCTAATGGGCCAAGTGCAATATTTATACCAATTAACTTAGGTGGATTATATGGGCTTTATCTTGATTCATTGTGGCTAATAATATATTTATCTAAATTTCATGTAGCCTATATCCACCTACATTAAATTATCGCAGGAGTGTGCTGCCATCGCACTCAATAAGGGAGGATTGAATCCCCTGAGATATCTCTAAATATAGAGTGCTACCTGTAAAAATTTACATAATTTTTTGCCTAACTAAGCATAATTATTGTATGTCACATTTAAATAGGGGAGACTGATACATATGGTTAATAATTTAGTCTCTAATATACCCTATATATTTTATTTATAACTAAATTAAAGGTTAAGTCTTAACTATACTATCATTTCATCATTCATGTTTTATGTGTGCCCCAAGAAGGGAATTTCTTGTTTAGCCTCAATCTAGAGGTTTTCTGTGTATTTAAGTATGATTTATACTTTTCCCTGGGAGCACCACCAGCATAGTGGATTTCTCTATTTTTGATTGATTATATGTCAATTGTTGGTTTGTAAATTGTCTATTGCATACTGGTGCAGGATCTATTTGTTCGTCACGATTGAATCATCAGCTCCCATTATACGTGTCAAGTAGAGATCCGCAGGTGGAAGCAGTAGACGCTCTGACAAGTCCGTGGATCTACGACTTCGTTTACCTTTTTCCTCCGATTCCGCTTCTTCCTCATCTTTTAAAAAGGATAAAACAAGAGACAGCCTCTGTAATTCTCGTGGCTCCAAACTGGCCTTGGAGAAGTTGTTGGACGATCAGTGGCCCCTTCCTCTGTGCCCGGATCTTCTACAGCAGGGCTCTTTCCTACACCACAACTTAGCGCAGCTGCATTTGACGGGGTGGCTCTTGAAACCGATATCCTAAGACGCAAAGGCATCCCAGACGCGGTTATTCCCACCATGCTACGCGCTAGGAAGCCAGTTTCGGCTACGCATTATCATCGCATCTGGCGTGCTTATTTCTCACGGTGTTCCAGTCAGGCTCTGCCGTCTAGGACTTTTAGTTTGTCCCGGTTTTTTACTTTTCCTTCAGATGGGTCTAGATTCTGGCCTTCGTCTGGGAACCTTAAAGGTGCAGGTTTTTGCCCTCTCCATTTTCTTTCAAAGGAAATTGGCCCTCATTCCTGAGGTGCAGACGTTTCTTCAAGGGGTCTTGCGCATGCAGCCTCCTTTTGTACCTCCAATAGCTCCCTGGGACCTTAACTTGGTGCTTCTGTTTATTCAGTCGCCCATGTTTCAACCTTTGGAGGAGGTTGATCTTAAGTACCTGTCTTGGAAGACGGTCCTCCTCTTGGCTCTCACTTCGGCTCGTAGGGTTTCGGGTCCTATAAGCCACCTTACCTAGTGTTTCACGCTGATAGGGCAGAACTCCGGACGGTAGTCGCCTTCCTTCCCAAGGTAGTGTCGGCTTTTCATATTAATCAGCCTATTGTGGTACCGTCGTTGGTGGAGGACTCTGGTGGTCCTTCTTCCTTGGATGTGGTTAGGGCTCTCCGGATCTATGTTGCCAGGACAGCGTCCCTCCGTAAGTCCGAGACGTTTTTTGTCCTCTATGATGCTGTTCGCAGGGGTTGGCCAGCATCTAAGCACGTTGAATCCGGCTGACTATTCATCAGGCTTATGTTGGTGCGGACCGTTGGCCTCCTTCGTCTATTTCAACTCATCCCACACGTTCTGTGGGTGCGTCATGGGCAGCCGGTAGAGGAGCCTCCACGTCACAGTTGTGCCGTGCGGCCACTTGGTCTTCAGTTCACACGTTTGTCAGATTTTACAAATTTGATATGTTTGCTATGTCGGCATCCCGTTTTGGCAACCTGCAGGCGCCGCAGAGCGCTCCCGCCCGTGGGGAAAACTTTGGAACGTCCCCAGCATAAGCACCTCCAGTGTCCCCTAGAGGATGAAAGAGAAAATGGGATTTTGGTACCTACCGGTAAATCCTTTTCTCTGATTCCACAGGGGACACTGGACGCCCACCTCTGCACTCTTAGCCTGCCTGTTCGGCTTGTTCCGTATGTTGTATGATTCAGTTATTGTGTGTTCTTCTCTCCCTTTTTTTTTTTACTCCGCTTGTTCTCCATCTCCTCTCGGCCTTCATTTTCTAAACTGAGGGCTGGTGGGGCATAGAGGGGGAGGGGCTTCACACTTCTAAATTATTTAAAGTGCCGGCTCCAGCTATCCACGCCTCTATACCCCAGCGTAAGCACCTCCAGTGTCCCCTGTGGAATCAGAGAAAAGGATTTACCGGTAGGTACCAAAATCCCATTTTGTATTGAATTTTAATTTATATACTCTTTTATGTGTTAGAAAATAAAACATTTGTTTTGTACTATACAAGTATTCTTTATTTCACATATCAGACTTCATGATACTAATACTTATAGCGCAAATGATCCTAAATTAACATTGTTCTGTGTTAAAACACGCTGACCATTAGGTCAGGGTGTAAGAATACATTTTTCTGTATGTTCACAAGCATATAGAGGTTTTTATGCTGCTGGTCATATTTAACATTTACAGCGTGTATTATATAATCCATTAAAAAATTAGCCCTTGAACATACTCCTTTTTTTTTTTAGCATTTATAAAAACATTGCTAAGGGAATGTCCATCACAGCGGGCGACAGAAGAAATTCACTAAGGCAAAGTCCATAAGGCAAAGTAAGTAAATAACATTTTTGAAGCTAGAAAGATAGGGCCTGATTCAGCTTTAGGCCCGTATTCAATTTGCGGCAAAAAGCCGTTTTCGCGTGTTTTTGGCGAAAACGTTTCACCTGAAACCGGCAAAAACATTTCGCTGTATTTAATTCTGACTTTTCACCAAAAAAATCACAGGCGAAAACTTTTTGCTGATTTGACTTTTCACCTGTTCAGCTGTTTCCCATAGGAAATGAGATTTCGCCTGGTCGGAATTCAATTAAAAACAGTAGAAAAACCATCACCGTTTTTTAAGTACTTTTCGCTCGTTTTTTTTCTCCACATGGAGGGTGGAGAAAACAAAAAAAAATATTTTTTTTTTTCATGTGTTAATCGTTACTAATAGTATTTTAATAGAATTTTAATAGGTCAAAAAGATTTGCCTCTGATTAGCAGGCGGAAAGAAGTGCAGATTTACGGTTTTGGGGTGCAAATGTCTGGAAACCACTGTGCACGCCTGGGACAGCCCCCCAAAGGCTAACTGTGGCAAAAAAATATAATAAAAAGTTATGATCACCCCAAAAAAGTACTTTCAATTTTTGGACAAAAAAGTACAAATTTGGGGGACAAGTATAAAAACTAGCGAAATAGGCTTCTGGGGGGTTCCCAAGTATGGGCCAGGTGTTTTTTGGGATTGCAGGTGTTTGCAACACCTGTGTTTTTTATGCTTTATAAAAGTACACTTTAGCGACTTTAAAATATTGTAGCACCCATTTTAAAGTACCCCTAATTTGCTGGGACTAGTTAGTTTCTCCTAAAAATAATGCATAATGCTATTCTTCACAACTTATGCAATGTCGCTAATAGGAATCAAATTAGAGAATTTAAGTACCCATAATAGCTTTATTAGGGCTACTAGTTCTCCCCTATAATGATCCCCTATGTTAGTGCAGCTTTTCGAGGGGTCCAGACTGATTTCCCCATTTCTGACATAATTTTTCGCCTGGTCTGAATTTGCCGGCTGCCGTTTTTGCGTCCTTTGCAATTGAATAAGGGGAAAAGCGGGGGCACAGATGATACTTTTTCATCTGCATAAAACACACGATGTAGATGAAAGTGCAGCAGGTGAAACTTTTATGTGGCCTTGTAAAAAATTGAATACCTCCCCAAATTGTATATGTGTATGGATATATATGTGTGTTTGTGTGTGTATATATATATATATATATATATATATATATCTTTACATTTGTGTATATAAGTATACGTGTTTGTGGGTTTTTTCATGAAATGTGGAGACACGGGTTCATATTATTGTGACTTGAAAATTTGCATTTTTATGTGTGTCTAATTGTATAATATATATATATATATATATATATATATTAGGGGTGAGCGGGTTCGGATTCCTGAAATCCGAACCCCCCCGAGCCCCCCCGATCCGAGGCCGATCCGAGTCAGGCTCGACTTTTCCCGCCTGACTCGGATCTGAAATCGAGGCAAAACTTCATCATCCCGCCTTCCGGATCTCGCAGGTTTTGGATCCTATATAAGGTACCCGCGTCGGCGCCATTTTCTCATTCGGCTGTGGACAGTGAAGAGGGAGGGTGGGAGTTAGGGCTGGCTGGGCTGTGTAGTGTAGTGTAGTGTAGAGTAGTGTTGTGCTGCGCTGTGCTGCTGTTGTCCATAGGGGCTGTGTCCACTATTTCAAAGTCCATAGGGGCTGGCTGTATTGTGCTGTGCTGCTTTTGTCCATAGGGGCTGTGTCCACTACTTCAAAGTCCATAGGGGCTGGCTGGACTGTGTTGTGCAGTCAGTTGTCCATAGGGGCTGTGTCCACTCCAAAGTCCTGTGCAGTGTCCCAGTCCTACAGGGGTGCTGTAGTGTTGTCCAGGGGGTGCTCTGTCCATCAGTGGTGCTCCCCCAAGTGCTAAAAAAAAATAGTTTTTTTCTGTGTTTGTGAATTGTGTGCGCAGTAGCCGCACGTGCATCAACAAAGTAGTGCCAAGCGTGCGCCTGTGTCATAAGTAAAGGGCCAGCTGGCTTGACCGTTAAAGGGTGCTGTAACCCCCAAAGTACACTCCAAACCAAATAAAAAAATATTTTCTGTGTTTGTGAATTGTGTGCGCAGTAGCCGCACGTGCATCAACAAAGTAGTGCCAAGCGTGCGCCTGTGTCATAAGTAAAGGGCCAGCTGGCTTGACCGTTAAAGGGTGCTGTAACCCCCAAAGTACACTCCAAACCAAATAAAAAAATATTTTCTGTGTTTGTGAATTGTGTGCGCAGTAGCCGCACGTGCATCAACAAAGTAGTGCCAAGCGTGCGCCTGTGTCATAAATAAAGGGCCGGCTGGCTTGACCGTTAAAGGGTGCTGTAACCCCCAAAGTACACTCCAAACCAAATAAAAAACATTTTCTGTGTTTGTGAATTGTGTGCGCAGTAGCCGCACGTGCATCAACAAAGTAGTGCCAAGCGTGCGCCTGTGTCATAAGTAAAGGGCCAGCTGGCTTGACCGTTAAAGGGTGCTGTAACCCCCAAAGTACACTCCAAACCAAATAAAAAAATATTTTCTGTGTTTGTGAATTGTGTGCGCAGTAGCCGCACGTGCATCAACAAAGTAGTGCCAAGCGTGCGCCTGTGTCATAAGTAAAGGGCCAGCTAGCTTGACCGTTAAAGGGTGCTGTAAGCCCCAAAGTACACTCCAAACCAAATAAAAAAATATTTTCTGTGTTTGTGAATTGTGTGCGCAGTAGCCGCACGTGCATCAACAAAGTAGTGCCAAGCGTGCGCCTGTGCATAAGTAAAGGGCCGGCTGGCTTGACCGTTAAAGGGTGCTGTAACCCCCAAAGTACACTCCAAACCAAATAAAAAAAGATTTTCTGTGTTTGTGAATTGTGTGCGCAGTAGCCGCACGTGCATCAACAAAGTAGTGCCAAGCGTGCGCCTGTGTCATAAGTAAAGGGCCGGCTGGCTTGACCGTTAAAGGGTGCTGTAACCTCCAAAGTACACTCCAATCCAAATAAAAAAATATTTTCTGTGTTTGTGCATTGTGTGCGCAGTAGCCGCACGTGCATCAACAAAGTAGTGCCAAGCGTGCGCCTGTGTCATAAGTAAAGGGCCGGCTGGCTTGACCGTTAAAGGGTGCTGTAACCCCCAAAGTACACTCTAAACCAAATAAAAAAATATTTTCTGTGTTTGTGAATTGTGTGCGCAGTAGCCGCACGTGCATCAACAAAGTAGTGCCAAGCGTGCGCCTGTGTCATAAGTAAAGGGCCGGCTAGCTTGACCGTTAAAGGGTGCTGTAACCCCCAAAGTACACTCCAAACCAAATAAAAAAATATTTTCTGTGTTTGTGAATTGTGTGCGCAGTAGCCGCATCAACAAAGTAGTGCCAAGCGTGCGCCTGTGTCATAAGTAAAGGGCCAGCTGGCTTGACCATTAAAGGGTGCTGTAACCCCCAAAGTACACTCCAAACCAAATAAAAAAATATTTTCTGTGTTTGTGAATTGTGTGCGCAGTAGCCGCACGTGCATCAACAAAGTAGTGCCAAGCGTGCGCCTGTGTCATAAGTAAAGGGCCGGCTGGCTTGACCGTTAAAGGGTGCTGTAACCCCCAAAGTACTCTCCAAACCAAATAAAAAAATATTTTCTGTGTTTGTGAATTGTGTGCGCAGTAGCCGCACGTGCATCAACAAAGTAGTGCCAAGCGTGCGCCTGTGTCATAAGTAAAGGGCCAGCTGGCTTGACCGTTAAAGGGTGCTGTAACCCCCAAAGTACACTCCAAACCAAATAAAAAAATATTTTCTGTGTTTGTGAATTGTGTGCGCAGTAGCCGCACGTGCATCAACAAAGTAGTGCCAAGCGTGCGCCTGTGTCATAGGTAAAGGGCCGGCTAGCTTGACCGTTAAAGGGTGCTGTAACCCCCAAAGTACACTCCAAACCAAATAAAAAAATATTTTCTGTGTTTGTGAATTGTGTGTGCAGTAGCCGCATCAACAAAGTAGTGCCAAGCGTGCGCCTATGTCATAAGTAAAGGGCCAGCTGGCTTGACCATTAAAGGGTGCTGTAACCCCCAAAGTACACTCCAAACCAAATAAAAAAATATTTTCTGTGTTTGTGAATTGTGTGCGCAGTAGCCGCACTTGCATCAACAAAGTAGTGCCAAGCGTGCGCCTGTGTCATAAGTTAAAGGGCCGGCTGGCTTGACCGTTAAAGGGTGCTGTAACCCCCAAAGTACACTCCAAACCAAATAAAAAAATATTTTCTGTGTTTGTGAATTGTGTGCGCAGTAGCCGCACGTGCATCAACAAAGTAGTGCCAAGCGTGCGCCTGTGTCATAAGTAAAGGGCCAGCTGGCTTGACCGTTAAAGGGTGCTGTAACCCCCAAAGTACACTCCAAACCAAATAAAAAAATATTTTCTGTGTTTGTGAATTGTGTGCGCAGTAGCCGCACGTGCATCAACAAAGAAGTGCCAAGCGTGCGCCTGTGTCATAAGTAAAGGGACAGCTGGCTTGACCGTAAAAGGGTGCTGTAACCCCCAAGGTACACTCCAATCCAAATAAAAAAATATTTTCTGTGTTTGTGAATTGTGTGCGCAGTAGCCGCACGTGCATCAACAAAGTAGTGCCAAGCGTGCGCCTGTGTCATAAGTAAAGGGCCGGCTGGCTTGACCGTTAAAGGGTGCTGTAACCCCCAAAGTACACTCCAAACCAAATAAAAAAATATTTTCTGTGTTTGTGAATTGTGTGCGCAGTAGCCGCACGTGCATCAACAAAGTAGTGCCAAGCGTGCGCCTGTGTCATAAGTAAAGGGCCGGCTGGCTTGACCATTAAAGGGTGCTGTAACCCCCAAAGTACACTCCAAACCAAATAAAAAAATATTTTCTGTGTTTGTGAATTGTGTGCGCAGTAGCCGCATGTGCATCAACAAAGTATTGCCAAGCGTGCGCCTGTGTCCCATAAGTAAAGAGCCGGCTGGCTCATTTCTTAAAGGGTGGTGTAACCCACAAAGTGCACTACTCTCCAGCAAAAATTAAAAAATATTTTCTGTGTTTGTGTGCGCCTTAGCCGCACGTATATATCAATATAACATAAATGGAGGACCAAACTTTCTCTGATAAAAATAAAATAGGGAAAGATCAAGAACCACTTCCTCCTAGTGCTGTTGCTGCTGCTGGGAGTTGTTCATCATCCCAGAGAGGAAGTAGGAACACCACTACTTTTACTAATCAATTGACCCTCCAACAGTCCCTAGCGATGAGGATGAAGTACGACAGCAGTCATCCTGAAGCAAAACGTATAACTGAGGCCTTGACTGCTATGTTGATGTTAGACGTGCGTCCGGTATCCGCCATTAGTGCAGTGGGATTTAGACAATTGATGGAGGTAGTGTGTCCCCGGTTCCAAATCCCGTCTAGATTCCACCTGCATCCTCAAAGCAGCAGCGACAAGCGTGCGTCTGTCTGTTAAAGGGTGGTGTAACCCTCAAAGTGCGCTCCACAAACAATAAAAAAATTCTTCTTTTTTTTTCTCTTTGTGAAATGTGTGGGCTGTAGCCGCACCTGCATCCTTAAAGCAGCAGCGACAAGCGTGCATCTGTCTGTTAAAGGGTGGTGCAACCCTCAAAGTGCGCTCCACAAACAATAAAAAAATTCTTCTTTTTTTTCTGTCTTTGTGAATTGTGTGGGCTGTAGCCGCACTTGCATCCTCAAAGCAGCAGCAACAAGCGTGCGTCTGTCTGTTAAAGGGTGGTGTAACCCTCAAAGTGCGCTCCACAAACAATAAAAAAATTCTTCTTTTTTTTCTGTCTTTGTGAAATGTGTGGGCTGTAGCCGCACCTGCATCCTTAAAGCAGCAGCGACAAGCGTGCATCTGTCTGTTAAAGGATTACATCGGTGACAGCATCCAAGTAGGCATGTCAGACACTCCGTACCTGTACTGGCAGGAAAAAGAAGCAATTTGGAGGTCCCTGTACAAACTGGCTCTATTTTACCTGAGTTGCCCCCCCCCCTCCAGTGTGTACTCCGAAAGAGTGTTTAGTGCAGCCGGGAACCTTGTCAGCGAAAGGCGTAGGAGGTTGCTTCCACAAAATGTGGAGAAGATGATGTTCATAAAATGAATTATCAACTCTTCCAGGGAGACCAGCCTCCAGAACATACAGAGGGACCTGTGGTGGTGGATTCCAGTGGGGACGAGTGAATACTCTGTGAGGATGAGGATGTACACAACACTGAAGAGGGTGAGGAATCGGTGGATGAGGAGGATGAGGACGACATCTTGCCTCCGTAGAGCCAGTTTGTGCAGGGACAGATTAATTGCCAGCTTGTTTTGTGGGGGCCCAAACGAACCAATCATTTCAGCCACACTCGTGTGGCAGACCCTGGGGCTGAAATGATTGCTTTGTTAAAGTGTGCTTGTCCTGTTTATACAACATAAGGGTGGGTGGGAGGGCCCAAGGACAATTCCATCTTGCACCTCTTTTTTTTCTTTGCATTATGTACAGTTTGTGGCCTAGTTTTTCAAACTGCCATCCTGTCTGCCACTGCAGTATCACTCCTAGATGGGTCATGTGTTTGTGCCGCCCACTCGTGTCGCTTAGCATAGTCATCCAGCTACCTCGGTGCAACCTTTTGGACATTAAAACACTATTGTGAGGTGTGAGGTGTTCAGAATAGACTGGAAATGAGTGGAAATTAAGGTTATTGAGGGTAATAATAGCATAGGAGCAGAAAAACCAACACATTCAGTGATTTTAGCTGTTTTTATGCTTTTTTAAAAAAAAATACAGATCCAAAACACAAAACCCAGAACCCAAAACACAGAAGGGTGGTTTTGGCAAAACCAATCCAGATCCAAAACACGAAGAAAGATCCAGATCCAAAACCAAAACACAAAACACAAAAAGTGGCCGGTGCACACCCCTACATGTTACTAATCTATACCCCCATGGCTGGAGCTACAAGGCTGCTCCATGCTGCCATTGTTCATGAGGCTACTGTATGTCTTAAATGCTTTTTTAGTTTACAATTTGTGGCATCTGATGCAGGAAGTGAGGTGAGAATTATGATATTCACAGAGATTTGTGTCATCACGGCTCTGCTCGCCCGCTTCACTGCAGAAGTAGATGGGATGTGTTGTCTACTCTCTAATGATCCCCAAAATGTGTGAGTCTCCCAGACATTCCAGGAGAGAAGGCAAATAGGACTCTGCAATTGCTGCATATAGCAGACAGTGCAAATGCAGAGATCCAGGCACACTGCCACGGATAGACAGGGGTGGAACATAGCAATACTGGGCCCCATGGCAAAGGGGGGCAAAGGGGGAAGGGTCTGTTTATGCCCTTCCACAGTGCACATGCATCAGGCCTGTGTACTGTATGTACAGAAAAGAACCCTGTTCTGCTCTTTCAAGACAATAGTATGGGCCTCAGATGGGTGACCAAAACTGCAGCAGGCTCTATCAATAGTCCTAAAGACTACGGGACTGATTCAGACCCGCTCGCAAGCGCTATGGCCGGGCAGTGCGAACGCGCCGCATGCGCAAGCCCTGGAGCGAGTGAGAAATTCACTCGCTCTGGGGCTCGCTACAAACGGGGTGGCTGTTGATGTTGATCGACAGCTTGCTCCATTTTGTAGGCGGGGAGGGGGGGTGGCTGGACAAACGGAGGCGTTCCTGAAGGAATGCCAGTGATGTCAGTATTGAGCTTCCAGCTCTATTAGAGCCGGAAGCTCACTGGGGCTTGCGGCAGATGAGACCCTACCACAAGGGTCTCGTCGCAAGCTCGATGGTTGCGACCATCGCAACCATCACCTGGCCACTCGCAAAAGCTGTGGGTGGTCACGCACAGCTTAGCAAGCGGCCAGGAGGACAGTTTTTTTTAAAAAAGAGGCCGCCCTGATTCAGTGCGAGCGCTCACTTTTTGCGAGCAGCTCTGAATCAGGTCCTGGATACATACAAATGCTAAAGTCTTCCACCAAAATTACTACCTCAAGTCACATATTATAATTTGTGAGGTGTTCCTGAAATAAATTTCATAGATATGTCATTGTAAATGTTACTATTAGTTGCCTTATGTAATGCAGCAAGTAAGCTATAGTGGCCCATTAAGTCTGGTGGTAGCCATGGCAACGTCAGTTATTTTCAAACTGGCCATGAGCTCAGATGCCTGATGGTGACTGATGGTAACGCATCTACCTGACTACTGAGGAGCTGCACTACTTGGCTAATTATCTTCATTTACTATATTTATCTATTTTTTCATTATTATATTACATTTTTATTATACAACTAATCAGTAATATTTATATATAATATATATTGGGGTTTAGTGGGGTATAGTGTATATATATATTTATACATATATATATACACAGGTTGAGTCTCCCATATCCAAAATGCTTGGGACCAGGGGTATTTTGGATAACGGAATATTCCGTATTTTGGAATAATTGCATATCATAATGAAATATCTTGGGAATGGGACCCCAATATACACACAGAATGCATATATGTGTTATATGCACCTTATACACATAGCCTGCAGCTTATTTTATACAATATTTTCAATAATTTTGTGGCTCAAGCAAAGTGTGTGTACATACATGAAATAAATTTATGTTTCATTTACACCCTATACACACAGCCTGAAGGTAATTTTATACCATATTTTTAATAATTTGTGCCTTAGACAAAGTTTGTGTACATTGAACCATCAAAAATCAAAGGTTTTATTATCTCAGTCATGCTAAAATTATTCCGTAATTCAGAATATTCCGTATTTTGGAATATTTGGATATGGGAGACTCAACCTGTATATATATATATATATATATATATATATATATATATTTATATATATATATATATATTACTAAAGGTTTCTACCTTTACCAACTATACAGGTTTTTTTATAATATACTTTTGCTAATATAATACTTTATTATTTAAGATTTAAACAAGTTATTATACAGTGTAAATCAATTTAAAATATTGAGATTTACACTCTGTTGATTATACCTTTACTTCTCTATTTATTATTAGTTGTTACCTAAGCCTTTTTTTAACACCTTCTTCTGTTTGGAGTTGTTCTCTGCTAGGTGTGAGGGAGGACAGTAGCAGAGAATTGGACAGTGGGTGAGTGCAATAAGCCAGTCACTATATACAGTATAGTAGGTTCTAGGGTTATAGGATGGAGATAAAGTGAACGGAGATAAAGTACCAGACAACCAGCTCCTAACTGTCATTTTTCAAACACATCCTGTGACAGGGCAGTTAGGAGCTGATTGGCTGGTACTTTATCTCTGTTCACTTTATCTCCATCCAAGGCTTAGTAAATGACCCCATATATCACTGACTAGGGAAATATAGGGCCTGATTCTGAGATTTACACAATGCTGATATTTACGCAGATTGAACACAGAGGATTCACTCACAAAGTCAGTGACAGGAAGTCAGCGTTTGGGGGAGGTAACTGGGGGGGGCTAGGCAACACAGGTGTGTTGGGAAGGTTTCAACCCCGATTCATTGCCGTGCATAAATTATCAATTGCGATCTTCTCAGCATGAGAGATCCCTGCGTGTCAGGAGAGCCGCAGTGTATGAGGGAGGTCAGACATGACTTACAAGCTGCTTGGTTGGCCAATCTGCATCAATGTTACCAATGTTTATGCTGTTGTACATCATGGGATGGATATGAGAAGGCAGCAGCAGGCGTCCCTATGCTCAGCTAACCTCTGGAAGGCATTAACATATTATAGCAACTGCGATCCGTAAGAGATTGCAGTTGCGATTGCATTAGCCTAAATCTAGGAATCAGGCCCATAGTGTGTAGATTTGGATGTAACCTTGTTATAGATATACATCTAATATTTATTACAAAAAAACTAGGGGTGAGCGGGTTCGGATTTCTGAAATCCGAACCCCCCCGAGCCCCCCCGATCCGAGTCCGATCCGAGTCAGGCTCGACTTTTCCCGCCTGACTCGGATCTGAAATCGAGGCAAAACGTCATCTTCCCGCCTTCCGAGTCTCGCGGGTTTTGGATCCTATATAAGGTACACACGTCGGCGCCATTTTCTCACTCGGCTGTGGACAGTGAAGAGGGAGGGTGGGAGTTAGGGCTGTGTAGTGTAGTGTAGTGTAGTGCTGCTGTTGTCCACTACTTCAAAGTCCATAGGGGCTGGCTGTGTTGTGCTGTGCTGCTGTTGTTAATAGGGGCTGTGTCCACTACTTCAAAGTCCATAGGGGCTGGCTGGACTGTGTTGTGCAGTCAGTTCTCCATAGGGGCTGTGTCCACTCCAAAGTCCTGTGCAGTGTCCCAGTCCTAAAGGAGTGCTGTAGTGTTGTCCAGGGGATGCTCTGTCCATCAGGGGTGCTCCCCCCAAGTGCTAAAAAAATAATATATTTTCTGTGTTTGTGAATTGTGTGCGCAGTAGCCGCACGTGCATCAACAAAGTAGTGCCAAGCGTGCGCCTGTGTCATAAGTAAAGGGCCGGCTGGCTTGACCATTAAGGGTGCTGTAACCCCCGAAAGTACACTCCAGTCCAAACCAAAAAAAAAATTATTTTCTGTGTTTGTGAATTGTGTGCGCAGTAGCCGCACGTGCATCAACAAAGTAGTGCCAAGCGTGCGCCTGTGTCATAAGTAAAGGGCCGGCTGGCTTGACCGTTAAGGGTGCTGTAACCCCCGAAAGTACACTCCAGTCCAAACCAAAAAAAAAATTATTTTCTGTTTGTGAATTGTGTGCGCAGTAGCCGCACGTGCATCAACAAAGTAGTGCCAAGCGTGCGCCTGTGTCATAAGTAAAGGGCCGGCTGGCTTGACCGTTAAGGGTGCTGTAACCCCCGAAAGTACACTCCAGTCCAAACCAAAAAAAAAATTATTTTCTGTGTTTGTGAATTGTGTGCGCAGTAGCCGCACGTGCATCAACAAAGTAGTGCCAAGCGTGCGCCTGTGTCATAAGTAAAGGGCCGGCTGGCTTGACCGTTAAAGGGTGCTGTAACCCCCAAAGTACACTCCAGTCCAAACCAAAAAAAAAATTATTTTCTGTGTTTGTGAATTGTGTGCGCAGTAGCCGCACGTGCATCAACAAAGTAGTGCCAAGCGTGCGCCTGTGTCATAAGTAAAGGGCCGGCTGGCTTGACCGTTAAGGGTGCTGTAACCCCCGAAAGTACACTCCAGTCCAAACCAAAAAAAAAATTATTTTCTGTGTTTGTGAATTGTGTGCGCAGTAGCCGCACGTGCATCAACAAAGTAGTGCCAAGCGTGCGCCTGTGTCATAAGTAAAGGGCCGGCTGGCTTGACCGTTAAAGGGTGCTGTAACCCCCGAAAGTACACTCCAGTCCAAACCAAAAAAAAATTATTTTCTGTGTTTGTGAATTGTGTGCGCAGTAGCCGCACGTGCATCAACAAAGTAGTGCCAAGAGTGCGCCTGTGTCATAAGTAAAGGGCCGGCTGGCTTGACCGTTAAGGGTGCTGTAACCCCCGAAAGTACACTCCAGTCCAAACCAAAAAAAAAATTATTTTCTGTGTTTGTGAATTGTGTGCGCAGTAGCCGCACGTGCATCAACAAAGTAGTGCCAAGCGTGCGCCTGTGTCATAAGTAAAGGGCCGGCTGGCTTGACCGTTAAGGGTGCTGTAACCCCCGAAAGTACACTCCAGTCCAAACCAAAAAAAAAATTATTTTCTGTGTTTGTGAATTGTGTGCGCAGTAGCCGCACGTGCATCAACAAAGTAGTGCCAAGCGTGCGCCTGTGTCATAAGTAAAGGGCCGGCTGGCTTGACCGTTAAGGGTGCTGTAACCCCCGAAAGTACACTCCAGTCCAAACCAAAAAAAAAATTATTTTCTGTGTTTGTGAATTGTGTGCGCAGTAGCCGCACGTGCATCAACAAAGTAGTGCCAAGCGTGCGCCTGTGTCATAAGTAAAGGGCCGGCTGGCTTGACCGTTAAAGGGTGCTGTAACCCCCAAAGTACACTCCAGTCCAAACCAAAAAAAAAATTATTTTCTGTGTTTGTGAATTGTGTGCGCAGTAGCCGCACGTGCATCAACAAAGTAGTGCCAAGCGTGCGCCTGTGTCATAAGTAAAGGGCCGGCTGGCTTGACCGTTAAGGGTGCTGTAACCCCCGAAAGTACACTCCAGTCCAAACCAAAAAAAAAATAATTTTCTGTGTTTGTGAATTGTGTGCGCAGTAGCCACACGTGCATCAACAAAGTAGTGCCAAGCGTGCGCCTGTGTCATAAGTAAAGGGCCGGCTGGCTTGACCGTTAAAGGGTGCTGTAACCCCCGAAAGTACACTCCAGTCCAAACCAAAAAAAAATTATTTTCTGTGTTTGTGAATTGTGTGCGCAGTAGCCGCACGTGCATCAACAAAGTAGTGCCAAGAGTGCGCCTGTGTCATAAGTAAAGGGCCGGCTGGCTTGACCGTTAAAGGGTGCTGTAACCCCCGAAAGTACACCCCAAACCAAATAGCAAAATATTTTCTGTGTTTGTGAATTGTGTGCGCAGTAGCCGCACATGCATCAACAAAGTAGTGCCAAGCGTGCGCCTGTGTCATAAGTCAAGGGCCGGTTTTGACATCTGGTCCGGACTGAAGGACGTGCCAACAATTTCTGACAAGTCTACTGTCACTGCATATGATACTGTCCTTAAAGCAGCAGCGACAAGCGTGCGTCTGTCTGTTAAAGGGTGGTGTAACCCTCAAAGTGCGCTCCACAAACAATAAAAAAATTCTTCTTTTTTTTTCTGTCTTTGTGAAATGTGTGGGCTGTAGCCGCACCTGCATCCTTAAAGCAGCAGCGACAAGCGTGCGTCTGTCTGTTAAAGGATTACATCGGTGACAGCATCCAAGTAGGCATGTCAGACAGTCCGTACCTGTACTGGCAGAAAAAAGAAGCAGTTTGGAGGTCCCTGTACAAACTGGCTCTATTTTATTCCCAAGGACAATTCCATCTTGCACCTCTTTTTTTCTTTGAATTATGTACTGTTTGGGGCCTAGTTTTTCAAACTGCCATCCTGTATGCCACTGCAGTGTCACTCCTAGATGGACCACGTGTTTGTGCCGCCCACTCGTATCTCTTAGCATAGTCATCCAGCTACCTCGGTGCAACCTTTTGGATATAAAAACACTATTGTGAGGTGTGAGGTGTTCAGAATAGACTGGAAATGAGTGGAAATTAAGGTTATTGAGGTTAATAATAGCATAGGAGCAGAAAAACACACAAATTCTGTGATTTTAGCTGTTTTTATGCTTTTTAAAAAAAAAAATACAGATCCAAAACACAAAACCCAGAACCCAAAACACGGAAGGGTGGTTTTGGCAAAACCAATCCAGATCCAAAACACGAAGAAAGATCCAGATCCAAAACCAAAACACAAAACACGAAAAGTGGCCGGTGCACACCCCTAAAAAAAACATGCCACAGATGCTTTATGTTTGTTTAGGGAGGTTGTTTCTAGACAGATGATGACAGGTGGGTTTCTGGGTACCGGGGCACCACCCTCCCCTCCCCCTGAGTGTGCCACTGGCATTATAAAAATAGCCAAACAATTATAGAGGACACATGATATAGACAGTCTTTAGCCCTCTCATTCTCATAATTACTGTAACACATAAATGAGGCTGGAACATGTAGGATTTTGGGAGGAAAAGTCAATACAGATGCAGCCACGCTCATCTATCTCGCGATGCGAGTGGCATGGAGGTCGCGACTAGTGGGCAGCACTATGTGACCCTCATGTGCTAGGCGAACATGGTGCATTTCCGCAATAAAATATGAATTACAGGCGTACATTTATGGATGACAGATCACTTATCTAATCTTTCATTTATTAAGTATTCAGTATTACCATACATAAGAATCATTTATCACCGCAGGACGAGCACAGAGATGATGGCAGCAAAGAGGAAGAGAGTGGACGTCGCTGGAGAGGAAGACAGCAGGATGTGCGCAGAGCTGCATCCAGCAAAGAGGAGAAGACTGGACGTCGGTGGAGAAGACCAAGGCCGACAGTTTACCACGCTAACACCGGAGGAGAAAGCGGCCTTTTATCGACTGCTGGGTACAGCTTATTGGTTTACCATTTATTAAGACCACAAACAACATGGCGGCCATGCTGCTGAATGCAGCATGCCCCCCGCTGTCGTTCTGTCGCTGCTGGCATCAGCAAGTGTGTATGCACTTGCCTATCCCGGCACCCACACTGGGTCCCGCCGCTCACATTATTGCGTGTACCCAGCTTTAGAGTGATGTTACTAATCACTGCTGTACAGATGTAGGAACCCCCCTCATACCTGCACCACCTCACATCTCAGCTGGAGTGTCCAGCAATGGGGCTAGGGAAAGGTTTGTCCTTTTCCTGGGAATGTCGTCTGTACAAAAAGCGATCCCATGTGAGCGATGTGCCTACAGTACACAAGCATCAGGCCCTATAAATCATGGTGGCAGAGACGCCCATCCCAGCGCAATATGATTTCACCTTTAATATGATAAAATTCCCTTATAAAGTTTTGCCTAATATGCCACATTACTTCATTTATGGCATAAGGGATTATACTGTATGTGTAACTGGGTATAAAAGTCAGTGTCTAATCCAATGAGATTCTGTCATTTTCTAATAGTATATAAATGAAAGCAAATGTCTGATTGGTTGCTATGGGCAACACCAACTCTTCTTCCCAGTTACCTGCAGAAATGTCTATATAAATATTGCCCACTATATCATATAGCATGTCACCATTACTGCTTCTCATTGCAGAGGAAGGCCGCACCAAGAGGTTCCTCGCATCGGATAACTGCAAGGAAGTGTCAGACAAGGTATTTATGTTACTGTTAATTATCCATTACTATTTCATTATATTCATACTCAGTAGTGTGTAATAGGTGGCAAATAGAACTGCTGAGGTATGTACATACACACACGTTTTTCCATTCTGGCTATCTTTCTATTCTAGTACCTGCTGGCCATGGCATTGGAGTACTTCAAGAGAGCTGGGCTGACTGTGAGAGAATACACCTGGCTCAATTTCTACAGCGCACTGTAAGTATTTTACCTCAGCGATTAGTCCAGTGATTCCCAACCTCGGTCCTCAATGCACACTAACAGACCAGGTTTTAGTGCTATCCATGCTTGTGCACAGATGGTTAAATCAAAATAACTGAGGTACTAATTAAGTCACCTGTGCTCAAGTACGGCTATCCTTAAAACCTGGACTGTTAGTGGGCATTGAGGACCGTGGTTGGGATCTCCTGGAATAGTCAGATACAGCTGGAGATATATCCCCAAAGAACTTATTAGCCAAGTCATAGGTTATTTACCCACACAAATACTAGTTACTGTGTGTCCACATAATAAAGGAAACAGGGCCAAATGTAATAGGATGGGATCTTTCAAAGTGCAGATTTCTTGTTGGTATATGCAGTTGGACTTAAAGCAGAAATTTATTAATAAAAACCTATTCCAGGTTGGTTTTGCCTTTAATAAAATTGCCGCTTTAAGTCCAGTGGTAAAATAAATAAAAAATTTGCACTTTTGACAAATTGCACACTATTACATTTAGCCCAATGTGTTCAAATACTATATCCCACATTATACAGAAACTATGAGTGAGAAACTTTTCGGAACTTCTACATGATAGTCAGTGCATTCTATAGATGGTGTACACCTGTATCTGGAAGTCTGTTACAGTTTTAAATTATAAAAATATGTGGTAGATATAATTTATGTTATTATATTATATCTAAGACCTCTTCCCAGAAAATACTATTTATTTCTGATGGCGATCTAATGACCCCATTCTTTTTATAAGGGTCCAGCTAGAAACAAACATTTGCTGTAATAATTATATATTTCAGGCTTTACTTCCTGTTACTGCCATCCTGAGATGGCACTGATAGAAAAGACATCATGTCGGACTGTTGGTAAATGAGACCAGGGGATAAATTTACTGAAGTGAGAATTTTTAGAAGTGAGTTTTAGAAGAGATGTTGCCCATAGCAACCAATCAGATTCTACCTATTATCTTCTAGAAGGTGCTAGTTAAATGTTAAGTAGAATCTGGTTGCTATGGGCAACATCTCTTCTAAAACTCACTTCTAAAAACTCTCACTTTAGTAAATTTACCCCCAGGTCTCTACCCTGTAATTAATACACCTTCTATCTCTGCAACACCACAGTCTATACATAGCTTTGTATGTAACAAAACAGGAGCTGTAAAAGACATGGTAGATCCTCTTTAATAATGATACATAGAACATGTTGGTGACTATACGACACAAACCTTACTCCTCATGGTCTGTTTCTGTAGGTATCTTGCAACCCAGATGGAGGAGGATAACATGCTCTACCGCCGGTTGGAACGCCAGATTGTTCACTGTATACCACTCGTGAAGTTCTGGAAGGTGAAGGACGCCCTGTGGCACAGAATGGAGTACAGAACATTTGTGACCCAGGAAGAACTGGACGAGGTGTGTAACACGGTACAATGAGTGTTGGAGATATGTGTGTACAGGTGCGGTGTGGTGGTATAGGAGAGTTATGTACACACCAGCTCCGTTATCAACAATGATCATTACAATGTTTCATGTATCTGAGGGAAAACATTTCATTCCAGTGTAACAAAATGAAGTTCTGCATCAGCTGCAACATCATTGAAACATTAAAAACATGTTTTCAGTCTTTACAGAGTCTGCTAGTTACAATATGCTAATACCCAAATTCATCTGAGGATGGGAAAGCCATTTATATGGCCTTTACTCTACCCACAGGGTATTCAGAGTCAGCACAAGAGCTGAAACAGAATCCCACTTATAGATAGGCTGTGTTTCCTTGTGATACACTAATCAATGTAAGGTGGGGAATTCTCTGCATGTGAACTTGACAACACAGAGGCACACTGCTGGGGATATGAGTTTGATTCCTGACCAGCCCTATATCTGTGCAGAGTTTGTATGTTCTTCAGATGCTTGCATGGGTTCCCTCCAGGTACTTATGTTACCTCCTACACTCCAAAAAAGTATTGCAGGGGTATTCAATATGGAGCGAAAAATCAGTTTTTGCGATAATTTCGCACCGATGACGTCATTTTCGCTAGGTTTTGGTTTTACACCATATTCAATTTCAAAGACTTTTCGCAGGTTCGAAAAGTCTTTGAAAAAAAACGGGGATAACTTTTCACCACTGAATAGGTGGCGAAAAAAAGTGCAGAATTGGGGTTTAGGGGTGCAGGCTTAAAAAAAATAGCCTGCATCCCTGGGAATGTCATTTTAAAATAAACTGTGTCAAAAAAGTTTAAAAAAAAATAGGGACACCCCAAGAAAATTATTGAAAATTTGGGGTGGAAAAAAAGTGTTTAAATATAGGGAAATAGGTTCAGGGCTATTCTGCAAGTATGCGGCAGGTGTTTTCTAGCATAGATTATTAGCGGCAGGTGCATATTTGCAGAATTTTTAAATAAAGACTTTATGGACTTAAAAATATGCTAGTACCCATTTTCATGTACCCCAAATTTGATGGGATCACTTATAAAAATGAAAAAAAATAACCTAAGTGCTCTTCTGCATCACTTCTTCAATGTCGGGAAAAAAACACCTGCAGCCGCTATTTAAAACCCCGACTTTCATTTGCAGGCTAAAACGGGGGTACCCATAGTGATCAACCAATTTTTTACAGCTTTAGGGGGGGTCCTACAATTTATTCCAGGAAAATTTCATATTTTTTCGCAGGTTCCCGTTTTCGTAGCTTTGATATATAATACGGGGATAAAGCGGGCGCGCGCCCGATACTTTATCTCTGGAAAATCTCCGATGTGGAGCGAAAAGTCCAGCACAGATTTTTCGCTCCCATATTGTATACTCCTATTGGTAGTGTAATTGGCCGCCGACTCTGTATGCTCCGATGGGACAGGGATGATGTGAATGACAAATACTCTCTGTACAGCGCTGCGTAATTAGGGACACTATATAAATACATGATGATTATAACTTATAAGAAAGTCAGTAAAACAATGAACCTCTACCCAACATTGAGTAACATTAAACAAAATAAAGCTGCCCCTCTGTAAATGGGGATCTCTCCCAGGGGCCCATTTATTATCTGGTTTTAATTATAATTTATTTTAATGGCAATAAGAAATTATGTCCCTGGATGCATTAAAATACACATGCAGGGACATGGGCTCTGGTAGGAGTCTGTTCATATGATGTGTAAAAGTAAAGTGATTGCAGATGGAACCTTCTCCTTATAACTTTTTCTGAAAAGGATTTTTTTTTTTTCCAGGGAATATCCCGCAAATATTCTTTGATAAATAGTCTCCTTATTATTTGCCAGCATCATGCTCTGAATGTCTATAGGGTAAAGCATTGTCTCACAGGGCTGGGCATATTGTCACTGGAGAATAGGTCACACGTGTGTCAGTGAGGTTACATGTAAAAAGGAACATTTTCCTTATTATACATGGTAACAATTTCCCAGCATTTCCCTATGGCCAATAGGAACTATTGTAGAGCACTGGTGCTGACCTTTTCTAGCTGATAATTCAGGTGTCACATTGCTCTGCAAAAGATGGTGCTTTGTCACCCAGGCATAGATTATCGGTATTGTCAGCATATTTAAGCAAAACTTTTTGTCGCACGAGATGGGGAATTATTTGCGCATAGAGAGTTTAGCAGTGTTACTGATGTCTGTGATGGGTGCGGTATGGTGGTATGATATGTTTACCATCATGGAGGTATATTTACTAAAGTGTAGGTTTTTAAAAGTGGAGATGTTGCCCATAGCAACCAACCAGATTCTACTTAACATTTATCTAGCATCTTCTAGAAAATAATAGCTAGAATCTGATTGGTTGCTATGGACAACATCTCCACTTCTAAAAACCTGTACTTTAGTAAATATACCCCATAATGTTGACATTAATCATGTCAACACAAGAACGTCAACATGGTCATAATGTCAATGTTGACAACATTCATCATACAGGCACTTTTGAAATGTTATCATTTTTAGAATGTTGACATATCGTTCCTGGTGGCCTAATGGTCACTTACCTGCTCCTGGCTGCAGTGGCTCTCATTGCGGTTTCCTAGTCTCGGGCTGTCATGTGACTGTCACTTCCGGGTCAGACCTACGATGCTCCAATATTCTGGTGAATATTTCTCCCCAAACCCTTCCCTAGTACCTAACCCTAATCTCCCCCTATCGTCTAACCCTAACCTTCCCCTAGTGCCTAACCCTAACCTTCCCATCCACAGCCTAACTGTTGACAGATTAACAATGTCGGCATAATAACTGTTGCCATGGTGTTTACTTTCAGAATGTTGACATTGTAAATGTAGACCTGCATTGACTACATCCCGTCTATGACATATGCTATATCTCAGGCTCTGGTATAGGCAGAGGTATTTTTTGCATGTCTTTTATCATAGTAACACTAATTAGGCAGCCAGCTCTGCATAAACCCCTGACAATATCCGGGCAGTCAGGAGCCCAAAACACAGATTCTAGGGCCCCATAAGATATATATCTTTTTTCTAGAGCATCTAACAGACTGTGAGCTGATTATGACCTCAAAATCACTTGTGTGGCCCCCATCTAAATTATAGTTTTTTTTATACTAGGTGATGAGAGACGATCGTCATCCTGCATGGACGAGAGAGAGAAAATTCCACCATGGCTGGGCGATAAGAGAATATCCTGGGCATCCAATCCTAGCTTGTCATCGATGTGACCCTCCTCCACAGCCCAGATTCCCCTCCTGCTCACTGCTCTAGAGCTGCTACATCCAGAGGAGGAATATAATATCTTGAGAGCAACACGAGGAGATGTAGAGGGTGACATGGAGAAGCAGAGGGTGATGTGGAAAGGTAAAGGGTGGCAGGGGAGGGAGAAGAAAAGGGTGGCAGGGAGAGTCAGAGAGTGGCAGGGAGAGGCATTGGGTGGCAAGGAGATGTAAAGTATGACTGGGATAGGTAGAGGGTGGCACGGAGAGGCTGTAGGTAGCAGGGAGTGGCACTGGGTGATAGGGAGAGGAAAAGGGTGGCATGGAGAGTTAGAGAGTGGCAGGGAGAGATAGTGGGTGGCAGGGAGAGGTAGAGGATGACAGGGAGAGACAGTGGATAGAAGGGGTAGTAGTTTGTGAAATGGAGTGGCAGTCAGTGACATGGAGAGGCAGTGGGTAGCAGGGAAAGGCAGTGAGTGACAGGGACAGGTAAAGGGAGAGGTAGAGGGTGATGGAGGCAGTGGGTGACAGGGAGAGGAAGTGAGTGACAGGGATAGGAAGTGAGTGACAGGGAGAGGCAGAGGGTGAAAGGGAGAGGAAGTGGGTGACATGGAGAGGCAGAGGGTCATAGGGAGATGTAGAGAGTGACAGGAAGAGGAAGTGGGTGATTGGGATAGGCAGAGGGTGATGTAAAGAGGCATTATCATTGGGTGATAATGAGTGGTAGAGGGTGACAGTGAGAGGAAGAATGTGGCAGTGGATGCCTGGAGAGGCAGAGGGTGGCAGGGCTAGGTAGTGGGAGATGGGAGAGGCATTGGGTGTCAGGTGATGACTGGGGAGGCAGAGGGTGGTAGGGGGAGGCAGTGAGAGGCAGAGGGCGTCAGTGAATGGCAGTTGATGTTAGGTGGTGACTGGGGAGACAGTAGGTGGCAGGGGTGGCTGTGTGTGACAGGGAGAGGTGGCAGGGGGAGGGTCACAGGGAATGTCAGTGGGTGACAGGGAGAGGAAGAGGGTGGCAGGGAGAGTCAGAGAATGGCAGGGAAATGTAGAGAATTATAGGGAGAGGCAGTGGATGGCAGGGAGATGCTGAGGATGACAGGGAGGGGTAGAGGGTGACAGAGACTGTAGGTGGCAGGGAGAGGGTGACAGGGAATGTCAGTGGGTGACAGGGAGAGGAAGAGGGTGGCAGGAAGAGAGAAAAAGTGGCAAGGAGAGGCAGTGAGTGGTAGGGAAAGGCAGTGAGTGACAGGGACAGGTAAAGGGAGAGGTAGAAGGTGATGGAGGCAGTGGGTGACAGGGAGAGGAAGTGAGTGACAGGGATAGGAAGTGAGTGACAGGGAGAGGCAGAGGGTGAAAGGGAGAGGAAGTGGGTGACATGGAGAGGCAGAGGGTCATAGGGAGATGTAGAGAGTGACAGGAAGAGGAAGTGGGTGATGCAGATAGGCAGAGGGTGATGTAAAGAGGCATTATCATTGGGTGATAATGAGTGGTAGAGGGTGACAGTGAGAGGAAGAGTATGATAGGGAGAAGAAAAGGGTGGCAGGGAGAGTCAGAGAGTGGCAGGGAGAGGCTATGGGTGACAAGGAGAGGCAGTGGGTGACAGTGAGAGGCAGAGGGTGTCAGTGAATGGCAGTTGATGTTAGGTGGTGACTGGGGAGACAGTAGGTGGCAGGGGTGGCTGTGTGTGACAGGGAGAGGTGGCAGGGGGAGGGTCACAGGGAATGTCAGTGGGTGACAGGGAGAGGAAGAGGGTGGCAGGGAGAGTCAGAGAATGGCAGGGAGATGTAGAGAATTATAGGGAGAGGCAGTGGATGGCAGGGAGATGCTGAGGATGACAGGGAGGGGTAGAGGGTGACAGAGACTGTAGGTGGCAGGGAGAGGGTGACAGGGAATGTCAGTGGGTGACAGGGAGAGGAAGAGGGTGGCAGGAAGAGACAAAAAGTGGCAAGGAGAGGCAGTGAGTGGTAGGGAAAGGTAGAGGGTGACAGGGAGAAGTGGTGGGTGTTAGGAGGAAGCAGTGGGTGGTTACTATATATTTTTTGTCTTGTGTGTCTCGTTACCCCTTGTCTATCCTACTCGGGGACTAGCTACTTGTTGTTGTTGGCAGCGGAAGTCTGGAGGGATTTGGGATTTTTTGCCTGAACTGACGGACTTAATTCGGCTAATTGGCAATAATAATTAGAATTCTTATGTCCCTCAGCAGGTTTTTGGTTTTACCTCCAGCCGAGTTTACTTGTGTTATCCTTGCTTTCCTCTCATACCCACCCCTCCTCCATTCTCCTACTCTTTTCTATTCCCACCTTATTCCTAGTTTACCCTCATGTGTCTTTATGTTGCTTCTAATTGGCACTGAAGCTTGTCTTGATTCAGTTTGGCATTTATTTTTCTTTCTGGCAGAACCTCCTTTTAATTAAGTTTTCAATTCCAAAATGATTTAGGCCCCTATTTACTACAATCTGCGTTTAAATTGCTGTTGTGTGATATTTTCGACTAAATCTGCATTTTGAATTTAGATAATATCACATGGATGTACTAACATCCGCATGCAGGGACAAAGCTTGCGATAAAGATCTGCCCCTGTGAATCCCGTCCGCAAACTTCTCTTTGTATTTTTTCAGAAAAAATACAGCGAGAATGTGTCTGCGCATGCGGCATCCCTGGATACCGCTACCGCCCTTGACCCCCACTCTGCGATCTCCTGTATAAATAACTAACAAATTATTCTGCCAAATTTATGTCTCCGAGTCTTTATTTATATTATGGATTACTTTTGAATGCTTTATAATTATATGGTGTATGCACAGGACACCCCTCAGACGATTGAAGGTTTATAAGAATTCAGGTGGCAAAACAGAATGTCATGTGAGAGGACAAGACCCTTGTCTGCTCATAGTGGGGTCTCGGGAACAATGCAGAATAACTGCTAATGTGTCATTTTAATGACAGATCCGATATCATACCTTTTTTGGGCAGAGAGATTTTCCAATGAAGCACCTAATAATTTTGCTTTGGAAAATGTGTTTGATAGGCATAGATTGGATGTAGAATCTGTCCCCAGGTCTGCAGTAAGAATGTATAAACAGTCTGATCTGGAGTCCCATCTCCCCTTAGGATTGGACAAGTGTGTGCCCAGCTTTAGAAGTTGTCAGTAACACTTCATTACACCACTCTGGCTATCTCGCTATAATGCAGGATGGCCAACCCTGATATTTTTAATGCCATGATATTAATGCAGCTCTTGTGCAGTTGCAATCAAAACCAGGTCCGAGGGCTATAGCTGCTGCTCTGAGATTCTCTGAGAGACTGAGAGATCCTGTCAGAAGACACCAAGAAGTTCTTTTGGTAGCCTCTCTCATCCTCTCAGAGAAGCTCAGGACAGAGTAATACAAATGCAAGAAAGAGCTCAGATGGGAAAAGCCAGTGGGCAGATGAGAAAAATAGATCACTGCTGCAGAATCTATCCGTGCGATATATCATGTGCTATATCAACTACAATATCGCAGCATAAAGGGTGAAAATATCGTGAAGTGTAAAATATCAGCTAATGATGCTCATCCCTACTATAATGAAGATTGTATAGCATAGTCCTGTCTTAGTGGGGAATTCAATTCACCGTGATATGTGCAGAATGCCTCAGGTGAAGGTACTCTGCAACTGTTATGTTTGGTCATTTCTCCTTGCACCCCATATAAATGCGCTAGAAAATGAGTAAGGATTGCCTTCTATAGTAAGATGTAATGTGCACAGCCAGACACTGTGGTGATGTCTGGCAGCACTGACTTGGATTACACACTTAGAAAGCAGCATAGCCTAGTAGATTTACACCTAATATCCATATCAGATTACAAAATGGCTCCCTGACAATTCATCAGTTGAAGAAGCCATTTTCTTTACATCATGTCAAATCAAATATCCACAACAGTATAAATTATTTTTCTAATCAAGCACATAATAATTATATTTTATTATGTTACCTCAGCAATCCTGTGTCTTATTCCAAACAGTTCATTTTTGACGATCCTTAGAGAATAATTCCCATTGTGTGAGCCTCCATTCATAATGTTGGCTCAGTAATACATTTTCGGGGCACATCTCCAGACATATTATGATGAGTGGAAGTGATCTTGACAAGGAACAGAAGATTGTATTTCTCCTCACAGAAGGCCCCAGATTGTTCATTCCATGCAACCTCCTCAGAGCTTGGCTGCGGTACTCCACAATTCCTTGCCACCATACAACTTTTCCAAATACTTCATACTAACAAATTTATAAAGATACATATATACTGTATATATATATATATATATATATTTTTTTTTTTGTATGAACGTGTTTTTATATTATACTAAAATGTATTCGAAAGCCAAAATAATGATAAAGTCTAGTGTCTCACAATCATTAGTTTGCCACTTGTAAATGCAATGTATTTACAGTATATCTAGGGAATGGTAAATTTTTACTGGCCTGTTATTGTTTGTTATTGACAGATGGACATTTTGCAGCATTTTTACTGACTGTCAGTAAATTTAGTGATAGGTGGTCACCAGGCCAGTAATACACAATCATAAATGAACCTGGGGAAGCTCGACATGGCCTAAACATCAAATGCTGCTCATATACTTGGTTTTCAGAGGAGCAGCTTTGTCATGTTTGCTATCTGCAATATAATAAGGACTACAATACCATGACCGCAAAACAGTTGCTTTAGTACATTCATTCATACACACAAATGCAAAAGGTATTGTTAGGATGTCTGCAAAATAGGGCTGTAATTTGCTACAAGCAAAGGACAAAAATACTATCATTATAGAAATGCCAACTTTTTTTTATACAAAATCAGGACAAATAAACCCACCCCTGATTTGCCGTATCCAGTCAAAGTAGAGCATCCATTCCTGCAAAGTCAACACCCTCTGTAGATATGTAACAGATACAGTATAAATGGAATAAGAAATATTAAAGATTGGTCAATATGAGAGACTGCTGCTGCTGCTCACATGGTACCCCGCCACCTCCTCTCCCTATAGAGCACACAACATAAATTATATTATTTTTTCACTGAGGCATGGCCATGCCTACTGCCATTAGACCACGCCCCCCAAACCAGGGCCCGGCAATACTCACTATGCCCTGGTTAGAGTGCCAGTGGTGTCATGAGGAGGGTGCGGGCCGCACCAGGGTGTAATCCTCGGAGGGGGTGACACCAAAATGCCGGCTTCTCCTCAGTGACAGGAGCCGAGTGCTGCAGTGTCACATTCTTTTGCAGCACCGGGCTCCTGTCACAGAGCAGGGGCTGACAGTGCAAGCACAGGTCTCGGGGGCAGTGCAGCATCTCCGGGGATGCTGGGCACACCCCTTGAGTGATGCGATCTAGATTTCCTGATAGGCCATGCCCCTTTGTTGCCCGATGTCCAAGCAGTAGCCACGGCACTTCATAAGCCAGCCACGAGCACCACTCTGTCAGTGACCTGACTGAGACAGCGTGCAGTGATAGTGCTGTACACAGTCTCCTCATCCTGCAGCGTCTGACAGATTCAGGCTGCCTGCTATCAGTGCTGTGTCACAGGGTCAGTGCCAGCGCTGACATAATGTGCTGCCCGGCCACAGTGCTTGGTTTCACTTGTAGGTGAAGGCAAGCCAATCACATGCCCACTAGCTAACTATACTTCCCCTTTTGCTCCTCCTCTCTGCCTCAAAAAGACGAGGAGCAGGAATTGGATGCCACCCTGGCTGAGAGCCTGGGAGTGGGACCGTCACATAGCGCTGCCTGCATTATATATATATATATATATATTAGGGGTGAACGGGTTCGGAATTCTGAAATCCGAACCCCCCCCGAGACCACGTGATCCGAGGCCAATCCGAGTCAGGCTCAACTTTTCCCGCATAACTCGGATCTGAAATCGAGGCAAAACGTCATCGTCCCGCCTTCCGGGTCTCGCGGGTTTTGGATTCTATATATAAGGTACCCGCGTCGGCGCCATTTTCTCACTCGGCTGTAGACAGTGAAGAGGAAGGGTGGGAGTTAGGGCTGGCTGGGCTGTGTAGTGTAGTGTAGTGCAGTGTAGTGTTGTGCTGTGCTCTGCTGCTGTTGTCCATAGGGACTGTGTCCACTACTTCAAAGTCCATAGGGGCTGGCTGTGTTGTGCTGGGCTGCTGTTGTCCATAGGGGCTGTGTCCACTCCTCCAAAGTCCATAGGGGCTGGCTGGGCTGTGTTGTGCAGTCAGTTGTCCATAGGGGCTGTGTCCACCCCCAAAGTCCTGTGCAGTGTCCCAGTCCTAAAGGGGTGCTGTAGTGTTGTCCAGGGGGTGCTCTGTCCATCAGGGGTGCTCCCCCCAAGTGCAAAAAAAAAAAAAAATTCTGTGTTTGTGAATTGTGTGCGCAGTAGCGGCACGTGCATCAACAAAGTAGCACCAAGCGTGTGCCTGTGTCATAAGTAAAGGGCCGGCTGGCTCGTCCGTTAAAGGGTGCTGTAACCCCCACAGTGCACTCCAAATAATATATTTCTTTTATCTGTGTTTGTGAATTGTGTGCGCAGTAGCCGCACGTGCATCAGCAAAGTAGCGCCAAGCGTGCACCTGTGTCATAATTAAAGGGCCAGCTGGCTTGACCGTTAAAGGGTGCTGTAACCCCCAAAGTGCACTCAAAACAAAATAAAAAATTATTTTCTGTGTTTGTGAATTGTGTGGCCGCACGATTATCAACAAAGTAGTGCCAAGCGTGCGCCTGTGTCATACGTAAAGGGCCGGCTGGCTTGACCGTTAAAGGGTGCTGCAACCCCAAAGTGCACTCCAAACAAAATAAAAAATTATTTTCTGTGTTTGTGAATTGTGTGCACTGTGGCTGCACGTGCATCAACAAAGTAGCGCCAAGCGTGTGCCTGTGTCATAAGTAAAGGGCCGGCTGGCTCATCTGTTAAAGGGTGGTGTAACCCCCAAAGTGCACTCCAAACAAAATAAAAAATAATTTTCTGTGTTTGTGAATTGTGTGCACTGTGGCTGCACGTCCATCAACAAAGGAGCAGCGCCAAGCGTGCGTCTGTGCCATAAGTTAAGGGCCGGTTGGCTTGTCCGTTAAAGGGTGCTGTAACCCCCAAAATGCACTCCAAACAAAATAAAAAATTATTTTCTGTGTTTGTGAATTGTGTGCACTGTGGCCGCAGGTGCATCATCAAAGTAGCGCCAAGCATGCGCCTGTGTCATAAGTGAAGGGCCGGCTGGCTCATCTGTTAAAGGGTGGTGTAACCCCCAAAGTGCGCTCCACAAAAAATAAAAAATTCTTTTTTTTGTCTTTGTGAATTGTGTGGGCTGTAGCCGAACCTGCATCCTCAAAGCAGCAGCAACAAGCGTGCGTCTGTCTGTTAAAGGGTGGTGTAAACCCCAAAGTGCACTCCACAAAAAATAAAAAATTCTTCTTTATTTTCTGTCTTTGTGAAATGTGTGGACTGTAGCCGCACCTGCATCCTCAAAGCAGCAGCGACAAGCGTGCATCTGTCTGTTAAAGGGTGGTGTAAACCCCAAAGTGCGCTCCAATCAAAATAAAATAATCTTAATTTTCTCTGTGTTTGTGTGTGAAATGTATGCGCAGTAGCTGCACCTGCATCCTCAAAGCAGCAGCGACAAGCGTGCGTCTGTCTGTTAAAGGGTGGTGTAACCCCAAAGTGCGCTCCAACCAAAATAAAATAATCTTCATTTTTTCTGTGTTTGTGTGTGAAATGTATGCACAGTAGCCACACCTGCATCCTCAAAGCTGCAGCGACAAGCGTGCGTCTGTCTGTTAATGGGTGGTGTAACCCTCAAAGTGCGCTCCACAAAAATTAAAAAATTCTTTTTTTTTCTGTCTTTGTGAATTGTGTGGGCTGTAGCCGCACCTGCATCCTCAAAGCAGGAGCGACAAGCGTGCGTCTGTCTGTTAAAGGATTACATCGGTGACAGCATCCAAGTAGGCATGTCAGACAGTCCGTATCTGTACTGGCAGGTAAAAGAGGCAATTTGGAGGCCCCTGTACAAACTGGCTCTATTTTACCTGAGTTGCTCCCCCTCCAGTGTGTACTCCGAAAGAGTGTATAGTGCAGCTGGGAACAAGCGTGCGTCTGTCTGTTAAAGGGTGGTGTAACCCCCAAAGTGCACTCCACAAAAAATAAAAAATTCTTCTTTATTTTCTGTCTTTGTGAAATGTGTGGACTGTAGCCGCACCTGCATCCTCAAAGCAGCAGCGACAAGCGTGCGTCTGTCTGTTAAAGGGTGGTGTAAACCCCAAAGTGCGCTCCAATCAAAATAAAATAATCTTAATTTTTTCTGTGTTTGTGTGTGAAATGTATGCGCAGTAGCTGCACCTGCATCCTCAAAGCAGCAGCGACAAGCGTGCGTCTGTCTGTTAAAGGGTGGTGTAACCCCCAAAGTGCGCTCCAACCAAAATAAAATAATCTTCATTTTTTCTGTGTTTGTGTGTGAATTGTGTGGGCTGTAGCCGCACCTGCATCCTCAAAGCAGGAGCGACAAGCGTGCGTCTGTCTGTTAAAGGATTACATCGGTGACAGCATCCAAGTAGGCATGTCAGACAGCCCGTATCTATACTGGCAGGTAAAAGAGGCAATTTGGAGGCCCCTGTACAAACTGGCTCTATTTTACCTGAGTTGCTCCCCCTCCAGTGTGTACTCCGAAAGAGTGTTTTAGTGCAGCTGGGAACCTTGTTAGCGAAAGGCGTAGGAGGTTGCTTCCACAAAATGTGGAGAAGATGATGTTCATAAAAATGAATTATCAACTCTTCCAGGGAGTCCAGCCTCCAGAACGTACAGAGGGACCTGCGGTGGTGGATTCCAGCGGGGACGAATTAATACTCTGTGAGGATAAGGATGTACACAATACTGAAAAGGGTGAGGAATCGGTGGATGAGGACGACATCTTGCCTCTGTAGAGCCAGTTTGTGCAGGGACAGATTAATTGCCAGCTTGTTTTGTGGGGGCCCAAACGAACCAATCATTTCAGCCACAGTCGTGTGGCAGACCCTGGCGCTGAAATGATTGGTTTGCTAAAGTGTGCATGTCCTGTGTATACAACATAAAGGTGGGTGGGAGGGCCCAAGGACAATTCCATCTTGCACCTCTTTTTTTTCTTTGCATTAAGTACTGTTGGGGCCTAGTTTTTCAAACTGCCATCCTGTCTGCCACTGCAGTGTCACTCCTAGATGGGCCACGTGTTGTGCTGCCCACTCGTGTCGCTTAGCATAGTCATCCAGCTACCTCGGTGCAACCTTTTGGACATAAAAACACTATTGTGAGGTGTGAGGTGTTCAGAATAGACTGGAAATGAGTGGAAATTAAGGTTATTGAGGTTAATAATAGCATAGGAGCAGAAAAACCCACAAATTCTGTGATCTTAACTGTTTTTATGCTTTTTAAAAAAAAAATAAAGATCCAAAACACAAAACCCAGAACCCAAAACACGGAAGGGTGGTTTTGGCAAAACTAATCCAGATCCAAAACACGAAGAAAGATCCAGATTCAAAAACAAAACACGAAAAGTGGCCGGTGCACACCCCAACTGATAATTGACCTGTGTGGGGTCCTGAGGATTGAGTTTGAGAACCTCTGATATAGAAAATATTAGTGTCCACCGTATAATACACCAAGCATGCAAGTGATCGCCACTACATTACAGAGAACAATGAGTGCCATACAATACAGAGAACTCCAGTGACCACCACAAAGTACATAGGACATCATAACCACACACTATGGCCCCTGGTATTGGGCTGCTGGGAGATCTATAACCACTATAATATAAATCAGGAATAGATGGCTGGCACTCTGGACGTCTATTACACAAATGCAAGAGACCAAACGTTTACAGTGTTTCTGAACGCTTTATCAATGTTTTTTCATCCCCGCGTGGGAGGGAGCTACAAACACACACAATATATATATATATATATATATATATATATATATGGGATGGGTAGTGGATACTGGCGCTTGGGATCCCGGCGGTCACAATCCCAGTTCCGGCATACCAACCATATTACAATACCATCGGCTAGAGGTAAGTAACCCTAACCTATATGCTAACTCTACCTCTAACCCTCCCTCCCTGAAGCCTTAAGCCTAAACCTAACCTCCACTCGTTGGGATTTGAGCGCATCATGATAGATAGATAGACAGATAGATAAACACACGTGACCACAGGTACACACATAGAAGCAAACGTTTTGGTTTTTTTTGGTTATTTTTTTGGTTATTTCTGTGTTTCAGGGGCATACAAAGGAGTAGTGTTACCTCTGACAAACTGAGCACTCTCTATATGTTATTTATGAGCCATCAAAAAATTAGTACAAGCTACACAAACCTTTTCCTAGTTTGCTTATTATAGGAGCACACTCAATTGAGAATCACTTGTTACAGCTCATACATCACCCATCTCTTACCTGTCCTGATGTTCTCTCCTCTAAAAGTACATTACTGTCAAGCTGTTGTCACCAGGTGCTTCTGAACAGTGGAGCCTAGACCAGAGGGCCTGATTCAGAGCCGCTCGTAAATGGCCGCTTGCTCGCTCTGAGTGATGTTCGCACAACTGCGCATGCGTATGGGTTTCTTAATGCACATGCGCAAACCAGTCATTGTGGTCGGAAATCGTGCACTCGCAAAACAGCGAGGGGCTGCTAATTTGATTGACAGAATGTACCGTTTGTGGGTGGTAACAGGGGAAGGTGCTTGAAAATGGGGGAGTGGAGATCCGAACGCAGGCGTGCTAAACGGTCAAAATGGCGTTTAATGGGAGTGCATAATTAGTAAAGGAGCGTCATCGACCACGTCACTTGGTTGTCTTTTAGCCTGAACTGCTCACAGTGATTGCGGTAGGAAAAACCTACCACAAGCACTGCGAGCAGTTCAGATGCCTTTCGATGTACCCGATTAAGCTAATAAATACCGGAGATGACGTGTGTTGCAAACGACAAAGGGGCGTCTTTACAAAATAGCGAGCGCATTTTTCGTTCGCTCGCTGAGACATAGAGGCGTCAACAAACCGCAAAGAGCGAGCACTCAATTTAAATAGCCGGCCCCATTTTTGGAACGACCGTCCGCAAATAACGTCCGGCTCTGAATCAGGCCCAGAGCACCCAATGAGAGGCAGCACAACACGTCACCCAGTCACCACTGTTTGGAAGGACATTTAAATCTCTGCATCAACAGGGAGCATGAACGAGCAGGGCATAACATTACCAAAGTTTTGGTATCACCCAGGGACTCAATTGCGGATGAACCAGGGGGCGGAGCTTAGCAGGACCGGGGGCAGAGCTTCGGACGGCATGGGGGCGGAGCTTCAGACAGCACCTGGTGGTAAAGGAGGAGGATAGAGTAATGGGGCTTAGGATCGGCCTGCCAGGAGGGTATTGCACAGGTCATTGCAGTCGTGTTGGTGGTGACAGGAGAAGTTTTTTTTTTCCTGGTTGCACTAAGGGCCTGTTTTCATAGGGGGCCTGGAGCTGTAGCTCCACCCACCCCATTAATAATCCGGCCCTGGTTGGACAGAAGAGTGAGTTTGGTCACAGGAGGGACAGGTTTCAAGAGAGGGGAAGATGGTGGTGGCCGGTCTCCTCCTCCTTACCTGGCCAACTCGATGCTCTAGTCTTAGGATATAAAGAATAAGAAATAACAGATTATTTGCAAAATCAGCATTTAACATAATAAAAGAGTAAAAGTCGTTTTTGTTCAACACACACACACACACACTTTTGTATAGGTATCTCAAGGTTTCTCACATTGACAAAGGGGCATGTGTGCCCCGAAATGTCGGCCTGTTTGATCCAGCATGATCTGAATAGATTGATTTTTTCTGCAAACATCTCAGAGTGCTGCTGCTCATTTCTATTGTATATTATATATATATTTATTTATTCAGTAGACAAAAAACCTTACAGTTTCATACCCTGTGCTTAACAGAGATTGCTGTCACTCACAAAATGGTGGAGCTGCTAATTCACAGAATTGTGTGCTCGTTGGAATACACACATGCAGTCTATGCAACTGAGGTCTAAGCAGTAGATAGAACTGCGTAGATGGGATAAGAGTGGTGTGGATGGGGGGGAGACAGAGCGGAGCAGATGGGGGAGACAGAAAGGCGTGGAGATGGGGAAGATTAAGCAGTACAGCTGAGGAGAAACCAAAGTGAATCAGATGGGTGGAAAACAGTGGTGTGGATTGGGGGGTGGTCAAAGTTAATCAGATGGGTGAAAAACAGTGGTGTGGATTGGGGGTGGTCAAAGTGATGCAGATGGGTGGAAAACAGTGGTGCGGATGGGGGAGACAGAGTGGCATGGTTGGTGGGGGTAAAGAGTGGCATGGATGCGGTAAAACAGAGCAGCGCAGGTGTGTAAACACAGATTGGTGCAGATTAGAGAATACAGACTACCACAAATGGGAGAATGCACAACAGTAGGGATTGGGGAAGACAGATTGCTGCATGTGGGGGGGGGGAACAGTGGCATGGTTGAGGGGGACAGAGTGGTACAGATGGCGGAAGAAAGAATGGCACAGATGAGGGGAAGACAGATCGGCATGGCTCGGGAAAAGGCAGTGGTGCAAGTGGAAGGAAATAGAGTGGAATGGATGCAGGAAGACAGGGCCGGGCAGATGGGGAAAAACAAGTTGGTGTGGATGAGGGAATACAGACTGGCACAGTTGGGAGACTACACTGCAGTAGGGTTTGGGGAAGATAGAGCAGCATGGAGGTGTATAGGGAAAGAAAGTGTACATGCATACACAGAGTATGATAGTTTTAGCAATTAGGGAGCTAAATGTGTATTCTGAATTATATGGATGTATGGAGTGAGAAGGGATTGTTGTGGTGACCGAATAGGAAGATTGTGGGCACTGAGCGGGATGTGTGTGCCACATAACTGCTCAGACCTCAGTTGCATAGTGTGTATTCCAATGAGCACAAAATTGTGTGAATGAGCAGCTCCACCATTTTGTGAGTAACAGCAATCTCACTCTGTGAGAGTTAACCGCAAAGAACACGTCCATGAAGGAGTCAGCCTTAATGATCAGAATTTCATTGCTTTTTTGAGTTTGAGTGGCAGTAATTCAGTAGGTTTTGTGGAATTCCAGATCATGTCTAAGAAGCCTTAACGGGACATGTGAAACTGTAAGGTTTTTAAGCTATGGAATTTCATAGCTTTTTAAAAATGTAGAAACCATCAGGGTTTGAAGGAGCAAACCGGGCAACCTGCAGGGGAGAAGGGCAACAAAATGGTACACTAGGTAGAGGAGGGGACAGCACACAGGAGATGTTTTGAGGGTGCAGAGGGAGAGATGGCTGTAGGGGCAAGCTGCAGGTGTGCAGGGCACTGGCAGCAACAGGGGTGTGGGCAGTGCACAGGGGCATCAGGGGGCTCACTGGCACTGGGCATGCACCTGAGAAAATAAAATCAATAAGACACAGATGCATTGACATATCAGTGAGATCCATCCATGCATCTGTTAAAAATTGAATATGTGTAATATATAAAAAAAATACGTGCCCCCACCCCCAAAGTACAACCTTTTCACTGCTGGTCCTGGTTGTGACAGGGGAAAAACGACATAGGGGTCCCCTATATTTAGCACAACCAGCACAGGGGTATTCAGAACCAGTCCTGGTTGCCAAAATATAGGGGACAAACAACATAGGGGTCCCCTATATTCAGAGCAACCAGCACTGGGCTCTGAGCCAGTCCTGGTTCTGGATATACAGGGGAAAAAATTTAGTATGATTCCCCGGTATTTACCAAAACCAGCACTGGACCCTTTATAGCAGGGAGTAATGCCACAACCATGGGAGCCCCTTCTCCGGGTCCCCCAACCAAAGAATTACCCCTGACCGCTAGTCAGCCCAGGCTGGCAATCACTGGGGAGCTGGGAACCCACCCAATAAAGGGGTCCCCCTCTCTAGGGCACCCCAGGCCTAGGCTGATAGCCCGGCACCCCTGGTCAGTAGGTGCTGGGTTGATAGTGTAGTGTGGTGCATTTGAAAGAGTTAAAAATATTGTATTTTGCTGTGGAACTACATGTCCCAGCAAGCCTCCACCTCATGCTGGTACTTGGAGAACCTGAAATACCAGCATCCGGGGCATTATGGGCCTGCTGGTACCTGTTATTCCACAGGAAAATAAATATTAAAATAAACACAAGATGCACACACACCATTGAAAGTAAAGTTTATTAAAAAAAACATACATGCACACACACATGTACACACACTATCTTAAAATAAACACACTATACCGATTTTTAAAAATAATTTATTTGGCTGCACCTTCACCTGGAGGGTGGCGGCCTTTAAGCTCTTTTACATGGCTGCTGCCCACTAGGACTTCCAGGAGTCTTCTTTCTTCGGGAGCTCTTGCATGCTCCCTCCCGGCCGACGGAATGTCATGCCACTGTTTTGCTCTGGCTTACATAAGACAGCTGAGAGGGTGTGGCGATGACGTCGCGAGCCGTCATTGACTCGCGGTGGCCATCTTTGAAGTCAATAGTGGGATCCGTTCATTGGCTGAGAGGCGGAAGGCTCACCTCTCAGCCAATGAGCACTCAACACCAGGATTTCTATAGTGAAATCCTGCCGCTGAGCCATCATTCGGGTAGTATTGTCCTTAGAGGACAGTACTAAGGGCCTGATTCAGAGCCACTCGCTAGCGCTGTGCGTTCGCAAGTGGCCCAATGGTCTGCATATGCGCATGCCTCATTCTGCATGTGTGCGAACTGCACAGTGCGTTTGAAACCCCCTTGCTCGCCCAGCAAAGCCTGCCCAGTGTAATGAGTGACAGGAGAGGCTGTTTGTGGGTGGTAACAGGGGCAGTCCAGTAATAATGGGGGGTTGGAGATGCAAATGCAGGCGTGCCTACTAGGTGTTTCAATGCCAGTTCAGAGGTGTGCATAATTAACAGGCAGCATCATTGTACAGGTCACTTGCCATTTTTTTACACTGATTTCCTTGCAAAGCTCAGAGATGACGTGTTCTGGTAAACGGCTCTGCGTATGCGATTGGGCGTACACTCACACAAAGTGGCCGCTCGCTAAGACATGGTGGGCATGCTTATACCTTGGCGAGCGATCGCTTCCCATGGCGTCACTTCGAAAGAGGTTTGTTTGTATGGTGTAAGCAACCTAGTGCAGGTATGTGATGAGAGAAAGTCAAGTGAATCTGTAGTGAAAATTTGTATTTGTTTGCATCAAATTATATCAATCAGCTGTGACAAGAGAGAGCTTAAGCGAAGTTGATGCAGAGGGATGTGATTTTTGATGTGTTAGGAAGGGTACTCTCGATACAGAAGGTTTTACAAAGATATAGGGCCTGATTCAGACCCACTCGCGAGCGGATGTCCGCTCGCAAGTGGGTCGATGGTCTGCACTGAGCATGCGCACGACGGAGGGAGCTCCGTTGTGCGCATGCGCCAGACACGACGAGCGAAGGACTTTCCTTCGCTCGTTGTGTCCGATCAAAGGGGGCGTGCTGTCAATGTTGATTGACAGCACGCCCCCTTTGGTGGGCGTGCCGGGGGCGTGCCTCCCTGACGGGGGCGTTCCCACGGGAACGCCTCCCGTCAGAAGCCGGCCCACTGACATCACTCGTGATGTCAGTGGGAGTGATTTTGGCTCTGATAGAGCCAAAATCACTCCGGAGCATGCGGTTGAAAACCTCAACCGCAGGCTCCGGCTCGCAATCTCGATGGTCGCAATGGTCACGACCATCGCGGCCATCAAAATGCACGCTCGTATAGCCTGTGGGTGGTGACCCACAGCTATACGAGCGTCCAGGAGGACGCTCCATGGAAATGGAGCCCGGCCCTCATTCAGAGCGTGCGCTCTGCTCAGAGCGTACGGCTCTGAATGAGGGCCATAGTTCTATATGACAGGAAATCAGGAAGTATTCAAGTGCCTATTAAAAGGGGTGGAGCCAAGTGAAAGGGTGGACTCGATGCCTGCTACATTGCCTGATAAAACATGGGAGTTACCAAAAGCCAGTGGGTGTGAGATAGGCAGGATTGCAAATATATCACATGCCCCTGCAACAAGAGCCGATCACTGTGAAGAAATATATTTACATGGTGTAAAACACAAGCTGTAATTGCAAAATAAAATAAAAATGGTAGAAGTGATTTTTCAATTACCTATGACATAATACTCTGCAGATATATAGATTGAGGGTTTCAGTTAGTGAAGCCCAAAGAGATAAGAATGTTTCAAAGTATTTATTGGTATAAGTTTATTTCTCAGTTTAAGTTATGAATATTAGATTCACCAAGTATACAGTAGTATTTATTAAATATTACTATATAAGGATGTACAGGTTTGATCCCAGCTATTTTTTATTGCTGAGTTCAAAAAGAGGGGAGAAGATAATTATGGATTATGAGATAGAGGACTCAAGACATAGGACTCAAATGTTAAATTTTTAATTTTTTTGGATTGTTTTGAATTACTGAAACCTTTCCTTTGATAACATCACATTATTATGAGTTACACATAGATTATGTAGATTGCATTAGATTCTTGTTTGCTGCTTTTCAATTGCCTACAAATTTAGCTGTAATTAAGGTCAAAAGCACACACCTGAGAAAATACCCCAGTGGTAAGATACAATGCCCTAGTAGACCAAGCCGCCAAATAGACTGCAGTAAAATCCCTACCTGATATTCTAATACTGGTGGCCATAACACCAGAGACAATGGACCTGGACCAATTTTAAACAGTTACAGGCCCAGGCCTTCACAGAAGGAAGTAGAAAGTTTAATACACTTTAATCAACCATTCATCTATTTTTTTACATTCTACAAGGTGAAATAGTATTCAACCTTGTAGTACATCTAAGTTCAAGTTCAAGGCTCCTTTCTATGTTATTAAGGGCGTTACCTTTAATTTGGAACATCCCACGATGGAAGCCTTCCAATACTCATATTGGACGAGCCTCCCCTCACTTCTTGTCATACGTTCCATCTTACCTTCTTATGTGAAACACATAACTAGCCCACCTAGTAGAACATTCCCCAACAGAGCCCTTCAGCATCCATGCACGGAAGTGTGTTCCCACTCTTTTCGGCATCCTTTCTGGAAGAGCATCATCAGACTTCCTGTTGTGCATTCCACGTAGCTGGGGCGCAATTACAGATATAAGGTACAATATAGGACAGAAGGGATATCATTAGTACAATATGTTTATATCAAATACCTAAAAATGTAAAAACATATATAAATGAATAATACATAATATAGAGGACATATTTAAAGCTGAGGGTTAGAATATTCACATACAGTATTTTAAAGAAGGTGTGCACTTTTTAATAAAAAAAAACAAAACATTTTAATTTGAAATCAGTATTCATTCCCTTAGGGGCGTATTCAATTTGGTGTGGGAATAGCAAAAAACCCGCACCTGCAAGGTTTTTCCAGCAGGTGCGGATTTTTGCTATTCAAATTAGGGATGAGCGGGTTCGGATTTCTGAAATCTGACCCCCCCTGAGCCCCCCTATCCGAGTCGTATCCGAGTCAGGCTCGACTTTTTCCGCCTGACTCGGATCTGAAATCGAGGCAAAACGTCATCATCCCGCCTTCCGGATCTCGCGGGTTTTGGATTCTATAAAAGGTCCCCGCGTTGGCGCCATTTCTCACTCCAGCTGTGGACAGTGAAGAGGGAGAGTGGGAGCTAGGGCTGGCTGGGCTGTGTTGTGCTGCTGTTGTTCATAGGGGCTGTGACCACTCAGTCCATAGGGGTTGACTAGGCTGTGTTGTGCTGCTGTTGTCCATAGGGGCTGGCTGGGCTGTGTTGTGCTGCTGTCATAGGGGCTGGCTGGGCTGTGTTGTGCAGTCAGTTGCAGTCATAGGGGCTGTGTCCACTCCAAAGTATATAGGGGCTGGCTGGACTGTGTTGTGCAGTGTCCCATAAAGGCTGTAGTCCTAGAGGGGTGCTATAGTGTTGTCCAGGGGGTGATCTGTGCATCAGGGGTGCTCCCCCAAAGTGCACTCCAAAAAAAATTCTTCTTTTTTTTTCTGTTTGTGAATTGTGTGCGCAGTAGCCGTACGTGCATCAACAAAGTAACGCCAACCGTGCGCCTGTGTCATAAGTAAAGGGCCAGCTGGCTTGACCGTTAAAGGGTGCTGTAACCCCCAAAGTGCACTCCCAAAAAAAATAAAAAAATATATTTTTTTGTGTTTGTGAATTGTGTGCATAGTAGCTGCACGTGCATCAACAAAGTATCGTCAAGCGTGCGCCTGTGTCATAAGTAAAAGGCCGGCTGGCTTGACCGTTAAAGGGTGCTGTAACCCCTAAAGTGCACTCTAAACAAAATAAAAAATTATTTTCTGTGTTTGTGAATTGTGTGCACTGTGGCTGCATGTGCATCAACAAAGGAGCAGCGCCAAGCGTGCGCCTGTGTCCCATAAGTAAAGGGCCGGCTGTCTTGTCCGTTAAAGGGTGCTGTAACCCCCAAAGTGCACTCCAAAAAAAATAAAAATATAAATTTTTTTGTGTTTGTGAATTGTGTGCACAGTAGCCGCACGTGCATCAACAAAGTAGCGTCAAGCGTGCGCCTGTGTCATAAGGGCTGGCTGCCTTGACCGTTAAAGGGTGCTGTAACCCCCAAAGTGCACTCCAAACAAAATAAAAAATTATTTTCTGTGTTTGTGAATTGTATCCACTGTGGCCGCACATGCATCAACAAAGTAGCGCCAAGCGTGTGCCTGTGTCATAAGTAAAGGGTCGACTGGCTCATCTGTTAAAGGATGCTGTAACCCCCAAAGTGCACTCCAAAAAAATAAAAAATTATTTTCTGTGTTTGTGAATTGTGTGCACTGTGGCTGCACGTGCATCAACAAAGGAGTAGCGCCAAGCCAAGGGCCGGTTTGGACATCTGGTCCGGACTGAAGGACGTGACAACAATGTCAATTTCTGACATGTCTACTGTCACTGCATATGATACTGTCACCACTGACAGAATGGTGGAGGAATTATTTTCTGTGCTTGTGAATTGTGTGCACTGTGGCTGCACGTGCATCACCAAAGGAGCAGCACCAAGCGTGCGCCTGTGTCATAAGTAAAGGGCCGGATGGCTTGTCCATTAAAGGGTGCTGTAACCCCCAAAGTGCGCTCCACAAAAAATAAAAAAAATCCTTTTTTTTCTGTCTTTGTGAATTGCGTTGGCTGTAGCCGCACCTGCATCCTCAAAGCAGCAGCGACAAGCGTGCGTCTGTCTGTTAAAGGGTGGTGTAACCCCCAAAGTGCGCTCCAACCAAAATAAAATAATCTTCTTTTTTTCTGTTTGTGTGTGAATTGTATGCGCAGTAGCCGCACTTGCATCCTCAAAGCAGCAGCGACAAGCGTGCGTCTGTCTGTTAAAGGGTGGTGTAACCCTCAAAGTGCGCTCCACAAAAAAAAAAAATATTCTTCTTTTTTTTCTGTCTTTGTGAATTGTGTGGGCTGTAGCCACACCTGCATCCTCAAAGCAGCAGCGACAAGCGTGCGTCTGTCTGTTAAAGGATTACATCGGTGACAGCATCCAAGTAGGCATGTCGGACAGTCTGTACCTGTACTGGCAGGAAAAAGAGGCAATTTGGAGGCCCCTGTACAAACTGGCTCTATTTTACCTGAGTTGCCTCCCCTCCAGTGTGTACTCTGAAAGAGTGTTTAGTGCAGCCGGGAACCTTGTCAGCGAAAGGCGTAGGAGGTTGCTTCCACAAAATGTGGAGAAGATGATGTTCATAAAAATGAATTATCAACTCTTCCAGGGAGACCAGCCTCCAGAACATACAGAGGGACCTGTGGTGGTGGATTCCAGCGGGGACGAATTAATACTCTATGAGGATGAGGATGTACACAACACTGAAGGAGGAATCGGTGGATGAGGAGGATGAGGACGACATCTTGCTTCCGTAGAGCCAGTTTGTGCAGGGACAGATTAATTGCCAGCTTGTTTTGTGGGGGCCCAAACGAACCAATCATTTCAGCCACAGTCGTGTGGTAGACCCTGGCGCTGAAATGATTGGTTTGCTAAAGTGTACATGTCCTGTTTATACAACAGAAGGGTGGGTGGGAGGGCCCAAGGACAATTCCATCTTGCACCTCTTTTTTTTCTTCGCATTATGTACTGTTTGGGGCCTAGTTTTTCAAACTGCCATCCTGTCTGCCACTGCAGTGTCACTCCTAGATGGGCCACGTGTTTGTGCTGCCCACTTGTGTCGCTTAGCATAGTCATCCAGCTACCTCGGTGCAAACTTTTGGACATAAAAACACTGTTGTGAGGTGTTCAGAATGGACTGGAAATGAGTGGAAATTAAGGTTATTGAGGTTAATAATAGCATAGGAGCAGAAAAACCCACAAATTCTGTGATTTTAGCTGTTTCTATGCTTTTTTTAAAAAAAATAAAGATCCAAAACACAAAACCCAGAACCCAAAACACGGAAGGGTAGTTTTGGCCAAAACAATCCAGATCCAAAATATGAAGGAAGATCCAGATCCAAAACACGAAAAGTTGCCGGTGCACACCCCTAATATATATATATATATATATATATATATATATATATATATATATATAAAATATCATACAAACTCGGCACTCACATGCTTTTCAAACTGCAACTCCTTTGAACATAGGGAATGTTGGTTCCAAAATATTGCAATAATTTGTTAAGCTGGCCACCGCTTCACGGTCATTCCCATCTAGCCAGTCCCTACACTGATTCTCAGATAAATGAACTTGATCTGCCATCTTGGCCTCAAGCTTGCATACATTTTAAACAGAAGGCAGGACCCAGTTTTCTGTTTAAAATGTATGCAAGCTTGAGGCCAAGATGGCAGATCAAGTTCATTTATCTGAGAATCAGTGTAGGGACTGGCTAGATGGGAATGACCGTGAAGCGGTGGCCAGCTTAACAAATTATTGCAATATTTTGGAACCAACATTCCCTATGTTCAAAGGAGTTGCAGTTTGAAAAGCATGTGAGTGCCGAGTTTGTATGATATTTTTTATGTAGATGGTGTGGTCACATACCAAGGGCACCCCAGATGGTCGAGTGCCGTGGATTGAGCCTGTCGTTTATATATATATATATATATATATATATATATATATACACATTGATCTCATATATGTACCCTCCAGATACATTGATATATTTACACATATTTACATACTCATGTATTGTTTTTTACTAAAATATGTGTATGTTTGCTGGTATTTTCTATGCACTAAATAAAATTTCTGATTGTAAAAATGATATAAATCAAGTTCTTTCCAATAACTTTTTTGTTTTCTCCAAAATTTAGGGGAATACATATCTATTTAATAATATATATTTATTGGAACAGAATCTGGTTACAGTTATTAATGTAACAACCGTATGTGTGCTTGGTGAAAAGTGTGTGTGTGGGTGGGGGGGGGGGGGGGTGATTAGTGCTAGGGGGTCGAGAAGAGGTGGTGCTGATGTGCGTTAGGCGGTTTGATGGAGGGGACACTACTGTGTGCATGGGAGTGGTTTTGGTAAGGGGTTTCCGAAGGGGAAACCCTAATGATGGGCAGAGTTACTGGTAATTGGGTGCTGCAGGGGAGTTAGAAGGCAGACTTTGCCAGAGGGGTGAGAAGGAAGGACACTGCTGTAGGCTCAGAACTAGATATATATTCCATAGACAAAAAACCTTACGGTTTCACATGGAGAGCCCTCTGCTCTATTCTGCAAGTGAAAAGTGAAACTTAACTTTTTCATGGCCTATCACCCTCAAAGTAATGGATCCACCGTGAGGGTGAACCAGGACCTCGAGACCTTCATGAGAATCTTTATGTCCTCATCCCTGGACAACTGGTCTGAGGGCTTTATTCAGAGGCGGCCGTACGGTCTACGACCGCACGGCCGCCTCGATGTTTGTCTAGTGCGCATGCGCACGAGGGAGCCGACAGCGCCGGTCGTAGCGGGTCTCTTTCCAAAGGGGGCGAGCTGTCGATGTTGATTGACAGCTCGCCCCATTTGGAAGGCTGGCCGGGGAGTGGGAGCCCAAACGAAGGCGTTCCCATGGGAACGCCTGCCGTTTGGGGGAGCTTCCGGCTCTGTCACTAGTGATGTCAGTGGAGAGCTTCCGGCTCTGACAGAGCCAGAAGCTCTCCGGGGCTTACGACAAGTGAGACCCTACCCTAGGGTCTCGTCGTAAGCCCCGATGGTCAATGACCATCGCGACCATCACCCTAGCGGTCGTTAGAGCTGTGGGTGTTAAGCCACAGCCTAACGACCGAAACAGAGGCGGGCGGTCAGGATGCAAGCGGCCACCCAGTTTCTGAGCTGGGCCGAATTTGCGCACAACGCATCATACCACTCTTCTACTAACCAAACTTTTTTCTACATCTTGTATGGTCTTCATCCTACGGTCCCTGAGTTCCGAAGTTTACCCGCCTTTGATGTGCCAGCTGTGGATACCACTGTACGGAACTTTGCTTCATTTTGGGCTCAAGTGCAGGCTGCTCTTGTTAAAACCTCCCTGTGGTACAAGGATCAGTCTGATAGGAAACGAATAAAAGTTCCTCAGATGCGAGTCGGGGATCAAGTATGGCTTTCTACTCGCAATCTTCGCCTCAGGGTACCGTCTATGAAGTTCGCTCCCCGGTTTATTGGACCATACTCCATTACAGAGATAATCCAGTCTCCTTTCGTCTTCAGCTCCCATATTATTTCCTAATTCTTTTCATGTATATCTGCTCAAGCCATTAGTTCTCAATAAATTTCACAGTGTTCTCCCTGTTCCCCCCAGGATCCAAACTAAAAAGGGGGTGGAATTTGAGGTGTCTCAGATTCTGGATTCCCATATCCTTCATGGTCATTTGCAATACCTGCTTGAATGGAGAGGACATCCATGCTCCCAAACTCATCAGGAAATTCCACTTGGCTCATCCCGAAAAGTCTAGGCGTCCTGAGGCCACCCATAAGGAGGGGGTACTGTCACGACCCGGGTTTCGTGGCGTGGAGGTTTGCGGTCCTTACCGGTGAGGGCGCTGTGGCGCGGTCCTTCTGGCGGGGGAGCTGGCGTGTGGAGACTGGCATTGCATGTACGCAGAGGTCTGCCAGGGCTGGGCCGTCCTGGCAAGGGTAAGTCTAGTGGCGTCTCCGCATCACGGCTGTCTGGGCGCCACCATGTTGTCTTTGGCCATGTGACATTGCAGGCCAATCGTCTGTGAGTCACCTGCTCTCTCTGGTCTACCACGTTGTTACTGGGTACTTAAGGGTGTCCGGAGCTCCCTGTAGTTGCCAGTGCAACGAGTTCACAGCGTCAGCCATCATCACAGCATTACCGGATATCCCTCTCAGCCACTGTTCAGCATACCAGGATTTCCACTTCACTCTGACAGTCTATCTGGATTCACCTCATTCATCTCTGTCACTGATCTGGACATTCGTTTATTCCCACTCACTACAGTGTCTACCAACATTCACATTAAACCCACCTTTCAGTTTAAACCTGTTCCAGGGTTTTCTCCTGTTACCACCCGGGTCCACAACAAACACAGGGCCTGATTCAGAGCCGGACGCTCGCTCTGAATCAGGGCTCTCCTACCTCAACTTGGAGCGGCCTCTTGGACGCTCGCATAGCTGTGGGTTACCACCCACAGCTTATGCGAACGTCCATGATGATGGTCGCGATGGTCAAGACCATCTCGACCATCAGACTTGCGACGAGACCCTGGTGTAGGGTCTCGTGGCCGCAAGCCCTGGAGTGATTTTAGCTCTATCAGAGCCAAAAGCACTCCCACTGACATCACTAGTGATGTCAGTTGGGCCGGCTCCAGATGGAAGGCGTTCCCATGGGAATGCCTCCTTCTGGGCAGCCACGCCGAGACCCGCCAACCCAAGGGGGCGTGCTGTCAATCACCATCGACAGCATGCCCCCTTTGGTGCGAGACCCCGAGCGACAGCTTGGCTGTCGTTATGCGGGTCTCGCGCATGCGCATGACGGAGCTCCCTCCGTCGTGCGCATGCGCATTAGGGCACCATTGACCCGCTTGTGAGCGTCCTGCGCTCGCGATCGGGTCTGCATTAGGCCCACAGACTCTAACACTTGGTTGCTTATGCTCTGTTGCTTATTTGGGTGTTCTGGTCAACAATGTAGCAATGTATATTATACCTGTCCTCCATTATATTTGTATTGTACTGTTAAGGTGCGCACAGACATAGCGATGTGCTCACAATCACGATTTCCCCTGAACTCTCCCCGTGAGCTCCCCGGCAGTCGTGCCCACGATTTGGTCAAAAAACCTGCCGATTTGACACACGATCTCATGATGTATCTGATCATATGCATTGTGAGATCTTGCATTATACATAGTGAGTTTTAAAAAAAACCCACAAGAGCCTCTTCACGATTGGTGGGAAATTTAAATAATCATAACAATGGGAGAGGCTATCTAGGGGGTATAAAAAAGCAGGAGCCATTTTAAACCTGTGCACATTCTGCTCTGCTACTAGATGAGGCTAGGTGTATACCTGCTGAACCTTGTACATTGCCACTGTGCTCTTTGTATTTGGCCTGCCTTTTACAAAGTTTCTTCTACCTACAAGAGTGTGCTACCTGCATTCTATCCTGTTCCTGAATTCTGTGCTGATGGCAGGGCCGTAGCTAGGGTAGTGCGGCCGGTGCCATCGCACAGGGCACCACAGGTCAGGGGGCGCTGTTTGGGCCTGTCAAATTTCTGTTTATTATCATTCTTGCTAGTAGCTTCCTCTTATTTCATCCCCAGCATCTCCTGGCCTCTCCTATCTCTTCCCTGGCCATTCCCCATGAAGGCATGGCTCTTTTTTGGGTGCATTATGTCCCTTTCAAAAATGAAGGGGGGCACCAATGCTCTTTCTGGCACAGGGCACCAGAAAGACTAGTTACGGCTCTGGCTGATGGATCCCTATCGGTATAGAGTGTTAGTCGCCCAAGCTGGGGTCAAGATGATCCAGGATAGGGCCCAGCGAAGGAGAAAAACATGCTGGACCAAGGACTGGCTGCAGCAAAGGGATACTTGCTCTCACATGTCCCTGCTGATGGAGATCAAGGATAACAACCCGGAGGACTACTGTCACTACCTGCGCATGGATGACGCCACTTTCCAGGAGTTGCTGCATCTGGTGACCTCCCACATCTGGAGGCAAGACACATGGTGGCGGAGGGCAATCCCTGCTGAAAAGAGGCTGGTGGCTACCCTGAGGTACCTGGCTACAGGAGACCTGTAGTTTGGGACACTCATCTCCCCTCAGTCATTGAGCGTCATCATTCCGTAGACCTGCAAGGCTATCGTTAAAGTACTGCAGTACCAGTACTGCAAGGTAAGGAAAAAAAAACACCATACACATTTGTTTCTTTGTTGTCATTAACATATGTGTGGCAACAACACTACATAGTAGTTAATTCAATATTAATTTTTTTATTTTTTTTAACTCCTTATAAAAACTGACAGGCATTGTGGCAATAACATTGCTCTGCACTGTGTCAATAACAATTGCTATGTGTTTTTTATTTAAACTCTTTATTATAAGACAGCCAATTAAGCTGCATAAATCAGACTGTGCACTAAACTGTAGCCAATAACATCATTTTTAGTTATTTTTTATATAGAAAATCAACATGTATTTAAATTGTACAAAACAGCATTATCACCAAATGTTATCAATCCCAATAGGTAGCCTGCTGTATGTTGTACGGTAGGTCAGACACCAGATTAAACAGGCCAATACACACATGGCACAAGTGCAGATTGATGGACACAAGTACAGATTGTGGCCCCGGCTTCCATCAATCTGTACTTGCTCAATGTGTGTAGTGACCTTGTCCAATTAGTGTCATCACCACCGTATAGCATACAGCCAGCACCTATTGGGAGTGATAACATTTGGTGATATTACAGGCAAGAAGAAAAATAATATGAAAATTAAGAGTAACGTGGCAAATCTTCCTCTGACTCCAGTAGAGCATTATAAATTATATGGCTTGTGGTTGGGGTGCTGGGTGTGGGAGTAATCTCCAACTGGGCTGGGGGGGGCCTGACATAGGCGTTTGGGGCAGGAGAATAAAGCATTGTGTCAGCAATATAAGTGGAGTCGTGCAACTTTCTGTTAAGTGACTTACTTAAAAGGTCATAGGTGAGCCTTTGGAAATTTTTACTAGTTACCTCATCCATTTTTCTAATCTGACTATTAATATGTGCAGTAAAATTGTCGATATCATCCGGCGGTTTATGAAGGATTCTTTCAGCTTGCTGGAGAAATAAGTCCTCCTGTTGAGTGTGCTGCTGCTGTCTTCCCTGTTTTTTTTTTCCTTTGGGGTGGTAGCAATGAAGATGATGGTCCTGGTAGAATGGGCATATCCACTCGGGTCATATTATCCGCTTCGCTGTCCCCGAGCAAACATAGGTCCGGCGGGGAGGACATATGAAGCTCTTGGAGGGAGTCTATATAGGAAAAAAAAGAAAAACAATATTATAGTCAGGTTTTAACACATTTTTTACTATTTTTTCTGTTTAGTAACACCGTGGAGGAGTGGAAGAGCATCGCTGAAGAGTTTGAACAGCATTGGAATTTCCCTAACTGCGGAGGAGCCATCGATGGAAAACACATCCGCATCAACCCACCTGCCAACACCGGATCATATTACTACAACTACAAAGGATTCTTCAGCATCGTTCTCATTTTCAGTGGTGAATGCCAATTACGAATTTTTGTTTGTGGATGTTGGCAAGTATGGCCGTGCCAAAATATAGGTAACTGGTTCGCACAAGTTCGATATTTTCTATATACACATGAATATATGGAAAAGATGAAATTCATTTATATAAATAACCAACATTAAGGTTCATCATTGTTGTAGTATTCATAGGACGACACTAGATTGGTGGTGCACCCACAAATTTTGTGTAGAACACATCAAACAAGGATTTGGAAATATTACTATGCAAAGGGGCATAGATGTAGTCCCAAAAAAGACAAAAAAGTCTAGGGCGGGGCACTCTTGAAATAGAAAATGATATGACATAAAGCAAATGCAATATTGAGAAAATTAAAACTTAACGTTTATTATTACCTAAAATGAAACTCTCTTATACCATGAATTATAATGCATGACAGGTAATACTCAACCTAGTAGTTGCATATAGGGGTATATACGAGAGATAAAGAAAAACAAATATATATATATATATGATCAGGATCAAACAATTAATAAACCTTGTGAATATAGCAGTCAATGGTTGCAGAAACACATAATATATATATGTGTTTAAATATCTTCACTCACAGGTATATAAACCTATATGTATATTTATATAATCACTGAAAATACGTAGCGAAAATTAATGAATACAAAGAAGTAGCAGCCAGATGCATGTAATTTAGAACAAGGTAATAGGCGAAATATATAAAAAAAGGACCTCGAATCTCTAGTACATAATTGAAACTAGATAGAGAGATTAAACACACCACCTCAAAATATGGAATATATTGGTAAAAGTTCAGTACTTTAGAGGTTCAGATATATCTAGCAAAATCACTGTTCAGATATATCTAGCAAAATCACAGAAAAAATGTGATGTGAAATTTAAGCAGCTGTAAGGAAAAAACCCTAAATAGACACCTTTATTCCAGTTTAAGGTGTAGAGTACAAATGAAGACATATAATGTTAAATAAAGAGATAAATCAGCATACTAATATGAGTCTGAGTCACCTAAACAGGAAAAAATGAGTTTAGGTGAGATTAAATGATAACCCAGTGGATAACCAAGCTATTAGTGAATAAATTGAAACTTAAATCATCCTTCATGTGTACAAAAAAGTAGCAATCCTACTAAATTAATATGAACAAATATCAAATTCCCAAAAGAAAAATTTAATGATAATAAGAGTGAAAAAAGTAAGGTCTGGAATAATTTAGCAGGAGATCACTTCTGCTGTTCCCCATCTGAATCTGATAGGAAATGAGAGAGTGACAATCATGCATAAACCAGATGAAACAACAGACAGCACTTCTACTGTCTGAGAAGGTAGCTGCGTCTCTTCCCTGATACCAAATGGCATTGCAGGGAGAGTCAAGCGCTAAAGGACTCAGATGAGAGAGCGCTATAAGAGCGATAGAAAGTACCTGTAAAAGGAATGTATTCCGCACAGCTGCTGTAGGGTGCGTGTGTGGTCCTGCTACTGTGAGCACTGTGAGAAGGACGCGCGTTTCGCCGGGAAGGCTTGGTCACCTGATCGCCGGATAATGCTTCTGCCTGCTGTTGTATAAAGACCCAGGTGCCCAATCAGTGAGCACAGTTGGAGAGTGACTCAGAATATAGCCAATACATGCAGGCTATGGATTAGCCAATCGCTGTCCGTCCATGTGATCAAGCACATGTTCTGAATAGAAGAATTAGCATATGTAAACACAGGAGTGAGTCATTGTTATCGTTACATGCAGCGATTCCTGTGCAGAAGCTGCAAACAGGCAAATTAATGAACTTGCATGACCAAGTATATTTATAAAGAGAAATATAAGTAAGTGTAACTAAATATAATTAATTATAATTAAATATAACAGCGACAGAAGGACTGGATGGGTAAAAGAATGAGAATAAATCTAAGTATAAATAAGAAAATGGTAATAGTGATAAATACACTGGGGGATGAATAAATAATTTAAATAAAGAAATAATTATAGAAACAGCTTAATAAAACAAATTGGACAAGAACTAATCATCCCTGGGTAATAGATTAAGAAGAAAATTTCAAAGATAAAACGGATATAACTATAGGTCATTTGAGATTGCAGATTAGATGTGCATATGCACATATATGCGCCTTGTACATATACATGTAAATATGCACACCTAAAGGTGCGCATATAGAAACGCATGTACATATACATATTAATTATGAAAAAAAGAAAATTATGAAAAATAATTTAGAAAAAAGGGGAGGAGGGGGGGACAGGGAAAGTCAATGAGAACGAATTGAAGGGTGAGATGTAAATAAGTGCAATGTGGAGGTGAGTGATGTCGCGTTATGCAAGGACCTAGTGAATTAAAGAAAATAAGTCCCTTAGGGGTGTTGGTAACAGTCAAAGAGCTGAGGGACAAGATCTGGTGAGTGTAAAATAGTGAAGTGCAAGAATAAAATTGATATAAAAATAGAATAAATACAAAGACAAGAAAAGTGGAAGGCAAAAAGTATGTAAATATAAGAGTGATAATGATAATAATAATAAAGGAACCTAGTATAGATGTATGTACAAAAAATGTGAGAAATGCGATAAAATGAAAGAGTGATTACCAAAATATGTATATTAGGCTGAATACCAATGGATGAAATAATAAAGGTGTGTGTAAAAAAGATGAGGAGTGAAAAATTAATAGATGATATCCAAATGTAAAGGGATGTATAAGAGAAAGAAACACAATGCTAAATAATAAACAAGATGGCGATGTGAAACCGAGGCAGGATAAGTATGGCCGTGCTTCAGATGGTGGGTCCTTTAAACAGACGGCTTTCTACCAGAGACTCACCAACAAAACCCTCAACTTGCCATCACTGGACAAGACAAAGCACGGCCTAAATTATGTTTTCGTCACAGACGAGGCTTTTGCATTACATGAACATGTGATGAAGCCATTTGCACAGAGGGGCCTGACCAGAGAGAAGAGGATCTACAATTATCGTCTATCATGGGCACGGCGCATTGTGGAAAATGTGTTTGGAATACTCAGCAACCGGTTCCGCATTTTCCACACCCCCATAAACATACGCGTGGAGAAGATAGACTGGGTCGTGATGGCGTGCTGTGTGCTGCATAACTTTCTGCGAAGGAAAACTACACAGCGAAAACAAGTCACAGCTAGACCAGAAGATGTAGGACCTCTGGAGAACATTGCCCAGTTGACATCTTTGTCTGCACCACCAATTTCTACAACATCGTCAGCACGTGCCAAAAAAGTGAGGGATGAGTATATGGCCTATTTCAAAGGACTAGGTGCGGTGCCATGGCAGGAGGACTGTCTGTGAGATAAATGACTATATTAGACAATTGGGATTAAACTACAAAAACAACAAAAGATTTTGGTTTATGAACTGTGGGTCTCATTCAGACCCGCTTGCAAGCGAGTCGATGGTACCCAAATGCGCATGCGCACGACGGAGGGAGCTCCGTCGTGCGCATGCGCGAGACCCGGATAGCGACAGCCAAGTTGTTGCTCCGCGTCTCGAACCAAAGGGGGCATGCTGTCGATGGTGAGTGACAGCAAGCCCCCTTTGGTGGGCGTGCTGGGGGCGTGGCTGCCAGACGGAGGCGTTCCCATGGGAACGCCTACCGTCTGGGTCCGGCCCCACTGACATCACTAGTGGGAGTGATTTTGGCTCTGATAGAGCCAGAATCACTCCAGGGCTTGCGGCAGCGAGACCCTACCGCAGGGTCTCGTCGCATGCCCGATGGTCGCGATGGTCTTGACCATCGCGACCATCATCATGGACACTCGCATAAGCTGTGGGTGGTAACCCACAGCTATGCGAGCGTCCAGGAGGACGCTCCAAAAAAAACAAAAAACGCCCTGGTTCAGAGCGGGCGCTCGTTCAGAGTGTCCGGCTCTGAATCAGGCCCTGTGTCTCTACTTACCAAAACTTCCTCAGACAATCCACTCACTTTTGCCGCCTCCTCTTCTCCCTCTCGCTCGGCCATCAGGACAACTGACTTGCGTTGTGGCTCCTGTTCACTAATGAAGCTGATCAGGTAATAGTACCAGAGTGTTGGCTGGTACAAGTCTTCAGTGCCTGCTCCAGACCTTTTTGAATCGTCCACTTTTTTCTTTTCTTTTATGTAGACGGTACGCAGGTTCTGGATTTTTTGTCTAACTGCTTTTAGGTCAGCATCCGCAATTAACTTTTGGGTGTAGTCCAACAACACCCTCAAAGCTGCCAATTTCTGCGATTTGTTGTGGTACAGTCGACAGGATATACGCCATAGACACTCCTTTGATTGGAGGATCTCTAGGAATCCCGTCACAAACTCCCATTCACTATCGATAGACATTGCTAGGAAGAAAAAAAAAAAAAGGACATTTTATTAATCTAGAAATGTGAATTGTTTTGTAAATTTTTAATGTATATTTCTAGTTTTCCAGATTTTTTTGGTAAGTATTGTAAATTTTTTTTCTAGTTTTTAATGTTTTTTTTTTTGTATTTTAATGTTTTTTTTAAAGGAATTTAATGTGTTTTTAAAATTATTGTAATATGTTTTTTTTGCTGGTTTTTAATTTTTTTTTATATTTTAATATGTTTTTATTTTCAGGAATGTAATGTGTTTTTAAAAGTATTGTAATATGTTTTTTATATTATTGGTGCAATGTATTTGTTTATGTTGTTGATATACATTTGTTTATAGTGGTATATTCAACCATCATAAACAAATGTATCACAAGAACAAATTTATATATGTATTGATATTGTTGTAATGTTTTACTTTTTGTTGTAGAACTAAATATGTTTTTGGCATTTTATTACATTTTTAGTGTTTGCTGATCTTGAAGGTATTTTTTAGGTTGTCTGTGACATTGGTGGCCAGTGATTGTCTAGGTGAGTGGCACACATTGGTGGGCAGTGGGAGGTTGATGCATGACCCAGCCACCGCCCGCCTCATTCCGGCAGGCAGTGGCTGTGTCATGCATTTATAGGTGGGTGGCACAAATTGGTGGGTATGTGGGTGGCACACATTGGTGGGCAGTGGGAGGTTGATGCATGACCCAGCCACTGCCCGCCTCATTCCGCCGGGCGGTGGCTGGGTCATGTATTTATAAGTGGGTGGCACACATTTGTGGTAGGTGGCTGGCACACATTGGTGGGCAGTGGGGTTACATTTAATACAGCACCAATACTCACCAAAGTGTTGAAATCCAGACTTGTTGTGCAGACTCCTGATCGTGCTTCCTTCTGCTTGCAATCACGATGCTGCACAAGATGGCGGATGGGCACGTGCAGGCTTCTGTCTGTCAAATTCCGCGATGTACAATGAATTGTGCTATTAATCTTGACTACAAAAGTACTCACGATTGCAACCCATTGTGTCCCAGATTGGCAAATCTGCCCTACAGCACGGCAGATCTGAAGATGCGAGATACGATGAGCGGGGACGCGCATCGGCATCGTGATCAAGAATGGATACTCACTATTTGTCCATATTTTACAAGATTCGTCGTCACGATTCGTCGAAATCGGCCAAATTGGTTGAAAAATCGCTATGTGTGTGGCCAGCTTAAGTCACTTTTTTGGTTATGTACTTTGTAAGGCACTACAGAACACTTGTGGCACTACATAAATAAACGATAATAATAATACTATATGCAAACATTGGCCCAAAAATATAAGTGCATTACAGCAGCACTGAGTATTGGAATAGCATACTATTTCCTCTGGTAATACCAACTACAGATAAATACCTATGTAATTGAGGTTGAGCCACTGTTCAAATAAGATTTTCTAGTTACTTATAAGATTTATCTGTATTACCAGAGTCCCATCTGGTTCATTCTAGCACAAATGAAAAGAAATAACATACTCTAGATGCATAAAAGCACTTACATGATTTTAATTGTTTAAAATGAATGCATTTTATGAAACCCAAATGTTTTAATTTTTTTATTCAGCACACATACAGTACGTACTAAGATATAAAATGGTTAAGTGGTCAGATGGGATATGTGGGTGGAATATATTGCTAATTCATCTGTGCCCTTCAGCAGTGAATAGCCTAAAACAGCCAGTATACTTCAAAAATATGTATAATGTTCTTGATGTATTATGCTTCCATGATTGTGCAAACGAATAAATAAATTACTCACAAATTACTAAAAGGGCAAATAAAAACTAAAAGTTTAGATTAACTATGGAGGTAAAATACATTGGGCCTGATTCAGTGTTGTACGTAAACCTGATGGTTTGTGTACAACACTGTCAGGGAATCGGGGAAAATCTTCATGTTAACAATCCCTGATTTGCCGACTCTGATCACATTTTGGAATTGGCAAATCAGGGAAATCCAACATGTTGGAATTCACCGATGCCCCGACCCCGACGTCTGGGAATTGCCCCAATACATTGCAGATGTATGGGAGCCTTCACCCTCTGTACCTGAGAGGTGAGTGCATTTAGCTGCAATGTAATGGTGTGTTGGGCATATATGCTAGTGTTATGACTTGCTGAGAATTGGGGTCCCTTGACGACGAGCTGCAAGCTTAAATGTTTTGTTCACACACAGATTTGCAATATATTGTTGTTGGCGCCAACAGCAAGTCTTTTTGTTTTTTTCTCTATGGGTGGGATGCATGACAAATCTCAATTTGCATGTGATTCATCCCGCCACTCTTCGCATGCATGCGGGCGTTAATTACGCCGCTGTGCATGAACAAAAACGCAAAAGACAGCTCTCTCCATAAGGGCTGTCCTATGCGAGTGAGAGACTTCTGGGTCTATGACTCATGACACACGCACTGCGGGGGGTTCTGGGAGTGATCCGATTGGATCCCTTTCACATCCTCTGTGAAGAGAAGCCCATCTGAAGATGCCGTTACCCGCCACATCCAAGGGCTTAGTGCAAATGAGAAATGCAGTCAAACTGCCGAAAACTGCCTTTCTGGGGGTTTGACTGCATTTCTTGCTTTAGTGCATCATGCCCTATGCCTGGTGGCTTAATCAGACATAGAGCCCATTGCAAAATAGCCATCGAATAGCGGTGGTGATTCCACAATTGCCACATTACATGCTACATGGCTAGCAGGTACAGTAAGGTAACCAGTCCGTGGTTTAACCATCAATAGTTATTTGGTGTGCATGTGCAGTTGGAGGCTGGAAATTCATGCATGCGCAAAGGTAATGTGCTGCAGCGGGATAGGTGTCTGCAGCTGAATGGAATTTATTAAAATTGGATGGTCATCACAAACTAGCATGCAATAGGTAGCACTAGCTACCATCCCAATTCCGGCATCTAATGGATGCCAAGATAACCTGCAGTCAGTACTGTACGCTTCTATCCTGAATACTTCCCAACACTTGCTACCATATTGGCCATGAAATCCAGACACTTCCATATAATATCAGAAACATTTGTGCAAAAATAGAAATGTGATATCGCAAACAGAATATGAACTGCGGTTCTGCAAAGTCGTTTAAAATATGTAAAGCAAAACATTCTGTGTACATTCAAAATGTATGTACACAGGAAGGCACAATTACCTTCATACCTGTCCATGAGTCCCCACACATTATTATTATTATTATTATTATTATTATATAAGCCCATTAGCTTCACATAATTTCACCAGAAATTGATACTAGCAGTACTTATATGAGAGTGTGCTGGCTGAAATAGGTGTTACGGGTATAAGCCTAAACCTGCACACAGCCTCCTATAACCTGTCCTGCTGTGCGCTGGGGGCAGGAATGGATGACGTGGCCCAGGCCAGCAGGCAGGACGGAAGCTGCAGCATGGTGGCGGTGATCTTCCAGGCTGCTCTCAGCAATGCACTGCGTGGGGGAGATGTGCGACCTGATGGAGGTGCTGCCGCGGGATCTGACCTCTATATTCTCGGACACGTACACCGAGGAGGAGCGCTATAAATTCTGCGGGCAGGAACTACGCATCACCCAGCATTATGGAGCGAATCTCGGGGTAGCAGCCCAGGTTTGGGACGCTGTAAGTACGAGGAGAGCGCTTTGTGTAGCGGGGGTTGTTCATAACATTGTGGTATATTATGTCTGGGGAACTTGTGCAGGAGGACCGGAGTCCCACAGCTTTTAGCTACAGGCAGGGTAAGAAATGGAGCTAATGCCATACGGTGATGATCCATCTGCATTGCAGAGCAACTTGCATGTGTGTGTTTGCATGGTTACGTTCTGCACACATTCCCTATCACACATTATGGGATCAAATTTATTCAGATGCTAGGTGGGCGAGTTGCTGTTGCAATGGCGTGGAAACTCCACCAACGGCATTGCACTTTGCGACCCGATCTCGTCCTGGACTTGTGGATTTTTGTATGCAGCCCTGTGGGCCACCAAACAAATATCTGCGAGTCCAGCAGTAAGTGCGACACAGTGGCGTATCTATAATGGATGCAGTGTGTGCGGGGCACACGGGCCCCCGGGTCCATGGGAGCCCCGCACCGCACACACTGCACCCATATTTCTTTTAAACTTACCTGTCCGAGGTCCCGCGTCGGGTGTAACTGCTGCTCAGAACACCGGAAAAATGGCCGCCGTGGCCATTTTCCAGTGTTCTGCGCATGCGCAGTAGACTCCGGGCACTAGAGTGTGCCTGGAGTCTTCAGAACGCTGCGGCCATTTTCCAACGTTCTGCGCATGCGCAGTAGACTCCGGACACACTCTAGTCTACTAATGCTCGGGTGGCTGGCTAGCCATGTCAGTCGGCTGCCAGCCACCAGGGAGAGAGGAGGGGGCCCCGCACGAGGAGTGCACACGGGCATCCTCCTCCCTTAAAACGTCCCTGATGTGACACATAACTGCACTTGTGAACGTAAATAAATTGCATCCAATTTAATTGACGGGATGTAGTCGGCATCACGGTGGTCGGGATACTGGCAGTCAGAATACTGGCTTCAGTGTCCCAACTGCTGACATCCCGATGGTAAGTGTTAGGGTTAGACTCCGGGAAAGTGGGTTAGGGGGAGGATTAGGGTACTTCCCTGCATCTTTCGGGACGCCGCTGACGGTATTCTGACTGGTGGCATCCTGACCGCCAGGATCCTGTACCCAACCCAAATTGATCCCCATGAAGACATTCTCATACTTCACAACTGTCCAAAATTGTGGGCAATGCCCCGATCGGGCCAGAAGATTAGGAGGTTCTACCAGTGGTGTCCCTTCCCACGGTGACACCCGATGCGGGGAGGAATGCCCCAGAAAAGGGCGTGGGGCATCTGGGAAGGGCATGTGGCCTTGCGGTCCAAACCCCAGCCCTTTGTTATCAATGGGGTGATGGGGGGTGCGGGCAGTGCCGGCTCCCACAATGTGACAGGAGCCGAGTGGTGCACTTAATGCTACAGTGCAGCATCCGGCTCCTGTCACTGAAGGGGAGCCTGCACCTTGGTGTCACCCCTCGGCGGGTGGCACCCGGGTGCGCCCCGCACCCTCCCGTGTGACGCCACTGGGTTCTACTATGAATGGATGCTGTGCGCCACTGCAATGAAAAGGTGGATTTTGGGATGCATCGGAATCTCTGTTCACGCACCTGTTATGTGAAAATGGCACCACTTTGAGACAGTGCACCTACATTTGTCCCAATTTTCAAATTGAAGAGTTGGGAGGTACACGTTCCTGCATTGCATTCTCTGCAGCGAGACAACCTGCAATGCTTCCCATGCAGCAGGACAACGTGGGCTAATTGAAGCAGCGGGGCTATTCAGTGAGGCACTCCATGCAGTAGGCTGCAGTTAACAAGGATTTTTTTTCAAGCCTGAAAGGTTTGAAAATAAATCTGCATAAAATAGCCTGGTTGCTGGAGCTGTGACCGTGTTAACCCATAGGTCCGGGAACCTATCCCGGATTCTGTGGGTTAATGGGCATTAACATGGTAATTTCACCTGGTGAGAAAAGGGGGCTCTAACTGAGTAGCCCCAGACATTAAAGCCCGAGACTATCACCCTTTTTCACCCGCAGTAAATTTCCGCTGCTGATTTCTCCCCTTAGTAACCATAGAATGTGATTGTGAAGAAAGTGTGGCGCAAAACAAATTATCTGTGTGTTACAAAACAACCACATTGGCCTTTATAATCAAACCAGACATATTCCTGGGGGTGACTTTTTGGTAGATAGGGACTGGGAGAAGCTCTTTCTCCAGCTAAACACCCATTTTTGCTGGAGATGGGACTTAACAAGTAAAGGTTTTAGGGCCGGATTCAAATAGACGTGAAAAGCCGAAATCGGCTAAAAAGTTTTACCTATTGCGTCTTTTCTCCAAATTCAATTCCGGGACTAATTCGCCTAAATGGAAACTCAATGGACTGAAACAGGCGGAAAAGTTTCTCCAATGAATGAATGGCAGGCGGTAAGTGCAAAATCAAAGAATGTACCTGGCGGGATTTACACACCATGCTTCTGCCCAGTGTCACTTGATGGGTGTTCATAGCCTTTAATGACCCAGAGTGGCAGGTTTTGGTGTTGTTGGTGGGTAATAAATTACAGGAGAGGAAGATGACAGTTTATATGTATTCAGTTAATAATTATAATTTATTTATATAGTGGCAATCATGTTATGCAGTGGTCTACAGAGAATGTGTGATCACATACATCAGTCCCTGTCCCACTGTGAGAAGAAACTGGAGCTGTGTGAAAATAGACTAGGCCGGTAGGGGGGGTTGGGTATGAAATCCTGGCGGTTCAATAGTCACCGGTATGAAGTGCCGATGCCGGAATCCTGACGGAGCAGGTAAGTTCCCTTACCTTACCCTTCTCCCCCCCCCCCCCCCTAACCCTCACTTAGGGGTGTATAGCCCTAAAACTCCCCCGGGGGTGCCTAAACCTAACCCTCCCATCTGCACCCTATACCTAACCCTACCGGGGGGGTGCCTGACCCTAACCTCCCCCCAGTGGCCCCTAATCCCCCCCCCCCTTCCCCCTAGCCTAACCCTGTCCCCCCGGGAGTGCCTGAACCTAACCTGACGGTGGCTAAATGTTAAGGACGGTCGGACTTAAACTCCGATTGGTCCAGCGTCCTTCCGGCGTCGGGATTAATCCCTTGTTGGGCTTCTGCTGTCGGGATATAGACCGATGGCATTTAGTCTGCTAGTCTATAAACTACATCCCCGGTAGGAGCATGTACTGACCAGTGATGTCTGCTTGTCTGCTGCGCTCTGCTGACTTTTTCTGTCCATGCATTTCCGCATGAAGTACTAGAAATAGGTAAGGTTTTATAGTTGATTTTCTCTGCTGTGGGGGGTTCCTCCAAAATCTTGTCACGGTTAGTTTTGCGATGTGTAGCCCATAGGCTCCAGCAGCGCAACACCATCTTAAGATGGCGTTAGCTGCGGGGGCAGCATGGTAAATCCGAAATCATAGCATCACCCATAGAAACCTATGGGGGTTGCGGCTGCTATCGAAAATGGAGGGACAGCAACAGATATCAGAGATATCTGCTGCGGTCCCTCCGTAATACATTGTAGGGATACTAAATATTTGCGGATATCCCCCGGAAACAGGTGTTTTTGGGGGCTAATAGTTAACGAGAAATGGGCCCCCATATGTTAATATTGTCCTTTGCCGTATAAAGGTGCCCATATACTGTGTGATAAAGTAGCCGATCTGACGGATTGGTACGATTTGCCTGCTATATCATACGTGTATGGGTATGATATCTGATAGTGTGCGCACCCGTGGGGTTGTACATCGCGCCCCCAGATCTTGCTACAGGTTCAGTCGATCCGGGGATGCGATATGCGATCCCATGCAGCGCTATGCAGGTGGGGGACGGGGAGCCGGCATCTCGGGCAGTCAGCCATCTGATCGCACTGTGTGTGGGGACCGCCCGATATGTCGGACACCGTATCCCCCGTCGCGTCGCACGGTGCTTATCGCACCGTGTATGGCCAGCTTAAGACTTCTACTGAGATTGTTCACGCAATGGGTGGAATTCAATTGATTATTCCCCCCTTCGCACCCGACGGAGCTATTCTATTGTTGCTCCTGTCGGGTGCGATCAGCTGCTAGCGCTCAATTTCAGCTCGCAGCCCCAGAGGGGTGCGGGCTGAAATCGGCGAAAAGTGTCCTGTTTGGGCGCCCAAATGGCACTTTTCGCGATCGCACCCAGCACTTTTTACACGGCTAAACCCGACCACTTTGGGTGCGATCAGCGTGAAACGCTGGCACAATTGAATAGCGGCCCGCGATCTCCTGTCACTTTAGATGGGAGATGCGGGCCGCAAAATCAATTGAATTCCGCCCAATGAAGGACTTGTTTTAAACTGCGTGAACTGTACTTTAAGGATTTTTTTGTGGCTTCTACAATTTCCCTAGACTTGTCTGTGTGACTTCATAGAACATAAACAGATACTGAGTGTAGACTTAGATTTGCTCATTGTACCTTCTCGGTTTTTCTTTTTTTTTTTTGGTTTTCGCTCATTATTTTAAACCTGCATTAACTGAGTGGACATTTATTTATTAGCAGTTACTTGTATAGTGCCAGCATATTCCACTACACTTTATAAATGGGTACAACAGTAATAAAATAAGACTGTCTTCCATTGGAAGGAAATGTTCTTGCTTTAGAAGTGTGAAAAATTCAGAGCATGTGGACAGAATTGCAATAAATTGACTAATCTTTGACAGTCAGCGCCCAGTGATTGCAGTGGCTTCCCTTTGGAAGCATTATCTGCTAATTACATGCTGGAAAGCAAGCTGGACTGTGATCGACAGGCAGTGCTTCCAATGAGAAGCAACTGAATTTCTGCCAGCTCTAAAGCCGACATATCGGATCCTGGGTACACATCAGAACGGGAACGCGCATATTGTAAGCATGGCTGATACCTAAAGCCACTTAGTGATAGTATGTACCTGTATGCACAGGTTTGATGATGCATAACCAGGCGGCTGTACTGCACTGGCTAACACTTAGAGCTCCGGGTCATGTGCTCTGCAAATGAAGATTACTAGGTTGGTCATTTTAAATATCACTTAAATACAATGATGTGAGTTTAAGAATTTTTTGCGCTAGTAGCAAAGGCGGGGCATTCCCGAGAGGAGCTGGTGATATTTATCAGACTCAATACGGCAATGTAAATGTGGGGGTTAAAAACTAATTAATAGCTAATTTACATGGCTGTTGAAGTTGTGCTGTAGATGCACCCAGCAGCTGGGACTAAAGTATTCACTGCTGTATTAGGATGTCAGGACAGTCCCATAATAGCTGCATTTCTAGCAGGATGTATTTAGATGCTAAAATGGAACACTTAAAAATGAAAGCGCTACAGCTTTATTTTGTACATCTCTTAAGTAAATAACATAAACAAAATCTATTTTCTGTCATAGAGATAAATGTGTGAAGAATGTAAGTTTGACATAACATCAGGTCATCTTATACACACACTCCATAGCACATATCCTAACCCACTGCTCCATGCTCCTTCCTCACTATCTACCCCATCTGTGTCGCCCCTGTCTGTCTGTCCCTCCCCTTTAGAATGTAAGCTCTCACGAGCAGGGCCCTCATTCCTCACGTGCTTCTCCTCCCCCTTCTCATAGTAACTTTTACTCCTAACTCCCCAATTGACACCTAACACGTGGTTGCTGAGGCCCTGCTGCTTGTGTAATGCCGCTATGTGTATAAACCATGTCCTTGTCCTGCATTGTTTTATATTACTATTAACTGTTTTCTTTGTGGTCATTTATGTACTGTGTAAGGCGCTGCGGAACATTTGTGTCGCCATATAAACAAAGGATGATGATAATAATAATATTGGCCGTACACACTGAGCGATGCGGCTGATATGTTCCGATTCGGCCGGAAACTACATATTGTGCCGACAAACTCAGTGTGTACCCGGCTAATACTACTAAGGGCTGCAGCTGATGCAGTCCCTAGAAGCAGCGGAAGGGACGGGGGGTGCGCATGCACAAGTTCCCCTGCCAGATGTGCCTCTAGGGGCTACAGCCGGTGCAGTCCCTAGAAGCCAGGGGCTTGTGCAGGTTTTTTAATGTTATTGCTTCACTTCATTGATGCTGTAGCTGGTGCTCATGCACAAGCCTTTTTACGTTTTTTTCTTCCCCTACATCACAGTGCTGTTCAGACTGTCAGCATAGCAGCACATCCCCTGAAGACCACAGGTAGGAGCTGCCACTGCTCCTTACTGAAAGGCTGGATAGAAATGTAAGAGAACAGCGCTATGGGATGGCCTTTCATTAAGATTTCTTAATGAAAGGCCATTGGTTCAACCCGGATTTCTTAAAGTGTTTTATATTTTTTTTTTATACATTCTCCGCAAATTTCACTGGCCATCCAGTCCGCATTACCCATACCTTCCTTGAATGACCTTTAATTTGTTTATCAACCTGTGTACTTCTCTGTTGCAGGCTTTACATATGTGTGAATACTTTGAAGAAGAGAATCTGAATTTCAAAGGAAAGAAAATTATTGAGCTGGGAGCTGGAACTGGCATAGTAGGAATACTGATATCTTTACTGGGTATGTTACTAAGATAGATAAGTATAACAAAATAATCTCCTGATCTGCATATTCTAAACCTTTAATTTATTCCTACTAATTAAAAAATTAAAATTAGGAAATAAATTGTAGCTATGAAAAATATGATCGATTACAGGCAGTGGCTCTAATTCTTTTCACAAAACAATGGCAATTAGTGTTGACTGTCAGGTCTAGTGTGCTATAGACTTACAGCGCTCTTACATCATCCATAATTTATTAGAGGTAAAAGATTCCAGTGGCAAGGAGTGGTGTAAGAATCACTGAGTAGGGTTACATTGGTGGGCGCTAGAATAGAACCATGAGGATCTGTTGTAGGTGCTGGGGTCAGATTTGCAATGTCTTTAGCAATAATGAGGGAGCCAGGATGGTCAAGTAAAGGTCATACATGAAGATTCATATCAGAAGTAAGAGACATTGGGGGGAATTCAATTAAATGCAATGTTGAATAGTGCCAGGAATGAATTCCCAGAGTTATTCGATTGGCCGTGCTGATAACCCAGACTAGAGGATTTCTGCTCGCACCCTCCTGAGGTGTGAGCAGAAATGTGACTAAACTAATGCTGCAATGGGTTCCGTACTATAGATAGACAGTAAAAAGGTCGACAATGTCTAGATAAACACCAGATTTTGGACAGTCAATAGGCTAACAGGGACAATAGGTTGACACACTAAAGGCCACATGTTTTTTTTAGGGTTAGACACTTACCCCGATGGTTAGGATTAGGCACCAGGAGGGAGGGTTAGGCACCAAGGGGAGGGTGAGGGTGAAGATTAGGGCTAGAAAACAAAACAATGTGGCGACCTTTAGACCGTCGACCATTTGTACATGTCGACCTTTAGTATGTCGGCCTATTGTCCCTGTTGGCCTATTGACTGTCTAATATCTAGTGTCGATCTAGACATTGTCGACCTTTTTACTGTCTATCTGTTAATCCACACCTGCTGCAATTCTGGCTTCAGGTTTAGCGCGTGCGCTAACAGCATCACGGCCGGAATTTAAGTCGGAGAATGCAGGTTACTGCAACTAAAAATCCGGCTTAAGGCGCCGTAACCTGCATCTCCCGACTTAAGTGCAGGGCGCGATGGGGACAATTGAATACCTTTGTGAACATTCAACATAGCATGTTCAATGGAATTCCCTCCCATTGGGTCAAGACTGAGACACATTAATCAGTCAGTTTTTACGACATTCAGGTATATAACCCCCCAGGGAATTGGCAGCAGACAGGCAGTGGGCAGTGAGCTGACTTGAGAATATTCAGCCTAATTTACTGGATACACGTTCTCTAAAGATAAGAGTTAAGGTAACAGCTGCTGGAACTCCCCATGCAGCACCACTTCCCCACCAGAGATCAAGTTCTGTGAAATCCTTCTGCATTTTTCTTTCTTCCAGATTGTATTAGTTGTTACTTTTAGAATATTATCCCAAAACTGAGAACCTTGAATATACCTTATTTTCTAATGTTGGCTATGGCTCACAAGCAGTACTTCGTATTGGATAAAAAAAGAAATAAAATTATTATTAGCGCTGGATGATTGCTCTCAACAGTAAAGGGTTCTAGTGTTTCCGTAATGTTGTGGGGTGCATTTTCCTGGCATAGACTGGATGCAACCTATTCCCTTAGATAGCCAGATAAACACCTAGCTGCTTCTCAATGGTACGGAGTGGTCATCTCCCCAGGTTGCAGCAACCCTTTCCTGATGGCGGCTCTAGTGACACTCATACATAAGCAGATCTGGTTGTCCAATGATGTGGGCCAGACTTATGTCCAAACTGGGCACACCGCTCTTCAGCCTGATGGAGTGTGGACCAGGAGTTTAGTCTAAGCCACAGGTTCTCAAGCTCTGTCCTCAGGACCCCAAACAGTGCATGTTTTGCAGGTCTCCTCACATAATTACTAGTGAAACTGTTAGCTGCACCTGCGGATCTTTTAAAAAATGTCAGTGACTAATGAATACACCTGTGCACCTGCTGGGTGATCTGCAAAAAGTGAACTGTGTGGGGTCCTGAGGACCGAGTTTGAGAACCACTGGTCTAAACACATACATACATCTTACTACTGGGCAAATGTCTAATAGATTGTTTCATCACAGTGGGCAAGGTATCACTACTGCAAACCTCGTGCCATAAATTTCATCTTGCAATTTTAAATTATTTACAGTAATGAAGAGAACTGGGCTAATAATGTCATAGAGCAGTTACTAATGTTGTATTTCACTGTGTATCAAAGACCATTCATTTTTTTTTAATTACTTTTCCAATAAGACTCTTCATTTCTTGGACATAAACAATATGATGGCATTTTCTTTATTAACTGGGCAGAGACTGTTTTTAAGTGCTGCAAAGCAAAGAGGTGGAGTCCTTCTAATTGGCATTGATTTCATCCATGCAATTTCGATTGGCATTTCTGGGTGGTAACTGGGGGGTGGGGTGGCTAACAGGTGGGGGGTTTGTCTGTGTCAGCAACTCAGTCTAAAGACGCAGTTCCACTGACACCGGCGGCCATGGTCCCTATGACATTCTGCGCCTGCCGTAGGCAGATGCAATGTCTGATGTTCCGCTGATAGAGCGTCTTTGTCAGATTTGTGCAGCTGCCATTGGGCGTCTCAATAGGACGCCCATCGACCACGGCATCAACCTAAAGATGCAGTAACGGCTGTGACAAAAGTCGCAGCCTCTACTGCAACTCTGTCCAAGTATGAATCACCACCACATTGCTATGTCATGGCTTTCTTTATCAGACAGAAAAGACCTTTAAAATCTTAGGGGTCTGTTTACTAAGCTGTGTTAGGAGATAAATTGAACGGTGATAAGGTACCAGCCAATCAGCTCCTAACTGCCATTTTTCAAACACAGCCTGTGACATGGCAGTTAGGAGCTGATTGGCTGGTACCTTATCACCGTTTCCTTTATCTCCTAACACGGCTTAGTAAATAGACCCCTTAGTTTTGTTCACCCTCTCACAACTAGTTATTGACTGGGTGTGAACATGCGTTTGCTGGCTGCACAAGATGGCACAGTAAAATTGATGAGATAAATAAGAGCCATGTGCTAATTGGGATTAGAAGTTGACAGCTATTGGCCTCTGCTTGCAGTGATCTTTAACCCAGAAGCAATCCACCACTTGGCCTCTTATCCAGTTTGACCCCCTAAATGTGTGGCCAAATTGGGCAGAAACCCAAGACCCCATTTGTGGCCAGTTTTAAAAGATATCTTAATTTTTCGTCCCTTTATTCTTTCTTTTTGTGGTGGGTCCTTGGTTTCTACCTGTCTCACTGCTCCTGCATATGATGGCAAAAGTAAACCGTATATTAAGTGGGTATACCTAACCACATGCACCACAGTCTGTAATATGTCAAAGCAAAGAAGTTTTCTAGAATAAAGTTGTGAGACTGTACTTGCACAGCTCATCGTCTGTATCTAACGATTTCCAGCAATGTAGTACCAGTATGGTACAACAGCTTTACACATAATGGAGGTGATTGTTTTTGATACCTGTAGTGACCGGAAGCTATTCAGCTGTTTGTGCGGCCAGCCTCGCGCTGGTCACAATGAGCGCATTCTTGCGCCCTAATGCACACAGGTTTTAGCCGCATTAACAGGCTTCTAAGGCTGTGCAGGGCGTGCTGCAGGTAAGGAGGGACCAGCACTCGCGACCAGCCCTAAAGCTCAACTTTACATGGATTTCTGCTCGTACCTCAGGAGGGTGCGAACAGAAATACGTGATAAGTGCAGCCTCTGGGCTAGTCGTCCAAAACAATTGAATAGCTCTGGACACTTTAGACTAGGGGTGGGCAAAATGCGGCCCCCCAGCTGTTGTAGAACTACACAACCCAGCATGCCCTGCCACAGTTTTATATGACCATGTTAAAACTGTTGCAAGGCATGCTGGGATGTGTAGTTCAACAACAGCTGGAGGGCCGCTTATTGCCCACCCCTGCTTTAGACGGTAGCTACAGGAGCGAGAAGCTATTGATTCGCCCCCAATGAGCCTGAGTGCTGTGTTTTCTGTTTAGAATAGATTCTGCTAGTGGGCGGATAACAATTTTAAGTGGCACTTAGCTAAAGGTACGGCTGTCTGTAATTTTCATTTCTTCAATTCCACTTTAAGCTTCAGCATTCCTGTTCTTGTTTTGTAGAAGTAATGGGTCCATTAACATTATCCATCTGGTTTAACAACGAACAGTAGGGAATTCAAGTAATTGAAATGTTTTGTAACTTTCTTTACTTAAAATATATTTTTATTTCTATAGTTCTGCCCTCACACTTGCTTAGCAGTCCTTTTTCAAGACTTCGGGCGGTATCCAATTATAGTTATACAGTTCGGGCGCTAATGGATAGCCGCAATCGTCGAAAAACGTGAATCTCCGTTTTTCGCCTATTTTTTTTTTTTTTTTTTTACCCCATCCTATTATTTTGGTCGAAATAATAGGATAATTCTTCCGAAAACACATAGGACCCGCGATAAGCTCATGGACCTATGTGCTTTTGTCATTTAGGTGTGAAAAAAAGGCATAGTGGATTATTTTTCGGGACACATCAGGTCCCGAAAAATATCCACGCTAAGTGCCGGCATCGGGCAGCACTTCGGGGCTAATAGGATACCCCTGCCGCGATCAATTAGCAGCGCTACTTTAGCGCTGCTCATTGGATACCCCTTTCATCTCTCTTCATTTTCAAAATAGAAACTATCAGTAAGCAAATCCCCTCCTCTCAGGCTTTTCCTCTCACTTCACTTCCTCTTCCCTGTGCTCCTTACCAGTAGAGAGAGAACTCATTGCTCAATTCAGACACGCTCGCTAGATGCGTACGCTCGCACCCAGCATATACAAATCTGGCCAACCCACAACAAGGCAGGCAATCGCACAGCAAGGCATTAGCACGCCCACTATGTCTTGGCGTGCGACCGCTTTGAGCATGCAGCCCACTAGCCTGTCTTAAGACGCCCAGTTGCGCACGTCATCTCCGGGAAGTGTATGCAACCATCGTTACTTCGGGAACCATCGGATGCGATTGAGGTGCTTTAGGCAGACTATACCCTACCGCAAGCACTGTGAGCACTTCAGTGTAAAATCCAGCTAGGTGACGTGTACAATGATGCTGTCTCTCTTAATTATGCACACCTCTGAAACGGCATTGAGATGCTCAGGGACGCCTGCGTTTGCACCTCCACTCCCCCGTTTTTAATGGCCAGCCCCTATCACCACCCACAAACGGCTTCCCCTGTCACTTACTCTGCTGGGCAGTCAATGTGCAGCGAGCGAACTCTTCCTGATCTCTCGCACTGGTTCGCGCAATACATGCGCAGAATGCGAAAATTGGCCAGCTACGAGCGAACGCATCCTAGCGAGCGGGTCTCAATCAGGTCCTCAGTCTCATCTTACGCTTCTCCCTCTCTACGTCACCCTTTGATCCCAATACCTCTCACCTCCATCATGCTCTCTCCTCCAACCTCTGTCTACAGCTCGCCCACCTTTTCAATTTTTCCCACTCCTCTAGCATTTTATACTCCTCCTTTGAACATGTTTTTGTCTCCCACCCTCCAAAAATCCCTCTCTATACCCCACCTCTGTTAAACTACAGACCAATTTATCTCCTTCCATTCTCCTGTCCATCTTGGTTACACCCACCTCCTCATTTCTCTCTAACTCCCTCCATGTCTCACTCCACTCTACTGAAACCGTCCTGACCTTAGTCACCAATGATCTCCTCTCTGCTAAATCCAATTGTCAATTCTATCATCATCCTTGTTAACCTTTCAGCAGCCTTCGACAAAATTGACCATCCACTTTATCTTCGGTTTCTTCACTTATTTGGTCTTGGTTTTCCTCTAATCTCTCTAACTAGTCCTTCTCCATCACAACTTCCACTTCCTCCTCAGCCCTCTTCCGCTCCCAGTAAGAGTCCCTCAAGGCTCAATCCTAGGCCTTCCAATCTACATGTCCTCTTATCGGCTCCTTCGGTCTTCAGTACTATTTTATGCTGATGACACCCAAATCTATCTCTCGCATTTCATACTGTCGATCTGCTATCTCCTCTTGGATATCATTATCTTCCATCCTTATTGTGTCTCCAACCCTTCTCATCTCTCCCTCACAAACTACAACATCTTTGTTCAAGTCCACTCCCTAGGCTTCACTCTTGATACTGCTCTCTTTCACTCTCCACGTTTTCATTTACCTGCTCCTGCCCGTTCCACCTGGAACATAAGCAAAATTCACCCCTTCTTCTTCCTTGACGCTACCAGACACTTGTACATTCCCTCATCATCTCTCGTCTCGACTATTGCAACCTTCTCCTTTCTGGTTTTCACCTCAACCTCCTCTCTCTCTCTGTTTTTCAGTCTCTCCTTAACGTTGCTGCTAGAGTGATCTTTCTTCCACTCTGCCCTGTCTCTACCTCCTCTCTCTGCCAATCCCTCCATTAGCTCCCGACCACCAACAGGATCCAGGTTAAACTCCTAACCCTCACCTATAAATCTCACTCTCCTCTCCCTCCTGCAACTCCAACCTCATCTAGTCTCTTGTTTCGTTCCTCCACTATCTCAGACAATTGGTATATGCTGCCATTATGCCTACACTTGTAATTGTGTATGTTATTCTTTTACTTTGTTTACCCTGTTTTGTATCTTTGTTTGATATTTGTGGCGCCTCAGAATTAAATGCTAATAATGAGTAAATACATTACAGCTACACCTAGTGGTACTTTTATAGGAGAAGGTGCTCCTCGCAAATGAATTGAAGGAAAGAACATAGTGAATCGGCCATAGTTTACATTTGACAAGAAGTCATGTTCTTTTCATCCAAGTTAATGTTTGTGCTCTACTAACATGAGCGGTTTGCTGCAGGACGGTAATTGAAGCTGTTCAGTTGTTGTTTTTCCACTTTACATAAATACATCAATGTCAGGAGTCCTTTTCTGAGCTAAAAGGATGTAAAATGTCACTTCTAGCGATGTCTGCATTAATTGATTTTGATGTTGGATGTCACAGCATTAGCGCAAGTACTCACTGCTTACTATTGTCTTTTCTAAATCGTTGTGGATGTTGGAATATTTTTCCCTAATTGCGGATCTTTCTCTGGATCGGTTAATACCTAATTTTGTTATATAGTCTATATTGTGTTATACGATTAGCCTTAAAGCCAAGAGCCTAAGGATTTTTTTATTAGTGTGTAATAGTAAAAAAAGAGGTGTTATATGTAAATAAAATGTTGCTGAATGAGGACAGGGTCTGTATTCATATATTTGTACTTTAAACATGCAAGTTATTTTTTTCAAATGGCATTTGATTATTTAAATTTAAAATGCTCTGGTATCATTAGTTTACCAAATATCAATAATAAAAAAATACCAATGATCTGAAGAAATAAAGATCGTATACATTTACAAGTCAGAACTTTTTTAAAGCAGTAAAACTGTATCACTACTATATTAGTGCACAGTGATGGGTATACTTAAAGGCGAATAATAAACAGACTGTCTATAGAGATTAGGGGTGGAAGTACAAGTATGGTGCTTGGGCATAATTAACCATTTCTTATTTCCCTGTAGGTGGCCAAGTGACTCTGACAGATCTTCCACACATACTTCCGCAGATTAAAAAGAATGTGTCTGCCAATGTCCTGTCTGATCATGTGCTAAACATCTGTGCATTGTCATGGGGACTGGACCAAGTGCACTTTTCACAAGACTACGACTTTGTCATTGGAGCGGACATTGTATACTTACAGCAGACCTATGACCTTCTTCTCCATACATTGCAGCACCTCTGTGGTCCTCGCACCACCATATTCCTATCTTCTAAAATGAGGAAGGAACATGGCACGTTGGACTTTTTCCAGGCTATCCTCCCCCAACATTTTAATCTAGAACTCGTTAAGACGAACGTGGAGAAAGACATAAACCTCTACAGAGTTACTCGGTTTCAAAACTGACAGGAAAGTGTATGTCATTTATTTAAGTGGACAAAATCTCAAATCACATTCCATGAAATCAAACCCACCAGCAATGTGACAACTTAATGTAGATTTTTAGTACTTGGTTTCAGCCCTTTGCTATTGTTACTGCTGCTGTTTTTTGTAAAGTATCTTAAATGTCTCACAACAAAGAAAGGAAGTGGGGTTGAGAGATATAAAAAGTGAAAAGCACAAATAAGTGCAAAGTGTTACACAACAGTGTGCAATATAAAAGAGGTTTGTCTTGAACTCCTTCAGATCTTCCTAAAAACACTGCATTTTTTTTTGTTGCCTTTCTTCTGTGCTTTTTATCCTTGTCTTTATATAATCATTACTTTCATTACCCTCGCATGCAATGCATAGATGCATTTTGGATACTTGTATCTGGTTTTCAGAGCAGAGCTGTGTCATAAATCATGGTAAGGACACACAAAGCCATGCTTCTACATAATATAAATACATGGATAGAAAAGCACAGCTGAAAGATAAAGAAACATACTTAGAAAATGTGGTTGGTGGGTCGTGCACAAGCCAATACCTTAAAGTCTAATGGTGCGTACACACGGGACGATTAAAATGAACCTTATCGTTCATACCGTGCATTTTTTGGTCCCTTCCAACGACCTGCGATGCGCGGGCACGTATGGACGATAACGTCCATCGCCCGTGCATGTAGGCCAACCTGGTCTATATCGACCAGGTTACTATAGGGTGGTTGGCCATCGTTGGTGGTGTGTTGGGTGATCGATATCCAGCACTCCAGGAAGGTGCAGGACCATCAGTCAGCGATATCGTTGACTGATCGTACCTTGTGTACGCACCATCAGGAAGGTGGAATGTAAGAAGGATTACTGTGAATCTCACTTGATTTATTTTCAAAATTTTTATTAGATCTGTCCTCAAAATTAATTTTGAAATGTGTTATATATGGCAATTTATTTAATTGCTAATATATATTGTTATTGCTTTATTCTGATGCTCATAATGTGTTCTAGTTACATTTAAAGGTAGTAAATTTGCAGATGAAGCAAATATCCATGCATATGCCTCATATCGATTCACTAGCAACCAGATAAGTACCAATGACAATATATTGTGCCTTGGTAACCTAACGAAGTAATGCATTCTCATAAGATACTGGTTCAGCTCACGGGGTGTAGACACCGCCTCTATGGAAAGCCATAAATTACAGAGTAAAGCCTAATCTCAGGAGTAGCAACAGTGCCACCTACTGTACCAGTGGAAAGTATACTACACTCTAAATCAGGGGTGGGGAACCTTTTTTTTTTTTTCTGCCGAGTGACATTTTGATATACAGTCAGGTGCATAAATATTGGGACATTGACAGAATGTTCATATTTTGGCCTCTATTCACCACCACAATGGCTTTGAAATGAAACAAACAAGATGTGCTTTAACTGCAGACTTTCAGATTTAATTTGAGGGTAATTACATCCAAATCAGGTGAACGGTGTAGGAATTACAACGGTTTCTATATGTGCCTCCCACTCTTTAAGGGGCCAAAAGTAATGGGACAAACTAAACAATCCTAAATCTCTAACTTTCACTTTTTGATACTTTGTTGCAGGCAATTACAGCCTGAAGTCTGGAACGCATAGACATCAGCAGACGCTGGGTTTCATCCCTGGTGATGCTCTGCCAGGCCTCTACCACAAATGTCTTCAGTTCCTGCTTGTTCTTGGGGCATTTTCCCTTCAGTTTTGTCTTCATCAATTAAAATGCATGCTCAATCAGATTCAGGTCAAGGGACTGACTTGGCCATTGCATAACATTCCACTTTTTAGCCTTAAAAAAACTCTTTGGTTGCTTTTGCAGTATGCTTCGGGTCATTGTCCATGTGCACTGTGAAGCGCCGTCCAATGAGTTCTGAAGCATTTGACTGAAGATGAGCATATAATATTGCCCGAAACACTTCAGAATTCATTCTGCTGCTTTTGTCAGCAGTCACATCAATAAATACAAGGGAACCAGTTCCATTGGCAGCCATACATGCCCACGCCATGGCACTACCACCACCATGCTTCACTGATGAGGTGGTATGTTTTGGATCATGAGCAGTTCCTTTCCTTCTCCATACTCTTCTCTTCCCATCACTATGGTACAAGTTGATCTTTGTCTCAACTGTCCATAGCATGTTGTTCCAGAACTGTAATGGCTTCTTTAGATGTTGTTTGGCAAACTCTAATCTGGTCTTCCTGTTTTTGTGGCTCACCAATGGTTTACATTTTGTGGTGAACCCTCTATATTTACTCTTGTGAAGTCTTCTCTTGATTGTTGACTTTGACACATATACACCTACCTCCTGGAGAGTGTTCTTGATTTGGCCAACTGTTGTGAAGGGGTTTTTCTTCACCAAGGAAATAATTCTTCTGTCATCCACCACAGTTGTTTTCCAGGTCTTTTGGTGTTGCTGAGCTCTCCGGTGCGTTCTTTCTTTTTAAGAATGTTCCAAACAGTTGATTTGGCCACACCTAATGTTTTTGCTATCTCTCTGATGGGTTTGTTTTGATTTTTCAGCCTAATGATGGCTTGCTTCACTGATAGTGACAGCTCTTTGGATCTCATATTGAGAGTCGACAGCAACTGATTCCAAATGCAAATGTTACACCTAGAATCAACTCCAGACCTTTTACCTGCTTAATTGATAATGAAATAACAATGGAATAGCCCACACCTGTCCATGAAATAGCTTTTGAGTTGATAGTCCCATTACTTTTGGCCCCTTAAAAAGTGGGAGGCACATATAGAAACTGTTGTAATTCCTACACCGTTCACCTGATTTGGATGTAATTAACCTCAAATGAAATCTGAAAGTCTGCAGTTAAAGCACATCTTGTTTGTTTCATTTCAAAGCCATTGTGGTGGTGAATAGAGGCCAAAATATGAAAATTCTGTCAATGTCCCAATATTTATGCACCTGACTGTATATAACATTATTTGTGGGCCTGGTGCAGGTCACGCCCCCTCCCTGTGACATCACGGGGGGCGGGGTCACAATTGCTGCTGATTGCAGCAATGCCCAGATCATCCTGAGGATGCTCCAGGGAGCTGTAAGGGCAGCGATGTGACCGTCTGAATCGTCCTAAGGATGCTCCAGGCAGCACTGTTGCATAGATTCTGGCTGTAGGGTGCCATTCTAGGCACCCTTCAAGCCAGATGAGGGTAGCAGAAAAAAGCTCAGAGGGCCAGGCCAAATGGTTTCGGGGACCTTATACGGCACCCGGGCCTGAGGTTCCCCATCCCTGCTCTGAACACTAATACAAACTGCAGATATTGTTCTAATAATAATTTGCAACTTCTGTTACAGTTAGTATTCTATAATATATATTTATTAAAGTATCCTGTTACATTAATTTTAAACCAAACCTTTTATTAATACAGCATAAAACAAAAATAGCACAAGCATCTTTCCCAACCTCCCCACCCCCAAAAAAGTTAGTCATAGCGAATTGCTCTGTAGTTTAGCTTTATGTGAACGCTTGTAAACATTATGTTGGAGGGTTTGTTATAAATAGGCTCAGTATATGCTTTTTGTATGTTTGAGTGATTTAGATGGCCAATGGAACTATTATTTTATATATGTTTTATAATTTACAGTGTTACTAAAATGAAGTTACATAGGTGTGCTTGGGATTTTATATGATCGTTGTCTGTTCACATTTAATTTTGTTTCAAAGGCCACAAGCGGCAGGTTATAACCCCCAGCATCTAGAATTTTTTTAAGAGAGTAAATGCTCTTGCACACACTTGTGTATATGACTAGAAGTGGGATGCAGAAGTGTCTGTTTTCTTTTTTTAAATATTTTTATTGAAACAATGCACCAAAAACATAAACATTTCTTACAATGCGATAATACATGTACAAAATCAGATAGTTAGGGCATAAAAATAAAGCTAGTGATGTTGACAATGAAACAATACGCCTTCATTTTCTACACAGCTTACAACGAATAGGTTTGTTTAGATATTAAAGTACATACATTGTAAATCATCGATTACTCAAACAAACAAAATAAACAACACATAATACAAATAGAAATAAACTGAAGAATAAGAAAATAAAATTTAATTAAAATAAAATTTGCTCTCTCCTCCCCCCACTCCTATCCCAAGTCAGGCATCGGGATCGGTGGAACACCTTCAATCTCCCGCAAAAGATACCAGGATGTATATCGTATGGAGTTTTGAATTTGGTCTTGAATACTCGTGGAAACAGTTGAAATAAAACTTTCCCACAGCTCAAAAAAATTTTCAGTTTTAATCTCTTTGTCATGCACCGCCTCCACCCAGGCCATACGAAACAAATAGAACAGTTTTGCTTTGAAGAGGGATAGGGTGGGAGGCTCTGGGTGTATCCACACCTGCAGAATAGACTACGAGCGGCCGTGCTGACCGCCAATAATAGACGACTACCACCTCTCGTAACTCTAGTCCCACTTGGAAGAATGCCAAATAAGGCCCATTCAGGGGTCATAATCATGTGATTAACCAGGTGTTCTTTAGAGTAAATTAGTACTTGTAGCCAGAATCTACGAATTAATGGGCACAACCATAAACAGTGAAATAAATCCACTTGAGATTGACCACACTTAAAACACGAATGATATGTTGAGAGACCAAGAAGTGTCTGTTTTCTGTAATAAGGGCGTCACAAAATACAAGGACAGAGGCCCTGTTTCAGAGCCGGACGCGTGCTAGCTCTGAATCAGGGCCGTCCCTCCTACTTTTCTGAGCGGCCTCCTGGCCGCTCGCATAGCTGTGGGTGACCACCCACAGCTATAGCGAGCGGCCAAAATGATGGTCAAGACCATCGGGCTTGCGACGAGACCCTTGCGGTAGGCTCTGGAGTGCTTTTGGCTCTATCAGAGCCAAAAGCACGCCCACTGACATCACTAGTGATGTCAGTGGGGCCGGCCCCAGACGGTAGGCGTTCCCACGGGAACGCCTCCGTCTGGGCAGCCATGCCCACCAAAGGGGGTGTGCTGTCAATCACCATCGACAGCACGCCCCCTTTGGTGCGAGACCCATAACGACGGCTTGGCCGTCGTTATTCGGGTCTCGAGCATGCGCACAACGGAGCCGCCTCCGTCATGCGCACTTGGTCAACATCGACCCGCTTGCGAGCGGGTCTGAATCAGGCCCAGAGTAACACAATCCTATAGCTTAAACTTATTTTCTACAGACTATTTTTTTAAAGAATATAACAATCTGCCATCAAATAATATTGTGATAAACAAAATATGGGTCATTTTTATTTTCACAGTAAATCATGTTGTATTTGTGCACAATACCAAAGTATTTTTGTTATATTTGTACATGTTCATATATTGTTTTTTATTAAAGTGAAGTTAAAGACAATTTGTTTTCAGTTTTGTATTTTCATCTCTCTTTTTAATCAGGAAAGAGTCCGGCTAGAATATCAGTACTAGGACTGGTGTATGTAAGAAAGTTCATATGTAGTCTCTTGTATTCTGATGTACTGCAAAAGTGGCTACAGTACTACTTATAAAAGATATGGATAATCAAGTGTAACACGCCTAATGAATCAAATGTTGTAACTGGTGAAGTACCGTATATACACTAGAGTATAAGTCGACCCGAATATAAGCCGAGGTACCTGCTTTTACCACAAAAAACTGGGAAAACTTATTAACTCGAGTATAAGCCTAGGGTGGGAAATGGCAGCAGCTGGTAGTGCCCCCAGTAGTAATCCCTCCTGGTAGTGCCCCCAGTGGTAATCCCCCCCCTGGTAGTGCCCCCAGTGGTAATCCCCCCCCTTTAGTACCCCCAGTGGTAATCCCCCCTTTTAGTGCCCCCTGTAGTAATTCCCCCCCCTGGTAGTTCCCCAAGTGGTAATCCCCCCTTTTAGTGCCCCCTGTAGTAATCGCCCCCTGTAGTAATCGCCCCTTGGTAGTGCCCCCAGTAATCCCACCCCCCAGTAGAGAGAGACGTAATAAGAATTTAAAAAAAAAAAAAAAAATCACTTACCTGAAACTCCCGCTCCTGGTTCCGCCGCTAACAGCTCCTCCGGCCGCTTTGCATGGGAGAGACGTCATTACTCATGACGTCTGTCCCATTACCCACTGCGGGAGCCGAAAGATGGCTCACACAGTGGGAGCAGCAGCAGCCGATGAGAGTCTGACAGACTCTCAGCAGCTGCTGATTACAGCAAACACACAGCTGCCGGCTCCGGCGGCTGTGTTTGTGCTGTGTAGCGCTGACCGAACTCCTTCCGGTCAGCGCTACACTTCACTCGAGTATAAGCTGAGGGGGTACTTTTTCAGCACAAAAAATGTGCTGAAAAACTCGGCTTATACTCGAGTATATACGGTACATTATACAGGTTGAGTCTCCCATATCCAAATATTCTGAAATACGGAAAGTTTTGAAGCATGACTTAGTGACACCTTTTGCTTTCTGATGGTTCAATGTACACAAACTTTGTTTAAGGCACACAATTATTATAAATATTGTATAAAATTATCTTCTGGCTGTGTGTGTATAGGGTGTATATGAAACATAAATGCATTCTGTGTTTAGATTTGGGTCCCATTCCCAAGATATTTCATTATGGTTTGCAAATATTCCAAAATACAGAAAAATCAGATATCCAAAATACCCCTGGTCCCAAGCAGTTTGTAAGCTGTTGGTCGTATTTCATATTTGTGGTATGCTGTCCTATGTGTATACCTTTTTAGATTTTAAACTGCTTTTATTTTCAAGAGTTTAAAGCCTCAGACGTAGCGTACTGATTTTCCTTATTGAATGTTAGTTACATGACTGTTTAATACAATCAAACATTTTCACTGGAAACGGTGATCAATAAATTTAGTAGAAGCATACATTATTGCTTGTGGTAAAGCTATATTCAGAATCGCACAGATATGTATGTGCACAGGATAATTCAGAAACCAAAAGTAATATCAAAAGCTGGCACATACTGGACCCAATTAATTTAACCAATTGGGTCTTAGGGGATGATTCAAATGTTTTGCATGTCCTTTGCTGGGCGTCTATACAAATAGGTGCCTGACGGAGCTATTCAACTCTTCTTTCTATAATATTGCTCACCAAGGATGTAAAAGAACAGGAAATAGTGCAAATATTGTTTGGTAAAAATAAACAAAATAACAATTTATTAAAAGTATTGCACTCACATTCCAAATAAAACAGGCGTATAGCATCGCCAATATGATGCACACTTAGGTCAGTTATGTATGGGATACCGATGAATTCCTAGTTGGAAAAAAGTGGGGGGGTATTAGAGTTTCCGGATACCTGCAGCCTCCTCACGATGGACATTGTTCCCCAAATCACAGTGATCCCAAAGTGTCAGGTCCCACTTGCTTAACGCGTTTCAGATCCACGGATCCTTCATGCTTCTGAAACGCATTAAGCAACTGACCCAAGTGTAAATCATATTGGCGATGCTATAAGCCTGTTGTTTTATTTGGAATGTGAGTGCAAATATTGTCTGGTAAAAATAAACAATTTCCTGTTCTTTTACATCCTTGGTGAGCAATATTATAGAAAGAAGAGAAGAAAAGATTCATCTAAAAGTGGAATAGAATAAATTCTAATAGGAATCACTCTGGATTTGTTGTTCATTTTGGAATAATACAAATGTAAGAGACCTTTCTTTTTACTATCTGACAGCGCAGAATGTGACTCTTTATATGTATTCTGTGTTCTATATGAGAGATTAGTAAGGAGCCTCTCGAGTTTTCATTGGCTGCAGTCTGTTTGCGCAGATTCAGAATTTTTTTGTGTGTATAGGAGCTATTCAATTGTTTCGCTGTTCAGGTACCCATTAGTATTTAACGCAGCTACAAGCACTGGACTTGGCCGAGTCAAGCTGCTAAACCCATCTCAGGAAGTGGATAGGGCCCCAAATAGCCGTTTGGACGCCCTAAACAATGGACTTTGCACATATTTCTTCTCGCAGCTCAGGAGCCTCCATGAAGAAATGTGTCCCCCCGCAGCATTAGGCGTCCAAACGGAGCAACAATTGAATTGCTTTGTTGGGCGCCCAATCCTAAAGACACCCAGCGGTGAGCGTCCAAAACAATTGAATCGCTCGCGTAGAGTAAATATCAGAAATAATTGGAGCAGTGGTGCTGACTAGTTTAATATCTTCTAAGGTTGGTATATATGATTTGATAACCATAAAATAACCTGTTCTCATATGTATATTTTTTGTCCCAGGATTTCTCAGTGACTTAACACTAGAGATGTGCGGTAGAAAACCGAACTTTGAGGTTCCAAGACAAATACAGTCCTGGCTCAGATCACTATTTTGGGTTCAGAGTAGAACTGAATCTAGTCTCGAGCCTGCTGTAAGTTCGGAGTTCTGATTTAAAAAAAAAAAACAAATCTTGGATTTGACTGTTTTTGTCAATTTAAAAAAAAAAAAAAAATCCAAAACACTTGAGGGTGGTTTTGCCAACACGGGGGTCTGCGCACATCTCTACTTAACACTTGTTTAGCTTAAGATCTTTCAGCAGCTCAATACATGAATCGCTTGCAACAGTCACGAGAAATACATAAGTCTGTATCCTAATGATAAACATGAACTGTTTTGTGCAAGAAGTATCTCTTCTGAAGACGATTGCTAAATATTACCAATTATGTACTAAGTTGCAAGTATTAGCTGTAGGATACAGACTGTTATGTATTTCTCATGACTATTGCAAGCTATTCATGTATTGAGCTACTGAAAGATCTTTAGCTAAATATGTGTTAAGTCGTATGTATATACGTATTCCTTTAGGTGAACATTACATAGATATCGTCTTAGCCAAATAATTTATTCCTACTTTCAAAGTTCATACATCAACTAAAATAATAAATGTTAAGTCTTTATGAAGAATTGGTGGTGATTTACATTTAGCATACGACTGTTCTGTTGACTCCTTTGAAAGCTATTTCAAATATACCTTTTATGGAGCGTACTCACGGTCAGATTTGTCAGATGAACGATTGAACGATTTGAACGATTTTACCAAAGTTTTGAACGATTTGAATGATTTTTGACTACATTAAAATGAATGGAATCGTCCAAGTCTGACTGCAAACCCATCAGATGTCAGATATCGTTATCTGACAAACGGGAACGCGCATCGTTGATCGTCCATCATTCAGGCATGTCAGATATGAACGATTTTCCTTCAGATATGAACGACTGAACGATTTTTAAATCGTTATTGTTCATATCTGAAGGAAAAATCTAATCGTGTGTATGCACCATTAGGCTGAATTTTTTTGTGGACCTTAGGGTCTGATTCTGGTTGGTTCGCAAGGCTGCGTTCGCACACAACCAGCCGATGTTTGCTTTCTGTGCATGCATCGGTGTACGTGAACCGACCGCTGCGATCAGGAATCGATCGCAGTAAGCACGCAGTCCCATTACACAGTGATTGCCAGGAAGTGACCGTTTGGGGTGGAGAGGGGGGGTGGTCGGCAGAACGCAGACGTGCCTGTGCGTTTGAACGCCGTTACAGGGGCATGCATAAGTAAGCCCCTGCGATTGTATACGCTGCCAGAGATCTAGTTGGCGACAGGAAGTTTAACAGTTTGTGCAGCAGGTCATGGTCAACCACAACTGTGCGTATGGGTTCGATGTTACTGATGTTTTCGCTGACTTGTGGATGCATGTCATTGGAAGTGGGCGGCTTTATACAGTGGTGGGCGTCTTGGTATAATGCTGCGGTTACCGTGCGATTGCATTCATTAGCATAGTTTCTAATAAAACTTCTCCAGACCCATAGACTAATAACAGCGTGGTTGAATTAATATTCATAGGAACAGAATACAAAAAAAAAAAATCAGATAAAGGGAGAGGCTTGCACTTTTACTGAAACTTAATAAATAAGACACTCCATAAACACCATCCATCTCCTGTAATTTTCCAGCTGTTAACTGAACACTAATTTAAATTATTCCTTGATATTATTGCTAAAGTTTCCTCAGCCGTGTCACAGTCTATAATTGTGGCTGGCTCAGGCTCTCAATATAAGAAACTGCAGTGTACTAAGGGGGAGATTTAATAAAGTTTGGAGAGAGATAAAATTGGAGATAAATAGCACCAACCAATCAGCTCCTAACTGTCATTTTACAGGCTGTGTTTGAAAAATGACAGTTTAGAGCTGATTGGTTGGTGCTATTTTTCTCTAATTGTATCTCTCTCCAAGCTCTATTAAATCTCCCCCTTAATGCCCGATTCAGCATTACACGCATGTGCATCCGGAAAGTATTCACAGCGATTCACTTTTTTCATATTTTGTTATGTTACAGCCTTATTCCAAAATGTAATAAATTCATTTTTGTCCTCACAATTCTACACACAATACCCCATAATGACCACCTGTAAAAAAAAATAAAATAAATAAATAATCTAAGAAATCACATGTACATAAGTATTCACAGCCTTTGCTCAATACTTTGTTGATGCACCATTGGCAGCAATTACAGCCTCAAATCTTTTTGAATATGATGCCACAAGCTTGGCACACCTATCTTTGGGCAGTTTCGCCAATTCCTCTTTGCAGAACCTCTCAAGCTCCATCAGGTTGGATGGGAAGAGTCTGTGCACAGCCATTTTCAGATCTCTCCAGAGATGTTCAATCGGATTCAAGTCTGGGCTCTGGCTGGGCCTCTCAAGGACATTCACAGAGTTGTCCTAAAGCCACTCCTTTGATATCTTGGCTGTGTGCTTAGGGTCGTTGTCCTTCCGTCACCCCCAGTCTGAGGTCAAGAGCGCTCTGGAGCAGGTTTTCATCCAGGATGTCGCTCTACATTGCTGCATTCATCTTTACCTCTATCCTGACAAGTCTCCCGGTTCCTGCCGCTGAAAAACATCCCCACAGCATGATGCTGCCACCACCATGCTTCACTGTAGGGATGATATTGGCCTGGTGATGAACTGTGCCTGGTTTACTCCAAACATAATGCCTGGCATTCACGCCAAAGAGTTCAATCTTTGTCTCATCAGACCAGAGAATTTTGTTTCTCATGGTCTGAGAGTCCGTCAGGTGCATTTTGGCAAACTCCAGGTGGGCTGCCATGTTTTTTTTTTTTACTAAGGAGTGGCTTCCGTTTCATGCTTGGTTTGTGCTCTGACATGCACTGTCAAGTGTGGGACCTTATATAGTGTGTATGCCTTTCAAAATCATGTCCAATCAACAATTTACCACAGGTGGACTCCAATTAAGTTGTAGGAACATCTCAAGGGTGATCAGTGTAAACAGGATGCACCTGAGCTTAATTTTGAGCTTCATGGCAAAGGCTGTGAATACTTGTGTACATGTGATTTTTTCTTTTTTATTTAATTTGCAAATATCTCAAAAAAACTTTTCACACGTTGTCATTATGGGGTATTGTGTGTAGAATTTTGAGGACAAAAATGAATTTATTCCATTTTGGAGTAAGGCTGTAACATAACAAAATATGGAAAAAGTGAAGCGCTGTGAATACTTTCCGGATGCACTGTATGTGCAATGCTGAATGCAGATTCCTGATTATCGGGAATCTGAGCGTGTGCAGGGCCCGTTCTGCACAAGTACAGAATGGGTCTTGCGTGATCGCAACTACGGGGCGAGTTTCCAGTGGTGGCAAGGCCAGGATCGGCGTCCACGGACGCAGTTTCATGGCCTTGCAAGACTTTCTCAACTGGTCGGCGAGGTCCACCATCGTGACCAATGGTAACTATGGTTATCCCAGCTTGCGACCTCGATCTCAGTGCTGGGACCCAAATGCAGCAGGGAGTGTCAGACACCTATAGCTGCATTTGCATATTTGCAAGGACGGAATTGCAAAGATGCTTGCGTGCAGCTTTGCAATTCCGTCCTGTGCTGAATCACCCCCTTAGATTGATTAGACTCTATTAAGAGTTATAACTGCTTGCAAACCGAAGAAATTTGTATAATATCCTGTATAATTTACAATCCTCTGAAGGTACATGTAAACATATGGAATATAAAACTGACCTTTTAATAATAATATGACCGGGGCAATCTGCCTTGGCACTAGATGCCTCAACTGCTCTATTATAGCTGAAGAGCAGTATATGTAAATCAAGCAATGCCTGGATGAACCCATTGCCAAGATGGCTTCACCATTCCGTAGCACAGAATGTTTCCAAAGGAACTTGTATCTACATTCTTCACTATAGTAAATAGTTTTCATAATCTTCTCTTCTAGAACCAAGTAAATTTACAGCAGACATAAAGATATATCACTTATAGCTGTGTCAATTACTACCATGTGTCATTATTATACATTAGCACAAATGCTGGGCATGAAATCCCGGCTGGTCAGAATACCGACAGCGGCATCCCGACAGCCAGAATCCCGACACCCATAGGAACGAATGGTATTTCCCCATCCCCTGCCCTAACCCACCCTCCACGATGCCTAACCCTAACATTCCCCCCTAGTGCCTAAGCCTAATTCCACTCCCCACCCCCAGTGCCTAAACCTAACCTCCCCCTCCCCGCACCCTAATCCTAACACTCCCTCCCCGATGCCGAACTCCGCACCCTAACCTCCCCCTAACACCCCGATACTTACCTTCGGATGCCGATGGTTTGGATACTGGTGCCGGGATCCCGACCGGGATTTATGCAAGTCTCCCTGTTTTATTAAGTGGCAATCATTTTAAAGGCTAAACCAGTTTGTTTTAGCCTTTGAAATGATTGCCACTTAAAAAATACAAATAACGGGCAGACGCGCATAAATCCCTGCAGCGTCGGAAGCTCGAAGGCTATTACATTTAGCAATTTATATGACAGCCTGTAACCCAGCAGATATCGTGGCCATATACTGTGAGATATGTCACAGTGATGTATGGCCACACGCTATCTGGCTTCCTCCCCTGGGGAGGAGACATTTGAAGATTGTAAATAACTATTTACCTAGCATGCAAACTCCATAGACCTTGCTTGTGCTTTCCTTTTAATGCAGAAAAGGTATTTTATAGGACACATTGGAAGGCTTGGTAGTATTCTTCAGAAATGTTTACAATACATGGAACATGTCATCAACTATCTTTACAAAAGTCCTTTGGCCAGGCACAGGTAGATCTAGACTATATATTTATTGGTTTTAAGCTGTTACCCTCAGTTATGCCCCTGCCTCAGAACACAGTAGACCCCAACAGCTTCCACTGGATTCTGCAGCTTGATCCACTGACAGAAGAAAAAAAGATCCTTACTAAAGAATCCTCTACTTTACAGTATAAGTTGATAGACAGACTATCACAAATGCCTACAAACTAATTACAAGGAGATACTGGAGCGAGCTATTCATCAAGTCTAAGGGTTTATTTTCTTTTGCTGACAAGTCAGTGCAAGTAGACTGGCAGTGAGGTCCATTTCCAATGAATCACTAGCCTAGCCTGCACTTAAAATGCAGCTCTGGACTGGAAAGTTGGATGAGCCAAATGACTCCTTAGCAAAGGGCCGGAAGCACCATTCAGTACACGCACACTTCCTGCCCTGATAACAAAGCCATCAGCACGCAGCGACAGCAAAAATTAGTCTCAAAAGACTTTGTTCATGTCTTACTCATGACATCAAGTAACCATGACCATACACTAGTTCGATTTCAGGCCGATTGCCCGATTTTTGACGATGAATCGTGTAGTTTATAGGTATGATACGATCCGATGCGTGTTCCCACCGCTCTTAAAACGTATCGTATGATCAGATATGCAGCCCATATTATCTATCGTATTCAGATCGTGCCGTGTATTTGTGCATGCGATGCATCCGGCGTCATTTGAGTACGTTTTCAAGAATGATGTTCAGTTTTTCAGCAGGCACACAATTGATCGTATCGTGAGATCGTATGTACATCGTGTGTCCAAAGTGCGGTCGGGACTGTCAAGGAGTTCAAGGGAAATCGTAAGATGAATCACATCTTATGCTGGTTGTACTAGTGTATGACCAGCATTAGTCTTTCAGCAGATCAGAGAGCACCTGATTAATTCTAAATCACTTCTTACTTCACTGTGGGACCTGCTTCTCCTTTATCTGTCCTGCTTGCCACAAAATGAACTTGCGCGTTTCATGTAAACCATGGGGCATTGGATAAGCCGAGATAGTGTAAATGGTACGTTATTGGATAGTTTTAGCATCTTCAATCCCTCACTGCTAAGGATGAGTGTGACTTGTACTAACCTCTGAAGGGGTTCAAATGGGGGGTGGAAACTTATCTAAGTTTCCTCCTTATGGTTGCTGTCACTTGAACCTGGGAGACGTGTAACTTGATTACAACATTGTGCCAGGGATGCAATGACATTAAGTCATGCCACTTCAAGGTAAACTGTGTGCAGATACAAGCCAGGAAATAGGGAATGGGGCATTAAAAGTGGTCATTCGAATGAGGAAAAAAAAGGAAAGAAACCCCAAAGAGGCGCAGTATGGTTAGATCATTAAATAAAGTAGAAGCTATGTTGAGGGGTGTTAAACCTCAGATGTTCCAAAACATAAGAATAGATAACCACAAAGGTAATACACAGTGCTTAATATAATATGAAAAATATAATATATAGAGACTGAAATGAAAATCAATTTTAATGATCTAAATCAATTTAGCTACAGGAGTGTGGGACACGGAGCTAATAGTCTCAGCGTGGATCATATTTTCAGCTAATTACAAGCATCCTAGGAGACCTTCGTTCAGGAGGGCATTCATGTTGGACTCCAGAGTGAATTTACATTTCCCGCACTGACTAAATATAATTACTCCTGATTTTTAAACTACATATGTTGTATGACTGCATATCTGTATATGTGTTCTGATTACAGCATTTTTAAATTGATAAATTGTTTTATATCATTAAAATTGTTACAGATTTTAATTTCAGTCTATACATTCTATATTTCATATTATATTAAGCGCTGTGTATTACCTTTGTGATTATCTATTCTTTTATTCGAATGAGGAGAGTCTTCTCTTTCAAATGATGTGACCACTGAGAAGTCATCCAACATGATCACCAGAGAATCTCCCTGCACTGCAAAAATCATTAATTAGGCCAGGGATATTAGAATATTTCCCCTATCCTAAGGGCACCCATATTTGAATGAGGAGAGTTCCCCTCTTTCAAACAATGTGGCCCTTTAATGATCGCCAGACAGTATCGCATACTTGCCTCCTATTATTTTCTCCCCTCCAGGAGAAACCTCTCATCATTAGGTCAGCCCCCTCATGACAAAATGCCTCTAATCGTTTGTCTATGAAGAATGGGCAGTACCAAAATTACACGATTTTCTCCAGTTCTCATAGACCCGCAAATTGTGGCATTATGCTCCTCATCCTGCACATTTCACTAGGAAGTGGGCAGGATGTGGGAGGGCCTCTTCTACTAGGGGCCAGGGTACTCTCTGAAAATGTGTGAGTCTCCTGGACATTTTGGTAGAGTAGTATGCAGTATCAACCTGCACTGCAAAAATACTAATAGAGCCAGCGGTTGGGGAGGACACTTACTATGCATGGTCTCCCCATCCTGGGATCTACACACTTGGGGGCACCCTCATATAAATCTCCTCTTTCAAACAAGGGGGTTAATGTATCAAGTAGTGAAAAGAGTGGAGAAGTTGCCCACAGCAACAAATCAGCTTCAATGTAGCATTTATCAAGAACATTTTATAAAATAATAGATAAAAGCTGCTTGGAAATTACTCCATAGGTCCACTTCTCCACTTTTTTCATTGCTTGATAAACCAACCCATGTGCTCCCTTATTAGGTATTATCTGGTGATACGCAACAAGTTTTAAAACTCATTGCATATGATAAATGATGCTCAAACTAGAGATGTGCAGGCTCGGATCGGTTTGGATTTTCCATCCAAGTTCAGATTTTTCCCGACAAATTTTGGGTCTCAGAAAGAGGCAAAACGTCATCTATCATGGAGAAAAGTCCATGAAAGATGACTTTTTGCCTCTTTCTGAGATCCGAAATTTGGCGGGGAAAATCCGAGCCTGCACATCTCTAGCTCGAACCAATCAGCTTCCAACTGTTATTTTTCAAACAGACGACAGTTAGGTGCTTATTGGCTGGAGTACCATTATCATATGCAAAGAGTTTTAAAACTCGTTGTATATGACAAAAACTCGTTGATAATTGGGCCCCTATGGGCCTCGTTTATCATACATGGGTTTAAAAACTCGTAGCGTATGATAAATGCTGCTCAAGCCAATCTGCTCCCGGCTGTCATTTTTCACACTTGTTGCGTATGATTAAACTCATTGATAAAAGAGGCCCTAAACTAAAGAAAGCATTAAGAAGTCTCAAGATTAGGGGTAATGCTCAAATATGCTGCATCCTGGCATCAACAACATACATGTTATTGATTAGGTAGGTTGTCTATTTTTCAAAATGATATGAATTGGTGGGCTACCATATTATTCTTACACATCAGAGCTGGGTGCTGACAATATGATGGCAGGGCCGACAATAATGCTGAATACTTGCCTACTTTTGATAAAGCATTTCAGGGAGATTGTGAAAGCACCATCTATAAGCGTGGCAGTAGAGTGGACATGTACTGCTACATCTGAGAAGAGTGTCATAAATGTATTTACATTTAAATGTAAACAAGCCCCAAAGCAGTTAGTAATAACCATAGGGATCACTATTCCTTATAACCAATGCAGGGAAATTATACTTATGATCCAATTTGAATGCATAACAGAGGTTCCCAAACGAAGTCCTCAAGGCTCTCCAACAGTTCAGGTTTTAGAGATATCAGTCCTCAGGACCCCAAACAGTGTATGTTTTGCAGGTCTCCTCACAGAATCGCAAGTGAAATAATTAGCTCCATCCGTTGCTCTTTAAAATGTGTCAGTGAGTGATGAACACACCTGTGCACCTGCTGGGTGACCTGGAAAACGTGACCTGTGTGGGGTTCTGAGGACCGAGTTTGAGAACCACTGCCTAGCTCCCTGCCTTTAGCCTACCTGATTTTCTGTCAGTGCAGAGCGCTAACTACCACGATGAACTGTCTCCTACTCCCACGTCCCACCATGCCAATGATTGAGCGCAAACTCAGCTAGTTTACTGAAAAGAGCCTCCAAGGCCCCACTAAAATGGCACCCGGAACAGGCGTCAGCATTCATTATATGGTCTTACCTCTAGTGTTTGGAATTAGATGTTGGTGTGATGTCATCTCTCCGCGCCCTGTCATTCATCGCCGGGTGGAATGGCTGCTCTGTCAGGAGTTCTGCGCGTCAAGGTGAGACATGTGCCAATGCCCCGTGTGTGCCTGCGGGGATGCTATACATACATGTCTTCTAGCTCGCTGTGTGTGTGAGTGATGTACTGATGTCTGTCTGTCCTGGCAGCTCCTCTCCTGGCAGCAGGCCGGGCTGTTCCATTCATGTGTCCGGCTACTGGCAGCAGACAAGGAGCTCTTAGTGAGGCTGAGGAAGAAGACTGGATACACGTTTATTAACTGTAAGAAAGCGCTGGAGAAGTTCAACAATGACCCAAAGCAGGTGAGGGGCGAGTGTGTCCTCGGGGTGCGGCTGGCATGTTCCTTGTGCGCTGTAGGGATACGGCCAGAGTACCGAGAGTCGGGATGGTGGTGCCGGAATCTCGACCGCCCGCATCCCAATAGTACTGGGGTTAGGGGGAGGGTAAGGTTTTGGGTGCGTGGGGGGGTGGTTAGGTTTAGGCGGAGAGGGAGGGGTAGGGAGAGGGTTAGGATACTGACCGACAGCTGTTGGTATCCTAACGGAACCCTGTCGGGATGCTGGTGTCAGAATTCTGACTGCCGGCATCCCGTACTCAACCGTTGATGTTTGCCTGGCATCATAGGAGGCTCACTGCCACTTAGGGGAGGGGACTACTTGTACTAATTACCTGCACCCCTAACATTATTTACTTTTAGTAGTATGTGGCTATGGGAGTATGAAAGGCATTAATAAATAAAAAATAAAAACATCAAATCTTGTCTGTGAGGGAAAGTTTGCTCTATAAACTCTTATTTGTGCCAGTGAGATAGATGACAGCCGCACAGTCACTAATGGCATAAAAAATAATTGAAGTTTAGCCCCAGTTGTAGAGTGAGCCCTCCGTTATACAGACAATACCCCAGGGCACTCGCCATCATTAGTAGTCCTCCCTGGCAAAGTGTATTCTGGATGCAAAGCTATTAATGGAACCTTCCCATTGGCTTATCCCACGACTAACTGTGGCCTTAGAACCTTTTGTGTTGTCCCCTAGAAGGCTTAAAGCTTATGCAGCATTTTGGGCCATGGGATCTTGTTAATGGATTTGTTTTTTTAAGAATATTTCTTATATATAATTTTTTATTTTTTTTGCATGGCAAAGCAGATATGAAAAACCATAAATGGTAAAATAGCTCCCAATTCGTAAGAGGCTAAAAATATTTTTGACCTATACAAATTGTGTGTGTATATATATATTGTTTACCAAAACAATGCAGCTGCGTCCGGTGCCTTCCACTTTACCTCTCACTCTTGTGAGGGACAAATAAGTATATTCAGTCAAACCGGCGGCACTCTGGACGACTTGTAATGACAAGTACGAGCGGGCTCTGAAAGTGTTTATTACAAGTCGTCCTTGAGTGCCCCCGGGTTGACTGAATGTGTGTGTATGTGTGTGTATATATGTGTATGTATATATATATATATATATATATATATATATATATATAATCTTCATCACTTACTCTTATGTCTTTATAAAGGCAGAGGCTTGGTTACATCAGCAGGCCCAAAAAGAAGGATGGAGCAAAGCATCTAGGCTACAAGGAAGAAAGACTGCAGAGGGTCTTGTGGGTCTGCTACATGAAGGCAACAGTGCAGTAATGGTGGAGGTGAGTAAATGAGACCATGCCTGAGCCACACTGTACTGCAGATGTGTCCAGTAACAGTTGTACGCAAATCTGATGGTTTAGGTACATATCTAATCTTTGGTGATCTGCGCAGGATCTGTACTGTGCATATGGAGATCTGTGATGACTGTTGCAGTGCCCCCAAAGCCACAGCACGAATGACATGCTGCTGCTTTTTGGGGGTGGGAAAGGGGTGATGACGGCCAACTTTACACAAAATGGGGGCGTGCCAGCCCTGTTCAATGGGAATGCTGAAGCCAGTGGCTGCATTCTTGGACACAACTTCAATGGCCCTGGAAACGTGACATGCACAGCCTGAGGGTTACTCAGATGACCGATGGTCACGCAGATGGGCCTGATCGGGTGCAGCAGCAGATCACAAAAGCCGGCAGTGTGTGTCTTTCTACTACAGGCGCCTCCTGCTGCTGTTACATATTTTTGCACAGCAGCTGTTTCCTGAGACACAGCTGCTTTACCCTCTGCCCTGAGGCAAAAGTTTAAAGTAAGTAGGATTCAGAATGACCTGATCTTTATATAGTGACGTAATATCTGTCAAATTTCTTACCTGCAGGAGCTCATCAGCAGGAAGGGGGGAGGGGGGGGGTGCAGTATGTGCAGGGTCCCTGCTCTTCTTATTGTCTTCGGAGGTTGGAGACTTGGCAGCTATAACGACAGTTGCTGAATAATTGATCTGTCGCTATTATTTACCTTATTGGTTCTGTGACATAGGACTGTAACAATTATTTGTCACAATTTACAACTAAATGAAGCATTGATCGCTACACTACATTTTTTTCAGGTGAACTGTGAGTCAGACTTTGTAGCCAGAAATGTGAAGTTCCAGCAGCTGGTGCAGCAGGTGGCGCTCTCTACACTCAGTCATTCCCGGAGTACCGAGCTGAACCGACACTCTTACGTTAAGGTGAGCATTGAACACCGGCATGTCATTGATGGGTATCCTCTAAGACTATCACTGTTTCCCAATTTCCTCCATTGAATTCCAAATAAAGCAACACAGAATGAAACTGCAGGTTAAATACTGCAGTCATAGCTGTCTTGCATGTATGCTTTTATTAATGCCTCGTTTGTCATCGCTGCACCTAACTTCAATTCAGGAATTAAAGGTATTATACCTGGCTTTGCCTTCCATCTGTGAATCAGTCAGAAAACCATATAGGACATCTTAAAGTACTTGCCTGAAAAAAAAAAAAAAATCTGTTGTGCTACCAAAGCCTTTACTCAGTTAGCAGCGATAAAAATGTAACGCGCATATTGCCCGGTAATTTCACTTAACGTGTGTATGCATGCTCCCGTTTACCACGTAATTCTATTAGAAAATGCTTATTCTAGCGTTCGCGCAGTAATTCTTGCTGGTATTACCTGCATTAAAGTGTGGGTGAAAATATGGAAATCAGTCTGTACCCCCCAAAAATGCAAACTAATATTGTATAATACTATAGAAGTCTGTGGCCAAAAGCAAAGTATTTGGGGTTCTTAAACTGTGTCAAATACTGAAAAAATTATAGAAAGCAAGTGTTTTCCTGCCAAGCGAAGGGTGTATAAAAATGCCTACAAGTAAATATTTGTGTCATTTTAAGCCACTTTTAAAAATGTGTTAACACCTGTAACTCCAACCTGCCAGCTTAAAAACTTTATACAGCACCCCCTTATACTTGTCCTACATCTTGTAACACATTATTCTGTATTTTGCAGAACTTCACACCAAATATGACATGGAATTATTGGCCAAATTAAGTTAATTAAAAACTAAGCGCCTTATTAATCTTGAAGGAGGGTGTCCTAATGGTTCTGACCCAAAGTCCCCATATATGTACCTTTTTAAAATAGGGATTTTCCCCAATGTTTCACCTGCTCAGGTATTCCCAAAAAAAGGATGTGTTAACCCATATAGAGAATTAACACAAGTTACGTTTGAATTGCATCAAATTCACGGCTCCTGTAAAAAGTCACATTTACACCCGTTAATGGGTTACTGCAGCTAATTTAATTCGCCCCTTGTCTTCCTTTGTCTTTAAACTTTAAAGCACTCTAACCCTTTATTGTAGTTAGTTAGGTCAGTGTGTTAAATTTTGGTTTATTGTTTATTTAGGGTAGTCTATCAAGGCTTGTGTGTAGTAACTTTTGTCTTTACATAGGTAATTATAGCAGATATATTTTTGATTCTGTCCAGTTTAATCTGCCATTGTTTCAAAACATTATAATTCACAATAGTTATTGAATGCTGAAAACTAGGTGGAAAACATTTTATATATTTTTTTATGTATACGATGTCTGATAGAACGCAAGTACCTTTCAGTATTTTCTTAGCATATTTGTGAACTCCAACTAATTATCCGTCACCCTGAAATGTATTCCTTTGTCGTCAAGGACTCTTGACCAATCAGCTGCATCATACAGGGATGTACCTACCTGGTTTCATTCTCCTACACATCCTTTCAGAACAGCTAGACTGGAGTGGGATAGTCACAGGAACGCTACTGGTGTACATTATTCCTTATTCTACATCAGATTCTTTATTTGTTCAGAATGTGGCATACAAAGAGACACAAATGCATGTGTGTGTTTATATGGGTATAATCCTACTCTGGGGCAGGGCCAGTGATACTGCCCATAATATGTTGTGTTTAAGCTTTCTTTAATCGGGTGAGGAGTGTTTGTTGTTTTTTACAGAGCAGCAGTGGGATGTCAAGTTAACAATGAAATGTGTATGTTTAAATGGTCTGAAGTTTATTATATCTCTTGTATGTAACACCTGTGATGCTTTTTCTTAGTGGCTGTTTCCACATTGATACATATTATTATTATTATTATTATTATTATTATTAACTAAAGGGCATCCTGAGTGGTGAGGAGATTTTACAGATGAAGACTGACGAGTCCTCTCTTAAAGACGTTCTTGCAATGACAATTGGTATGTATACTGTTGTAATATTCTACTTTTATCTCTAATAGAGCTAGGAGACAAGAGTTCAACTCCTATGTGTTGTGCATTGTTACACAATACTATGGGGTCAATCCCATTAGGTGCAAATTGCGAGTTGTGAGTTGCAATTTTCACTTCGAATTTGCATAGCGAATTAATTTTGCAATCCAATTAGCAACTCGCACTGATCAGTGAGACTGAATTCGCAACTTTCCACTCGCACCTCCCTGAGGGTGAGAGATGGAAAGGAAAATCTTTATTTTAAGGTTAAAATGTGGGGACACTGCTGAACCCCTTGGACACGCCCCCCTAATGACCAATTAGGCATTTGGAAGTTTTTAATTGGTTCATTTAGTCCAATAATTACACGTCATTTTTTGAGGTAACAAAAAAATTTCTTCAAATTACCCCAAAATCAACTTTTTTGATAGTTTAGGCACCTCAAATTTAATTACAATAATTTTTTTAGTTGAAAAATAATTATTTTAATTTTTTTTCCGTTTTTCAAGGTGCCCTCAAAGTACCCCAAAATCACCCTTTCCTGGTTTTTTTTTTTTTTTGCATTTTTCATTTAATTCGTTTGAGATTAAACAAAAAAGGTGTTTTGTTTTTTTTTTAGAATTTTTTTTGCATTTAAAAGAAACAAAAAGCACAAATCAGCCATTTGACGCCATTTCAAAACCTACAGTAACTTCCTAATGTCACAAACAGCCGTCTATACAGTCCTGCTAACTAAATTATCCATTTGGGGGGGTCCAGGATGGTCTCCCCACATTTTCATGCATTTCTCGCATATTCTCATGTGGCAGGCAATTCGCACCCCTCCACTGCGAGTAGTGCAAATAGGCATCTTTAATTGGATTTGGAGAATTCTCGGGAGCGTGCTTCGTGGGGAAGTGTGCGAGTTTAAAGAACAAACTCGCTACTTGCAATTCGCACCTAATTGGATCAAGCCCTATGTATTGTCATTCTCTGTATCTTTGCCTGTTTACCTTTTTTTTTCTTTTTTTTATCTGCTTTACTAATTTTTATAATGATTCCTACTCTGTATTTTGAAGGAAAACTTGGAGAAAACATGTTACTGAGGAGGGCTGCGTGGGTAACTGTCCCCTCTGGCATGTTTATCGGTTCATATGTACATGGCACCCTACCTCCAGATTTGCCATCTTTGGCTAACATGTCATTTGGCAAATACGGGTCTTTGGTTATATGCCAGATAACTGACGCAAGCCACAAAAGCAACATATCTGAACTTGGTCGAAGACTGGGCCAGCACTTAGTAGGCATGAGCCCCTTGTCAGTGGGGTCTCTAGAAGATGAGTCTGCTGGGGAGACAGAGACCAGAATGTTAGCCCAACCTTTCCTACTGGAGCCCAGTCTAACTGTAGGACAGTATCTGCAGCCACATGGAGTACAGGTCCTGGACTTTGTACGCTTTGAATGTGGAGAGGACACTGAGTGTACAGAAGCCGGCTAACTATAATGATTCATAACAAACTGTTCCCTGCTGGCAAATTGCAAGGTTTTATTTTTTTTCTTCCAACTGATAAATAAATGCAATGTTACCAATATCATTAGTGTTTTTTGTTTGCCTCACTTGGAGAAGACCTTTTATATGCTTTTTATTTACACATTTCTAATGTATTGTTCAATGTGAACTAACATAAAACCTTGACATAATTGTTTTTCATAAATCTTTTTCCTAGATAGTCTAATGAGCTGCTTCATTTAGTCTGTCAGGGTCTTTTTGAAGACCTAAAAGATACTTGATGGGAGTGTGCATCCATATGTAAAGGAATATGTGACTATGAAGACACATCTACTATCATTAGCCCCTAGTAAGCCATGGTATATTGAGGCTAGGTGTATGAGGACACATCTGTAGGAGCTTTAACGGATGAGGAATGGGTTTTATGTTTGGAAGCTACTCCCTAGGCTAAGTCTCAAAAAATACAATGGGATTTATAACAATGTAGTTCGGATGGGAACATTTTGTTTAGGTGTCGATCCAAGCTGTCCAAAATGTGCTGTACAAGTACCTCATGGGATTTTGTTATGGAATTGTCATAGGATTCAAAAAGGGTTGGTGTAATGTATTTAGAATTTCAGATTCCATGCAGGTTTCCTTCTAGGTATCCTATTCCATACAGTCAAATACTGTAGCTTACAGGGAACATTCACCAAGGGTAGATGTTCCTGAAGCTCCTATATCTAAGGCTATGGCTCTTCCTATTCTGGATGGGGCCCTCTCTTAAAGTAGGCTTGCATCAAAAGTGTGAAAGCATATTGAAAACTATTTATGTTGCTGTCGGGGCAGCAGTATTGCTTCAGCTTGGGTAGCTAAGGTAAAATGGAGAAGTGGTCTGACCTTTTGATAGAGGAGATCCATTCAGACAGCTCTAATGCTGGTTACATACTAGACAACATGTCCTCAGCTCCGGCGGATCGGTCAGACACGTCGGGCACATCGTCTAGTGTGTACCTTCTATGTCGCTGACTATGCGCGCTCCCACGGGTCGTCAGCGAATCCTCCTTCAGCTCTACATGCAGGGATGACTGGATGTTATTCGCGAGGGCAGCAGCATGTCCCCCCACCGTCGCTGCCCACATCGGCAAGTGTGTAGGCCGGGTCCCATCACTAAAGATGTCGGGCTGGGTACACATCGTCTAGTCTTTCCAATTCTGGACTCTTCCTTTTGATTTAGCAACAGCCCCACAAATTCTACTAAGAGGTCATGTCTGAAAACTTTTGACTGTCAGAAGGCAATCAGTTCTTTCTTGTATGAAGCTATTAGGGAAGATTGTGTTCTTGTTCGAAGCAGTCCAGTATGCAAGGTTGCATTCCAGGATGTTCCAATTAAACTTTCTAAATGCTTGGTTGTGTTTCAATGATTGACTATCAACTGAATTTAACATCCTGTCACCAGAGACTTTTAGATTGGTTGGTCATCACGACTGATGCTAGTCTCCTAGGATGGGGGGCTGTGATTCTGTATCTCATGGACTAGTCCAGAAAGGAAACACGGTTTCTAATCAGTGTGCTGGTTCTAAACAAATTTAAAGAAAGCATGAATGACTTTATTTCAGGAATAGACAATTGGAAAGCAGACTTGAGTCGCCAGTCTATTCTTTCAGGAGAATGGTCTCTGCATCCGGAAGTCTTCAAAAGGTCTGGTAAAGAGGTGGGGTCAGTCAGAGATAGACCTTATGGCTTCTCTGCTCAACAACAAGATGGCCAAGTTTTGTTGCAGAGTATTCATAACCCTTTCTAATAAATGCTATGGTGTCTCTTGGAATTTTCATCTGGCTTACATTTTTCCACCAATACCAATGCTTCATTGAGTATTCAGGAAGATATAAAAGGAAGGAGAGGTTGATACTCAGAGATGCTAAACATGGTAGTGGGTCCGAGGATTCGTTTTCCACTTCAATAGCACCTGTCTTGGGGCTGATTGTTTGTCATGACCTCCATCTGTTAAATTTGGTGGCATGGCTCTCGAAGCCACGATTTAAAAAAAAAAAGAGTTTCTCGGATTCAGTAGTTCATACTATGATCAGAGCCAGTAAGAAGGTGTCTTCATACAACTATCATAGAGCCTGGAAATATTATATTGCTTGGTGTAATAAGGAGGTGGTTTCTTACTCCATTTTTCTTTACCAAGTTTTCTTCAGGCTGACTTTGAGTTGGGTCTCAGGTTAGGCTCCCTTAAGGTGTGTCAGCTCTGTTTTTTCATACTAGATTGGCTTTGATTCCAGAAGTAAACACTTTTCTGCAGGATGTATTACATTATACAGCCACCTTATAGGCAACTAATATAGAGCTTTGGTATCGTACTCTTGTGTTGTCAGCACATTAGTTCCTTCCCTTTGAACCTTTGCAAGAGGTAGACCTGAAGTCGGTAACGTAGAAGTTATAATTTCTTTTAGCCATTTTGTCAGCTAGGAGAGTGTCTAAAACAGGAGCATTGTTCTGTAGACCTCAATTTCTGATAATTCACGAAGACATGGCAGTGTAATGTACACTACCTTACTTTCAACCTAAAGTTGTGTCCATTTTTCATCTTAATCAGGATGTAGTAATATTCACTTTAGCTAAGTCAGGCAAGATAACAGATCAGGGTCAGTTGTCTCTGTTGGAAGTGGTCAGAGTGCTAAGTATTTATCTGCAGAGGACAGCCAGTATAAGGAAGACAGATTTCTTCATCTTTATTACGCTAAGAAGAGAGTTTAGACTGCATCCAATCGGACTATAGCCAGATAGATTAGGGCCACAATTTAGTGGGAATATGAGGGGGGTTTAACGAACTATGCCAGCTAAGACCTCAGTTCATTCCACTCACTGGATAGGAATTTTGAGAGCGGCACGGTATGGAACCTCCAGAGTACTGAACGATATTGGTAATGATATCGTTCAGTGTGTGATCAATGTCGTTAACGACATTGAGCACACCACTGCCTGTGACACACTAAACGATGCGCTCATGGAGCGAATCGTTTAGTGGATACACGGCACTAGGTAGCTTAATTGATTTGGCAGTTCTGTTTTAAGGAAACTGACACAGCCCTGGGGAAGCCACTGCATGCAACTCTGGCTTTAGGAGTAGTATTAGGTGGATAGCGTAGCTTTACGTTAAGACTTCATATATATTCCAGTGTAAAAGTGGAAACGGGAAATTTACTGTGATTGTGAGATTTAAAGTTAGAAAATTTTTACCCTTGCTCACATCTGCATAAGGAGAAGTACACTACATCAGTGGTTCTCAAACTCGGTCCTCAGGACCCCACACAGTACATGTTTTCCAGGTCACCCAGCAGGTGCACAGGTGTATTCTGTTAGGAGACCTGGAAAATATGCACGGTTTGGGGTCCTGAGGACCGAGTTTGAGAACCTGTGCACTACATAAAGCAATGACTGCTATATAATGCAGAAAACATCTGTGACCGCCATATGACGCAGATATTAATACACCACTCCCATTCATTGACCATAGTAATACACACACCACCACCCTTCAGACAAAATAAATATACCCCTCCCCATAACATAAATACACCAGCCCCTAGATAGCATTAAAACAATCCCCCACATCAACTGACACTTACCTGGAAGAAGGGTCTCTGGAGCTTGGGAGGAAATCTAGAGAGAGGATAGAAGAGAGAGAGAGATGGTCCGGACTGAGGGGCAGTGTCTCAGAAAAGGGATGGGCTGAGTAAAGGAATAGAGAGACAGGCTAGACAAGAGGGAGGGTGCTCAGGACCAAAAGGAGGAGGGAGGATCTTGGCCATCTGCAGCGCAGGCACCTAATTCCAGAGAAGGAAACTGCCACACTAATAAGATCACCAGCTCCCCTGCTGGTACCACCACCCGGGACACTTGCCCCGTCTGTGCCTCCCTTCCCCTTAGCTGCACCACTGAGCTTAGCAAAATGTATCTAATAGATTGTAATGTGCATCTTGTTTTACATGGGTTCAGCTGTTTCTAAAGAAGGTCACTTTATTCATAATTCTATTTGTTAAATTGCAGCAAAATGCAGTTTCAGGGCAAAGTACTATTTCAAGTATCAGGATTTATTCAATTTCAGTGTTGTACACAACATAATCATAATCATTTTAAGTAGACAAATTATTTTTGGACTAAACATTTTAATTGGAGAAGAATATGGCCCAACTCTTGTTTTCTTCACCCAAGGGTCCTTCACAGACTCACCAGGCTACAAACATCACAATCAGCCATGTAATAATTACATAACTGTTGTAGCCCCATAAACTCTCACAAGCCATTGAGGCTAGAGGAAAGATGTTACTGAAACAGAACAACTGACAGTATATAATAGTTATCTCCCAAAAAAGAAACTGTGTGTATGTGTGTGTGTGTGTGTGTGTGTATATATATATATACACACATACATACATATAGTCAGGTGCATAATATTGGGACATTGACAGAATTTTCATATTTTGGCCTCTATTCACCACCACAATGGCTTTGGAATAAAACAAACAAGATGTGCTTTAACTGCAGACTTTCAGATTTAATTTGAGGGTAATTGCATCCAAATCAGGTGAACGGTGTAGGAATTACAACGGTTTCTATATGTGCCTCCCACTTTTTAAGGGGCCAAAAGTAATGGGACTATCAACTCAAAAGCTATTTCATGGACAGGTGTGGGCTATTCCCTCGGTATTTCATTATCAATTAAGCAGGTAAAAGGTCTGGAGTTGATTCTAGGTGTGACATTTGCATTTGGAATCAGTTGCTGTCGACTCTCAATATGAGATCCAAAGAGCTGTCACTATCGGTGAAGCAAGCCATCATTCGGCTGAAAAATCAAAACAAACCCATCAGAGAGCTAGCAAAAACATTAGGTGTGGCCAAATCAACTGTTTGGAACATTCTTAAAAAGAAAGAACGCATCGGAGAGCTCAGCAACACCAAAAGACCCGGAAGACCATGGAAAACAACTGGGGTGGATGACAGAAGAATTATTTCCCTGGTGAAGAAAAACCCCTTCACAACACTTGGCCAAATCAATAACACTCTACAGGAGGTAGGTGTATATGTGTCAAAGTCAACAATCAAGAGAAGACTTCACAAGAGTGAATATAGAGGGTTCACCACAAGATGTAAACCATTGGTGAGCCACAAAAACAGGAAGACCAGATTAGAGTTTGCCAAACAACATCTTAAAAAGCCATTACAGTTCTGGAACAACATCCTATGGACAGATGAGACATAGATCATCTTGTACCAGAGTGATGGGAAGAGATGAGTATGGAGAAGGAAAGGAACTGCTCATGATCCAAAACATACCACCTCTTCAGTGAAACATGATGGTGGTAGTGTCATGGTGTGGGCATGTATGGCTGCCAATGGAACTGGTTCCCTTGTATTTATTGATGATGTGACTGCTGACAAAAGCAGCAGAATGAATTCTGAAGTGTTTCGGGCAATATTATATGCTCATATTCAGTCAAATGCTTCAGAACTCATTGGACGGCACTTCACAGTGCAGATGGACAATGACCCGAAGCATACTGCAAAAGCAACCAAAGAGTTTAAGGCTAAAAAGTGGAATGTTATGCAATGGCCAAGTCAATCCCTTGACCTGAATCCGATTGAGCTCGCCGACGCCGTACTGTAGCACAACCATATGCTACACACGCTACTGATAAAACCAGTTCATATTTGTACCGGGCTTTAAGGGGACTTTGTATGTTAAAAACAATGTGATGCGGATAGCGGTCAGACTGCCTGATAATTCCGCTAGCCTAGGGAGAGCTGGATGCGAGATACGAGTACATTGTAGCAATTGGACGGCTTGTTACAACACTGCAACACTCTAAGTGTATGTAACACTGCCAGCTCAGCCTGTCTGCTATAACATTGTTATACTCAGAAATACGTATACCATTGTATTGCAGGGGAACATAAAGAGTTAATAAGTATGATGTCACCAGCAACATAACATGATACTATTAATGTATTATTACTGACTTGAAGAGTCAGATATATCAAGTCCTATGAAAATTGTTATGGGACAATTTTGGAATCAGAAACCAGTTACATTTTATATCATTTATTAGGAGGTCTGCGAAAGTCATATACCTAAAACACAATATATGTAGTAATTTATGTACTAACAAGCTCTAAATGTGAGCAGTTTGAAAATATAGAAAATAAAAACTAATAGTACTCAACAAACGATATTGAACATCATTGCGGAATTGAAGCAATATTTTCTGATACATTACTCAGTATAACATTTCAATATTGTGGAAAAGGAAAAGGAAAGACACTGACTTCACAGTATTAAATTCATATTGACAATACCCTATAAAATACAGACCTCCTATTTTTCTCCTTTCTCCCCCTTTATTTGTCATTATTCTTGTGTACATGTTATTCTCTGAGTATACAATGAACATTTGATATTATTACAAATCACCTTATTTCAGTACCGGAGATATTTATCATATTTAACAGCGTGTAACAGTCCGGTGTTAGGTAGAATTTTAAATCACTTTTCTTAATCTTCTATATATACTTACACACCCTAACTATATCTATTTATTTTAATTATATTTCGCCTTATATTTTTTGGACCTAACCATTATTATTTGAAACAATATCCAATAAAAGTCATGTTTTAATATCTATTCAGAGAAATATTTGGAATTGAGGTATCCAGATCCCATCTGTGCACTGTGAAAATCCTACTTTTTCTTTTGTTTTTTCTATTCGTGATTATTATAGGATTCTAAGGTAGCACCTTCATATATATATATATATATATATATATATATATATATATATATATATATATATATATATATATATATAAGCATCATAATAATATTAATGAAGATGATGGGCTCGAAATAATAAAAGATATATTTCAATTTCTCTCAATATATTTATATATTTATTGGTGCAAGATTATTTTCTTTGTTGGTTTCAATTCAGGCTGTAATTGCCTGCAAAGGATTTGCAACAAAGTATTAAAAAGGGAAAGTTAGATATAGGATTGTTTAGTTTGTCCCATTACTTTTGACCCCTTAAAAAGTGGGAGGCACATATAGAAACCGTTGTAATTCCTACACCGTTCACCTGATTTGGATGTAATTACCCTCAAATTAAATCTGAAAGTCTGCAGTTAAAGCACATCTTGTTTGTTTCATTTAAAGCCATTGTGGTGGTGAATAGAGGCCAAAATAGGAAAATTCTGTCAATGTCCCAATATTTATGCACCTGACTGTGTGTATGTATATATGTGTGTGTGTGTGTGTGTGTGTATATATACAGCCACAAAATACCCTTATTTCATGCCAAGGTCAAGACAAGCAGCACCTCAAAGCGGGACCTCTATCAGTGGGAACCTAGCAGATATTCCAAAATAGATTGTTGTACCTGAGGGCGCTAAAATACAGTGAATTACAAATTCTGGCAGTGACTGTTTGTGGATCACGTTCCTAGGTGTTTACAAGTCCCAAAAGGATCATCCAGCGGAGAAAAGTTTAAAGGCTTTTTTCTAAAAATTGCAAATTCTGTTATCTGATTACAGCACTGAGGAAGTCCCATGTAAGGGACAAGACGCATAGGGTTTGGTGCCCTATTCCTTCTGTCCCACATCAGATTTCCACCTATGAGCTCACACCCTTTAGGGTGGTAGGTGGTTAACATCTACTGTTGGTTATTTTGATACCATGTTATTTGATGTAAGAACCTTTTAATTTTGGTCAAATTATTTGATTAAAAAAAAACAAAGGATAAATTATTGTGTCGGTTACTAATATCAGGCCTTTTGGACATTTTTTTTGGGTGACTTTTCGGTGTGAGGGTATATTTACAGGACAATTTAAACAGTTAATTTGTTGAAGTAATCTGAAGAAATTTCACCCCATGCCTCCTGAAGCACCTCCCACAAGTTGGACTGGCTTGATGGGCACTTCTTGCGTACCATACGGTCAAGCTGCTACTACAACAGCTCAATGGGGTGGAGATCTGGTGACTGCGCTGGCCACTCCATTACAGACAGAATACCAGCTGCCTGCTTCTTCCCTAAATAGTTCTTGGATAATTTGGAGGTGTGCTTTGGGTCATTGTCCTGTTGTCGGAGGAAATTAGCTCCAATCAAGCACTGTCCACAGGGTATAGCATGGCGCTGCAAAATGGAGTGATATCCTTCCTTATTCAAAATCCCTTTTACCTTGTACAAATCTCCCACTTTACCAGCACCAAAGCAGCCCCAGACCATCACATTACCTCCACCATGCTTGACAGATGGCGCCAGTCACTCCTTCCAGCATCTTTTCACTTGTACTGCATCTCACAAATGTTCTTCTGTGTGATCCAAACACCTCAAACTTCAATTCGTCTGTCCATAACACTTTTTTCCAATCTTCCTCTGTCCAATGTGTGTGTTCTTTTGCCCATATTAATCTTTACCTTTTATTGGCCAATCTCAGATATGGCTTTTTCTTTGCCAATCTTCATAGAAGGCCAGCATCCCGGAGTCGCCTCTTCACTGTAGACGTTGACACTGGTGTTTTGCAGGTACCATTTAATGAAGCTGCTAGTTGAGGACTTGTGAGGTGTCTGTTTCTCAAACTAGAGACTCTAATGTTTTCAGCTGAGCTAACATAATTGCACAAGGGTTTTCTAATCATCCATTAGTCTCTAAAGCACTTCGCAAACACAATGTACCATTAGAACACTGGAGTGATGGATGCTGGAAATGGGCCTCTATACACCTATGTAGATATTCCTTTTAAAAAACAGACGTTTGCAGCTAGTATAGTGATTTACCACATTAACAATGTATAGAGTGTATTTCTGATTAATTTAATGTTACCTTCATTGAAAAAAACAGCGCTTTTCTTTCAAAAATAAGGAAATTTCTAAGTGACCCCAAACGGTAGTGTGTGTATGTATGTATGTATATAGATAGATAGATAGATAGATAGAGACAAGAATCACATAGACCGGGTAAAATCCATCAGTAGCTTTATTGCTCACCACAGGCAGGTACACAGGATATGGCCGTTTCACAGGCAAAACAGCAATATTTCTTCAGTGAACTCGCAGGTGCAGGAGCCCTAACATTAGTCACCCCCGGGCCTATAAGCTAGGCGACTATTTCATCATCCGACTCAGTTTCCCCAGTGTCTCTACAGACACCAGTGTGAGGCTGGTTTAAGAACTGCAATCAGCTGCCTTCCAGATCCTGATTGAGGCAACACCTGAACTGGACACTACACATTCCTAATGCCTTTGCTCTGCCAAACCTGGGTGATCTGAATATTCAGGGGGAGGGGATCTGTATTGCACACGCTAAGCACAATTGGATAGATGTATTATAGCGACACTTTAACGTGCCACTATATCGCTTCCTGCTTCACCTCTTTACCGAGGTGAAGCAGGAAGCACTACCGATGAGATGTATAAACCTCTCATCGGCCGGAGAGTGGGAACGTTAACTCCCCCTCCGGCGCTACCCGCTAGAGACCGCAGCGCATCAGCCTAGTCCCGGCCGGCTCCACTGAGCATGCGCAGGATCTCGCAAGTATCGCAATATCCCTGCGTGCAGCCTGGAGCCGGCAGCCGCTGCAGCAGGGACAGCACTGTCTCTGCTGTGGGTATAGGGCAGCGCCAGGCTGTAGCTATCGATAGCTACAGCGGGCCGAAAGGTCAGGCGATCTGACCGTTCATACATTGCCCAGGCTATCGGCGCTGCTATCTTGTAGGTAATTTACCGCTTCTGAGCATCATACATCTCCCCCAATGTGAGGTGCTACCTGCTGAGACTTGTAGTGCTGCAAGCAGAAAAAGACAGATGCAAGTGCGCACACTAACCATGCTGAACCTAATACTAATACTGCTATATTGTATCCAAAAGGTTCTTAGCATAATAATGGCCATAATTATGGGCCTGCCCACCGCGTCCAGCTGACCTCTATCAGGCAGGTCCCTAACACTCCTATTGCCCTGTATTTGTTCCATACGAGTGTCAGGCAGCATGGTTAGAGTGTGCACTTGCATCTGTCTCTTTTTCTGATCTGAATATTCCACATTTACCTTATGTGGAATTATGCTGACCCTGGTTTTTATATTTTCTAAGTGATTACTGTTTACTTTTTTGCACATTATTTATTTTGCACTATATAGCACATTAAGACGCTTTGACTTGAACACATTGTATGTGTGTATATGTGTATATATATAATGCGCACACACACATGTATAACAATTTAAGCAATTAGTCATTAGGGGGTGTCCAAGGGGTTTGGTACGGTGTCCCCACATTTTAACATTAAAATAAAGATTTTCCATCTCACCCTCAGGGAGGTGTGAGTGGAAAGTTGCAAATTCAGTCTGATTCAGTGCGAGTTGCTAATTGGATTGCAAAATGAATTCGAAGTAAAAATAGCAACTCGCACCTCGCCATTTGCACCTAATTGGATTGATCCCTAAGACTGAATAGGAGCAGCCTCTGCACAATGCTTTGAGGTCACACAGCACATCAGAGGGGAAGGGAATGCAGTATATTCTGCACCTATTCCCTCTTTCGGGTTTGGTATGTTTTGTCAAGGTTTACCATGTTGACATTAATAATATAGACAACATAATGTTGACATGGTCAGCTTGTCGGCAGCCACAATGTTGACTTGCAGCATGTCAATAGTGACTAAATGGTGACAAGCAATTTTAACCCTTATGCAATTTCTATTGTTAATATTTGACTATGTTGACATAACATTCGACAATCTAGTGTCGATCTTATGACCGTCGACATAGTAAATGTATACCCAGCCTTCACCTGTGGGCTTTGCACAGAGTATTGAGGTTTTAGCCAATAACTAAGGGTTTATACATGTTCTTTCTGAGATTCTGACGTTTTGGCTAATACAGAAAACGTGAAACCATCTAATAACAGTCTGCAGGTTCAGATATGGCCATGTGGCCAGCAGTACATAACTAGCATATACACAGTGGAGTCACATTATTATGATCATCTCTTACATTTGACGTCAGCAGCACGTAGCCCATAAAGTACGTCACATGCTGTGTGCTGGTTTGGTGGGTATATTAGGTGTGCGATAGGGAATCTGCAGTATAGACGTCTGTTCTCATACCGACGCTGGAAGCCCGAAGGTTCAAGATCCTGACCTAAAATTCCTGAGGCGATGCCTAACCCTAAGATCCCCCCCCCCCTGCGCGTTCCCAAACCTAACCCCCCCCTCCCCACACCCTAAGCTTCCTTGGGCGGGAAGGGGGTGCCTAACCCTAACCCCCCCCCTTCCTGTAGCCTAACACTCCACGTGGCTAACGCTACCCACTCCCTGCTTACCTTTGTTCGGGATGCTGGCTGTTGGGATTTCGGCAGGGGGCTAAAAACAGCGCAGTTTGTGAACTGTTCACATGGTGATGGTGTATCGTGACTGGACAAATGGCACCACTGCGAATAACCGATGTGGAAACTGGGGAGCACTGATGTGAGAGGTGAACGTCAGGCACAAAGGTGCGTGAGGGCTGATCGACACGCTACAGTGGAGCAGCTCACCATCAAAACTAACCGGGCGGCCACCAGACGTGTGTCTAAAATAACAGTTCAGCGAACCCTGCTACCTATGGGGCTCTGAAGTAAACGGATGGTCACCTAACGAAGGTGAATCGGTGGAAAAGGCTTCCATTTTCACGCCTGTATCTGAATTGGACCTTCGCTGATTGGCCTTCTCCGATGAGTTTTCTGCTTCATCGAACGGATGGACGTTGGCATGTCGGGCGAGAAACATCGGAGAACAAACACCCTGCAACCATTGCTAGAAGAACACAAGCTGGTGGTGGCAGCGTTATGGTCTGGGGAATGTTTTCATGGTATTCTTTGGGCCCACTCATCCATGTGGAAGGCACCCTAAACAGATTTGGTTATGAATCCATCCTTGCAGAGCACATACACCCATACATGCTGATTATGGGGGTCATTCAGACCCACTCGCGAGCGGCAGTACGCTCGCAAGTGGGTCGATGTTCCCCACTGCGCATGCGCACGACTGAGGGAGCTCCGTCGCGCACATGCGTGAGACCCGACGAGCGAAGGACTTTCCTTCGCTCGGAGTGTCTCATCAAAGGGGGCGTGCTGTCGATGGTGACTGACAGCATGCCCCCTTTGGTGGGCGTGCCGGGGGCGTGCCTACCGTCTGAAGCCGGCCCCACTGACATCACTAGTGATGTCAGTGGGAGTGATTTTGGCTCTGATAGAGCCAAAATCACTCCTGGCCTTGCGGTTGAGAAACTCAACCGCAGGCTTTTGCTCGCAGTTTCGATGGTCGCGATGGTCAAGACCATCGCGACCATCATTTTGCACGCTCGTATATGCTGTGGGTGGTGACCCACAGCTATACGAGCGTCCAGGAGGACGCTCCATATTAATGGAGGTGGGCCCTGATTCAGAGCGAGCGCTCTGGTCAGAGCGTCCGGCTCTGAATCAGGGCCTATGTTCCCTGAGGTGGATGGGATCTTCCAGCAAGACAATGCGACACTTCACATGACTAGAAATGTCAGACGGTGGTCAGACGAGCACGACCAAGACTTCCAAGTATTTCCCTGGCCCCCTAATTCCCCGGACTTGAACCCAATTGAGCTTCTGTGGGACCACCTCGATCATTGTGTTTGCTCTATGGATACTCCACCAAGCACCCTCCAGCGGCTGTGGGACGCACTGCAGTCAGCATGTCTCCAGGTACCTGTACCAATATACCAGCACCTTTTTGAGTCCCTCCCAGCCCGTCTAGCTGCTGTCTGTGCTGCACACGGCAGTTACTCTGGCTATTAGCTGGTGGTCATAATAATGTGACTTGATTGTGTATAATCCCTGTGGCTCACAAGTAACCGGTCCTGTTTATTTACAGGCAACACTTGTTGTTTGAACCCAGTGAAACTTAAACAAAATACATTTAATGAAGAAATGAATACCCCTGCTGCATTACCTCTGTGAAATAACACATTCTACAATAATTAAAATGAGAAAACTGTAAAACTTTTGTTCTGCAAATATAAAAAAATGCTACAAAACCAAAGAGTACTTGGACTACAGGCAATTTTCAGGGTGTTGCAATTAATAAAAATTAATTAAAAAATTGAGTTAGTGATTTCCTGCATATTGCCCCATATAATGTAACTACATACCAAAATGTTAATTGTATTAAACGCCTAACAAGATTAGCAGACTTTTGCAGCATATACCGGCTTTAAACTATTATTATAGCTAAAATGCACAAATGTACCAAAGCAACCAATCAGATAATATATAGTATGTTTATAGTTTAGGTAAAAGAGAAGAAACGTTTGATTGCAACAGGTTTGTACATATTGGAGATCATTTCAACAGGCATAGTACAGAAATGTATATCTTTATTCTTGCTGATTGCACATACTTTTGCTCTTTGTGTGCATTCACCACTTAGGGGCATACTCAGCTGCGAAAAGTCCCATACTATTCGTATGCCAGACTTTTCGCCGTCATCGCTGGTTTTCAATGCGGAAAAGTTTAGCGCCTGTCCCCGCTTATCCCCGTATTCAATTAGAAATCAGCTAAAACAGCACCCAGCGAATTCGGACCTGGCGAAAAGTACTGTCAAAAATGGGGAAAACACTCTGTACCCCCCGAAAAGCTGCACTAATATAGGGGATCACTATAGGGGTGTTCTAGTACCCCTAATAAAGGTAATTGTGTTTTTTTTCATAAAGCTTGTTTTTAGCGTCTTTACATAAGTGGTGAAGAATAACATTAAGCAACATTTTTTCACAAAAATAACTAGTCCCAGCCAATTTGGGGTACATGAAAATGGGTGCTAGCATATTTGGAAGTTGCTAAACTAAAGTTATAAAAAACTTTAAAAATACACCTTCCGCAAGCAGCTGCAATCTTAAAAAACACCTGGGACATACTTGGGGACCCCCTGGAGTCTATTTCGCTAGTTTTTAAGTTTATCCCCCAACTTTGTTTTTTTTCGTCCCCAAAATGAAAGTACTTTTTTTTTTACACAGTTTACCTTTTGGGGGGCTGTACCAAGGGCGCAGAATGGTTCCCGCAAGTTTGCATCCCAAAACCCCAATTCTGCACTTTTTTTCGACGGCTTTCATAGGCGAATCTTTTTCACCTATTCCAATGCATTGACTTTCCGCATCGGCGAAAAGTCTTTGGAATTGAATATGGGGATAAGTTTTCGCCTGGCAAAATTACGTCACCGGGGAAACTTTTTCTCCGAAAACGGCTTTTCGCACCTAATTGAATACGGCCCATAATTTGTGGTCGCTAGCAGTCTGAGATGATACAGTGCCCCCCTCTATTCCATCAACATCCTATGAGGACAATTCAGTTAGATGTGATTTTGCCGTTTTCACTTCACGCAAGTTTTTTTTTCACAGAAAAAACCTATTCAATTACAAGATCAGCGTTAATATTTGCAGTTTATAATTTTATAAATTGCGTGTCTTCGCTTTTTACTCGAAAGTAGGAAAATATTTTAGTATTCTTTTCAATCTAGAAACTGTCAGGATATAGTGCAATGTATTGCAAGTTTTTTTTTTATTTATTTATTTATTTTTTAAAAGCTGGGTCTCTAAAAATTGGATTTTTACCCTGGAACCTACACATCACCCCAAAGGACTACTCGGGCGCTGAACAAATAGCATCGGCATGTGACTTCCTGTTTAATAGACTTAAGGTGCATACACACCTGTACGATATCGGACCGATTTGGCCAAATTGGAACGACAAATCTGGCATATGGTGCAGTGTGTATGCCCAATTTGCACGTTCCTGTGGTCGTATGCGATATCGTGCGATTGGCTGTGCTGCACAGTCAGTCACACGATATCGCATGTGAGCCTGTACAAGTTAATGAAGGATGGAACAGTGATTGTTCCGTCTTTCATTACATCTTTTAAGTGTGTACCGGCAATCAGGCAATCAAGGGTGAAGACAAATCGCCCTGAACATCTGCACGATTGCCGGTCGTTTAGATGTGTACCCAGCCTTGGTGTTCAACAGCATAACGCATGCACCGTCAGTGATCCTGGAAGTCATAACAAATATAACGGTTTGTGCATTTCACAATGGTGCTACTACCTTCACCTACTCATAATCCTCACAACAGGTATTTATTAATGCTTTCAAGAGCTGGCAAAAGAGATACAATTACACAGAAATAATCAACATATTATATGCAACAATAAACCTCCCTAAAATAAATTAATTGAAAATAATTATTATAGTACTTATACTTTGTTCACAGGAAGCAGAAATGCTGTCCAATACAAAAATCCATCTGGATTGCTTATGTAGGAGCAAGGGTCATGGTGAAATGCATAGAAACTTATTTTTGTTATGACTTCCGAGATTACTGATTGAGCTTGCGTTCCGCTGTGAAGCACATACAGTATGTCTATAAAACAGGAAGTCACATGCTGACGCTATTTCCTCAGTGCCTGAGTACTCCATTGCGATCACGTGGGCGTGTCAGGGTGAAACGCAAATGAGGGCAAGCACTGGAAGTGGAAGAGAGCCAGAATCCCAACGGTAAGTTACTGGGGTTAGGTCGAGGCTTAGGGTTAGGCACTAAGGGGGAAGGTTAAGGTTAGGCAAGAGGGGGGAGGTTAGGTTTAGAAACTAGAAGGGGAGGGTTAGATTTAGGCAGCAGGGAGAGGAGGAGTGTCAGGATACTGTCAGGCAGGGCCGTCGCACAGGACACCACAGGTCAGGGGGCGCAGTTTGGGCCTGTCAAATTTCTGTTTATTATCATTCTCACTTGTAGCTTCCTCTTATTTCATCCCCAGCATCTCCTGGCCCCCCCATCTCTTCCCTGGCCCCTCCCCATGAGGCCATTCCCTTTTTTTGGGTGCATTATGTCCCTTTGAAAAATGAGGGGGGAGCCAATGGTCTTTCTGGCACAGGGTACCAAAAAGTCTAGTTACGGCTCTGCTGACAGGTATCGGTATTCTAACCCTGTCGGGAATCTGGCCAGCGGGATCCCGTACCCAAAACATTTTAAAGGATGACATTTGATGAGTATGTTTGTACATCCCATTTCTTGTGAGCTGCTTCTTGCTCTCTGATGTGTGGTCTTGAAAGTGGTCCAAAAGAGGACCGAAACATTGACAAAACGAGACATATTTGGGCTATGGATATGATTTGTAATTTATGATGCAATCTATTGGGTGGTAATAAATACATTTTTATTAGGAAAATTTTGTGGTGAGCGCACCCCTTTTTATTGAACTATATTTATGTTACTAGTTTTGACCCGTCAAAGTGCTGCTGCCATATAAAGCTTATTTCCCTCTGTGTCTATGTGACACCTACATTTTGTGAAGTCTCACTTTCACTGGTGCCCGGTTTGGCCCACGGCTATTGAGGCTGCAGGGAGCAGTGGTTGTCAGAAACGATGCTTTGCAGAATGCATTGCAGAGGAAAAAAATCCGGTAAGTAAATGACAGTTGGAGGGAGGACAGGAGAGTCCGTTAGATGAGAAATACCAGCCAGGGTGAAGGGACTGGAAGGTACTGAAGGGATCCCATTAGAGCTGGGGCTGATTTGAGTTTGTGCAGAGCAAAGTACCAGATCTACACAGCCTGCAGAAGAAGAGGTAAGTTGCTCATTGAAATTGCTAGGAAACACTTAGTGAGTTGCTGCAGAGTTTGTGTTTAAAGCAGAAATGGGTAGAGACTTTGTAATCTGCTACAGCCACAACAGACAAGCTGCTGAGAAATAGTCTGCCTGGGACCTATAGTACCACAACAGAGTCAAGTGTCTGCTGTATCTTATCTGAAAGTCATATACAGTCTCCGCTCATCGGAAGTAGTGAGATAAAATACCAGTGTTTCTGTATTTGCTAGGAACCATATTGCAACAGACATTATTTGTCAGAAATTAGTAACAGCGCTGCAGTGACAGAACTGTGAGCCTGGTTCAGTAGCGAATGCAAGTGCAACTACGTATGCAGATCGAGCAATTGTTTGCCATTGTGCATGCGTATAAGCTACACTGCGCTGTGATAGCACTACGATTACGGATGCACAGAGGAATCCATCGCAGAGTGAGTGACAGACTGTTAGCGTTTGGGGGTGGTGATTAGGGAGTGGTCAGAAAAACGCAGTAGCGCACTTGTGTTCGCTACAGGCCCTGGGTCCATTTTAGTATTAAAGGACCCCACCAGTGCACTCAGCTTAATTCAAATGTAGCCCAGGCTACTGACCTTCCAGGGACTTATTTAAAGTCATTTGTACAAGTGTCCAGGACTGCTAGGATAGGGGACATAACCCATCTGGATGCCAGTGTGACAGAGCTGTAGTTTGATGATAACTACTAGTGCAACTGCATTGGTAATGTCATGTCTGTAGTAATCTTCCCATTGTGAAGTAAAAACAGTTATTCAAATAAGTGCTAAGCGTATTGGATTATACATATTTATAGTTTTATTTGTGGGAAGAGATTTACCAATACATTTAGATTTGTTCTGCTAATGAGATTGAGTTGTGTTACGTTATGTAACTCTAAAGTGTCAATCTCCTAGAAACTGAATATTTTATTCTTTAATAATTATTACTGTGAAAAGCTGCCATTATGTTGCCTCTTTAACATTGCAGAGTCCAGAAATATTTGTGTTCATTTCAAAAACTAAATATTCATTTATTTTTCGGGTTGTGCATTGACTAGGTCTGTGGGTGGGTCCTTGCCCCTCTGTTGTTGTATGGACATGAGGAATAACTAGTGCGCTGCTGACGGCTGGTGTCAGATGTCTGATCTGTTTGTTGTGAATAAACCTATATAATATTGTTGTATTATTATGTGTATTAGTGTTCACTCATAAATTACAGCATGAGTCTGTAATTCTGATAATCAATTGAAAATATACACCCATCAGCCAGAACATTCAAATCACTAACCGGTGAAGTGAATTACATTGATTAACGCACTACAGTGGCACCTGCCAAGGGTGGGAGCGACTTTGACAGGGGCCAAATTGTGATAGCTAGACGACTGGGTCAGAGCAGGTCTTGTGGGGTGTTACCGGTATGCAGTGGTTAGTACCTATCAAAAGTGGTCCAAGGATGGACAACCAGGGAACCATTGACCGGGTCATGTAAGCCAAGGCTCATTGATGCACATGGGGCGCGAATGCTAGCCCATCTGGTTCAATCCCACAGAACAGCTACTGTAGCACACATTGCTGAAAATGGTGATGATGGCTATGATGGAATACACAGTGCATTACAGCTTATTGTGCATGAAGCTGCATACCCGCAAACCAGTCAGAGTGCCCATGCTGACCCCTGTTCACTGCCGAAAGGGCCTATAATGTGCACAGTAGAGCTGGACCATGGAGCAATGAAAGAAGGTGGCCAGGTCTGATGAATCACGTTCTCTTCTACTTCATGTGGATGGCCAGGTGCACGTGCATCATTTACCTGGGGAAGAGATGGTACCAGGATGCACTGTGGGAAGAAGGCAGGCTGAGGGAAGCAGTGTAATGCTCTGGGCAATGTTCTGCTGGGAAACCTTGGGTCCTGGCATTCTTGTGGATGTAACTTTGGCAGTAACCACCTAAACATAGTTGCAGATCATGTATATCCCTTCAGGACAATGGTATTCCCTTATGGCAGTGGCCTGTTTCAGCAGGATAAAGCACCCTGCCACACTGCAATTGTTTAGGAATGGTTTGGGGAACATGACAGAGTTCAATATGTTCACTTGGCCTCCAAATTCCCCATATCTTAATCCAATAGAGCTTCTGTAGGATGTGCTGATATAACAAATCCAAGCCATGGAGGCCCCACCTTGCAACTTCCAGGACTTAAAGGATCTGCTGCTAACGTCTTGGTGCCAGATGTCATATTATAGGTGTATATTTTCCAGTAGTAGTTAACTGGAACAAAATTTTCACTATAAAACAAAAAGAGAGTGAATCTGCAGAAGACTATTGCGACCGGGCTCTGCAGGCTATCACCCAGTACACTGGGTTAGAAGATATTAAAGATAGCATTCACCACAGGGGAATGATTGTCACTATACTCATGGATGGCCTTAAAGAAGACCTAAAGACCCGGGTTCAGACCTCACAGCCTAGCTGGAGGGGAGTCACAATAGATACCCTCATAGAATCCGCCATAAAACATGACAAAAATATCTCAAAGAAGAGATATCCAGAGCGAGAAACTAATGGCTGTCAGTATTCAAGCTCTAGAAGGAATGACGGTAACATCACAGCCAGCAGACACCTGCACCTGCACCTGAACAGTTACATGTCCTCATCAATCCCACACCACTGCACACACAGCCACAAGTCCCATACTACCCACAAACTCCATACCCCCCACAATATCCTTTCCCTCAATATCCTTACCCATACCCACCAGCTTTCCCTCTTGCTCAACTCCCACAACAATCCTTTCATCCATCCCGCTCACAAAAATGTTTTAAGTGCAACCAAGTGGGACACCTAAGTAAGTACTGCAAAGTGAAGAATGTAGGACTCCCAAACCAGATAGTAACAGGAAACCTCCAACAGGCACCAGCTCCAATTGTGGTCGTTAATGCTTTATTGGAGAGTGGGAGCCAACGCTAGGAGTCGGGTCATACTTGTGGTCTGCAGATAGACAGGTTGACGGGAAGTACTAGGGAAAAACTGGTAATGGTAATTGATGTAACTGATACCCAATCTCTGTTCTGCTTTCTTCCCTGTGCCCGAACACCCTGACAGTCAGTATTTTTCTTTTCCCACCTAGGGGGAGGTGTACACTACACATGGACACGAGTGTCCCATGGGTTCATAGACAACACCAGTATCTTCTTCCAGGCCTTATATGACTGTTTACAATCTTTTCAACCTGCCAATGGATCTGTTCTAATGTAAAATGTGGACGATTTATTGTTGTATTTAGGTCATGTTTAAATGATATTAAACTGTTGTGCTTTATCTCTCACACACAGGACACATGGGGCCTGATTCAGACCCACTCGCGAGCGGCTGTCCGCTCACAAGTGGGTCGATGTTATGGACTGAGCATGCGCACGACGGAGGGAGCTCCGTCGTGCGCATGCGCCAGACGCGACGAGCGAAGGAAAGTCCTTCGCTCGTTGTGTCCGATCAAAGGGGGCGTGCTGTCAATGTTGATTGACAGCACGCCCCCTTTGGTGGGCGTGCCGGGGGCGTGCCTCCCTGACGGGGGCGTTCCCATGGGAACGCCTCCCGTCAGAAGCCGGCCCACTGACATGTCAGTGGGAGTGATTTTGGCTCTGATAGAGCCAAAATCACTCCGGAGCTTGCGGTTGAAAACCTCAACCGCAGGCTCCGGCTTGCAAATTCGATGGTCGCGATGGTCTCGACCATCGCGACCATCACAATGCACGCTCGTATAGCCTGTGGGTGGTGACCCACAGCTATACGAGCGTCCAGGAGGACGCTCCATAAAAATGGAGGCCGGCCCTCATTCAGAGCGTGCGCTCTGCTCAGAGCGTATGGCTCTGAATGAGGGCCATGGTCGCTAAGGACAAACAGCAGCCATGTCAGGCTAAGGTCAAATACTCGGAATACTGTCCAACCCTGGGGCCCAGGCAATATTTAGAGCAGTAGATATTGATAACAGAATTTAAATTGCAGGAATTTGTGTACAAATACAGTATCCCTAGAATAGTTGAATATAGGAGGGATACTCATTTCACAAGTAATGTATTTTATAACCTGTGTAAGGTGATGGGTATTAATATCAAGATCATCCCAGACCATCTGTCTACCTGTCCTCCTTTGAGATACTGTTTAACAGGCGCCTCATGTGAAAATATGATAATGAGGTTACTGTGCAGTGTCTCACGAAGATGAGTAAGAACAACAGAAATTGAAAATGTTATTAACTAACATGACTGAAGCAAACTCTCATGATGTTAAACCTGGAGAATCCGTTATGATCCAATAATTTCTTATGTTCAGGTTACCTGACTGATCGGTGGAAAGGTCCGTATCTGACGTTGTTGACAAAGTATCACATCCTCAAAGGGTGGCTGGCGAAGATACGTGGGTCCATTCCACTCACTATAGGGAGGTTAACCAACCGGTGGAGATACAAGTCGGAGACGAGGCCGATAACGCGGACCTGTCGATCGCGAGCTTGTGCCGGGAGGATTAAAAAGGTGACAGTGAGAAACCTGAGCTAAAAGAAAACTGTAGATCAGTGTCGCAGCAAGGGATTGTTCTGCTGTGTTCATTTTTGTATTCTTCTTCCAGAGTTTCGTCATCTTTGTTTGTCTGGGGATTTCCGGTTCCTGTGACGGAGGAGATGGGAGCTGATGCTGCTGTTAATGGAGTGGAACCGAGAGGAGGAGTGTTATACCAAATCAGGGGAGTGTCTGACCAATTTTAGTACAGTAAATTGTTGTGAGATATGGATACCAATAATAAGGAAGAACTGTATTACAATCCTGAGTTATGTAATGTATGACAATGTAATCTGAATTTGAATAGTTGTGCATAAATATATTTTGTTTAGGTTATTTTAAGTCATATTAGGTAATGCAGTCCCAATCTCCTTTCCAAACTTCCGTTATAGGCTAGATGAGTTCCCACATCCTGCCAATGGTCCCTTGAGGATCCGCAGATGGCGTATAAGGGTTGTTTTACCCTTCTTGGAGACGCATTATCTAAATGGTACAAATGACCAAACTATGTCATACCATAGTAACATTAATCGGTATATTCTCATGCATGGCTAAACAGATTCAAAATAGTTTCTGATAGCGTCTGATTGGCTGTCAAAGGGTGGAACTGTCAAAGCCGGATAATCAGCTGAGACAGAATCTGTTTACAATCGGAATCTGCGTGACGCCATCTCACGAATGGCGACAAGACTCCATCTTAGAAATAGATCACACAACGCAATTTTGTCAAAACCACAGAGTAACAATCTTCCCCAAACACATACCGACAGTGTTTAACATACATAAAAAATAACTTATTAGCATTAGAACACTTTTTAGTAATCCTTCCAGAAATCATGCCCTGATGTACACAAAGCCCATTCTGGGGACAACCTTGATACCAAAACAAACACAGTATCAGTTAGCAACTAGAAGAACAGCTTCCTGAGAAAAGGAATTGGAAAAGAACAATACACCAGAAACTGTGGGTGTTTTTGCATGTAACTGGAGAGACTCCACATGTGGACAGGTGTAGCTGTGGCAATTGTAATATGGCCCAGACACTTGAATTAAATCTGCTCTTTTTCAGACAGGCTGGCACCAACACGGTTGGGGGTCTCCACCCTGTTTGAGAGTGAAGATCACTGCCCATAACACATTTGCATTGCAGTTTGAAAATGTTAGTAAGAAATGAGATATTTTATATATATATATATATATATATATATATATATATATATATATATATACACATATTAAATCCATCATAAATAGAATCTCATGCATAAACACCGCACATTACGCACAGTTGCGCTGCTAACATGACGCACATTAGCGAATGCACAATATCCTGCATGCGAACGATCGCTGTTTATTAGCTGCATGCGTGCACATCTGCCCCAAATCAGATAAACCTAATTAGCGTCTTTTCCCAAACCCCTAATACTTACATAATGCACACTCACAAAAAAGGTTCCATAGCTTTAAAGTATAAGATCCAAGTTTTATTCATTTATTACAAATGCTGTGAAATAAAGACAATTTTGGTATCTAAGGTTTAATACGTGATAAGTAAGCCGTGTTTGGTATTATACTGATCTGCACTTTCTCAACAGCTTCCCGGTATCATCGGTGTGAAGATCGCAACATGCATTCTCAACTTATGGACCGTAGAGATATAAAGCACCAAAATGTATTTTGTGAAACCAACAGCCTAGATTTGCATGCAGAGAGAATAGAGGAGGCAACAAGCTGTTAGAGGCTGTTCTGTGTCCATTTGAATCAACCTGTTAAATGCCCTGTAACAAACGCACCACGATGGGGAACCAATGGGATCAGCAACAAACCTCTCTATTGTGTTGTCTGTTTCTGTAAGGGTATAAATGTGTGTGTTGTGACCCCAGTCTGGAGTCTTATTGCTGATTGACGGAGGTTTCTTGCTGATGCCGGTATCTGGTCCAGAGCGCATGCGTAATGTAGAACTGTATCTTGGGTCTGTATAATTCTTTGCGCTAAATTGTACTTAGATCACAGCGTGTAACTGACTGTACTTTACTTGAATAATACTTTGTGCTTTGGAAACACATGTTCAAGGTCTAAAGTCTTTATTTTACTGTATGACTGCGTACGCAAATAGCGTCAATTTTAGAGGTTTATAGGCAAGGTTTAGAAGGTATAGCTAGGTGCGTATAGAGGTTGAGATCCAGTATCCTTAAGGGTAATTTTAAAACCGTTTCAATTTTAGATTTTCATCCAAGTTACAACTAATGGAACAATGAGTACAATACAGGTATAGGCTGCAGAAACTTTAATGGTTACCACTTTAAAAAACCTTGCACTAAATATTCTCCCTTCCCAGTAAAAGATCTTTCATTGGATTTCCCAACCATTAAGATCCCACAATACACATATATTCAGGACCTCCACCAATGATCTTTGTAGATGCTTTTGTCTCCCCCTAAAAAGAGAGATCTTACAAAGCAGCAATAAGGATATTAGAGTCAATGCAATGTGTTTGCTGAACTATAACTAATTTTAATAAGCCATGTTTTTATTCATTCATAGTTTAATGCCAGATATCTTCATAAGGTGCAAAAAATGTTGCAAGGAGAAGAATAAAAAGCAAGCCATTCATCTCTATGGTGCCTACGTCATATCTACCCCTTTGTTATGTACGCAAGTCCAGTTTATTCACTGAATGGATATCCCAAACTTTGCTATAATATTTGATAACTCTTTTATTAGAAGCATTTACCAAAACAAAAACCCACTTAAATTATTACTCAAACAAAAGTCAAGGCAACAGGCTTTATTAATCATGGCACCTTTAAAAAAATTAAAAGAAAAAAAAAACAAATGAACACAGGAAATGACAAACAACAGTTACAAGTAATAAGGCAGAAGGGAATTCCTTTAATGGATTGCTAGGCCTTCAAATGTTGATACCAGGGGCTTGCAATGATGCATGTTGGGAAATGGAGGAGACCAAAAGGCCTAAACCTGGTTATGCAGCATCTCAGTCTTATCGACTAGCATAATTAAAGCTCATGAAAGGTAAACTACATATATAGTGTATTCTCCATCAGAATTTAATTTCAGCCAACTGGATTTCCAATGCACTGCCATGCTGCAAGTTTTTCCAGTACTGATTTTGTGCTTTAAAACAAACAGGCTATCTTTAGTAATGCCCACAATTCCAAGGTTCTGTTGTATGGAAGACTGTTTTAAAATAGACCGAGCTCCTTTTTTATGTTCAGCTGTTTCCATGGAGGTAAAGCTGAAAATTCTCCTCTGGTCATCCCAAAGACAGCAACAAAGTCCTGGTCTGAGAGGTACATCTACAAAATAACGCCAGATGAAAAGTTACATAGCTAAGGGAATGCCAGCTGTCATAATTGGTTGTTACAGGGCTGTCCCTTTCCAACCCCACACCTGTCTAGCTGGTCACAGTCCGCAACAATGGGGTCCTACTCAAGCCAATTAAAGGGTATGCTTTTTCCAGCTTCCACCTGAATGTGACTTTTTGTACCAGTGTGGGGACATTATACTGTAAGCCCATTCAGGTCATGTGATCAGGACCCTCCCAGTAATACCCAAAACCCACCTGAACATAATGACAAGGTACACAACCACATCACTCTCTAAATAAAATAAACTACACATAGTTTCTACAATATTTCATGGTATACAGTGTATACATGTACATATATTGTTTACAGTTATAGTTAGTAAAGTATACAATAAGCATTTTAAAGCGCACAACAGTTACATCATAGATGCACTATAAACACAGTAAAATAGTAAGAATACATTTGTCCTTCTGGAAAGTCATGTTTCATTGGTATATATATCTAGTTCTGACTAGATAATCCCTTTATAGCTATTTGCTGTGGCCAGGCCAATAGCACAGTAGGTACTCTGCTGAATAGCGAAGTTACTGATAGTTTCTTTCTGGGTACAGTAGCTCCACATTACTTCTATTTGGTAAGTAAAAGTACCTTTGTTGGGGAGGAGGAGGGGAGGGTGCATGGTCTGGCTTAGTGTGGAGCTGAATGCACAGACTAAACTCTCCTGCTATAATCCGTTTTATAATCTTTTTAGGGAAAATCCCTCACTTTTCATTTTGTGAAGCTCTGTGGCTGGTTTACAATGTACTTTATTCACCTGTGTTGGTCTCTGCTGGGGTTCTAACCCTTTGCTTTCTATTCCATGTGTGCAACACATCTGCATTTTTATGTTTTTAACAGAAACCAAAATTATGACTCTGTGACAGGGATGGGGAACCTCAGGCCCGGGGACCATATAACGACCGCGGAATCATTTGGTCTGGCCCTCTGAGATTTTTTCTGCTAGCCTCATCTGGCTAGCAGGGTGCCTAGAATGTAACCCTGCAGCCAGAATCTATGTAGTAGTGCTGCCTGGAGCATCCTTAGGACGCTTGAGATGGTCACACCGCTGCCCTTATAGCTCCCCGGAGTATCCTCAGGATGCTCCGGGCATTGCTGTAATCACAGGTGATTGTGTCCCCGCCCCGTGTCACACGGAGGGGCATTGCCTCCTCGATCTGTGCCCACTAATAATGAGATTATGTGTGTATGTGTGTGTGTGTGTGTGTATGTATATATATATATATATATATATATATATACACACACACACACACACACACACACACACACACACAGTCAGGCGCACAAATATTGGGACATTGACAGAATTTTCATATTTTGGCCTCTATTCACCACCACAATGGCTTTGAAATGAAACAAACAAGATGTGCTTTAACTGCAGACTTTCAGATTTAATTTGAGGGTAATTACATCCAAATCAGGTGAACGGTGTAGGAATTACAACTGTTTCTATATGTGCTCCCACTTTTTAAGGGGCCAAAAGTAATGGGACAAACTAAACAATCCTAAATCTAACTTTCACTTTTTAATACTTTGTTGCAAATCCTTTGCAGGCAATTACAGCCTGAAGTCTGGAACGCATACACATCACCAGACGCTGGGTTTCATCCCTGGTGATGCTCTGCCAGGCCTCTACTGCAAATGTCTTCAGTTCCTACTTGTTCTTGGGGCATTTTCCCTTCAGTTTTGTCTTCATCAAGTGACATGCATGCTCAATCGGATTCTGGTCAGGGGATTGACTTGGCCATTGCATAACATTCCACTTTTTAGCCTTAAAAAACTCTTTGGTTGCTTTTGCAGTATGCTTCGGGTCATTGTCCATCTGCACTGTGAAGCACCGTCCAATGAGTTCTGAAGCATTTGACTGAATATGAGCATATAATATTGCCCGAAATACTTCAGAATTCATTCTGCTGCTTTTGTCAGCAGTCACATCATCAATAAATACAAGGGAACCAGTTCCATTGGCAGCCATGACACTACCACTACCATGCTTCACTGATGAGGTGGTATGTTTTGGATTATGAACAGTTTCTTTCCTTCTCCATATTCTTGTCTTCCCATCACTCTGGTATAAGTTGTCTTTGTCTCATCTGTCCATATTATGTTGTTCCAGAACTGTAATAGCTTTTTTAGATGTTGTTTGGCAAACTCTAATCTGGTCTTTCTGTTTTTGAGGCTCACCAATGGTTTACATCTTGTGGTGAACCCTCTATAGTCACTCTTGTGAAGTCTTCTCTTGATTGTTGACTTTGACACATATACACCTACCTCCTGGAGAGTGTTCTTGATTTGGCCAACTGTTGTGAAGGGGTTTTTCTTCACCAGGGAAATAATTCTTCTGTCATCCACCACAGTTGTTTTCCGTGGTCTTCCGGGTCTTTTGGTGTTGCTGAGCTCTCCAGTGCGTTCTTTCTTTTTAAGAATGTTCCAAACAGTTGATTTGGCCACACCTAATGTTTTTGCTATCTCTCTGATGGTTTTTTTTTTTTTTTTTTTCAGCCTAATGATGGCTTGCTTCACCGATAGTGACAGCTCTTTGGATCTCATATTGAGAGTCGACAGCAACTGATTCCAAATGCAAATGTCACACCTAAAATCACCTCCAGACCTTTTACCTGCTTAATTGATAATGAAATAACGAGGGAATAGCCCACACCTGTCCACGAAATAGCTTTTGAGTTGATAGTCCCATTACTTTTGGCCCCTTAAAAAGTGGGAGGCACATATAGAAACCGTTGTAATTCCTACACCGTTCACCTGATTTGGATGCAATTACCCTCAAATTAAATCTGAAAGTCTGCAGTTAAAAGCACATCTAGTTTGTTTCATTTCAAAGCCATTGTGGTGGTGAATAGAGGCCAAAATATGCAAATTCTGTCAATGTCCCAATATTTATGCACCTGACTGTGATAAAACACGGCTATCTGCAAATAAAAATTCCTCATCCCTGCTCTATGATATCACACAGAATTATGCTTATAGGGACACAGAGAAACTAACTTTAATACCTATACGGTTACTATATCTGAGAATGATTCATGTATGGTATATTGGAGCACAACCTGCTGAAGGACTAGGTATAATGGAATAGAGACCTACTTGCATTTCAGAAAACCTGAGAAGGTGACATGTTGCTGCAGGAAGAAATTTGTCTGTGTCCTGTAATACGCAGTTTATATATGTACCTATTCTCCTTTATTGCTGTGTACCACATTTAAAGTGTTGATTCCGAACTCTACTATTTCGCCACAGAACTTATCAGCATTTACGGCTGTTTCTGCTATAAAGCAATTGATAATTTTAAGCTGTAATACTGTGTCTTCATAATCATAATATTACTAAGCACTGCATATTTTAACTTGACATAATACTGTACCTTTTATATAATATTGCTACCTAGCACTGCTTAATTTTTTGATAGAATCAGTAGATCTAGTGTTTTATTATATTATTTAAGGGTAGACTCGCCATCCGATGAGTCTGGTTACCCCAACCTTTTAAGCAGCAACTAATAAAAGGTATGTTTTAATGTAACTCATCTTTTCGCACTCAAAACCTAACCCTTAAAAAAAAAAAGAAGTGTTGACTATTTGTGTGTCAACAATTTTCGTACCAACCTTTTGTCCATGTATTTGTACCTTGTCGACATTCTTCCATGTCGACATTTTAACCTATTGACTGTCTAACATCTGGTGTCTATCTAGGCATTGTCTACCTTTTTACTGTCTATCTATAGTCCAGATACCTTGGTTTTCTACATGTATTCTTGATTCACAAAGCCTGTGCGGGATGAATACTTACATCTTTGTGTTGGGACTTGCATACATCTCTGAATCAGGCCCTGTGTTTTTCATGTCACTCTAATCCTTACATTAACGATAACCCGTAGACTAATGCAAATTTCGACATTTTTAAACTGTTGACATTTCATATGTTGTCATTCGGACATGTTGACATTTTTCCAGGTGTTGACAGTTGTGATGTCGACATTTTAACCATGTCAACATCATAACTGACAACATTCTAGCGTCAACAATATGAATGTTGAAATTGTCAAGTCGACTTCATGGCCGCATGCCATTAATTGTAATAATTGTTGCATCTGTGGCCAGCTGTAGTCATGGTCTCCCCCTTCCCACAAGTCATCTTACCTCTTTCCTCGTGGCATCCACCCACTCTGGTAGCTCATCCTTCTGTTTCCCTTTTATGTCATCAAGGGATAAGGTCTGGTAACTATTCCTTTGGGTTGGGATACTTGGGGAAAGAGCGACACCATTTACTTCCTATAAGAATTTGAAATAGACTATGATAACTGCAGTGGAAAGGAAAAATAAATAAATTGTCCGTGGTGCAAGAAGAACCTTCAACCCTGGAGCAATGTCAATAATCGTTAGATGAGCAAAGTATAGCCGAGGGCTAAATACAGACCAAAATACTCTTTTAAATGACTAAATACACAAAGACAACTTGCCTGCACTTTTAGCTCACAATAGCAATAATAACAAAAATATTAAATCAGAGTTAACATCAACAGCAGATATTGCAATATATTATAATGCAGCCTCTCGGTATATCTAGCCTAGAAACCCTCCGTTTGAGCCCTAGGGATTCCAAGCTGCATATATACGGAGATGCTCCATCAGGGTCCCAAAAAAGGTCCTGTCCATGGAATTGGTATGACATACCGCCGGGATGTAATACCGATTCCGGAGGGCAGAAGACTGAAGATCCCGACAGAGTAAGTATTCTAACTATCCCTAAACCTCCACCTCCCCCCCCCCCCAACCCAAACCCTCCTTTGAGGGGTGCCTAATTCTAACCTCCCCCCCAGTGCCAAAGCTCCCCCCGGGGGTGCCTAAACCTAACCCCCCCCGCTCCCTAAACCTAACACTCCCGGGGGGGTCCTTAACCCCTCCCCTGGGGGTGCCTAACCCTAACTTCCCCTAAACCTAACCCTCCCCCCCCCTGCGGCTGTCCACTCCCGAAGCCTGGCTTACCTTCGTTTGGTATGCCGGGCGTCTGTATTTCGGCGAGTGGATAATGATAGGCGTCGGGATTTCGACATCTATCATTGGTCCCATGCCGGGATTTCACAGTCAGGACCGCATACCTTGTCCATATATGAACTGTTATTACACAGCTTCTCCGATTCTGGATCCTCCGGAGGGCCAATCATCATTTCTGGACACCTTATTCAAGTCCTAAAGGTCCCGTAAGTGAGCAACTTCTTTTCACTAACTCCATACATTAGAAGTAGAGATGTGCAGGTTCGGTTTTACTCGGATATGTTCGGATCTCAAAAACGGCATCTTGGCTATCGGCTATTTTGGATAGCCAATAAAATAAATCCAAACTAATTCGAACTTGCGATAATTTTGGTGAAAAGTACTGAGTAAAACCGAACCCGCACATCTCTAATTATAAGTGCTTACAGTCTGTGCTAACTATATATAGTGGTAATACCCCATACAACAATTTAAGGAACATTATGTATTTGGATATTAGATCCCGGGAAATGTTCGGAACTTTATTTATGCATATTGAAACCAATTGATACAATAACAGATTGTGAAAGTATATCTTTATTATATATTTTCATTTTTGTATGTTTTAATATATTAAAGTATCTGCTGTTAATGTCAACTCTGAGATTTACTCTGAATTTTATGTTAAAAATATATTATGGGCCTGATTCTGGTTGGTTTGCAAGGCTGCGTTCGCACGCACCCCGCTCGCTGCGAAAATATGCCAATGAATGCAATCGCACGGCAACCGCAACACTATACCAAGACGCCCTTCACTATATAAAGCCTGCCCACTTCCCATGACATGCATCTGCAAGTCAGCGAAAACATCAGTAACATCGGAACCATCCGCACAGTTGTGGTTGACCTGACCTTAAAGTAGAAACTATTAAACTTCCTATCGCCATCTAGACTTCTGCCAGCGTATGCTATAGCAGGGGCTTAGTTATGCACGCCCCTGTAACGGCATTTAAACGCCCAGGCACGCCTGCGTTTCTCTGACCACCCCCCGTCACCACTCTCAAACGGTCACTTCCTGTCAACCACTATGTGAAGACTCTGCGTGCTCACCGCGATCGCTTCCCAATCGCTGTGGCTGGTTCGCGCACTGCGTCTAATACTCATGCGCAGAATCCAAACATCGGCTGGCTGCGTACGAACCAACCTGAATCAGGCCTAATGTGCGCGGCCACACAGGGGTTACGCCGGTGGCAGACCAGATGTGTGGGGCTGCAGGACCCGGGCTCCCGCTGGGCCCCTCTAACAGGCCTAGGCCTAGTATAGAGTACCCGCTCCATCCCATCTCAGCGCCCCTGCTATGATGCATGGGGTAGGTATGCCTAGGACATTGCTTTCGCTAAGTATCTAATTACTACCTGGATAACCCCCTCTGCCCTGCTTTACAGAAAATGTTTCATGTACCTTGTACATCACAGCGAGTACTCTGGGGAGTACTCGCACCACAGATTGAGAGATGCAATTTTAAATATATTTTATATACAAATATACTTGGTAGGGATGAGAACAGGAGCTATTTCAGCTGCCATTTTTTATACAACCTAAAAGCTAAATTCATAATGTTTCTTTGAGTCAAACATACTTGGCCTCAATGCAATATATAGCCTTGGCCTCAATGAAATATGTAATTCAATGCAAACAAATATGTATTTGGGTTTCAGTTGCTGGGCAGTGTAAAGCATAGTTAGCAAAAGCGTACACAGGTACAATCTGTATATTATTATTATTAACAACCTTTTACAGTATTTATATAGTGCCTACCTACATACAGTACTGTGCACCTTTACAGAGATTATTTGGCCATTCAAATCAGTCCATGGCCAAGTACTCACCCGCAAAATCACACCAGAGGCCACTAAAACAACATATACAGTATGAGTATGAGAAGAAAGCACCCAGCTGAAACCCATCCAAACATGGGGAACATGGGGAAAACATACAAACTCCACTCAGAGCCCTGGTTTGCATTGAACCTATGCCGAAAACATTGCAGACCAATCAAAATTGTGTTCATATCAAAATTGGGGTGTTGTCATTGGAAAACGAGTATGTAATCTGAGAAGGAAAGTTACCTCTGTAATTCTCTTTATCCCCGCGGCATCACCCAGTTCTTTCTTCAGTTCCTCGTACGATTTGCCACCCTACAGGGGAATAAGCGCCAAGAGCAGATTGGTATTACCACTGTTATACTGTCTACCAGCCAGAGTCCATGATAGGTTACAAATGAATGGGGAATATGTGTTACTGAACTGCTTTAGATATTTTACACAACATATGAATCTGTAAAGGAAACCTATTCTTAGGCCATTATTTATTGAATATTATCTGCTTCTAAATAATGTTAATGAAATACATTAACCTAATTCTAACTTCCATTTATGTCCTGGTGTTATATTGGTGGTATAGCAAAATAAAATCTAAATTATTGACATGTCATTACTCCTATACAAGGGATGAAACAACCGTTGCAGTTATCAATGCCTGGGTATGTTAGCTCTCACAGGCAGGGCCCTCATTCCTCTTGTTCTACCTTTAGCACTAACTATGCCAACTATGCTCCTTTGCCTCCAAGCCCCATTCAGCAACTATGGTACTGTGTGCTGGGCTGGCCCATACTTTGGGTAGAAGCTCATTCAGTACCGAAGTGTCTTCTAATCTCTTTGTTTTACCACTACTTGATCAACAAGGTACAGTGAGTTGCCTTGCCCACGCCCCATGTGTCTGGCCTAACTAGTCTTTTGTTTTATTGCTACTGTATGTGTTGTTCCTAGATACTGCATAGTACAGTACTCATAAAGAGACAAACTTTTGTAGCAGTATTGCATCTTACACTCCATTTATGTGGGTCCCATGCCAGAAACCAGCCTGTAAAAATTGGTGGCTCAAATCCCTGTTTGATAATGAGTATTGGCGTTTCTGGATCTCGCCCGCTGGGATGAGTCTTCAGGTAATCCAGAGCAGTCACTGAGGCTTCATTCTTCTCCGTGTCATTTGCTTCTGATCCAATCCATAGGAATATCTTGGTGAAAGAAACAGCTGGAAGTTATATCACTCACCTATTAGTCTTTCACTACATTGTGTTCCTTAAGGTGCGTACACACTGGGCGATCAGCAAAGACAGTAGGATTACGACATCGTAATCGTACCATCGTTCCTGATCCCCTGTAGTGTCTGCACTGAACGATCAGTCGTTCAGTGCAGGCACTGTCCATCATTCCTGAACATGCCAATCTGTCGTTATCGGCAGATTGGGCTGCATGTTCAGGCGATGGACAATGTCGGAAACGACCAGCGGAATGCGCATCGCTGGTAGTTTCTGACATAAAAGTGCACGATTACTGAGCGATTGCACGATTACGATGTCGTAATCGTGCATTCGCTCAGTAATATCGCCCAGTGTGTACGCACCTTTAGCCAACCAACATGTGATGTCCTGTAACTAGTGATCCAGGCAATACCGTGAATTTACTAAGGTACGTTATGAAAAAAACTAGGAGTATTGAGGAAAAGGTTAAGAAACACTGAATTGTACAAATAGTTTAACAAAATGAATTGCATAAACAGACCATTTTGCCACTGAATAGTGTATTATGGAAGGTTAAGGACTTTGTACGAGCTAGTCTTATAGGGGATGCAGTTATTATGCCGGCGGACGGTTTGCCGGCAGTTCCTCTTATAGTATGTATATTTTAATTTCTCCTACCAAATAACCTTTGGTAAAATTTGGTTTGGAGGTAATTATAACTTGTACAGTGTTGTAGATAAAACTAAAAATAGTCAAGAATGTATTAAAGTTATTAACAGATTTACAGCCTTAGCTTTAACAAACTTCCTTAAATGCAAGATGCTTATGAGGCAATAAAACATTACCAAAAGCCTAAAAATGCTTCAAATATACTCCAAGAAAAAACGGTCTGTCCACAAACTGTCTTCCACTGAAAGTGTCTTGTCTGTACAGTGGAAGTGCAGTCCTGGGTTTGGATGGCCTTGGGTAGCAGATAGGAAAATGTATGAAATAAGAGAGTGCTAAACTCACCCTGGCTATTAGAATGAATGAAGATAATTACAGATAATTTGCTATAGGTAATAGACTTGCAGGGCCAGCCATATATCCCAAATTCTCACCTCCCAGTATTTTATCTTTTGTTAATTTTGTTTTTAATTTTTTTTATAGCATGTTATCTTCTCCTAGAGCAGAGGTTCCCAAACTCCTGTCCTCAAGGCACCCTAATGGTCCAGGTTTTAAGGATATCCATGGGTGAGCACAGATGGTTAAATTAAAAGACTGAGGTACTAATTAAGGCCCTCATTCAGAGCCGTACGCTCTGAGCAGAGCGCACGCTCTGAATGAGGGCCGTCCTCCATAACTATGGAGCGTCCTCCTGGACGCTCGTATAGCTGTGGGTCACCACCCACAGCCTATACGAGCGTGCAGTTTGATGGCCGCGATGGTCTTGACCATCGCGACCATCGAAACTGCGAGCCGGAGCCTGCGGTTGAGGTTTTCAACCGCAAGGCCCGGAGTGATTTTGGCTCTATCAGAGCCAAAATCACTTCCACTGACATCACTAGTGATGTCAGTGGGCCGGCTTCTGACGATAGGCGTTCCCTTAGGAACGCCCCTGTCAGGGAGGCACGCCCCCGGCAAGCCCACCAAAGGGGGCGTGCTGTCAATCAACATCGACAGCACGCCCCCTTTGATCAGACACAACGAGCGAAGAAAAGTCCTTCGCTCGTCGCGTCTGGCGCATGCGCACGACGGAGCTCCCTCCGTCGTGTGCATGCTCAGTGCAGAACATCGACCCACTTGGGAGCGGACAGCCGCTCGCGAGTGGGTCTGAATCAGGCCCTAAGTCACCTGTGCCCAAGCATGGTTATCCTTAAAACCTGGGCCGGTGAAAAAGGGTGCCTTGAAGACCGAGTTTGGGAACCTCTGTCCTAGAGGGTGTTGTAGTGGAGGTATTGAGACAAATCAGCCCCTCAGCTCTAAAACCAATGACCATTTTAATTGCTGGCATAATATATGTATTTATTTTATACAGAAGGGATGTGAACGGGCACCAGTGAATTATTGTTCTCGCAGTATAATACCTATTTTGACTGGAATTTTACTGTGTGTACTGTAATACACATGTTAGATAAACTACTGTTCTAGTATGGTGACATTCTCTGTTCTTTTTCTTACCTGGTCCCATGTGTCCAAGAGCATGACATCGGTAGGGTCGAGGTCATCTTGGTTGAAGTCTGTGACTTCGGTCACAATAAAGCGCCCAGTCTTGTTAGAGCATTCAAACAGCCGCGGATGGATATCGGCTACCACCTGCTGGAGCCTGACAAGAAATCCAGATGTTAAACAATACAGTCACATCAAATGTATGTATGTATGTATGTATGTATATAAAAGCTTATATACATACATAAACTAGCTTATTTTGTTTTCAGTTTAGACACCTTTCCTTATTTTACAATACTGATTTGAGATGCTGCAATGGTTTCATGCATTGTGTTTATTGTAGTTTTTCAGCTGAACGTCACACAGAGTGAGGAAACGCAGTGATGGCTTCGTATGTGGCTTACCCACATAGGTAGCATAGGTGAAGAGGGTGTCACAAGGATGGATGTGAGTCATGTCATCCACCTACTTCCTCCTGACCCACTGCCACTGAGCATCCTGGCCAATTACTGTATATTAAAATGTGCAATTCGCCCAAGGGTGTACATCCCCTTGAACAAAGACATAATGACGAGATACTGCACTTACTAAGATAGTGGTGTTTTTTGTTAAAGAAAGAAATGTAGCCAATCCTTGGAAAATGGCTGTTTTTAGAGGGTTGCCACATTTTATAGTATTGGCCCCATTTCGGAGCGTGGTCCCATTAGCTAGTGCCATCCGTAAGTTTTTTAGAAAGAGATCCAAATGATCCATCCGCCAACTTGCGTTGCCGTGTCTCAGTGTCTCTACAATAATAAATAGCCCCGAAATACATTACAAACCACTGTGATATGCGGCAATAAGAAATTATATTTTTCAAGTCTTTTTCATCAATAGGCCTCACAATCACGTTACATATCATGGAGGTGTTCATTGACCGTATTCGGCCATTAAGCTGGCAGCCATGTGATTTTACCAAATTTCTTTTTAGATTTCATAATAGTACTGTGTAGAATATTATAAACAGTACAATAATACAAATACAAATAGATACCTCTTGTCATTAGCATATGGTGCCTTTCCACCAAGAATCTCCCAAAACTGTATAGTCTCCTGTCCCTCTGCCAATGTTTCCTCACTGCCACCAGACAAAATGGCAGCCAGCTGCTTGGCCATTTCTCGTTCATCTCCACTTGAGCCCTGTGAAATAAAGCACAAAGTGTACACATTTCTGTGGCTGTATAAGAAACCGATAAGGTTACAAGGTACAATGTATTGGAAATGCTGTGTGCTATTTTGATTTGTGCTTATATTCACCAATGGAGAGAAAATTAATACCTGAAACAAATTGTGTTGACAAACCTTTTGGCAACTGATCTTACATGACTTCTGTTATTTTCACTTATACTATACGGGGCATATTTATTATAAATATTAGGTCTCCTTATCACCAAATATCATTGTAAAAAGTATTCTTAGGGCCTGATTCTGCACAGGATGGAATTGCAAAGCAGCTTTGCAATTCCATCCTTGCAATTATGGTAATGCAGCAGGAGGCATCACGCCACCAGCATGTATTACTTATCTGAGCTGCGTTGAAGGATGCAGCATCGGCTAATCTGCTGTAACATCGGGCAGCTAAGTGACCCATGGGGTCACGCAAGCTAGCCGCCGCACATACAAGGAAGAGGCCAGGAAATCTTCACACGACGGAGATCCTGGCCCCTTCCCTCCCCCCCCCCCCCCAACGGTAGCGACACACCTCCACTTTGGGAAATTGAGGCCATCGCAGCCCACTCCTGCCAACAAACAGGAGCAGAATGTCAATCCATGACAGTATGTTGCCGCTCTGCACGCGATCACACAGGACCAGTACTGCCCCCCCCACCCTCCACGGGACAGGTGGGGCAGTACCTGAAAAGTGAGACTCTACAGCTATAATCGATACAGAGTTGGGAGGTAGGCACTGTTCTCAGCCACTGAATCCGAACTCAAGATCTCAAGAGTCGCATTAAAGACATTAGGCCTGATGCAAAGTTAAACTAATGCCTGTTTGAGCCTGCGGAGCATATCTTGCATGTTTTCACACTGGACATGGTCCAAGACCAAACGTACGCATGTATAGACTCTGCTGGTTCATACATATATCAATCGCATCTCGTGCTACTGCAGAGATGTGACTAGATTGTACTAGGATGATCTAACATAGGCAAAGAGGATGTGTCAGCAGGCTTTGAAGCAATGGATGGATGCGTTAAGAGGCGTATCTTTTAAACAAGTGTAGGCCGGTGCAAGTGCGCATTGATGATGATGAAGAGTTTCAAACTAAGGTTATAGGTGCACTGCAAAGATACGTACAACTCTGTATATGGCTAAATGGTTAAAGGTGTTGTGAGAGGATGAAGAAGTGTTATGAGGATTAAAATGTAATTGAAAAATCTGCCTGCTCTTATCACATATGAGGATAAAAAAACAGTATATTCCATTGTAGATTTCATACACAGCTTACCTTCCCATACCCCATGCTTATCTCCCCATGTCCCATGCTTACCTCCCCATCTCCCATGCTTACCTTCCCCTGTCCCATGCTTACCTCCCCATCTCCCATGCTTACCTCCCCATGTCCCATGCTTACCTTCCCCTGTCCCATGCTTACCTTCCCCTGTCCCATGCTTACCTTCCCCTGTCCCATGCTTACCTCCCCCTGTCCCATGCTTACCTTCCCCTGTCCCATGCTTACCTTCCCCTGTCCCATGCTTACCTCCCCATGTCCCATACTTACCTTTCCATGTCCCATGCTTACCTTCCCCTATCCCATGCTTACCTTCCCCTGTCCCATGCTTCCCTCCCCATATCCCATGCTTCCCTCCCCATATCCCATGCTTCCCTCCCATCCCATGCTTACCTTCCCATATCCCATGCTTACCTTCCCATACCACAAGAAATGCTCTGTCTGCATCTTTAGCAAGAACACATCATTGGAGTTGAGGGAAGAGGAGTATGCGGGAACTTCCACTGCTTTGGTGTTTGAGGGTTCCGTCCCATGAACCTGGAACAGCCTCACAGGTGGCTCTGGTTCCTGGTTTCCCTTTCGGGATGTGCCTCCCTGCACAGCAAGGAAAACACACAACCCGTAAGGAATCTTTCCTCTAGAAACTCCTTCATACAGGCATACCAGTATATTATAACCATTATACGTTTAGCCACATGGATGAAATATTATAATATAATACCTATTACTTTTATTGGAATTAAATAATTGAAACAATAAAAACAATATTTTAAAATGAATAATTATGTTTTTGATTAGTATAAAGATATTACGTTTAGTCGTTCTTTTTAAGAAATATTGGAGCTGATTCTGAGTTGGGAGCAAAGCAAACGAGCAAGTAACTATGCACCTTGGCAAATCCATGCTGCACTGCAGGTGGGGGAGATTAATGCTTGGGAAAGGCGTGTCCAAACTGAAATCTATAATCTAAATTGAAATCTAAGTTGCAATGTAAAAATATACCTGTCGGGCATTTGTCGGCTATATGCAACCGTAGCCAGTATTTACCCTGCATGCAAAAATAATAATAATGTATTTGCACCCTTCTATTGGAACACTGTTTCTTCCAGGTGCATAGTTACTTGCTCTTTTTACTTTACTACCAACGCTATTTTGTTTATGGATAGTGTACAACCAAATTCCTTCTTACATTCATAAAAAATTACAAACATTTTAACACATATTTGGTATAAGATGCTCGTACCATTGACTTAGGAATATCCACTCAGGAAGCCATTACATTTTACTAAAGACTTAGAAAAACAGTAAAATGTGTTTAGTTAAGATTTCACCATCGTCCTTATTAGGAAAAAATGTTTTTATAAAATTATGTAGAAACTGCATAATTTCTGCCTAATTATAAGTTGCAAAGCCAGCGAGTGTTGGGGCCAGCCAGGTGCAAATATATGCTTTGGACCCCCTGCCCCCCACTATAATTGTGACACATATAGCATACATTCCATAATTGTCATATCCCGCTTTGGGACTTTTTGGTGTGCACACATGAAATGGGGGCATGGCCTCGTGATCACTCTCCCAGCACTAAATGAACAGCGCATGCATGCAACACAGCTTCCTTCACCTCTGTGTCCTTCCCCCCATATATAAACTACTATATGCAACATGAGTGTACACTTCCTCCAGTTAAGTTAATCTGACATAATTTAAAACAAATCAAAACAACAACATTAATTCAAGAGGGCAGTAGAGACTCTTAGAGTAGGAAGTGGAGGCATCCCCCTCCTCTCCCCTGGCCTTATAGCCTCCTCCTTAATAATGATCCATAGTGCGCTACGGCATACTATGAGTCATTCTGACTTATTATAGTACTGCTGATAATGCCGTCGGCAGCGGGCCCCTTCATTTCGGCGGGCCCCAGTGCAATGCACCAGCTGCACCCCTGGTAATTGTGCCCCTGATAATTATATGTTTCCCAGCTATGTACTAATAGACAAATGCAGGAGATTTCAAAGAAATCTCCTGCAGAAGACTGATTAGCGCTGCAGACCGCAGTCCCTGTTATTTTCAATGGGAATTATGGTCTGACCCCTATGTACCAAACTCTGAAACCAAAGCTTTTCAGAGATTGGCCCTGTTGTATAACAAAATCGCTTTATGCCAATGAAGGCATTCTTGCAGGAGAAGGATCTAATGAGCCTTCATTAGATCCCTCTCCAGCAAGAATGCCTCCATTGGCATAAGGATAGGGATCTAATGGACTTTTTCTCAAGCTCACATACCAGAAATAAAGAAACATTCCTTATTTAAATACAAAATAGCACCAGAAATGGCTCATAATTGCAAGAAAAAAAAACGAATATTCACTCTCCTGATGGTGGTAAAGTTCAGATGAGTTGATCAGGTTTCTTATATATACACCAACACAGGGCAGTTTCTAGGGTTTGAGGCTCCCAGTGCGAGCAGTCAAAATGTGCCCCCCCCCCCTCGAAGTAGTAATATTGTGGAGTGGGCGTGGCCTCATCGTGAGGGGGTGTGATCTTGAAAGACCACAGAATGACAGTCACTGTGACTACTGAGTACTGGGCTGGCTAACCTGTCATAGGCAAAACGCTGAAAAATATATGTAGCTAAACAAAAGACAGACAGCATGTGCGCGCCATAGGCGCACGCTCAAAAAATGGGGTGTGGCCTAGCTGTCACAAGCCCACGCCGCATTTCTGTGTGCATGCCTTTGGTGTGACATTTGCAGAAGTATGACCTTGTACCACACCCGTTTTTAGTCGCGTTGGGAGCGAGCCCAGCACATTGAAAATAAAAGCCAGATCCACATAAAATACACTGCAACAAACCACTTCCACATAAAATATATTGGAAAAGCCAGAGGCACATAAACTACGTTTTAAAATCACATCCACTTCAAATACATTATTAAATCCAGAACCACATAAAACACATTGAAAAAACAAGATTCACATAATACACACTTCATTCCAGCCCCCTCCCTTGCCATTCCATCCCGACAGGTCTTAGGCTCCCCCCCCCACTGGCTCTCAGGCAAAAGTGCCCATTATGCAGCGCCCCCTGTATTTATGCCCCTTATGCAGTGCCCACAGTGGTAGTGCAACTTATGCAGAGCCCACAGTAGTGGTGCCCTTTATACAGTGCACCCAGTAGTAGTGCCCCAGGAGTGGTGCCCCCTATGCCATGCCACCATTAGTAGTGCCCCCATCAGTAATGCCCCCAATAGTAATGGTCCCTGTTGTAGTGCCCCAGTAGTAGTGTCCCCAGTTGTATTGCCTGAAATAGTAATGCCCCCTGTAATAGTGTCCCCAGTATTAGTCCCCCCAATAGTAATGCTCCCTGTGTACTAGTGCCCAAAGTAGTAAAGCCCCAAGTAGTAGTGCCCCCAGTAGTAGTGCCCCTGGGCCCTGAGTAATACCCCCAGTAGTGGTACCTCCTAAGCAATGCCCCCAGTAGAAGTGCCCCCCGAGTAATGTCCCCAGTAGTCGTACCCGGGTGCCCCCAGTAGTGGTGTCTCCCCCAGCAGAAGTGCCCCCAGAGTAATGTCCCCAGGCTGCCTGCACATAAAAAAAAAAACAGTAATACTTACCTTCAGCCCCGCTCCAGCGTCCGCTCCGCTCGGCTGCTCCACTGCACTATGGGAAAGACGCCATGACGTCCTCCCATAGTGCACACTGGGGGAGCCGGAGCCTCCGTCTCTCCGGCTGCTCTGCTCTGCCGGGCGCCCGCTGGTAACAGAATCTCAGCGGGCGCCCGGCAGTTTACTAGGCTATTTCTGGTGCAGAGGTCGGAGGCGGCGCGCCCCGTGCGATTGCACGGGTCGCCTGCCCCAGAAACGGCCCTGCACCAACATGGTTCAAAGAAACTTGAAACGGAGCCTGACAACTCTTCTGAACATCACCACCAAGGAGTGTTCACACAGGAACCTTATTTTCCAGGACTTCTGAGACAGACTGTAATTCTGTGCAAGGCATCATTTAGCAATGTTCTGGTAGGAATTCAGTCTCTCCTTTTGGGGATTGCTACAGTTTTATTTGCTATATTGCAGGGGGGGGGGGGTTTGTGTGTGTGTGTGTGTGTGTTTTTCATATTTTAAATATAATGCACTAGAAGTTCTCTTTTCTTGATTTTCTAGTTACATATCCAGTGCTCGGAGTGTGGTTCAGTTGAGAATTCAAAGATACCATGCAGTATTATGTGAGTTTAAAATCAGAATGATAAATGAATCAAGTTTTTCTCACACTACTTAAAATCAGATGTTGGGACCTATTTATCAAGCTTTTTTTTTTTTTCCCAGAAAATTTTGTCAAAATTTTGTAAAAAATTACTAATAGTCTGGTGAAGGAGATTTTACAGAAATCTCAAGCAGAAGGCTTATTAGCGCTGCAGATCGCAGTCCCCATTATTAGCAATGGTGATGACAATCTGAACCCTATGTACCAAACTGCTTTTTGAAGATTGACGTTGTTAGTTTACACAATCTTCAGATGGTATAAATCGCTTTAAGCCTATGGAGGCTTACTCACAGAAGAGAGATCTTCCTATCCTTCCTCTGCAACTTCTGGTCGTTTCCACAGTGATCCTCCCCTAAGGAGTCATTCACAAATGACAGGGAAAAAACTTGCAAGGACAGAGGTTATCGCTACCGTTGTCCCTGTGAATTCAGTTTTGTAGCATAAAATTCAAATATCTGCCACGATACAGAGTGCTAAGCAATTATTAATACATAGGCCCCTAATTTTAGGTATATTTGAGACCTCATGGATATATACAGTAGATTACTTGATGTGATTTCAGTCAGTTTTGGGATTTTGGCTGACACCACATTTTGCATACTCACTGGTGTAATATTCTGCATGCTGGTTGTGTTTTTACATGTTGGTATTCACAATGCTCAGCATTAATTTTATTTTTTTCTGTTTAATTCTTGTTATGATTTGAGCTACAAAAAGAACTATATGTTTTGGACAAAACCAATACACTTATCTCGGACATTGTGGTTTTCTACCAATTTGATTTTTGCAGTTATGATATCACTGTGCATTATGCGGTAGCGCAAGTTATCCAGAGCAGTTTGAAGTTATTTAGTGTATGTGAAGTATTGGTGATGCTCTTTGTTTTGGGACAAGCGGCAACCACTCAGCAGTATAGGTTTCTGATACCCTCTTTTCATGTACTTATTGTTTTTATGTTTATACAATGAGCAGAACATATCACAAGTGAATATATAGTTGGATCATTATTGATAAGTTGATCTCTAGGTATATGGAAAACACAGTGGTAAGTGTTACCTCAAATATGACAAGTTTTCCTTTGAAGATGGCCATGAAATGTCGGGTCTCCTTCCCCATGCACACTCGCACCTGCACTGGTTCCCCATTAAAATCCTGGTCAAGCTGAACAGCCAAGTAGGCAGAGGCTGCCAGTTCATCTTGTGATGCATGGCGACCCTGCAGGTGAGACAGCAGTATGGAGAACCAGGGGGAAATACACAATGCTGTGAGACTGTCTGTATTTACACCATGCTTAATGGAGAGCGATAGAAATGTGCAGCATAGCAGTGGAGGTGTGCAGAGGGTCTATTTTATTTTGTAGCAAGCTACAGACCAACTGAATGCATCATTGACTGACTCTATTACACATGTATCACACTTACCTGCCATATGTACAGTATATAATGTGGTTTCTTGTTCACGTGGTATGTGTAGAGTACAAGATAACAGTCACCACCAAAGAAAAATCCATACCACTGCTTTTCCACTGGTACTAATTCCAGGTTCTCAATCCTCCACACCTGAGAAAACATCTCTGTCAGTACAGTACAGAACTTCCATAAACCCCATTCCCTAACCCCGATCCAGGGTTCTCACTATTGCCTTATTAGGTCTCATGTGCTATTCTACTCCATGAAACGTGTATTAATGGTATGCTTTGCTCTGGTCACTAGGTCATGGTTATGCATAGACACAGATCCGATACTTTTGCGGCATACTTATCATAGCGGTCACCGCCATAGTGTATTGAGGGCAAGGTCGGACTCGCCCACAGGGGAAATCTCCGGTGGGCCCGACTGCCTGAGGGCTCCACCTCTTCTAATGTCAGGTTTCAGACGATGCACTTGAATTATACATTGACCATGCACTGTAGTATCCATGTTGTCTGCAGACTATGTCCTCTATAAAGGTTAGCCAAGCCTCTGTGGGGGCCACACCCCTCTGCAGGCTGACCTCCCCCTTTAAGTACGGGCCCCTACCACGGCCTTTCCCCAGAGGGCCCTTCATGCCCCAGTCCGGCATTGATGTCAGAAGACAAGCTTTCCCATGTAAAATGGAAGCTTATTTAACATACATCCTGACATTACAATTACCCTCTAAATCCTTGTTCTGTTATCGCCATCTCTGGAGGAAGCTGACCTCGAGATATTTTATTGACAAATTGCAACAATAAGTGATATATTTTTTCTCAATCAGATAATAATAATAATTATAGGCTCCATTATTAGCTACAGTACAAGTTGAGTCTCCCATATTCAAATATTGAGAAATACGGAATATTCCGAAATACAGAATTTTATTTAGAGTGATGGAGATAGTGACACCTTCGCTTTCTGATGCTTCAATGTACACAAACTTTGGTTAATGCACAACATTATTACAAATATTGTCTAAAATTATCTACGGGCTGTGTGTATAAGGTGTATATAAAACATAAATTATTTTGTGTATGCACACAAGCTTTGTTTGATGCACAAAATTATTAAAAGTATTGTATAAAATGACCTTCAGGCTGTGTGTATAAGGTGTATATGAAACATAAATGCATTCTGTATTTGATTTGGGTACCATCCCCAATATATCCCATTATGGTATGCAAATATTCCAAAGTACAGAAAAATCCGATATCCAAAATACTGTACTTCTGGTCCCAAGCATCTTAGATATGGGAGACTCAACCTGTACTATCATAGACAGACTGGGACATAAGAGAGAAAACAAAAGAGAAGACAGTGCCCTCATACCTCTATACTGCCAGTTCCATCATCCACCATGCGCTCCTGTGCGGCCAATGCTGGCTTTGCATGGAGTAAAGAGGCATCAAATTTCTCCTGGCTGACTTTAGCTGTAATACACAATGACGTGAGGTTAGGCCTGTTTATTCAACTTCAAACTGTGGTCAGTCTTTGGAAACACCTGTTTTCAGAGGATTGCCTCAATTGGAAGTATCGGGGCTATTTAAGCAGGGTGTATCACAGCAGCTATCTTAAAGATCACAGCGGTCTATGGAGCTCCGATAATGCCCCATTTAGCTTTTGTCCCCCTTAGCAAACACTATTGTAGCCTACAGGCTTCTCTAATGCATGTTCCTTCAGAGAAGCATCTGAAGTTACCCTACCTGGTAGCTACTGCTTGCACACGCGTGGCCCTATGGTCATACATGCTTATCTAGGGCCATACGTGCAATCTAGGGCCCCTCCCCGATGCTTATTAAAGAAGCTTGAAGCCGGAAGTAAAGTGATTTTGGAAGTTATCACTTACATATTTACAGACTTTACCGTAAAAAATTGATAAAGTGCATGTAAGATTATATACGTGCACGTACAGTATGTATAGCATTAGCTATATCAGATTTAGGCAACCCATGTCGCTCCTCTTTTTTTTTTTTTTGAGCTGGAAGTTCCAATATGGTTTCCCCATCTCTAACAGGCAATGCATGCAGGGATTTGCAGATTTACAGCCGTTGGCGGTCAGCAGGTTGCCTAAGTGCACTAGCTGCACTACTTCCCAGTGCACATAATTCTATTGTAGGTGCTTGGAGCTAAGTAAATGTCTAATTGCCCCATCTGAAATGCCCATATAATTCAAAAGATAGAATAGAGTAAGGGGCTCGGGAAAGTGTTCCTGGATTGGTCGCTGACAGTATCTCACATACACAACTTTTTATGTATTTACAGACAAACGCATGCTGGGCAATCTGTTACCTTTTGGTCTCCGAGATACAATAGATTTTCCACTATGCACAGTCTACTCACCAATCTTACTGGCATGAAAGGTCCTTCCCATGCCCACAGATTGGTCTTTCACCGTCCACTTCTGGAAGAGCTGTTTGAACATTGCAGACTCTGCTCCATCATTAACGGTTTCCACATTCGTACTGTGCGGATAGGATTTCATCTTAATAAACTCCTGTTAAATTCATACCACGACAATTAGCATAATAATTATTTGGGATACCCAGATAACTATGTTCTGTTTCCACTAGACCTAAGTATACTGTATATTAAGGGGTATTTGTAGAGCAGCTCATTTCCTCTCTTTTCTCCACATTTGCAGTCTCTCACGTGACTTTTCCATCTAAACAACGGTAAGTGGACTCGGTGTTTAGGCATCCATGCATGGTAGTGGGAATGAATCATGTGACACCCTCTCTCCCGCCTGCCAAGCTCACTGTCACTTCCGTTCCATTTCTAAGCAAATCTGCATTATATGTAATAACAAAATATTACATATGGTTAATACAACGGACCATTGTGACGCTATGTACATTAGTACATAGAGCCCTAAATGTCCACACAAAAATAATTTAGAAACATGGGATGTTGTAATATTGCTCAGAGGAGAACCGCACTGCTATACTGATGATTGCTTATTACTCATCATATAACTTTGTGCCACCAGATTTATGGAACAGAGGTGTATCGCTGCATGACTAATTAATTTAGTCAAAGTTCCAGGTACATCGTTTATCATTCAGCCACGGCATCATCATCACTTACCAGTGCTTTGGACATTGCAGTTTGCTTCTCAGCCTTTGTGGCACCGTTTCCCTTCCACACATATATTTTGGTCCCACCCTGGTCTAAGATGTAACAGTCCTGGGAAAACATATGGGAAAAATGCATAAAATCCACTTGCCTTAAGGCCCCTATACATCAGCTATTGATTGCAGGAGTTTGCAATCGATTGTGTATAACAATCTCTCCCTTTTTCAATCGATAGTGGCAATTCTGCAATCGATTATGTATAAAAATCTTTCCCTTTTTCAATCAATTGCAGAATTGCCACTATCGATTGAAAAAGGGAGAGATTTTCATACACAATCGATTGCAAATTGCACAATTGCTGCAATCAATAGCTGATGTATGGGGCATTCAGATGGGACTAGGCTTGCCTGATCATTCCTCTAATCAGAGACACATATGAATTACACAGGTTCTGTGGCTGATTAAAACCAGGTGAAATGGAGACTTGGGGCCAAATGTGATAGGGTGAGAGTTTAGAAAATGTGAGAGTTTTCTCACACTTTTTAAACTCGGTCAATGTAATAGAGTCCAAGAACAAAGCAACAGAGCACACTCCCATGTTTTTAGACTTTAAAAAACTCTAAGGATTTAAACACTCATCCAGATGTTTCCCATTTTGAAGATAAATCTCGACCAATGTAACAGTGTGAGAGGTTACTGCTAAACTCTCACATTTTCTAAACTCTCACCCTATTACTTTCAAGAAAAAAGAAGAAGCAGCAACTTTTATGGGTGCACTCTAAACCAAATAATATATTAATTACATTTTATTGATACATATATCATTTGGTTCAGAGTGCACCCATAAAAGATGCTTCTTCTTTTTTGAAACTATTGGTCTTAGACTTCCAGCATCAGGGTAGCACCACATAGAGGCCTTGTAGATAATATGGTGGAATATGAATCTTAGACATAAAATAACAAGGTGCAGATATGGAACCATTGGTTATTAGATAACTAGCAGTATATGTTCTTTAGAGACTGGTGCAGGATTAAACCATTATAAGTGTCTCATCTTATTACATTTAGCCCTTGAAGTCAACCAGCCACATATTCTGTGGCACAAATATAATTTCTTGTAATTGTACATTTAATTGTACATTTTAAATGCTTTCTTATATACATATTTGTACAGAAAGGCTTTCTTCTTTCCATCTATAACAGTGTCTCAAGGAATAGTAATTAAACAGCCCATCTAAACCACCAGCGATGTTCTTACCTGGTGATTCAGAGATTCCTGAACTAATGGACGTGTCGCTACTTCTGTCACCTCCATTTTGCCATTAGCATCTGAAACACTGACATGAAGGGAGAAGTGTAAATTTAATTATAACATTACATTTATGTCTTTATCACATCATGGTGTTGAATGATTAAGAATGATCAAGTATTCAGAAGTAGCCAGCAGACAAAACATAAGTTTAACTATGTAAAAGTACAACTTCCTATCATTTAAAAACCAGGTGTTGTATAAAATGTCGACATTGAAAATGTTTACTTGGTCTGAATATAACATTCAGAATGTCGACATGGATGTTATGCCATCATATGGCGTGTCTACATACACAATGACGACATGGTCATAATGTTAACATTGCGCATGTTGACAGTGGACATGTTGGCATAACTGTTTTCTACTGTTATAGCCCTAGCCCTTCCATAACCCCAGGGACGGACTAGACCTATTACTGGTGGTAAACAGCAGCAGAACATTGTGCCCCATGGCGAATAATTAATTCCTTGGTGGGCTCCGGCTGCGTTGGTGCCAAGGGGAGGTGGATGCTGTGTGCCTGCATGTCACTAAGAGTGCGGGCCGGGGGCAGTGGAGGGGAGCCCTGGGGTCTTTGTGTGGTCGCGCTGGGGGCTGAATTGTGTCTGGGCAGGTCACAGTAGGAAGCTGCTTGTGGCACCCTCAGCTGGCTGGTGCTCTACGTGCCAGCATAGTCAGTGTATAGATTAGTCTAAAACCTAACCGCAGCCTAATTCTAACCCTTAATCTGTAAAATTGACATTGTGACAATGTTGAAAAATTACCTTCTCGACATTAGGACCATGTGGATATAATGAATGTTAACATAATGACTACATACCTTTTAAAACCACCCCTTTCATGAAATAAAACCTTTTTTAGCCTCATATACTGTATGTCTAAACTAATAAAAAGAATGAGGCAGGAGCAGAATTACCAATGGTGCAGCCGGTACATAACACTGGGGCCAGCGGTGATTGAAGAGGCCTGCAGCCATGGACTCACTGTGAGTTCATGGCCACCCGGGTACAGACCCCTTCATCGGCACAAGCCGCTGGCACAGCTGTCAACAGTAGTATACTAATGAGACGCATAGTGTGAGTCACTCACACCAGGTGCGGGATGCATAACACATGGCATTTGGGATGTGGTGCATCTCGCCACCCTTCTCATGCATGCCGGCGTTATTTACGCCGGTATGCATGACGGAAAATGGAAAGGACAGCTCTCTCGATAAGAGCTGTCCTTTGTTAGTGAGGGACTTCTGGGTCTATGACCCAGAAGTCCCTCTGGCTTCTGCGCATGCTCAGAAGGATATGCGGTGTGGAGGGTGGTGGGAGGGATGCGATCAGATTCCTCCCAGGAAAAGAAGAGACACCCATAGGCTTCTATTAAGCAACGCCATCTTCAGATGGCGTTACCCACCGCATCAAAGCCCCGGAATATATTGCATTCTGGGGTTTCATGCATTCGAGAATGCGGTCAAACCCCCGAAAACTGCATTTTCAGGGGTTTGACCGCATTATTGACTTTGCTGCATCCCTATGAGGCTACTGCATACAGCTGTGTTACCAATGCGAGTAGCAAAGGTAAGGGGGATGGGTGCCGACTGGGAAGTGGATAGATCCCCTTCAGTTTTTGTACCCTGACATCATCAGCTATTGTCTAACGTCATTCCCTACCATCCATGTGGGCTTAGAGGGGGAATATAATCTTGTGGCGAGCCACCGAACCCGAAGTGTGGCGAGCTAACGAGTTTCTTTTTTTGGTAGACTGTACGGGCAGGGAACCGCACTTCCGCCCTCACTGCACGTCACTTCCAGGTACAGAAACTGAAGGGGAAATATGCCGGCTGGATCTCCTCCGGGCTCTGCTGTTGCTGGGGAACGGGACGTCACTCATCCCCGCCACAAAGAGGAGAGGAGCTGCCCTGCTAGTGCCAGCCTACACTGAGCAAACTGTGCCATGGTCTGCTGAGTAATTCACTGTTACTTAAGACAATTATTAAATATAAATATAGATAATAATAGATATAGCGTATTCCAAATTTCATTTTATTCTTTTCATACAGTTTAATGCCACTGTCAAGGCTAGATATTTAAATGTCAAAAATCTATCACTGTCAGTGACATTATATAAAAGAATAAAATAGATTTTGCATGGGGGGAATTGGTATGAATCCCGACAGCGGCTGCTCGTCATGGGTGAAAATCCTGATTGTCCCTAAGGTATGTATTGACAAATCTAATTCCTGCCCCTAACCCTCCCTTAGGGGTGCCTAACCCTAACCTCCCCCCCAGTGCCTAACCCTAATCCCCCCTTCCCCGCCGCCTAAACCTAAGTCCCCCTGGGGGTGCCTAACTCTCCCTTCCCCTAGCCTAACCCTAACCTCCCGGGGTGTGCCTAACCCAAAGTCCCCCCAGGGAGCCCTAAACCTAACCCTCCCACCCTGCGGCTGTCCGCGCCCGGCATCACTTTGATTGGGATGCCGGGCGTCGGTCTTCCGACGTCTGGTTAATGACAGGCGTTTAGATTTAGCTGTCATTAGTACCACACCGGTCGAGATTTTGCCCGTCGGCTTCCAGACTACATCCCCTTTTTCTCCCTAAACTCCCACCATCTTTCAGGTGTAACATGTAGGAACCCTGACCCAAACCCCCCCCCCCCTCCCGGGGCTATCCATGCTCGGCGTCTCTTCGATCGGTATGCCGAGCGTCGGTCTCCTGGCGTATGTCTAATGACAGGCGTCGGCATATCGATGCCTGTCTTTAGACACTTGCCAAGATGTGACAGTCGGGAAGCCGGCTGTCAGGATTAGGTCCGCTGGCTTCCCGACTGCATACCGCATGGGGTGGGGGGATGGCAGAGCAGATTTTTGTCACCGGGCCCATCACTCACTAGTTGCGCCACTGGAATGAGGGGACATTTGCCTTTACTACATGTCAAAACTTTTGTATGTTTGAAGCTTTGTTTCAAATTGAGCAAATTACACCTAGAATTTGAGCTTCTCTTCAAAAGTGTACCTGGAAGGGTTAATATGTTTCCCATTAAATTGTACTACGAGACCTAGGGGTATATTTACTATAGTGCGGGTTTACAAAAATGGAGATGTCGCCCATAGTAACCAATCAGATCTAGTACCTTCTAGAAGGTGATTGGTTGCTATGAGAAGCTAGAATCTGTTATGGGCAACATCTCCACTTTTGTAAATCTGCACTTTAGTAAATATATACCCCCTGCCCCCTGATCTCTGCCATCTCATCTTGTGGATTGGAAATAAAATGCATCCTACAGTTCAACAAGGAATGCCCCTAAAAATGCCACCATTTTACCTCATTTAAATAATCTCCCTCACTTAAAACCTATTTTTATTTTTTTGCATGACTAAGTATGTCCAGTTTCTTTACCCTCATGTAAATAATTAGATGCAATCATAGATAATAGGTTTTGCAGTATTCCATAAACCAAGGAGCAATAGTGGAAAATAATAGCTAAAAACCTGTGTATTTACATTTCAGGCCAACTCAGCATGGCCCGCAGTGGCATTGACACTCCCTCACTGAAATTTGTGTACGCAACATACCCTGATGCAATGCATTGCAGGGTAATGTGTGTGTGATCTCCTGATGAGAGTGCCACTGAAAAGTAGAGAGGTGGATAGGAGGTGTAAGTACCTGCTAGAGTGATCAGGGTTCATGGTGCGGTGGATCCCTTGTGTGCACAAGGGTATCCCCAGGGGACAAGCCGTGCATTTTGTCAGAGCTTGTTCACGGAGCTTCCCAGGTATCGGGATTTCGGCGTGGGGCTAATGATAGGCATCTGTATTTAGACCCATGCCGGGATTTCACTGTCGGGAAGCCGGCGGTCGACATTTTGACCGTCAGCTTCCATGACTACATCCCATGTTGGTGTGAGTAAATTCTGACAGCAGATGCCACTCTAATCCTTTCACTGTGCCAGTGTTGTTGAAGACTCTCATCCCCTGTTTCACTGCCCTGGCACAGAGGGAGATAGCAGATCTTCAAACACATAAGAGCTCAGATCCTGTCAATTTCAGCAGCTAAATTATTACTTACAACTTAGCAGGGTGCAATCTAGCCCTGTCTACTTAATACCATTCTTTCTTTGTGATCTCAGCAAATGTGAGATTTACTGTTATTATTTGATTATTTGGGTCATGGTGCATTTTAAATTCTTGTATTTACATTTTCTATTATTTTCTTATCCTTGTCTTATATTTTGCCCCACCTGTTTTTCTCTCTCACAAAATATATGTGAGGATAGCCACACTGTTATGACTTCACTTTTATTTTTGTGCCATTTTTTTTAATTATTATTGGTTGTATTATTCACATAATTTTGATAAATGCTATATTTGTACCAATTTGTATTCAGATCATAGAGGCAGTCTACTAAGCTTCAATTTTAATTCTCATTTTTGGAATAAAGGCTACATTTTAATTTAAGTTTACCATTGTACATATATTTCGGAGTGTGCCCCTCTACCAAATGTTCTCTTTTGTTGCTGCATTGTGTTACATGCGACTTGTAATGCCCCTTGTGGCATGTGGCCACACCCTCTTTTTTGGCGTGCCTTCGGCTCCACATACCCTAGTTATGTCACAGATAGATAGATACAGGATCGGCACTGCCATTAGGCAGCTGCCTAGGGCCGCCGACCACTAGAGGGCACCGCTCAGTCCATCTACTGCCTTTACCTGTTCTCAGGTCTAGCCACATGTGCTTGTACTGTACAGGCTGTCATTCTTCACACAGCCAGCCCAACAGGACAGCTCCTGTTCCCTGCTGTTTCCTCCTCTCCCCTTCCCTCACTCGAGTCCCAGCCAAGCACGGAAAAGCTCCGCCCCCTAGATGAGACAGTCTCTGAGACGGGAGCTGTGATGGCCAGGAGCAGCTGCTACATGTTGAGAGAGTGACAGTCAGGGAGTCTAGTAAGTGATGTGTGTTGTGTGTCTATATCCCTGTGTCAGAGTTAACTGACACCCAAGAGTGCAGCACCTGCAATTATTTAGTTTTGCGACTGTGTACTATTATACCCCTTTTACATCGACTTAAAAATCCTGGGTTGATGCATGTGAAAGTGCATCAACCCGGGATTTTTGTCAGTGTAAATGAATCCACCCAAGTCCAGCGACCCAGGGATCAAACTCTGGTAGCCTGCAGGTTTGACAACGGGTCGTTCCCGTGTAATCCTGCAGTGTAAACGGCGCAATCCGGGTCCCGATTGGCCGGCTTCAGTGGCGATTGGAGGTGACATCATCTCCGAGCGTCCACTGCAACCAGGGCCGGGCCGACCAGAAAGGAGCAGCGCTTTGGGGAAGCAGGGTCGGCATTGTGAACTTTTACCTAGGGTTCCCTGAAACCTTGCACCGGCGATAGATACAGATAGATAGATAGATAGCAATGGCAAATTGAATGCAGGAGGTCATTTTCCAACTCTGACCATCCATGTGACTTATTACATCATAAACAGCCTTTGTGACATCACTTAGCTGTGGTAGAAAGGTCACCATTTTGTGGAGAACTGTCAGTTATCAACTATATCTGCTGATATGACATGTTATAATGTAAGATATGCCTATTTTAACCTAACTGTTACATATGAAAATAATGATAGATATATAGTAGATAGATAGATATCATCGGTGAAATGGAAACAGTATGCGATTTATCATCTCAATAGGCAGATCATGTGACTTGCTAAAATACTGTTAGTTATCAACTGTATTTGTTACTATGCCTACTGACCTTGTAATGTAAGCCTATTTTTACCTAAATGATAGATAGACAGATAGATACAGATAGATAGATTGCAATGGCAAAACGAATGTAGGAGGTAATTTTTAACCTCCGTATACTAACCATGTGGCTTGTTACGTCATAAATAGCCTTAGTGATGTCACTCAGCTTTGGTAGAAAGGTCACCATTTTGTAGAGAACTATCAGTTATCAACTGTATGTGCTATGACACTTCACAATGTGAGGTATGCTTATTTTAACCTAAATGTTATATATCCAAATAATGATAGATAGATAGATAGATAGATAGATAGAAATTGTGAAATGCAGGTAGGATGTGATTTATAATCAAAATAGGCCGATCGCATGACTTGCCATAGAACTGTCAGCTATCAACCATATCAGTTAATATGCCTGCTGACCGTGTAATGTAAGTTGTTGTTTTTTTTAATCTAAATGATAGATAGATTAGATAGATAGATAGATAGATATGATATGATAAAATGTATGCAGGAGGTGATTTTTTTCCCTCAGTATACTGACCATGTGACTTATTACATCATAAACAGCCTTTGTGATGTCACTTAGCTGTGGTAGAAAAGTCACCATTTTGTAAAGAACTGGCAGTTATCCACTGTATCTGCTGATATGACATGTCACAATGCAAGGTATGCTTATTTTAACCTAAATGTTTTATATGGAAATAATGATAGATCGATATCAATGGTGAAATGCAAGCAGTATGTGATTTATAACCTCAATAGGCTGATCATATGACTTGCTAAAATTACTGTTAGTTATAAACTATTTCTGTAAATATGCCTACTGACCTTGTAATTTAAACTTACATTAACATAGATAGATAGATAGATAGATAGCAGGCGCTCACGTAGGGTGGGCTCCGAGTACCTAGAATCCCCCCCCCCCTCGCCGCCAATTTATCGCAGCTGACCAGTGCTCAAAGTGCACTTCACTTCGGCACCTGGCGGCTGGCACAATCTATCACTATCCCCTTTTAAATTTGCCCACTGGCGCCGGTTGCAAGAGCCATTGACAGCTCGCAGACCGGTAGCCAATCAGGGGTGGTCGCCCCTAAATGGCTGTCGGTCTGCGCAGCCAGCACCATATTCAAAATACTTGTCCCACGGTCCTCCTATCACTCACCAAAGGTGCAATCTCCCCAAGCTTTCTGATGGAGTCCTGTCTCTGCTACATAAACCTGCTTTCTCTGTACTCTCAGGTGTGTCCTATGTTAAAGTGTGTTTACATGCTATAGCAGCTTCTAGCTTAGGCCGTCTCTAACAAGTGTTGGCTCACAGTTGTCTCTGATTAGTGTAACTATTGGTAGCAGGGGCATGTGGTGGTGTGTGATGGGCATACTAATAGTATCTGGGAATGTCCCTGGGATATATATATTTTTTTACCAAAAATACCCTTATCCTGCTCTAATATTAAACTAATGGCTGCTTCTCCTAATGGGTCTCCTGTTCCCAAAATATACACTGTAGGGTGCACAAAAGTCAGAGGGGGGAGTGTTGCCTTTTATTTGCTAAGTGACATGCTCTCTTAAAAGAGCTAAAGCTACCTATTCCAATGTGGATTAACCTCCAATTGAAGCCTTTAGTAACTAATCTATCTATGGGTTATAGACTTGAACCTTTATCAACACCCAATATATTCAAGCTTGTGGCCACAAGACAATAACAAAATTATAACAGTTATTAGAAATGTACAATTTCACACAATAGCAGAGTTATAAACATATTACAGATTTGTGATACATACGGTAGCTGTACAATTTTTTCAATCCTAACATCAAAAATAATTTTTGACCCTAATAGAAGGGTGCTGCCATTCAATTGTGTCTCCTCATAATGGATATTATAGGTGTCGGAACACATAACTTATGCTTGTAGTCCACCAGATAATCAAATGTAGTTATCGAATTGAAGAGCCATATCACCTCAAACTTGTGTACAATTGAAAAAAATAAATCAATGGATGTAGCTGAATGGTAGCCAAATGGACCATATACAATGATATCCACTTTTTCACATTGATATGAGCGGAGTACCTCTGTCTGTGTGAAAAAAGTGATCATTTATTTCACACAGACAGAGCTACTCTGATCATATCCATGTGAAGAAGTGGATATCGTTGTATACAGCTATATACATTGGATACATCCATTGATTTACTTTTGAAATTGTACACAAGTTTGAGGTGCAATGTATCCTCCATGGGGGGGTGGGCCCATAGAGTGCAGATGGGGGGGTGGGCCCAGGGGGGTGGGCCCATAGAGTGCAGATGATCCCGTCTGTGAACCGCTTCTTAGTCACAGGCAGATGTCTGTCTGTGAGCATAAAGCAGTTTGCTTTCAGGATAAACGTCGCGCTGTGGGCCCCACTGTCGGTGTCAGTCACTGTGAGCGGCAGGCCAGCTGCCCCCTTGTCATAGGAGGTCAGGCTTCAGCACTGCCCCACTTACAATCTGTGTCTCTGCTCGGCCTGTCCTTTTTTCTCCCCTACCTGGTGGCGGGAGGACACGGAGCATAGCTCCGCCCCCTGGCATTACTTGTGAATCCCCATTCCCAAATATGATTGGCCCACTGACCCATAGAGTAGTGCTGACTATGGCCCCCATACACGGGGCGATAAAGCTGGTGATCCGACTGATTGGTATGATTTTCCTGCTATATTGCACCGTGTATGGCTCTGATGTCGGGCTGAGCACGCTCCCTTGTGATCATACATCACACCAAATGCAATATGCGATCCCATGGATTGCTTTGTGGGTGAGAGAGGGGGGAGCCAGCATATCGGGCAGTCGGCCACTCGATCGCACCGTGTGTGCAGACTGCCCGATATGTCGGACCACGGATCCCGTCGCCTCGCACAGTGCCATCACGCCGTGTATAGGGCTGACCATCAATAGGCAAAACCATGCTGATGGTTACACACCACTGATGTCAACTACCGATGGTTAACCCACTGATGGCCATCCCTAGCCTGCCCTACTCCCCAGCAGGCAATGTGTTGTCTTCTCTGCCCGCCCCCTTCCCATCCCGCCCCCTCCATTTCTCCTGCTCTGCCTGGTCTGTCCTTCACTCCAAAAGGTGGAGTGCGAGGTCTCATCTCCCTGCCCCCATCCAGAGTTCCAAAGCCCTCTCTGAGTCCCCACCCCCTCCTGCTCTGCCTAGCCTGTGCTTCTCCCGTAGAGGCTGCAGCTGGTGTGTGAGGGAACACAGAGACACCTACAATGCTGCAAACAGAGGTAAGTACCTGAGGAGGACTCTGTTCTTATTCATGTTATGTGGGTGAGGTATATTAAATTACCCAGGCAGTGAGGTGGTTGAGAGGTGTGCAATGTATCAGAGGGAAGGTAAATTAATGTATCACGAGGAAAGGTGAGATGAGGGGTATAGTAATGTATGTGGGGATGTATATTTATATTATCTGAGAAATGAGGGTGTACACTTACATTACTACACACCCCCTACTAGATAATATATGTTGTATACTAATATTTTTGGGGGGTTGAGGGTTGCAGTGTTGTATCTGTGGGGTTGTTAGTAATATTTTATGTGGTGAGTAGTGTTCCCTCTAGCTCCGGCGGCAGGGCGCCGGAACTAGAGAGGGCAATCTTGCGCGCGCGGCCGAAAAGGGGGCGTGGTTATGAAAAGGGGGCGTGGTTATGCAAAGGGGGCGTGTCTATAAGATGCGTCCCCTTTTCGTCATACTTGGGGGCGTGCGCCCGGCGCTTACGGACATGCCGGGCAGCCCCCAAGCGCTGCAGAAAGGGAGAATAGACGCCGGGCGCATGCGCCCAGCATCTATTCTCCGGCGGTGACCGGGTCACCGCATGTTTGTCCACCCGCGGGACACTGCGGCCCGCGGGTGAGAACGGCTCCCGCAGGCTGTTAGGGCAGGGCGCTTTTTGCCCTCCTCCTGGAGGGCAGGGTGCTTTTTGCCCTCCAGAAGGAGGGCAGGGTGCCGCGCCCTGCTAAAACAGCCTAGCGGGAACGCTAGGTGAGGTATATTAATACTATGGGTTGCATACTATGTTCTATTTTGATATGTTGCAGCTATTTGGTAATTATTACACAAACACACACACACACCGCTTCGGGCTGTACTGCACTTCCCAGTGCTGGCAGCCCTGCTCCCTGTGCACGAAGTCATGCATCTTGCGCTTACGGGGCAGAGACTGGCACAGGGTGCTTCAAAGTCTTGTCACGGCACTGACTGGTTGTTTCTCATTTTAAAGGGTTACGACCAGTAAAAAGAATATTTTATATTTTTAAAAATATTTTTTAAAGATTTTGTTTTGCTTTTGATTTATTTCCTGTTTTACGTAGGTGTGTTTATATATTTGCCCTGCTTGTTTCTTTGTATTGGGCCCCATAGCTTCTGATGGCAGCCCTGACTGCTGTACAAGTGAAAGCAGTGCTACTGAGTTTTTGCTATACTAACACTAATATGTATATATGGGTTGGGTACGGAATAGTACGAGATGTGTACCGGACCATTTTTTACTGGATTTGGCTCTGATTCGTTGTCCGGATTTGGATTTGCCACACCGCCATGACTGGATTTGGATTTTTTACAAAAATTGACAAAAAAAGTTACAATCACATAATTTGGGCTTTTTTTGTTCCTAGAGTATTATTAACCTCAATAACATTAATTTCTAGTCATTTACAGTCAATTTAGAACACCTCACAGCTCACTATATTGTTATCACCATTATTGGCCAAAAGGCTGCAGTGAGCTAGCTGGTTACTAAACGACAGAGCAGCGGCACAGACACCGAAGTTTAAAGCACATCTATGAAACATTGCCACACAGCAGTGGCAGAAATGAAAGGTAGTGCAAGATGGAATTGTCCTTGGGCCCTCCCACCCAACCAGTCGGGGTGGGCCCAAGGACAGTGGGCTATGGCCCAAGGAGTCACAGTGATTGTATTTACACAGAGGACTATGGCCCAAGGAGTCACAGTGCTGGTATACAGTATACACAAAGGGCTACGACCCAAGGAGCACAGTGCTTGTATACAGTATACACAAAGGGCTACGACCCAAGGAGTCACAGTGCTTATATACACAGAGGTATACAGCCCAATGAGTCACAGTGCTTGTATACAGTACACAGTGGGATACATCACAAAAAAAAGTTTTTTTTTAACTTTTTTTATACTTTAAAAAAAATATATAATTTGACTTTTTTTTTTTACACTGGAGCAGATGGGCATGAGTACATCGTAGCATACATCAGCATGCCTTGTACACACAGCCACTTGTGAGTCCTGGACAAAACCACTTTAATCAGCAGAGTATAGTGCAGCCAGTGGCGTCACAAGGGGGGTGCAGGCCGCACCCGGGTGTCACCCGCTGAGCGGTAACACCAAGGTGCAGAATGACACTCCCCCACAGAGACAGGAGCCGAGTGCTGCACTGTAGTATTAAGTGCAGCACCCGGGTCCTGCCACTGTGAGGGAGCTGGCACTGCAACACAATGCAGTCAGCACCCCCTCCCAGTAATATTAAAAAACAGGAGAGGGATCGGGCCACGAGGCCATGCCCCTTCATACGAGGCCACACCCCCTTTTTGGGTGGCTGTGCCAAGCTCACAACGTCCCTCCACGCACCGGGTGACACCGCGGGGAGGGACACCACTGAGTGCAGCATACATCAGCATGCAGTGTGCCCCCCTATACACAATCAAACAGCACAGCCACTTGTGAGTCTGGAGTGGACACAGGCTACTACAGCCACTTTAATCAGCAGAGTAGCGCAGCATACATCAGCGTGCAGTGTGCCCCCTATACAGTCACTTTACCAGCACAGCCACTTTGGACACAGCCACTTTAACATTTTCAGAGAGACATTGCATAGCAGTGCGCAGCGTGCGAGTGAACAGTGAAGTGGCGTTGAGTCCTTTTGCGGTGCCTTATATAGAAACAAACTCTCGCGACAATCTGACGTCAGGAGGATGACGTTCGGCCTCTAAGTGAGTTCCGAGTCAGACGGGAACACCCGAGCCTCGTGTACTGTGCCTCCTTTATACAGTAGGATAAATAAGACCTTAGGTTCTATATCTAAAGCCACCTTTTACTGATATGCTGCGACCAATAGGCCAGTGATGTTTGTGTGCCCCCCAGGCCAAAAATATATAATGCATATGAGTCTGCCTATGCTTGATTCTGCACACGCAGAGCGGAAAGATGCATGATGCAATGTAACAATATGGGCGTATGTTCAACATTGCATCAGCCCTAAAATCTACTTATTTCTATATAATTCCATGTACCAAATTAATCACTGCTGCTATTCGGCCCCTTGCTTTGGGGGGCTTTATAGAGCTATCAATAAGATCACCACAAGTATTTGCACAAGTGAGTAAAATGCACAATACCTTCATGTTTCGGAATCAGGAGTGGGTGTGGAATGGGATTGTGGTGCAGCAAGCAATGCAGTTCAGCATCAGAATGTCTCATACGGCAGCATTAATCAGTTGAAAGTATAAACTCGGCAGCAGGGAGGCCGATGACGCGATTCGCGTCATGGTGGCTCCGGTCCCTGCTCCACAATGCCCTTAATCTCGGCATTGTGAAGAGAGGGCGGAGTTAAGATGACGCGTTTGCGCTGCTACGCCCTCATGCTCCACCCCAAATGATGAATCAGCTGCATGGCCCTGCCCCCTTTGAATGCGCCACGCCCCCTGCTGTGTAAGCCCGACAGCTCCCTCCAGGAAGGAGGGAACTAAATGACGGCAAGCCTGACACACGCAAATACACACACCCCTTTGCAATTCCGTCTGTGCAGCTATGGTAATGCACGCCTCCTGCTGCATTACGTATCCGAGCTGTGTTGTCCAATGCATCATTGGATATTCTGCGGAACTTCAGATGGCTAAGGTGATCCATGAGGTCACGCAGCCGGCCCCCACAGATGAGAGGAAGAAGCCAGGAAATCTCCATCAGCCAACGGAGATCCTGGCTTCTTCCCTCCCTCCCAACGGCGGCGACACGCCTCGGTTTCGGAAAACAGAGGGCATCACCACCCCTCCCCACCCACAAATGGCAGCAGTCTGTTATTCACTGCCAGTCTCCAGGTGGGTTCCCAATCATCGGCAGTCTGCGTTCAGTAGTGCACGCTGAATAAGGCCCTATGTTCATACAGACAAAACAGCAGCTGTAGTCATTAAAAATTTTTTTCCATAAGTGCAAATGTTTTGATGTTATGTACATCCATTTTTAAAGGGAAGCTCATTGATTTGCAGAAGATATCAGCGTCTACTGTGCTAATATTTTCCTCTGATGTGAGTAGCTGGGTCTGGGCATACCATGCTTACTTTCCTTCCCAAAACAGGACTGAAACTTTACACATACTCAAGAGGTCCTGATTATCAAAAAGCATCTGATACCTGGAAATAGGACAATGGATCCTGATTCTGAGTTGTACATAAAACAAACGCAACTTGGGACGCCCGCTGCGAACGGAATGCAAATGAAATCCAAATAGAATGCTGATGTGGCTATACGCATCGTAGGTATATGCGTCTATTCTATCGCGCAGACCCACTTTTCCGTATGCAAGAGCAGCCCTCCTTATAATCGGCTCTTGCACTTGCTAGGTGCAGGTGATGCATCTGAATGTGACATCCTCTTGCATATGCATAGACTGACAAGTAACTTTGGCAATACGCCTATGACGCACCCACAAAACGGTTTTCTTGTGTGCCTCCACATTGCTGCCACCCAGTTGCCACCCAGAACTCTCATTAAGCTGACACAAAGAAACAGCTGAGATGCATATAACTCTGAATAATATGTAAGTTCACAAATGTGTGTATGCAGCCCAGGACGCATGTGTAGGATGCTGAAAATCACCGGATGCAACTGAATTCGAAGTTGCGTGCGATTTAGAATCAGGACCTCTATTTGCACCTTATTTAACTTTTTTACACACTTTTGCCAGGAACTATGTTTCTGTCAATTGTGACAGGATCACCAGAGATGGCGATAGTGAGCCATGGATTCTGTGTGGGGCTGGAGGGATCCGTGGAATGAAGACAGGGAAAGGGGAAAAAGGGGAATATCGTCGCACAGACTATTGAAAGAAATACTATCTTAGGATAATAGGACCACTATACTGATAATAAATTAGAACACATCTAAAATGAATATATTAGGGCAGTGGTGGTGCTCACTAGAGTCATAGTCATAAGGAGAACAAACAGAAAAGGAAAAACTCTGTGTTGTGAGCACTCTTGGGTATTGTACAAAGATTAATACGTAACTTTTAATCAATAACAAAAAAACATAAAATGCAAGCCCTACATAAGCTACTTAAGAAAGTAGTGGGGACAAATGTAAATAGAAAAAATGCTTATGATATACCACTAAATATAACTAGACATACACATATATTGGGTACATACATACATTAAGACAAGATGAACAACTCCTTATGGATATATAATCAATTACCAATAAAGAGCAAATAGCTGCATGAGCAGAGCAATAAGCTCTAATTTCTAACAATTCAAAGTTGATAGAGTATATAGATTTGTTAAATCGAAATATCAAGTGGAATAATATTCATACCATATCCAAACCAATCATAATGTCATAATGGTATATACAGTCAGTATTCAACATATAGAAGCATCACATGGCATTCCTTGATAACCTCAAGATGAAATAACAAAATAGTCAGGAGACAACAAGATTGCTGCCAATAACTCAAATAGCTCCCACCTGGCCTAGGTCATCTGTGAGAACATAAGAGCTAATAACATGCGTTGACCCTTGGAATATAAAGAGTGAATGTACGTTTCTCAGAATAAGTCTCAAATCCCCGGACGTCTTACTTGTGCATAGAACGTGCAGTGAAAGGACCGGTTATCTGAGCTAGTCACCACTCAATGAGAAAAATACAATAGTGTGAGAATATTTATTGAACATCCGAAGATGGCAATATATTACATTATGTGCAAAATCGTAATAACAAATTTGTGTCAACCAAATAAAGAAGAAATATCAGAAAAGCGAGGGAAAAGAACCGATACTCCCAGTTCTACCACTACTCATTTAGTCCAAAGGCCATTGATGAGAGGTGTGACATGGGGGGACAGTTATACCCTCTGAAAATAAAATGTGAGTGATACGTTACTCAGATGTTCCTTTCTGCTTTCTGATGTCATACTCTAGGCATCGGACAACTGATGAGAGAAGTATCAGTCTGAGATTGTACCTAATCAGTCAGAGTGATACAATGTATTAGACTAAATAATTATAGCTGCTATTGAGTAAATATTAAATAGAGTATATATATATATATATAATAAATTTTGTTAACACAATCAATATATCAACAACTACCCATTAAAGTAAAAAGCACATCCAAAGTTTGAATATTGCGTGTGCTAATAATATGGGTATAGTACTAATATCCGTAAGACACTCTTTGTCTGGTGACATTAAGCGCTTCCACAAGGTATTCACATCAATAGATCACATATTAGTGAGGGAAACACTGTAGCAGGCAAATCTCGTGTGTCTGCTGGATAGTGTAACAACTTGTAATGAAACAAAATCTCAATCCTCATGTGTTCTCACAGGGAAAAGTATCCTAATGTAAATTCCCTAATGCTGTCTTGTAAGAGCTTTTATATAAAAGGGAGATACTAACCCTTGCAAACATTAGTGTGAGCTTGGAAAACACCATAAGTTGCAAACATCAACAAAATCATGAAAATCATATATAGAGGTATATCCAAATATCAGATCACTGGTCTTATAAGCACTTTTATATATATAAAAAATTGCTAAGCCATGCATACATTGGTGTAAATTTAATAAATGCTATAAGTTGCAAACATTAGCAGAATCACGATCCTCTATAGAAGTCATATATAGAGGTATGTCCACATATCAAGACATTGATATAACTTCCCTTGAGAATACAGAATTGAGGATTTCTTTATAGGTATGTACTCAGAGCAGCAGTACAACAAAATCTCCATTTAGTTTGAAGTGCATATGGTATTAAAATAAAATACATCCCCCGATAAGTGTTAAAGTATGGAAAGATTATCCATACCAGTTTACAGAATAAAAGACATGGTGATATACCGAATAAAGGTCACACAATTAAATATAAAGGAAAGACACATAACTAAATACCGACTGATAGTAATCGGTTCCCTTGCTGCGCAGCCACGGGCACCCTTCCTGTCTGCCGATGCGCGTTTCGCCAACGGCTTGTTCACGGAGAGGACAGCTGTGTGGGCGGATCAAAAATGTCCATGTTCATATACGGACCTTGGCCTATCAAAAGCTGCTGTGTCAAAATCGTCAGAGCAGCCGGCCAAGTACCGTCCGGTTTACATTGTAGTCAATCAGGGATAGAGTGAATAATGATTGACCTGTCAATGCCTGCTATGTCAAAATAGACAAGGCAGCTGGCCAATCATAATCCAACAGGTATCATACCTTTTCAGAGACAGAGAAAGTGAAAGGAAAACACCTATCGTTTCCTAAGGGATAGAGAGAGTGAGCCGGTTAAGCGGTAATACGCTCACAGTATCCACTAAAAATTTCTTTCAATTGAAAAGAAAAGAAAAAGAAAGAGAAAAAGAAGAAAAAGAAGAAGAAAGAATAAAAATAAAACATGCTATTGCAATTGTAAACTGCAATAGGTGTTAAGGTCTCCCCTAAGAGAACATATTAAATATAATAAAACGTATTAGAACTCTTGATAGAGAGTGTCATAGTCAAATCGTGAAATATTGTATATAATAGGACTGGTGAAAATAAATATAGAATAGAAAATAATGTGAAAACGTGCATAAAAGCAAAATAAACAATAAAGTGATAATAAACAAAAAGTGATTATTGGTGTGGAAGAGTAATACTGGTGTGTGTCAAAAATTGGTAATTAAATTAAATAAAATATTTTTTGCAATCTATATGTGTAATATTAAAAAATTATATATAAATGTAGTATAAATGAAACATATACATGTATGTGCAAGGATGATATTTGGATGTGAAAATTGTGTAATTATGTTAGTGACAAACTAATCAGTGTGCATGAAAAAATACAGTGCATATAAAATGAATATAGTAATAAAATCGTTATCTAAAGAAACAACTAAATACAAATGCAATAATAATTAGTATAGATTTAAAGAGCTACCAATGTCTACCATAAATACACAAAAAGAGTATTAAACAATCAGGACCAATATAAATATAAATTTAAACGATAATAGTGCATAAAAGTGGATATAATGCAAAGAAAGGAAAATAAAAAAAGGGAGGAAAAAAAAGAAAAAGAAGGGGAGGAGAGAAGACCGTAATACGTTAATTTTGATATCATAGAAAAGATGAATAGAATATAATATAGAGGAACAGATTTAATGAATATAGCATCATATAAGGAAGGGACTGTAACTATTGTATTCATTCAGTCCTCTGGGTACTAAAGTACCCAATCTAAAGATCCATTCTGTTTCTTTTCTAAGTAATATAGTCGTTAGATCGCCTCCTCTGATGCCTATTCTGGAGGGATCTGCCCCCACACAGGGAACTTAAGCAGATGTTAGTTCACCTAATGGCTGCCCAGTGGATTTAGTCCAGGGAAGAGACCGGTCAGACAGAGCTCATTGTGCCAGAAAGCCATTGAAGGACAGGAGGAGTGAGCCTAGACCTGGGGGAGACAGGGAAGGCTATCAAACTCTGAACTGAGCCGTGTGAATCATGCGAGTAGGCCAAAGCCTATGTTAACTGCAAGGAAGCAAGTCAGACTCTGAGGCTGAGGCAGCCAGCCAGCTAAAGACCAGCCCGCAGCCTGTGTCAGGACAGCTGACAGTTGAGAAGCCAGAGGCCAAGCCAGACCTGGCTAATATCCCAGTGTTACTCTGCAATAGGCAGAGAGAGACTTTGGACTATGTTTGCAGACTAGCTGCCCAAGGTTAGTCAGGAACGAAGAAGTGAGTCAGTGCCCTGATGGGGGCTAGGCGTTTGTTTTTTTTGTTCCCTGATCATGCTGACATTAAGTCATTATTTAATTTATTTTACCTGGAAAAGCTGCATGGACCCTCACTTGACCACTAAACATTGCACCACTGACACCCATCTACCGAGCTAATTTCACTGTGGTATCACACAATATAATAAAAAACATTAGATCACACAGGTTGGGTACGGCATCCCGCCAGTCAGAATTATGACACAGCCCAAGTAAGTATACTAACACTAACCCTTAACCCACGCACAAGTAACACATGTATTAAAACAGTCCCATCAGACACACATTAAATGAGGCTAAATGGCTGAAATGGTAAAGTTGAAATTAATGAATGGGGTAGTAGCAATCAGTGCCCAAATTGACATTATATTACTGCTTTCACCATGTATGCTTACAGTCTGACTCACAATCACACCAAAGTAGACACGGATTGTGGGTGTGCATCTATAAGGTTCATATGGATATGGGGGCTAGGCGGTTGTTTTGTTTCCTGATCATACTGACATTAAAAGTAGACACAGATTATGGGTGTGAAGTGGGAAGCTAGGAATGCACTCTGCAGACCCACATTTTGTTTTCTAAACACATGCACGAGCCAGCACATGCTCAGAGAGGTCCTGTTTGGTCTTTAACTTCTGTAACTTAAAGCCCAAACAGGGCTTTACTGTGCACGTGCCAGAATGGGACTGCAGTGCAAAGGGCTTCACCTCTGCGTTGGTTGCTCCAGCAGTAGTACCCTGGTCCTCCCAGTCCCCTGGTTCTCCCACCCTCCCGACTAACCTCACTTCCCACAATTTCTTTATCAATTGATGGCACAATTATCTCCTCTAGCCCCAAAGTGCACTGTCTTGGAGTCCTCCCTCTCCTTCAAACCACACATTCAGCACCTCTCACAGGGCCTAATTCAGACCCGCTTGCGAGCCCTGAGCACTCGCAAGCGGGTCGATGTTGGCCCACTGCGCATGCTCACGACGGACCCGGCTCCATTGTGCGCATGCGTGAGACAAAGGGGGCGTGCTGTCGATGGTGAGTGACAGCACGCCCCCTTTGGTGGGCGTGCCGGGGGTGTGGCTGGCCAGACGGAGGCGTTCCCATGGGAACGCCTACTGTCTGGGGCCGGCCCCACTGACATCACAAGTGATGTCAGTGGGAGTGCTTTCGGCTCTGATAGAGCCAAAAAGCACTCCAGGGCTTGCGGCAACGAGACCCTACCACAAGGGTCTCGTCGCAAGCTCGATGGTCGCGATGGACTTGACCATCGCGACCATCTTCCTGGCCACTCGCTATAGCTGTGGGTGGTCACCCACAGCTATACGAGCGTCCGGTAGGCCGCTCTACAAATGAAGGACTGCCCTGATTCAGAGCGAGCGCTCTGTCAGAGCCACAGTCCTGTCATTTCCATCTCCAAAATATTTCCAAGATCAGACCCTTTCTCACCCAGGATGCTACTAAAACCCTCATCCTCTCACTGGTCATCTCCAGATTGGACTACTGTAACTGCCTCCTATCTGGTCTACCTGACTCCCACCTCTCTCCAATCCACTCCAATCTGTCCTCAGTGCTGCTGCTCGACTCATCTTCCTCTCCAAACATTCTACATCTGCTTCCCCTCTCCTACAAGCCCTACACTTGCTCCCCTTCCCCTTCAGAACCCAATTCAAGGCTCTTACACTCACTTACTCCGCCTCTCCTGCCAACTGATTACTTTCTCCCACTCCCGTGCTGTTTCCTACCTCTGTAACTCTCTCCTTCTCCTTCTCTACAAATCTTCAAATGGGCTTTGAGGGCCCACTACTTCATCAATGCCTTCCAGCTCTCATTCTAACCCGCTGCTACATGCCCCTTTCTCCCTGTCTACGCCATCTGTATCACGCCTGTTTGCCCCTCCCCATTAAAATGTAAGCTCTCAGGAGCAGGGCCCTCTACCCTCTTGTGCGTCTCCTTACTTATACTTTCATCCACTCCTTACTCCCCACTAGGACACCTAACACTTAGTTGCTTACACCCTGTTGCTTATTTGAGTGTTATGATCGCTAATGCAGCAATGTATATAACCTTGTCCTTGTCCTGCAGTGTATTGTACTGTAACTCACTGGTTTCTTGTTCACTTATTTATGTACTTTGTAAAGCGCTGCAAGACACTTGTGGAGCCATATAAATAAAGGATAATAATAATAATACAAAAACACTGTTTCCATAGACTATTATGGATTGCGGTCGCACACGCATGGTACCACCTAGATGTCACTGGAAATATGTATGTTACTTACTGGTATAACATAATGTTCGCTTTTTGTGTTTGGTCAGCAACTTCATCAGCACTCCCTGGTCCAATTTTGTGTGTTCTCTCGCCAAGCGTTCTTGTTAGAAGTTTTGTTAATTCTGGAAATGCTTTCTCATTGTCCCCTTCAATCACAGCGATCTCCATCCTGCCTCCTCTTTCTCTATCACGTATGTCTTTAGCTAACAACATTCCCTTGTAAATAGAAACATAATTATTGATACAGTGTTAGTCATTTAAATTCACTTTAATTATATTTCAGAATCAGTAATATGGCACAAGTGGGCTGAGCTGATTGTGGCTGATGCCTATGACTAAGTTGTGACTAATGCCTGAACCAATATTCCTGAGAATGCAGCCTGTAAATTCCCCAGCAACTAGACACATCACTAAGCAGGGGCAGAGCAGGCATTGCCAAGCCATGTGCCACAATTTGTCTAGAGGCCTAGCAATGTTGCTCTAGCGTCCCAGAAAAGGGGTATTCTGCCCTCAAAAAAGCAGAGCGGAGACCACTTCTTGACTGTTACTTAACCAGACTTTTACCCCTACAATCTGAATGCAGCTGCTGCTGCTGGCAGTGGCGTAACTAGGGTATTTGGAGACCAGGGCAAATGTGAAAATGGAGCCCCCCCCTATGTGCGCGCGCGGCAAAAAATGGACGTGGTCACCTAAAAATGGGGCGTGTCAACATGACACACCCCTTTATCATCACATTACTTTCCATATGCACCTTAACCCCAGTAGTGCCCCTTATACAGTACCCCCAGTATGCAATGTCAGCAGTTGTTATCCCTCTTATGCAGGCCCATAGTAGTGGTCCCCCTTATGCAGCCCCTCATTAGTTCCCCTTATTCAGTGCCTCCAGTAGTGGTCGCCCATATGTAGGTCCCCAGCAGTGATCCCCCCCCCTTATCCAGTGTCCCTTATACAGTGCCCCCTGTAGTGGCCCTCCCTATTTAGTGCCCCCATTACTGGTCCCCTAGTAGTAAGCCCCTTAAGTGCCACCAGTAGTAGTCCCCCCCAGTAGACATTCCCCCTCATGCAGTGCCCCCAGTAGTAGCTCCCCCAGTAATGGTGCACCCAGTAGTAGCTCCCCCCAGTAATTTTGCCCCCAGTAGTAGCTCCCACCCAGTAATAGTGTCCCCAGTAGTAGTAGCTCCCCCCAGTAATAGTGTCCCTAGTAGTAGCAGCCCCCCAGTAAGTGTCCCTAGTAGTAGCAGCCCCCCCCAGTAATAGTGTCCCCAGTAGTAGTAGCCCCCCCAGTAATAGTGTCCCTAGTAGTAGCAGCCCCTCCCAGTAATAGTGTCCCCAGTAGTAGCAGCCCCTTCCAGAAATAGTGTGCCCAGTAGTAGTAGCCCCCCCACTAATGGTGTCCCCAATAGTAGCAGCCCCCCCAATTGATAGTGTCCCCAGTAGCAGCAGCCCCTCCCAGTAATAGTGTCCCCAGTAGTAGCAGCCCCCCCCAAATGATATTGTCCCCAGTAGTAGCAGCCCCCCCCCAAATGATATTGTCCCCAGTAGTAGCAGCCCCCCCATTAATAGTGTCCCCAGTAGTAGCAGCCCCCCCAAGTGATAGTGTCCCCATTAGTAGCAGCCCCCCCAGTAACAGTGTCCCCAGTAGTAGTAGCCCCCCCAAGTGATAGTGTCCCCAGTAGTAGCAGCCCCCCCAGTAATAGTGTCCCCAGTAGTAGCAGCCCCCCAGTAATAGTGTCCCCAGTAGTAGTAGCCCCCCAAGTGATAGTGTCCCCAGTAGTAGTAGCCCCCCCTAAGTGATAGTGTCCCCAGTAGTAGTAGCCCCCCTCCCCAAGTGATAATGTCCCCAGTAGTAGTAGCCCCCCCAAGTGATAGTGTCCCCAGAATTAGTAGCCCCCCCCAAGTGATAGTGTCCCCAGAAGTAGTAGCCCCCCTCCCCAAGTGATAGTGTCCCCAGTAGTAATAGCCCCCCTCCCCAAGTGATAGTGTCCCCAGAAGTAGTAGCCCCCCCAAGTGATAGTGTCCCCAGTAGTAGTAGCCCCCCTCCCCAAGTGATAGTGTCCCCAGTAGTAGTAGCCCCCCTCCCCAAGTGATAGTGTCCCCAGAAGTAGTAGCCCCCCCAAGTGATAGTGTCCCCAGTAGTAGTAGCCCCCCTCCCCAAGTGATAGTGTCCCCAGAAGTAGTAGCCCCCCCAAGTGATAGTGTCCCCAGTAGTAGTAGCCCCCCTCCCCAAGTGATAGTGTCCCCAGTAGTAGTAGCCCCCCTCCCCAAGTGATAGTGTCCCCAGAAGTAGTAGCCCCCCCAAGTGATAGTGTCCCCAGTAGTAGTAGCCCCCCCAAGTGATAGTGTCCCCAGTAGTAGTAGCCCCCCCCAAGTGATAGTGTCCCCAGTAGTAGTAGCCACCCCCCCATCCCCCCGTAGTACAGACACACAAGTTACAAAAAAAAATAAAAAAAATAAACTTACCTGAATCCACGCTCCTGCTCAGGCCACCGCTCCCGCCGCCACACGTCAGTCCTCCCGGGCTGGCGCGCTATGCATTATGGGAGAGACATCATGACTTCATGACATCTCTCCCATTACCCACTGCAGGAGCCGGACGGAAGCCCGGCTCTTGCAGTGGGCGCGCAGCAGTCAATGAGAGTCTATCTGACTCTCATTGGCTGCTGATTCACACACATCTCCGCCAGCGCTGGCGGAGGATGTGTGTGCAGCAGCAGCCAATGAGAGTCTGTCTGACTCTCATTGGCTGCTGAATAATACACACATCGCTGCCGTGCTGGCGGCGATGTGTGTGTTAGTATAACCTGAGCCCACCCTCCTCCTGGCGCTATTGGGCAAGTGCTCAGGGGGAGGGAACGGGCTCAGGTGTGCCGCACAGGACCGGCGCTGGAAGCCTAGCGCCGGTCCTGTGTAAATGTGTAGCGCTGACCGCACACACTGCGGTTGGCGCTACACTGGCTAACTAGGGCGGGCTGGTACCGTGGCCAGAGGCGCCCCCCCGCGCCGCTGGCCCCACGGCGCCCAGGGCACGTACCCCGCTCGCCCTGCCCTAGTTACGCCACTGGCTGCTGGACTCATTTTCCATGCAAATTGTTCTTCCAAAGCTGCTTCGTTCTGTCAATTCCTACATTGGTTGCCTATACTTTACCATATCCAATACCAAATACTTGTACTGGGATGTAGTCAAAAGATCGACAATGACATTGAAAACATTTTGACAACTCAATGTCGACTGTTTTGATGTTGACATTGTTGAAATGTTGACAGGCAACGTGCCCACCTTCTCAGAATGTTGACATTAGGGTTAGGTTGCAGGCGGAAGGGTTAGGGTTAGCCGGCAGAGGGTGGTTAAGTTTAGGCACTAGAGGGAAGGAATTAGCGATAGGGGAGAAATACTCACCTGAACGCTAGAGGATCGGACGTCTGACCTGGAAGTCACAGCCACATGACCACCGGGACCTGGAAGACGACACTGGAGCCACTGCAGCCATTGGGAGCAGGTAAGTCTCCACTGGGCCACTAGGGAATGTCGACATGGTCAATGTTGAAATTATGGCTATATCGACATGATGAATGTTGATATTATGGCCGTCAACATATCATACCTAACCCCTTACTAATACAAAAAGTCAGTAATAAAACATCATTTACATACATTATCTCCCTTGTCTCAAAATGTCTAACAGCTCCTCCCCTCCACTCTGCGCCTCTCATCCACACTCCCTGCCAGGGCTGTAACGAGTGGTGCACAACTGGTGCTTCCTCCCAGGGCGAAGGCCTAAGGTGCAACACTGTCGCTACCCTGATGGTACGACAGAAAGGCAGCCCAACACACTTTTACACATTGTGGGGTGTCTGAAGAGGTACCCCACTACACGCTCCCTTAGGATGCGCCTGGCACTCATCTTCCTGTTCCCACTGCTCCCGTCGCACTTGTTGGGTCATACTTACCTACTTTTAAAAAAGCATTTCAGGGAGATTGTGAAAGTAACACGTATGACCATGGTAGTAAACTGGGCGTGTACTGCTACATCTGAGAGGCGTGTCATAACATTAATTTACATACAAATATAAATGAGCCCAAAGCAGTTACTAAGATCAACGTGTTGATAAAAACACACTGATACTTCTCAGAAAATGCATGTAACCATAGGGATCATTGGGCCTGATTCAGAGCCGCTCGTAAGCGGCCGCTCGTTCGCTCTGAGCGATGTTTGCCCAACTGCGCATGCATAAGGATCATTATACGCATGCGCAAACCAGTCAGTGCGGTCGAAATTCATGTGCTCGCAAAATAGCGAATGCCTGATAATTTGAGTGACAGAATGAGGCGTATGTGGGTTGTAACAGGGGAAGGTGCTTGAAAACGGGGAGTGGAGATCCGAACGCAGGCGTGCTTAAAGGTCAAAACGGGCGTTTTATGGGTGTGCATAATTAAAACAGCAGCGTCACTGACCACGTCACTGGGTTATTTTATAGCCAGAACTGCTCGCAAGATTGTGGTAGCAAAAACCAACCACAAGAATAGCGAGCAGTTCATACCCTGGTCGATGTACTCGATTAATCTAATAAATAGCGGACATGACGTAGGATGCGAGCGGCCAGGGGGCGTATTGATCCAAAAAACGACCGCAAGTTTTGTTCGCTCGTTCAGACCTAGAGGCGTGAACAGACCGCAAAGAGCGAACGGTTCATTTGAATAGCCACCCCTATTTTCAGGACGAGCGAGCGCTAATTGCGTCCGGCTCTGAATCAGGCCCATTGTATCTTATAACCAATGCAGAGAAAGTATACTAATGAACCCATTTGAATGTATATGTCTGTTTTTTCTTTTATATAACAGCTACATAATGGGGGTAAGATGCAATCAGGGAGATTGCTGGACTCTTCATGGAGTCAGGGAGATTGCTACTATTTCAGGGAGTCTCCCTGATGATCATTATATCGTGTGCCAGGGGTGGGGGTTCTGGAACAGTGCCCTGAGATTTTTTCTCCAGCACTGTTACTAACATGTTCCCATTCCATACTTGCCTACCATCCTGGGACCTCCGGGAGGCTAAAGACTTTCGGGTAACCCCCCCCCCCCGAAAGTGTAGACTCTTCTCCTGCATTCCGCCCACTTCCTAGTGAAGTGGCAAAATGGGGAGAATATTCCCGGAGATCAGTGGTTCTGTACGTAGGTGTCGGGTTCTTATGACATGATTCTATAAAAATCGCGTCATTTAGCCCCACCCCCTAATTAAATATGCTGCGTTCGCAGAGAATTCCCATGAGGGGTGGGGCTTAATTATGCAACCCATCCGGCCCCACCCCCAACACCGCCCACCTGCTTCTCCTCCCCGGGCTTCTCCCGTGAAGGGAATCTCAGATGTCGGTAAGTATGTCCCATTCCTTATTACAGGACATTTCTGGGCTGTACTTCCTCTGTAAAATTCACTCCCTCATCAAAAAGCCTCCAAACCTACAAGTGTTCTCTGAAAACCCACTCCTCTCCTTTTGACAAGCTTAAAAAATTCCTAAACCATCATCTTAACATCCCTGGGCTATTCTACCCAATTGCTACTCCTCTATACAATACACATAGACGTATGTTAATGCTCAGATAGTCTTGTTGTGTGACTGGATCATATTAGCCTCAATAAGCAATTTTCAGTATTGCAATATGTATGCACCTCATTTATTAAAATCCTAGTTTCCCAAAGATGTAAAGCTTGCCAGCAGGTCCTCCGTCTATTTGTTATTACAAAGTCTTGTTTTTGTTCCCAATTATAAAGTGCTGGGGAATATGATGGCGCTATATAAATATATGTTTAGAAATAAATAATATTAGGTACAGGGTTGAATTTAGCTCAGTAGGCTGGTTAGTTACCATAGTATAGAGGTTACAGAGTGGGACGCTATGCCAATATGAGTGCAGTTGGCCAATGTTTTAAGTACTGCGCATGTGTCTGGGGCACACTGCACATGCGCCCCGATTGTTACCGCACCGAGATGCAGAACGAATTTGGAAGCAGGGTGTGAGGTTTTTATAGGGCATTCCTTGGAGGTAATGGTGGTGGATAGGCAGACGCCGGCATGTCATGGGCATGTCTCTGATAGTGGCTGCATTTAAAGGTGCACAACTGCTCACACAGGGCTGGTGCATGTTTTGATGATGCGTCTGTTGGTGCACCGAGAGAGATTTCCACATACTGCAGTTTTGAGGAAATGGACCACGTCAGCATGTGACTCAGAATCAGGCCCAAACTGTTTAGTTTAGTAAATAATCCCCACTGTATAATTTCCTGCTCCGTTTTAGCATGTATTCTTCATTGTGCATGAAGCATAGGGGGTCTAATTCAGCAAGGAATATAGATGCGAATTCAATAGCCATTACATACACAGTCTCACTGCGATAGTATGCTAATCCATTGCGATAGCAATGCCGCCAATACACAACATAAGGACGCCCACTTTACCTTACACACATCCGTAATGTTTAGCAGGACTGCGAAAACATTGGTACAATCAAGTACCATCGCAGTCTCACACACACTTCCACAAGCCCTAACCTTACTCAGAAATTGCTAACTTCATCGTACACTATCAGGCCTCAGGCTGCGTAGGGCATCGCAGTGGATAATTTATGCACACCTCTGCAACAGCGTTCAAACGCACTGGCACGGCTGTGTTCAGCCGACCACCCACCGTTACCACCCACCGTTACCACCCACAAACGGCACTTCCTGTCAATCACTCTGCGATGGGTCTGCGTAGTCACTGCGATCGCTGTCCCGATCGTAATGGCTAGTTCGCGCACTGTGATGCATGCGCAGTACACAACAATCGGCCATTTGTGTGCGTACTAGCAACTGCGCCTTGCTGAATCACGCCCAGAGTCAGCCTGGTAAAGAAGATGAGATGGAACAGTGGCAGGTTCAGCAGCAATGTAGATACCTTCATTCTCTCTGCTTTGTTGCTGTCAGGTCCATTCCACTGAATGATAATTCTGCCAAGGTCCAGTAGAAACACATCACCCAGGTTATAACTACTCCAGCTTAACTCCACCTGTAATTACAGCAGATGTCATGATATGGATGTTAGAGAGCTGCATACAATGAGAGAGAGAGCAGATTAGGCAAAAGTAAAGAAAATGAGATATTAGATACATAAACCATTGTGGCTGGAGATAGATAAATAACAGGTCAGTTTAAATTTTTTGTCCAGGCCATAAAACATCAGCCCAGCTGTAGTTCCCGTACAGCATCTGATACTGTGTGTATCAGATACATGAACAGTAATAGTGCAGCCCATAATGGTGCCTTGGCTAAATGTTTGGAATACATAGCTAATAAAATACAAAATAGAAAAATAAAGGAGCTGCTACTGATTTGAAGGTACGCCTGCTGGCAGAGCATATCTTATGCTGGGTACCAGGGTCGGCATGACGAATGTTCATGCAGTTCGGCTGAACAGAGCGGCATCCACCTGGTCGGCTCCGGAGTAGTTGGTTATGACATCCCCACCCTCCACCTAGCTGCTGGTGTTTTAGGTTTGAGGCTCAGAGGGAGGAAGAGGGTGAGGGAAGGTGCGGCAGTGCAGCATAGGGCACACTGCCACCCTCAAAAGGGACTGGCCCAGGGTGCTAACTCACCCAGGGCCGGCACTGTTGGGTACACATTTGGCGATATATTGCTTTTTCTATCGATAAGCGATATATCACGAGTGCAATGGCAGATGTGTTCACCCAATATGTCTGTGCACGATGTCATTCAAGACTTATCAGGTCGGCCTTGCAGGACAGCCGATTCCGATATCTATCTGCATGTGTGTATGGGCGACCCACCGACCGCCCATACACTTGCTGTAGGGACCGCCAACACTGACATCTCAACTGGGCGGGCAAATTTAAATGCTCGCCCAGTTGCAATGTCAGCCCAGACATATCAATTGGCCGTTCTGACAGCGCATCGGTCTGCTGACCATTCCGTTGTCTAAATATGGGCAGCGCAGATGGTTTAATGGTTAGCGTTACTGCCTCACAGCACTGACAGGTCATGGGTTCGATTCCCATCACGGCCCTAACTGTGTGGAGTTTGTATATTCTCCCTGTGCTTGCGTGGGTTTCCTCCGGGTTCTCTGGTTTCCTCCCACACTCCAAAAATATACTGGTAGGTTAATTGGCTCCAAACATAAAAATTAACCCTAGTGTGTGTGTGTGAGCATGTGACAGGGAATATAGGGCCTGATTCAGACCCACTCGCGAGCGGCTGTCCGCTCGCAAGTGGGTCGATGTTATGCACTGAGCATGACGGAGGGAGCTCCGTCGTGCGCATGCGCCAGACGCGACGAGCGAAGGAAAGTCCTTCGCTCGTTGTGTCCGATCAAAGGGGGCGTGCTGTCAATGTTGATTGACAGCACGCCCCCTTTGGTGGGCGTGCCGGGGGCGTGCCTCCCTGACGGGGGCGTTCCCACGGGAACGCCTCCCGTCAGAAGCCGGCCCACTGACATCACTAGTGATGTCAGTGGGAGTGATTTTGGCTCTGATAGAGCCAAAATCACTCCGGAGCTTGCGATTGAAAACCTCAACCGCAGGTTTCGGCTCGCAATTTCGATGGTCGCGATGGTCTCGACCATCGCGGCCATCACAAAGCACGCTCGTATAGCCTGTGGGTGGTGACCCACAGCTATACGAGCGTCCAGGAGGACGCTCCATGAAAATGGAGCCCGGCCCTCATTCAGAGCGTGCGCTCTGCTCAGAGCGTACGGCTCTGAATGAGGGCCATAGATTGTAAGCTCCACTGGGGCAGGGACTGATGTGAATCGTCAACTATTCTCTGTAAAGCGCTGTGGAATATATGTGCACTATATAAATACCTGGTAATAAATAATAATGTGTACCTAGCACTAGTTATCTTCACATTGCACCAAACTAATTGTATGCACTATGCAAGTATGATCGAGGAAGCTTTCTAGGCATTTGGGTTGCATATACACCTATTAAGAGGCTTAACCGGGTTGTAACAGGACATTGTCACATAAGCAAAGTTCAGTGAGGGCGTGTCGACTTACCTACTTTCCTGGAATGTCCAGGAAACTTACCTACTCTCCTGGAATACAGCGTACTTATCTACTCTCCTGGAATGTCCGGGAAACTCCCAAACTCCCGAGATTCATGGAAGAATAAACAAGTTGTCCACAAACCCCTTGTTGCCACCCACTTCCCAAGTGCAATTCCTAATGACACAATTTATCTAGGATTTGTGCCATAGGGTTCAGCATACTTGCCTACTTTTGAAAAGTAGTTTGAGGGAGATCATTTACGGAAGTAGCAAACGACACGTGCGGTGTTGGAGGGCGTGGCCAGCACCGCCCAAAAGGCATGTCTAGAGCCATCTATTGGTGTATCTATTACCACGCGCCCACAGACACACACACAGTAATAGGACCCCCCCATACACACACACACAGTAGTAGGACCCCCCCACACACACACACACAGTAATAGGACCCCCCCACACACACAGTAATACGACACACACAGTAATAGAACCCCCACACACACACTCAGTAATAGGACCCCCCACACACACACACACAGTAATAGGACCCCCCCCACACACACACACAGTAATAGGACCCCCCCACACAGACTCACATTAGTGGTCCCCCCACTGACACACACACACAGTAATAGGACCCCCCCCTACAGACTCACATTAATGGTCCCCCCACTGACACACACAGTAATAGGACCCCCCCACAGACTCACATTAATGGTCCCCCCACTGACACACACACAGTAATAGGAACCCCCCACGCAGACTCACATTAATGGTCCCCCCACTGACACACACACACAGTAATAGGATCCCCACCTACACACACTCACATTAATGGTCCCCCCACTGACACACACAGTAATAGGACCCCCCCACACAGACTCACATTAATGGCCCCCCCACTGACACACACACACACAGTAATAGACACCCACACACACACACACACACTCTCTCTCTCTCTCTCTCTCTCTCTCTCTCTCATCCCCTCACCTGTCCTCTCCTGCAGCACCACTGACATTCATGGTTCTTGCTCGAGCTACAGTGAGCTCTGGCCCTGATTCAGAGCCGGACGCTCTGACCAGAGCGCTCGCTCTGAATCAGGGCCCACCTCCATTAATATGGAGCGTCCTCCTGGACGCTCGTATAGCTGTGGGTCACCACCCACAGCATATACGAGCGTGCAAAATGATGGTAATAGGTAATAGGAACCCCCCCCCCACACACACACACACACAGTAATAGGACCCCCCCCACACACACACACACACAGTAATAGGACCCCCCCACACAGACTCACATTAGTGGTCCCCCCACTGACACACACACACAGTAATAGGACCCCCCCCTACAGACTCACATTAATGGTCCCCCCACTGACACACACAGTAATAGGACCCCCCTACAGACTCACATTAATGGTCCCCCCACTGACACACACAGTAATAGGACCCCCCCCACAGACTCACATTAATGGTCCCCCCACTGACACACACACAGTAATAGGACCCCCCATGCAGACTCACATTAATGGTCCCCCCACTGACACACACACACAGTAATAGGACCCCCACCTACACAGACTCACATTAATGGTCCCCCCACTGACACACACACAGTAATAGGACCCCCCCACACAGACTCACATTAATGGCCCCCCCACTGACACACACACACACATAGTAATAGACACCAACACACACACACTCTCTCTCATCCCCTCACCTGTCCTCTCCTGCAGCACCACTGACATTCATGGTTCTTGCTCGAGCTACAGTGAGCTCTGGCCCTGATTCAGAGCCGGACGCTCTGACCAGAGCACTCGCTCTGAATCAGGGCCCACCTCCATTAATATGGAGCGTCCTCCTGGACGCTCGTATAGCTGTGGGTCACTACCCACAGCATATACGAGCGTGCAAAATGATGGTCGCGATGGTCTTGACCATCGCGACCATCGAAACTGCGAGTAAAAGCCTGCGGTTGGGTTTCTCAACCGCAAGGCCAGGAGTGATTTTGGCTCTATCAGAGCCAAAATCACTCCCACTGACATCACTAGTGATGTCAGTGGGGCCGGCTTCAGTCGGTAGGCGTTCCCTTGGGAACGCCTCCTCTGGCAGGCACGCCCCCGGCACGCCCACCAAAGGGGGCGTGCTGTCAGTCACCATCAACAGCACGCCCCCTTTGATGAGACACTCCGAGCGAAGGAAAGTCCTTCGCTCGTCGGGTCTCACGCATGCGCAGTGGGGACCATCGACCCACTTGTGAGCGGACTGCCGCTCGCGAGTGGGTCTGAATGACCCCCTCTGATCAGTCACACAGCTCCTCAGTCAGTTCAGCGTAGGCTCCTCCTCCAGCTGTCTGTCCTCCGTTATGGCTGGGAAGTCTGGGCTAGCCAGGGAATGCTGGGAGCATCAGTCTCTCCCAGCAGTCAGTGTGTGGCCCATGTGACTGTCAGCTGTGCAGGGGGCGGACCTGGGAGGCATCTTCGGGCTCCATAGCAGACAGACTCCCTGCCCCTGCGTCTTCCTGTATACAAGCCTGGGCCCCATCGCGCATGCGCAGGTAGGATTTCCAGCAGGGCAGTGGGGAAAGCGGGGGATTGCATATACACTGCGGGGTAGCGGGAGCTCCCATCTTAATTCGGGAGGCTCCCGCAGAAATCGGGAGGGTAAGCAAGCATGGGGTTCAGTGCTATGATGATGCAATTGTGGGGCCTCTCCACTTCCCTGCATTTCCCACCTCGCTGCCCCCTCTTGGAGGGGACAACCAGCATGTCAGTAATAATGAATTGCTGGTTATGCAGCATTGCACATAATCATAAATGCGTTTGTTTCCAGGCATACTTTTTGCACCTGATTATGATGAATAGTAGCCTATACACATACGGTATGGGCGCACTGCAAGATACATATGGCCAAATATATAAATTTTTTCCATACATGTAGTTCGGAACCAACATGTGTCCAATTACGGCATAGCTCTGCATCAGCCAAAAGGTATTGGACCCAATTTCCCTGTCATCCTAGATCTGCTGTGAAACAATATAATTTTACATAAAAAAAAAAAACAACACATAACAATAATCACAATCTTATATAAAAAAAAAAAGGTCATAGTTTCATTAAAAAAAAACAAAAAAAACAGAGCACAAATGTATCCTGATAGACTTACAGAATCATAAGAATTCACAGGTGGACAGTCACCATGCCGACAAGCAATTTTAACGCTAACTAACCGTTCTAAATGATGTCTGCATGTTTACATATCATATGTCAAAATTTTAAGTGTGTCTGTGTTTTGCAGATGTCAACATCATAACATTCCATTTTCAACCTTATGAATGTGTAGACATAGTAAATCATACAGCATTAACAATTGGAGCCTCCTAAATAGCAAGCCAATATAATTAGTGCTTTAAATAACCATATCAGGACCGCTGATGATGATAATATGTAGCCAACATCTGTATATCCAAAGTGATTAATCTGGTACACTTACGGCCTGATTCAGAGATGTATGTTAATCTGATGATTAACGTACATCTCCAATGTTGAGGGGTCTGCACCTGTACAAGTGCAGAACGGGTCCTGTGATTTCGCTCGCAGACAACCTCAAGCCACAGCATGATTGACATACTGCGGCATTTGGGGGGCAGAGCCTGGGCGTGCCTGGTCACTGTTCCCGGGAGGGACGAGGCCAGGGTCTACAAGGCTGGACAAAGATTCCTGGCCTCTTAAGAGACCAGCACCCGGTCAGGATCCGGAAAGCTACAGTCGCTTGTGTGCGGCTCTACAAATCCGTCTATCTCTGGATAAGGCCCTAAATACCATATCAAGAGTAAAAATTGCATAATTCCCTCACTTACACATAGACAGATTAGCAGACAGTCCCATTCCCATACACAGAAAAGTGTTTTTACTCCGTACTGTTCCTATAGGTTGCAGGTAAACATTTATGAGCAAGATGGCCAATAAATAAATAAATTTATATTTTTTTTTCGTGTTGGTGCTACTTTAACTCCTGCAGACTTGCAGCAATTGTGTCCAGGTATTTCAGACATAATGATACACTCATACAAACAAATAAACAACAAGTCAGCTTTTGGATACTCAACGTTTAGTCTCAAAGACGAAAACAGATCAAAAAGTCTTGAACAAGAAGAAATGTGCCATCTGTCCAAACTGTGACTTGCTCTTATTTGTTTGTATGTATGCTGATGCCTCCTTCAAATTATATTGCTTGTGTTTGGAGGTGAATAGAGCACTTCTTAATCTGCCTTTGTCTAACACTACTACAGGGAGAACTACAGAAACCAGGTTATCAAGTTTGAAGGGCTTTGGTTCATTGGACAGTGTGCTTGTGTGGGACTGTATTTCATTATGGAACCTTACTTATTGTAGATCCAATTATTCAACTAAAGTAGCCCAGGTTCACCAACTATGTGCCAATGGGAATCGGTATGATTTACCGCTGGACGCATGGTCGGCGGTTCAAACACCGACAAAGTGAGGCCGACAGGGCTGAAAATCCCGATCGTCCTAAGGTAAGTATTGACTAACCTAATTCCCTCCCCCTAACCCTCCCTTAGAGGTGCCTAACCCTAACCTCGCCCCCAGTGCCTAACCCTGATCCCCCCCCCCCTCTAAGTGCCTAAACCTAACCCTCCCTTCCCCGCTGCCTAAACCTAAGTCTCCGGGGGGGTGCCTAACCCTAACCTCCCCCCTTCCCCTAGCCTAACCTTGACCTTCCGGGGAGGGTCCCTAACCCTAAGTCCCCCCCCCAGGAGCCCTAAACCTCAAGGTCATGTCACCTATTCTGTGGCTGGTGAAAAAGTGTTACACAGAAACCTATAACAAGCAGGTAAGAAACAAAGTGGAAGGGGGAATGGCACACTTGCTGAAATCCCACCTCAGGGGTCTCAATTATAGCAGTTATGTTTTATCTGTCCCAGATGGCCCTCAGCTTGCTTTAGTTTTCTAGCTGATGTCTCACTGGTACTATTTCTAGGTTCTGAGAATTACCTCGGTGGCTGTGACGTTCCTTTTTCCCTTGACATGGAGCAGTCTCTTCACATCGTATGTATTGGTGTCCACATGTCTCATTCCAGATGCCACGCCCCCTTTCTTGTAACTAGAAAAGAGCTAATGAAAGAACACTGGGGCAAGACTGAATGATATATCAATACACTGTATGAAACAATTTACAACAAACACAAATATATGTGTCTATGTCAACGGGTTCCTATGTTTTATCTTAATATAAGCACATTATGGGGGGTATTTATTAAAACTCAGAGAGAGAGATAATTATGAGAGATTAAGGGGCCTATTCATCATCACTTAATTTTCACAAAAGCAGGTGAAAATACACATTTTCACCTGCAATTGTAACCATTAAGTGTTCAGGCCATTCATCACGAAGGTAAAGCAGGAGATGTCACAGATATCTCCTGCTTACCTTCCTCTTGTGGAATGGCCCGCTGTCCCCTTTCACTAGTATGGGGACAGAATTCATCAAGCTCCGAAAATATTTTTTCGGAGCTTGATTGCGGTAGCATTTGCCATTTTTAGATGAAGTTTGCTACCGCTACCCCGTCCTTCCCTATGGGAAGGAGTCCCGGGTCGCGAATAGGGTCCCTCCGCCGGATGTCAGGGCCTTGTGCACATGCGTGACGTGTAGGTCAAGCACAGGTCACGCATGCGCACTGCTCTCGCGAGCAGTGAAAAGATTCACTGCTTCTTTCGGACGCTGGGGCAGCTGCTTTTCGAATCAGCTGTCTCAGTGCCGGAGCAATGACGGATTGCTTCGGCGTCCGCGGCGAGTCAGTGTGTTAATTATCGGGGTCAGTATTAACCCATTAGCTCCTTACTGTCATTTTACAAACACAGGGGTTTATTCATAAAGCAGAGAAAATCCTTTTTCACTGCTTCCAGGCATCGTCGAGGGGCTGTTACCTGAAGTAAGTGTACATGAATGGCTACAAAACATCATTATATATTGTATCAATGTGATGCGATCTTTAGTGATAGTTTTCGGTAGCCACTTCATGTTCTATATGAAATGAATAGACCCCATAGTCTGTAAAATGTAAGCTGATTGGTTGGTACTTTATCTCTCACAATTTATCTCTCTCCAAGCTTTGATAAATACCCTCCTACGTCCATAACGTAAGAGGTTTATTGTTGACTTTTCTATAAAATGTATTTTCCTAATAATGCGCTTCATTACATTACTGTTATCTTTAGAGAGTAGGACAATTATTTGTAAAACATATACTGTATTTAGTATATTTTCGCTCCCCCAAAACATGACAGAACAATGGCATGCATGGACGTGGCTAGTGGCTGCAGAAGTATAGGGAATGCCCTGGAACTGATAACGCCTACGGCTGGTCAGATATCAATAACGTGCTCAGCACTTCTGGAGCACTAAGTTGTGCGTCCTGTGTCAGCGTTACTGCGTGTTGAAACACAGTCGCTGTAAGTCACATGTCTGCATCTAGCTAGTTACCCCCATGTTACCTCCCAGAAATGCCCAATGAGATCCCCAGCTCTTGCACCCATAATCCCTCTGCGTCCCACGGAGGTGACCGTTGATACACATGTCCCAGAAACACTACCCCTATAGATTGCTGCATTGACTATTGCAATTCCCATCTTTACAGCAGGGGCGTTTAAAGGTGTGGACGAGGGGGACGGGGGTCTCTCTGGGAGAACATTTGTCACAACCTAGTTTTTCAGCTGCATAATATGAAAAAATGCATATCACGCACTTAGTTATTAGGCTGTAGTAGGTACATAATTAGGACCTGATCCTGAGTTGCAGGCAAAGCTAATGCAAGAGCAGGCGGCCGCGGCTTCCAGGTTTACTATCTTATGCTAATGCAAGTATCCGTACGGCTTCATGCATATAGTCGTACCACCCACTGTTTTCCATTTTACAGCTCTATCATCTAGTGTTGGTACCAATCCCATGCTGGGTTCAAAAGATCTGTCGGAAACAGTCCCAACGACATATACTGTACATGCCACATAATAGTACGACAACGAGACTCCCACGAAACGGATCTCTTGCATGTCATCGCAAGGTATCCGCCCAGTTTACACTCATGGACAGAGAGAACCGTCTGAGCCTCCGCAGCTTGCTAAAAAGTAACTAGATGCCTCTGCTTGTGGACTTGCCTGCCACTTAGAATTAGGCTCTTCGTTCTGAATGACTAATTCATTGATCAAGATATCTGAGAGTCTAAGGTGTGTAGGCTGCCCACTCACACAGGGCTTTACCACAAATGGGCCTGAAGGGCTAAGGCCAGTCCTGGCAATACTCACATAATTCCCTGCTTGAAGTACCCCTTGAAAGACTCTGACTCGTACCCTTGGACCTCCCGATGCTGTATTGGGCTGCCGCCTAGAAAGTCATCCAACTGGATGGTATATATTGCCGCTGATCCTTGCTCATCCTGGGAAGAGTCTTTTCCAATCCAGTAGTGGATATCATAAAGCAAGGAATTGCCTGATTTTCTTGTCTGAGTGTTGAAGGACAAAAATCAATATAAACTTCTATGTTTTACATTGCAGGACCTATTATTCATTATTAATGCTAAATAAGGAATATCAGAATAGAAACAGCATGCAGTATTAAGTTTCCTCCTTGCCTTTTACGGGATGCCGTGCCCTGGGTAAGAGCCTCGCTGGCAGCATTTTCTATTTGCTTACCTTGAGACTCGCCTGTTGTTCATATTGACATCCTATTCATTTGCTGTGTTTGTATAGATTATATCGCTTTTACTTTCCATTGCCATTCAGATTCCTGTTTAATGTGTTTCTGCTATAAGCACAATCGAAGGCCAAGTATTATAGATAGGCTGTCCTTATTACTGAGACACTTACAGAGAGCAGGAGGTAGCAATCCCCTTCATAGAAGTTTCCATGAGCTTTCTGTGGCACGAGCACCAGGTCCATTTTCTATAGGATGGAATAAAAGCTCAGAATTAATTGAAAAGCACAGAATATGGTCACTGTGCTCCTTATTCAGAGACAGATGTAAATGCAAATTGCAACTTTTTTTTTTTTGCCTGCAACCAGCATGTATCTAGTGGGCGTGCACATTTTGTTTGAAGTAGGGGTGTGCACCGGCCACTTTTCGTGTTTTGTGTTTTGGTTTTGGATCTGGATCTTTCTTCGTGTTTTGGATCTGGATTGGTTTTGCCAAAACCACCCTTCCGTGTTTTGGGTTCTGGGTTTTGTGTTTTGGATCTGTATTTTTTTTAAAAAAAGCATAAAAACAGCTAAAATCACAGAATTTGTAGGTTTTTCTGCTCCTATGCTATTATTAACCTCAATAACCTTAATTTCCACTCATTTCCAGTCTATTCTGAACACCTCACACCTCACAATAGTGTTTTTATGTCCAAAACGTTGCACCGAGGTAGCTGGATGACTATGCTAAGCGACACGAGTGGGCGGCACAAACACGTGACCCATCTAGGCGTGAAACTGCAGTGGCAGACAGGATGGCAGTTTGAAAAACTAGGCCCCAAACTGTACATAATGCAAAGAAAAAAAAGAGGTGCAAGATGGAATTGTCCTTGGGCCCTCCCACCCACCCTTATGTTGTATAAACAGGACATGCACACTTTAACAAACCAATCATTTCAGCGCCAGGGTCTGCCACACAACTGTGGCTGAAATGATTGGTTCGTTTGGGCCCCCACAAAACAAGCTGGCAATTAATGTGTCCCTGCACAAACTGGCTCTATGGAGGCAAGATGTCATCCTCATCCTCCTCATCCACCGATTCCTCACCCTCTTCAGTGTGTACATCCTCATCCTCACAAAGTATTAACTCGTCCCCACTTGAATCCACCACCACAGGTCCCTCTGTACCTTCTGGAGGCTGGTCTCCCTGGAAGAGCTGATAATTCATTTTGATGAACATCATCTTCTCCACATTCTGTGGAAGCAACCTCCTACGCCTTTCGCTGACAAGGTTCCCGGCTGCACTAAACACTCTTTCGGAGTACACACTGGAGGGGGGGCAACTCAGGTAAAATAGAGCCAGTTTGTACAGGGGCCTCCAAATTGCCTCTTTTTCCTGCCAGTACAGGTATGGACTGTCTGCCATGCCTACTTGGATGCTGTCACCGATGTAATCCTCCACCATTCTGTCAATGGTGACAGTATCATATGCAGTGACAGTAGACATGTCAGAAATTGTTGCCAGGTCCTTCAGTCCGGACCAGATGTCCAAACTTGGTCCTGCCTGCCCTGCATCACCGCCAGCGGGTTGCTTAGGATACCTAAGTTTTTTCCTGGCAGCCCCAGTTGCAGGAGAAAATGAAGAAGGAGCCGTTGACGTGTCACGTTCCGCTTCAGCTGACAGTGTGTTCACCAGCAGGTCTTTGCACCTCTGCAGGCTTGTGTCGGCCGGAAAGAGAGACACCACATAGGCTTTAAACCTAGGATCGAGCACGGTGGCCAAAACGTAGTGGTCTGATTTCAACAGATTGACCACCCTGGAATCCTGGCAAAGCGAATGAAGGGCTTCATCCACAAGTCCCACATGCCGAGCGGAATCGCTCCGTCTTAGCTCCTCCTTCACTTTCTCCAGCTGCTTCTGCAAAAGCCTGATGAGGGGAATGACCTGACTCAAGCTGGCAGTGTCTGAACTGACTTCACGTGTGGCAAGTTCGAAGGGCTGGAGAACCTTGCACAACACGGAAATCATTCTCCACTGCGCTTGAGTCAGGTGCATACCCCCTCCTTTGCCTATGTCATAGGTGGATGTATAGGCTTGTATGGCCTTTTGCTGCTCCTCCATCCTCTGAAGCATATAGAGGGTTGAGTTCCACCGCGTCACAACCTCTTGCTTCAGGTGATGGCGGGGCAGGTTCAAGAGTGTTTGCTGGCGCTCCAGTCTTCGGCACGCAGTCGCTGAATGGCGAAAGTGGCCAGAAATTTTTCGGGCCACCCAAAGCGTCTCCTGCACGCCCCTGTCGCTTTTCAGAAAATTCTGCACCACCAAGTTTATTGTGTGAGCAAAACATGGGACGTGCTGGAATTTGCCCAGATGTAATGCCCGCACAATATTGGTGGCGTTGTCAGATATCACAAATCCCCAGGAGAGTCTAAGTGGGGTAAGCCACTGGGCGATGATTTCCCTCAGTTTCTCTAAGAGGTTGTCGGCGGTGTGCCTCTTACTGAAACCGGTGATACACAGCGTAGCCTGCCTTGTAACGAGCTGGCATTTCTGAGATGCTGCTACTGGTGACGCTGCTGCTGTTGCTGCGTAAGGTGATACATCTACCCAGTGGGCTGTCACAGTCATATAGTCCTTAGTCTGCCCTGTTCCACTTGTCCACATGTCCGTGGTTAAGTGGACATTGTGTACAACGGTATTTTTCAGGACACTGAGGACACTTTTTCTGACGTTTCTGTACAGTCTCGGTATCGCCTGCCTAGTGAAGTGGAATCTAGACGGGATTTGGAACCGGGGACACACTACCTCCATCAATTGTCTAAATCCCACTGCACTAATGGCGGATACCGGACGCACGTCTAACACCAACATAGCAGTCAAGGCCTCAGTTATACGTTTTGCTTCAGGATGACTGCTGTCGTACTTCATCCTCCTCGCTAAGGACTGTTGGAGGGTCAATTGTTTAGTAAAAGTAGTGGTGTTCCTACTTCCTCTCTGGGATGATGAACGACTCCCAGCAGCAGCAACAGCAGCAGCGGCAGCAGTAGGCGTAGCAATGCAGGATCCTCCAGAGGAATCCCGGATAGGAGAGTCAGTCATGCCAGTGACATGGCCTGCAGGACTACTTCCGATCCTGACTAAGGAGGAAATTGACGAGGAGGGAGTTGACGGTGTGGTTTGCAGGCGCTTGGATACAACAGGACAACGGGATTTAGGTGTCCCTGGACTGCTTACGGTCTTAGCCAAAGTTTCTGAACTTGACAGTAACTTTTTATGAACGCGCTGCAGGTGCCGTATAAGGGAGGATGTTCCTAGGTGGTTGACGTCCCTACCCCTACTTATTTCACCTTTACATATGGTACATATGGCAAGACAGTTGTTGTCCGGATTTGGATAGAAATATTGCCAGACCAAAGAGGTGGAATGTTTGGTCTTGTGCCCAGGCATGACCGTGATGGGCTTTTTCATCCCACGGACAACAACTGTCTCCCCCGGAGCCTGATTTAAACAAACCACATCACCATCAGAATCCTCCTCGCCAACTTCCTCCTCAGCGCCAGCTACACCAGTATCCTCATCCTGTTGTACTTCAACAGTGACATCTTCAATTTGCATATCAGCAAGTGGACTGTGGGTGCTCCTTTCAGCACTTGCAGGGGGCGTGCAAATGGTGGAAAGAGCCACCTCTTCCCGTCCAGTGCTGGGAAGGTCAGGCATCGCAACCACCACCACACTTGGACTCTCCTTGGGGATTTGTGATATCTTCTTAGAAAGCACAGTTCTTCGCTGTGCTTTTGCCAGCTTAACTCTTTTGATTTTTTTAGTGGGAGGAGGGCTTCCATCGTCATGTGAAGCTGAACCACTAGTCATGAACATACTAGGGATCGACCTTAGCCGTTCCTTGCCACTCCGTGTCGTAAATGGCATATTGGCAAGTTTACGTTTCTCTTCAGCTGATTTAAATGTCTTTTTCAAGGTCATTTTCCTGAACTTTGCCATTTGGGATTGTATGTGCCCTCTACTATGACATTGGGCATCGGCCTTGGCAAACGACGTTGATGGCATGTTATCGTCTATGTCATGACTAGTGGCAGCAGCTTCAGCACTAGGAGGAAGTGGTTCTTGATCTTTCTCTATTTTATTTTTATCGGAGAAAGTTTGGTCCTCCATTTATGTTATATCGATTTGATATATACGTGCGGCTAAACACAGAAAATAATTTTTTTTGGGGTTTGGACTGGAGTGTACTTTGTGGGTTACAGCACCCTTTAACGGTCAAGCCAGCCGGCCCTTTACTTATGACACAGGCGCACGCTTGGCACTACTTTGTTGATGCACGTGCGGCTACTGCGCACACAATTCACAAACACAGAAAATAATTTTTTTTTGGTTTGGACTGGAGTGTACTTTCGGGGGTTACAGCACCCTTTAACGGTCAAGCCAGCCGGCCCTTTACTTATGACACAGGTGCACGCTTGGCACTACTTTGTTGATGCACGTGCGGCTACTGCGCACACAATTCACAAACACAGAAAATAATTTTTTTTTGGTTTGGACTGGAGTGTACTTTCGGGGGTTACAGCACCCTGTAACGGTCAAGCCAGCCGGCCCTTTACTTATGACACAGGCGCACGCTTGGCACTACTTTGTTGATGCACGTGCGGCTACTGCGCACACAATTCACAAACACAGAAAATAATTTTTTTTTTGGTTTGGACTGGAGTGTACTTTGGGGGTTACAGCACCCTTTAACGGTCAAGCCAGCCGGCCCTTTACTTATGACACAGGCGCACGCTTGGCACTACTTTGTTGATGCACGTGCGGCTACTGCGCACACAATTCACAAACACAGAAAATAATTTTTTTTTTGGTTTGGACTGGAGTGTACTTTCGGGGGTTACAGCACCCTTAACGGTCAAGCCAGCCGGCCCTTTACTTATGACACAGGTGCACGCTTGGCACTACTTTGTTGATGCACGTGCGGCTACTGCGCACACAATTCACAAACACAGAAAATAATTTTTTTTTGGTTTGGACTGGAGTGTACTTTCGGGGGTTACAGCACCCTTTAACAGTCAAGCCAGCCGGCCCTTTACTTATGACACAGGCGCACGCTTGGCACTACTTTGTTGATGCACGTGCGGCTACTGCGCACACAATTCACAAACACAGAAAATAATTTTTTTTTTGGTTTGGACTGGAGTGTACTTTCGGGGGTTACAGCACCCTTAACGGTCAAGCCAGCCGGCCCTTTACTTATGACACAGGCGCACGCTTGGCACTACTTTGTTGATGCACGTGCGGCTACTGCGCACACAATTCACAAACACAGAAAATAATTTTTTTTTTGGTTTGGACTGGAGTGTACTTTCGGGGGTTACAGCACCCTTAACGGTCAAGCCAGCCGGCCCTTTACTTATGACACAGGTGCACGCTTGGCACTACTTTGTTGATGCACGTGCGGCTACTGCGCACACAATTCACAAACACAGAAAATAATTTTTTTTTGGTTTGGACTGGAGTGTACTTTCGGGGGTTACAGCACCCTTTAACGGTCAAGCCAGCCGGCCCTTTACTTATGACACAGGCGCACGCTTGGCACTACTTTGTTGATGCACGTGCGGCTACTGCGCACACAATTCACAAACACAGAAAATAATTTTTTTTTTGGTTTGGACTGGAGTGTACTTTGGGGGTTACAGCACCCTTAACTGTCAAGCCAGCCGGCCCTTTACTTATGACACAGGCGCACGCTTGGCACTACTTTGTTGATGCACGTGCGGCTACTGCGCACACAATTCACAAACACAGAAAATAATTTTTTTTTTGGTTTGGACTGGAGTGTACTTTCGGGGGTTACAGCACCCTTAACGGTCAAGCCAGCCGGCCCTTTACTTATGACACAGGCGCACGCTTGGCACTACTTTGTTGATGCACGTGCGGCTACTGCGCACACAATTCACAAACACAGAAAATAATTTTTTTTTTGGTTTGGACTGGAGTGTACTTTCGGGGGTTACAGCACCCTTAACGGTCAAGCCAGCCGGCCCTTTACTTATGACACAGGCGCACGCTTGGCACTACTTTGTTGATGCACGTGCGGCTACTGCGCACACAATTCACAAACACAGAAAATAATTTTTTTTTTGGTTTGGCCTGGAGTGTACTTTCGGGGGTTACAGCACCCTTAACGGTCAAGCCAGCCGGCCCTTTACTTATGACACAGGCGCACGCTTGGCACTACTTTGTTGATGCACGTGCGGCTACTGCGCACACAATTCACAAACACAGAAAATAATTTTTTTTTGGTTTGGACTGGAGTGTACTTTCGGGGGTTACAGCACCCTTTAACGGTCAAGCCAGCATGCCCTTTACTTATGACACAGGCGCACGCTTGGCACTACTTTGTTGATGCACGTGCGGCTACTGCGCACACAATTCACAAACACAGAAAATATATTATTTTTTTAGCACTTGGGGGGAGCACCCCTGATGGACAGAGCACCCCCTGGACAACACTACAGCACCCCTTTAGGTCTGGGACACTGCACAGGACTTTGGAGTGGACACAGCCCCTATGGAGAACTGACTGCACAACACAGTCCAGCCAGCCCCTATGGACTTTGAAGTAGTGGACACAGCCCCTATTAACAACAGCAGCACAGCACAACACAGCCAGCCCCTATGGACTTTGAAGTAGTGGACAACAGCAGCACTACACTACACTACACTACACTACACTACACAGCCCTAACTCCCACCCTCCCTCTTCACTGTCCACAGCCGAGTGAGAAAATGGCGCCGACGCGGGTACCTTATATAGGATCCAAAACCCGCGAGACTCGGAAGGCGGGATGATGACGTTTTGCCTCGATTTCAGATCCGAGTCAGGCAGGAAAAGTCGAGCCTGACTCGGATCGGACTCGGATCGGGGGGGCTCGGGGGGGTTCGGATTTCAGAAATCCGAACCCGCTCACCCCTAGTTTGAAGTGCACGTATTTTTTTCAGGTGCGTGTCGGACTTGCGACCATATATACGACTAGGGGGCCAGAACCAGGGCTGGAATGAGCATGCAGACATGAGCAGTGGATGAGCAGATGCGGCCAGCATACAGTAGGGGCCTGGTGTGGTCATACAGTTGTGACATATAGCAACAATTGCCAGTGAAAAGTCATCTGGAGGGGTCTGACTTGCAGATGCTACAACCCTGGGGTAAGTTGCACGCTGATGATGATGATGACCATGTCAATGGTAAAACTTAAAAACACACCCATTTATGCAAAAGCAGTAAAACTACTGGTACAGTGATTCAACACCAATGAACACTTGTTTTACAAAAGTAGAGAATGATTCATATTAGTTGGGGAAGATGAAGCTTGCACATATATTTTAAGTGTTGTCCTTAAAAATAAAAAATAAAATAATCATTTATATTTTCTTTTGGTTCACTTTGCATTACTAGTGCTACAATCACTTGGGTGCTTATTGTCTGCACTATCCGGCCATTGTATGTAGTCTGTACTGTCATTATTAGTGCTCACGAGCCGCATCCCACCTAGATGCACTTTGCGATGATTATGTTTACTCTGCATAAGGCAATGTATGTATATAAAGGAGATGGTCACATAGATGAGGTCACTTCCAACTGCGCATGCGCAACAATTTCTGAAAAACCCTAAGATGCATGTGTTACACAGAGTGTACAAGGAAAGGTGCTGTTGTGATCGATAAGAAAGGTGGCTGATAAGTGATGGGCGCTCCTGGGCGGTGGCTACTAGTGCATGCAAAATGGTCTGTTCTGCGGAGTATTATGGAAGTATAGGAGGCCGTGGTCAGACGGAGAAACTGCCCTGCAATAGGGTTGGTGCAACCGATGATGGCATATAAGGACGCACCAATTAATGTTACAGTGTGCACGGGTGCTAAAAGTGGGTGTCTCAGTCCTTGCACATTTGGCCACATGAATGTACACAAGAGAAGGACTTTGTATGCCATAAAGTTGTAGACGGTCGACCACCAATAGAAGCTGCTGCATGTGATACAGAATCAGGCCCAGTGTGAATGGGAAACATTTGGTGAACCCAGTCATCAGAAATAGTCAGATTAAATATTGATACAGCGGGTGGCCAGTGCCGCAGTTATAGCTGACCTTGCACTAGATATCGGAAGTAAATACCTCCTAAGTAAAGATGTGAGGCACAACCAAATTTGGGGTTTCCAAGGAGAACTGAGTCCCAGCTCGGGTCTCCCCACCAAGTACAGAAATATACAAATGAAACAAAATGTCATTTTCCCAGAAATCTCGGATCTTGCAGGTGTTGTATTGCATAGAAGAGTCCCGCCCTCGTCATCAGGCGCCATTTCTTACAGTAGAGTGTAGGGAGATGGTGTGGGCTGTAGTTGTGCTTCAAATAGATGCCATTAGGATGCCATTATAGAGAGTTGTAGGTAGATGGAATGGGTGGGAGGGTATAACAGACTGCAGGTATCTTTGTTAATGTGTATGTTTGTCAGCCACTAGCTAGTAACAACTACAATCTGCATGCAAACAGGATACTGTCACAGTCACTGTGTTTGTCAGACACTAGTAGCACCTGCTTTCCAGTGCAAACAGGCTCTTGTGTATTTTTGTTAGAAGTGATCCTGACGTGAGCCGCACTTACAATTGTTTTTCGCAAGGATATCCATCTACACTGAAGTATATATTGACACTTGTGCATGAGGGTAGAGACAGTGTGATATCAAGTCTAACTGTTTACTTTCCTGTGTCAGAGTGAGCTGCGACTCAAAGAAGACATTATTCCTGTTTTAAGAAAACTCTAGTCTTTTATAATTCAATTGAAATCATATATCATATGTTTTTGAGAGGTAACATATATTACTGTACTTACTGAATGTGGTGTTCTAAACAGCTGCACCCCAAAAATTATAAATGCAAAAAAAAATATGTTCTGCTATTAATAAAACTGTATTGTAAAGGTAACAATCCCTCATTTCCCTATCTCATTGTACGTTCACTTTGCGTGGTAGCAATTAAGTTAAACTACAGTAATTTCACTCCTGTCCTGGTGTAAAAATCCATCATGGATCAGTCAATAGAAGAACAGGAGCAACCCAGTACTAGTGCTGGCAATCATAGAACTTCTTCAGTATCTACTTTTAAATAAAGTCAAAAGGTAAGAAGAAGGTGTAGGAAAGAGTACTCCAAATCTAAACAATGTTTGACAATCTCTAAGAAAACATTACCTCTAACTATGAAGTAAAAAGTTACTGCTGAAAATGTAAAATTTCGAACATGCCATACACTACATGCAGTGGCAAGGAAAGGCTCAACCATGGCCTTTATTTGTGAGTTGTAGTCCTGCCACTGCTCTTTCATGCTCTAGAATGCCTATTGCGAAAGCTAGGGCCAAACACGGTCAGCTATCTCTCATGCACCACCTTCTAAAACAGTCAACTTCTAAAACAGGCAGATAAGTGCACAAAAAGAACACTAAGGTTGAAGAACAAACTGTGTATTCACAGATCCCTGAGGAGAGTCTAATGCTGAGTACACATTTAATGATGTGTACCCAGCACGATCTCACGAGTGACAGGACCAGCGGGGGTCCTGGCATCTGCAAGTGCATACACACTTGCCAATGTCGGGAGCGACATCGCGATGGCATATGACAGCATGGCCCCCCACTAATCGCCCTTCAGACCTGCTGACAATGCGCGGGAGCGCACATCATCAGTGGCATTGAGGGCACACACTAGACTAGCCCAATATGTCATTTAATCTGACTGGATTGGCCGACATATCATATAGTGTGTACTGCCCATAAGGGTGTCCACTGTCCATGAGTGCTATGTGTGAGCCTGACATTTCTGACATTGTAATTCTAGAGAAGCCTCCTTCCACCATTTCACCAAATGTGAGGATGAGTAGTAAAAGTAATGATGATAATGATTTAGACATGTGGATGCTATTTTGGAAGTGCAATAGGATGAGGGGGATAACTGTGTATCTGGCACTAATGAGGATCTTGATGATAAATGTGTTGGACAAGAACAAATTGATACAATTCAGGAGGATGATGTTTTTGTCAAAGTAAGTCAGCCACCAGTGGCAACACTTCATGTCAGTGTTTAGAAGTACAGTCTCATGCTTGGGAATGCATGTTTTTTACCCAAATCCTGACAACATTTGTCAAGTCATCTGTACCATTTATGAGGCCAAAGTAAGTAGAGGTGGGGACGTTAGCCATCTAGGCACCTCCTCCCTGTTACATCATTTGCAGCAAGTTCATTAAAATTATTGAAAATCTGAAAAATTATTTAAAATAATAGCAAGCAGACCAGCATCAGCTACCAGCAGCATGTATAGATACCAGCACATTAAATCTCCACCGCCAACACCTTCATCAGCAACCTCCTCATTAATGTGTGGTAGTCCTGCATCCAATTTGCAAAGGCTGACTGACTCCTCCCATATAAGGATTCACAAGTAGAATCCTTGCGCACTAGGGCTGCTGCTGCTGGGGGGTTAATCTTCATCACAGAAGGGGACCAAGAAGACTTGTAGTTTTAAACAATTGACTGTGAAACAATCATTTGCAAGAGGAACCAAGTATGACAGCCGCATCCTGTTGCACAGCATATCACTGAAACCATAACGGCTATGTTAATATTAGGTCTGTGTCCAATGGGCTTGATTTAGCAAGGAACGCAACTGTGAATGCAATAGAGATTACGCACGCAGTCTTATTGCAATAGTATGCTAATCCATTGAAATCACTGAGCTTGATTCGTTAGATGAGTTTGCTCGCTAGATGTGTTAGCACGCAGTGAAAGTATGCAAATCCGCAATTGCACAGCAAAGCAATAGCATGCCCACTATGTCTTAGCATGTGATCGCTCTGTGTATGCAGATGCCCACCAGCCTGTCTTAAGATGCCCACTTTCCCACGTCATGTCCAGGAAGTGTATGCAGAGCCGGCCCTAGGCATAGGCATTCTAAGCTAATACCTAAGGCATCTGGAATGCCTTAAGAGCATTCCACGGCTCTGCAGCTGCCCCCCTGCCGCCACCGTGTTCGGAGCTCAGCTCCGATCCAGCAGCGCAGCGGTCAGGTGGGAGCCAGGTCAGAATGAGCCTCTGCATAGAAGCTCATTCTGACTACAAAGGACAAGGAAGATGGCCGCTGCTGCTAGAGGACGGGAATGCTGTGCATACCCGGCCGCGGCCACTCCTCCCATCATCCTTTGCGGAGCAGAGCCGTGACAACTCACGGCTCCGCCTCCATTTTCCCGGCCCACCGCCCAGCGCCATCGGACCAGGCAGGCACCACTTCACCTGGCACTGCAGGCAGCAACTGCACAGCCCAGGACTACAGGACGGCCCCGTCGACTCCCACTCCAACCTGGCTGACCAGAGACAAACAACAAGAAGAGTCTCGGTAAGTTAGCTCAGGCTGGGAGAGGGGCAGCGCTGGGGCACTCACATATGCATACTGTATATGTGTGTATAATATATATATATATATGTGTGTATAGTATACAAAGGGTACTGATAGTAGCGCTAGTTCCTATATGGATTCTGTAAACATCACAGTCCTTTGATGAATTGGTTAGTGTTCTACTATAATCCCATTGTCACGGTGGCTGCTCTCAGTTCTCCAAAAGGATTGTTGTTGTGCGGTCCCAAAATTTATGAAAATACAAGAGGTGAGAACGAGCGCCTTATAGTTAGTAAGTTTTATAATTGAATGCACACTTATGTTAAATTACAAAGCGTACCGTGTGTGCCTAATAAACAGGCATATAATGATGTGTTCCTCGTCCGCAATTATACGTTCCTTTTTAGTGTAGAACTTCCCTCCGGGTTTAGGATGGTTAATACAGCCACAACATTTATGAAAGTAGAAGAGTTGAGATAAAACGTTTTATAGTGTAGTAACTTATACCATCAGCCGCACACTTATAATAATTTACAAAGCGTACCGTATGTGCCTAATAAATAGGCATATATTGATGTATCCTTGATCAACACCTTCACATCCCTTTATAATGTGGCACAATTAATTCACTCCAGGTGGGATTATAAATGGGGAGAAAAAGATGCTTGCATAGTGTAGTATATTAAAAAGTTTTTTAATTACACACATATAACACAAAAAAACACAATTACAATTTAAAGATGATTTTAAAGTTTATCTGTTTGATATAGCAGTCCCAGATAGCGGGGGTCACCACAGCCTCAACGCGTTTCGTATATATATATATATATATATATATATATATGTGTTTGTGTCTGTGAATATATATATATATATATATATATACTGTACATTTATCTATATGTGTGTATATATTATATGTGTGTGTGTATATATATATATATATATATTCATATAGTATGTGATATAATATAGTATGTGATATAAATTTTAATGTGTGTGTATATATTATATATGCAGTGTATATATATATATATATATATATATATATATACACACACACACACACACACACACAGTCAGGTCCATAAATATTGGGACATTGACAGAATTTTAAGATTTTGGCCTCTATTCACCACAATGGTTTTGAAATGAAACAAACAAGATTTGCTTTAACTGCAGACTTTCACATTTAATCTGAGGGTAATTACATCCAAATCGGGTGAACGGTGTAGGAATTACAACAGTTTCAATATGTGCCTCAAACTTTTTAAGGGACCAAAAGTAATGGGACTATCAACTCAAAAGCTATTTCATGGACAGGTGTGGGCTATTCCCTCGTTATTTCATTATCAATTAAGCAGGTAAAAGGTCTGGAGTTGATTCTAGGTGTGACATTTGGAATCAGTTGCTGTCAACTCTCAATATGAGATCCAAAGAGCTGTCACTATCAGTGAAGCAAGCCATCATTAGGCTGAAAACTCTAAACAAACCCATCAGGGAGATAGCAAAAACATTAGGTGTGGCCAAATCAACTGTTTGGAACATTCTTAAAAAGAAAGAACGCACCGGAGAGCTCAGCAACACCAAAAGACCCGGAAGACCACAGAAAACATCTGTGGTGGATGACAAAATAATTATTTCCCTGGTGAAGAAAAACCCCTTCACAACAGTTGGCCAAATCAAGAACACTCTCCAGGAGGTAGGTGTATATGTGTCAAAGTCAACAATCAAGAGAAGACTTCACAAGAGTGAATATAGAGGGTTCACCACAAGATGCAAACCATTGGTAAGCCACAAAAACAGGAAGACCATATTAGAGTTTGCCAAACAATATCTAAAAAAGTCATTACAGTTCTGGAACAACATCCTATTGACAGATGAGACAAAGATCAACTTGTACCAGAGTGATGGGAAGAGAAGAGAACGAAAGGAACTGCTCATGATTCAAAACATACCACCTCATCAGTGAAGCATGGTGGTGGTAGTGTCATGGCGTGGGCTTGTATAGCTGCCAATGGAACTGGTTCCCTTGTATTTATTGATGATGTGACTGCTGACAAAAGCAGCAGAATGAATTCTGAAGTGTTTCGGGCAATATTATATGCTCACATTCAGTCAAATGCTTCAGAACTCATTGGACAGCGCTTCACAGTGCAGATGGACAATGACCCGAAGCATACTGCAAAAGCAACCAAAGAGTTTTTTAAGGCTAAAAAGTGGAATGTTATGCAATGGCCAAGTCAATCCCCTGACCTGAGTCCGATTGAGCATGCATTTCACTTCATGAAGACAAAACTGAAGGGAAAATGCCCCAAGAACAAGCAGGAACTGAAGACATTTGCAGTAGAGGCCTGGCAGAGCATCACCAGGGATGAAACCCAGCGTCTGGTGATGTCTATGTGTTCCAGACTTCAGGCTGTAATTGCCTGCAAAGGATTTGCAACAAAGTATTAAAAAGTGAAAGATAGATTTAGGATTGTTTAGTTTGTCCCATTACTTTTGGCCCCTTAAAAAGTGGGAGGCACATATAGAAACCGCTGTAATTCCTACACCGTTCACCTGATTTGGATGTAATTACCCTCAAATTAAATCTGCAAGTCTGCAGTTAAATCACATCTTGTTTGTTTCATTTCAAAGCCATTGTGGTGGTGAATAGAGGACAAAATATGAAAATTCTGTCAATGTCCCAATATTTATGGACCTGACTGTATAATATATATATATATATATATATATATATATATATATATATAATACAGGTTGAGTCTCCCATATCCAAATATTCCGAAATACGGAATATTCCGAATTACAGAATAATTTTGCCATGACTGAGATAATAAAACCTTTGATTTTTGATAGTTCAATGTACACAAACTTTGTCTAAGGCACAAATTATAAAAAATATGGTATAAAATTACCTTCAGGCTGTGTGTATAGGGTGTAAATGAAACATAAAATTATTTCATGTATGTACACAAACTTTGCTTGAGCCACAAAATTATTGAAAATATTGTATAAAATGAGCTGCAGGCTGTGTGTATAAGGTGCATATAACACATATATGCATTCTGTGTGTATATTGGGGTCCCATTCCCAAAATATTTTATTATGATATGCAATTATTCCAAAATACGGAATATTCCGTTATCCAAAATACCCCTGGTCCCAAGCATTTTGGATATGGGAGACTCAACCTGTATATATATATATATATATATAATGTGTTTGTATATTGTGTATATATATATATATATATATATATGTACAGAATAGTCCGGCACTCGCCAATGGGAAACGCCATGTGCGCCAACGTGCGCTGAAACATTGGCATATACTACCGGCTCTGTCTGGTTTGTTTTACTGTTGCTGCTGAGACCTGTGGAGTGCCCTCCGTTTTTCCTATATATATATATATATATACACACATTTAACAATATATATTATAATTAGGGGTGTGCACCGGTCACTTTTCGTGTTTTGGTTTTTGATCTGGATCTTTCTTCGTGTTTTGGATCTGGATTGGTTTTGCCAAAACCACCCTTCCGTGTTTTGGGTTCTGGGTTTTGTGTTTTGGATCTGTATTTTTTTTTAAAAAGCATAAAAACAGCTAAAATCACAGAATTTGTGTGTTTTTCTGCTCCTATGCTATTATTAACCTCAATAACCTTAATTTCCACTCATTTCCAGTCTATTCTGAACACCTCACAATAGTGTTTTTATATCCAAAAGGTTGCACCGAGGTAGCTGGATGACTATGCTAAGAGATACGAGTGGGCGGCACAAACACATGGTCCATCTAGGAGTGACACTGCAGTGGCAGACAGGATGGCAGCTTGAAAAACTAGGCCCCAAACAGTACATAATTCAAAGAAAAAAAAGAGGTGCAAGATGGAATTGTCCTTGGGCCCTCCCAAACCCACCCTTATGTTGTATAAACAGGACATGCACACTTTAACAAACCAAACATTTCAGCGCCAGGGTCTTCCACATGACTGTGGCTGAAATGATTGATTCGTTTGGGCCCCCACAAAACAAGCTGGCAATTAATCTGTCCCTGCACAAACTGGCTCTACGGAGGCAAGATGTCGTCCTCATCCTCCTCATCCACCGATTCCTCACCCTCTTCAGTGTTGTGTACATCCTCATCCTCACAGAGTATTAATTTGTCCCCGCTGGAATCCACAACCACAGGTCCCTCTGTACGTTCTGGAGGCTGGTCGCCCTGGAAGAGTTGATAATTCATTTTATGAACATCATCATCTCCACATTTTGTGGAAGCAACCTCCTACGCCTTTCGCTGACAAGGTTCCCGGCTGCACTAAACACTCTTTCGGAGTACACATTGGAGGGGGAGCAACTCAGGTAAAATAGAGCCAGTTTGTACAGGGACCTCCAAATTGCTTCTTTTTCCTGCCAGTACAGGTACGGACTGTCTGACATGCCTACTTGGATGCTGTCACCGATGTAATCCTTTAACGGACAGACGCACGCTTGTCGCTGCTGCTTTAAGGATGCAGGTGCGGCTACAGCCCACACATTTCACAAAGACAGAAAAAAAAAGAAGAATTTTTTTATTGTTTGTGGAGCGCACTTTGAGAGTTACACCACCCTTCAACAGACAGACGCACGCTTGTCGCTGCTGCTTTGAGGATGCAGGTGGAATCTAGATGGGATTTGGAACCGGGGACACACTACCTCCATCAATTGTCTAAATCCCACTGCACTAATGGCGGATACCGGACGCATGTCTAACACCAACATAGCAGTCAAGGCCTCAGTTATACGTTTTGCTTCAGGATGACTGCTGTCGTACTTCATCCTCATCGCTAGGGACTGTTGGAGGGTCAATTGTTTAGTAAAAGTAGTGGTGTTCCTACTTCCTCTCTGGGATGATGAACAACTCCCAGCAGCAGCAACAGCACTAGGAGGAAGTGGTTCTTGATCTTTCCCTATTTTATTTTTATCAGAGAAAGTTTGGTCCTCCATTTATGCTATATTGATATATACGTGCGGCTAAGGCGCACACAAACACAGAAAATATTTTTTTATTTATGCTGCAGAGTAGTGCATTGTGGGTTACACCACCCTTTAAGAAATGAGCCAGCCGGCTCTTTACTTATGGGACATAGGCGCACGCTTGGCGCTGCTCCTTTGTTGATGCACGTGCAGCCACAGTGCACACAATTCACAAACACAGAAAATATTTTTTTATTTGGTTTGGAGTGTACTTTGGGGGTTACAGCACCCTTTAACGGTCAAGCCAGCCGGCCCTTTACTTATGACACAGGCGCACGCTTGGCACTACTTTGTTGATGCACGTGCGGCTACTGCGCACACAATTCACAAACACAGAAAATATTTTTTTATTTGGTTTGGAGTGTACTTTGGGGGTTACAGCACCCTTTAACGGTCAAGCCAGCCGGCCCTTTACTTATGACACAGGCGCACGCTTGGCACTACTTTGTTGATGCACGTGCGGCTACTGCGCACACAATTCACAAACACAGAAAATATTTTTTTATTTGGTTTGGAGTGTACTTTGGGGGTTACAGCACCCTTTAACAGTCAAGCCAGCCAGCCCTTTACTTATGACACAGGCGCACGCTTGGCACTACTTTGTTGATGCACGTGCGGCTACTGCGCACACAATTTACAAACACAGAAAAAATATTATTTTTTTTTAGCACTTGGGGGGAGCACCCCTGACGGACAGAGCACCCCCTGGACAACACTACAGCACCCCTTTAGGACTGGGACACTGCACAGGACTTTGGAGTGGACCCAGCCCCTATGGACAACTGACTGCACAACACAGTCCAGCCAGCCCCTATGGACTTTGAAGTAGTGGACACAGCCCCTATGGACAACAGCAGCACAGCGCAGCACAGCACAGCACAACACTACTCTGCACTACACTACACTACACTAAACAGCCCAGTCAGCCCTAACTCCCACCCTCCCTCTTCACTGTCCACAGTCGAGTGAGAAAATGGCGCCGACGTGGGTACTTTATATAGGATCCAAAACCCGCGAGACCCGGAAGGCGGGATGATGACGTTTTGCCTCGATTTCAGATCCGAGTCAGGCGGGAAAAGTCGAGCCTGACTCGGATTGGGGGGGTTCGGATTTCAGAAATCCGAACCCGCTCACCCCTAATTATAATATATATATTAATATATTATATAATATATATAATAGCATATAACATCGCAGCATCGCCCGTTCACTTGAATTCAATTCACAGAAATATTGCTGCACAGCTGATGACAGATATATCTGCTCATCGTGCGGTGTCTATGGGTGGTCTACCACCCGCCTGTACACTTGCTGTAGAAGCCGGCAGGTAGGGGGTCACGATGCGACCCCCGGCCAGGGGGACCGGAGAAGATGGTTGTTCACTGTGTATGAAGAACCATAATCTGCAGATATATCTTTCAGCTGTGTACCCACTTTAAAATTGGTGGTGCGATTATCTGCTAAGGGGCATCTGCCAAAATTTTGCCTAAGGCACCAAATTGGCTAGGGCCGGCTCTGAGTGTATGCAACCATCGGTAACATCGAGTATGCGATTGCAGCACTTGTGGCTGACCATACTCTACTGCAAGCTCTGCGAGTGATTCAGTGTGATTTTCAACCATGTGACGTGTACTATGACACTGCGTCTTAATTATGCACACCTCTTAAGCGGTGTTAAGTTGCTCAGGCACGCCTGTGTTCACACCACCACTCCCCCATTTTCATCGACCATCCCCTGTAATCACCCACAAATAGCTTGTCCTGTCACTCTAGCGAGCTCTCTATGCGCAGCGAGCAAACGCTTCACGATCGCATGGACTAGTTCGCGTACATGCACTGCGGTGCATGCGCAGATTGCAAAAATCGGCAGGCTGTGTGCGAATGCAGTCTAGCGAGCGGGTTTGAATCGGGCCCACAATGCAATCTCAGCACAACATAAGAACACCCACTTTACCTTACACACATCCGTAATGTTTAGCAGGACTGCAAAAACATTGGTACAATCGCAACGTCATGTACACTTGCACAAGTCCTGACCTTACTAAGAAATTGCTAACATCTACGCACGCTATCAGGCCTTAGGCTGCGTAGGGCATCGCAGTGGATAATTTATGCACGCCCCTGCAACAGCGTTAAATGCACTGGCACGCCTGCATTTGCCCAACCACCCCCCCCCGTTACCACCCACAAACTGCACTTCCTGTTTCCTGTCAATCACTCTGCGATGAGTCTGCATATTCACTGCAATCACAGTGCCTGATTCAGCTTTGGGAATAAAGTGAGATACACTGTAGCAAGTAACTGTGCATCTTGGTAAAACCATGATGCACTGCAGGTGGGGCAGATTTAAAATGTGCAGAGAGATTTAGTTTTTTTTTTCTCAAAACTAAAATTTACATTGCAGTACATTGCGACCGAAAATGGGGGTGTGACCTATTTAGACCACGCCCCATAAATTACATTATTTGCGGTCAACGTCAGGCTGGGAGGCAAGTCCAGCACTATGTCAGTAGCTGGGCTGCTCCCAGCCCTTCCTGCACTGAATGGATGCCGCGCACATGCGTGCAGTTTCCATTCCTCTTCTCCTGGGCCGGCACCGCTACACGGCTTCAACGGTGGAGGTGCCCAACGTCCCTTCCACCTGCGGGACATTTTGCCCCGTGGGTAGAACAACGGGACAGTGCCCGAAAAACGGGACTGTCCCACTGAAATTGGGAATCATTGGGAGGGGTGCACCCGTTTGACCGCACTAGTCGAACATGCCTCGAGCCGACCCTGCCGCTAAGGACCCAATGGTTGACAATATCATGTAATTGGATCACTACATTTTGGCAACTATGCTTGATCATAGGTTTAAGTCCTATGTAATGTCTTTTTTTTCCAACTGACAGATCTTAGGAGATGCAAAGAGCACCTTGCAAGCAAGTTGTCAGCTCAAGTGGCACATGACACAAATGGCCTGACTCAGACCTGCTCGCTAGATGCGGCCGCACGCTCCCAGCGTATGGAAATTCAGCTAAGTGACGTCAAGGCAGCCGCTCGCACGGCAAGGCATAAGCACAGACACTGTGTCATGGTGAGCGATCACTTTGTGCTTACAGACGCCCACCAGCTTGTCTTTAGCCGCCCACTAGCGTACTTCATCTCCAGGAAGTATATACAACCATCGGTACATCAGGTTCCATCGGATCTGACCGCAGCGCTTGCGGTTGACTATACCCTACCACAAGCACTGCGATCACTTCAGTGTATTATTCAACCAGGTGACGCGTACTATGACGCTGCCTGGTATTTATGCATGCCCCAGGAACGGCGTTGAAACACTCTGGCACGTCTGCATCCGCAACTCCACTCCCCCATTACTACTGGCCTGTCCCTGTTACCACTCTCAACGGCCTCTCCTGTTACTCATTCCACTGGGCTGTCTTTGCAGGGCGAGCGAGCACATTCCGATCGCTCATACTATTTTGCGCACGCGCACTGCGATCTACACGCATACGCACATTAGCGAACATCGTCTGCAACGAGCAGCCACTTGCTAGCGAGCAGGTCTTAATCAGGTCCAAAGTCTCCTGCTTCAGTTTCTCCTACAAATGATGCTGCCAGGGAAAAATTATCTTTTCCAAGAGACCCACTTGTGATGATGATGAGTCTACTCAGCACATCAGAGAGAAACATTATAACATATGGTCAGACTTAAAAGTACTAACCACATATATTGACACCTCTATTGTGACTCAGGGCATAATTCAGCAAGGAACGCAAAGGAAAAAGCGAACGCACTTGGCTGATGTTTTTGCACTACGCAAGCATATGCACCACACTGCGCGTGCGCAAACTAGCCAGTGCGATCGGGTTAGGGTACGCAGACTACACGCAGTGTGCACGTAGACCCTTCCGAAATTGATTGACATGAAGTGCCGTTTGTGGCTGGTGATGGGGGGTGGTCAGGCAAACGCAGGTATTATGATGCCGTTATAGGGGCGTGCATAATTAAGGCAGTGCGGCGGCATACGCAGCCATACCGTAAGCTGTACACGGGAACCGGGAAAAATCCTGCGGCAGGTCAGGTCAACCACTATTATGCTAATGGGTCCGATGGTTCTCGATGTTACCGATATTTACACTATCTTGCGTACTGATCAGGCTGTGAGTAAAGGGAGATGGGCAGCTTAGTATGGGGCTGGGCATCTGCAACTTGTGCTGTGGTCTCCATGAGTATGCATTGATTAGTATATTCTCGCAGCGGACAGGTGCATGCGTCTGCATCCGTGCGTTCCTTGCTGAATCAGGCCCTCAGTCTGATACAGTAAGCATTAATAGAATGGTGGAGGATTACTTTAATGATAATGTACAAATTTTCCATCTCACACTGGGGCTGATTCATTACGGATCGCAACTGTGATTACGCACTCAGACGGACGATTATTGCGTACTGCGCATGCATATGCATCACAATGCGTGTGCGCGAAGGCTTCACTGTGATCACACTGCGATTGCACTGTCCACGCAGACACATCGCAGAGTGATTGACAGGAAGTGACCATTTGGGGGTGGTGACGTGGGGGTGGTCGGAGAAACGCAGGTGTCAGTGCGTTTGAACGCCGTTTCAGGGGCGTGCATAAATTAGACACTGCGATGGCATATGCAGCTTGAGCTTTCACTGCGTGCGATGAAGTTTGCAAATTCTGAGTAAGGTTAGACCTGTTGTAATTGTGCATGACTCTCCAATGGTACTCAATGTTACCAATGGTTTCGCAGACTTGCAATGTATTACAGATGTGAGTAAGGGGAAGTGGGCATCCTTATGTTGTGCTGCAACGGCATTGCGATTGCAAATATTAGCATACTTTTGTAGTGGGTCTGCATGTTTAATAGCGATCCATAATTATTGCTGTTATTATTATTATCCTTTATATGGCACCACAAGTGTTCCGTAGCACCTAACAAAGTACATAAACATAAGTGAACAAGAAACCAGTGACTTACAATACAATACAGGACAAGGATATGCTGCATTAGCGAACATAACACTCAAATTAAATAGTAGAAGAAAGTATAAGGAGAAGCAAATTAGGGAAGAGGGCCCTGCTTGTGAGAGCTTAAAATCTAAAGGGGAGGGGCAGAGAAACAGGCGTGACACAGATGGGGTAGACAGGGAGAAAAGAGCATGTAGTAGTGTGTTAGGCTGAGAGCTGATATGCCTTGATGAAGTAGTGGGTCTTGAGAGCCCGTTTGAAGATTTGTAGAGAGGTGGAGAGTCTGATAGGGAGAGGGAGAGAGTTCCAAAGATAGGGAGCAGCACGGGCAAAATCTTGGAGGCGGGAGTGGGAGGAAGTAATTAGTTGGTAGGAGACACGGGATGCATTTGTTGAGCGAAGTGGGAGTGTGAAGGGAGATGAGGTCAGAGATGTAAATGGGAGAGGAGTGGGTGAGGGCTTTGTAGGTGAGTGTAAGAACCTTGAATTGGGTTGTGAAGGGGATGCGGAGCCAGTGTAGGACTTGAAGGAGAGGGGAGGCAGGTGTAGAATGTTTGGAGAAGAAGATGAGCTGAGCAGCAGCAATTAAGACAGATAGGAGTGGAGAGAGGTGGGAGTTTGGGAGGCCAGATAGGAGGAGGTTACAGTAGTCCAATCTGGAGATGACCAGTGAGTGGATGAGAGTTTTAGTAGCATCCAAGGTGAGGAAGGGTCTAATCTTAGAAATATTTTTGAGATGGAAATGGCAGGACTGTGAGAGGTGCTGTATGTGTGGTTTGAAGGAGAGGGAGGAGTCCAGGATAACTCCAAGACAGCGCACTTTGGGGCTAGAGGAGATAGTTGTGACATCAATTGATAATGAAATTGGGGGAAGTGAGGTTATGCGGGAGGGTAGGAAGATGATCAGCTCAGACTTAGACATGTTAAGTTTAAGAAAGAGCTGGTACATCCAGGAAGACATAGCAGAGAGACAGTTGGAGATGCGGGTGAGGAGATAGGGGGAGAGGTCAGGGGAGGAAAGGTAATTCTGAGTATCATCAGCATAGAGATGATATTGGAGGTCAAAAGAGTTGATGAGTTCACCTAAAGAGGATGTATATAGGGAGAAAAGGAGAAGTCCAAGAACGGAACCTTGGGGAATGCCTACTGTTAGTGGAAGTGGGGGGAAGAGGAGCCATGACAGGAGACAGAGAAGGAATGGTCAGATAGGAAGGAGGACAGCCAGGAAAGGACAGTGTCACGTAGACTAAGGGAGTGAAGGATTTGCAGGAGGAGAGGGTGGTCCACAGTGTCAAAAGCAGCATAGAGTAGTGGCATTTGGATTTGGCAGCAAGGAGGTCATTGGTGACTTTTGTGAGGGCAGTTTCAGTGGAGTGGAGAGAATGGAAGCCAGATTGAAATGAGTCAAGGAGGAAAGGAGGGTGGTGAGGAGGTTGTAGGGAAGTTTCTTGTACAGGTTAGGTTAGAGAGAGGATAGGGGAATGAAGCGAGTCCAGCATGGAGGAAAAAGAAACAGTGTCGATAGCCTCAATATTCTGCTTAGTAATGGTAGGCCTAGGAGGTAGAGGAGGGGAAGTAGAGAGGGATAAATTAAAAGAGAGAAGGTGATGGTCAGAGAGGGGTAATGGGGAATTAGAGTAATCAGAAATATCACAGCAGTGAGTGAAGACCAGATCAAGTGAGTGTGTTTCGAACCCGTTACAGGGGCGTGCATAAATTAGCCACTGCGATAATGAATCAGGCCCACAGTCCCTTGAATACTGGGAGGAAAAAAGGCAATTTGGAGCGCCTTGTACAAATTAGCTATGGTGTACTTAAGCTGCCCACCCTCTATTGTGTACTCGGAAAGAGTGTTTAGCACAGCCGGGAACCTTGTGAGCGATATATATAGGAGACTACTTCCAAAAAACTGATGATCATCAAAATGAACTACACATTCAAAGAGGAAGACCTTTGCCACCACGTACAACAAGCAGAGACTGTAATGGTGGATTCCAGTTTGATGAAGATATTAACAACAGTGATGAGGGTGAGGCTGAGGATGATAATGACATCTTCCAACTGTGACGATGAGTAACAACACTGTTAGCCTTAGGCATATTGTGAGCTTTAACCAAATTACCAAGATATTTTCTTTTACGGTGGTCCATACAAACCAAGCACTTCAACCACAAAAGTGTCAGTCTCTGTCGCTGAAATGCTTGATTTGTTAAACTGTGCATCTCCTTTTGAATATATAAAGACACCATATCGGCCGCACCATCGGATATTGCGTCAGCCTATGACATGCACAGAATGTCTGAGGGACCATAGCTGCTGGTGTCAGTGGAATTGCATATTTGGACACAGTAGCTGACACCAACTAGCCTGCGGCATGCCCCCACAGATTAGCCACCTTTCCCTAGTTACCACCCAGAAATGCCCATCAAAATTGCGGTAACCATCGGGAAGTACGCGCAGAGGAAAGGCGCCCGATGCTTTCCCTACGTCCATCTCAGAATCACCTCCTTTGCTTTGTAAGACAAGTTTATATCATACTTGCCTACTTTTGAAAAAGCACTTCAGGGAGATTGTGAAAGCAACACCTACGAGCGCTCTCAGATATGGGCGTATACTGCTATATCTGAGAGGCGTGTCATAAAATTGAATTACATCCACATGTACATGAGCCCCAAAGCAGTTAGTAAGATCTACTTGTTGATGAAAATATACTGATACTTCTCAGAAAATGCATGTATAGCCATAGGGATCATTGTGCCTTATAACCAATGCAGGGAAATTATACTAATGATCCCATTTGAATGTATATGTCTCTGTTTTTTCTTTTAGAGAACAGTATCATAATGGGGGTAAGGTGAAATGAGGGAGATTGGTAGATTCTTCAGGGAGACAGGGAGATTGCTGCTATTTCAGGGAGTCTCCCTGACAATGAGGGAGGGTTGGCAGGTATGGTTTATATGGCAGTGACGTATCTGTAATGAGTGCAGGGTGTGTGATGCACATGGTCCCTTAAGTCACACTGTGCACCCAGAACACCTTATTTCCTTCAATGTCTTTAGAAATATGGCACCAGCACAGAAGATAGGAAATATATGGCAGAATCTTTTTTTAGCTTATACATGTTCTAGGAGGCTTTGCCAAATATATGGTGCCACCGGCAACCAAATATCCTGGAGGAGAGGGTACAGAAAACACCTGCACACTGACCCCTTTATTCGTCACAATGCCTGTGACAAAATGGCCTGATTTTTTCACATCCTCTCAGGTGGCAAAGATTGGGCCTCACCCTTTGCACATTTTGGTTGCATTTTTATAATAAATGCATTTGTAGACAATGTGCCTTTGCACATCTCCTTTGCCAGGGGTACTTCTAAGGCAATTCGGTGTGCACCTTATTTGAGTTTTACATAATCTAGGACCCGGAAAGCTATTTATGAACTGTATATACTTCGTTTGTCAAATTTTAAAGCAGTACTGCATACTTGCCAACTCTCCCTCATTGTCAGGGAGACTCCTGAAATAGTAGCAATCTCCAGTCTCCCTGGAGAGTCTGCCAATCTCCCTGATTGCACCTTACCCCCATTATGAAGCTGTTAGATTAAAAACAGAGATATATACATTCCAATGGGGTCATTAGTATCATTTCCCTGCATTGGTTATAAGGTACAATAATCCCTATGGCTACTTGCATGTTCTTAAAAGTATCAGCTTGTTTTCATCAACAAAAAGATCTTACTAACTGCTTTGGGGCTCATTTACACTTGGATGTAAGTCAATTTTATTACATGCCCCTCAGATGTAGTAGTACACGCCCACTTTACCGCACGCTCATACAAGTAGGTGTTACTTTCACAGTCTCCCTGAAATGCATTTTCAAAAGTAGGCAAGTATGCAGTACTGTACTTTAGTAAAATTGTCTGTGGTGCAAATGTGTCAGGCTTCCATAAATTGGACAAAAAACATACATCTCCTATAATTTTCTAATGTAAATAAATTTTCACACCTACAGTACCTCAATTCTCCAAATAAGAAGTCCTGGGGTTTTGGTGACCGCTTTAAATGCAGCACTGAGTGCCATGATATCAAACAGTTTTACTTGCGCACTACGGGGACCTAGAATAGAGAAAACATAATACAACACTGTTTTAGTAGCAAGAAATAAATGATGAAGCAATTATAACCAGGCAATCACCAAACATAATAAATGTGTTGATCTTCCTGATTTGCGATTCAATATTAAATTTAATGACATAGGGCCTGATTCAGTATGGATTGCAATTGCGATCGCAGCTGTGTAATCGCACTCAATGAAGCTGCGAATATATGCTAATGCCTGCCACAGCTCAGCCAGCATAGAGACGCCCACTGCTGCACTTCAGTAATACCTCACAGTCCTGAGTATACATCGGTACCATCGAAGCACATCGGCCTGTCACACACAATTACAGCAGGTCTGACTCATCGCATAAATTGCAAGTCTCGTCTCACGCAGTGAGTACACAAGCTGCGTATGCAATCGCAGTGGCTAATTTATGCACGCCCATGCAATAGCATTCAAACGGACAGACATGCCTGTGTTTCTCCAACCACATCCCTGTCACCACCCCCAAATGCTCACAGGCTGTCACTCACTTTGCGATGGATCCCTATCTGTGATTGAAGCGCACGCGCAGTGCAGTACTGAACAAATGGCTGATCTGCGTACATAGTTGCAATTGCATATGCTGCTGTATCAGGCCCTTAGTCCATTAAATGAGTAGACCTGCCAACAATTCTTGGGAAGGGGGTGGGGGGGGTCTCCATAACAGAGTCTATGAGATATAATATACATAGATTAAAGTAATACATACACCAGGAGACCATTGCGTATGTCTCTTGCCAGGTCATATGGTACGATAAGAGCCGTCCTGGCGAAGAGTTAGAACTTAGAAGTAAAGTGATAGCTTCTTACACTATTACTTTACTTTTGGGTATGGACCCAGTGAGGTTAATACACACATTCAACTGATGAGCTTTGCATGGCTGACAGGTAGAATCTCTTCTATGGGCTAACACGTCGAAAAGTAGGATCCATGCCACTCCTCAATACAGAGATAGCCAGTATAATTTGCAATCTCCAAGAGATAAGGGGAATCCAGTATCCCCTTAGAGGTAAAATGGACAACACTGTGGTTACTCTTGGGTGCAGGTAAACCTCGGAGGAGATATTGGGGCTTATGTAATAGGTTGTGAGCTGGTTTTGCCTTTAAAATTATTGCAGCTTTAAAAAATATGGGAAGACTGGTAGGAGTGCCCGGAGCAACTGCAGCTCGCAACCTATTACATACGCCCCATATTCTTTTTTTTTTTACGATAGCAAATGTGTGTCTTTTTGTAGATAATAAAATAATTTTCAACTGTTTGATGGAGGACTAAAAGTTTATTATTCCAAATACACTTTAGAAATGGTGCAAAAGAGAGCTCTCTCTCTCTTTCTTTCTCTCTCTCACACACTCTCTCTCTCTCTCTCTCTCTCTCTAACACTCTCTCTCTCTCTCTCGCCATTTCAGCCATATGTAACTATTTTACAGGCTCATTACTAGAGCACAATATGGGAGCTCTTAGTCCACACCAATTTTAAATAAATAATATATCTTAATCAGTACCGTTATCACTGCTATTAACATTAATCTTAAAGTAGTTATTATTTCATTAACAGGAAGTATTTAAAACGACAGATCTAATTGGCATTGGCACAATGCCCTCACAAGGTCATTACTTGTACATGCCCGAACCCATCATTTTAAGTCAGCTATCAACATATTATATACGTTTTTTTTTTTATT